>CM054177.1:122122662-123487662 GCA_028829895.1 Sinotaia quadrata | reverse complement strand
TAAGGACAGACCTGGCCTAACTGATTTAGTTGTAAATAAAGAAATCTGGTCCATTTGTTCTCCAGTGAACCTATCGTATTAGTTTGTCACAAGACATTTATTATTATTTTTTTATCTCCCTTTCTATTGTTATATTTAACGGGATCAATTACTTATGCATTTTATTTTTTATTTGTTAAATTTAAATTAAATTACTTTATATTTAGACTTTAATAAAGCTTTGTCATATTGAAAATATATCTTTGTAAACCACATTTTATGAGAACCACATTTTATGAGAGTGTTATACCGTTACCATTCAACAGATTTCCCTGTTCAGATCCATCAATAATTTTAATTTTCAAGACTGGAGAAGGCAACATGGCTAAAACAGGTTCGGGAGTTAGTACTAGTTGAAGCAAATCCTAAAGAAATGCTAATAGATCATACCTACTTATAATTTTTTTTGGATGTGTACTTGTTGATGTTGAATACGTACTTGTGTTATGAGTGCAAGAACAAAATTTCCCTTTAAACTAGCATTATGTGTTCTGCGAGATGGAAGGACAATCTTTGAACTAAGACAGGCACCACTATACTATTCCATTGTGACTAATACTATTCCATTGTGACTAATACTATTCCGTTGTGACTAATACTATTCCATTGTGACTAATACTATTCCGTTGTGACTAATACTATTCCATTGTGACTAATACTATTCCGTTGTGACTAATACTATTCCATTGTGACTAATACTATTCCAGACATCATTCACACTGAAGAAATCACATTCATTGTCAGATATCTGGGGCAAGAAGATCAGGAGTTTGCAATTCAAGGGTGTCAGGGAAGTATGGGCAAATTATGCAGAGTTTATGAAACATTTTATTAATTGTTTATTAACTATCTTTATTTAATTTATGAGAAGATAATTCTGCTAGTTGAATAGTGCATTGATGGTGCAATAGTAGTTTACGAGTTAGTAAAATGTAGGTCGCTCAAAAGGTGAAGGAAAGGCCATTAACGGGATACGAGATGCCCATATTTGGTCACTTGCGTTACGTATCATGATGTAGTGTTAATCCGTTAGTTGACCCAGAGTCCATTCATATATATATATATTCGTCAATGAATTAAACTGAAAATCTGAAAACGATTCGCAAAAAGTGGTCTGACATTTTTTGGCACAGGTCAAAGATAGTTCGATATGAGAAAGCTGAGGAAATTGATAACTTTTGGATTTCTGTGGAGATATCCAGTTCTCTCTCATGAAGAATTAAAAAATTAAAGGAATTAAAAAATTACAGATTGTTGCAAATGATATTTCTCAAAACGGGCTGAAGAGGGAAGCCTTAAAGTAAAAAAAAAAAACGTCATCCCGCAGAATTTGGTGATAAATCATTGGGTCCTAATATGAATTTCAATCTAGATGATTTTTTTCAAAAAAGTTGCTCTGAGAATTTTCTGCTGCATTCCTGTCACCATTCCTTCAGCAAGCTGAAGTTGGTTTTAAAAATACTTTCAGTGTTCAGGAATGTCGCAAGATCGACTTGACTTTTACGAGCACTGAAGTTGATTTCTCGCAAACTGGACTTCAGCAGCGCTGTGCACGTTTGTGCAAAGAGAGATTCCAGAAAAAGTATATTTTTTTCTGAATAAACTGATTTTAAAAAAATCAAATTAAAAAAACTGATCACTGAAGAGTAATTTCGAGTTTCTTTCATATACTTCACTCTGATACATTTCGTTGATCACTCTCTTCACATTTCCAGAAGAGTTAGGACATTATAGTGGGACATTGCACAATACCATTGAATATTGTGAAATATTTTCCCGTACAGTATGAACCAGTGGCGAAACTTCGAATGCTGTTCCCCCAAAAAAATTCTAAACTGCTCCTACCCCGAATTTTACACTCACACACACACACACACACATACACACACACGCACGCACGCACGCACGCACGCACAAAACAAACACAACCACTCACTCTGCTCCCACAGAGAATCAGCTTTTCTAAGAGTGTCGAGTCGTGCCGTGCGCCCTGAGGAAACTTGACTTGGACATGAGTATATTTTTCAAATTACAAGTACATTGTCTTTTGAAGGAATAAATATTGGGCCCCTTCTTTAGAAAGGTCTCCAAGCAAGCACCGCAAGGGCTGCAAGAGACAATAGTTACGCCGCTGATATGAACAAGACATAATAAATAATTTTTGTCGGATGCTATTTATAAATCAACCTGAGAATTGATGGTGGCACCGTATATAAAATATATTAACAAACCTTTCTCAAAGCTAGTGCCCACCAAAATATTCGACCCCTGAACCCACAACAGCACTCGATTGTTATGCAGCGTATTTTTGTTTGTCATTCTTGTGCAATCTTAGTCATAAAATCAACCTCCAACAGAAGCCCTAGCGCCACCCTAATTTAAATTGTCATAACATTTACAACCGTTCTCGTCCCTAACACATCATGCAAATTTAGTTTTAAACAGGCTATCATGGCCCTTACTGCCCTGTGATCGTCCTCATAGATTAGCCATATTTAAAACGTCTTGTTATACAGGTCATCTGATAACACTCAAAACCGTTGTAAATATATGCAGTAGTCAGGTCCGGGTAAGTCTTGAAAAGGCAGCTTGTCATAACTGACGTCTGCTCTCATCTGCAGCTTTGACCTGGTAATTCTACCTGTCTACCAGAAGAGGTTAGCAAGTAATTTACTGAGACTAAAAGCTAACTTGTATTATTACTAAGCGTTATCACACCTCATAGTCCTCGACCATGTGAGTGGAAGCGACCTTGACACTACTGACATTCGCGTACTTGGTTTCAAGGTCAAGATAGTAAAAGTACAAAATGAATTTCTTTTAAAGAAAATTTTGCAATAAGATTTTTTTAAAAGGTGGTGCGGAGGTTGCGGCGGAATTAACTGAGTCATACCAAAAACAAGGAAAAATAGAGAAAAGAAGAACATACACTTGCCACTTTCAAAGATAACTTTCTTTCCTTTGGTTTTACTAATCAGTGAGTGTGTGTGTGTGTGTCTGAGAGTGTATGTGTGTGTGTGTGTGTGTCTGAGAGTGTATGTGTGTGTGTGTGTGTCTGTGTCTGTGTCTGAGAGTGTGTGTGTCTTTGTCTGAGAGTGTGTGTGTCTTTGTCTGAGAGTGTGTGTGTGTGTGTGTGTGTGTGAATGTCCGAGTGTGTGTTAGTGTGTGTATGTATGAGAGTGTGGGTGAATGTGGATGTGTGTATGAGTGTGTGTGTGTGTGTGTGTGTATGTGCATGTATGAGAGAGTGTGTGTGTGTGTGTGTGTGTGTGTGTGTGAGTGTATGAGAGTGTGTGTGTTAGTGTGTGTATGTATGAGAGTGTGGGTTGATGTGGATGTGTGTATGAGTGTGTGTTTGCGTGCATGTGCGTTTGTATGAGAGTGTAATCTGTCATTGTGTGTGTGTGTGGATGAGAGAGAGACTAGGTATATGATAACAATAACAGATACTCACAGTAGACAAGAAACAAATTCAGTCCTAGATTAAGAAATACTAAACTCAAATAGTTCTATCTCTATACAGGTTTGTCTTTATCCTGTCTCGATTGGTCACTGAATTTTACGTGAGATATTTCTGAATGTCTGGCACTGGTAAAGTGCTAAACGCACAGCTTTTCAAGAATTATTATTATTAGGAATAATAAAAAGTAAAGCTACTCAATGACGTCATGAGCTCGGACATTTTCATGGGTGGGATTTGTTAGGTATGTAGCTTGTACTCATAAATTAATAACCCGTATCATATTTAGATGTTATTAAAATTTTTCGTAGCTGAACTGATCAGAGCGAGTAATAGGAATTCTGTGGTGTCGTATTCTCCAGTGCACATTGAAAACATTTCCCTCTTATCTTTGCTGTCACTGTTGTAAGCGACAAGTGAAAAGGTGTTTATACCCACGGAAGAATGTTAACTCTCGCAAACCGAACGCCAAGGGAGCTAACGGTGGCGTTAACAAATATATCGCATCCAAGCAAATAAAACATAGAGGACAAGAATACAGCTAACAAAACACAACAAAAAAAAAAAAAACAAACAAACAAAAAAGAAACCCCAATGGAAAGATAGTTATAGCAAAATGATTGTCGTGACATAAATTACTCACAAGCCCATGATTACCTATCGTTTAGGGAAAATAATGAGTAAAGATGAAATGAAAGTTATTGCAAAATGATTGTCGTGACATAAATTACAAATCTAAACCTACCTATCGTTTTAGGAAAAATAATGTATTTCATTAATTAAAAATGATAAATATATACTTTAAAGTTAAAACTGTGTTGTTAGGAATATTTGTTTGTTGCCTCGAAAAAAATTGATTCCATTTCTTCTTAAAATATTTATTGAGTCATATTATCTAGATATTGGTACAAGATTTATATAATGTTATGCTTTATTTTTGAAAAGAATTTTTTGCAGTTTTTCAGTTCGAAGAAATTATATACATCAATAAACATGTTTAAAATTTAAAATCGTAAGAATTATCTTGACGTAAGAAAATGAAATATTTAAAATTGTACTTTTTGAAATTATAATCTTTCTTTCTTTCTTTCTTTCTTTCTTTCTTTCTTTCTTTCTTTCTTTCTTTCTTTCTTTCTTTCTTTAAGGACAGAGAGGTAAATTCACAGGCTGATAAAAAACAACCAGACAAAATCTAAAATAAGCCAAGATGTTTTAAGAGTGTTATACATTTTTATATTAATCCAAATGACATCAATGCCCTGAAAGTGGTGTTTGTACTAGCTCTCAGTGGAAGTAGTTGCCAAACAATTCTCGTCTTAGGTGCGTGTGCACACCGAGCAAACAGCAGAGCATTGCCAAGCAGAACATTTTGTAGAAAAAGAGACATGTCTGTTTTTGTTTTTGTGTCCTTCTTATTTCTCTTTCCAATTCGATATACATCAAGCTGTCGTCCTTGGCCGTTTAGTTTTATTAAACTGACTTTTGTAATAACTGAAGCTAACCTCATAAGCAGATTTGTATTATGTTTAGAAGCAATCAGCTTTACTGTAGGGCTCTGATTCAACGTTTGTCTGTATAAGTACATGTACATGAAATCGTAGATGCTGTGGTCATATGACGACTAACGTACGGTCGTCCTGGCGGAGATTTACCTCTTCTGAGATAAAAGATAAGTACGAAGTCTAAGCGATAATTCTGTAAATTTGTAACGTTCGATAAATTATGAGTTGTGTGAAAACAGTAACGATCTCACCATAGGACAAGCGCACTTTGTAACATTACAAGCAAACCTAAAGTACTGCTAAATAATCTCGCACTTTGTAACTTTACAAGCAAACCTAAAGTACTGCTAAATAATCTCGCACTTTGTAACTTTACAAGCAAACCTAAAGTACTGCTAAATAATCTCGCACTTTGTAACTTTACAAGCAAACCTAAAGTACTGCTAAATAATCTCGCACTTTGTAACTTTACAAGCAAACCTAAAGTACTGCTAAATAATCTCGCACTTTGTAACTTTACAAGCAAACCTAAAGTACTGCTAAATAATCTCGCACTTTGTAACTTTACAAGCAAACCTAAAGTACTGCTAAATAATCTCGCACTTTGTAACTTTACAAGCAAACCTAAAGTACTGCTAAATAATCTCGCACTTTGTAACATTACAAGCAAACTCAAGGTACTACTAAATAAACTCTCAATTTGTAACAATACAAACAAACTCAACGTATTACTAAATAATCTCGGACTTTGTAACGATACAAGCAAACTCAAGGTACTACTAAATAAACTCTCAATTTGTAACAAGACATGACTTGATTACTAAATATCTGTATGACTATAAGGGTTTAGTTAAATGTAGTTAAAGTGTTACTAAACACCCATTTGGCAATAAGGCTATAGCTGATTACATATACTTAAAGGGTTACTAACTACAGGTATCCGTAAGGCTATAGTTACAAGTAACTAAAAGGTTATTAAATGTCCATATGGCAACAAGGCTATAAGGCTATAGTTACAAGTAACCAAAAGGTTATTAAATGTCCATATTGCAACAAGGCTATAAGGCTATAGTTACAAGTAACTAAAAGGTTATTAAATGTCCATATGGCAACAAGGCTATAAGGCTATAGTTACAAGTAACTAAAAGGCTATTAAATGTCCATATGGCAACAAGGCTATAAGGCTATAGTTACAAGTAACTAAAAGGCTATTAAATGTCCATATGGCAACAAGGCTATAAGGCTATAGTTACAAGTAACAAGGGTTATTAAATGTCCATATAGGCTATAGTACATAATTTAGAGTGATAGGGTTACTAAATAATGTATGGTAATAAAGCTCTAGTTACAAGTTGCAGGTAGTTCAAATTAATAGGTAACTGTAGGAAACGTGCCTTTTTAAACGTGTACTGAAAGTAGGTCGACGACCTCAGTCCTACTGGACAATCTCTGCTTTGACCTATAAAAAAAGTAAGACACGAAGCAGACCGTTAACTAATTTCGTGCCATAGCGGTTGTTCTAATAGAAAGAGATATAGGTCGCAAGCAGATAAGTGGAGGAAAGAATAAAAGTGATGCAAGATAGATTTACTGCGTTATTCTTTAAAGTGAACTTTAGGTTTTTACTTTAGATAAGGCAACTTTCTTGGATTTTACATCTCCAGATCATGAAAGTACCCCACACCCACCCAATAACCCCCACACCCACACCCACTCTATAATGTTCGCATTACTTTAAAATAAAATTGCTGATGTGAACATTATTAACTTTTTCAAGAGTCGATTTTAATTAAATTTTTTTGGATTGTGAATTAATTTGTATGAGGGAATACAAGTTCTCGTGGTGACTATGAATGCCTGAAATAATAATAATAATAATAATAATAATTATATTATTATTATTTTCTGTGTGTTATCTGAGTATAGTTATAGGTTGTGTTGCAAAGATGTGTATTTATATTACCTATTGTGTAGTATATGTTGCGTAGTTACATTTTGTATAGTTACAAGCTTTGTATCTAAATGTATGCAGCGTAGTGATATAACTTTACTGTATGCTGTGTACATATCTATCTATCTATCTATCTATCTATCTATCTATCTATCTATCTATCTATCTATCTATCTATCTATCTATCTATCTATCTATTGCATAATTATGTGGTGTGTAGTTCTGTGAAAACATACCTGTCGGTTTAGTAGATGTAGACAGCAACAAAACAAAGGCAAATGAACAAAATTTTTGAAAATATTTTTCGATGAAAGTTGCTAACGATTTATGAGTTTTATGGAAATGACGTAACATGTGTAGGCTCGAAATCTTCTAATTGTATTAATAAAATACAAATTTATAAATTTATAATTTTTAATTTATATTAATAATAGCAATATCAAAAGCTTTTGAATACTTATATATCAACTAAAATGCACCTTTTCTCGTCTAATTTTCACTCAACTTTCTCCTCCAAGTGAAGTGACATTGTTCAAGGTATAATTTTGTGAAAATAAGTTAAATGTCCTAATGTTCTTGAATAAGAACGGTATATGTCCACAGTTGGGCAGCCCGTTATCATTATGGCAAAATGCACCTGTCCGAGTTATCCTTTGAAAGAGAAATAACTTGTGGTCTAAACAGATTAGCACATAACAGAAATACATTATCAAAATAACTGTGGTCTAAACAGATTAGCACATAACAGAAATACATTATCAAAATAACTGTGGTCTAAACAGATTAGCACATAACAGAAATACATTATCAAAATAACTGTGGTCTAAACAGATTAGCACATAACAGAAATACATTATCAAAATAACTTGTGGTTTAAATACATTAGCGCGTAACAGAAAAGGGGAAATTCGTTTCTGTGCTTAATTTCATTTTGATGTGATTAGATCGTCTCGTCCAACAACAATTCGACAAATGAAATTACTGCCATCTCCATCTCCACCACTACCACCATTACCATTATCGTTATCACCATCACCGCTACTACCAATACCAGTATAACCACCAACATTATCTCCACCACTACCACTACCTTTATCCCCATTATCACTACCATCCTTACCCCAAACATTACTACCATTGCCACCACAATTAACACAACTTCCACCACATCTCACATTATTCTGCATTCATAGATTTCAAAGCAAACTTTTAATTTATAACTTTTAAAATCTTATAGTTATCGTGTGTGTGTGTGCGCGTGTGTGTGTGAGTGCGTGTGTGCGTGCGTGCGTGTGTGTGTGTGCGCGCGCGCGAGTTTGCCTGTGTGTGTGCGTGTAGGAAAAGATGGGTAGATTTATGGACAGAAACGACAGATAGAGATATTAGTTAACTAGTCAGATATGGTATGAATATTATAAATCAAGCCGTCAACTTAGAATTCTTAGGATACGTTTGACAAAGGAAAGATTTTCAGTTTGATTTAGATAGTTTGACAATTCAACACTTAGGCCTAGGTGAACTTTTAGGAGAAGCACTTCACCTTTAAATTCATGAAAGTTTCAATCTAACGACCTCTCTTAAATGTGAATATGTTTTTTAAAAAAACAAACACTTAGTGATGTGTGTATCTTTGCTTGTGTGTAAAACTGAGAGGGAAAGAGAGAGAAAGTGTTATCAATTGTTCTTAGTTGGAAATTTCTTGAGTGTTGTCTCTCTTGTAGTTATGCCATCCAAGGATTTGTTTTCCAATAGTATAATAACAAAGAAGCAAATAATAAATATAAGAAATGGCGCAATAGAGACAAAGGAATAAACAAACAACATTGGAAATATAGTACTGAAAAACAATGAAACTAGCAGAGCAAATCAAACACACCCTAACAGAATGACAAGCTTTGTTGATCTGATAGAAATATGTTTGCTTTGCTCAAAGTGCATTTTCCTAGACACTCCTGCAAGGTCAAGGTGAAAGGTCAAGACAAACCAAACCTGCATTCTCAAGTTGTCTTCCTGCCTTCTTGCACTCCGCTGTAATGCATGAGTTCTGTATCCCTGGAACAACCTTGAGAAACGTGAGGATGGCTCATTTTATATCTTGGACATCCGCTTGAAATTGTCAAAATCCATCTATCTATCTATCTATCTATCTATCTATCTATCTATCTATCTATCTATCTATCTATCTATCTATCTATCTATCTATCTATCTATCTATCTATCTATCTATCTATCTCACTGTGTTTTATTACGTCTGGGGGAATGTTTGAATAGCTAAGCAGCCGAAAGAGGTCAAGTAAGGTGCGATGCTTTTAAAAGTGTTATGAGATAATAGTTAAATATTAGAGATTATTTTATAAAAGAAATTGTAACAATATCATGCTTACCCCTGACAGCTCCACGTGTGGGCTAGTAGTTTTCTAATACCTGTATAGGGAATGAAAGAGGTTCCTTTGCATATTTTTCACTGACTTAATATTTTTGTACACTAAAATAATATGACATGGGACATAGACCTACATGTCGTGACGTTTTGTCTTGTCCTTGTTGTCTCTTTCGAAAATAAATCTGCTAATGTTTCGACCTCTGACTTATTTACTTTCAAAGAGTTTTCAGTCGCCAATGCCAAACGTTTTCCTGCTTAACGTAAAGATTCCAACCAACAACAAAAATAATGCACATCAAAATGTACAATGAAATAATGTAAAATGAGATTATATAAAGCTGTAAAGTGAAATGTACAATGAGATCATGTAAAGATGAAATTAAACAATGAAAAAATGTACAACAAAACGGTACAGTGAACTAATGCACAAGAAAAAGAATGTTCAAGGAAATAATGTATAGCAGTATTTAAATAAAGTACATGAAATTGTACAATGAAATAATGTACAGCAATATTTAAATAAAGTACATGAAATTGTACAATGAAATAGTATACCTCAAAATGACACAATGACATTGTGACAATTATTTTCACTCTTACCCCATGTTTAATTTTTTCTATTTCACGAATGTGTTATATGCATACAAATGTAATATAGTTTTCTTGCTACTAATACTTGTAACCAACTATGTTTAATCTATTCTATTTCACGAATGTGTTATATGCATACAAATGTAATATAGTTTTCTTGCTACTAATACTTGTAACCAACTATGTTTAAAGTGGACGTCATGCTCTGCACATTAAGTGCAACACTAATAAAAGTGAGCTTAGATTGTTTACTTCAAAACTTGAGTAGGGAGAAACAACTCACTGAAAGTAGCATTTTGTGCTGAAAGGATAAGCCATTTGTCAGCCAGATTCAATGGGCCAGCGTTCTACAAATATAGGTATGCTACTCTCCCCAAGGTTTGCCTCAGAGGATTAGCCTCGACTGGCTGAGTGACAGTTTTTGAAGGTTATTGTATGACAGGTAGAAAGGTAGAAAAGACAGGTAGAAATTAGAAAAGACAGGTAGAAAGGTAGAAAAGACAGGTAGAAAGGTAGAAAAGACAGGTAGAAAGGTAGAAAAGACAGGTAGAAAGGTAGAAAAGACAGGTAGAAAGGTAGAAAAGACAGGTAGAAAGGTAGAAAAGACAGGTAGAAAGGTAGAAAAGACAGGTAGAAAGGTAGAAAAGACAGGTAGAAAGGTAGAAAAGACAGGTAGAAAGGTAGAAAAGACAGGTAGAAACACTACCAAAGGTGTTCGTCCTAACTCATCAACGACGAAGTACCAGTCAACTGAAACTAACCAATCAGAATTGCTAACATACAGCGTGTGAAAGTGAAACATTCAGAAATTTATTTCTCAAACATCACTCTGCGATCTTTCATCTTCATGAATGGATGCATTGCGTCCTCGTTGAAGGTGCACGGGGTTAATGCCTGGGTATTTGTGAGTAAAAATTCAGAATGATACATTTTTGACTTGTAACTCTTATAGCTCCTTTTCAGCCAGTAAATAATGTACTTTATTCATAAGCTGTAAATATATATATATATATATATATATATATATATATATGCATATTTATGTGTGTAATTCTGTAACTGCTGAAGAGTATTCTTATATTTTATTTTAATTCTGCACAGAGGCTACATGGATTCTTATAAAGTATATTTTGAAAGTGATGCATACAGTCACTGATTGAATGCTTTATAGTTCACCCTAACTATGAAAACTTGGAGATTTCCTAGTAGTTTAGCTTTGTGAAGAATGATACATTTGTTTGATTATACTTATTTTTGTGATGTATTTCCAAACCTTATAGGAAGATTATGTAGTGATCTGATTTTGCAAAGAACAAAACGCTTGTTAATTGTAACTATTTTGTGCACATAGTTGGAATTTGCAAAGGTGTGTAGAGTGATTTAAATGACGCAACGTTAACCAGGAGAGGCTGAGAAAGTAGAGTACTTAAAATCTGTATTTACTGGAGAAATCGGAATAGGAGCTACACCAGATTCTTATGATTTAGCACTGTTGTTGCAGGGAAAACATCGGCAGCACTTTTCTTTTCTTTGTTAAGGCTCTTTCCCTTTGTGACCTTTGCTCGACTTTTGGAGTTCTACTTACTATTCTACTTGATTCAACAAGCTATTGTGATTTTCATCTCAGCTTTGCCTCCACCTGCCTGGGGTAACTTCAACCGTAAATTTGATCTGCTGAGGGTAATATACAATGAAAGTGATTCAAACTATCGTCTCTAGTGTCGTTTGTTGCTGGCTGAGTGGCAAGAGAAGAAAATCCTAAACTCACAGTCATGTCATAAATCTGTCTGTTTCTACATCCAACATTCCACTCAAACTCTAGCCTCTCCCTATTAAGGAAATCTTTCATCTCATTCTCTTCTTTAAACGTTTTGAGCTTTAACCTTAATTCTCAAACTCTAGCCTCTCAGGAAATCTTTCATCTCATTCCCTTCTTTAAACGTTTTGAGTTTTAACCTTAATTCTCAAACCTCCGAGCATTCAGCTTCAAGTTTAATTGCTTTCTTTCTTCCAATCTTTGACCAATGGTCTGTCCTTCCTCCCTGAGTTCTACTATCCTACTCTGGATTCAATTTGTATTTTGTGTTCTAATCCCTTTCTATCCACTTTCGTTTAGATTGTAAGTCCTCTATTTCCTCTTATTTCTATTCTTTTTCAAAGGTTTGCAGGGTACCCCTTTGAAACCCATTATTTTGTCTTCCCAAGGTTAGGAGTGGTGTTAAAGGCATTTTCGGTTTATTTAATTAAAAGGGCCTACTACTTAGTTCAACAGACGTTTATGATAATTATTTGGCTATCTTGCAGACAGGTCAGTCGTGGTTTCGTTACATATACCATTAATATGCAAAATACAAAAACAAACTAAGTATTCCACTACCTAATCAACCAGTAATACTACATATGAATGTAATAAACACATTTGCCTGTATATAAATCGAGTCCGTTAATTGACAATATACAATGCAATGTCTTTTGATAATTGGTTTTTGTTTTAGCTTATTAGATGACCCAGAGAAACCTGTTCCATTGGCTTAAAACAGTTTGTTGTCTCTGGTCTCTAAGTACGAATGCACTTTTTGATGTCTTTCTTGACTTGGATCAGAGGAATGCTTTGGAGTAATGGTACCTTTCCCTCAGTTTACCTCACCGTCCATGGTAATAATGTTTCTCTTTTTTTAAAGTTGATACTTTCCTTAAAAATTCGTCTCACTTTTAAACTATATAGAATTTATAGATAGATAGATAGATAGATAGATAGATAGATAGATAGATAGATAGATAGATAGATAGATAGTCTGTCTTAGTTTTTATTTTCTTTTCTGTTGTAGATTTTACAAAACGATTTAGTTTCAAATGTTCTTCATATGTGCCTTCACTACTCAGATATAATGGAGACTTCTCTACAAATTTTTCGTCTGGGTCTGTGATGTGAGTGTGAGTTGTCTGCCCAGCATTTCTCCATTGCCGGGCGAGTCCGCACACTTGGTGTTTGCCCATATCTCTTCAAAGAGGAAATGCGAGAGATTCAGTCTGCTCTTATCGAACAGTTTTAAAGTGATCTCCCTTTTAAAAACCAATTGTGTAATCGTAAACACAGTTATATTACACTTTTAATCTTTTATTGAACTAAAGTCGTCACGTGCCATCATTTTTACGATGACCTAGTGCGCTTAAGGTCTTGTTTGCTTTTGTTTTTATTTAAGAACAAATTATTATTTTCTAATTACTTCCTTGTGTGACTGATCGAATTTACCGTTTTAGATTTGAGACTTGTTTAGAGACTGCTTGTGTATAATATTTTACACGAGGGTAATCTTTTAGCCGATAAACAGAATAAATATATTATAAAATATAAAAGAAGGTTAACGAACATCAGAGAAGGATGAAAGGGTGTTAATGTGAATGAACGAATTAAAACTGAGCCTCAGCTATAGGTGACTGTAGACTAAACCATGTGTCTACCAGGAAGGGTTGTTTATCATTTTATCATTTAAGGGAGGTAAAGTTTTTCTTTATGTGTTCCTTTAGGTAGAGATGGTTAATTACTATATTTCAGGTGTGGGTATGAGTTTGTATTTTTGTGTTCCTTAAGGTAGAGATGGTTAATTACTATATTTCAGGTGTGGGTATGAGTTTGTATTTTTGTGTTCCTTAAGGTAGAGATGGTTAATTACTATATTTCAGGTGTGGGTATGAGTTTGTATTTTTGTGTTCCTTCATTGTCAGGCTGCTTGTTTGTTTCTTTCTGTTTTGTATTGATAATTAGGTAACATTTTGTTGCGCGCTCTAGTTGTTATTATTGTATATATAGTATATTGATAATTAGGTAACATTTTGTTGTGCACTCTTGTTGTTATTATTGTATATATAGTATATTGATAATTAGGTAACATTTTGTTGTGCGCTCTTGTTGTTATTATTGTATATATAGTATATTGATAATTAGGTAACATTTTGTTGTGCGCTCTAGTTGTTATTATTGTATATAGTATATTGATAATTAGGTAACATTTTGTTGCGCGCTCTAGTTGTTATTATTGTATATATAGTATATTGATAATTAGGTAACATTTTGTTGTGCACTCTAGTTGTTATTATTGTATATATAGTATATTGATAATTAGGTAACATTTTGTTGTGCGCTCTTGTTGTTATTATTGTATATATAGTATATTGATAATTAGGTAACATTTTGTTGTGCGCTCTAGTTGTTATTATTGTATATAGTATATTGATAATTAGGTAACATTTTGTTGCGCGCTCTAGTTGTTATTATTGTATATATAGTATATTGATAATTAGGTAACATTTTGTTGCGCGCTCTAGTTGTTATTATTGTATATATAGTATATTGATAATTAGGTAACATTTTGTTGCGCGCTCTAGTTGTTATTATTGGATATATAGTATATTGATAATTAGGTAACATTTTGTTGCGCGCTCTAGTTGTTATTATTGTATATATAGTATATTGATAATTAGGTAACATTTTGTTGCGCGCTCTAGTTGTTATTATTGGATATATAGTAATATCAAAAGTAAAATAAAGAGGACGAGTCTTTTCGTAGGGTTAACACAAATTCCTTTAGCTTTATTGACAAAAACAAATTTTAAGCATGCGCGCGCGCGCTCACGTGTGTTAAGTTGATATGGTGAATCTTTTGTGAAATGATACATAAATAACAGTGCACTACAATCTAATAGCAATCACTCGCTAAAGAAAGTAAGATATAATTAGTGGCAAAAAACCACAATGTTATAACATTACACGTCAATCTATGACATCTAACACCATAACTTAGCAAAAATGAATCAGAAAACCTAGCTATCTTACATAAAATCATATTGATACGTGAAAGATAAATAAAATCATATTGATACGTGAAAGATAAACAAAATCATTTTTTCATGACTAATAAAATTAAACAATTCGATATTTTTCAAATGTTCACTTTATTTAACACGAGTTTGAATACAATTTACTCACACAAGCGAATGCATCCATTAGATTTGAAATGTAGTCGTTAGGTCGCTTTGACTTATTCGTCAGGGTAAGTGAAGCCGGTGCTTCTGGAATGCCGGCGTTCACGGGTAGTTGAATAAGGGCGCGCTTTTGAAAGTTTGTCTTCACCCTGGGTTTAGGCGGCGCCACTGGACAGTCCTTTACTGTATTCATTCACTTGTGTGCAAAATAAATATAGTGCGGCTTTTACTTTGAAAAGATAAGTCTGAAACACTCCTGTATATATGTGTGAGTACGTACATTTAGTTTGAAAAGATAAGTCTGAAACACTCCTGTATATATGTGTGAGTACGTACATTTAGTTTGAAAAGATAAGCCTGAAACACTCCTGTATATATGTGTGAGTACGTACATTTAGTTTGAAAAGATAAGCCTGAAACACTCCTGTATATATGTGTGAGTACGTACATTTAGTTTGAAAAGATAAGCCTGAAACACTCCTGTATATATGTGTGAGTACGTACATTTAGTTTGAAAAGATAAGCCTGAAACACTCCTGTATATATGTGTGAGTACGTACATTTATTTGTACTCTCTCTCTCTCTCTCTCTCTCTCTCTCTCTCTCTCTCTCTCTCTCTCTCTATCTATCTGTCTGTTTACCTACTAAGTCCTTTATAAGTGTGTGCGTGTTATTTTGCTATTTTTCAGGAGACATAAAGATTGTAAGAGACTGGCTTCAAGCTCGAGTGAACAAGATTCGGCCCCTTCACGGGGTAAAAAACAAATAGCCTTTTAACTTCTCTGTACCTAAAGTGGTGAGATTAATGAAGTGTATTGTAGTCTATCGGATGGAACGATAAATCGAGTCCTGTGTTCTCATTTTTTGGCTTGCTATATCTCTTTCGGAAAGAGCAGGCCTTACACCTACCCGTCACTAGACAAAGCCCTTCCTCGGTTGTCAGTCTGCGCCAGTCTGTGAAATCAGCAAAAGTTTGAAACAGACCTAAAACCAAAAATCAAGTAGCCATTAGACTACAAAATGCGATCAATATGCTGGCATGAGTACTTCCATTAGCGAATATCGACATTTATTGCCGAATGTCATGACGAGACTTTCATGACTAGGTCGTCCGACTTTATAAGTCAGTATTCCAAGTACGTGAAAAGATGAATGGATCCAGTTACGACATCAACAAGATATTTGTTTAAAAAAATATATTGATAATATTTAATACTTATAGGAGAGGTAGAGATCAGTAGATATGCGTCGATTTACATTTGGAGTTCTTTTAAAAGGGACGCTATTTGCCAAACTTCACTCATTTCTTCTTATCTGCGGTAATTTCCCTTGGCATTGGCTGCGCTCTTGTCTCGAACACTAAGAGATTCTTTTTTCTTCCATTGTTCCAAACTGATTTGTTATAACAATGTTATATTTGCTGGGATTTTGATTATGAATTTGCAAATTATTCAACTGCGTTCCTTTACGCTTTGGTTTAAAAAAATAATTTTGCATTTTGTTTATTAGCAAGATTTCTATCTTGTATTTCTGAAAATAATGTGTTCAGTTTAAAAAGATACCACTCAGAGGGCTGGGTAATTATCTTTTAGCAAAAAGTATCTGCTTAATTATCCAATTAGTTATTTCGTCCCTCACTTGCTCTTATTGGTTCAAATTAGCAAATGATAAATATCTTTTAGTATTTTCGTTTAATAATTTAGAGAAATTAATGTCAATTTCAGTATATATATCTATATATATCTATCGATTGATCCGCTAGCCCAAATCCACCTTAGTAGAGAACTATGTTGTATGCTTACATCTCAAAGTATATCGCATTATTCGAATGTTAACAGAATTACCTTACTTGGCTTCTGTCGTGCTTGAGAGACAGATCTCGCTTGTTCTGCCCAAGCATATCTCATTACAATTGATATGTTCGAATGTCACCAAAACTTGGCTCCTACTTTGAGTGCTTGAGATAAAAGTCTTGGTTATTGTGTCAAAACAAATCTCTCTGCAATGCAGATATATTTACACGCTTATACATTCTGTATGCCATCCCTCTTTATTGGAGCACTACTTTTCACAACTAAATTCTGTTCGGAAGTAATTGCGCTCGACTGAGAAATCAGCAAACATTATGGCGGTATGGAAGTGATGGGAAACCTTGCATGAAAAGTGAAATACAAAAGCCCAGCTTCCTGATATAAAAAACAAAACAACATAAGCTTTTATTCCTTGAAAGTAAGAAGGGGGTGGGGGTGTAGATAGTAATTCAACCGCTTCAGAGGTCGTGATGGTAGACTTAATGGCTGTTCCGTCAAATGGAACGATAAACACGGTCCTGTGTGCTATCAGATCACTTGGCAGTCGTAAATAGATAAGGGCGTCGGCCGTAACACAGTCTAAGTTGCACATACACACGCACACACACACACACACACACACACACACACACACACACACACACACACACACACACACACACACACATGATGCTCTGTATCTTTTTCTATTAGCAAGAAACCTCATGTACAATCAGTCGCAACTCATCCAAATTGAACATGATGCTCTACATTAAAAATAAAAAGTAAAAACCAACACTTTTGCGGTATGAATGTACTTACTGTTAATTAAAAGCAAAAAGGTAAAAACCAGAACTTTGCTCTATAAGTGTGCTCAATTAAAAACTTAAAGATAAAATCAACACTTTTCCTGTAATTACTGTAACAGAAGGACGCAAGCTGGCTAATATTTACAGTGTTTATATGTAGAGATTTTTTTTTTTTAGAGCACTTATATTTACCTGAACCACTTCAATAGAAACTGGATTTCTGTCAGAATAAAACAAGCGAAAATAACAACATATCTCTCAACCCTCCTCCCCACCCCCCCTTTCCACCTTACTGCTAAGCGTTAGAGACGTATAGTATTCTATCGAACGAAGAACAAAAAGTCAGTTGAATTGGAAACGAGATGAAGTAAAATAAATTCCTGTAAATCCGAATCAATTAGAGAAGGCCTACTTCTTGAAGTTGCAGTCATCATTAGTAGCTCCCAGCTCCTGTCTGTGGCATAATACCAGATCGTTTTCACAGCACGTTTTTTTGCACACGACACCAATAGTGCTGTCTCTCCACGGCATGTACTGATCTGACGTATCTATGTTTGAATGGCCTCTCTATAGCTTGTTAAATCCACTAGGTCTAGACAGCGCATGGCACGCATAATCTTAAACACCAAGGCTCCCTTTACTTTAGCCGAATACATTTTTTTTTAAAGCTTTTAGTCGCGTTCAGTTTTTGATCAAGTGCAAAAAATAAGAAGTGTCCGTTCCTTTCCAGACGGCAGACGTCAACTTGGGGCGTTGTCTCGACGCCGTTGCCCGATTTTTGGTCGGCGTCAGCGTCAGGATAGGTAACACAATTTGAACGGTTATTGATGCGTATGGACTGTGTGAAGCGAGAACAAAAATATTCCTTCTTCTTAAAACAACGACCGCTGTTGTTGAGAAAGAAAGACGAACAACGATGGAGCGAGTCTTGCCGCCGCTGTTTCAATTTTCTCCCTCCATCCTGTAGTGTAAACGAAGCTGTGTAATTTCCTGTTACAAAAGAGTTAACGAATAAAGCTGCAACTCCAGGGGAAAAAAGGGAAGTTACTCCAAGGGCTTTCTTCAACATTTCTGAATTAAGTGCGCCGTCGATATTTGCGATTCCGATTGCATTTACAAAATAAATCTGTGTCTGACAACATGGTGCCGTTAATGAGCATTCTGTCAGAAATGGTAGATTTAAAGTTTGAAGAAGGGATCCACAAATTCGCCATTATTGTTTAGCAAAAGTGGTTATGTTAAATATTATATGTATACAGGTTTTAGAGTTGTGTCGAAGTTTGAAAACTTACTCGAGCTAAAAAGATCAGGTATTACATGAATTTTTGGAAGCAAAATAGGTGTGATCAGATGACACGATGTGAATACGTTGAGCTTGTGTACATGGGTTGAACGGTGAAAATAAGTTAAACTTTGAAGACATATTGAACGGTGAAAATAAGTTAAACTGTGAAGACAGATTGAACGGTGAAAATAAGTTAAACTGTGAAGAAAGATTGAACGGTGAAAATAAGTTAAACTGTGAAGACAGATTGAACGGTGAAAATAAGTTAAACTGTGAAGACAGATTGAACGGTGAAAATAAGTTAAACTGTGAAGACAGATTGAACGGTGAAAATAAGTTAAACTGTGAAGACAGATTGAACGGTGAAAATAAGTTAAACTGTGAAGACAGATTGAACGGTGAAAATAAGTTAAACTGTGAAGACAGAGTGAACGGTCAAAATAAGTTGAACAGTGAGGATAGTGTAAACGGGGTATATAAATTAAGCTGTTTAAATATTATAGCTGTGGTAATATATTAATTAAGCTCAGTAAACAGATTGCATTGTGCAAATACTTTAACTTGCATAAATTCGTAGTTTGCATAAAAAAATAAGTTTTATAAACACAAGTAGATTCTCGGCATAAATAATTTTTTGAATAGATTAAGTTATGCAAACAGGTTAAGATGTATAAATAAATAAACAAATTTTTAAAAGTTTAATTGTGTAATTAAGCTAAGCTGGGGAGGGGGGGACAGGTAAAATTGAGTAATGTACTATGTCACGTAAACATGTTTTGTTTGTATATTAGATTTGTTGTTGTTGAAATATTTTAATACAAAATGCATGGCTCGATTATGTTTTTATCTTACTTGAGAATGGGGTTGTATCGAACCTTGAATTTAATTAATATTTTTAAAGAAAATTATTAAGACAAATTAAAATTAATGTCATTAATTAATAAATCAAAGCAGTAGAAAATAGAAATTAACACAATAAATTATAGTGTGATACCAATAAACAAAATATTTTATTTAATCCATACTAAACAAGCGTTTTGTTTTTGTTTATTTTGAAATTGCACTCGAATCAGCATCACTAGGCCTGTGCTACTAGATTGACTTCCACTCTATTCACCACAGGCCTGTGCTAATGGATTGACTTCCACTCTATTCATCACTAGGCCTGTTATACTAGATTGACTTCTACTCTATTCATCCTAAAATTTGTCAGTCAATCATCTTCAATCAGCAACTCTACCTTTACATCCTCTCTAAGATTATGGCTGTTTACCTAGAAGTCTCTGTTAAGAGGAAGTAATTCGTGTAACGGCAATAAACTTTTGGAGTTGTTGACTCTTCTCAACACTGGCTCTCACCAGCAATTGTGCTCATTTGAGAGCTACAGACAGTTCTGTGTGACAATAGCAGTATCTACATTATTATTACTAGCATGGTGACAATACCAGTATCTACATCATTAACTTGAACTAGGTAAAAATAGCAGTATCTACATTACTATTACTAACTTGAACTAGGTAAAAATAGCAGTACTTACATTATTATTACTTACTCGAACTAGGTGCGTTTTTAATGCGCTACTGGTTAAGGACATTTTGCTTTTAGGTTTTAACTTTGTAACGCAATAACGGGTGTCGGCCTGTCTTTTTGTCGCTTTTAACTCTTTCTGTGCCTTGTGTAGGTGTGACTAGTATGACTGACAATAAGCCAGCCACCTTGTTTATCGATCAGTCTGGCACGTGACCAGTCACGTCAATTTGTGGCTTGACTTACGCCCAATCTACGGGATGTGAGAAGTGTGAGTGTGGAACCCGACACCAACGTCACTGTACAGTCGCAGACACTCATCCGTATGTCGAGTGACGAACATTTGAAGTTTAGTGCTCTTTTCTTCTCTTTACTTTCTGTTCTTTACAACAAGGTGCAATTTACAGTGCTAACTGTGCAGTTTGTAGAGAGACTTTAGTTGCAAATATATTCACGATGAACAGCACAGGCCAGAGATAGGGCCAATGTGATAGGTTCAAGGAGTCAGCCTTGGCGTTTGAAGCATGAAAATTAGCTGAACGCTATACCAACGTGATGGGCTCAAGAAGTCAGTCTTGGCGTTTGAAGCAAGAGAACGCTCTACCAACTGATGGGTATAAATCAATAACTTACCCAGTCGGGTTTGTCAGCTCCACCATTAGCAGTGTATGTGCCCAGCGTCGTGCTTGTCTGTATGCACTGCACTGGTAGAGCGTTCAATTCCATGTCACTCGCGCGGTTTTCAGTCTTCCTTCAAACTGCGAGTCGTGGATTGATATTACCCTCTGGTACAGCTGCCAAGACAATGAAGAGACGTTTTTCTTGCAGCCAGATAAATGGCAAGCAAACTGCTGGCATAGGAAAACAAACCAGGCTCTGCAGCAAAGAAACAAATAAAATCTGCACTCCCGAAACAAGGACCAATGTGTGGTATATCTTATTTAGCCCCCAAATCAAGTTCTCGCTTAAATCAACACTCCCTTTGATTCGGCATAACTGAGATTTTTTCTTTCTTACTACCTCTCTCTCTTTCCCCCACAAGTCGCCTCCATCCACCTATTCCTATACATCTCTTACCTCAGGGGAGCATCGTATTCTGGAAATACAATAAGCCCGACAATTCGCGGGGATAAGGTCGATAGCCCTACAGGGAATCTGTCGTGAAGAATTGAATTTACACCCCAAATTCTCGCAGACTTTCGGTATTCGCTGCCGTGAAAACAAACAGGTCTAAATCGGCGCTCCGTCCGGGCTGACAGCAAATGGGTAAGCGCGGATTAGTGCCGAGAACTGCAGTCTATAGAATACAAACACCAGCCCTTCCCCCAAAGGAAATACCCTCGGAGCTATCGTGTCCCACTGGGTGGGGTGGGGGTGGGGATCGGCGACGGTGCGAATTGATTGATTGAACTTTTACAGCCAAACGGTAATCATTTTTATAGATAAATGGATAGACCCGTTCCCGGCGCTTTTTCACAGCCAGACAAGAAGACAAGGGGAGGGAAGTGTTTCATTCGTAAATAACTTACATATAAATTAATTATTACTTGTTATTTATTTACTTTATTTTCATTTTTTTTGTGTGTGTGCTTTGAGAGTGGAGAGCGGTGGTTTGGGATTAAGTAGCCCGGAGAAGAACGGGTGTAATAAATACAACTAATTTCATCTGTCTTACCTCCCCTTTCAGGATTTCAATAGTCCCATTATTGTAGCGCCTTGTCGAAGAGTGTATACACTTTATCCGTGCCAGCATTCTCAAAAATCTGTATGAAAGATTCGCTCCCCGTTTGCAGAACGGCTGGTCTTCAGCAACAACATGTAGGAAATCTCGTCAAGGTGGTTAACTGTGAAGAGTTACCGATTAGTGGCCCTGATTGCCTGCCCCTTTAGTCGTTGCCTCAAAGTCAATCCGCTCGTCACTTAATTTATTTGAATCACTCTTGCTACAAGAAATATCTGTTACGATTTTTTTCTTAAATTGTGCTTTATGTTCTTACAATATATAATACTTATAAATATTTAATAAATAAAAAGCTCTGTGAGTTACTGTCTCCAGCAATGACAGTAATGTTACATTATAACTTGTCTGGACGACAGGTGGTAGGTATTTGCTGTTGTATGGTTTCCCAGGAAACGTTCTGTTAAGCAATTCCTGGCAGTATGTGAGGGTTGACCGTGGTTTTTTTATTTATTATTTACAGTAGTCTGTGGACTGGACAACCCCTTCGAAAGTGATAATAGGTGACGAATGAAATCTGACGACTGCCATCGATTCTGTGTAAATGGATTTGGCCGGTTAAAAGGTTGCATTATGTGCTGGTGAAAATGTTGCATTTTGTGCTGGTGACACACGATAGCTAGTAATGTGTTGTAAGCCATTGGTATGGATGCACTATAATAGGTAAACGCCACCTGGCGAGTCCAGTGGAGTGGGCAAATCACCTCTGTACTAGAGGGTAATGTAGAATGTACACATGTGCTTGGGATGTACATTTTGTGTGGACAACTTCATTGGGAAATCGTGATGTTACTTGGTAACTGTCATAGAAATGATGTTACTTGGTAACTGTCATGAAAAATATCATGTACGGCATCAGATGAAGTTCATCCTCCCCCTTCCACACACACGCACACCACTAAGGTGAGGTTGTACAAGTATATGCGTAAATTATAGGTGAGTGAATGCGACTATAGATGTTAGTCCCTTGGGCCACACTGACTTCACTTACACACCCACAGTTTAGGTACGAATACAATCACAAAATGATGTTGGTTTGCATACTAGAAGGATTGAGAGTTAAATTTATGGTTCACTTCTATCACAATCAGTCACACCTGGACAGGTGTAGACAGCTGATAGAATGAATAGACTGATCTGATGAAACACTGGTGATTTTTATTATGCAAGAAAAGCATAAATTAAGACAATTCAGCATGCATTAGACATGTTAAAACAATACAAAACTTTGTTTGCAATTGACGCAATAGACATAAAAAGTCTATCATATTATAGTTAAAGGTCTATGCTCTGAGGTGAACACAGATCCATGAGAGTATGTTTACAAAAGTCTGCAGTGTCCTAAATAGCTTGCAGTGTGGGAAGATGATTCTAGATCAGCCATTGTCTTTCAGAGGACAGCTTGCCAGACAGGGCTGATAACTGAAGATGGATGATGGACAAAGTGACCTATGGAGTGCACAATCGAGCCAAATGTTAACACAGATATGGAATTGTAATGTGTTGCCTTGAGTCAGAACTAGGCCAAACAAAAGTCGAAGTTATGATGTTAAGTTATGCAGAAATGTTCCAGTATAAAAACACTCCAACATAAAAATTTACAATTTGTAAATTGTAAACATTTACAATCACTCTTTAAGTAGTATGTTCTCTAATTGTGTACTTGTTTTTGTTATGCTGTTTAAAATGCAGAGAGGTGTAATGGCATTGCTGGACATGGCAGGCTTGTGCCACTCATATTCATACCTAGCACTGCAGCTGATGTAATATCTATCTAATGCAAGATGACCTGTTGTTGTCTTGCATTAGCTAAGACAGCAAAATGCAGTAATTATATGCAATCTCAGAGTAAATAGCATATTTTGCGAATCCGTAAAACAGAGAACAGTTAAATATGAAAAGTTATATAGTCGAGCACTTATGTACATTACATAAAGATGAAAATAGAGGTTGTCTGTTAAGCAGACATTAGTACAATGAAAATAATTTAAATTATTCTAAAAAGGCAATACTTAAAAGAAACAAGTGGTCAGACAGTAATGCATTGTTTGACATAAGAAAATTCTGCATTACCAAAATGTGAGAGAAAATAAAGAGGACTTAACACATTTACAGTAAGTGAAACTGAAAAACATATCTCCCACAATGTAAAAAAAATTAAAATTACAACAAAGAAAGAATATAAATTACTTGTGTCTCATAATGGCTTATGTAGCCCACACCCACACCTCCTCTAAAATTAGACTACATGTAAACCTACCTTCTAGAAAGGCTGACCCTTTAATTATCCTTGGGCTGGAAACATCCCTGAAGGTTCCAGACAATTCACTAATTTAACCAATCAAAGCACAGCTCAGCCATGTGAATGAATGTACAAGAAACTCACCTGTAAATTGTCAGTCAAATGCTAGCTGACCACTGAGGCAATACCTATTTTGGCTCCTGGTGTTAATAAGGTACAACCTTATTGCTGGTTACCGGCATAGACAGAAACCATCCTCTCTCTATATATATAACTGCCAAAGATGTGCGGTTTTGCTTGCCTAACTAATATTATATTGATGTTTACCTCTTGATATTGCACCAAGAAGCAGCACAAGAGTAGAACAACCCAAGTGCCAAAGACCAGTTCAGTGAACCATGTGTGTGTGTGTCTGCTAATGACATTCACTAGAATCCTAACCGACATGTCAGGAGATCCTAAGTTACGTAACTATAAAGTCAACAACTGCACAGCTATGTCAAGACACAATCAAATTCACTCGAACTTTTATCAAAGTACTTTTATAGTTCAGAGACATTTAGTGTTCTCTTATAAACTCATTTATAGTTTGTTCATACAAATGAACGAAAATACTCTTATGTCACCATGTAACCATGCTGTCTTATGTTATTTCTTGTTGAATACATTTATTTTTGATATTGTTCACCACTCGTGTTAGTGTGACTCAATTACATGATTTTTAAGTTGTAGTTTATCATCTGTATTTACTTACTATCCTGGATGAATGTACAGGGGAGCTCGAGTTATCTTCTAGAACTATCTCTCTTTTGTTCTACATTATCTACCATTCACTTTCTAACTTTGTGTGGCCAGCCAGAATGTGTGTTTTGGGTATTAGCCTGAGGTTACAGGCAGTCCAGGGTGGTGGAGAATTAACAGCTTGCCCATCTCCCAGCAAAACGTCACAACTTGCTCTTACCTCCTGATGCAGTAACTCAGAACAACACTGAATGGCCTAACTGCCATTGTAAATGTTAATAGGAAGCACTGCATTTTATCAAAGCTGCAGATGCACGGGTCCTAGCAAAGCTGGCAAAGCTTGATGAAATCAGTCCCAATTTATTTAGAAACACAAGCATGAGTTCTGGAAGATATAGCTTTTTTCAGACGTCTTTCTGTCTTTTATGTGATATGTTAAAGTGACAATACAAACTGGAGCAGACCTATCAAAGTAACCTGCTGGCCTTGGTTACAACTTATCAGCTAGGAGTGCCTTCAAGGACAAGGAGAACAGGGGGAGGGGTAGATAAAGTGTCTAGGCTAGGCTTGCTACCATATTAAACAATGTCTCACGACCTATCAACTGGATACTAAGCAAATGAAAACGAACAAAGCCATAAGTTCGAATTCATTACTTATAGTGCAAGATTTATATCTTAGAACATAAATATTGCATCATATCATCATCTTTATCTCATCGTCATTCATATTCTTATTTAGATTAGGACTACTTAGTAAGATATGTCATAAGGAACACTTCAGTAAATACTTAAGCATAATTAAATGATCAGTTATATGATTAAATAACGTTGTACATAGGAAATGTAATTCACAAACTATCTGTGACGCCTACGCCACACTAGTTATTGGTTATGATTATTATTGTTAATTAATCATCCATAACTAATTATAATTGATGGGAATCTTAATTTATGTTATTAATAATTCTCGAGAAGACATCACTCATATCTCTCACTTCACGGACATGTGGGCGCTGTAAATGTTTTCTCTCTTCCATAACATTAAAGACAAATTGTGGCAGAATAAATTTGCCTATCCCTAGGTATATAAATGTATGGGGCGTTATAATATAATATAATATAATATATCTAGAGTGGGGAGAATGCTCAGTGATTTCATTAGTCTGCTGCAAAAATGAGGTCATCAGCCTACAGGATATGACATATTACTAATGACGTCACGCTTTCCATTTTACTCAGTCCAGTTGCCTTTATTTCTCACTCTCTCTATTTTTTCCTCGATTATTTTTTTGCATTTAACTAAAAATAAATATATCTGATAGATAGATAGATAGATAAATAGATAGATAGATAGATAGATAGATGGATGGATGGATGGATGGACAGACGGGTGGATAGATAGATAGATAGATAGATAAACGGATAGAAAGATAGATAGATAGATAGATAGATAGATAGATAGATACTAAAAACAAAAGCCAACCACAATGCACCTCTTGACACATTCTTCATCTTTATTAACAACAATAATTTATTTTTAAAATTTATTTTTTTAAATCCAAGATTTGACGAAAACAATGGAACAAAAATCAAAAGATGATGCAATGAAATATATGTCACGACGTAATGCAAGCACTCTCACATCTAATCAAGATGAATATATTTCTTTCAAAATAGAAATAAGACCTGCCCTTGTATTGTCAGTCCTTATGAATGCAGGACACAAGCGACCATTTTTAGGATTTTAATGGAATAATACATGAAGCTCCTTGACTGCTGCTTCCGTGGTTCTGGCTAACGGTTTTATATGCACGAACATAACCGGTGTCATCTAAGAACACATGCGCTGGCACACATTACATTTTTCTAATTATTATTATTGTACAATAATATGCATTAGATTAGCATTATCTTCAAAGAATAAATCTAGACTCGCCCACCTATGAAGTGTACGATTGTCCACATAATGCTATTTTAATGTATTTCATATTTTATAATATGATATCTAAACTATATTAGTAAATTATGTATGAAATAGAAATTTGACGAGTGAATTGGGGTTTACATATTGCTTGCTTGCTTGCTAAACTAGAATGCTGGTCATTGAAGTTAACTCTGAAACGACAAACAGCGATACAGGTGGCTTTATCTTTAAAACTGCAACAACCATATCAAAATATTTCAAGCACGGTTCATTGAATGTTTCAATGATATGCTCTGCTCAGGAAAATTGTTTGCAGATATATTTACTATTTAGACAATGAACTGGAGTTTATCCATGCTCGTTTGGAATAGTAGTAATTGTATGTATGTATGTATGTATCTATCTATCTATCTATCTGTCTATCTTACGAGATTAATCTTAAGTACTTTAAATCGTTAGTTTGGTACTTTCGTATTTCCCAGCAATCACGTGACTTTACGGTAACATCTAAGTCAATACAGAAACAGTAATGCAAGTATTTATTTATGTCGAATGCACAAATACAATTTTCACGCATATGGAAAAAATATTATTAATTCTTAAACATGATTATTGCTAGCCTTTAAGCTTTGGATTAAGTCATGCTGTTTAGAGAGGAAAGAAACAAATGGTAAAACAAATAACCCAGAGCGAATAAAAATGTAGAGAGTTGCATGCTATTGACTACGTCATACGCTGACCAAAACAGGACAAGTACTAGGTCTTAAAGAGGTTATAAGTTTTGGTTACATCGTGTAATCACACACACACACACACACACACACACACACACACACACACACCACTACACCGAAAACAAATAAATATTCCAGTAATACACTCAAGTAATTTACATCGTTAACAAACTCAGTCACAGTAATAATATACTGATTTATATTAACAGCATTTAACCAATCTTTCCTAATTTAAGGAGCAAGCAGATAGCGCCTCCTCCCGAAATACGTCAAACTTTCTATGGGATATACACAGACAAATCACACACACACACACACACACACACAAACACACAACACGCGCGCGCGCAATTATAAAACGTGTGTACATTTACACATAGAAACAATAACAAACAAGATTAACAACCTCCAATATTACAGTCCGAGTAAAACCAGAAAGCAACAACACCAGGAAACAGGTCCCTCTATAAATGAAGAAGAGATGAAAAGATTCAGACAACCCACCGACGGAGGGCGGTTGAGAGTGTGCGCCAAACTGGTGCGACCTTTTCCACGCCCTTCCGCCAGCCCTCCCGCCCTCCACCTGGAACACAAGCGTGAAGCTGTGGGGTCCCACTGGGGCACTCCAAATCAGAGGACGTCTGATGACGAAATGATCAACGCAAGCTCCAGTGGTGACGTAGACCTGCTCTCGACCCCCCCCCCCCCTCTCAAAGATTCAGACCCTGTCAGGGCCTCTAGAACGTGGTGAATGCTCTTTCGGCACCTACGTCACTAGTCAACTCTTCTAGGCTCATCTCTCATTTAAAATCAACTGTTTTAAAAATTAAATAAATAAAACCTCATCTTTTCTTAGGTAAAGAATATTATTGTTGAGTAAATAAAAGTGCTGTATCACAATTGACTAAGAGATTAAGTGTGAACAACGCACCCGAATAGAGCAATAAAATAGAAATTAGAATTTATTAAAATTAGTTGCTGAACGTAATGTTTTGTGTCTGATCATATAATTGAGTGTTTTGAATTCAAAATTATCATTTGACAAAACGGATCCATGAATCTATCGCAGTCTGTTCACGAAGCAAGCTGTCGTAATAAACCAATAATGATATATGTATTTCTCGTCTTCCGATTGTTCACTGGCGGTATCTGCTCATCTGGTGGTAGACCTAATTCTTCTCCTGCATTGACAAACAGTTTCGACGACCACAGCTGGCATTGGTCGGATTTCAGTAAAACCAGATTTCAGTAAAATCCATTATGTTTTACATTTCAAGAAGTAACAAGTAGTTTTGCAGCTTTCAATTTATCAACGGTCTACGACTATAAACTACATCAACTTTACACACACGCACACACATACACACACACACACACACACACACACACACACACACATACCCACACATACACACACGTGTACTGGCACACAAAACATTGTTTATTTCTTCTCTTAATCATGTTCACAGACACGACAAAATCTAAAGAGTCGTTTGAATAAGATATGACACAAGGTAGTTGAATAAGATATGACAAAAGGTGATTGAATAATATATGACATATAGGTAGTTGAATAAGATATGACACAAGGTGGTTGAATAATATATGACACTAGATAGTTGAATAAGATATGACATAAGGAGGTTGAATAATATATGACACACTAGGTAGTTGAATAAGATATGACACAAGGTGATTGAATAAGATATGACACAAGGTGGTTGAATAAGATATGACACGAGATGTCGGTTGATAAACGTATAACACAAAATGTCGTTTGAAAAATGTATGACACAAGATGTCGGTTGCGAAAGGCATAACACAAGTTGTCGACTGAAAAAATGATTGACACAAGATGTCAATTAAAAACGTATGACACAAGATGTCGATTAAAAAGATATGACACAAGATGTCAATTAAAAACGTATGACACAAGATGTCGATTAAAAACGTATGACACAAGATGTCGATTAAAAAGGTATGACACAAGATGTCGGTTGAAAAATGTTTCACACAAATAAATGATAGCTACAGTATTCGTGCACAAACGTGTACTGCACCAATAACTGCACATACACACGAACACACAACGCACGCACGCACATACACACACAGACACACACACAACGTTCACGAACACAAACAAACTATATGGTTAGTGTCAAGTTTGATTCATCTGTTTCCTTTCTCATAACCTCATTCAGTTTATTTGTGGTCGTTTGTAACGTTCCTATCATTTGAAACTATACTGTTCTATTAGTCCAATCGGATTACTGCTTAGTGGTCGCTGACTGGATCTAATAGCTGGTCTCAGTCGTTACAAAGTGTTATTTCTATGTTAACAAACGCTGCATTGCTGCAAATATATTTCAAACCAGAAAATATTTCAGGATAGAAGCAGTGATAGATGCAGACATTAAACTGCAAAAGGGTTCATTTCGTATGACACTAAAACTGCTGCGAAATGTTAATTTTAAAGTAGAATTTAGGAAAAGAATGTTCTTGTGTAAAAAGACGAAGGTTCCAATTTAAACTCTACCCACCAGTGTCAGAAGCAATGACTATGAAGACCTGCACATATGAACGTCAGTTCAAGCAGTTTGATGCAATTCTTTGTATCAAGTCATTCGGGTGTGTATTCAATGTCGACGTCGCTCACTCAAGTTGATAAACTTCTTCCTCACTCACTGAAGTATGTTAAACTTCTTCATCACTCACTGAAGTATGTTAAACTTCTTCATCACTCACTGAAGTGTGTTAAACTTCTTCATCACTCACTGAAGTATGTTAAACTTCTTCGTCATTCACTGAAGTATATTAAACTTCTTCATCACTCACTGAAGTATGTTAAACTTCTTCATCACTCACTGAAGTATTTTAAACTTCTTCATCACTCACTGAAGTATGTTAAACTTCTTCATCACTCACTAAAGTATTTAAACTTCTTCAACACTCACTGAAGTATGTTAAACTTCTTCTTCGCTTATTCAAGAATGTTAAACTTCATCACTCACTCAAGTATGTTAATCTTCTTCATCGCTAGTTAAATTTGACTTATCTTAGCACTATTATTATAAAGTTTGAATTAAAATCGTTTTAAATATATACTAGGAGTTTTCTAGCTTAGAAAATTTAGATAATTTAAAGTACTTTATACACTCGACATTTTGATGTAATCCATCAATTTAAATGAAGCTTTGTACACACGATCAGCAATTTGCATTCCAATACATTTTTGCATTATAAAGACACAATCACAAGGATTATAACTGCAAAGTGAGTAAATTACAGAACGTATTTATGTATCTATCTGTACATGTTTGTGTGTGTGCGCGCACAACTGTTGTGCTTGCGTGTGAGCGTTTGCGTTCCTGTATATATTCGTGCGCGCGCTATGCTGTAGCGAAAACAGGGCATTATTAAAATTGAGTTTACGCAGCATGCTATTTTTGTAACGAGCTAAATATAGAAATGTGTAATGCACCAAGTTCATTGACTTGCGCTGTTGCTGTAGTAAGAAAATCAGTAATCTTGACGTTTGAACTTGCGCATTATATTTGTGCGCTGTTGCTGTAGTAAGAAAATCAGTAATCTTGACGTTTGAACTTGCGCATTATATTTGTGCGCTGTTGCTGTAGTAAGAAAATCAGTAATCTTGACGTTTGAACTTGCGCATTATATTTGTGCGCTGTTGCTGTAGTAAGAAAATCAGTAATCTTGACGTTTGAACTTGCGCATTATATTTGTGCGCTGTTGCTGTAGTAAGAAAATCAGTAATCTTGACGTTTGAACAAAACGCATTATATTTGTGCGCTGTTGCTGTAGTAAGAAAATCAGTAATCTTGACGTTTGAACAAAACGCAACTCTCGTACAATACTGTAATTCTTGAACGAACTGTAGCAACGAAATACGTATTGTTTTGAGTTGGTGTTGTGTTTTATTGTTGTTGTTGTTGTTGAGTGTGTGTGTGTGTGTGTGTGTGTGTGTGTGTGTGTGTGTGTGCGTGTTTGTGTGTGCGTGTTTGTGTGCGTATGTGTGCTATAACAAACTCAACAACTGTAATGAATAGATTTCCACAACAAGATAAATCCTACAATTAACTGAAACAGGGAAAAACCACTGTCGCGCAACACACTTTCAAACTGCCTGCCTGGCTTTTGATTTCACAACACTACGACGAACTTGCAGGAAAAGTTAGATCACCAGAAATGGAAATGTACGCGCCAGTTCTGAAAAAGTACCAAAACTCTGTCCATTTCAGATTTAAGCCAGATAACCAAATAGAATACGAAGCGTGGAATGGGTAAACAGTGGGAAGGTAGAAGAGGTGGAGTGTATGTGAATTGGGGTGGGTGGGAGAAAAGGTGATGAAATGAAGTTACACAAAACATTTAATTTATTGATGCTAGCCTAATTGGGCGGGTCGAAACAACAAGGGCTCTGCGCACGCGCGCCTCCATCCGGCATTGAGATGCAAAAGGTTACCTCGGACACAGGATCGCGAGTTTAATTTTGCTTTTCTTAGAAATTTCAGAGACACACACTGTCGCTTTCATTTATTCACATGTTCTAGATTTGTCATAATTAAATGTCATGCAATGGTACAGATTGATACGAGCGATAACCATATCAGGTAAACAATAATTAATAAGCGAATTTTATAAAACGTTTTTGCATTTTTGTCCGAAACGGCCACATTTCGGTACGCCGCTCGAAAATGCCCGGGTAAAAAAGAAGGTTTCGTATATGGGTTGAGGGGGAGGGGGAACTCCGTTTACTGATGAGTACGTGGTAAGGTTCGATCACCTCCTCCAAAACCCTTCCCCTGTGCATGGTCAGTGTCAAGTTCTCGTGACCATCCCGGCTTCCCCAGATTGAATTTGATGAGATTGGTACCAACAGTTTGAATAAATAAGGAATTTGAAGTACCATAACATCACTATAATTATATAATATTAGACAAATTTATACATGCATTCATATTTACAGCCATTTTGCTTATGATAAGTGTAGGCATACTTTCAGTGTGTGTGTGTGTGTATCTCTGTGTTGTTTGTGGTGTGTTTCTGTGTGTGTTTGTGTGTGTGTGCGCGCGCGCGTTGTGTGCGAGTGTTTTGTGACCTTAAAGCTTTATTAAGAATACTAGATTTTCTACTACACCTTCTGGTCACAGGATGGCAGTGCTTTTAGATTCAAAAGTTTAAACCATTTGTCTTATTGTCAAAATGTGTGTCTTTAACGTTTAAACCATTTACCTTACTGTCAAAGTATGTGTCTTGATGTTCAAACGTTTAAACCATTTGCCTTCTTGTCAAAGTGTGAGTATTTTTACATTCAAGCATTTGAACAGTTTGCTTAGTTGTCAAAGTATGGGTGTCTTTGACGCACACACGTTTAAACAGTTTACTTGATTGTCAAAGTGCGTCTTTCGTTCAAACGCTTAAAGTCTGTTTTATTCAAAGCGTGAGTGTTTTGATGTTCAATCGTTTAAACATTTTATTTATTGCCAAAGTGTAACTGCCCTTGCAATCAAACATTTAAACAGTTTACTTTATTGTTAAAGTGTGAGTGACTTTGCGTTCAAACGCTATACTCTTTCCTTATTGACAAGGAGAAAGTACCTTTACGTTCAAACGCTATACTCTTTCCCTTATTGACAAGGAGAAAGTACCTTTACGTTCAAACGCTATACTCTTTCCCTTATTGACAAGCAGAAAGTATCTTTACGTTCAAACGCTATACTCTTTCGCTTATTGACAAGCAGAAAGTATCTTACCGTTCAAGCATTTAAACACGTTTGCTTAATTATCAAAATGTGTGTGTTTACGTATGTGCTTGTCAATCGGTGTACTGAAACGCTTTTAAAAAAGAAAGTTAACCTTTTATATTTTGTTTTAAATTACTGTCATCTGTTTTTTCGTTGTTTGTTTAATTTCTGATTCGTGGTGTTGTGTTTAACTTTGATTTTATATTATATATGTTTGCGCGCTTGTGTATGTGAGCGTTTGGTGGTTTGTTTTCAATTTTATTAACTTGCCGATAATATAATTACTGTCGCACAGCGCTGTGAGTCTGTGTTGTTCTCGGTCTTATACGGAGTATTTGTGTACACAGCGCTGTGAGTCTGTGTTGTTTTCGCTCTTATACGGAGTATTTGTGTACAGAAATCTAATTATTGAAACTAAATCATTTTCACATAAGTTTTACCTGTAGTCTGCAATTATCTGTCGTAGTGCGTTTATCTTGCCTTCAGCAATGATAAATTGTAGTACACTAAACATAACAAGCCTAGTCAAGATAAAGAACGTATGTTGTCAAATAATACACGTCCATAACTATTGACTAAAAACACAAAGCTGTGTAAATGAAACGCATCCGAGATATAGAGCTTACGTTTTCAAATAAAGCACGTTTACAAATGTAAACTAAACAACAAAGCTGTGTAAATGAAACGCTGTCGAGATATAGAGCTTACGTTTTCAAATAAAGCACGTTTACAAATGTAAACTAAACAACAAAGCTGTGTAAATGAAACGTTGTCAAGATGATTATAGGATCCGACGTCAAATAACACACATCCACAAATGACAACTAAACACGGATTCAACAAGCGAGCTCGAGAAGTCTGCTTCTAAATTCAGTTATGATTTTCATTTTTGAAGTTTGAGCTTTACTCCCCAACGCCACTCCCCCCCCCCCCCCAGCAGCTTCCAGTATAACGTTATTGTCTTTAGTAGTTAACGATTGATCTTGAAAGAGTACCATTTTCTTCGACACCTCACGCAAGAAACGTGTCTCGTTCGTCTGATCTGGAGAACCCATACAGACAACTCGTCACTCGTCGCAGAGCTTTTCAGCGAACGAGAACAAACACAAGTTCATCTTCAGCGCACTGCAAGAAAACTGATTGGCTTCGTTTAATGGTCCGCCGCTCTTTTTTTTTCCCTCCTGAAGACGCAAGAGTTCCATTCGTGACGTCAGATCTTGTAGGATTTCAACACAATCATTGCTTTACGTTTACGGGATCCCTCTGAAGACTTTCGACTGGGCGTCACTGAATAAGAACTTACGTATAATTATTATTTGTTTGTGTTTTCTAAATGTCTACAAATCAAATATGCTATTCAAGGAGGGTGTCGATTCCAAACTTTTCGAACTAAGAAAGAGACATGGTTGGTCAATACCACTAAAACTGAAGCCATTCCCCGAGTTTTAATATTCTTAGTGAGCATGATTTCTCATGGCCTCGTAGATAGAAATCCGACAGGAAAAATGTCATTAACGTCAGGAATGTTATCAACATACAAAGGAAAATAGTTTCAATCATATTTGAATCTGAAATATTCTACGGCAGTGAAATATGACTTACTTTCGTGAGGAATTTTTCTTTTCTTTTAAAACTCTATTTTTTTTTAATGAAAGAATTGATCATGTTGTTTTGAAAATTACAATGGCAGCAGGTAGATAAATGTATCTGTCCTTGAAAAATGAACTACACTACATACTATAATCTGGTTTTTCTTGCGGCAATCGTCGAATTGTGAATCCCTAACGTCCGTCAGTGCAGCTCTCAGGGAAGTGAACTTTAATTGCTACACGTCAGTGTTTTTGAACGTACCCAAACTGACGTCGACAATGACGCGGCCCAGTTTCGGTATATTTATGACTGTGATGCTTGAGTTGATTCTTATAAAGACGGCTTCATCGTAAAATGATGTTCTACTGAACCCTTTAAAGATAACAAAACACTTAAAGCACAACAGGTGTCATTTAAAGCTCTCTTTAACTTGAATAATAAAGGAAAACGTAATGCAACGTCCTAATGTTAATAACGGCAGAAAGAGCTAATACTTTTGATTTTGTACAAACTAACTTTTAAATATTTTTGTTTCGCTTCACAAGTAAAATATCCTTTCTTGCTCTCACTCTCTCGTTTAGGAAGTTGAATATTTCTGAGTTTTTTTTAAAAACTTGTATTGACAAACCACCCATCTCGGTATCCGGAAGGAAAAAGATTGAAAACAAAATGTTAATCGAGTAAAACACTCGCAAATACTTCTCAGAAGCTTCATAATTTCCAATGGAATCACTTATTTGAAAAACAGGCTTTTACAATTTCTAACGATTCCTCGTATAGAATATATAAGCAATTGCACTAGTCATTATTTAGTACTTTAAAAATAAACAATAAAGGCATTTTTAAAAATTCGTTCATTGTCGTCATTGCTGACGTGCTTCTCAAGCAAGTCCTCGCTACTGACAAAGTGTAATAATTCGTTCATTGTCGTCATTGCTGACGTGCTTCTCAAGCAAGTCCTCGCTACTGAAAAAGTGTAATAGGACAATTTAAGAATGCCTTCCAAGTTCATCATGTCGTCTTAGTCAGCAAATATTTTAGAAGGGTCGACTCAGTGAGCAATCGCTGCATAAAAGGCGACACACTTGTCAGCTATTGCATCATAGTCGACACGTTTATATATTGTGTCTACGCATACCGTGGTTTTCATCTTTGTAAAAATAATTATATATATATATATATATACGCCTTTTGGATAATTAGTCCAGCATTTTGTGTTATACTATGTAGTATTTCAAGACTTTAAAAAAATAGCAAGAACAAAGAGTAGTTCTAGGTTGTAATTATACTCTTTCTCCATCAAAAAAAAAAAAAGTAGAAAGGTGTTGTTTCCTTCAAGACCACTTGGTTATTGGTATTATCTTTCTAGATGACGCATGCACGTTTTCAATGATTACTTTCTTTCTCTCACTCTTCGCAACACCAGTTGAGGTACCAGTTATGACGTCAGAAAATTGAGAGGAATACTGCTGATGTAAAGGATGTGGCAATGACCTTGAAGGTGATAAATTTTCCACATTTGTCTAGAGCGCCGCTGTTTGAATATCGCGTGTCGAGTTTTTTCACGTTCCACGTGTTTTCGCTATCTGAAACCAAAACCAAAAATCATGACAATATTTCTTACGGTGAATGAAAATTAATAGTGTTCTATTTCCAGCACAGTCAAAGAAAGACTAAAAGGCCAGAGGTCAAGTGGCAACGAGCATGTTAATAGGGCGTTCCACGGCAGTGAAAAATTCTTGAATTATTACTGACGTGAACTTGAACAAGAATTAGTTAAAATATATATTAGGCAGGATAGTTCGTGTTTGAACGAAACTCGTTAGCTGTGATGGCAGTGAAATACAGAATTACTTTATTGTCTACGAAAGCAGCTCAGTGCCTTGTTCTTTTCTAGTAAATGGGTTTAAAAATCATCAAAGAACACTACTGCTACAATACTAGTATTGCTACTGGGGGTATGTAAACATGTTTGTGTATTTAAGGAAAATTATGTGTGTTTGTATGTATACTTTAATAACACTAGAGTGCAGGCATGCAGTTACCCGAGTTTGATGATGTCTGTGTGTGTGTGTGTGTGTGTGTGTGTTTGGGTGATCATGTTTTTATATGTTTAAGAGTGTTTGAGCGTGCGCGTGAATTTTAAAATCGTTTGAATATACATATCTCTTTAATCTACTTCTGATAGCACTGTCTACCTTCATGAACCACACTTGGCTGCGCGCTTTCTTTCGGGGAGGGGGGATATTCTATCGGCCACTGATTATTCTCTTCCACCCGGCTAGTCCCACCAACAGACTCATCAGTTTCGTCCGTTCGACCTGGCTGCTGGGGTCCGTCGGTCCGTCTCGTTTCCAAGTAATAACCATTAAACTTCACGGTGCTGGTAGACGGAGTGGTTGTTGTAGTTGTCGTGGTTGGAGGAATAATTTCTGTACAGGAACACAGAGAGTTAAAATAAGATGACAAACATACATTCGATTTTGTATCCTTCTTTCTACATGAAGAAGTATACAGATCATTAAAAGTCATTCATGTATATGGTCGTTTTCAGCGATTAATAAACTTACCAGTACAGCTTATACAAGGCCGTTAACTGTGATCCATATAGATTATCTACAACAGCGATCGGAAAAGGTTCCTATTAATAGCGATATATATATAGACAGTCATTGTGTGTGTGATCCAACCAGAAGACAATAAATGTTCATTAAAAAATACGGCTTGCAGCTATCATCATTCATAAATTAAATATATAAATATCACCCTCATCAAATTAAATGGTAGGGCAATTAGCGTAAGCCGATTTCGCGCATTCTGTGTGTGTGTGTGTGTGTGTGTGTGTGTGTGTGTGTGTGTGTGTGTGTGTGTGTGTGTGTGTGTAAGACCATTAATTATATTCATATTAATTCCATTCATAACTAACTTCGAAAACCATTAAAAGTGACCATTATAATAACGAACAGTCACACTCACCATAGAGAGTCATCTCCTCTTGATCTTTGTCGAGGAAGTTGCTGCCAACACACTGGTACTTTCCGTAATCAGTTTTCTCCAGGTTTTTTATCCTCAGGCTTAGAGTGACGGAGTTCTCTGCCTCATTCCGAAAGACGTCAATGTCGTATTTGTCTGACTTGGAAATAGCTTTATCGTCACGGCGCCATTCGGTCACTGCTTGTGGATTGGCATAAATGACGCAATCCAGGATGGTTTCCTTCCCCAGACGCTGGCCGATACGTTTGTTTGGTAGCGTCACTTCCGGTGCATCTGAAAATAGATTAATGAGAAATATTAATTAGCTAGATGTCTTTAGTTGTTCGTTAGTACTTTTAATATGAAATTTAGTAGTAATAGTAAGAAGAAGTAATAGTTTTTTTTTGTTTTGTAACAGTGATGGTATTGTGAATGCTGCTAATGTTTTGATGATGTTGATGACTACGACGACAACGACGACATTTTTCAGACATCTGTTGACTGTCGATTGTGAAACAAGGTCACGGAATCTTATTAAGATTCTTGGAGATTCACGGTTTTACGGCGGATGTGGGTATTTCCGAGGAGCGCTACTTTCAGTAGTGGGGCGAGTCTGAGGTTTCCAGGGAGTTTATTCAGATAGCCTTCCAACTCAGATGTTATGTTCCCCAAGGCTCCTATCACTAGAGCTTTTACATTCCACAGTCTCTGGCTTTATAATCTGAGATTTTGGTATTTTTCTATTTTTTTTCTTTCTTTTGTTTCTATCTCTTGGAACAGCGACATCAATGAATTGCTGTACTGTCGGACTTACTGAGAACTGCAATGTCTGGTATTCGTGCAGGAATCACTCGATCTGTTCTTATCTCGAAGTCTCACAGTATTTTGATTTCTTTCGTTTCAGTGACTGTTCTGGTTGGTGCAGCCATGCTCTTTCAGGAGATTTTATGCCATGGCTCTCACATAGATTTCTATGTATGAGTTTTGCCACCTCCTTGTGCCTTTTAGTGTATTCTGTTCCAGACACCCACTTAGTATGTGTTCTGTTGTCTCATCCATGGATTTGCAAAGTCTGCATTTGGGCTCATTTAAGATGTTCATGAATTTTGTTTTGTGCGATTTCGTGTTTCGTGATTGAACTTATGCAGCAATTTCGAGTGCTTCTGTTTCTGCTTTCAAACCGGCCTCTTTCAACCACTGTGTGCTGATTGTTTTGTCGATGTTTCATCAGCTTGTCTCCATACTGGCCATGGAGTGGTTTGGGGTTCAAGGTAATTGCTAATATCTGTTTGATGGTTTCTTCCATGTTACCTTGTCTGTTTGTTTGGTTGGTATAATCTACTCATCTTTACTGCTCATATCAGTGGTTCGTCGTTTTTGTTATTCCAGATATAGTCCACCAGACCTATAACTTATTCAATGACATCTTTTATTTTCTTGAGATCTCTGTCTTTCATTTTCTGAAACACATAGAGCCTAGCTACGTCTACTTTGGGGGCTTACGGCTTTATGTATTGTGAGTAATTTTCTTGTTTTCCTGATATTTCATTCAGCTTGTCTTGCATACTGGTCATGGAGTGACTTTCGGCTCCAGGTATTTTCTAATGCTTGCTTCGTTGATTTCTTCCATGTTTCATTGTCTGTTTCTGAGGGTTGTTATAGTCCACTCATCTTTACTACTCATATCAGTGGCTCAGCTTTGTTGTTATTCCAGATGTAGTCCACCAGTCCCATAACTTCTCCTTTGATTTTCCTGAGAACTAGGTCTCCCATTTTTCGAGATACATAGAGCCTATCTACGTCAGCTTTGGGATGTAAGGCTTTATGTATTGTGAGTAGTTTCCTTGCCTTTCTGTCCAGTTCATTTATTTCATTTGCTGTCCAATCTATGATACCTCTAATGTAGCTGACTATAGGTACTGCATTAAGTGCTTGTATTTGTTATCACCATTTAGCTTGGACTTGATTTGTCTAAACCGTTTTTCATACTTACTCTTAAATTTGAATTTCACTCTGCATATTTTCTTAATGTTGTAACATTCCCAGGTATGTAAATCATTTTCCATTTTAAAATCATTGATTTTTCCGATGTCGAATTGCAGACCCTCTGTTATTTTGACTCTGCCTTTCTGGACGAATAATTATTCCACATTTCTCAAGGCCAATTTCATGTTAATGTCCTCGCTTCACGTCATGACAGTATTGATCAGCGAAGTGATGTAACGTTCATTTTTTACTGTAGTGCGTGAGATCATCCATGTACAGTAAATGGCTGATAACCTGTTCGGCTTTTATTTTGTATCCTAATCCTGTTTTCTGGATGATATGACAGAGGATTTAGGGCAATGCAGAACAGCAGTGGTGATAGGGAATCACCTTGAAGGATTCCACAGTTTGTTGCTATGTCTGCAATTTCTGTGTTGTTGCATGTGAGGGTGATTGACCAGTTTTCCATTGACTCCTGAATTTAAGTTCTGTATTGATGGCGCTATATTGTACATTTTTATTGTTTCAATTATCAAAGAATGTGGAACTGAGTCTTAGGCCTTTTGGTAGTCAATCCGTGCCATTGCAAGACTTGTTCTTCGTTTCTTGTCTGTCAGTAACTATTGCCTTATCAATTGCCAATTGGTCCTTTGTTTCTCTGCTGCCTGGTCTAGCACCCTTTTGTTCACTGGTTAGAAGTTTGTTTCAAGGTGAGTTATGATATTATCAGATATAATTCCTGATAGTAACTTCCAGGTGGTTAACAGGCATGTGATTGGACGATAGTTGTTTGGTGTTGTACCTTTCTCTGGATCTTTCATAATCAGACTTACTACTACTACTACTACTACTACTAAAAGTGTATGCGTAATTTACATTCAGTTACTACTAGACTGTTTTTAATATCTTCCTATAGATTAGAAAATTCGAGTCAAACATAAAACAATGACTAAAAATATGTATATCATTGTGAATTCATGTACAGTCAATCAAAGCATCAATTGATCTATCGATTGGTCAGCCAGCCAATACAGCAAACTAATAATAACAAAAACTAAGGCATTTAAAAAGTAATCAAATGAATGAAAACTTAAGTAAATGAAATATTAAGTGAATAAATCCTTAAGGAAAAATATAATAAAGTTTAATAAAGTAACAAATAATAATAATAATTATTTGTAAACAAATGAATAAGTAACTAATGATATATGTACAAAAGCAAAGCCTTAAAGCTAATATAAATACAATCATAAATGGGCAAATAAATCAAGCAAGTATTTTTTTTTAAAATTGTAAATCATTAGTTAATAGAAACTAAGAAATGAAACAGCCCTCTTAATTCATTATTTAAATGAAACTAATGAAATGAAACACAAACCTCTATATTCATTAGGTAATAGAAAATAAGGAATGAAACAAACATTTAAATTCATTAGTTAAATGAAACTGAAATGAAACAAACATCTTAATTCATTAGTTAAATGAAACTAAGAAATGAAACAAACATCTTAAATCATTAGTTAAATGAAACTAAGAAATGAAACACAAACCTCTATATTCATTAGTTAATAGAAAGTAAGAAATGAAACAAACCCCTTAATTCATTAGTTAATAGAAAGTAAGAAAGTAATACTCCATATAAAGATGTGGACAAATAAGACAAAATAATTGTAAAATTTTAATTGTTGACCAATTTCCGGCCATCAATGGTAATGGCTGTTCTTTGCCCAGTATTTTGACCCTACCAACCTTACAACGGCTGAAAGGATAGACTGCATCACATTACCTCCATCTATAGTGACCATCTATTCTTACCGACATTCACAGAAGTCACCCGTACAGAATGACATTAACGTAAAGCCTTGAGAATATTTACCATTCCTGCTGCGCACAGGACTTTCGCTGTTAAGTCTTCAGCACAAAGGGCGGCAACTGTGTTTAGCTGACGACTGTTACACAGAAAACAAGAAAATGAAAGCACATCGATCGATAAAATCACTCACACTCGACAACGACTTTTATTGCTTTGCTGACGGCAGGCGGGACGTTGTTGTCGACAAAACACTCGTAGATGTCGTCACAACCTCGGGAAACATTGTGGATGACAAGTACCTCACCTTCCGTCCCGATACCTGCGCATATCATTCGGAAAACTTTGCGCATGTTGAGAATGAGAAAGTAGAAGCTATGAGTGAGTGAGTGAGTGAGTGAGTGAGTGTGTATAGTTATAGCACACAACAAGCATGATACACAGCATATATGACAACATCTATATAATAATAATATAATTATAAGTCCTACCTGTATTGTGCATTAAAAAGCACAACAAACAGCTTCCCCACCCCCTACACACACACAACATTCGGATTTTCGTGCTGCAGTCCACAGGAGTGAAAGTAATAGATGAATAAAAATACTGCATTGACACCTTGTACTTAACAGTCGTGGTTGTACTGCGTGCGTGAAGTATGGATAAACTGTAGGACAATTCTGTCAAGTTGAGATTTGAACACTGTACTACTAGAACCATTTCTGTTTTGTGGAAATCAGTCGTGCTAGACAAAGATAAATCAAACTTTGGCAAAGGTTTCACTGCATAACAAAACACATCAATTCTGCAATTTCTTTTAAAGATGTGTGTGTGTGTGTGTGTGTGTGTGTGTGTGTGTGTGTGTGTGTGTGTGTGTTGTGTGTTGGCTTAGAGTAAAATGAAGGTAGGAAATAAGTTTGATTCATATTAGCGTCTAGTTGGGCACATTACAATATACAGAAGAGATCCAATTTAGATATTTTTTTCGAAGAAAGTGAACGCAATCAAGCAATCAAGCTTCTCAGAGAAGACTTTAGATTGAAATGAATAATTGTATTGTTGATGTTATTTCCACTACAAGGAATGTGTGCACGAAGCAACAGATAGCAACACACGTATGAAGTATGACTATCATTTAAAATAAATAAGGAACCGATCTAAAACAATAGTTTGTTTATTTGTGTGTATGTGTTTATGTGTGTGTGTGTGTGTGTGTGTGTGAGAGAGAGAGAGAGAGAGAGAGAGAGAGAGAGAGAGAGAGAGAGAGAGAGAGAGAGAAGGGGAGTAGATGAACTGTGAGTGTGTGTGTGTGAGAGGGAGAGAGTTGATGAGCTGTGAGTGTGTGTAAGAGAGAGACAGAGAGAGAAAGTAGACAAGTTTCTATGTGTGTGTCTGTGATTATGTGAGTGTAAAAATGGTAGACGAGATTTTGTGAGAAAGAGGGAAAGTATACGGTCATGTACACATGTGAAGAATGAAATGGGATAAAACGGAAATATGAATCACAGAGGGAAATGGAAGACCGAAGGGATGAGAAAAAGGAATCAAGCGTTATTATTGACCGACATTAACAACAGCTTCCATATTCCTAGGTATTTCATTTTACAAGTGCATGTATTTCATTCCAAGGGACACAACCATGCTGAAATCAATATAATTATCGGATATTATGTGCACATTATAACCAGACACATTTCAGCTTACGTTCTTTCTGTCCATGAACTTTACGTGTGTTACGCCTGTACCATGTGACGTTGGGAGGGGGCACCCCTGTGACGTTGCAAATAAGAGTTGCGGTCTCGCCTTCCTCTATAGAGATTCTGTCAGATGACAGTTCCGACAGAATCCTCGGTGGAACTGAAACGAATACATTTTACAGATTCCAGTTAGTATACAGAGAAGTATTCAGTTTTACAGTCTTCAGTAATTGAAAGTGTACAGAGAAATGTACAGTTTTACAGACTTCAATAATTGAAAGTGTACAGAGAAATGTACAGATTTACAGACTTCAATAATTGAAAGTGTACAGAGAAATGAACAGATTTACAGACTTCAATAATTGAAAGTGTACAGAGAAATGTACAGATTTACAGACTTCAATAATTGAAAGTGTACAGAGAAATGCACATTTTATGAAAACGTAAAGACATTAATCGTATAATCTAAATATTTACAACCAAAGCAAAAATGTACTTTCACGAGCATTTTTCAATAACTATACTTACAAAAATGTATTCTCTTTTACCCATAGTAGACAAGTAGATAGATGTATACTCGGATATATGAGCGAACAGATAGATGGCAAAATTGGATAGACAGATGGTCGAATAGATAGATAGGTAGACAGACAGACAGATAGACAGACATAGAGATAGATAGATAGATAGATAGATAGATAGATAGATAGATAGATAGATAGATAGATAGATAGATAGATAGATAGATAGATAGATAGATAGATAGATAGACAGAGTTGGCCGCCGTACCGAAGATGACTGAAGGGTTACATATTAAACGAGTTCAGACAGAACGAACATGGATTATGTTCTCTTGGTCAAAGTTTCCTATACCGACAAATCCCATTTCAAAATGCACGAAATGTACTCACTATACTAAGAGTTAGATTGGCATTATCTTCAACTCAACCATCATTTTTTCTCTCTCTTTTTTTTTTATATAAAGTCTGGGCTTCGCATCTCAGCCTGGAGTTAGTCTTAGACATTATTGCGAATGATTGCGCTTTACCAAGTAGGACAGTCAACAAAAGGTCGGCTCAAGTCTTTGGCATCAAGGAATGAATATCCTTTTCCTCTCGCATGAAATTGCTGCCCTCGAGTTAGCCTTCGGCCCCAAACTATGTTTAAACTTCCAGCAGTCAATGACATTCGTTGGCAATTCTTTTTTTTAATGTGCGAAATTATAGGTTGGCCGCATCCAGGATCACCGACTCGGTTATTCCACAGTTCCGTTTTTAATTCATCGTTATTTCTAGTATTTTCTAAGGGAGTTAACTCATGACATTCAGGGCATATTTTGCAAAGACCTGACATGCGCACTGAAACTCATCGACCAGTGAATGGTATCAACACAAGCAGTTAATAGAATAAAAGGCACACAAATGAGAGGTATATTACCATTTTCTTTGGTTGTTGTTTTAAAAATATATTTAAGAGGGAAGTTATTCTAAATTACATAAATAAGAGGGACACGATCATACGGCCATTTTTTAAAAACATAATTATTGAATAAGTATCAAATCAGAAATGAACACGGGTAACTTTAAAAATAAATAACGTACACACTTTTAATCGATTATTACATTAATAATTATATTGCGAATTACTATAAAAGAAACATCGGAAAACAAAGTATGTATATTATAGCGTTTTCATTAACGTTAAACACTCACTCATTGTTCTCCTTGAACACTCCTTTGCAGCACTTATGACTGTTAAATAGCGCTATCTCATCACTGTTCACTTACATCAAGCAAAATATCGTTGTAGTGTACTCCTTATTTCATAAAATATGGCGACGACGACGCTGATTATAATAATAATAAAACAGTAATGAGGAGGAGGACGACGACGACGACGACGATGATAAAATAGTAATGAGGAGAACAATGATGATGATAATAAAATAGTAATGAGGAGGAGGACGACGAAGAAGATGATGAAAAAGTAAACAGTAATGAGGAGAGGACGACGAAGATGGTGATAATAATAAAATGGTAATGAAGAGGACGATGATGACGACGATGATGATAATAATAAAATAGTAATGAGGATGAGAACGACGACGAAAATGATGATAATAATAAAATAGGAGGACGATGACAATGATGGCAATAATAAAATAGTAATGAGGACGATGGCGATAATAAAATAGTAATGAGGATGACGACGACGACGACGATGATAATATAGTAATGAGGACGACGACGATGATAATAAAATAGTAATGATGATGACGATGACGACGACGATGATACTATAATAATGAGAACGACGACGATGATGATAAAAATAGTATTGAGGCGGACGATGACGACGATGCTGATAATAAAATAGTAATGAGGTGTACGACGACGATAATGAGGATGTTGATAATAAAAAAGGACTTCATGAAGTTCTTAATCCTTTACAAGCTCTAAATATTTTACATTAATTCACACACACACAACACACACACACACACACACACACACACTACACACACACACACACACACACGCACGCACACACGCACACACACAATACAGCACAATGTCTTTATACACAATTTTCGCACACGTTAAGACGACTAAAGATAATATAACAAAACAAAGAGAATTCAAAATGACAAAAACAAAGCAAATAACTGTATTGGCAGAAGACGAACATAAATTTATTATAAATATCTACTTTGAGCAAGAACACAATGCGACAAAACTATTCTTGCTATTGAAAAATGTTGTCTGGAGAGCCCTCTTGAAAATGATCATAATATTTATTTCAGGGTCGATGGGCAGAGAGTCAAGCAAATGGGCGTTGAATATATGATTTATATTTTGCTTGCAGGATGCTGAAAATGCGAGTATCTAATGATTTGAGCAAGTTACTAGCAGGATTGTATACAGATGTAAGATTAGACAGGTTAGGTACTTCGGGCTGGAGACAGACGGAGAAGCGTAACAAAGAGAAGCTATCTTGTGTTGCGTTATGCTGTTAGCAGGTAACCAGTGAAGACCATGGGAAAATGCAGTCACGTGATCGGTATCTGAAGCTCTGAGAATAATATTTTGAATCTTTCAGCATTTCTTCGCTAGACACAATGTCTGACGCCGATGCCACACGCCGTAGATGACATGGTTTTAACAGGGATTAAATAAGGATTACCTCAAACAATAGCATGGCTTTAACAGGGATTATTACCTCACACGACAACGTGACTTTATCAGTGATTACCTCACACAGAAACATGTTTTTGCCTCACAGGATAACATGGCTTTAGCAGGGACTATCTCACACAGTAGCATGGCGGTGACAGGGATGACCTCACACGACAACGTGGTTTTAACGGGGATTACCCCAAAAGGAAATCGAGAAAAACATAATTACCTAGCACAGTCAAGTTGACCTTTTTAATCTGCTTGGGTTTTGTGTTGATACGGCACTCGTATGTGCCACTGTCGTTGAAGCGCACTTGTCGTATCAACAGGTTCCACTCTTTGATGTACGGTCGTTCAACACTGATGCGATGGTCATCGATCGTTCGCCTGTCGCTGTGGCTGATTAATATTTTTCGAGGGTTCACCCATATAACCTGTGCACAAGGGACGATCAATAGGCAAAGTTTTCTTTTCTCAGACAAGTGTGCAAGATAAACAATAGGCACATTGGCACAATATGTACATTAGAGCAAACAGCCACCTTGCATACAGTGTGATATCAGACATAAAAGGCACCTTGTATACAGTGTGATATCAGACACAAAAAGGTATGTTTACAAGGAAGCTGATACATCAACGAAAAGAGTGCTAAATAGACAAAAAGCATTTTAAAAAAATAACAATAGACACATTTTACAGAAATAGGTAGGTATAGAAATTGCGCACATTTGACAAAATTTACACAGAATAGACCTTTGCTACATTTTTCCACAACAAGATTATAAATAGATTATGCGTGTATTACTAGAACTAGTACAATACAGACAGGCAACACTCCTAGGCATAGAAATGTCTGATTGACATTAGGAGGAGGATTCTTTCTTCACTGAATTTCGACATGTCTAAGAAGGGGCAGAAGGAGCAGTACACATCTCGCTGCTGATCCAGTTAAATCCTTCTGTAGAAATAGCCATACATACCATAGTGTAGAAATTAATATATATATATATATATATATATATAGAGTATAATTGGCCATAATATACACACATGTCCATACATGCCACGAGGGCACTGACAAGATTTAATCATAGTGTAGAAATAGCCATACTACTGAAAAGGTAATTAGTGCTATTGCTAAAGTTAACTAAATGCTCAGCGGGAAAGATGTCTACACAACCAACCAATCCACTCGAGTCTTCGAAACACAAGGTGATGCGTCACACGGCCATATCAAATGATGAACTTGAAAAGAAACAAAGAAAAAGATATCAATTGGAACCGATAGCTTCAATATGGCCAAAGGAACTTAAACAGAAACAAGGAAAAAAGATATCAAATTGAACAGAAACAAGGAAGAAAACTATCAATTTGAATCTATAGTTTCAATACGGTCAAAAGAACTTAAACAGAAAAAGACTGTCATCAAATTTGCAATTTAAACTTCGAAGAGACTAAAGGAACAAAAAAATAAATTGACTGTCATACATTTTCCATTAATAATTTCAAAGAGCAAAGAATGGATATATAAATAAATAAACGGACGGTTGTGTAAAGTTCAAAACTAAGAATACGTAAATGGACTGTCACAAAATTTACACGGACAGCTTCAGAGAGATCTAAGATAAGAATAAATAAATGTACTGTGACGTAATTTGTACCGTTAACTTCAAAGAGGTATAAAGTAGCAAAACACAAATGGACTGTCAGGTAATTTACAACAATAACTTCAAAGGAACAGAAGGTACGAATATAAAAATGAGCTGTCATGTGACACAGTTTAAAGCTTAAGAAGCTTTAATGTCTCACTTGGAATCCTCCTTTAAGACAGACAGGTGTGCAAAAAATAATGTCGTTGATTTTAGAATGCAGTTATTTCCCAGCGCTTCGCAACACGATTACTGTCTCACTGATAACAAATCGGATCTAGAGAGAGAGGAGTGGGGGGGCGATCGGAAAAATCCAACCAATCGGTTTCTCTCACGAACCCTTTACCCCACCCCAACCCCAGAGTTCTGCACAAGAGTCCAGCGCCTAGAACTCTGGGCCATCCCACCTACCCAAGGGGGAATAGGGCTGTTATTATTTTTCAGTTAAATAAAATCAGTAAGGTAGTTGAAAGAAGACTAATTATCATATAGTTACAGTTCTTTTTCTTTTATTCCTACATGATCGTTGTGTAAAGAAATTGGCTCCAGTATGAGGTCTAGTCAAGGCAAACGCTGTGAGAATACTGTGGGATGTTACTGAAAAGCTTTGAAGTTTGATCCAGGAAAACAAAGCAAAATAAAAAATATATAAATAAACCAAAATTAAGTTGTCAATGCTTCTGTAAACATCTCCGGCAAGCCGTGGAACAAAGAGGCTAGACTTAATTTGGGAGAAGGATGGACGTGAAACATCTGGATTCCTTTTTTGCTGTTATGTTGCTCGGAATGTATTTGCTGCTATGTTGTTCGGATTATGTGTTTGTTATTATGTTGTCTGGATTACGTCTTTGTTTTATTGTTGTTTGGAGTACGTAATTGTTATGTTCTTTGGACTATGTCTTTGCTGCTATGTTATTTGGTCTACGCCTTTGCTGCTATATTGCTTAGACTACGTCTTTGCTGCTATTTTGTTTGGGCTACGTCTTTGCTGCTATGTTGTCTGGACTATGCCTTTGCTGCTATATTGCTTGGACTACGTCTTTGCTGCTTTTTTGTTTGGGCTACGTCTTTGCTGCTATGTTGTCTGGACTATGCCTTTGCTGCTATATTGCTTGGACTACGTCCTTGCAGCTTTTTTTGTTTGGGCTACGTCTTTGCTGCTATGTTATTTGGGCTACGTCTTTGCTGCAATGTTGTTAGGATTACGTCTTTGCTGCTATGTTGTTTGGACTGCATCATTGTTTCTATATTGTTTCGTCAGTCTTTGCTGCTATGTTGTTTAGACTACGTCTTCATTGATATATTGCTTAAACTACATCTTTGCAGCTATTTTGTTTAGGCTACGTTTTTGCTGCTATGTTGTTTGAACTACGTCTTTGCTGCTATGTTTTTGGATACGTCTTTGCTGCAATTTTGCTTGGACTACGTCTTTGCTGCTCTGTTGTTTGGACTCGTCTTTGCTGCTGTATTGTTTGAGCTACGTCTTTGCTGCGATGTTATTTGGACTATGTCTTTGCTGCTATTTTTTGGACTACGTCTTTGCAGTAATATTGCTTGGACTACGTCTTTGCTGCTCTGTTGTTTGGACTACGACTTTGCTGCTATATTGTTTGGGCTACGTCTCTGCTGCTGTGATATTTGGACGACGTCTTTGCTGCTATATTACTTAGACTGAATCTTTACTTCTATGTAGTTTGGAATGTGACGTAGAATTAAACACTAGTCACAGATCTTACCTTAGATATTTATATCTGCATAGCGATAAGAGCCCAATGTCATTGAACTTACATTTTTATTGGCGATCAGCGCTAATTTGAATATTGACCAATCAATGGTCTTACGTATTTGAGTCTTCAGGGAGAGACAGAGGCCCAACTGAATAAAATTTACGTATATTTTAAAAAGTCAAATTTTATAATCATAGTTGAAAGATGTAAGATGTACTCCATTATTTTCGTTTTACTCAAATTGCTAATATGTCCACATAAAGATTCCCTAAGACGAAACTGTTTTCCATTTCTATTTCTGAATTAAATCTCATTTGAAATAAACCCATGCTTCCTCTTCATGGTCGATCCGAGAGCCATAGTTGCAGACCGAACGTGAAATTCCATTTCTGTTTTTATGGTACATGTTTTTTCCATCAGAACGCTCTGCATGACGTCAAAGGTGCAAAGGCCATTGAATCATGTCATACACCAAGCAAGCGCAATGAAATAATAAATATAAAAATTAAACTTCAGAAAAGGTCAGAGAGCATTTAAAAATTAATACTTATTAATTGGATTGAAATCGAAAATAACATTTAAAAGAAGTACTTATTTTGAACAGTATATAATCATACAAATATAAAATAAAATGAGTCAAAAAGAAAAAAGATTTTTTAAAACGCCACATATGCATAACAAAGAGAATGTCAACAGTATACATCCGGTAGGGAAAGCCAAGAAACAAGACTCGACATTTCCACATTAAATTCCAGTGCATTAGGAAAAATAAAGACAGGGGTGACCGTTCCTGTTTGACCTCGTCAATGTGCATTCGATGTCAATGAGCTGCTGCACCAGGCACCACTTACAAACTTTCAGCACAATACAATATTCGAATATAATATCCAACACAAATTCTGAAAGAAAAGAAAGCCTTTATGTTAAAAAAAATAACACTTTGGAGTGGCATGTACAAGGGTGGGATATTGATACATTCGTATACAAATATAATACAAGTGTGCAGACAACATGGAATGATGTTGGACTGTATATCTGTCTTTCTGTTTGTCTCTCTTTCTCTCCCTGCGCAACAAACGGTGCGCACTGATTCAATTCACTAATTTAAGTATGACCCAAAAATCGTTATTAACTCACAGACTGTTCTCCAAGGAACTCCACGGAGCATGGCAAGATAGCGCGACTGCCTTCGATAACCGTCACTCGCTCTTCAGTTGTGTTGAAGTTGGGCACTAGGATTCCAGTAGCTGTGGCAAATGAAATAACAGTCGTTAGCAGGAGGGTGACCAGAGTGAGAATTCGGTAAGAAATAACTATATGTTGTCCTTGAAACAGTGTCGGTACGCACAAAATTAAAGTGCATGGCTAGGCTACGTCACAATAGTTAAATTAGGTCATTTTACTGGTTTACTTTTCGTCTTCCTCAATGTCACTTTCAGTCAAAGAAAATTGAGGAAAAACGGAAATATTACATTCGGTAGAAGTATTTCAATCTAATTACCCCCGGCCATCCAAAGAATCGTGAATAAATTAATCAGAACACCCAGCAATCTTCAAAATAGCAGCTTAAACACAACAATAAAACTTCTATTATTAACTCCCTTTTTCCAAACGTCTAATCATTCACTCCCTCAGTCCATTCTCCTTCTAGCAGCATACGTGTGTGTGTGTGTGTGTGTGTGTGTGTGTGTGTGTGTGTGTGTGTGTGTGTGTGTGTGTGTGTGTGTGTGTGTGTGTGTGTGCATGTAAGCCGAGAGATAGACGCCAATCCAAATGCAAACAACAAAGTGAGCACTCAAAGTTCAATACAAAATAATAAGGTGATTCTCGAAGACCAGGAAATTGCCAAGGTCCGCAGGATAACCTTCGCCTTGGCTACAAACTGCAGTTAATCCAGACTCTTCGGCGATCCTGTTCCAGACAGGCAGAGAAAGAGTGACGCCCAGACAAAAAAATATTAATGTTTACAAGGAGATTGTTGCTCTTGATGACTGATTGATTGATTGGTGCTTGACTGATTGATCAATTGCGTTTGCTTTTTTTAACCATATTTCACAAGGAGGCACTATGATTAATGGATAGTATTTAAAATATTTTTAATTAATTATTTTTTGCTAATTAAATGTAGCCCACATTTGTTCGTGTGTTCCCGAATGTCACGTAGATGGAATATGTACTTTGAAACAACTTGATGTATCCTTCCTTCATTCCTTTTTCCTTCTTTCCTTCCTTCCTTTTTCCTTCTCTCCTTCCTTCCTTCCTTCCTTCCAAACTTCCTTCCTTCCTTCTTTCCTTCCTTCCTTCAAAGCTTACTCCCTTCAAAACTTTCATCATTCCTTCCTTCCTTTTTCCTTCTTTCCTTCCTTCCTTCCTTCCTTTCTTTCTTCCTTCCTTCCTAACTTTCTCCTTTCAAAGCTTCCTCCCTTCAAAACTTTCATCATTCCTTCCTTCTTTCCTTCTGTCCAACCTTTCTTCCTTGCAAACTACCTTCTTTTCTTCCTTCCTTCCTTCCTTCCTTCATTCCAATCTTTCTTTCTTTCTCTTTACAATGGTCTAGTACCGAACAAATGCCCATTCAAAAAACAAAACAACAAATCATCTCCAAATCTTGATATCTATTCTCTAATCTTTATAGAGCAAAATGTCTGTACTTAGTGTGTTTATATTGAATCATTGCGTATTGTACATATCAGTGAAACATGTCTTTATTTAGTCATGCTTTATTTAGTACGTGTTTTTTTTAGTCCGCCTTTGATAAGCACGCATTTATTTAATATGAGTTTAATAGATATTGAGAAAACTACTCCACCCTAGTATTAAAAAAAAGAAAGAAAGAAAGATGAAAGAAGGAAGTTTGGAAGGAAGGAAGGAAAAAGAAGACGTGTTTACCTACTTGCCAGTGTTGAAAAAAGAAATTTGGTGCGGATTTGCTATCATTCTGTCCAGCAGTATTTGCTAACAAAAATAAATTTCTAAAATATCATTAACTTTGCACTTTGGCTTCCCAGCGGAATAATGACATTAACTTTGCTTTGGCGTAATAACTGCTATTAGACGGAAATGATTTGATGAGTGATGAATCATTTTAACGATGGTGCATGCTCTTTAACCAGGGCATCAGACAGTTATCATCGTGATTTGATATGATTGTGTATGGTAGAGGATAGTCTAACAGAAACTGAAAATCCATGCATTAAAGCCTGCAGAATTAAACAAACAAATTTGTTGTATAAAAATGATTGCATATGGTAGGGGGACAATCTAACAGGAACTGAAAATCTATGCGTTAAAGTATGCAAAATTACACAACCAACCTGTATTGTATAAAATGGTTATATATGGTAGGGTATAGTCTAAAAGGCACTGAAAATCTATGCGTTAAAATATGCAAAAATATACAACCAACTTGCTCTGTTGTTTTTTCTCGTTGCTGCTAAATTTACACATATATAGTTTTGTTTTCCTTTAATGGAATTAGTAATATCTTGGAATTACATATTGTGCACAAGAATTTGGATATGTCATAAATGAAATTTATAAAAAGCAAAAGCAAAAAGAATGCACATTTTAAAACTAAACAACTAAATATACATTTTAATATTCTAAAAGCACTAAGGGAGAGATACAAATATGACCTACAAGAGATGTGCTCAACAGTGACAAGCAGAAAATGGTAATGTAGTATTGAACACACAATTAGTGGGATAAATGAGAGTGGTACGAATGATACAAATACTTAGAGTTATTACTGGATTTGCATGGTATAGGTGATAAGCATAAGACAGAAGTGATACTGGACACAGACATATGGTTGAGTGAAGCTGAGCGCAGATAAACAAGTTGTACTTTTGTTTTACTTTTGTCTACGGTGTGGTTAGTTTGACGATGTCGTTGTTAGCAATGACTTTAAAAGATTTTTTTTTAAAAAAGGACAATATTACACCACCACCCCATCACCACATTCAATAAGAACACATTTAAGAGGAAAAATATTACATTCACCACTCACCACATTTAATAAGAACATGTTAAACAATAAGAATATTTCATGCCATTCACCACTTTCTGTAAGAATAAGTTAAATAAATAAGATAGTATTATATTCACCATTCACCACGTTCAGTAAAAAAAGCAAGTTAAATAAAGAAGAAAGTATTATATTCACCATTCACCACATTCAGTAAAAAAAGCAAGTTAAATAAAGAAGAAAGTATTATATTCACCATTCACCACATTCAGTAAAAAGAGCAAGTTAAATAAAGAAGAAAGTATTATTTTTAACAGAATTTGTTAAACAAAAATGCAGTATTACATTTTCTATTTCACTGTCAGTATGAATATGTTAAACACAAAAAGCAACATCACACCACATTCACGCTTCAGGGAAAAGTATGTTTAACAGATAAAACGATATTGCATTCAACAGTCACCACATCTGGCAAGTATATTAAACTGACAAAATGCTTGCTGTAACATTCACCAGTCACCAGTCAATCAAAAAATGTTAAACAGACATGGCAGTATCACCCTTGACATCATTCACCAGTAACATCACAACATTAATTAACAGACACCAACAAAATCACCGACACAATCACATCGGTCAGCGTGACATTGGACTTAGGTAAGACACATCGACTCTGTACGTCATGAATATCCTAAACTTAAACAAACTAGACAAGAATGATGTCTAATCATTTGACACAGATATTACAAATCAAAAGCGATGCGGCATAATTAAATTATCGTGTACGTTTTTTTAAAAATTCAAATGAGGAACATACTAGCCCACTGACACGCTCCCCACCGTCCCTTCAGTTGAAAACAAAAGAAGTTAGTTTACAATATTAAAATTTTAAAATAATCGGAGTTCCTTGTGATTGAATTCAGCCCCTTAACTTTTATTCCATAAGAACTTTGATTACAATGAAATAAACGTCGTTAGAACAAAGTGTTGAATGGTTTGTATCTGGGGCCTCATAAACTATAAAATAATTATGCATTTCCCTTCACTCCCGCATGAACGAATTGATGTAAGTAATATTAACATTTTTATGAGTTAGATGTAAAATTGGACAGGGGTATTTTTTTTGTTTCTTGGAGTACGTTGCGGTGAAAAATCCCGATCGCTAACCCTGAATCTCTTAGCAGAGTACCAGTTGTTTGATAATGTTTAGGATAAAAACAAATCCTATATTTGAATCTTGATTGAAAGACTAGTAAGTGAACGGATATTAACACGCAAAATAAAATGCGATCGCCTGCCACAATTAATTACCGTGCAGTGCGTGGGTGTAGGGGGGGGGATAGTAGTAGAAGACAAATAAGACCTGATGATGACTATGCATGCACAACACATGTACACACAGATACACTTACACATGCTCGCGCGCGCGCACACACACACGTACCCAAATCACACCACAACATACCCACACCCACACCTCTCGCGGTTACTTTCCAGTGGTTTAGAATATCGTCTTCACATTGAAATTGATCGCTAAGTGCACACAACCATGTTTTATTTAATCTCAGTTAATTCCCTTGCACTCCCCAGTACAATTGTTCTGCGACTGTATACCGCCTGCCGTCACCGAGTGACTAGGTTGCAGGTCCCTCAGGGGGCACTGACACTGTACCACTCTTTCCCATTTCTCGCCCAACCTCGGCAAATAGTATCAACAACCCTGATCACAAGGTCAAAAGATCGCATTTAAATCGATGTGAATACGAGGGTCGAAAAGCCTTTCTTGACCTCTTATTCGTTTTCAGAATTGTGCCATTTGGGCAGCTAAAGAAATGACGTTTATGAAGAGATGTCTATACACGTTTGACTTTATATCGTTTAGTAATAATACTTTTTCTCTTGCTGCAGCTTCGTCCATAAGCTCTCATTACAGACAAACACCAGATCGCTTACATGGAACAACTATGCTTTACTAACACACACACAAACCGAACAAACATTAACCCACACGATCGCACATCTACACAAGTGCTATGTCATTAGTTCGTTTACCTCGAATCAATTTAACTCCTTGAAAATTTATAACTCCAATAAATATTAACCCACTGGATAGCGTTAACGTCAACAAATATTTAATTTAATGTTTTAAGAAGAAGTAAACGTGTTTGAAACATTATAGGGACCATCGTGTTAACATCTACTCTATTAGATGTAAATTTGAACATTACCAGTGAGCTTTACACCATGATACGAAATTAATAACTATTCACAAGACAAAATTTCATGGTCGGTTTTCAGACATACGCATACATATTCATAAGACAAAAAAATTCTTTGTCGGTTTTCAGACATGAATAATTCATTCAACACATTTTAGAAACAAAAGTAATATAATTTTACATGCCTCAATAATCACTGAGCAGGGGTATGTGGTGGAGTAAATTGACCTACTTCTAAACTTAATTATTATATAAATTGTTAAATGTCAAAGTGACCCGATCTTGTGCTGATATTTTTAAGTGTCACAGTTGGGAGTAAACACCTCAGGTAAAGAATGTGCTAGACGTGCTGATGTAATCTAAACTGGTTTTAGGTGGATGAGTAGTTTTTATTATCCAATGGTTAAGATTTACAAGAACGAGACCAGCCAATGGATTGAGAACAAAAGTTTACCTCTTGAAAAGGATTGAATTTTCTAATTACTTTGAATTTGGAGTGACAGAGTCCGGTCATGAAAGGCAGCCATTAGCTTAACTATAATTTGTGACATTGGTGCAAAGCATGCAAAAGAATGTTGAGACAGCGGTTACTCCAGGTTATGTAAAAAGTATTATTGCTTATATCTAATAACTCCATTTCTATTCTCTGATAAGAACTAACCTATAATTTGTATTGAATTATTGAATTGTATTATAGGCATATGACTGTGAATTATAGAAATTATTCGAACATGGTTTCATGCAAATAATTGATGTCAAGTAATCTATTTCATTGTAATTGTCATATGTATGTTTGATTTTTGGTTTAATAAATTTATTATTAAATATATTGACCTTCTTACACATATTGATAACCTTGTGTTGAAAAAGAAAGTGGTTGGATTGCGGCTCGCTAGATGTAAAGACAGAGTTGTCTTCTACTTTAGTAAGAAGTTTTCCACCCATGGAAAGACTGTGACCATAAATGTTTATCTTCAATGCTGTGGAAGTGAGAAAACGTTTACAGCTGCCTTCATGTCTGCCAAGTGAGAGACGAGTGGTGTCTGCTGGAAGATCATTAATAAAATAAATTAAGATTCTTATTAAATGTAATTAGTTTTATGAAAGATTAATTAATAATAATAATATCCATTAACTAAGTGGCATTGGCATCATATAAATTTATCCAACCTCTCTTTCTTGGACTTTTCTCATTATTCCCAATTCCCATACTAGCCAAAGTGTGGAAGCCTTAGAGTTCATTCTCTCTCAACCAGTCGGTTAACTCACCATCAAGTCCGAACTTCTTTGCCACTTACAATTCATGCAATCAGGCAAGAGATTTCTCTACAGCAGGTAAAGTTTTAGATCTCAGCCCATTGGCTGGTCTCGTTCTCGTAAATTATAACCATTGGATAATAAAACTACTCACCCAGTTAAGATGGTTTGCATAACATTAGCAATTTCTAGCATATTCTCAACTCCTGTTGTTTACTTCCAAATCAGACACTTTCAAACATACCATCATAAGGAGTGCCCAAGGTCGGGTCACTCTGATAATTTAACAATTTATATAACAATTTTTAAATAGGGATTGGCAAATTTATTCCACCACATAGTGTTTGTACCCTGATTATATTTTACAGGGAAGAAGTAGCCTTTTTTGTTTTCACCAGAATCTCTCAGTGTACTGATTTATTCACCACTTGGACCATGGTAGATTGAGACCTCTCTACTCCCAGTGTGTAAGTGTAAGGATACATTGCATTCTGTTGATGTATGGAGGAAAAGTAATCTCAGTTAAATGATAGAATTTCTGATACAAAGAAGAATGGAAATTGCTACATTGTTTTTCTGTTTGAGGAAATAATATGGTGAAGGAGTGTCAGATTAGCCTTGAGAGAATGGCTGCTCAAAAGTGTTTTACACTGTGCAAGAGAAACACGTGAAGAACTGACAATTGTATTGTGACAATGAATTTGTGACTTTGTTATGAAAGCGAGTGAAAGACTACTGCGCCCTTATATCCTCCTTTTGTGAGAGAGACGAGTGGTGTCTTCAGGAGAATTATTAAATAGCATAAATTAAGATTCTCATAACTTGTAATTAGTCATGGACGATTGATTAATTAATTAATAATAATAAACATTATGTGGCATAGGCCTCACAGGCAGATAGATAGATAGACAGACAGACAGATAATAGATTCGATTAAATTAGGATGGGTTGGGTTATGTTAGGTTATATTAGATAGATAGATAGATAGATAGATAGATAGATAGATAGATAGATAGATAGATAGATAGATAGATAGATAGATAGATAGACAGACAGACGGATGGATGGATAGATAGATAGACTCTATATGTATTTAAAGTAAATTTAAAATATTTGTTCATCAACCAAATTTTGGTGCAATAATCTCGTTTCTGTTTACCAACGTATGGCTCAATAATCTAGCAACTGTTGACCAAAATCAAAACCTATACAGCAATTCGAAATTCGAAGTCTATAATGATATTTCAAATAGATTAAATTAGTGTTGTGCCATTTGGGCAGTTAAAGAAATGACGTTTATGAAGAGATGTCTATACACGTTTGACTTTATATCGTTGTTTAGTAATAATACTTTTTCTCTTGCTGCAGCTTCGTCCATAAGCTCTCATTACAGACAAACACCAGATCGCTTACATGGAACAACTATTTGTTCTAAATTTAATGACTCCATAAACATTTGCATTCGAAACAGATAACAGAAAAAGTAACTACATAAAATAGCAACAAGAAAAGGTCATCTCTTGTCACAAATTGATATTTCGTTTAGCAAAATATTAAAGTCAGTGTACTGCACTATCAAAATAAACAAAAATGTTATTTTCATCATTTGTTTAATATATTTTAATCGATTCAGAGTAGTATTTATATATTTATAATTGCTTGGAGAGGTCGGTATGTTTTCAAAAAATAAAAGAATTATATACGTGTGCTGTCGTGGATTTGTATGTACGCGTGTTGACGTGGGTTTGTATGTACGTATGTTGACGTGGATTTGTAAGTACGTGTGTTGAGGTCGGTTTGTATGTACGTGTGTTGACGTGGTTTGTTTGTATGTGCATACAGTGTATGTCAGGCGTAAAGGATAGACGTACCATGAAAAATGAGTTATGGGTGAAAGAGAGAGGGGTGCTAATGTTTTAGATTCCGACTAGAAAACTAAAACTGTGTTCATGTTCAATCTCTTGATTAAGCAGACGATACTGTAAGACACCGTCTCCGCTAAGTGAACGTGTAAAAAGCACAAATGAACTAAACAGATTATTTGCTTGCAATAATCACTCTCTACTGATGTTTGTCCATGTATGACCCTTTGCGCCACTCTGTCACTGCTCAAAGTTGTAATTCCAACACCGAGGCACCCAAATGAACAGTGAGGCTGAGATGACGTATCTTTCCCTCTCAACTGAATAGAAGCCGTTAATGTGGTTAGTCAAAGACTATTTTGAGTCGACTGTTATTTTGCAGAAATGCGTATGAATCTTGACCTATTAGACACTAACACATTATTCATGCGCACGTTATCCATAGTGTGAAATAATGCCTTATTAAAACTAGAAACCGGCCAAAAATTTACCCCAAGCGTGTGTGTGTGTGTGTGTGTGTGTGTGTGTAACAGGATGAAAGAGACTGGTCGGGGCCTCTTTGATGTCCATTTCAGCTGATATCCCTTGTCTTTCCCCCTCCTCCTCCTCAAAAGATCGTTGTCGGGAAAATACATAACAGGCTAGAAAGAAATCCAAGATACTTGAACTTTCTAGAACTGGAAATGAAGTTCATATATATATATATATATACCTGGCTTGAGAGATTGGTTGTCACTAACTTTCTGCAAAGATGCATGGATATATTTAAGCATGAAAGCCATTTATTTTATTGCATCAAAGGGTGATGGGCTGGCATATACTTTCTCTATTATATCATTGTTTTTTATTATAAGCTATATTTCTGCTATAAGAGAACATTTCTTTTCTATTTATTAACGTTCTGTAAACTTATGAAGATATTTGAGAATACGATTTTAAAAGGTTTAATCGTCGAATTTGCTTTTTAATGCTGGCAAAAGTGCAAACTTAGCAGTGAAGTTAGTACTGTATAGCAAGTAATTTAAATAATATTTAAATAATATTCTTATGTAGGTATCCAGTTTCTTCAGGCGCCTTTAATTCATTTGAAAGTTTAAGTGCTACCCAATACAATGTCACGGAAAGATTTATTTATTAAAATAATGCAAATCAGTGAAATAATCTTTGATTCATCCATTTATCGAATTATTATCATATTCATTTAATTATTTTTACATTGAAAATTTATTTATGTTACAAATATATATACATAACAATACTGATGTGTCAGTGAACTTGTCGCTCCAGCAAAGCATGGTAAGATAGCCTTATCGTGGCGAGATAAGTACATTCGGGGAAAAAAGACAGTCTTATCGTGCAAAGATAGACTTATGGTGGTAAACAAAGACTTATTTGATGCTGGTAAGACAAATAAATCGCGGTCAATCAATCAAGATTTTAACGAGAAATTAAAGAAACGATAATGGTAAGCCAATCAAAATCGCAACAACGCATTCCAGGGTCAGAAGTAAATATTTGTTCATCAACCAAATTTTGGTGCAATAATCTCGTATCTGTTTACCAACGTATGGCTCAATAATCTAGTAAACTGTTTACCAAAGTATCTCTCGAGAAACAACTAATTGCTAACCAGACTATGGCTCAATAATCTAGCAACTGTTTACCAAAGTATGGCTCAATAAGCAAGTAATTGCTAACCAGACTGTGGTTCAATAATCTAGCAACTGTTTACCAAAGTATGGCTCAATAAGCAAGTAATTGCTAACCAGACTGTGGTTCAATAATCTAGCAACTGTTAACTAAAGTATGACTCAATAATCTAGCAACTGTTAACTAAAGTATGACAATAATCTAGCAATAATTTACCAAAGTATGGCTCAATACTCTAGTAACTGTTTACCAAAGTATGGCTCAATAATCTAGAAACTGTTACTAAAGTATGACAATAATATAATCTAACAACTGTTAACCAAAGTATGGCTCAAGAAGCAAATAATTGCTACCTAATCCTTGGAAAACAAACGCATCATTTCCACGAGCTAACTCCGGATAAACAATAAAATAACGGATAGGCAAAAATATACTGGAGAAAATAATAAGCCGAGAGAGGAACTAGTACTTCTACAACTATGGCTGGGTAAGAGTAAGAGAGCTTACAGAAAGATTCTAAGTACTTTACAGTACTAAATAAACAAATTACCAATGACAGTGCGAATTTGTACAGATGTAACGAAGAATGCACAACTGGTGGAGGAGATATGCAGGCAGAAAAACAGCTCATGAACATGAAGAATGGAACTGGAGATGAAAAAATATTTTTGTAAGAGCTTTCTTGAAAGATGATATGGTGTGACTGTGAGCTCGCTCTACGTGGTAGGACCTAGATGGGGAAATTACAGAACAAGCAAATCACGGACACACAAACAAATCGATAGTATACAAGCGTGTCAATAACGTGTTGAAGTGCTTTTTTAACCAAACAAAAATAAAACAATTCGTAGAAAAGTAACAGCTTGGTTATAATTAGTAACGTTTCTGTTAAAAGGACAAGGAAATATATACAACAGCGTTGTGGATGTTATTATTTATTATACTTGTATGATTTGTGGTTTGTGGACGATGTTCATGATTATTGTAGAGATTCTGTACTTGAGTGACGTAAATAATTATAATTATTATATCAGTGTTTGTATCTGTGTGAGAAAGGATATGTGGTAATGTGGTAATGTGCATGTGTGTACAAGGGAGAGAAAAAAATGTGTGCGTGTGTGTGTGTGTGTGTGTGTGTGTGTGTGTGTGTGTGTGTGTGTGTGTGTGTGTGTGTGTGTGTGTGTGTGTGAGTGACAGAGAGAGTATGGGGAATGTGTAGGAGATGGTATGTGGAAATGTGATAGAGAGAAAATGTGTGTGCGAGCGAGAGAGAGAAAGAGAGAGAGAGTGTGTGTATATGCATGTGTGTGGGTGAGAGAGAAAGACATAAAATGTATATATATGTGGGAAGAGTATATGGGAGGGGGGTAAGTAGAGGAAAATAAAGGGATGGAAGTTTTATTACGATGCAAGAAGTCACACTGCATACACTTCACAAACTGCATACGTCACTATACATGACAATCTGTTTACAGTAGAGTAACCTATAGCAAGAGGCTATAAAGATGCAGCTGATCAAGAGGCCATCCACTATTTCCACATAAAGCTTCCTGTTGGCGCTTTCAAGTCACGCTGTAAGTGAAGAACAAACTTCAACACTTGATAGCTTGAGCTCGAAGAAAACAACAATAAAGGAATAAAAGCAGCTAGTCTTTCAATTGCTGCGATTTTAATTTTTCTTTTAAATCTTCAAACAAGTGAAAACATTTTGAAATGGCATCGGTACTCCAAGAGCCTGCTTTGTTCATTGGCGTTTAAACAAAAATGTCTATACATGAGATAAAATAGAAAAGAAAATAGCACATAAAGGGACTGCTGGCTTTGAAGTGAAAGGCAACGTTGTGTTTGATTAGTTTCATCCGCACACTTAGTCAGATTTTGGTTTGACGCTTTGGGGGTTAAGGGACAATAAGAAAAAACAACAGCAGCAACTTGAAGCTTTCCGGGAATGATGAGAGAAACAAACTCGGGGAGTATGGCGCATTTCAGGGAACAAAATGTGAACAATATAAACTGTTCCTGAGACGCTAAGAGAAAACAACAACAAATCTGAAAACTGTAGTCTTTCTTGAAGGAGAGAAGAGAATAGTATTTTGGGTATTATGTGCATCTATCTATCTATCTATCTATCTATCTATCTATCTATCTATCTATCTATCTATCTATCTATCTATCTATCTATCTATCTATCTATCTATCTATCTATCTATCTATCTGTCTGTCTGTCTAGACAACCAACCGTCCGTCCGTGTGTGTGACTGTCTACCTATCCATCTATTTATCCATCCTATCTAGTCAGCCGTCTGTCCGTGTGTGTGTGTGTGTGTGTGTGTGTGTGTGTGTGTGTGTGTGTGTGTGCGTGTGTGAGTGAGAGAGAGAGACAGTCTATCTATCTATCTATCCATCCTATCTAGCCAGCCGTCCGTCCGTGTATCTATCTATCTATCTATCTATCTATCTATCTATCTATCTATCTATCTATCTATCTATCTATCTATCTATCTATCTATCTATCTATCTGTCTGTCTGTCTGTCTGTTTATCCATCCATCTGTGTGACGGAATTATTAATTTAATATTAATGTTTATCTTCATCTTTATTATCATACACCTATTACTTATAATATTTTTGTTTTAGCTAGTTTAAATAACGGATGTAGTTGACATGAACATGGTAATGTTGGAAAGAAACACGTGTCAGGCAGATGCTTAGAATTAAAGAACTGCTTCTACTTTTAGCAGCTGACAGATAATTAATTTGATTGCATAAACAACATTAGAAAAAAACTTTTAGGAACAGCTTCTAGAAAACATGAGTGTGTCTTAAGAACGGAGGTGGTTGGTTGGAAGGAGGCTATTGCAGATAGCGAACACACGTGATTGAATGAATATCTTTAGAGAGTTTGGTATGGAGTGAGCAAGGCAAGGGTTAATCTTTACTCTGTCAGAAAAATGTGTCAGCGTCTTTATCATGTGTCATCAAAGAATGGCGTGAAAATGGGGTTAAAAGTGACTGCATAGAATTATCATGTGTCATCAAGGAATGGCGTGAAAATGGGGTTAAAAGTGACTGCTTAGAATTTGCAATAAACAGAAAGGATCGGTAGTTTTCTGTATGGTGTACCTATGGGGTTAAAGGTGATTGAATAGAACTTGCAAAATGCAGAAAGAATTGATAGTTTTCAGGTATTGCGGCGTAACAATAAGGGTTAAATGCAATCTTGTAGAATTTGCGTTAAAGGAGGGAGCGTTCGTTAACACTGAGAAAGTATGCATACCTTCTAAACTGAGCCAATCAGGAAAAGAACAACTGTGTGAAGTGAGCCAATCAGGTACAGAACATTTGTGTGAAGTCTGCCAATCAGGAAAAGTACAATTGTACAGGGAAAGAACAATTGTGTAAACTCTGCCAATTAGGAAAAGAACAATTACTATTAAAAGTGATGGCATGGGTCAAGTGTGCATTGGAGGTGTTCATTATTATAGGCTCATTAAACTTACCAATGTTTGAATTCATTTAATGAACCTCCATGATTCGGGTAAAGCTAAAGTCCTTGACCAGTCACTGACCTAAGGCGCCTCAGCAAGTCGAAGAAGATTTCCAAAATACGAAACCATGACAACGAAACGTTCGAACACGTTTGGAAGAACAGGTGATGTATGCACTGTGTACTAAGTGCATTTTATTAAAATTCATCTCGGAACAATTATTCTTTATGGAGCATTTAGTCATACAAGTGTTTTGATGTATCTAAGTATTAAAATTCATCTTAGAACACTTATTGTTTATAGAACATTTAGTCATACAAGTGTTTTGATGTATTAAAATTCATCTCGGAACACATAGTGCTTTATTGCATCTGAGTATTGGAAAACTTATTCTTTAGTGGATTATTTAACCCTGTAAGTGTTTTTATGCATGTAATTGTTGAAAATACTTGTTGCTTTAAGAAATATTTAATACGATGTGTTAATGCCAGTATGGACACGTCTTACTGCAGCGTTGTGCAAATGGAAAGTTATTAAAAATTCACAGTAAAAGGAGCTGTAATTAAAGGTGTTTCGAAATGAGCAATGTGTGCTCAGAATGGAAAGTATTTTGTTATCTGGAAATTATCTTTTTATCCCTAAGGTGCCCGCTAGTGAAACTTTTGTTTACCCATACTTTCTGTGGAGCACTTGACTTATGACAGTTAATGTGCCGTTTATTCTCTAGCTAATTATCTCCCTTTGCCAATGTTAGGCTTACACTGATGACTAATGCTTGGATGCCTTATTGACATTGACCCCAAATGGAGGCTTTTTTCCCTGGGAGAGGTAAAACAAATTTTGGGTAAGATGCTGCCGTCTCTAGCTGGAACCTTTCAGCTAAGTTACTTTTTGTGTATTACATTTATGTTTTTCTTTTTAGGTGTTGTTATTGTATGATATAACTGTCATATCGTTTCTTTGAAATTGTGTTCAGTAAGCAAATATGTTAAATTTATTTTATTATAATATACGGTATATTGTTATTTATATTAGAACAGTTATATTTGATTTAAATATAAATTTCTTATATACTTCATTTACTATCGATAGTATTGCTAATGATCTCTGACATAGTTTGACAAAAATGACATTTATTATCGATAATATTGTTAATGACTTCTAAACTAGTCTGAGAAAGACATTTACTGTTGATAGTATTGTTAATGACTTCTAAACTAGTCTGAGAAAGACATTTACTGTTGATAGTATTGTTAATGACTTCTAAACTAGTCTGAGAAAGACATTTACTGTCGATAGTATTGTTAATGATTTCTAGTTTGAGAAATGTGAAGGACAGCAGCATGGATGTGAAACCATTTCAAGAATGAGTAAACATTTTTCAAAATGTATTTCAAAGCAGCTTGAGGTGACATTTCTTGAATATATTTATTATTTTTCTCGTATTGTTTCAGTAGATAATGAATGAGGTTTGATTTAGTGTATGCTGCAGTGTGCACATAAATTGTGAGTTATATTTCAGTCATTTGTGTGTGTGTGTAGGTAAATGTGAATGAGTGAGAGTGAGTGAGTGAGTGAGTGAGTGAGTGAGTGAGTGAGTGAGTGAGTCGTGCATTGGCGATTCATCATTGTCAAATGCATAAAGCTTTTAGGAGTGTCAGTCGGCTTCCCACCAGTATAAGACTACTTTTCTTTCTTTTTTTTTATGCCATCCTTTAATTTACTTTTTTTTGTAATGGCGAGTGAATCTCGAGTAAAATGTCCAGAATCTTTTGAATCCATTAATTTGCTGTGAATCAATCCATTGAGTGACGTCAGTGTTTTTATTCTACGCGCTTCTTGACGGAGTGCGCGTCGAAATGAATATTTAAAAATGGTGGAAGGGCTGACAAGCGATGCAGCTGACATATTTGCAATTCAAATGGTCAAACCCAACTTTATATCGTTGTGGGTGGGGGGACAAAAGGTTTCTAGAAAGTGTGTTTGTGGGTGCGGGGGGGGGGAGGGAAGTCGGTGTAACTAATGCGTGTGCATGATGCGAGGGGATCGTCCCTCGATGTGTGGGTGTTAGGAGATGAACACAAGAAAGTGTCGAGTGAAACGGATGAAGGTATGGAGTTGAGGTTGCAGTTTCATATGTAGTACATTTGACGTGAGAAGCATGTATAAATTATGTGCGTGTGTGTAATATTGTGATTGTTTGTGAGAGATTAACTATGATACATATGGATTTAAGTCTGTGTGATGCTAATTGCATTAAGCGTATGAAAGAGTTTGACTATGTGATTATGTTTGGTGGAGTAAATTTGCCTATCCCTATTTTAATACTTAACTGCATTATAAAATGTTAAATTGTCATAGTTAGCCGACATTTGGCACTCCTTGTGATGGTATTTTTGTAACAGAGTTGGGAGTAAACAACACGAGTTGAGAATATGCTAGAAATTGCATATTTGATGCAAACTAGTTCAACTGGGTTAATAGTTTTATTTATCCAATGGTTATGATTGATGAGAACGAGACCAGCCAATGGGCTGAGATCTAAACGTTTACCTGCTTTAGAGAAATCTATTGCCTGATCACTTGAATTTGAAATGGCAAAGAAGTCTGAACTTGAAAGGCGGTTGTTACCTTAATGAGTAAAACAGCCATTTCTCTCCTTGTGTTATCTGAATCTCCTGATTCACTGATTGAGAACTGATATGACTGACCGTGGTAGAGGCAGGAAGCAGTGAGTGTAAGTGTATAAGAATACACTACATTCTTTTGATCTATCTTGGCAATGTATGCTGATTGCATGGGCAATATCTGGTACAGTGAAATGACTATAAATTGCTACAATTGTTGTTCTGCTTGAAGGAAAAGGTACAGAGAAAGAGGGCTTAGACTTGTGACATTGTTGCAAAAGCGCATAAAGACAGTGCTCAATATCATTGCTATCCCTAATAACTCCATTTCTGTTCTCTGACAAGAATTCTCCTGTGATTTGTATTGACACTATTGTTGAACTGTATTAAGGATATAAGACGTTTTAAACATAGAAACTATTCGAACGTGGTTTCGTGGAGATATTCGTGTCAAGTAATATTTTTCATTGTATTTATCATTTGTATTTTTTGATTGTTGATTTAATAACTTTATTGTTAAATTTATTGACTTTCTTAGACATATTGATAACCTTATTTTTTTAGAAGAAAGTGGGTGGAGGGGGACTCGCTAAAGATTAAAAACTGATTTCTCTTCTCCTTTAGTAAGACGTTTTCCACCTACGGAAATATTGTGTGACGGTAAATGTTTGTCTTTAATGTTGTGGAAGAGAGAAAACGTTTACAGCGCCCGAATATCCGCCAAGTGAGAGAGACGAGTGGAGTCTGCTGGAGAATTATTAATAACATAAATTAAAATTATCATCACTTGTAATTAATTATGAATGATCAATTAATAACTAAGTGGCGTTGGCGTTACAATTTGTGTGATAGTTGGCGCGATTGTTGTTTTGTGGCAGTATCATTGAGTAATTAAATACAGCTTTTAACTATAGTAACGACAAGAGTGCAAAACTGTGATTCTGACATGGCAGTCTCTTTATGTGATTGCATTTTTTCACGCTTGTGATTACATGTTGAAGGACAAACATGCAATTATTTTATATGAGTGTGTGATTATACTGAGTGCAGAAAATATTAGTACACGGTTTGAACATTAGGCAGTGTGGTTATGTGCTTACATTTGTGATTGCATATGTGTATGTGTGTGTGTGTGTGTGTGTGTGTGTGTGTGTGTGTGTGTGTGTGTGTGTGTTTATGTTTATGTGCGACAGTGTGGGAAGGTATGAAACTGTGACAAAATGTGCGATTGTGTGCACACGGGTAATGGCGTGGGTGTCCGTATGAAAATGTGCGTCATTGCAACAACGTGTGCGGACTGTATGATTGTGAGCACGGTGCACACTCAATTCTTGTACAAACTCATCCGAAGCACTCTACAAACCGTATGCAGTGTCAAAGCAAAAAAGCACATCTTTCAACAGTAACACTTTTCATGATATTTAGATTAGTCACTCTTTCCTTGTTCAATCGCTCTCTCATCACAAATCCCACTCATTTCTTTTCTTCTATAATTATTTGGATTCAGAAATCATGCTGTAGAATTTCTTTCCTTCGAGTGTAAAATCGATGTCTCGCTTGACTGTAAGCGCAGATCAGAATTTAAGAAATCGAAAAAAAAAATAAGGAAAGAGAAATGGGGAGATCATCCAAATATACCGAATAGAGCATAAGAGTAGGTCCGACGCGTACCGGAAACACTGAAAACCGGCAATCCCCGCGAACAGGACATAGCAATATCCGGCCGGCGGTGTTCGCCAGTAGGCGACCGACAAAACTTTGTCTTGCTGGAGAGTGAACGGAGAAGATCTACATATATTTTCTTGTACAATTTTTTTTTTAAAATCTACAAATTGATATCTCCAAGGACTGCATGCATCATTCCTAATGAAAATAAAGAACATAGTTTGCTACTGAAATTTTACAAGTTATTATGTTAATATAAGAGCGTTGACCTGCGGGGGTTTGGGTAGGGATGGTTGTAGTAAGTAGAAGCAGTAATAGCACTAACAATTATAGTAAGAAAGGGAGTCGGAGGAAGACTCGGAGCAGGCGTTATAGTAGAGACAGAGTGTGTAACAGTACTATTAAGAATATCAGGATAGTATATTAATAATATTAATAAAAGCAGGATGATTGCCGTCATGAAAAATTACTGTGACTGGATAAGAATATGTATTAATATTATAAAGATTAGAAGGATAGAAATATTATTACAAAAGTGGGATAGTAGCCCTCCCTCCAAGTTATTGTGACTAAGTTAGAATGTTATTAGTACTATCTAGATAAGTAGGATAGTAGCCTCCCTTCCGGTTGATGTGTCTGGGTTAGAATGTGTCTTGGTACTGTCTAGAAATATCGGTTAGTACTCCTCGCATCCACAATTACTGTGACTGGAATAGAATTTGTATTAGTACTATCTAGACAAGTAGGAGAGTAGCCCTCTCATCCAGTTATTGTGACTTGTTTATAATGTGTATTAAAACTATCTAATCTTATGGGATAGTAGCCCTCCCGTCCAGTTACTGTTGAGCAAAGAAAGCATTATAGTTACGAAGTTGCAAATAAACGTTTCTTTGAGTTACAAAGATTGTCTTTCTTTTCTTGTCATGTATATGTTTTACTCTTTCTATTCGACACGTGTAAAGCTGACGACTAACTGCAGTAACATATAATACTGATGACTTACTCAAGTCACGTTTAATACTGATGACTTACTGCAGTCACCTTAATACTGATGACTTACTGCAGTCACGTTTAATACTGATGACTTACTGCAGTCACCTTAATACTGATGACTTACTCAAGTCACGTTTAATACTGATGACTTACTGCAGTCACCTTAATACTGATGACTTACTGCAGTCACGTTTAATACTGATGACTTACTGCAGTAACATATAATACTGATGACTTACTCAAGTCACGTTTAATACTGATGACTTACTGCAGTCGCATATAATACTGATAATTTGCTGCAGTCACCTTACTGCAGTCACGTATAACTGACTTCATGCATTCACTTAATGCAATTCTGATGACCTACTGCAGACACATGCAATGCTAATGATTTACTACAGACATATGTAATGATGATGTTTACTGCAGACAATTTTTATATCATACTATACAAGCAGTCCGCAATTCGCGACTAACAGTTAAATCCGGCTAATATCTCAGCCTTTAATTAACGACTAAAAGTTATGTCCTGCTAATATCTCAGCCTTTAATAACGACTAACACTTAAATCCGGCTAATACCTCAGCCTTTAATTAACGACTAAAAGTTATGTCCTGGTAATATCTCAGCCTTTAATAACGACTAACAGTTAAATCCGACTAATACCTCAGCCTTTAATAACGACTAACAGTTAAATCCGGCTAATACCTCAGCCTTTAATAAACGACTAACAGTTTTATCCTGCTAATATCTCAGCCTCATTTAACCACTAATTAACTACTAACAGTTAAATCCGGCTATTACATCAGCCTGTAAATCACGACTAACAGTTATGTCCGCTTAATAACTGCCACAAATATCAATTAAAAATAAATTGATGGACACAACCAAACTAATCTTGTTGAAAGAGATTTTGGAAAATACTGATTGGTGTATTTCTTTCACAATGTAAACGTCTTTTTTTTTTTTCTTGATGTGTTTCAATTCGTTGTAAGAACATACACCTTTACAGAGCTAAATTTTTGCCCTTTTCTATATTGAAAACGTCTGCGCAGCACCAGACTATATATTTGAATGAAATATAATTTGTGGCTCATTGAAAGAACAGAAAGACGCAATTTATAGTACATTTTCATTATACTGTTCTGCATCTCTGTCTTCCATGTTCTTTGCCTAGTACTAACCCCTGGCTAGACTTCCATAAATCACTAGCATGCCCATAAATCACTAGTACACAGTAATATATTTCCAATTTCACAGGGGCGTGTGCACGTGCGTTTGTTCGTGTGTTTGTGTGTATACGTATCTGTTTGTGTGTATATGCATATGTGTGTATGTACGCGCGCGCGCGCTTTGAAGCTATAAAAACAATAACGATTCACTTCATCTGGCAGCAATTGCAATCTCAGAGTTCCTCAAGCACATCTTCTCGTGAAGACAGAAATGTAAGGCCTACCTGGTCGTAGCGATTTTCATTTCAGTCCGTAGCCCACAGTGGTCAGGAGAAGATAAATGCTGTCACACTGATACATCGAAGTGACTTTTTAAAGTGTATTTGAGTAAATCGTTTTAACTGTACAAACACTTAAGCCTGATGGCATTCGGTCAAGTACAGCCCTTCTTCGGCCATAAATAACTTTAATCAAATGGAAGGAAATGACACCAGAAGTGGCTTTATGTGCAGGCCGACTTTGACATGCCAAACATCAGAAAGAGCAAAAGATTGTGTAAATAATTAACACCTAACTTCGAACCACCTCATCAACTCAAGCGGACTCTCAACAGCCAAGAAAGACGCAAAGATCGTTCTCTGGAATTCTAGAGAGCACGTTGGGAAAGAAACGGTATATTTTTTTTTAGATGTTTTGGGATTTTTAAATATTTTTTTAGTCCATCGGCTTGAAGAGGATCAAGATAGTCCCATGACTGGCAGCACGGGAGATAATCGGTGTAGGTACTCGAAGCAGAAAGCGCCCAAAATTGACCTCTGATTCTCCACATTATTGACAGACTCGCAGTGGGCTGCTGGCAGCTGCAAGGCGAACATCGATTCCCCTCTGCCTCCTCGTCCTCCCCCATTCGCGCTATCCACCCCCTCACTTGCATATCCCTGTATTGACAAACCAGGGGAAGTTTTGGAAAGCTTCTTACTAATCAATGTATTTCACGTGCGAAGGTCTCGCTAGGATTGTGCTGAATGTTCTGATGATGTTAACAAAGGGAGCTAACTGCTGTGAATTGCAAACGCGTTCAAACGATGAAAGACAAATTCCAAAATGGGATAGAGTATTACAAGAGAGTATATTAAACTATTTTTAAAGTAGCCTAATACAGTGCAGCGATTTCCCGATAAAAATTGTATCCTCCATCCCACCCCCACCTCCCAATTCACACGAGGTAGAGTAATATTGATTTGTTGAATGGTGATGAGTTTTCAGTCCTGGAGGTTCTATCTCAAGCCTAGAACTTCTCTCTCCGGCCTAGAACTTCCATCTCAAGCCAAGAACTTCTGTCTCCTGCTTAGAACTTCTGTCTCCAGCCTAGAATTTATCTCTCAATTCTAGAACTTCTGTGTTTGGCATCTCGAATCAGGTTCGTTTTGTCATGTCTGTCTGTATATCTGTCAGTCATTCTCTCTATCTCTCTTACCGTTCTACATTTTTCTCTTTCCTCTCAGCCCCGTCTCTCTTCTCTCATCTATTAGAAGTGTTATCTTCTTGAATTTGTTATAAGCTTGTATATCATGAATACTGTGGTGCTAATGCCATCTAGTTAACAGTTATGATTATTATTATTTATTAATCATCCATAAGTAATTCCAAGTGAAGAGAATCTTATATATGTTAATAATAGTTCTCCAGGACAACATTAGCCTCTCTTACTTGGCGGATATGAAGGCGATGTAAACATTTTCTCTCTTTCACAACATTAAAGACAAACATTTACTGTCAAAATATTTTCGTAGGTAGAAAACCTCTACCTACGAAACTTCTAAAGGAAAAGATACATCCATCTTTAATCTATATTTAGCTAGCCCCAATCCATAGAGAATAGTCCTGAATTATACATGCACAATCAATAACATCAGGAGGAATGTTCTCAAATGTTCATGTGCTTTTACTCAACACATCGTGGGGAAAATTCAAAATAATCTTTGTGAATTCTTGAGACCAAACTCAAATCACCATTTCTGCCATATTGGCTCTTGAACAGAATTCACAGGAAGCAACTTACAGCAATACGCTCTACTGATATGTTGACCATAATGCTGGATTCACACGTCAACATGACCAAGCACAGAGTACAGTAGCCATTGTATTATGAAGTAACTAAAGAAAATTGCGTGCTTTCTCTGGAAAAGTCAAATTAAGGCAGCTCTAAATTTAATGCACATTTCATCTTAATTCCTTTTTCTCTTCCAAACATTCTCAACTTACAAATTCTGCAACATTTTCGTTATCTGATACACAGAGAGCATAAGAAATATAGCATCAATCACAATTCACAAATATATGTACAACAATGTCAAATTAATGAACACAGAAATAATGTTTCAATTTCATAACCATTCTCCAATTCAAGACATAGATCAATAGCAAATATGTACGAACTATTTTAAGTCTATTCTTTCTTCATCAGTCAGTTAACCTACCATAAGCTATGACTGGACTCGAGTTATGTTCAAATTCAAAGCGATTAGAATAGAGTACTTCTTCAACAACAACAAAACTTCCGGTCCATCCCCATTGGTTGAGATTGTTATGAACAAGTGTGAGACTATTAGTAAAAAAAACTACTCATCCATTTCGAACTGGTTTGGATTTCATCAGCAATTTTAACCTATCATCCACCTGAATTGTTTACTTCCAACTTTGGCACTTAAAAATTATCAGCATAATCAGTACGCAAGGTCGGGTCACTTTGACAATTTTAACAATTTATATAACAATTCCGTTATAGGCACATTTACTCAGCCACAAATACATTTATTTCAGTGATCACTTTCTCCACCACCTCTCTCTCTCTCTCTCTCTCTCTCATCTACATACATACACGTAAATATTATATTATTATATATATGCATACATCTGTGCGTGTATGCATGCAAACGCGTGTATCTGTAGATTGCGGCTCTGTGCTTTAATTTTAGTTCAATGATAGATTTAGTCTAGGTTCCGTATGTTATAGCGGCGATACATTTAGCCTGAAAAGGTATTTGACCATGTCTTTAAAAATAATCGTGATCTCTCTTTAATGAGGAGAGTTATTGCTGCTGCTATTTGATTTTTTAAATTTATTTATTTTGTTTGTTTCTTTGCTATTTTTCCCCAGATGATATTTTTTCAAGCAAAACTGCAACTGAAGACACCCACAGGCAGGGGAGGCCATCACACTTACGCGAAAAGAAAATCAAATCGGCGACTGCTGCTGTGTAAATTCTGGTGGTTCAGAAAATGGTACGGATTGGCAGACAGCGTAAAATAGGCTACAGCTATCGACGCCTTGCCCAGTCGCTGTCAGTTGTGCTCTCCCGTTAGAGTTAAATGGTTCTATTTGGCTGTGCGGTGTCACGATAATTATGGTTGATGTAGCCAAATATAAGTCCGATAATTAGTCAATGCTGACGATTGCCACAACGAGTCTATCAAACTTGGCTAGCTCCTTGAATTTATTTACTTCTATGCTAGTATCTTGCTAAAATTAAAGTGATGTTGAAATTAATTTTTTAAATTAATTCTGGCCCCTCTTTGCTCAATTGTAAGATTGTTTGTTTGTTTGTTTAAGACGATACATCAGCCATACTTCTAAGTAAATACTAGATCATTTGATAATTTTAATGCTCAGTCTTAAAATTTCTTCAAACAGTTTTTCTGTTCTTTCAGTTTTAATCTTATTTTCTTTACCATTCATTCCATGATAACTGCAGTATTTTTCATCACTAACTAGATTGTCTTAGTCAATCTTACTATATCAGAATTCCAATAAGAGCTTCATCTATCATCATTAGTTTAGCTCATTCTTAGATCTTCTTCATTCAATCTTAGATTGTTTTATGTAGAAACATTCTTAGGCTTCCTAGCTCATTTGTAGATCTTATTTCAATATACTGTTTTGTTTCTTCAGTCTTTCCTCGAGACTTTCTCATCTTAATTTTAGATCTGCTTTGATGAATTTTAGAGCTTCTTAGTTGAATCACGTGTCTTGTGACGTCGATCATATTTTTTCTTTGATTTCGTTTGGCTCTTTTCAGATTAACCTCCCCTAGCACTCATTAGACCTTATTAATGTTAAGCTACCCATAGGATGCATTTTCTAGAGACGTTAATAGTGCTAACCTACCCATAGCATGCATTGTCTAGAGACGTTAATAGTGTTAACCTACCCATAGCATTCGTTGTCGTTGAGACGTTATTAGTGCTAAGCTTCTTACAACATTCATTGTCTAGATCTAGAGCAGCCTTTCTAAACCTTACTTTTTCCCCCGGGTGGAATACTTAGAATAATTTCTAGGTCTCAGGCAACCCTGGCATAAAAATTACTATATCTACGATGCTTATTTTTAAAATCACAATTTCTGAGGGAAATCTCAGCCTCTCGTAGAACCCTAAGGTTCCGCGTTAACCCGGTTGAGAAACCCTGGTCTAGAGATACCTTTAATAATATTAAATATACCCACAACGTTTATGTTTTTCTGTTGACTGAAACAAGTTTGATCCAGGAAAGGTTTTGTATGCATCAACGCCCATCAGTAATTACACAACCGCCCAGATAGGTCACGACGCCTTTTATTAGCACCAGGATACGAAACCTGATAGCTTCCCTTACTGTTTTACTCCTCCCTCCCTGTGCCTCGAACTCATAAAGTGACAAGGGGTCAAGGTCATAATCGGCTTCTAGACATTGTGACAGAGGGGTTCAATTTATCTCGTTACATCTCTGGCCAGAATACCTGGAATACACCATGCATCAAATTTTGTTTTGTTTGGTTTGGTTTGGTTTTTTTTTTTTTTAGATTTTGTTTTTGTTTGTAAATTTGGGGATTTATTGTTTGTAAGTGTTTGCTTTTGTTTTTAGTTTGTGTGTGTGTGCCATTCCATCCGGAAACAGACACTAATCAAAGAAGACTGCTAAAGTCCGCCCGGTATAGATAACCGTCAGTCTCGTGTGCCGCACTCTTCCATCCAAACGTAAATACTAATCCGATAAAACGGAAGTTTGTCAAAATAAAGCTCTCTCTCTCTCTCTCTCTCTCTCTCTCTCTCTCTCTCTCTCTCACACACACACACACACACACACATCAAATAGAAAAGCAATCTTACGTGTTTCTACAGACACCTACCGAGACTTCACTCCCAAGGTAACAAGAAAAAGAACTGCAGCAGGGGGAGTAACTGTTCCAGGCTTCCTTACGATGCCAAAGCGTTTTGAATTTGCATCTTCGAAACAAGACCTTAGCCAGTTCACCAAAGCTGTTCAGAGCTTCACAGCGCAGGCCTTGGAAGTCGTGTCGACGACGCTACTGTTAAAACACAGTTCGCTACTTTCAGAACACTTCAGTGTGTAAGCTCAGTAGCTGATGCGGCCCTGGTTAGGAGCTTTTAGTGACTCTCCATTCAAAAAGCTGCTTTCATATTACACTTAAATATTATTTATTTATGCATGTATTCTTCGTCATAGATTTCGGTATTGTTCTGCCACTTCGCTTGAATGCGCATGCGTACTAACAACTGTAGTGATTGACATGTCAGGTGCATACGTAACTAACAACTATACTGATTGAAACTTCACGCGCATGTGTTTACTCTTTTGCTTCCTGTTCGAGTGCGAGAAAAGAAAATACATGTAATGCAACTTCTTTAATAAATTACTTTTAAACTAATGGGTGATGAAGTGTGTCACAAAATGGGTACAGTCGAAGTTTTTTCTCAACAGGGAAAAACAAGAACACAATAAATCGTGGCAAGCTGGATGACATTTTTTTATTTTTTTACTTTACCGTATTTTTAAAAAAATCTATGCCTATTCCTCTGCTCGGTTTTTCGATTGAAACTACGGTGCCGTGAGTTTCAAACAGGACTTGTCATGTCCCGGGGGAGATGTGTGTGTGATGGGGGGGAGAGAATATTTTTGTCGCACGGCGTTTTCTCACTACATGTATAACTGTTCATTTCTGACGTCTGATTCCCGGCTTAAGAAAATAAATACCCGTGATCATGCAGTCTCCCGCATACACATTCTCTAAACTACGTTTTCTCACTGTGAAGAGGATAGATTTTACACTGTGAAGAGGATAGATTTTGCACTGTCAAGAGAATACATTTTGCACTGTCAAGAGGATACATTTTGCACTGTCAAGAGAATACACTTTGCACTGTCAAGAGAATACATTTTGCACTGTCAAGAGAATACATTTTGCACTGTCAAGAGGATACATTTTGTACTGTCAAGAGAATACATTTTGCACTGTCAAGAGAATATATTTTACACTCTCAAGAGAATACATTTTGCACTGTCAAGAGAATACATTTTACACTGTCAAGAGTATACATTTTGCACTGTCAAGAGAATACATTTTACACTGTCAAGAGGATACATTTTGCACTGTCAAGAGGATACATTTTGCACTGTCAAGAGGATACATTTTGCACTGTCAAGAGGATACATTTGCACCAAGGTCTGCATCCTCTTCAGCTTAACACAGGCTTCAAGATGTGTCAATACACATTCCACTTTGAGTAACAAACATTCCCGCAAAACAGAATAATGAAATATGAAATTCCGCACACAGATATTAGCTATCTAGGAATGGAAATATATGTTTTTTGGGGGAGATGGGGTAGTAAATGGTAAGTGGCAGTTGTGGTGGTGGTAGTTGTAGTGGTGGTTTGAGTATAGGAGATTTTTGCTACCTTTCAGGCTTATTTGTGTCTTCAGTCTCTTGCACTAATGAATTTACTGAGGACAAAAAAAAAATAAACATCAGAACGCAATATTAGCTTTCGGAGTTTCTGCCGCTTACATAAATTGTCGTTCTGGCTCTTTTATTGAGCGGAAAGGGTGTCCATATACCAATGTCAAGAGCTTTCCCGATGACTAAGCCCAAGAGATCGATAAGGTGCCAGATCATAAGCAGAGAGACCGATGTCTAAAGTTACTTCTTAGACTAATGAGTGAGGGTGCAATGGTCTCCCTTTAATAAACTGGACTTTGCTCTTTTAGTTACTTGAGCAACTGCGGTTATGACTGGATACTTAATATGACGTATCATCACAAATGGTGTGCACTTATACTCTTACTCTCCGACTCTACCACACACACACACACACACACACACACACACACACACACACACACACACACACACACACACACACACACACACACACACACACACACACACACACACACACACACACACTGACACACCTCTCTATCTGACAGAAGGACAGACAGACAAATTGATTGTTTAGCTGAAAGAGAATATAGTCGTGTACAAGTTATAAATAATAACATTAAAATATTTTCCACAAACTGCTTCCTTCACGTGTGTAGCTCATCACACACAATGCTATTGAAGGAAGTTTCTCCAGTTCTAGTACTAGTACCATTGCAAAACCTTCCTGGCCTCTTTCGAATGCTCACGTATGTATCTCGCTTCTTGTTCTTTTCTTTTCTCGGGGGTGGGGGTGGGGGAAAGCAAGCAAATATATACTGATCTCTTTAACACGTTTTCCTTGTCGCCACGTAGAGAAGATCAATGGTTCGAGCGAAGCCATGAAATTTGTCCGGATTGCATAACGTAAAAAGTCAGGTTTGATCACTCTTGTCGATTAATGTCAGACAAGTTCGATCACTCTTGTCGATGATGGATTCCAGGTATGTTCGATCACTCTCGTTACTGTTTTAATATAGTGCGACAACTTTCATAAAAGTGCGGAATTTGAGGATATCACACGTGTTTAGTTCATCACATATTTTCGTCAACGGTTTACATACATTATTAGTTGAGCTATCAACCGACTGAAGAAAATCTCCCACTACAATGCACAATTTAGATAGGGCGGGTGTTTGCTGTTGTTTAGCTGATTGTGTCCCTCCACCACTACTTTTATATAAAACTGTTCTAACATTCAAAAGAGGTACACTTAAATTATGTGACAATCCTTCTCTTGGACAATCACAGTCTTCTTCTTTTCACAGACTTTATGACGTCATTGAAATAAAATGGCTTTCATCCAGGAATAGTATTGGCAAATATGGCGGATGTAGAGAAATCTACATCGGCGAAGCACATAAAAATTACATACGTGAAATGAAGACATTGAAAAAAAGAAGTAAAAGGTTGTGGAGTGTAAAAACGACGCCAAAGGTTAGAATTGGACAGAAATGGCAAATGTGAAAGAGTGCTTCTCAATACTCAACATCGACAACAAATTTTGTCGTGACCAAGGTGTGAATTTCTATCTCAGCTTGTAAAGTACTGCTATTTTCTAGACTTTCTACAAACTTTCTCGTGATAAACGTGTAGAATTTTGGTGAAGTTGTTAAGTACTGCTACTCCCTAGACATTCAACAATATTCAACATCGACAACAGTTTTTGTTGTGACAAATATGTAGATTTTTTTGTTGATAAAGTTGTTAAGTATTGGCATTACCTAGACTTTTAACAAAGCTCTGCTGCGCGGCAAATTTTAAATATAAATGTGGTCCTGACGCCTTTAACTTCTGTTCTCAACATTTTATTATTGTTTTAATCTGAATTTATTCGAATGGGTTACCAATGCCAATTCCAGCAAAAATGAAGGTTGATTTTTACTGACGATATACACATATTATTTAAACAGAGACTGGTGAGTAAAAGTGACATTCAGTCTTTGGTCACTCCACACTTTGATTCAGAATGTCTTGAGCTGGTCTGCATTTCTGTATCGCCGTTTAGGGATGCTTATTTGTACCTATGATGATGGGGATTTTACTCACTAACTTAAAGTATTTTATTTCTGTGTGTGTGTGTGTGTGTGTGTGTGTGTGTGTGTGTGTGTGTGTGTGTGTGTGTGTGTGTGTGTGTGAGAGAGAGAGAGAGAGAGAGAGAGAGAGTGTAGCAGTAGTTTCACTAGAAATTAATGTTTGTATTAATTTGCTGGTTGGTTGGATGGACGAATTAACGAGCAAACAGACGAACTAACGGTGAATATGCTTTAAAATATGTAGAAGACATGTTCAGTTGAAATTAGCATTGGCAGTATTCACAGCTTTTAATTTTAAAAATTAGCTTGTTTTTTCTGTACAATAGATAGATAGATAGATAGATAGATAGATGGATGGATGGATGGATGGATGGATGGATGGAGAGAGAGAGAGAGAGAGAGAGAGAGAGAGAGAGAGAGAGAGAGATAGTGATAATGTCATATTTCTTAGCAACCCTTAAGAAAAATCAATCAGTACAATAGAATGCATCCGCAATTCAAATTCTCCCTGCAAGTAAGAAAGATAACTCTTGCAAAGCTGTAGAATGCTTGGGATTTTTAAACTTTTACGTGAATTTCAAAGTCATCAAATTATCACATATACATGATATGTATTGTTATATCGACTAGCAGTAACCAAGAATTACAGACCATTGAGACATGTCAAACGGAGAATATTTGAAGTAAATATTTTTTCAATATGTCATAAAATCTCATTATTGTTTTATTTAGATATATATCAATAAATATAATCATAAAATGATTTTGGTTAAAAATTGCAACAAGGAAGATATGAATCTTCGTGAATTTAAACAAACGTGAGGGAGGGGTGGGGAATAAATTTTAAAATCTACGAACATCTAGAATAAATAAACTCATATATCGAAAACTAAAGTCTTTATACTGAAAAAGAAAGAAAAAATTCAATTAGGTTTTCACTTTTGAAGGCTCTAGACTTGGAAATGTACAGATCTTCATATCTCGCCCTGAACCGCTCGATAGGGTTAACTTCGCACCATCCAGCCCAACTCCATGTATTAGGCAAGAAAATAAAATCAATCCCATCAGACTAGTCGTCTCTTAACTTTTCGGGATAAAATCATTCCCGGTTTGCTGTAGTCATTATAATGGCACCCTTTCCCTTATGCGGAAAGTATGTTATCATTTGAAAGCATCTGTACAGAGATTAATAGTTTTAAAGATATAGCTACCATTCAAGCTCTATCTGCATATGGGTGTACGTTCACGCATGCGCGTAAGATCAAATGGTAAATGTGCCAAAGCTTTTAATTTCTCTTTGTACACTTTGGGGTGGTATTGCATTAATTGATTTGATTGATTTGTGTTTAGCGTCCACTTATAACTTTAGTTGATTTCGCAGACAGCCTTTGCCAATTATACTAATCCGCTTTATCTCTTTATTTTATTAAATCACCTGTATATATCGTTAACCCTATTCATTAACTTTTATAGTTATTTACTTCTATAAATACATTTATTTATTGATATTATTAGCTTTAGACGTTGTCGTTTGGAAAGCGTAGGCATGCGCATCCACACACACACACACACACAGACAGGCGCGCGCGTGTATTTCTTTAACTTCCAAAGCATTAAAAGGCTACATTAAAACATATATATGAACATTGTCATTTTAATATTTTAGTATCATAAAATTCTTCACATCTTTCTTATATTAAAGGTCGAAGAGAAAAGATGTGAGATAGTCACACTCTATGTTAGTATCAGTCTACATATCTATGAATGGTGTGTGTGTGTATGTATGTGTGTGTGTGTGTGTGTGTGTGTGTGTGTGTGTGTGTGTGTGTGTGTGTGTGTGTGTGTGTGTGTGTGTGTGTGTGTGTGTGTGTGTATGTGTTTGAGTGTGCATGTATATGTTTGTGTGAGAGGGAGAGAACCTTTCTTCCTCTACCTCATACCTCAAGCCACTGACTATTTTTAAAAGTGTGATAAAGTGTTGTTTAAACACTGCAAATTTGACAGTTGAAAGATCTGTTCACAGAACGCTCACGTGTGCAGGAATACACTATACATTGGAGGAGTCCAAAAACAAAAACAAAACAAAGAAAAAAAGAAAAAATGATAAACGAAGACGTCAGGAAAAAGTGTTGGGAGAGAGGGAGGGGGGAGTGAGAGAGAGAGAGAGAGGAATGGAAAGCCAGGCAGAATCTGGGCAATGAATCGGGTAGAAGACGAAGGTACGTGTTGTGTTTCGATGGTTGTAGGTTATCAAGGCGCGGAACTTTGCAGAGAGTCGTCAGCGCGATGACAGCCGATTGTCATGAGGACTAGGTAAATGCGCACCTAACAGAACTGTGCTGGACTAACTGCAACACTTCAATTACGTTCGCACTGTACTACAACAGCAACACCACCGCCAGCGCTCCTCGAGTACTCGTGAAGGTAGCAGGTCCCACTGGCACTGGAGCACTACAGATAGAGAACGTCTGATGACGAAATGATCTCCAGTGGAGATGTAAAAGCGTTAGCGTACCCCCCACCCACCCACCCCCACCAATTGTGTTGGACTAATTGCAACACGTTAGCACTGTCTATTTTACACCGTCACTTATTTGGTTAAATGTTTTAAATTTCAAATCAAAAATGATCAATTGGCAATACAACAGATATATTGCTGACAAGGTGTCTTTCGAAAAAAAATAAGCATTGTTGCCAGCAAGGGGTTAAACATGCCTGTGCAGGAAATAAATTTAGTCTGTCTTCTATGATACTTGAGATCTCGATGATAATAATGAAAAATAGCCGTCAATGAATTAGTCCAACAGTCCGACAAACAATCAAACAATTAAGCAATTTTAGTCACTCCATCACATTAAAAAGTACTAATATTTTAATTTTTGAAGGATAAAGTTAAATGATGTCAATGCTTGCCTTTACATAAGCTGGTCATTGCAGAGTATCATGCTGCTGAAAAGGATCTTTTTAAATCACACTCATAAATTAAGCATCAGCACAACATTTTTTTTTTTTACAACTGTGCAAATTAAATTCGGACATTAAAAGAGAGTGTAAATTAAATTAATATTAATTAAAAATAAACCTGTGCTTTTAAAAGCAAATTTAATTAACACATTTTTATCTTAAAAATAATAAAGAACGCTTTTTTTTATCTTTTCAATTTCCGTCCAAACAAAATAATTAAATATCAGAATGATAATCAATTTTAACATATACATTCAATATACTATACAGTAATACACGATTCTTTTCTCGTACAGCTTAAGAAATACTGGCCTTATCCTGTGTTATGTAATTATTGATTTTAACCTATTGTCTTTTTATAATGACAATATTTGCTAGAAGATTCTGCTTTCACCCAAAGATCCAGAAATGCACCCGCGGTCTAACTTCGTGGAAGAACCTGAATCAAAATTATGTTTTGCTATCCTAAAAGATGATGCGGGGAACCGCTTGGGTAATCCTTTCCAGAGTATCAATACCAATGCGAGCATGATGGGCTGATAGCGATGGTCTTATCAGAAGCAGTGTACGACTACGGCGATCCTCAAGAACAGGTTCCGAAAATTAAGTCCTGTTAAACTGCTTATTCTAATACATTTCGAGCAGTTTCTACTCAATGGTCGTGTCCTGACAGATTGTGTAACCACTCAAGGCAATACTAGAACTCTACACCAACGAACACAGCCCCAACTGCTAGGTTATAGTGTTGGATAACGTAGCCTACCCGACAACCTCCCGAAAGTCAGCAACAAACGAGGCCTTGGTTTTAGCCGGATGAACGAGAAGGGCCAAAGAAACAAACAGCAGCGCCCTCCGGTGTTAGTGCAAACAAACCGGCAGCCATCACGGGGGACCACTCCACAGTAATCAGTTTAAACGGGAGAATCGAAGCCATCAACTCGAACTCACGCAAGAGCCTCTGGGTTGTGATGAATTGCGGGCCTTTTTCCTGCCATGATATATGATGTAGGGAATGATAGATTGAGCATGCACGCGTTATCTTAGAGCAACTTGTGTCCCTTTTATTGTAAAAATACCTACTGGGTTGTTTTTTTTTATGAGTAACCATGCGATATAAAATATAAAACGTATTTACCTATTGTAAAAATACCTACTGGGTTGTTTTTTTTTATGAGTAACCATGCGATATAAAATATAAAACGTATTTACCTATTGTAAAAATACCTACTGGGTTGTTTTTTTATGAGTAACCATGCGATATAAAATATAAAACGTATTTGCCTGAGCTTTGTCGTCTCTTGCTTCAGATAGATAGATAGATAGATTGACGGACAGCCGGACAGACAGACAGACAGACAGATAGATAGATAGATAGATAGATAGATAGATAGATAGATAGATAGATAGATAGATAGATAGATAGATAGATAGATCTAAGGTAATTAATAGTCTCGAACATCTCGACTTGATACACAATTATTTTTCTTTGTTAATTGTTAAGATTTCAAAGTAAACATCTCTCTTTCTCTCTCTGATTTCTTTATTCATTCAATGATGTGAAATATATACATTAGCATAAACCTTCTTACTGAAATAGAGTATTTTTTGGTTTAACTGAGGGGTTTTATTTTTTGGTTTTTTATTTATTTATTTTTTTTTGGTTGTGTGGAGATATATTTTGTACTTTAGATTCGTTTCTCTTTAGAGTGGATGGTAGGGTTCCAGAAACCGCCCCATAATCAACGAACGGTAGAAATGAATGTTAAACAGCTATGAATAACATTTATATATATATAAACTGGTTTTTTAAAAGTGCATACTTTATAAATCTCGTTAGCGCGTAGTCTTATGCAAATATCCAAGGAATCCTGTAAAATAACTTTAAACAGTTTGTATTTCACCACTGCATTTTTAAAATGTCCTTAACGAGTAAAATACAAATCCTTAATTATATCTCTCTTAACGAGTATAATACAAATCCCTAATTGTATCTCTTAACGAGTATAATACAAATCCCCAATTGTATCTCTTTACGGAATATAATACAAACCCCTAAATCTACAATGCATATGATTCAAAGAATATAAAACAAATCCCTAATGTGTATCTCTTTACAAAATATAGTACAAATATTTTTTTCTTTCATTTGCATAATATAACATTTTAATGTGCATCTCTCAAAAACAATTATTCACTGTAATGCAAATCCCTAAGGGCCTCTCTCTCTCTAAGGAATAAAAGCAAACCCTCAATACGAAACTGAAAGCATCACTTTAATTGTGTGTATATGTGTACGTGTGTGTGTGTGCGTGCGTGTGTGTGTGTGTGTGTGTGTGTGTGTGTGTGTGTGTGTGTGTGTGTGTGTGTGCGTGTGTGTTGTGTGTGTGGTGTATAAAAGAATAAAAGAACAAAAAAGGCCACGCTAAACCGTGGTAACAATTTCATTATAGACAAAATGGTTTTCACAAATGATTTCAGGACCGCCACATGGTTTCCGTCAAAAGTTAACCTTCTGTCCTCCCTTGAGATTAAGTTGTATGGAGAGCCCAAAATAAAACAACACTGATTCTGATAAAAGCACGACTAACGACAACATACTACGATATACACTGCAAGGATTTTCAGAACCCGGATGATGCTGAGTGAGTGGCACATAACGAAGTATTTGTTTACTGTTTCCATGGCGATTGAAGCTATTTCAGTACTCTGCTGCAGTCTGTCATGACTCGAGGTCATGGACCTGCATTTTAAAATAATTTCACTTTATACTTGTAGAAAAGGAGTGAAGATAAGAGAGAGCATGGGTTATGAAGACCAATGCTGGACAAGTGATTAGTCGCTCATATCGTCAACGACAGGATAATCAGCTAACCAATCAGCCTTCAGCAATTTGAAACTGTCCTGCTAATCTGCCAAATTTATCCTAAAAGATATTTAACATTTGGCAATATTATTTCTAGCTGTGCTTATCACTCTTCACAATTCTCAATAAACCCACTAAAGAATACGACTGCAAGAATTAAAACATTTAGTAAATTTGCCTCCGTACTTGGATTAAAATTCTAATAATGTCTAGCAGTATGTTGTATAAAATTTAACGCCCCTTTATGGAAATTTTTTTAAAGAAAATGATGTTTAAGTCGAGTGCTTCTCCGCCCCTAGGATATCGGTAGTTAAATGTGTTTCCCAGGCGTATGACATTTGAACAAGGGATCTAATTTACCTTTCGCAAATCATTTTTCAATAAAGATGCGCATATCACGTTGTTATTCGATGCAGATGAATAGATTTCGAATTTCAGCCTTTCTTACGATTTAGGAAAAGTTGCATTGCACACACTTAACAGAAGTTGGAAAGTACCACATTTAGATACATTGCACACACTTAACAGAAGTTGGAAAGTACCACATTTAGATACATTGCACACACTTAACAGAAGTTGGAAAGTACCACATTTAGATACATTGCACACACTTAACAGAAGTTGGAAAGTACCACATTTAGATACATTGCACACACTTAACAGAAGTTGGAAAGTACCACATTTAGATACATTGCACACACTTAACAGAAGTTGGAAAGTACCACATTTAGATACATTGCACACACTTAACAGAAGTTGGAAAGTACCACATTTAGATACATTGCACACACTTAACAGAAGTTGTAAAGTACCACATTTAAATACATTGCACACACTTAACAGAAGTTGTAAAGTACCACATTTAGATACATTGCACACACTTAACAGAAGTTGTAAAGTACCACATTTAAATACATTGCACACACTTGACAGAAGTTGTAAAGTACCACATTTAAATACATTGCACACACTTAACAGAAGTTGTAAAGTACCACATTTAGATACATTCTACACAGTTACCAATGATTTATGATATTTCAACGTGGTAGAATAAGAATTATTTTTCTTATAATGAAGGTCACGCCTTCTTCCCACTAAACTCTTCTGGTTGAAAATGGACAGATTAACAGTACGCATCAAACTTGTGAAATTTAATTTAGAAGTTTTTCCATGTAGGAAATTTATTCCGAAGACATGGTGATAAACAAGCTGTGGGGATTCATGTGACTGGTGGACGAAGGAGAAAACCCCGTATTTCTTCATTCTAATTCTATGGACCTCCCAACTTTAACTTCCTCATTAGAAAATTGTGTTGTGATACTTTAAATCTATTTATGAAATAACATGGAGAGCAGACGTTCCGCTCAATTAGTCAAGCACAAACGAGAAAGCTGAAGGAAAAGAATACCTAAATGTCTCTGAAATCACGTAACAGTTTAATTATACTGCACAACGAACTGCATGCAGTCTAAGATTTGATTTTGCAGAACTTGTGTTTCGGTGAGTCTGATTACTCTCTACTGGTCGACGCGTCATATACGTCAATGGAAAATGACACATGCAGGGAGCAAATAAATACGACTGTCCGACTGTCTGGAAAATAACTGACGGACAGGCAGAAATCGTGACTAACCTGCCCGATAGGACAAGTTAAAATATTATCCTGTCTTTTAGTTGTAGTTTGCGATAGGGTAAATTCAATAGCACGGACAAAGCCCCAGAAGATGTTTATAGTAAAGAATAATTTTACCACATGGAGACAACAGAATACGTGTGTAAGGGATATCACTCTAATAGTGCTTGATGAAGAGGAGACAAGTGTGAAGACCTTTTCCTTCGAGCAACCGTGCGGATGTTTGATGGTTGATAAACGCATTGACTTCCTACTTCACTCAGCTCATATTACCTGCAAAAGCTTGTGGGGTTGGAGACAATTTTTGATTTTGTTTGTTTGACCAACACTTCTGTAAGAATTTTATTTTATTTTTTAAAATTAATTTTCAAATAAAGCCCTTGAGTTGGGAGTTCGGATCAGATATATAGATGCTTTAATTTTCCAGCACGCAAAACCTTAGTCTGTCAGGTAAATTTGCTGAGGAGATTTTTAAAAATTAATATTTTCTACCATGAAATCTTGTGCTGTCCCTGGAAGTTACTTATGAAAGTACGTAATTCTAATGTAAGCCAAGCAGTCATGAAAGTTACTTATGAAAGTACGTAATTCTAATATAAGCCAAGCAGTCATGAAAGTTACTTATGAAAGTACGTAATTCTAATGTAAGCCAAGCAGTCATGAAAGTTACTTATGAAAGTACGTAATTCTAATATAAGCCAAGCAGTCATGAAAGTTACTTATGAAAGTACGTAATTCTAACGTAAGCCAAGCAGTCATGAAAGTTACTTATGAAAGTACGTAATTCTAATATAAGCCAAGCAGTCATGCTTTAGATAATTTGTTGTTTGTTCAATGCACTTCACGTAAAAATAATATATAAATAAGCGAGTTGCCATTTCCATTACGAAAGCAGCTTGACGTAGGATTTTACGTTCGTTAGTACAACTTTCGCTGATTTCGCGGACGGGAAGCAGCACTTTGGGATGGGTAGATGTGTTCTGGAAAAGAAATAATTTTGCACTAGTAGAGCGAATGTCAGGAGAACGTAACTTGGCGTTTGCCACTCCACTCTATTTTTGTGGACGGAATTTTCAGGGCATTTTCTTTTAAAGACCAGCTGCAACGGATGCCTACTGTTCAATTTTCAGCTGCAGAGGTAGTTTTAGTGTAGGCGGCCTGCTGTGCACGGGACCTGTTGTACCGTCGTGTCTCCTTCGATGGGCTTGTTAGGCAAACACGTTTAGGCTCATCGTAAGGGGCACCCATAAATCTTTCGCCTCTAACTGGAACTCGAACCAGGCCCAGTTTGAGAACATTTTTTTTTTTTTATTGTTATTGTATTATTTTGTGGTGGTTGTTGCGTGGCCAAGATTAGTTTGATGTACGTTATCGGATGCTTTGATTATATTTTCTCTACGCTTTGTGTTCTCACACTCACAAAACGGTGTGTTCACTAAAAACACCAGTGGTGAAACGGAATTGTATTTTGCTGCAATCATGATCGTCTTACTTTCTCGACCGTTTCTTAAGTCTCTGTGACCTAAATTATATGATCGCGTTATTGCCTGAAAAAGTCTCTCAGGTCTCTGTGACCTGAATTACTTGATCGCGTTATTTTCTGGACTGTCTCTGTGACCTGAATTTTATTATCCTATTATTTTCTGGACCGTCCCTATGACCCGAATTCTATGACTGTGTCATTTTTTGGACCGTCTCTGTGACCTGAATTATAGAGGTCATGAATTATCAAACCCAGCAATAACAGTAACGGACAAACGCCCGACAATTCTATGTCGACCTTTTAATGCAGACAAAACGCCTTTCGTTAAGAGGAGCACTTTGGAGTAATTTGACAGCGAGGCAAAAAAAAAAAAAGTGACAATAATACAGTGGCAGTGTGACAAAGGGATATGTGACAGAGCGATAATGTGACAATGTAGCAATGTGATTTTGCAGCCTTGCAACTGTGACTGTGAAAGTGTGCAAATGTGATAATATGGAAGTATGAGTGTGGTTGCGATTTCTCGTAAACTAAAACTATTCTAAACTAGGATTTCTTTTTACTGGAAATGTCACGTGGCTTGTTCGTTAAATGAGATGAACGTTGAATTGCGTTGAAAGTGGTTTATCGCGCTGTCGCCGACGCTTTGGTTCTGTTAGATAACCGTTGGTCAAAGATAAAAGGTGAAAGACTAAGAAGTACTCTGCGTATTTAGACGATGTACTTTAGTGCTTGAATTATACAGACAAAATTAAAATAAAACTAACAAATTATACATTTCAATTTCACAATTAAAAATTAAGCTACAAATTAAATATTTGAAATTTACACTTTAAAATTAAACTACAAATTATACATTTGAATATCCTACTTAAGTAGGATAATTTAAACTACAAATTATGCTTTAAAATTGCAACTATAAAATTAAATTACAAACAAAATATTTTGAATTTCAACTGTGCAAACGTAACTTAGATGACGGAATTATTGTTCAGAAATGAAAATTTAAAACTAGGATATGTTGGAAATGTATTTCCTTGGAGAAAATGTATTTATAGTTGAGCACGCATATTGTCCATATGAACAGTAAGTACATATTTAATACTACAGCTTGTGTGGACATTGAAAATACCTATGCAATGGATAAGTATATGTGTGGATAATACGTTTCCATAAGGACGTAAAATATACAAGTGTCGCCTTTATGTACACGTGCAGCAATATGTGGGCAATAGGTAAGTGATCATCGTCAGTGAAAAAAAATCAAAGGCAATCAATTCTGTTACCAATGTGAACGAGAAAAAGACACGTGACCTATGTGGGTGGAAAAAATAAATGCATGTGACCAATGTGAACGAGAAACAAAGACAATAAACACCCGTTTAAACGGTAAGTAAGCGTGTGGATGATATCATTGCTTGCATACAACGTGATTACCATGAAATCGAAATGTTTAATTTGTTCTACCTTTATTCTTGCGCAGAGTTTAGTGCAGAAAATCTAGTTTTGTTTCCTACACATCTGGATACGCTGGCTCCTCTTCTGACGTGTGCTTCCTTGCTGTTTAGATCTACGTGTAGTCATAAAGTGCTTGATCAATGTGTAATCGTAATGTTTATCAAAATTAAGCATTTAGTGCTTGATCAATGTGTAATGTTTATCAAAATTAAGCATTTAGTGACGATAGTTCAGCAATGACGTCACAGTAATATTTTCTTCTCAAGTAATACTTAGCAAGTGGCAGGTAGAAAACAGAGAAAGCGCACGATAAAAAATTCGGTCAGTAAATCAATCACAGTGCTCGACAAATAACGCACACCAGTATGCGCGCGCGCACACACACACACACACACACACACACACACACACACACACACACACACACACACACACACACACACACACACACACACACACACACTTAGTAAATTGCTGAGTTTAGAAATGGTACCTGAATTCATTTATGATACCTGTATCTTCTTATCTCTCCTTCTAGGTCGCTTGAGTTGGCCACTCAGCGAGACAAACCAGCCTATTTTTTTTTTTTTAAAGAGAGTAAGCGATAATATACCTATAATTGTTTTTAATGTTTTCCTGACCGCCTCGTTCACAGAGCATTAACTGAGAGGACAAGGGTGTTGATAAAGTGGATCTCTGGTTTGTTTCCAAAGATGATCTGTAGAATTCCTTCAGATCGCCCCATTTTTCCTTTTCTCTCTTTTGTTTTGTTTTTTTTTTTTTTTTTTTTTTTTTTTGAATTAGTTTCCAAGATTACGCAGAACGAAAGAAGCCTCAGTGTCAAAGAACGATAACCTTTTAAAGGCGGGTAAACGTCACCGGGGAGACCACTGCCTCAACCTCATTAAACACTTCCTAAGGGAGATAACCCTAGCTACACGGCATCAGAAAAGTAGCGCGCGAGAGACATTTCGCACTTGGGCCGATAGAGAGCGTTGAGGGACGCAGGCCGATAGCGGCGTTGGAAGTAATTAGGAAAAGTTGAAGCAATCCTGCAATTGCGTGCCTCGTTAGCACTGACCAAGAACGTGATTGTTTGTTGACAGGTAAAGCAGCTTCAGGTAGGAAATTCTTTGGTAAACTTGGCAAAAATCAAAGAGGCAGAGTCGAGGCCGTTATGATGGTCACTACGACAATGAGGCTAGAGGTCATGTCGACAGTGTGTTTGTGTGCCTGCTTGTGTCTTCTGCAACTGATGTAAACGTAATGGAAACAGGCCAAAGCAATATAATGGAAACAGACCCAGGCGAAATGTAATGAAAGAAAGACCCAAACGCAAAATACAGAAGCAAGCTATACGTATTGTAATCAAAACACACCCATCGCAATATACTGAAAACAGGTCCTAACATAATGTAATGGAAATAGAACCAAGTATCATGGAAACGCAACGTAATGAAATGTAATGGAAACAGACCCAAACGCATCGTAAATGAAAACAGGCTCTAACAAATGTAATGGAAATCCAAACACAACGAATTGAAAATAGACCCTAATAACGTAATGGCAACATAACCATACGTAACATAGAGGGAAAATGCCATAAGAGAGTCAGCTGTGAAGCAGATTTAAAATAAGCCGGTATGCATCTGTTCCCCTCTCGCTGCAGGTGCCTCTTGTAGCTCACTTCCGTACATTTCTAATCAGCGTGCTGGTCACAAATTAAATAAATACTGCTCAAAGTTTTTGGTTCACAAGAAAGAAAGAATAAACAATAAAGCTATTTCAGGTACTTACGATCGGATCCAAGCTTAGTTTAGATGTAGTGTCCCCCCTCCTCCATAAGCACATACACACATATGTACACACACGCACGCACACACGCGCGCGCGCGCGCACACACACACACACACACACACACACACACACACACACACACACACACACACACACACACACTTCCATGGTGCTAAAATTAGGTTTAACATTCTATTCCAACAAAGACTACTTCAATGACTGGATATTCTCTAGCGGCTCAGAAGCCAGATCATCAATGACACTCTGCTATCACAAAAGCAGCGAAGTTTGTCCGATGTGTGTGTGTGTGGGGGGGGGGGAGTAGGGTAGCGGCGGCCAAACACGTATCACTGGAGTTATAACCCCTGATGATCCAGAGCGGACTGATCGCTAGTGAATGGCATCCCAGAAAGCTTGATTCTCACAAATAACAAGAAATGCCGGTATTACTGAGAGAGCATTGAGTCTCATGACATTGAATACAGAGCTGTTGACAACACATTTCATCATTAGGTATGGCTGCTCTCTGTGGGGCATTTTTTTTCTCCTTGTGTGCTTGTTGAGTTTTCTTAAATATTTTTTTTTTGTCTCGACTCAAGTGTTTCTAACGCGTGGTCATTTGTTTTCGTTTAGGTATGCATACGTTGTTTTTTTTTTACTGCTGATGTAAGTACTCCTTCACCTACCACTACTACTATTGCTACTACTAGTAATACTACTGTCACTCTTGCTACAAGTATTGCTTTTGTTAGTACTACTTGCTACTACTAGTAGTACTACTGTCACTCTTGCTACAAGTATTGCTTTTGTTAGTATTACTACTACTATTGCTACTACTACGCCAATTACTACTGCTGCTACTACTCTTCGCATTGGTACTTCTATTTCTACTTCTACAGCTACTGCTAACTTTATAAGAATACTACTACTATTACTAGGCCTACTACTACTATTACTAGGCCTACTACTGCTATTACTAGGCCTACTACTGCTATTACTAGGCCTACTACTACTATTACTAGGCCTACTACTACTATTGCTAGGCCTACTACTACTATTTATACCATAACAAGTGTTAGTAGTACTAACCTTATCAGAAGAAGCAAAAGAACCGAAGAAGATTGATACTACTACTGCTTCTAATACTGCTACTGCGACCTGATAGAAAGAAGAAAAATAATACTAGGGCTACTGTTATTACTAGTACTACTATCACTACTACTAACTTGATTAAACGAGACGTAAAGAAGAAAGAAAATGCCACTGCTAAATTGTTCATCTGAACTGAAAGAATGATTCTACCGCATATGCAGCTAATGCTGATATACTAGGAGGTCATTTGTTCTTAAGAAAGAGACTCACAATGTGATAACAATGATGATAAAGGTGATGATATAATAATATTAACGATGGCGACGAAGAATCGAAGAATGTTACCGCTAATGGTGATATACTATAAAGATATAATATCATAGATGACCCTTACATTTACATTTTACATTTGAGAACGAAGACAATGAAGTGTGATGGTGATGATGATGATGATTATGATGATGATGGTGGTGGTGGTGGTGATGATTTAATTATTTCACGAGAGTGACATTATCATCAAGGTTGCAATTCCTCGTTTAATGAAACAAACTACTGTCAACATTCAGATAACACTAGATCTCCAGACTTAACAGTCCGTTTATACTAGTCCACCATTATTAACAGTCACCTAACACCACCCGACCAAATTTAATAGTCCATTTATACTAGTCCATTATTAACAGTCACCTAACACCACCCGACCAGATTTAGTAGTCCATTTATACTACTCCATTATTAACAATCGGCTAACACCACACGACCAGAGTTAAGAATTATGTAACACTAAATCACACGACTTTAGACAAATGGAAAACTACATCACAGGGATTAATATTCCAAAAAAAACAAACCCAGGACTTAAGAGTAATGTAACACTATGTTACAGGGCAAAACATGTAACATCATACCACAAGACAGACAGACCTAATACTACACCACCGGTACTGAGAATATTACACACACACACACGCACGCATGCGCGTAAACATATCTTAATTAATCAACATTTGAAAACGCACATGAATTCATTTATTTAATACCGCATTGGTCACATATATTTTGCTAGAATTTTCAGCGACCATGGAATCACAGTTCTGTTGTTGGTGCAGCTAAAGGTGATTAGTTGGCCATTACCGGGTGTGCGTGCTTTTCGTGCGTGTGTAAGCGTGTCTGAGTGCGTGCGTTGGTGCCCGCATGAATGGAATTAAATGAAGAAGGGATAATTTTAATAAACTTTCTGGACAGCCAAAATGTGTTCATTTACATATCATCTGTAACTCTTACTTATTGACCAGTCTGTCTTCATGTTCATGATTAAAGTCAGAAATTTTCGAGCGTTCCCGAAATCGATTTCTGGCACCGAAAGAAACGCGACACACGTGGCCGGTTAGGAAGCGTATATTTGAATGAGGAGAAAAATCAAAATGCATGGGGTAAAGCGTGCAATTAATGGTCAGTGATGGGTTTCAAATTACACTCAGTCTTCATAAATTCCTACCGGAGGGAGCCAAATTGAATGCAGTTTTGATTGATAAAGTTTTTGTTTCGCAGTCCGTCTACTAGTGAGCCACTGGTGAGGGACATAATTTGTGTGAGCGTTCACAAAACATGGTGATCTGAACGTATTGTTATAATTTGGGTTTTTTCTTTACTGTTTGTTTCTTAAAATACTATTCCCAAATGTGACGTTATGCGAGTTTCTTTCGCCACAATTAGTGTAATGATCGCACTCGTAGGAAGACCTTCATCAAAACAGGGACATAACTCGTGTGTGTTGTCGGGAATTTTAAGAACCTAAACTGGCATAACAAACACATAACCTTGATTTGTCTGATATCATCATCGTTAATTATTGTGGCCTATTGTTATTCACCTTTATCATCGTCGTTAATTATTGCGGCCTATTGTTATTCACCTTTATCATCGTCGTTAATTATTGTGGCCTATTGTTATTCACCTTTATCATCGTCGTTAATTATTGTGGCCTATTGTTATTCACCTTTATCATCGTCGTTAATTATTGTGGCGTGTTGTTACGTGTAGATGCAGGAAGAGAGAAAGACGAGAAATATGCATTGTTGGTTAATTACTCCCTTGCCTGCTTATTGGAAACTAACCCCATCTCTCAGCCACACGTGTGCAATAAACAGATAAAGGATGCACAATGAAGATGACATGTCAGGAACTGTCTAATCTTAGGGTAAACACGTAATAATAAATAACTAACTCTAAGCTCTCAGACTCCCATGGTAAATGCAATTCCTATAACAAATACACATACAGTATAATAGGACTATATATGGAGAGTCAGGATAATACTTTTAAAGAAATGTAATAAAGAAAATGAAGAAAATAAAATAATAAACGAAGTAAATATCTAATCAATCAGAATAAAACGTGTTTCTTTGATGTCATCACAATAAGTGGGGGATTTTAGCGCATATATTATTGCTGTGGTGATAAAAGGATGCAAATGCAGTGTAAAACAATGCAATGTCATTTGAGTGTTCTCTTTAAGTTATCTGGACCAGAAGAAAGCCTGTCCCTCAGCTTGAGTACAGCATCGGCAGTTTAGTCCCTTAGGTCCTTTAGAATGAAGTGTGCTTTGATGTCTTTCTTGATGGTGACCAATGAATTACATAACAGTAGCAATTGTGCAGCTCTTTTCTTAGCTGGTCAGACTGCACAAAGTGTATGACTGGAGATAAAATCAATAATATTCCTCCTATTATAAATTGCTTATGGTTGTTTGTCCAGCTTTATCTCATCTCTCTAAATTGTCTGAATGAGTGTAAGTGTTACACTCATTCAGACAATTTAGAGAGATGAGATAAAGCTGGACAAACTTGCTCTCGCACACTATTGCTCAAAACCATAATTAATATAAACAATATATGAACAACAGGTATGTATTTAAGCTGTGGATTAAAAGAAAGTTTAGTTTTAATAATAATAGACTAGAGAAACCACAATTAATATAAACAATATATGAACAACAGGTATGTATTTAATCTGTGGAATGAAAGAAAGATTAGTTTGAATAATAATAGATTAGAGAAACCACAATTAATATAAACAATATATGAACAACAGGTATGTATTTAATCTGTGGAATGAAAGAAAGATTAGTTTGAATAATAATAGACTAGAGAAACCATGATACTAACCCTGTTGGCAATAAATTACTGAATTATGAAATCCAGGAAATCCCACAAATCCAAAGACTCATAATTTCAATCTGGAAAAATACTATAGGAGATAATGACTCTCTAAAGGAGATGCTGATGCTAAATTCAGCTTCATGCAGATTCTTGAATCACGTGACTACGAGTGACCTATTTTAAAGGATTTCTTTGTTACAGAGTTTGATTGTGTGAACATTTCATCGACATACTTCTCCTAACGAATATGATTAAGTTTGTTTTTTTTTACACACAACCACTTTTTGTTGTGACTGATACTGCTTATAAAAATAAAAAAACTGACAATAAGTTATCAGCTCACATTTAGCGCTGCTTTCCTGCAGAAAATGCAAGATAATATTTCAAATGAATAGGTAAGGTATATGGCTCTTTATCAAATCCTCCAATTCCTAACGATGCAAAACACCACAAATACCCTTTTCAAACCACATAACACACATAAAAGTTTCTATAAGCCAACATAGGATAAAATAAAGCAAAATGATACATTAAAAACATTTTTCAAAAATATTATTTATCTAAAGTTAAATTGAAATTGAAACTGTACCATGCTTTGTATTCTGTTTTTTTTTAAAAAAAACAAATTTTCCTCTTTCAGTTCAAACATTTCTTAGACATCACTCGATGTGTCGACTCACGCCAGACGGGATGTCGAAAGAGTGGAGAATCTTGTTCCGCTTACCCTTGGGGCTCAAGGTGGTCTCGAGGGAAGACCTAGGGTACTGCTTGAGGCCCCAGCCTGCACGGGTTGCGAAAGCCCGCTCTAAGCTCGACAGATATTGGCGAGTCCGTGAGAGAAGACGCTCACTTGCCAGTACACCTCTATCTGCAAGATCGACCAAATAGCCGGCACGTGACAAATCAGTCCAATGACATGTGGAACTATCCGGAATATTACGATTCAGTCTAGTGAAATGTATTATCTGCCAAAAGACAAGTCACTTTAGTGAATCTGCCAAAAGACAAGTCACTTTAGTGAATCTGCCAAAAGACGCCATTTTAGTGAAATCATTATAGGCACACAAAACCAAACCACTTAGTGAAATTTTGCACTATCTGCCAAAAGATGCCACTTTGAAAGATAATGCATTATCAACCTAAAGACCTATAATTATCTCTTCTAAGGACAACTCATTTTAGTGAACTGTGCGATTTTTCGACAACAGGTGACAATCTAGTAAGATATGAGGTAAGCCATCTAAAAAAGAATCCTTGTCGTTAATAAATACTGTCAGGCCAAAGCGGACACACTTTTTAGTGGGATATGGAATCACCTGCAAACGATGAATTACATCAAGATGCGAGAGAGTGACTAACGACAGCTAATTCACTAGAGAAGAGCAAAGAAAAAAAAAACATGAAGAATTTTCGACAGACATTGCCGTGAGAGGAACACACACCAAAGACTGCCATTTATAATCCTTATGCAAATCAAAGCCAATAACAAATGATAAATATATGCTTATAAATATATAATAATAACCTAATATTATAGTGATAAATAGTCAAATCGAAACTTTAGCCATACATGATTAGTAGCATCTTAGTAAGAAAATTTTAAAGTTTGAGAATGCATGTCAGTCAATTTTTAATCTTTCTTTAAAATTTAGTTTCTTTACAGAATATTGGTCAGTCTTCGGACTGACTGCAACAAGTAGTAATTTGTGACGGAGTCAATAGTAGTTGTAGTATAAAGCAGTAATAATAGTTTTCTGTAGTAGTAGTAGTAGCAGTAGTAGTAGCAGCAGCATTCTTCACGTTAACTGTATTAACTAAAGCTTGATTGTAAGACCATCATAAACAATCTTCGTTTTCCGTTTCCAACCCCCAACCCCCACTTTCCCAGTCCACCCATTCGATCTGATCAGGGAGCGTTTTGCAGTTAAACACGAGATGCGATTTCTCGTGATTTCTCGTGATTGATGTGACGGCGCGAAATGCATGTTTCAACTCTTTCTCGCCGGCACTGTATCATTCCTGCAATTACTGGCGTTGTAAAATTCTGCTTCTCTGCAAGGCACGTCTTCCCCCTTAGGCCAGAGCTCGTCCGTTCTTGCATTTTTCATGGCTGTGACAGTGCACAATTCCAATTCCAAACAGACAGCTGATGTGAACAGTCATTTCTTACAGGTTAAAATAATCGGATACTCAGAACATAGATAGATAAATAGATAGATAAATAGATAGATAGATAGACAGATAGATAGATAGATAGATAGATAGATAGATAGATAGATAGATAGATAGCAAATAAATAGATAGATAATTGTTGGATGGGTGGGTGAATATAGATTGACGGATAGATTGGTGGTTGGAAGAATAGAGAGAGAGGTTAACGGGCTGTTTCTCTCCCTCCCACACAACTACAACTCCACTAAATATTTCAATACGCTTCGACTCCATCACACATTAAAAAGCTCTAATCCTGTCACGTGACAACCAGCCCGAATTCGGCTTCTTGTCGTTGCTGTATGACGAATGGCCCAAACTCAAACTCGCTCGATAATGAATGGATGCTTCTGTGATACCACTCTCATGGAAAACTTTTTACTCACTGACCTCGATGGTCAGACGTACTACAGGAGGAGAGAGAAAGTATACATTTGCATAAGCACGATTAATAACCATTTTTTATTTAATGTTATATTTAGTCATGTGTAACCTACAAACATATTGTCAAGGGAAAAATTGTTTTATGCTATGATCTTAGTTAATGTCGTGTGTGTGTGTGTGTGTGTGTGTGTGTGTGTGTGTGTGTGTGTGTGTGTGTGTGTGTGTGTGTGTGTGTGTGGTCAAGATTTTCTACATTTTTATTGGTTTTTTTGCATGTAATCTCACTCGTGCGTGATTAAGAATTTAAAAGTGCCTTAATAATGTCAATAAATAAATTACACGCCAATCAACTAAAAATAAATTAAACAAATATCCTCAAGTGCTGGTTGGAAATGCCGTATTAATGGATGACAAACATGCAAAGCATTATTTTTTAAATTAAACAACGTACCCACAAGTATTGCATTGCCTTTATTTACCTACTAGCGAGGCAAAACTAATTAATTCTGCGAGGTCATTTAGCCAGTTATAAATCAACTCACTTAAACGTCATAACCACCCACCGGTTATTTTTTGATGGACTCTTAGATCAGCGATGGACTGCTTGGCCGTCTGCCTAGTCTCAAATGAAAGCGAGGCTAAAGGAAGCCTCGGCTATCCGCCTGATCCCAAGTTGGTTCTAATTTTCCGCTCGCCACCTGGAGACAGCCAGTGTGACGAGCACGTGATTTCCCAGGAGACGTTGCGTTACAAAATGATGATCACGGGAAGACTAGATGGACTTATCCCTGTTGTCGGAAACTGTACTTTGATGAATTCAATGTACTGCGGCATAATTCGCGATGGCGGAGTACGGTTTCTACAAAATGTCCTGGACCAAAGCGGAGTACGGTTTCTACAAAATGTCCTGGACCAAATGTGTGGAAAGCTTGGAATAGGCGTCGAAGTTTACACATATGCAAGCACAAGCATGTACCCTGATGGAATGCACCCTGATATTTTTAACACATGTACATTCATCGCACTCGTGCACATATATATAATATTTATACACACACACACACACGCACGCACACGCACACACACACACACACGCACACACACACAAACAAACACATACACACAGAACAATTATGATTGACATTCAACACGCACGCACATATAGCACAATTATGATCTCTGACATTCAACACGCACGTACATATAGCACAATTATGATCTCTGACATTCAACACGCACACACATATAGCACAATTATGATATCTGACACAGCACTATACTCTGCACAACAACGCGCGCTGATGTAGACTGTCACACTATAGTCACGCATCTTCCTTATATCAAACACACAAGTACGTTCACATTCACGCTCACATTCAAACACACAAGCACATTCACATACATACACACTTGCACAATTGCATGCGCACACATATGACGGACCATCTGCAAAAAAGCAATCAGATTCACGTATTCACACACTCATAAATGCATATATATTCATACGCATATACATAAACATGTGTGCTAGATAACACGCATGTTTGTGAACCATAACACACTCATTTCATCTTTGCTCTTTAAACTCATTGTGCATCCAGACATACATGCATTGATGCACACACACACACACACACATACACACACACACACACACACACACTCACTGACCACAAATAAACACACACATAAACAAACACTTAACCATGCCCTTGTATAGCTTATATAGAATTACTATCACTGTTGGCAATATATACTACAATCGGCATGTTTTATCACTATTAAATAATTCAGAGTTGTTTTATTTTTAAGATGTTTGCAAAACATAAAAGTAAAATAATAAACGACATGTGACATATGCTGCTATTAGTGAAACTGTTGGGTTGTTTTTTTTTTATATCCAACAGCATATTTTGTAGAAAATTAATTAATATGTCAAATCAGGGTTATCGTAAACACTAAGATTACATGAAAAAAATCAATAAATGCATCGTAAGGTAAACTCTACAACGTGTGCAATGAAAGTCTCCACACGCGTGACCATTATAACTGTTGTTTTGTTTTGTTTTATCGTGTGGTGTATTTATGCATCAAGTTTTTTCTTACAGCAGTATAACAGTAACAGGTTCTTCCTGAATGATGTCAGTGGTGCAATTAAAGTTCACTCTATTAAGTGAATACATATTGATGAGTGTTAATAAGTTTGACTTGCAGCGTGTAAACTCTGCAGGGTAAAGTGATTCTAAAACGCTTGATAATTTGCAGACCACGTCTTTCCAGACAGGGTTGCTGACTGATGATCAGTGACTGACAGCTTAATCTAGGATGAGGTGGAATGGTAGAATGGTAGCTAGTTATACATAGTGGAGGTCGGCAAAAAGTAGCTTGTGGTTTTGAACCAGAACTGGAAAAAGCAGGAGCAAAAACTTCTATACGCGCATGAATAGGAAACATTAGAGAAGAAAACTCCAGTATAGGAAGCACTGTTCTCCCTCCCTCCCCCTCCTCCGCCGCAGCTACCCCAACCCCCGCAAAAAAATATTCTCATTTTTAAGTGTTAACATACGTACTCACTTTACAATACTGTACTGTCTTTAGAGCCCTATAATGATGTCACCTGACATAGCATGCTTTACGTGTCTTGGACTTGCATAATACAGTAACATAATAAAATTATCTAACACAGTCTGCATAGAGGATATTTTATAACGTTGATTAAGACAACAGTACACACTACTTGTATATAGACAGTCATAGAGTAAATCAGAAAACAAATATACAGTAGAATATAGAATGTCTTACTGTTAACAGGTATATTCACACAAAAGTGTAATGTCTCACTATTAACAGGTATATTCACACAAAAGTGTAATGTCTTACTATTAACAAGTATATTCACACAAAAGTGTAATGTCTTACTATTAATAGGTATATTCACACAAAAGTGTAATGTCTTACTATTAATAGGTATATTCATACAAAAGTGTAATGTCTCACTATTAACAGGTATATTCACACAAAAGTGTAATGTCTTACTATTAACAGGTATATTCACACAAAAGTGTAATGTCTTACTATTGACAGGTATATTCACACAAAAGTGTAATGTCTTACTATTGACAGGTATATTCACACAAAAGTGTAATGTCTTACTATTGACAGGTATATTCACACAAAAGTGTAATGTCTTACTATTGACAGGTATATTCACACAAAAGTGTAATGTCTTACTATTGACAGGTATATTCACACAAAAGTGTAATGTCTTACTATTAACAGGTATATTCATACAAAAGTGTACTGGTACTGCTTACAGAGATGATAATATAAAGTGCTACGAAGTGCAGACAAATTAATACACACAAAAAATGCAAGAGAATATTTTTAAAATAATACCCCAAAAGAATGCGTCAGTAGTTTGACAATAGAAGCATTATTTTCATTGTTTAAAAAGCATTATTAAAATGTGTGAAGGATTTAACAAAACGATGTACATTAAAAGAATGATTTCTTACAATTCAGAAAAACAGTTTAACAAAAGATTCAAATGTGTAACGGTGTATCTTCTAATTAACGGAATAAAGCATTTCTTTATACTGCGAATGGGCATTCATATTTTAAATAAGTTACTCGGAGAGTGAGATCAATTGTGCATTCGTCCATAAAGCTCTTTAAATATTGGGAGCCATAGAAAAACCGAGACATTTTCTCCAACCATCATCTCACGAGAACTATTTCAGACCCACGACAGCTGAGAGGTCACTTACCTCAACAACACTGCTCCTATGGTCTTCCATGAGATGCCGGAGGGAAGGAGGTACTCTCACTGCATTCCCGACTCTTTCGCCATGAAACATGCCCCCTTCCCGCTCTAAACACATTTTCCATCTCTTTAGAGGTAGCGGATGGTTAGAGTCCAAGTGGGGACTTGTTTTGTCTGTAAGATGTTGCTTGAAGTATTAAGATCAACCTCTAAGAAGGATGCTTAAGAGCTTATTATTACTGTACTAATGAGCTTCGTTAATCTCCAAAGTATGGTTCACATAAGCTTTTCAGTCAGGGATTACGCGTACTGTAAAGACACGATCGACAGAAGGCTCTTGATAGTGCTAGAGTTCATTTCCAGGGTCATCGAAAGACACTAGATAATGGACAATAACATCGATACATCACTATGCCTTGTGTGGCAACAAGTGTGTTGATAACAAACAAATGCTTTCTCAGATGAACAAATCTGTTTATCATACGGGGTCACAATTATATCTAAATCATCGAGGTCTATTGCTAATCTTCATCGATTGACTATACGGTGTCATGTCATCGTGTTTATTATGTTTACTAATCATCTAGTGTCATGTCATTGTGTTTATAATGTTTACTAATCATCTAGTGTCAAAGTTATTGTGTTTATAATGTTTACTAATCATCTAGTGTCAAAGTTATTGTGTTTATAATGTTTACTAATCATCTAGTGTCATGTCATTGTGTTTATAATGTTTACTAATCATCTAGTGTCAAAGTCATTGTGTTTATAATGTTTACTAATCATCTAGTGTCAAAGTCATTGTGTTTATAATGTTTATTAATCATCTAGTGTCAAAGTTATTGTGTTTATAATGTTTACTAATCATCTAGTGTCATGTCATTGTGTTTATAATGTTTACTAATCATCTAGTGTCATGTCATTGTGTTTATAATGTTTACTAATCATCTAGTGTCATGTCATTGTGTTTATAATGTTTACTAATCATCTAGTGTCAAAGTCATTGTGTTTATAATGTTTACTAATCATCTAGTGTCATGTCATTGTGTTTATAATGTTTACTAATCATCAAGTGTCAAAGTTATTGTGTTGATCATATTCTGTTGTCCACCATGGATCACAGTTTTTGTACTTATTATATTGTATTTAGCCTCTGTGATCACGGCTATTGTCCTCATTTCATTTAATCACTATCTAGGGTCACAGTTATTTTTGGATCAACATAATCTATTTAACATCTTAGGTCACGATTGCTTAGCTTTACTTATAGTCTACTGAATACGAGTCTGAGATCTCAGACTGTTCTTCTCATCAAAGTTAACTGGTCTTTGACAAGACATAGTCATTCAATAGTGATGGCCATGTAAAGTAAGCGTTGGTATTAAAACTAATCTCGTTTTCAGATATAATGTTAAGCTAGTATCACATCTTTCACTCTTAAAAAAAAATCTTGGAATAAAAAAAAAGAAATCGTTTTACAGATTAAATAGAATAGAAAATGTGAAAATTTTGTTTAGAAGATCGTATCAAGATAAAAATTTAAGAGAGAAAGAATTATAAAGAAATTATTTGTTTTATAATGTAGTAATTTTCGATCATTAAAGCAATACATATCAATAAATACACAAATATGCAAACACACACACAAACGCGCACGCGTGAGTGTATCTGTCTTGAGAAGGATGTCACAAAATGCCATCCAATGTTAATTCCGTTTTCGCGGACACTTTACGCCGCCTGGATTTTCAACGACACCGCGGCCACCGTTTTTCTGTGACAGAGTTGTCATCTGGTGACAGCCTTCCGTCTAGGCGACCAGCTTATAGGTATTGCCTCCCTTTGGAAAATAATTAAAAGAAAATAAAGCAGCTAGCAACAGACACGTGATAAATCAGTCACATGCTGAGAAGACTTTCTGGACTAATAAATGTTCCTATCATGAAATCAAACGCTGCGTTACTCATATAAAATTAATGGAATGAAATATTTGATCTTCATGTAATGTCAAACTATGACAGGTTAGCAAATAAATGAGGTTTTTTTGTCCTCAAATGATTTGATGACTTAATATGGTATACAAAACAAATGTTTCCGGAAGTATGAAGGTGGGTGGAGTTGTAGGGAGGTGAGGGTGGGATGGAGAAATGAAAGGGGAAAGAGGAGGTGAGGGTGGGATGGAGAAATGAAAGGGGAAAGAGGAGGTGAGCGTGAAGTGGCATATGTTTCATCTGCACTTTTAAGAGTGTCACATGCTTCGTCCAGCGACAATGATCTTTTATGTCATCTGCACATTTCTGTCCTTAGCAATTCTTATCCTTTTTTTTTTATCCCCAAGAAAAATTCACTAAAAAAAAAAAAAAAGACCAAATGAAATATTATGTAGAAATCTTCTCATTTAAAATTTAAGTAAAATATATTAATTAGTCTCAACGAATTTTTTCCAGAAGAATATATTTACTGGTACAGGTGGTGTGGTGGTTGAGACGACTTCCTTCCTCTCGGCCCTGAAGAGTTCTTTAGGAATCTAGCTCCAATTCCACATTTTATTCATGGTCCCGGTGTACGAATTTGCGTAAATAGGCGATTTAATTCACGGTCTGAGGGAAAGTGATTGAAATTGTCTAGTTTAGTTTACACAAATTAAATAAAATACTGTTAACAGAACTATACGGTAACATCTTCTCCATCTTTTTCTTTCCTATCTGAACGTGAATTGTTTAAAAATTATGGACAGTGCTTGCCATGATATATTAGTTGGTGTGCATCAAATTGCTGAAAGACTTCACTAGTTAACGTCATACGCTAGCAGTTGTTTCCCTTGTGCGAATGACTGAATTCTTTCTTTAACCAAAATAATATTAGTCAACACAATTCAAAGAGAACAACGTAAATAGTACTACTTACTGTTACGGCCCGCAAGATACAATAATATGAAATTCTGAAATTAAATTATATTATTTTTTAATTCATCTCGAAGCATACGACTATAAATCAGTCAAATACAAACAAAACTCAAACTCAAACCTAGTCCAAAGGAAACAAAGCAAATCAGTCTACACAACACAGCATCGTTACAAGGCGTCTTCGGCCTTCCCCCGCCGACGGAGGGTGGTTGAGGGTGTGCGTCAAATTGGTGCGACCTGTTTCAACCTCTTCCGCCAGCCCTCCTGCCCTCCACCTCAGACGCACCGCGAGGCTGTGGGGATCCCCCAGAAGCAGACCAAGACCGAGAACATCGTAAAGATGAAAGGTCTATTGCGGCTTCTGGGGTGAGTGTAAGCGAAAAACACACACACACACACACACACACACACACCAGTCTACACAAATCAACAAAATCGAACCAAAACAATTATAACAAACTAAAGTAACTAAACTAAGCTTAACTCATTCAAACTTTCCAACCAACCTTGTCAATTCCAACAAAAACTCAACCTAAACTCAACTTCAAATATAAGTCGTACTACACCCAAACCAAACCCAACCAAACCAAACTACAGCAAACTCAGAACCAATTAAATGGAACTAAACAAAATCAGACTAAACCCAAGCTAATCTCCAAACCAAACCAAAATAAAATAAATGTAAACTGATGTGAGGGGAAAGGGGGGGGCTGAGAAAGCAAGCAAAACATAAAGAGAAATGAAATTTTATCCATCAGACGAGATGCTAATCTGTTTACGAGACAGTACTCTACCTTCAGCTTAATCAGACCGTTGCGTGCACGCAAAAAAAAAAAAATCAATTCTTTATCCGTTGTCATGAGAGTTTTGAAAGAGAATATAGGACAGGTTTCAAATATTTGCAAAGTGTTGGACCCGTTCTAATCGGATTCGAGATTGATGCAACACGACGACGAAAACGATCGGATTTGTTTGAACAGGCCTGCGGTCAATCACGGAGAATTGCTGAATATGGGCCGATAGAATCATGGTGAATTGCTAACTATTGGCCCTTGTGAAAATGGTGTTGATTACAGGAGAAGCTAAAACACCTGACAATTTAATTAGATTAGACAAGAGATGGGATTTTTTTTTAAATGAAGCGCTTCGAATTTCCACACCCACTTTTCTTTAAATTCTTTTTCTTTAATTTTTGTATTGACATTTCATTTGAAATAGCTTACTGTGTATATTAATACGCCATTTGAAAAGTCAGTGCTACTGATTATTCTTACAAAATCAAGTTTTAAGGCATGTTCACAATATCATGAAGTCAAGACAAGGAGTAATAATAATAGTACTAGTAGTAGTGATAGTAGTAGTGGTGGTGGTTGTGGTGGTGGTAGTGTAGTAGTAATGGTAGTTGGAGTAGTAGGAGTAGTATGATGATGGTGGATGGTGGTAGTAATAGTGGTGGTGTGTGTGTATGCGTGAGGGGGGTATCTGTGGTTCCAGGGATTTTATTCAGATAGCCTTCCAAAACAGATTTTATGTTTCCCAAGGCTCATATCACTATAGGTATCATTTCTGCTTTTATATTCCACAGTCTCTGGATTTCTAATCTGAGATCCAGGTATGTTTCTATTTTTTTGTTTTGTTTTTATGTTTCTATCACTTGAAACAGCGACATCAATAATTGTTAGAGCAACAACATGGGATTGAGAAGTTCAATGTCTGGTCTTCATGCAGGAATCACTCGATCTGTTCTATCTCGACGTCCCACAGTATTTTGACTTCTGTTTCGGTGACTGTTTCTGGTTGGTGCATTCATGCTCTTTCTGGGGATTTCATGCCATAGTTCTCACACATATTTCTATGTATGTGTTTTGCCACTTCGTTGTGTCGTTTGCTGTTCCACCCAGAAAATGACATCTAGATAGTAAATGTTTTGTTGTTTCATCCTTGTTTATGCCTAGTCTGTATTTGGAATCCTTTTGAGATTTTCATGATTTTTGTTTTGTGTGATTTCGGGTTTAGTGCTTGATCTTGAGCAACTTTTATGAGTACTGTTTCTGCTTTCAAACCCGCCTATTTCAGCCATTTGCATTTGATTGTTGTGTTGATGTTTCATCTGCTTGTCGCACATACTGGCCGTGGAGATGTCGTTGGCTCCAACTGTTTGCTAATTCCATGTGTTGTTGCTTTCTTAAGTGTTTCTTTGTATGTGTAACGAAGTCAAAGACAAATTATACCTGACCTCCTATCTAAGAAATTATTTTGTATTGTCATGATAAGCTTCTTGAAGTTTTTCGTTCCTTGGATAGCCAACGTTCTCGTACAGGCATCGCGAACGGTGACGTCACCATCACGCTCGTGACACTTCATTTCTGCAAATAGCTTACACAAATTGATTGATTTGATTGAATGTAGGGGACGCTTCCGGCTTCCGCCGCTTTCGCGTTAGGCTTACACAAAGAGGGTCCGCATACGTTATATAATATACATGAATAATAGCGGGGAAGGGGGGGGGTTGTTGTTCAAGAGGCTCGACTGACAGAATTCCCGCCACAATCCTTGGATATGTTTATATACAGTGAGTCCGATTTTATGGGTTACTTACGAGGGAACTGCGCCTAAGAAATACCCAAGAATATTTCCAGACAGGCCACCATTTTCCATGAACCGAGGATAATAAACCCATTAACATTCAGACAAATGTGGGTTTCTGGTTTGTGTTCTACATTTTGGGTTTTGCATTTTGTGATTGTGTTCTGCAGCTTGCACTGGGTTTGACTTTGTTGGACGAGAGGCATCCTGAACGCTGGGCATCCTGTGGCTATTGAACTGGGGGTCGAATCAACGCTATTCAAGAGACGTGATATGCGACAGTCTGCCGGTCAACCAACGATGAACTGTTGGGGCGTGAGCTGCCATAACTGATGAGGAAGATAAACAGCTAAGTGGGCGTCTGGTAATCTCTCAAATCATGGCTGTGTTACGATTCCGTACAAACTCTAAAGATAGAATAGGTAGTCCTATAAACTTCGTATTTGAATTTTGATACATGGAATTACCATTTTGTTAATTTGTTAAATGTTATCCAATTAACAGAAGTTGACTAATTATTAGCAAGGGGAGACAGAAAGAACTGGGGGGTGAGCTAAAAAGTGAATGTTTGAATGCGTAATTAGTTGTGATTGGATAACTTTCCTAGTTCGTGAATTATTAAACAGGTTTACCTGTCACTGTAATTGATATCTAAACCAAGAGAATTAATTAAGGAGACTGAAGGTTGAATCTGGCAACCAGTTTGTCGTCAGCATAGGTGAAAGTTGGAAATTAATAATCTTTAAAACCTCATGCTGAGTCGGGGTCTTTAAATAAACACGGGTATGTAACATTTATGTGTGGTGGTGTTATAATCTACTCATCTTTACTGCTTCTTCTTCTTCTTCTAGTAGTAGTAGTAGTAGTAGTAGTAGTAGTAGTAGTAGTAGTACATCTTTTCAGTACTTCTGTGATGATCTGTATGGTCGTCTCAAAGTCCTATCGGGATTCTGGGAAATCCAACAATTTATGGAGGGTGTGAGTATTTCCAAAGAGTGCTTGTTTTAGTAGTTGAAGGTGATAATAATAATTAGCATTAGTAATAACAGTAATAGTAATAACAGTAATAAATGTGGGGTGCGTGCATATGTGTATGTGAAAGAGAAGCGTGTGTGTGTTTGTGCGTGCGTATGTGTGTGTGAGAGAGAGCGTATGTGTTGTGTTTGTGCGTGCGTATGTGTGTATTTTCGAGAACATTCACTCCACCCCATACTCAGTAATGATTTCGAGTGCTACTCTTCTCTTAACAGTTGCCCGAGGACCAAACAAAGTAAAGTTTTATTCAAGGTGCATGTATCTAATACATGTATACAGCTAGCTAGTCTAAGTAACATGGCTGCACGAAATGCCTCCAACTTCACATTTCCATTTTTTAATACTAATTTTCAATTGCTTCTGAGAAAGATTCTCGCAGGAGTTATCGCGGGAATAACGCTTCGTTGTTGAGAGCAACATTCAGTTCCAGAAATGTGACTAAAGCTATAGAAATAAGTGTGAACGAGAATTAAAAAGAAAGCAAGCATCTGGATTTAGAGTCCTGTATTCTACGTCACGCTGACGAGGTCTCAGACACAAACCATACAAGTGGGGTTTTATTTCCGAAACTTGACCGGAAAGGCAGCACTGATCACAAGATTTACGACAAGGTCTGTATTATATCTATACGACCAGCGCTTTACACAAGACTCTTTACTAAGTGGATAGAAACATGAAAACGTATACTATTTATGAAGTCTCGTGCATTACATTTATTTTCTTATTGTACGCTGTCAAAAAGTGATAAGTTTGATATTGAACTAGCTTGATTGGTTTTTCTACCAATTGATGGATTTCTATTTGATAAATTTTTTTGTGACATACTCATGCGTGTGTGTGTGTGTGTGTGTGTGTGTGTGTGTGTGTGTGTGTGTGTGTGTGTGTGTGTGTGTATGTGTGTGTGTGTGTGTGTGGGTGTGCGTGCGTGGGTGTGTGGGTGTGTGGGTGTGTAGGTGTGCGTGTGTGTGTGTGTGTATAATATATATGTCAAGCAACCCGTATTCCTGTGCACTCACTCACAAAGTGCTTCCAAATAATAGGTCATTCTGTGTCAAAACAAAAACAAAGCAAAAAATGAATTTTCAGTATAAACTGTTTACAAGCAGTATTATTTACATGAATTTAGTTTAAGTACCTTACCCATTTTGTTAACTGACTTTTTATAAAAGAGAATTTGAAAACAGTCATTTGGAATTATTACTAAACCCTACACAAACTCATTATTTACTTCTTCAAACATCAATTGGTTAAAACAAGTACATGTACAAAACAGTTATTAACTTAAAACTAGACTATGCATATAATATATACTTGTCAAAGTTTCAGGCATATAAATAGGAACACAAAAATAAGAGTAGTTGATGTCGATTTCACTATGGCAATTCGAGTGTAGTCTAGTATTGTACATGTACATTGGTTGTCGCTTCTTTAGTCCACTGAAAATGTGGGAGTTGCCATCAACTAAAAAAATAATTAATTTCATTTCATGATAGTGTCTCAAGCTGTTCTTTATTTGGGTTAAAACATGATTCTACTTTGTTTTGTCGTCTGTGACGTCACCATATCGCTCACAATTCGACAGTAGCAAGGGAAATAATATATCGTGAAATATGGAGATGAGACTCAATGTGTTGTTTTCTTAATTTAATTTTAAACCTGCTAAAGAACTTTTTTTTTTATCGACAAATAATGTTATTAACAACGATCCAGAACATAAATAATAGCAAAAGAAGGGGGAAATCGAAAATTTCCCAAAATTACCCTTCAGGTAATCTTGAATGCATGCGATGACTCTTTTGACCTAGCATTGTTTTGCAAGTCGCTCTCGAAGAGACAATGGATGTTATAGGCAGCGCTAACGACATTTTCATGCTCAACCTTTGGCAGATGACTTCGTCAGCCCGTTAAGTGAGGCGGAAATCGCCCTTGAGAGGCGATGACAGGAGATTCACGCACGAAGAAGCTTCCAAAGATTTCACGAATTGAAATCCGATTGAGATCTTTTTAGTTCTTCATTTCGTAGACAGATAAAATATGCTCTTACTAGAAATGGAAGAATGTTGTGCTAAGGGTGCACGTGTTAGTGAAAGTCACATGATCACAAAAGAAAGAAAAGAAAAGTGTCTGTTACGTTTGCAAAGCAAACTTTCATTTAAAATCTTTCCGGTCATAACAAACCAAAACAGGCTTAAAAGCTATTTTTAAAATGTGAACACATATACTTAGATAGATAGATAGATAGATAGATAGATAGATAGATAGATAGATAGATAGATAGACTGACAGACAGACAGACAGACAGAGAGACAAAATGATGCTGAGACAGCCATTGAATAGCACAACAATTCCAAACATTTCCGACCTAGAAGTCAGTCGGGTGACGCTTTAATAGGCAAAGTTGTTTCATGTTTTTAATCACTCCCAGTTCTTATTGATCATGATATACTACCAACTCACTAAACAAGAGTCATAGACATCAATAATCGAGCACTGAGAATGGGGTAAGATATCTAGGAATATTGCGACTGGGATAAGACATATATAACTGGGCGTGGAATGCGACTGGGGTAATACATATATAAATGGGCATGGAAAATGAGTACGATATATTACCCCCCTCCCTCTCCAAACGCGAAAGCGGCGGAAGCCGGAAGCGTTCCCCACATTCAACAACGAGTACGATATATTTGACTGAGCAGGGAGGCTGATGTATGTCTGCACAGAGATTGAGGTAAAGCACCCATAAATGAACATTGAGCTGAGGTAAAGCATCCATAAATGAACATTGAGACTGAGGTAAGACATCTAAAGGTGGGCACAAAGACTGAGATAAGACATCTAAAGGTGGGCACAAAGACTGAGGTAAGACATCTAAAGGTGGGCAAAAAGACTGAGGTAAGACATCTAAAGGTGGGCACAAAGACTGAGGTAAGACATCTAAAGGTGGGCATAAAGACTGCAGTAAAGCACACAGAGCAACAAATAACGCAATTATTATGACCACCAAAATATAATTTTTAATGTAATTCTCACATTCAGAAGGCACATGTAAGATTTTCTTAAATATTAAAAATATTAGTGAATGGGTAAACACATTTTGATTCACTACAGCGCTAGCTTTGCCTGCTGAGTATAACTTGTTTAATTGTGAAAATTATTTTAAATTAACTAATAATTTAAGATAAAAAATACAAATTCTGTGAAAAAGTATCCCATTCAATGAACAACATTAGTAATTAAATGAGTAAAACTAATGTAGCATTAAATGAGCTAAGCTAGCACTCCTTAAAATGAACAACGCTAATATCCTAAAATAAAAGAAACAACTCCAGTACCCCATTAAATGGTTGTAGTGGCTGTGCTGGCTTGCGGCTTCTCCAGAGCTTGCGTCCTGGATAACTCTGGAGAAACGTGACTCCACTCACTGAATTGTGGGACCCCGACTGCCCCATTCAGTGAGAAACGTGACTCCATTCACTGAATTCTGGGACCCCGACTACCCCATTCAGTGAGAAACGTGACTCCACTCACTGAATTCTGGGACCCCTACTGCCCCATTCAGTGAGAAACATGACTCCACTCACTGAATTGTGGGACCCCTATTGCCCCTTTCAGTGAGAAATGTAGACATGCATTTCACAAACGGACACAATTGTTAAGACGTTATTCATTGGTATTCTTTCAAAATTTAAGAACTTATTCGACGTACCACACTTTCCCCCACCCACCCACCTGCATTTTTAACAAACAGTGTAATTTTGTTTCGTTGCACCGCACTTGAGTGAGTGATTTCTTACTGAAGCGAAGAGGATCAATTTTGTTTTCAATAATACCATTCATTTTGATAAACACAAACAAAAACTGACGAATTGGGATCTAATTACCTGAAATTACACCAAACATTTACTAAAGCCTTCTACCCATGACTTTAGCCCTACAAACTACTTCAACAAAATAAAATGAACATTTTAAAAAATAATGTATCTTGGGGCAACACCGACCACCGAAGTGTGCATGTGTAGCCGCCAACTGCGCAAGATTAAGCAGATCGTTTCAGCAAAAACTAATCCAGTTTCTGCAAACACATAAGCCATCAAAGAGAAAATATTGGACATGCGCATGACAAGCCGACGGATGCCTCGAATACATTCGGTCAACAAAATGGCAGCATTTCAAACACGTGCCTCTGTATACCCTTGCAGCAATACATTCATCTCATCTAGAAAAGACATGATTTTTCGCATTTGGTTCCAGCCGCTAAGTCAAGTGCTGGCTAATTCTTACTACAACTAAATCCCAGAGTTTCAAATAATTGTATGACATCAGCCAATGGTCGGGTGATGGTTTTGTGGGCGAATAACTCTAAATGAAACCTGAATTTTATTTTATTTATTGGATGAATCTGTTTTACGTCGCTTACTACTAGAGCTTTCAATGCATTTATAATTATCAAACATGTCGATATATTTGCATGTCAATAATGCAAAATCAATAATAAGGCATCGAAAGAAGATATTATAAAGATAAAATGAATCATACTCTTATTTATATGTAAGGCATCAATATAAGATCAAAGATTATATTAATAAAATGAGTGATTTATTTTGTCGTCAGAAAGAGAGAAAAAAAAGAAAGAGGGAGAGAGAGAGTGATCAAAACAATATCAAATATTATATTAATAAAATAAGTGATTTATTTATGTGTGTTTGCGCGTCTGAGAGAGAGAAAGAGGGAGATGCATCAAAATAAAATAAAATATATTATATCGACAAAACAAGTACTAAACGTCTGCGCGTGAGAAACATCAAAATAGGATCATATAGCGGTAAAATAAGAAATATATTTAGCTATGTGTGAGAAGCATCAAAATAAGATCACTTAATGTATCGATAAAATAACCTATCTATATATAAACATTTCCAAACTGTTTCTAATAGACTAAGCGGGTCTTCCCCTCGCAGAAAATGTGAGTGTGTTGATTCAACGCTTACCTTAGACAATCTTTGGGAAAACAAATCAATGGAGGTTATGGATAAGGGGAGGTAACTAATTTATGTTTTCTTCCTTTCTATATTGTCACTCTAAATAAATTTGGTAAGTAACCAAACAAAATACTTAAAATATTGAACTTTCAATTATTTTCAATAATCATCGAAGTTACAATTATTTAATAATTATTTTAAAAATCTCTCATAAAAAATAATAATTGTTGCATTTCTGCTTGAAGTTCAAACAAATGATGCTATCTATGCCTTATAATGTTCAGCTTTCTTAATATTGATTTAAAGACTAAATTCACAATAATTTAATTTTGGGCTAAAGACTGAATTTCTATGATTAGTAAATATTACTTTTATAACCTTATTTTTATAACTTTTTAATAATAAAGCTGTTTTAAATTACTTTGGAATTGTATGCTTTATTCTATTAACACAGAATTTCTATGATTTTTCTCTCGCTAAAATTAAAATTACCGAGCAATTGTGGTGGATCTTTTAGAGAGCAAAACTATTAGATACGTTCCCCTTTGGGTAGAGGGATTTCGATACTGAGCGGTCCGCCTATTGTGGTCGGGACCCCAGAATATAGGGAGCAATCCGGGGCAATCCGGGGTCGAAAACGTCCTACAGCGAAAGGCCCACGAAAGTTCTGGAGAGGATGAAGGAAGCTAATGGAAACACAACAACCACCACCTGATATTTGAAATATCCCCTGCCCCATTGGGAAAGTTTCTATATTGAGCGGTCCACCTGATGTAGCTGATACCCCAGAATACAGTGAGGTACCTTAAATCTCTCCAGGGCCAGCTCATCAACTAAAACCGTTTAATCGATGTAAAGTGTGAAACAACGCGAAACACACCACACACCAAAAAAATGATGCCCCTCTCCACTTTCTTTCGGGGAAGGGTGTGTGTGATTTCGATATTAATCAATCCATTTTATGTGCTCGGTTCCCCAGGAATCCAGTTTTGGGGGTGGGGGTGGCGGGTTGGTTGGTTGGTTGGTCGACTGGCTGACTCACTGATTGATTGATTGATCGATTAATTAATTGATTGTGTTTGTTTGGTTGGTTGATTGATTGATGGATTAATTGGTTAGTTGGTTGGTTGGTTGGTTGGTTGGTTGGTTGGTTGGTTGTGTCTGCTTTCAACAGTCGTCATGGGCTTTGGTCGATGGAAGAGAGATGGTGATAAAGATTGTTTTGAAAAATACTTCATAATGGAGATGATGAATTTGAGTTTTAATATATTTTGGGTTCAAAACCAACGATGAAGTCGATGTTATTAATTGGGTAGTTTTGACAATTTGGACTCAGTCACTTTAGGAGCGACCCCACAAGATTGGCTGTTTGGTGTGATTTTCTTCTTGAGCACTTAGTTACATCCATGTGGGCGTCGTACAGATGGTTTAATTTCTCTCTGTAAAGTACTTTTGCAGGAGGTTTGCCGAATATACAATTATAGCAGCGGAATTGTTTCTGGTGCTGCTGATGTTGGCTGGATGCCGTCGTCTTCGGTGTTTGGTATTGTTGAAGTGCTGATGGTGGAGGAGTAAGCTGGGGTTTGTCTATAACTTGGTTGGGATGTTTTAAATTATAAAGAAAAATTTATTGCTTGTGTTGTTTCACTTCCATGACCTGCATGAACTTATCGCGATTAGACGTTATCATTCGTAGATTGGCCTAGGCCTTCCTAATTGGATTTTAGGGAACTGACTGCTTCTTGATGCCGATTTTTGGTTTCACATGGCTCTGGCCCTGTGGGATGGCCACAAATCGAAGTATACGATGTTAAGAATTTGTTAAGTCGAATGTTTTGTGAAACTTGGCCCCAGAAGGGGAAATCGCCTCAAGTGTGCTGCTTAATATCGAGGTTCCCTCTCACCACCACAAAGTAAGGAGGGACGTATCATATATCTGAGTGGTGGTTATGTTTGTGTCCATATCTTTCAGGGCTAACTATGTCCATTAGCGTCCCAGGACGGGGTTTGGTGGCATAGATCTGGGAAAGGGGGTCTGGGGACCAATATCGTTAGTTGATTGATTTCGTTAGGACTGCCTTCCTTCTACCAAGAGTAATCTCGGTCCCCCTCACTGCATTCTAGGGTCCCGACCGCGGTAGGTGAACAGCTCAATATCGAAGCCCCTTCAGCCACCACCATCCCCCAACTTTCGGGCCAAAGAAGGACGTATAAAATGTTAAAATATTTTCGCTCTCTATAAAGTCACTGTGGTGTTGATGTATTAGTGTGTGTGTGTGTGTGTGTGTGTGTGTGTGTGTGTGTGTGTGTGTGTGTGTGTGTGTGTGTGTTTGTTTGTTTATGTGTTTGTGTGTGTATGTGTGTGTGTGTGCACATATGTGCGCGCGCGCGTTTCCTTCCTTCCAGAGCTTGTGGTGAGCCTTTATTATTGAATTCCACTTTGTTATTCATTGAGTTGCATTTCTCCATCAGGTTTCGTTTTCTTGCACATTTAAAGCATTGAAATATAACTCAGTTTGAATGTAAACAGGATATCATTCTTTCATTATTTCGCACATAATTTTCTTGTGTTATCAAACACCAGCCGCTCTGATGCGCCCAACCACCATACCAAGTGCTGGCACACAAACGTTCCATGGGGTTAAGTCTAGATGTACTACAGTATGTTGTAATATTTGCGGTAAGATAGCATTTTGACCGGTCAGTTCTGTACAGTGTATTGACAGATTAGGATTAGAGCTGCAGTTAGGATTAGTGCTGCAGTTACGATTAGAACTGCATGTAGGATTAGTGCTGCAGTTAGGATTAGAGCTGCAGTTAGGATTAGTGCTGTATATAGGATTATAGTTACATTTAGAATGAGGGTAGATTTCGAGTTGCTTGCAGAGTGTTCCTCCCCCTCACCCCAGGGTAGGGTGGGATATTTCTGTTTATTTATATGGAAATGATTTCAGTTGGAAGGTGTTGTCACATTTGAGGTTATTTTAATGACCCTGTCAACATATTAACTGAATGAATTATTAAATATGAGTTTGATTGTCAATGCTGATAACAGCCTAATCTATTCTTACAGTCTCTATATAATATCCTACTGTTTACGTTTACGGGTCAGTTCATTATTCGATATAGCAACAAGTAAATTTGTTGGCGTGCCTTATAGAAATGGTAACACTATCTCTTCCTCTTAATTAATTAACAACATTCATTCATATACAGCTCGTTGCCCCAACCCATTCCCATTGGCGGTCATTTCACAAAATTATTAAGATCTGGGATAACATAAATTTAATAATGAAACAATAAAAGAAGAACAATTATTTTTGATACAATAAAGCCAGTGAGAGTGTTCACTATTCCGTCCTGTCCTGTTAGTCCCAATGTTTATAAACAACATATTATCAATGGTGAGAGACCCTGAGGATAAACATTTAACTCGTTATCAATGGTGAGTGACCTTGAGGATAAACACTTAACTCGTTTCAATGGCAAGTGGCCTTGAGGATAAACATTTAACTCGTTATCAATGGCAAGTGGCCTTGAGGATAAACATTTAACTCGTTTTTCAATGAAGGTAAAGAGTCCGACTTATGCTTTTTGGATCTGCATTGATGTGGCATCGCTTTGTCATGGCTCTTTCCCTTTAGATCAGACTATCACCACAGTCGGAATTCCTGGATTAATCCACAAAGGAAGAAGCAAGGAGGAAAAAGAAAAAGGGTCCAGCTGCTCAAAATAGCATTCCCTTTCGTAGCTGGCATAATTACTATGTTAAACATTAAATTACAAAGTGACAGCTGGCAAGAAAGTCTCTTACAGTAGGATACCTTATCCAAAAACGTTAGTGTAAATGATCACTTACGAACTTCTTCGTCATTCAAATATACCCAATTTGAAATCCATAAACGAAACAAACGTCCTCACGAGGTAAAATATGTTCAAATATACCCAATTTGAAATCTATAAACGAAACAAACGTCCTCACGAGGTAAAATATGTTCAAATATACCCAATTTGAAATCCATAAGCGAAACAAACGTCATCACGAGGTAAAGTATATATTTTCAAAGCGACATAAAGAAATACCTGTCCAAAAAATACCAATATGAAAATACTACTTCTGTTTGTGTGTATGTAAGAGTGTGTTTGTATGTTTGTATGGGATAGATGTGTGTGCAAGTAGATATAAGTGTCTGTGGATATGAGTGTGTGTATTAATATAAGTGTGTGTGTGTGTGTGTGTGTGAATATTTGTGTATTTGTGTGTGGATATAAGTGTGTGAAGATATAAGTGTGTTAACATATAAGTGTATTTGTGGGTGGATATGAATGTATGTGTAGATGTGTGTGTCTCTGTGTGTGTGTGGATATGTGTGTTTTTTGGAGATAATTATGTGTGTGTGTGTGTGTGTGTGTGTGTGTGTGTGTGTGTGTGTGTGTGTGTGTGTGTAGATATGAGCATATACATGTGTGTGCGTGTGTCTGGTGTTTTGGTATGTGTGGGAAGGGGGGTGAAATAGGGTGCTTGACGTTTTCAAAATCAGCTCTGACATCAAACTTTGGAATTCTCACTTTTCCTCTTGGGTTTTTATTATTAAACTTTCCGCCTACCCGCCGACACATTGGACGCCGGAGGGCAGATTGCTCCGCTCGTGATCAAAAGGGCTCTGGACAACGAGAGAAGAACTTGCGTGCTCACGATTCTCTCGCCGACCGGGCCTTTGAATGCAGCCCAAATTGTCTGCACCAACGTGGACAAACACTGCTGGAAAGCGGTACCCCATAGGTCACTCGCTTGGGAAACAATATTGAATGTGTCACCCCCCAGGCTCTACAACGGACCACTCAATGGAGGGGCGGCTGCAACCGAACTGTATTTGATAGGGAAATCTAGAGGTGAAGCGTATGCAGAAGACAGATACTAATTTACAAAAATCTTCCTTGTAGCGCAGTGCTGTGTTGACGACAGAAAGCTGTTGCGGATATGCAAACAAACAGTCTCCTATTGTGTTGCGCGTTGCGGTGAATGGCTTGCAGCATTAATTTTAGTTGTGCTTGTTTTCAGGGAGGACGGAAGTCAAATCAGCGAAATGAAATGCCAACGTCCTCTTCCTTGTGGGCAAGGGTGTGACCACACCATGCTGATGATGTTTAAGGTTTTTCGGAACTGATTTCATCTAAGCAGATGAGCTGCTTCTCATTTAATGTTATTTCAGAGCAAATAGTCTCTACACCGAAAAATTAATGTACTCATTTGATGGGAGATTACTGATTGTCACAGATGAGGTCATCATTTCATACTGCACTGTGTCAATGACATCATTATTTTATGGTGTACGTAATTAATTACGACTCGTAAATATATTAATCATGAGGAGCATCGAAGACAAAGACAGAATTCATAGAGACAATACACAACTATAATCTCTAGAAACACATTGCAAGACAACAATACACAACTATAATCTCTAGAAACACATTGCAAGACAACAATACACAACTATAATCTCTAGAAACACATTGCAAGACAAAAATACACAAACATTCTTATGGGTCTCCAGCCACACAAACATGCCAGGGAATAACAGCCACACACGGAGCAGCACACAACAGCTGAACTGCTTTCTAGAATGGCAATAGTGAATTTTGTGCCAACAACTTTCGCAATCACACTGCACGACGTGTTTTAGTGCTTTATCTATATGCTGATTGCGTTATCCATATACTGATTGTGTTATCTATATGCTGATTGTGTTATCTATTTAATGATTGTTTATCTATATGCTGATTGCGTTATCTATTTACTGATTGCATTAAGAACGATAGAGAAAGTGAGGATAATCACACAGTGAAAACGTGATAAACAACATACCTGATATCTTCTAGATTTACGACAATAATTTTGTATGCATGATTTTTTCAAATATTGTAATATTATAATATAATATCTGTAATAAAAATTAATTATTTAAAATAAAACGTATAAAAATAAGGAGAGTATGCTGACTCAAAAATAATCAAAGCAACCTCTTCGCGGTCGAATTATACATAGACCAGTGGTACAGATATGCGATCCAGTTACATATAGATATGGTACAGATATGCGATCCAGTTACATATAGATATGGTGCAGATACACGATCCAGAGATATAGATCAGTAGTACAGATACGCGATTTAGTGATATGTAGCTCCGTGGCGCAGATACACGATCTGGTGATATATATTATATATAGATTAATGGTGGAGATACGCGATCCAGCGATATAGATCAGTGGTACAGATACGCGATCCAGGAATAAACATATCAGTGGTGCTGATACTTTCAAAGTTGGATAAACAATATTTTGTATGAACTTGTTCACTTTTTCTGTCCTTTTTTCCTCACTCCCTGTCATATTCTTCCAATGAAAATGCTGTGAAATATTTAGCCTGGATAAGAATTAAAAGTCCTTCGTGAAACAAGGTAGCAGCTTCTTCAGTGGCTTCAACCCAGTGCCTCAAACGAACGCTTTAATCCAACACCTCAATCCAGTGTATCAAAACAGTGCCTCAAACGAGTGCATCAACCCCTACTTCAATGCAACACTTCAATCAGGCGCTTCAACTGAGCCCTTCAGCCCAGCCCCTCAAACCAAAGCATCAACCAAGTGAGTCAACACAGCACCTCAGTCAGTGCACCACCTAACGTGTCATCAGAGTACCTCAACCTATGGCATCAACACATCACCTTAACCCAGTGCATGAACCTCATAGCGTAGAAAAGGCCACGGTGACTGCTTTAAAGAAATTAATTTTAAAGTATGTTTAAAGCTGTTTTATGTTTTAAAGCTCTTATGTTTCAAACAACATTTTGCGAGCACACACTGTAGAATGCGCGCGCACTCTGAGAACTGTGTTCGCCCGTTGTGATGCAAGCAGGATGCAGGACACTCAAGGACGAGGTTAACAATCAGTTTAATGTGGCGTACAGGTAATGCTGAAGCTCGTCAGCCAATTTAATTTGGCGTGCGTGCACTCCCTTGTACAAATTATAGGTAAGAGATCTTATTTCTATCGTGTGAGGTTAACGCAGTGCAGTCTGGACATTATCACGAGTGGCGACCACTGGCGTCACGGGTATCGATGTTAATTCTGTGCCAATGGCGCACTGTCACCCAAAGCACTTCCCGTCAAGGACGAGTACTCTTGTGAGAAGAGTTTGTTTTGCTCTGCTGGAGATACGAGCTTGTTCCAACGGAGTTGTGAGTTAATTACGGAGTCTAAGGTCTTCGTCATTTAAAAGAAATTTGTTGGTCTTGTTGCTAAATTTGATGAACACATTACTATTAATGATGAAGGGGTAAAAAGACAAGTTACTAAAATCATGAACAGATTGTATCGTCTGAGGACAATAATGAACACATTAATGCTTTAGGGGAAAAAGACTAAAATCATGAACAGATTGTATCGTCTGAGAACAATAAGGAACACATTACTATTAATGATGAAGGGGAAAAAAGACAAGTTACTAAAATCATGAACAGATTGTATAGTCTGAGGACAATAATGAACACATTAATGCTTTAGGGGGAAAAGACTAAAATCATGAACAGATTGTATCGTCTGAGAACAATAATGAACACATTACTATTAATGATGAAGGGGAAAAAAGACAAGTTACTAAAATCATGAACAGATTTTATCGTCTGAAGAAAATAATGAAATTAGAAACAAAGATCAGTTAATACAATAGAGAGCTTTCCTGAAGAAATATACCAGAACGGACGCTTAGTGCGTAAGGAAGAAAATCGAAATTTGTGTACTGAAGTCGCGAATTGTCCAGCACAAAGCGTACTGAAGTCACGAACTGCTTATAATGTGGACTGAAGTCACAAACTGTCCAGGACAATGAGTACTGAAGTCAAGAAATGTTCAGCACAGTGGCACAATGCGTACTAAAGTCACGAACTGTCCAGCACAATGCGTGATAGAATAATGAACAAAATGCGAATAAATAAATATTGATCTAGTCGTAAGCGTAATTAAAGTAAAAACAAACAGTCATTTAAAAATGCATTGTCTAAAAATAAAAGAAAATAAAACATAGAAATGAGAGGCTTAAACACTAAGTATAATGGAATCTAGGTCAGACAGAGATAAGAATAAATCTGTATGAAATGAGTAATCCCAATTCTTAGAATGAAGACAGCAAAATTTAAGCTTTCAGAGATTTGTATAAATGCATTTATTTTTATTTTTGAAAGTCAATATTTCTGAAAGAAATCAGAGCTCTCGTTCATTTGCGAGACTGATTTCTCACTATAGCAACATAACATGTGACGTCACGAGTGGGAACAACAATCCTCATGCGCTGTTTAACATATTGTCTTGCGTTATATGCGTGGTTTGAAAGATTAAAACATGGTTAAATAATGCAATGCATATGGCTGCACAAACAGCGGACAAACCCAAAATATTCATTTTTTTTTTTTACATTTCCCAAATATCACAAATTACGAAAAAGAGGATTACAAAGATGAAAAGAGAAAATTTTCATCTGACAGCACAGATGGTAGTGTATAGCGAGCAACTCGAAGAAGAAGACTGTGAAATACAAAGCGGACAGTCTTTTCGGAACAGTTTAGTAATGGCAGGCACTGAGGTGCCAAACGTTAGACTTAACCATTTTAAAATCAGTCTTACACTTACACAGTTATAGTTCTATTGATTGATCATGACAATGATTTGTAATTTTACATACAATCAGTTCATTACAGTTAGTGACATCTGTAATAAATATGCAGTGTGTGATGTTAATTGAATAGTTTGAAATCCATTCATTCAGTGAATCTTCTTGTAACTGGGAAGTTAATTAGTAATCAGAAAATTTATTGAAAATTTTACTACGATTTGTGATGGGTTCTTTTTTTTTTTAATTGCAGACATGTAATTATTTTTTATTTATATACACCTACTAAAATTAATTTAAATTCACTTTCTACATTTGCACCTATACATTAAAGATAGAAAACAGTATTCATGCAATAATTAAAAAAAAAGGTAAATTAATAATGAATATTAGTCGGTAAGTACCTAGAAACATTTGTACTTGTAATGAATTATTAAAATAGATACTTCTTGCAGTTTCAACTTCATATGTTTTGTTAACATGATTAGTATGATTTATTAACTATCAATTAATCAACTGTTGTTTAATTACTTTGCAATATCTGATTTATTCTAAAGTCTACTGAATAAATTATCTATATATTCATCAAACCCCTATCGTCATCTTTTAACCTGAATTTAACCTGAATGCATTTTATTACATCAGTGGTTGCTTGTGTGTTAATTGCATCATAATATTTTACTTTATATACTGTAGTATTACTTTTAACACTATTCATAACATAAATATATATGACAAATTTTCTTGAATAGATAACCTTATTAATCTAGCCAGTACCAAGACAAAAACTGAAGTCTTTATTTTCTGCTGTTAACTTTATATGGTAATGAATAGTTGAAGTAAACTGATCATAATTAAATATTTTACTTTACAGTTTGTGGTTTCATAATACTGCATAGTAGCAAAATTATAGAATTGTGTTGTACTAATTATACCACCATAAGTGAGGTGGCAAGAAATTTGATTATTTTCCTTTATTTTTCCTTTATCTAGCATTTTTTTAGTTTGGTAACTGTACTTGATTGTTGCTTTAGATCATATATATATATATATATATATACAATATACTAATAATTGTAATATTAGTGAGAAGAAATCATCATCAGTCCTAGTTTCCTCGCTATCTCCAACATCATTAAAATTATATACGAACTACTATCAGATAAACTTTCACTGTCAGCACGAACTGGGTAAAAGTCTTATGGTGTACCAGAGAAAATTACATTAGCGGCCATTTGACCCACATTCATGACGTCACTTCTGCTTCCTTTTTACCCTAAGGGCTTAGGATTGTGTGTCTTAGTAACGGGGCAAATCTCGTTCACAAACTATGTTTGACCTAGATTCCATTTCATTTGGTTTTGAAGAATCAGTGGTGAAATCAACAGCAGTGAGCTAAACACGGATTGAAATCAGCAAAAGTCTGACTGAAATCAATGAAATTTAAATTAGTAAACATTAGGAAACTGTAAAGTAAAACTCATGACAAATGATTTTCATTAAATTAATAATAGTATGAGCGAAACCGTACTTGAAAGAATAAAATTCGAACTTAAGTCAATAATGTATTATTTCATAATTTGTATTGACATTCAAAACAATTCAGCAAAATGCTTGTTGATCTAAAAGACATATAGCAGAATGTACACTGCAAATCAAGATGGATGGATGGATGGATGAATGGATGGATGGATGGATGGATGGATGGATGGATGGATAGAGAGAGAGAGAGAGATCCCTAAGTCTATTTCACTCTCTTGTTTTGTTTTTCTTACTTTTCTAGTTTCTTTTCTTCATTCTTTCTTTCTCTCTCCCTCTCTCCCTCTCTCTCCGACTCTTAAATCTCTCCGTTTTCGTCTTTTCCCTGTCCTTTCCACAACACACGTATACACAATTACACACACACCACACATACACACAAACATTTATACGAACCACGTAGTGAGAGAGAAACATTCTTCACTCCATATTCCAATTTTACTCTTGTGGGTTGTAATTATATTTATATTATCTGTATTATGTTCGTAATTCAGATAACACTGTAAATGAATTTTAAACACATATAATATACATTAATTTTCTTTAATGTTTTCTTACTTTTAAGTATTTAGATCATTATAATTCTACACCATTATTAATTCTATGTATTGATATTAAAATAGCATGCCGAAATTTGGTTTTAGGCAGTAGCAAAAGAAAACGAAAACCCCAAATTAACAAAATAAATTAACACAAAAATAGCGTACACAGAAGTCGGCTGCTCTTTACGTATTCACAGCTGGTGCACAGCAGGTACGCAGCAGGCGCACAGCACGCTGCACACCAAAGAGACGTAATCCTCAGCGCTGACCTTTGATTTCGTGGCCTGTCTATTATTATACATCGCGTGAAATCAAATGATTTAAAGCTACAAAAAGTATCTCCCTCTCTTCTAACTGGCGAATCGTCACGTGCAGAAATTAATGCACAAGCCACAACTCAGACGTCAAGTTTGCTTATTCGTTTATTTCATAGCTTGATTGCTTCTTTCTTTCTTTCTTTCTTTGTTTCTGGAATTTTGTTTTTATTTATTTGTTGTACACGCATCTCTCTCTCTTTCTCCCTCTCTCTCTCTCTCTCTCTCTCTCACACACACACACACACACACGTACGCACGCACGCACGCACACACGCACATATATATATATTCTTTGTTTATGTGGGCTGGGCGTCGAGAGACGGGGTTATGTGCTTTTCTCGCATTGTTTTGTTTGATTTGCAATCTTGTTTATTAGAACAATATATGTTTTATTTGATTCTTCAAAGTGGAAACATGCGATGATGATAATTTATTATAACTATACATGTATTGATTTATCCGTTCCCCAGTTGTTTCAAGAAATTTCTGTTCAATACATAATATAGCGTAAACCGTTTATTCATATGGTGTATGATCAATGCTCAAGTTATATTTCATATTGCACAACTGGCGAACTTTTTCCACACCTTAACTTTCGGTGTTGCCGATATTGATAACAAGTGAGCACCTTCCAGCACCGTCAACAATGCAAAACACACGCACGCAAACACCAGAGACACACCCACACAAAGAAGCAGTAACTTGTTGGACACGACTTCTGGTAACGACTGTTTCGAGTTACTAAATGCAAACTTGGAGTGATATTTGTTTCATGTTGTCACGAATCCTAAACAGATCAAAGAATGTCACGGGACTACGGTTTGGGGGGGGGGGATTTTCAGCCTTGGAGTTATCTTTAAGGGAAGTGCAGTCATTTAAAATATTACCTTTTTTCCCGCTTGGACACAATTGGCGTGTCGAGGTATAAGGTTATCCCACGCACACACATACTGAAAACAAAAAAATCTGCCATCGTCGAATTTATTATAAATCATTTGCTTTTTCTTCTTAGAACCGGGAGAGTGGTAGGGGGAGAGGAAGATTGAGTCACATTAAAACTCCGGGTCAGCTAAAATTTCCCCTGCCTGATTCGGTTCTTAAAAGGACGCTATCTTGGCAATCATTTGCATTATCACGTTAATTTTCCAAATTGCAGCACCGATCCCTTGCGCTTAGTCCGTGAATGCTGCCAGATCAGAGACAAAACAATCCTTTAATTATTGTAATTAACGCGCACTTGACGTGACGGCATAGAGCCATCATGGGCAACCGGACAGTGGGAGTCAAGCGCGTGCACAATGTGATCATGGTTATGTGCGATAGTTTATCCATCTTTCTCCATCTCCCCTTCTGTTTCTTCTCTCTCTCCCTCTCCCTCCCTCATCCCCCTCCCCCCCCCCCCCCGCCACACACAAACAAATAATGTAATCGAGGGTAAGTGCGATAGATTCTCCATTTGACTCTATATCCCTTCAGTCTCCTCGCTCTCTCTCTCTCTCTCTCTCTCTCTTTCTCTCTCTCGAACACATTTAATCGTGGTTATGTGCAAATAGATTCTCCATCTCATTTATATATTCCCTCTTTCTAACACACTCACACATATATGCGAATACATAAACGAACACCAGCGCACGCAAAAAGGTTACAAAAAGACTAACAGGCACACACGCACGTTGTTGTTCGATATTTGTATTCTTATCTCTTTATTAGTTCATGTGACCACCGAACTGTCAAACATCTTCAGGTGAAGTTAAATGAAATGCAGGAAGCACTATAATCAAGGAAATAGATCTCTTTCTTCTTTCTTCGAAAAGAAATAGGTCATTAGGTCAATAGAGAGAAAAGAGTCAGTCTAATGACAGAAAAGCAGTCAGTTGAATAATAGAGAAATAGTCTGACAGAAAAGCATTCATTCAAATTGTCACATAATGGCTTCTGTAGCCATCCCCATCCCTCCTCTAAAAATAGACTACATGTAAACCTCCTTAACATAGTTGAATGTTCCAGACACACTCTAAACTAACCAATCAAAGTATAGCTCAGCCATGTAAAAGAACATACAAGAAACCCACCTGTAAATCATTAGTCAAATGCAGCTGACCATTGAGGCAACATGTATTTTGGCTCCCAGCCGTAATAAGTTAGAATCATATTATCATCTTATTGCCAGTTATCAACACAGCAGGAAACCATCCTCAGTATACATTACTGCTGAAGGCATGTGGTTTTGCTTGCCTATCTAATATTCATGTTTATCTCTTGACATTAACTATATTTTTATATTGTTATATTTCGCTTGTGATATTAAAATGTATGAAAATCATATAAGAGTGTTCTGTCAGAGAACACATGAGGATATTAGCCCATGTGTATTTTATTGGCAGATTGGCACTTTATCTGAGACATTGATTGATGAGTGTTGAGCCATGAACTAATGCCAGAACATAACTACTTTATTTTGAATGTTGACTTTGATGAGTATTGCACCTTAAAGCAACACCATAACAGAACAACTCAAGTGCCAATGACCAGTTCAATGGATCACATGTGTATCTTCTAACAACATTCACTGGGACCCTAGACGACAGGTCACGTGAAACTAAAGTTATGTATTTATAAAGTCAACAACTGCACAGCTTTGGCCAGCCAGAAGGTGTATTTTGGGGATTAGCCTCAGATTACGGGTAGTCCAGGATGGTGGAGAATTAACAATTTGCCCATCTCCCAGCAAAATGTCAGCCAAATGACAGAAAAGTAGTCAGCCAAATGACAGAAAAGCAGTCAGTCGAATGACAGAAAAGCATCAGTCAAATGATGAAAAACAGTCAGCCAAATGACAGAAAAGCATCATTTAAATGATAGAAAAGTAGTCAGCTAAATGACAGGCAGAAATGAAAGTATATATCCCCCTGACATTGTCCTACCCCCCCTCAAAGCTTACTGAGTGCCAGCACAATAATTATACTTTTAATTCCACGTCTCTTTCTAGCTTGCTCTGATTTTGCAAACGACCGCAAGCGCAGATGAAGAGATTCAGGTTCTGGGATAGAGAAATATAATGCCATAGGATAGGAAAAGTCAGTGTTTGGAGAATATTGTAACATCAAGTTTGCCCAGGCAGGAGCCGAAGACCTATTCTTTCTGATTGTGAACTATCAATTCAGTAATCTTGCACACTGAACTCGATTTACCCTCCCAGCCAACGTAATAGACACTAATCCTACCACCTTGATTTTTTTTATTGGGGGGCGGTTAAGGACTACCTGTAATCACCCCCTTCCCGAGTGATGATCGAAGCCCGGTCACTAGAGCGATAGCTGCCGTTGTCCTTGCAATGCTGGTTAACAATAGGGATGTGTGCATCTTATGTTGCTAGCCGGCACAAAGCTCGAATGAAAAAATAGTACTACAACATTCCTGTTTCTTTTTCTTTGGTAACGGGCCAGCATGTCAAGGGTAGAGTCATTATTGCAGTCGGGGGATTTCCGGGTTTGACTATTTTGTATAAACAGCAAAAAACCTGAACGCGAATGACATCAATGATATGTAGAGACAATAGATTTCTTAAATTAAGCACTCGAACCGGCAAGAGATTAAACCTTTGACCACCTTAATTTTATGATGAAAAAAATATATGTGTTTACTTTGTTTCGACAGGAAAAATATGCGCCACTGTACATTGCGAATGCTAAAAGCAATGTTTAATATTTTGGCTCATGAGTTAACGTACGTCAGTTTTATGTCCTCAACAAGTACGCCAGTTTTATGTCCTTAACAAGTACTTCATTTTTTATGTCCTCAACAAGTACATCAGTTTTATGTCCTCAACAAGAATGTAAGATTTTAAGTCCTCAATAAGCTCATTATTCATAACAATTTTTTTTTACAAGAAAGATTACTCTTTCGTGTTCAAAGTAAAATTGTTCGGTATTATCTCTTTTTAATTGTTTTTTTTTTAAAAATAGTTTTAAGATCACAACTGAGATATGGAAACACTTTCCCTGTTTATTTTAAAGTGATATATATCTTGTAGATTATACATGCTACAACAAAACATATTTAACATGCTTCTGTATTTTGTAAATACTCACTTAAATTACATTAATTTATTTTAAAATAAAGAATATATTCATTTGACAGCATAATTTATAACAAGGCAAAATAGGATTCGTGTAAAATGCAAACTGTGTTCCTGATTAACAGACTTTTACCGTTTTATTGTAATATGGTCTACACTACAGTTTCATTCTCGCAGCATCATTTAAGAATAGCAAAATATGTTTCATTTCATGGCGAAAAAAACGAACAGAGTGGGCAGTTGCAGAAGGTCTTTGTTTAAAATAGAGTATTATATCACAGTATTGTTTTGGGCATTATAAAATGTTTTATTCAAAACTTCAGCTATACTCCATCCCGCAACATTTGTTTAAATTGCATAATTTTAAAATAAAGTATTTATCTTACATCTTTTAATACATCACAAAATACTCATGATGGGGAAAATGGAATAACTACGTAAATTTCATATGTAAATGTGTCATGATTTGTCATATCTGAAAACCATTTATTAAACCGCAATTTTCACTTATTTTCTTGAGTACTTGCTTTACTACTTGATTGGTCACGTTTTGTAGGTGTTGTGTTTGTGTTTTCATTGAAAAATGTAGACATATGGAATGTGTGCAGACTACCTGACAGTTTCCCACTCATAATAGAATCAACAGTTGAGATTGTAACTGCTGTATTTTAGGATGTGATTGGGGGAGGGGTATTTTTTTCTTACACATTCACCATTTTGTTCACACTACTTTGTGCATCAGTTTGCAACAGTGAATGAAATAGATGTACATATATTAATCGGTGTCATGATCAATTTATTGACTTCTCTTGAAATCGCTATAATTTAGGACAAGTATAATTTGAAGATTCTTTTTACTGCCTGGTGTAGACATTCTAACCACACGTTCTCTCTCACTCTCTCGTTCTCCCCTCTCTCTCTGAAATGGACATATTTATCCAACCAATCAAGATAAATTAAAACATACTTATTATTTGTTTCTAGAAAATGAAAGTAATTGCTTTTACCGTAATTGCTCATACAAATGCATAAGGTCTTTATAGAAACTAACAACAAATAAGCTCTTTATAGAAAGTACACAACAAATAAAGTCTTTATAGAAAGTACACAACATATAAGGTCTTTATAGAAAGTACACAACAAACAAGGTCTTTATAGAAAGTACACAACACATAAGGTCTTTATAGAAAATACACAACAAATAAGGTCTTTATAGAAAGTACACAACACATAAGGTCTTTATAGAAAGTACACAACACATAAGGTCTTTATAGAAAATACACAACAAATAAGATCTTTATAGAAAGTACACAACACATAAGGTCTTTATAGAAAGTACACAACACATAAGGTCTTTATAGAAAGTACACAACACATAAAGTCTTTATAGAAAGTACACAACACATAAAGTCTTTATAGAAAGTACACAACACATAATGAAACTAAAGATAATAATAGCAAAATAAAATGCGCTACAAATATCAACATAATTGTACAGCTTTACCTTGAACAAACAATGACACAGAATGAACAAAACTATTCTTTTGATGAAAAAGATGTTTTTTTCTTGAAAATGGCTATTGTTTGTATCTTAGCTATAAAAAGGCAGTTGGATCGTGACGAGCAAAGACCTCTTGAAAATGGCCATGGTTTGGTGTCTTAGCTATAAATAGACTGATGGATCGTGACGAGCAAAGAACGTTGACAGTGAGACGACTTTGCTGGAATGCTGAAAATGCGCGCGAGTGTGCATGCGCGTGCATGCATATGTGTGTGTGTGTGTGTGTGTGTGTGTGTGTGTGTGTGTGTGTGTGTGTGTGTATGTGTGTGTGTGTGTGCGTGCGTGCGTGTATGTGTTGTTCTGAGTGAAAGATGTACTTCTCTCTGTGGTCAGTCAGGTATTCATGGCTGGAACCAGACATTGAAGAGACGAGATTTTGTGTGGTGTTCTGTATTATATTTAGTTCATAATCAAGCCAGTACAATATACAAAGTAAAGCACACTTTGCTTCAACTTTTTTACAAATTAGACTGGAAATACAACAGTCTGTTTTCATAGTTTAGGAACTCTATTATTTTCAAGAGAATCACACAGTGTTTTTAACAGATGAATTTAATATCAGCGAGTTTAGTCCTTTATATTTTATTCAATTTTACATGTATGTAGATGTATACAAAAACAAAATTTGCATTACATTCAATTTCCACTTCCTCAGACGATTTGAATTACAGTAGCACAAGTTTTGGCTTGATTTTATTTTTAAAGTTTGCTTAATCTGTATGACGCAACCGACAAACTTGTATGGCGTTAACTACAAATCAAGCTTGCCTCCGGACATGTATTGACTTGTGTGTCCACCCACACTAAAACCCGCTTCATGACTAAGCTATTAACAGCGCCAGACACCGCTTGACTTGAATAGGCTTTTGTCAAAATGCATTCACCACAATTTATTTATTAACAAGGAGCGTTTTCACTCTAACCCCACCCAACCCATCCCTCGTTCTTGTGCAGCACAGTGCCGCCAAACCTATTTGTCCGAAAACAGCCTGACCCTCTGCAACTGCCCACTCTGTTCGTTTCTTTCGCCATGTCTGTTTGTGGACGTCGCTGCTACTTTGAAGCGGTCAATGAAAGAAAATTATCACTTCATGTATCATCGATCACCACCATTGCTCGGCGCATGATCAGATTTGCCAGGAGAAGTTTGCAGAGATAACGAAATTTCATAATTGATTTTTCCCTTTCTTGGATCCGGAAATTTTTCTAGCAGGATCTGAGATGAAGCTTTTTTCTCTCTCCCTCTCTCCTGGTTTGTTTGTTTGCTGGCGTGTAATTGGGTATGTTATGCCAAATCAGGTCTACGCTTTAGATACTCTTACAACGAGTGGATTTGGGGACGTTACTGTGTATACTAGAAGAAAAAATGAACGGGTAGGGGAGAGAATAAAAATATGTAGGGTTTCTTTATTCTCTGATTATGAACATCCGCCTTAGGCTTGAATTGATTTATTCCATCCGGTTCTACATACTCTTGCACTTCCGTCTTTAGAATTGAATCGGTTTCGACATCTGACTCCTGCGAACGACTTCGCCAGCTCTGCAAGGAACCTTTGGACAAGCTTCTGGTTGAACTAAATTTTCGGTTACTTTAAAAAAGATATTCACTGTTGTGCAATGTTTACTTTACTCATTTGAGAGGTTAGTTATGTGCAGCACTTTGATATAAAAATAAGTCCTCGTACACGCTTCCTAATTTGCTCAACCCCGTGTTGAAGTGTGCTTCAGTTTTGTCACGAAATCCGTAACAGACGTGTTATGTAAAGAAGGTACTAGATAGATAGATAGATAGATAGATAGATAGATAGATAGATAGATAGATGGATGGATGGATGGATGGATGAATGGATGGATAGATAGATAGATAGATAGATAGATAGATAGATAGATAGATAGATAGATAGATAGATAGATAGATAGATAGATAGATAGATAGATAGATAGATAGATAGATAGATAGATAGAGTGCCCTCCGAATGGATAAATGGCAGAACGACAGAGATATGGAGAGAAATAAATGTGTTTCCTCATTTGTTCCATACACATACAGTCAAAGTAAAAACCTGATTCTTAAAGTAGCATAAATTAAATCAGAATTAATTAGGTTATCCAAAGAATTAATGTTAGGCCCGGTCTTAAATTTCCCTGCTATGTGAAGTATTACCCGTTCCAGTCAAACAATCTTGAAGACCTCAAGGTCGTGCTGCGCCATGAATCTCTTAGCGCAAGGCGTCATTTGCGCATCACTTGACTTCTGGAACAAGTGAAGATTAACTGATGTGAGAAGAGAGAGACTTGGAGGAGTACATTAAGTAGCAAGCCAACAAGCGTCCGCGAAATCAACGAACTACTTTTTAGCAGACCTTGACCAGAAGTAAATGATCTGTTTCGTGAGCAACAAACTTCGCGTGCAGTCAGTGACAAACGTCAAACCTATCATAGCTCTATCCACTCTGCCAACACTAATTTCACTGAGTCGACCATTATGACGTGCAATCGGGTGCTGATGACTGTTTCGAACACCAGTGTCCTCAGGGGAGAAGAGGAAAGAGAAAAAAAGAGGAGGGTGGAGGAAGGTAGCATTCCGAGGCTTAGAAAGAATACGAGAAAGATGTCCAGAAGGAGTCGAAGATGGCGAGAGATTAATGGCCGACTTCATCTTGCTCCTTTCTCTCACGGGACATTACAGTGGCTAAAGGGGCGACCCAGACGATTAGCTGATCAGGGAAACGTGCCATAAGAATGTCAAGCCCGAGAGAAAATAGAGCGGAAGTGCGTGTTGCGCATGCGCAGGCACGCCATGTACAGTGTCGGCAGAATTGTAGCCATGCTAATGGCTCAAGACTTAATCGGACATGAATGCAGCAATTTAAGGAAACTTTCATACGAAGTGAGAGTGAAGCAGGAATAAGGAGGAAAGAGAAAAATAACGCAAAAAATAAAAGTTAAGTGAATATTTTTTTTTAAATGATAAAAGATATAGGAAAAAAAATTGCTGATTAAAAGGGCCAGCAACTATGTAAACGACAAACAAAATATGTGCAATGAAATAAGCTTTTAAAAAATATAGTGTGTGGGTGTTTGTATGTATGTTTGTACGTGCATCTATGTATGCATGTATATTATCTGGATGACTATGTTGTATGTTGTATGTATGTCTGTGTATGTGTATGACACAGAGAGAGGTCACTATAATTAGAAAATATCGAAATATTACGGAAGTAGGTAAAAAAAAAATTATCAACAACCAAAGTAACAATGGCAAATACGTGATAAATAAAAGAGTAATTCAATGGGCAAATGATATATTCAATAAATCTCATTACTGTACGTGTATTGCTATGCAGTTTACGATATTTAACAAAATAATAGCGGTATGGTTAATATTTATCCAATGAAATAAAAGGTATTGTTAAAATATTGATTTATTCATGATATAATTGTTAGAATATTGATTTATTCATGTTATAATTGTTACAATATTGATTTATTCATGTTATAATTGGTACAATATTGATTTATTCATGTTATAATTGGTACAATATTGATTTATTCTGATTTATTCTGATTATAATTGTTACACTATTGATTTATTCTGACTATAATTGTTACAATATTGATTTATTCTGATTATAATTGTTACAATATTGATTTATTCTGATTATAATTGTTACAATATTGATTTATTCTGACTATAATTGTTACTATAATTGTTACAATATTGATTTATTCTGATTATAATTGTTACAATATTGATTTATTCTGACTATAATTGTTACTATAATTGTTACAATATTGATTTATTCGGATTATAATACATGTATATGAAAAGGATCAACGTACAGTGTAGTGATACACTGATCATTGGATTCAATGTGAAGAAAATAAAACGTACGGTTAATTGCCTCACTTATCAGAACTTAATTCTGTGTGAAGAAAATAAAGAGTACCGTTTATTGCATCAGAGCTCACATACCTTATTTATGTGAGCAGTGACGTAATAAACTTTTCTTGACACATAATTAAGTTGTGTGAACAGTGACGCAATAAACCTTATTTTATTGACACAAAATTAAGTTGTGTGAACAGTGACGCAATAAACTTTATTTTCTTGACACAGAATTAAGTTCTGATAAGTGAGGCAATTAACCGTACGTTTTATTTTCTTCACATTGAATCCAATGATCAGTGTATCACTACACCAGGGACGGGCAACATACGGCCCGCGGGCCGGGTCCGGCCCGCAAAGGGATTTTGACCGGCCCGCTGACTGTTTCTGGCCGTACATGGTAATGTGGCCCGCGTCCACATCCCCGCCCCACCCCCACCCCCGCAATCTCCCACTATCTTACTGCGTCGCAGTTAATAGTGACTGTTAGTTATTCTTTGATTGTTTTCGGTTAGATTTAGAATTTACAATAAAATTTTTATCACGGATTTTGCCAAGAAACATAAAGTTGACAGCCAGTGTAGCCATTTAACAAAGATTGGATACCTAAATACTTTTTCACAGAAGTCGCAAGAAAGCAAGCGGTATGTTTGATGTGCAGTGAAAGTGTTGCAATGTTGAAAGAGTACAACATTAGCCCATGGTAATGTGGCCCCATCCACATCCTGCTGCAATCTCCCACTACTTTCTTACTGTGTCACAGTGTTACATGCCAGTATTTATTTAAAGACCCTGTTCCAGAATTAAGATTTAGATTAATTAAATTCCAGGATTAGATTAATTAAATCTCCTCATTTATTCTGAAACAGACTGGCTGCCCAGATCTATCCTTCAGTCTGACTAAATTTAATCTGGTAGTAAGACACGAAATTTAGAGACAGATAAACGGTGTGACAATTACATGGACTGGGACACATTAATCAATTACAACTAATCATACTTGCATACATCACACTCTTAATGCTCGCCCCCACCCAGCCCTAATTTGGTCTTTCTCGCTAAATCAGCAAATGATTTAGTCGACTACGTAATTGATCAACAAATATTAGATTTAATAAAAGATTTACAAATAACAAAAATTGAATCAAATACTCGGTCTAACAAGACTACGTATTATCAGCTCTGCGAATAGTTTCAATGTCAATTACGGATTAGTGATTCCAGTTTATTGTCATTACTCAACTTGCAACTTCCCACTGCTATGACGACACTTTATCATCAGCTATGGCAACACTAGCACCCAACTAGCATGAGTTGTGGCTTCAGCCACGATCCATAACATCAGTGCCCGATCCTCACATCAAGTTCAGCAGAACTTAAACGGACCAGTCCCAGACTCCTCTAGAAAAGGGCGAGAGGTCTAAATCACAGACAGTTTATCACACTTCTGGAAGATTGCGGTTCTGATCACAGTGATGTTTTGTATCATACCGCTGTACGCTGGTTGAGTTTGGGGAAAGTTCTGAGACGTGTCTGGGACCTGAAAACAGAAATCTTACTGTTTTTGGAGATGAAAGGGAAAGATACAGAATATCCTCAACTCAGAAAATCAGAATGGCTGTCAGATCTGGCGTTTGCAGTTGATCTCTTTGAACATATGAATGAATTGAACACCAGACTTCAAGGGAAGGACACTTTTGCTCACGAAATGTACTCAACAGTGAAGGCATTCAAGGTGAAGCTAAAACTGTTTTCTCGCCAGCTCAGTCAGAATATCACAACACACTTTCCAACATTCGAAACTATGGCACCCCAGATGATGTCAACTGAGAAGTACACCAGTATGATATCTGCACTAGACAATTGAATTTGCTCGTCGTTTTGCGGACTTCCAGAAACTTGCTGCTGAGTTTGATATCTTGTCATCACCGTTTACAACTGACTTTGAAAAGGCGCCGGATGCTCTACAGCTGGAACTGATTGATCTGCAGTGTGACTCTACCCTGAAAGAGAAATTCCAATCTGAAAGCATTGACAAATTTTATGCGTCACTGAATGAATCAAAGTTTGCCAACCTGAGAAAGATGGCCATGAAACTACTTGTTCTGTTCGGGTCTACATACATTTGTGAACAAACATTTTCGACCATGAACATTAACAAGACAAAGCTGCGTTCCAATCTAACTGATGTTCACGTGCAGTCTTTACTGAGAATTTCTACGTCCGACATGCAGCCAGAGTTCAAACAACTTGTTGAAAACTTTGATCGACCACAGATGTCTCATTGACTTCAGCAGCTATTGAGGTACATTACGTTAAATTCATTATATACTGTTTTTGGTCTCTATGCTTTAATGATTACAAGTTTAAAGTTTACATTAAATACGATTAAGGTATTGATTTAGTAATCCGGCCCGCCAAGGACTTCATTTTCCCATATCCGGCCCGCCGACTGAAGAAGTTGCCCACCCCTGCACTACACTGTACGTTGATCCTTTTCATATACATGTATTAAGTTGTGTGAAGAAAATAAGGAGCATAGTTTTTATTCCAATGCAATAAATGCAATTTTTAAATGTCTGTGGTCGTGGTGCACTAGTGGCTACATATGTAACAAACAATTTTCAGCTACAATGATATGTTTGTGTGTTACAAATAAAAATATGGGGGAAATTCCAAGAATTTTATCTAATAAAGCGCGCAAAGAGACTGTCTTAGGTCCATGCCAGATACAATCATTTGTTTAAGGAGAAATCAGTGGGGTTTTATTTTTTCTGAGAATTCATGGATGGCAAATATGAACTTAAATAAATATTCTTAATATTAAATTCATTCAGTGGACACATGAAGCAGGCAAATATTAGAGTAATGAAAGAAAAATTAAGGAATTCATGAAAAGGAACGTTAGGTAAACTTTCGTTATTTTTAACATGATTTGATTTCAAAGGGTTATTGAAATGTAATTTTATTAGAGTTTTGTGTATTGATAATTGGAGAGAAATTTAATTTATCATTGTTAGTGATTCGTTTTGGTTAGAAACGTGCAAAAACATGAATACTTTATTACTTTATACAAAAATATTACTTAATCAATGTTTAGTATATTAATGCATGGTTGAAAAATTAATGTTAAGTGTTTAACTCTTTTTATTAAAACCTACTTCTATAATGTTATTTTTACTACTGTTTCACAATAAATTATTTAATCATATTAGGATTATTACTGTTTCAGAATAAATGACTTAATCAAATTAAATTTATTCTGTTGCATAAGAATGTCAGTGAGAGCTTTACTACTGTTTCGAGAAATGGTTTAATCATATCAAGTTTATTACTGTTTCAGAAACATTATTTAATCACATTAAGTTTATTACTGTTCCATAAGAAATTATTATCTTAACGTTATGTTGGTTGTGCTGGGCGGAAAATGGAATTTAGACAACATTTGTTTAGCATGAAATGTACTGTAAAACGTTGTATATAATATGTTTTGAGAATTTGTTTCTAAAACAGTGAGTGTTTTGTGGTTCATTCAGCAGTTAAAATTTATAATTAGGTACGTGGAGGAAATGGTATTATCGATAACTAATTCATTAATTATCTGTAAAGAACGGGAATTACTACTACTATTTACTGCTGACTACTGTTACTACTACTGTTACTACTACTACTACTACTACTACTACTACTACAACTAAACAATCACGCTTTCAAACATTTTCAAACAAGAATGAAAATCTCCGAGACATTATTGCAGAAAATCTTTACAGAAAGAGCAGTGAATTAAAAAAGTGACATATTAATAAATGTCACGATAAATTTGAGAATTACGCATTTTGGAGACACAGTGATGGGCACTCGGCAAAGACCAAAGGTTTGAGGTTTCCTTTCCAGTTTTCTCTAACACTTTAAACTCGTCTGGAACGGAGACATCGGGCGCGCTTCTTGCTCTCCGTCCGAGAAAGAGTTCCACAATGTGAGACTTTCAAACTTGATTTGTTTTCAACATATCTAAAACTGTTCTCCGTCCGAGAAAGAGTTCCACAATGTGAGACTTTCAAACTTGATTTGTTTTTAACATATCTAAAACTGTTCTCCGTCCGAGAAAGAGTTCCACAATGTGAGACTTTCAAACTTGATTTGTTTTCAACATACCTAAAACTGTTTCGGGACACACACACACACACATTTGGAACACTTTCCTACATTTTATTTTTTCCAAAGGACATACTATTCACACATTGTTTAGAAAGATCTTAAATATTTGAAATATCATTCAACATTTTATTAAAATTTATTATACTATAGTTTATTTATAATAATAGTACGTATACACACACACACACACACACACACACACACACACACACACACACACACACACACACATACAAACACACACACACACACACACACACACACACACACACACACACACACACACACACACACACACATACAAACACACACATTACATTTCAGTGGCTATTATCTTCACATATATTAAATTAAGGTTCAAATGTAGTCTGTCCTTTCTATACAAAATAATAAACCAGTAGATATCTGAAATAACCCATAAACTGCAAAGCAAGTTTGTTTTGTTTTTTTAATTAATATTTTGAGACCTTATAATCATTACGAACGAAACTTGTGTGAGAGAATATAAACATTAGAAAGAGCAATTATTTCTAAAAGTGGCTGATTGCTATATACACAAATTTAATAATTGTTTGTGTGTATAAGTGTTCAATGACTAATTAAATAAGAAGCAGCAAAAGATCAACTATAAAGTTATGTCTTTTCGATAACTTCTAAAATGTTCTACGTTTTCTCTACAGTATTACAATAATTACACGCAATCCATAAAATGCAATGTACGGACCATGCACATTTAATCACTACTCAATGATTTTTAAAAACACCAGAGGCGTTCAAATAAAATTTATACAAAACATAATATTTATAGAATACATTTTAATGAATTAATCGAAAAATTTAAATGATTTAGAAATGACAATTAATATTAAGAAAGATTATTTCCGGCCTCTATGTCAACACTTAAACAGGAAGTTGACCTACCTCCAAACCAAGTGCGCACATGTCTCGCGCACCTAATTACGAAAAGGTCCGTAGAGACCAAGTTTCTGAATGCTCGAAAATATAGTCGATGACAGAAACAATGACATCATCATGATTTGTGCAATCTCGAAATAAACGCGAAGAGGAAATATAAAGAAAAATAGCGCTATTTCATTTCTGATGATGAAATACAAATATGAGAAAGATTATTTATTAGAATAAAGACAAAGGAAGAAAACCAGAAAAGTTTAATTTAGAAAGCGGTAGCTTAAATATTAATGTTTCTACATGTATTGGTGATTTCGTTTCCTTCATTTTCTTTTGAAAATTTAAAACCCAATTTGCAACTTTTTAACATTAATTTCACGATCTCGCTGTAATTTCTTTCAGATATAAATTAAACAAATCATCAACTGTTTTACTTCCTCCTCATTGTAAATGTATTTGCTCCAAGCACCCAAATGAACCAGAGACATGCTCTGCTGCAGAATAGTAACACAGCTTAAAGGCTTTCAATTTTATATTTTTATTCACTCCGAGTCTTCGATTTTATTTATTTTTATTCTTCCATTCCCTCGTTCTTATCGCCCATTTTGTTACGTTTCTCGGACGTGACAATAAGGCGTCAAGCGCTCATTCCCTCTGGTCCAGCAGCCATTTCAATCAGCAACACTGTCGCCCCTGCCACAGAGGAATGCAAATTAGCGCCCCTGACTCGCCCTCGCTTCAAGATGTTCCCAGAAGAGGGCGCTGCTTGTCACTCAATTCACGCGAGAAGGGATGAGAGGCGTCTGGTCCCCGACCACGCTATGATCACCTGGATAAGTTGCTATAGATTGCCGTAAATTAGATTCAATTCAATCGCACTCTGATTTCTTGATTTTTGACCAGATGGAGTAAAGTGAGGACTGACAACGGAACGTCTGGCTGGTGAGATTTATTTGACCATTAATCATTTCGTGCATTTCTTTCCTTGCTCATAGAAAGTCATGCAGATGAATTGTGTCGGCAAGAAATTAGCATAAGCAGGTACAGTTTTGCATATTCTCAGGAATAAATGAGTCAAAGTACAGACGGAGTAGGCAAAGATTTTTCATGTACCAAATGAGCTTGGGCTTCGGCATTAATGTGAGCTGTTTACCACTGTCGTAACCTTTGTGAACTAAAGCAAGCTATTTACTATTACGAACCATAAATCTTATGAACTAAAGCAAGCTATTTACTATTACGGACCATAAGTCTTATGAACTAAAGCAAGCTATTTACTATTACGGACCATAAGTCTTATGAACTAAAGCAAGCTATTTACTATTACGGACCATAAGTCTTATGAACTAAAGCAAGCTATTTACTATTACGGACCATAAGTCTTATGAACTAAAGCAAGCTATTTACTATTACGGACCATAAGTCTTATGAACTAAAGCAAGCTATTTACTATTACGGACCATAAGTCTTATGAACTAAAACAAGCCTTTTGAACTATACTACGGACTGTAAATCATGAACTAAGGCAAAAAAAAACAATTGTATTACTATGGGCCATAATTCTTGTGAACTAAAGCAAGCATTATGTACTACTATGGACCATAAATAGTCTATAAAGACTATAAAGCAAGACTTTTGTAGCTTTTATATACCTTAAATAGTGAACTAAAGCAAGCTTTGAATTACTATGGAACATAAATCTTGTGAAATAAAGCAAGTCTGTTGTAGTACTATGGACCATAAATCTTTGGATGCTAAAGCAAACCTTTTGTAGCTTTTTTTGGACGGTTAGCCGAGAACTAAAGCAAACGTTTATAGCTAAAGACTGTACTATCTTTTGTCAACAAACTGTAGCGTTTTTAGCAAAAGACCGTAGTATCTCTTGTGAACAAAGCAAGCTATTTTGGCTGAAGACCTTCGTATCTCTTGTGAACGAAAGCAAGCGTTTTTATCAAAAGACTTTAGTATCACTTGTGAACGAAAACAAGTACTATTGTATCACTTGTGAACGAAAGCAAGCGTTTTTATCAAAAGACTTTAGTATCACTTGTGAACGAAAACAAGTACTATCTCTTATCTACTAAGCGTTATTAGATACAAACCGTAGTATCTCTTGTGAACAAAGCAAGCGTTATTAGCTACAAACTATAGTATCTCTTGTGAACAAAGCAATCGTTATTAGCTACAAACCGTAGTATCTCTTGTGAACAAAGCAAGCGTTATTAGCTACAAGCCGTAGTATCTCTTGTGAACAAAGCAAGCTCTTGCAATATGTATTAGCGCTGTACTTAACTTGCAACAGATGATAGGACGATCAAGGTCAACGTCCCTTGTTGCACTTAACGTTGTAATTGCTGATTCGAAAACGGCTTAAGCCATAGCAATGACTCGTTTACAGTAAATGTCTGTCGACACTAATTTATATTCTATATGAATACTGTTTTCAGTAACAGAATGGGTTACGGTAATTGTTAGTTGTAATTATGTTTAATATTATAAATAAATTAAATTGAAACATTACTTAGGTGCCATGCTTATTTAATTAAGGGTTTACTATTAATCTCTATAACTTGTGTGAAAACTGGGTAATATTTTTGCCCTCTGGTGCAACATTTAGATGGGCAGGAGAAAAAGATCTACTGTTAGTCTTTTCTGATTGGCGATAAACACTGCGCCGTTCTTTATCCTACAATACTGACCATAACTAATTTGAAATATAAACAAGGAGGACCAAAGTAAACTTTTTCAACTGCTGCAAACCACAAATTTTGTGGACTTAAGCAAGGTCTTTTACAAGCAAGAACAATAACCTTTGTGATCTTTGGCAACACGGACCACATTTATGTTAACTAAAGAAAGTTCTTTCACTGCTACGGACCGAAGTTCTTGTGAATTAAATCGTGATATGAATACAAGCAAGAGAGCGTGCGAGCACCTCTCCATATTGTTACGGTATATGATTTGTGTCTGGAGCACCCTAGAGAAAAGGGGGCGCAACTCTGTTATTTAACCTTTCAGCGTCATATGACTTCCTGCTGACTGACGGCTATTTAAGTCAGAACCGGAAATAGTTCTGTCACAAACAACAGTCAACGCGCCTTGGGGACGTTATTAATGGGCTTGGCTATAGAGTGTGGGATATAAAATTAAAAAGAGTGGAAAGAATTTCGTGATTTAACTTTTGTGGAACAGAACAAGTTGGACCACTGTTCGAATAAGCAGAAAAAGCGATTCGATGCTTGACTCTAAGTCATATTATTTAATTTGCTTTAATGAGGTGTCGCCTGTTTGTGGGAATGGATTCAATGAAGGGGGAGATTTATGATCTGCAAGGAAGAGAATCAGTGCCATGGGTGACAAGAGAAAAGCGTTAGAGTGGATATATTCAACAAGAGCAAATGGTCCGCTGCCTACTATATTCCGTTTCTCACTCACAGCACACGGCACAACGGTCATCACTCACAGCATATTGTACACGGCACAACGGTCATCACTCACAGCATATAGTACACGGCACAACGGTCATCACTCACAACATATAGTACACGGCACAACGGTCATCACTCACAACATATAGTACACGGCACAACGGTCATCACTCACAACATATAGTACACGGCACAACGGTCATCGCTCACAGCATATAGTACACGAGAAGCTGATTTATAGTTAAATCTGATTGTTTTAAAATTCAAGTGTTGTGTAAATAAATCATAAAGAAATGGCTATTGTGCATGCTTTCTTGCAAATGGTACAGATTATAAGAAATAAATAGTTTTTAATGAACTGGTTTACTGTGTAATTTTTAAATATTATATTTCTACAGGTTGTCACAGTTCTGACAAGACTAGTAGTAAATTAATTCGTTATTCTAAATACCAAATGACATGTCGAGAAATTAATATGGAAAATTTACATTTTGGCAGGGTTGGCTTAACGAACAATTAAATGTTAGTAATAATTACGTCAGTTGTACTTAGTTAAGATCTGTCTTTAAATTTCTTTAAATGTGTCTTAAATAGGTGCAATGAAACAAATAGTGTTTTTTAATCGCAATGTGTACTTGTTTTTCTACACCAGTCATAGCTGGAGAATAGTAAAAGATAAAACTGATAAATTAAAACCACTGGACCGTGGATTTAAATATACGCGAGTTCATTAAACTTAAATCGACTGCACTGAGGAAGTTGAGACTTCGAGACTCATAGATTTAACCCTTCACACAACAAAACTCGCAGAAGGTTTTGCGGTGAATGTTGGTGAAACGTTTCCTATTTAACCTTAATCAAAATTCCACAGCAATTAACTCGCAGGAAACTTTGTAGGGTGTTGGCAATACCTTTCAACAGTCTGCTGAGTCCGGCACAGGAAAGCCAAATCTGTCGTTCCAGAGTGTGCCAGGCAAGCATGTTCTCAGCGAGTGAAGTGGTGAAAACACGTATTTGTTGGTCAAACAAAATCCGCCTCGGGAGGAGACATGCATCTGTGCAAACAACACGCTCGCGAATTGAAGTAGTATTGGAAGAAGCCACTTCAAAAATATCTCATATTCAGTCCTGGGGAAAGTTTACCCAAGCTGCTTGCATTAAAACGTAATTAAAGTTATCACTATAACCACCTCCTCCCATTTTGTTGTTGTTTAAATTAATCAAAGAAGGTACGAATAAGTTGTTGTTGTTTCCTTTCCGCATTTTAAAGAAAATATAAATAGTGTGTGTATGTGTGTGTGTGTGTGTGTGTGTGTGTGTGTGTGAGAGAGAGAAAATTAAAGTTTTCGCAAAATATTTCTCGCTGTTAGCAAACCTAGATAGATAGATAGATAGATAGATAGATAGATAGATAGATAGATAGATAGATAGATAGATAGATAGAAGGAAAGATGAATTCTAGGTCAATGGCCAAGGTCCGTGTTCCTTACTTACATTCCTAAGTTAACGAACTGCTGAGACATAAATTAATTACCGTATCTTTGTAAAAAAAAAAAAAAAAATGCCAGAAAGAAATTAAATGCATTATGTTTGCAACAGCCAGACGTAAACTTTAACCAAGTCAGATTAGAAAACAAGTTCTTCGCCTCGATCATCAAAGCAGCAACGCTGATAAGCTTACTCATGGGTGCACGGAGCTTCGCGAAATTTCTGCCTCCACTGATGATGTTGTCATGTAAACGTAAGCCTGGAAGATCCCGAAACACTGTTCAGAAGGCCACATGGCTTCATCTTTTGTCTTGTTTCTTCAATCAGACACCGACCGAATCACGGCATATATAGTCCGTGTGAGTTTTGATTTTGCTAACGCTGATGGTGTTGATGACGTAGTTGTGCGCATTATTATTATTTTGTTATTGCTATTTCGGACTTGGAAGAATAGTTTTCTATCTATCTATCTATCTATCTATCTATCACACCACACTTATTCAAGCCTATTAGAACAGTCCGTTAATGGAGGTTACCACACTTATTCAAGCCTATTAGAACAGTCCGTTAATGGGGGTTACCACACTTATTCAAGCCTATTAGAACAGTCCGTTAATGGAGGTTACCACACTTATTCAAGCCTATTAGAACAGTCCGTTAATGGAGGTTACCACACTTATTCAAGCCTATTAGAACAGTCCGTTAATGGGGGTTACCACACTTATTCAAGCCTATCAGAACAGTCCGTTAATGGGGGTTACCACACTTATTCAAGCCTATCAGAACAGTCCGTTAATGGGGGTTGCCACACTTGTTCATTCAAACCCATTATAACAGTCTGATAATGGGGTTGCAACGTTTAATCAATCAAACCCATTAGAACATTTGTTAATAGGGGCTGCCACAAGCATACCATCTAAGCCCATTTTGATTGATAAAGTCTGGGGAAACGGTTTGCCACTGTTCATTATCTTAGTCCGTTTACATTAACAAAGTCTCGGAAAGTGGTTTGCCACAGGTAGATCACCTTAGCCGGTTTTAATTCACAAACTCTGGGAAATTGATTTGTCACAAGTATGTCACCCAAACTAGTTTCAGTTCAGCAGAGTAAAAAAAAAACAAAAAAACCTGCTTTACCACAAGCACATCGGATCCACTTCATCTTTCAGAAATTTGAGCAAAGTTGAAGAAATTGGTTTGCTATGAGTAAACAGCTTTGACTTTCTAACTTCATGTGCAGTCATGCTCGAACACGAATACTTCAAGAGAAGTAAAGAGGCCAGCATTACATCGGTCCGAGAGTTCGATTTACAGCTAAAAGCAAAAAAAAAAAGACAAAAATTAAAAAAATCGCTGCAATAGATATCTATTTATAGCTCTCTTTCAGAAGGGCACCATTCTTCTGGTATGTGGCTTCCGATTTCATGCTGCAGGAAGCGATCTTCTGAGAACCATCTTGAATACGTTCGGCACAGGTGTATTAGCATTGCTTCTGTGTCTTAGTATGTATATCTTCACTAAGACAAACCTGTGTCAATTTTGTCCGAAAATAATACAGTATAATACTATGAGTGCATATGCCAAGAATCTAAAATAATGTACGAGGACAGGTGCCCTTGTGTACAAGCAGCCTGACACTCATAAATTCATTATCACATTTACGTAAAGAGCTATTCTTGACAAAAGTGTTTTACAAATATTTTAGTTTTTTTGACAAAGGTGTATTATCGGTGTTTATATATCCTTGACAAAATTGTATTATCGACGTATGGGTATTCTGATGATTTTCGTTAAGGCACGAAAGTGAACAACAGAAAAAGATACTTTCATTTTAAGGGGCTTTCTGATGATCTTCGTTAAGTCATTCTCCATGGAAAGACTAAACATAAAATTAATGTATAAAATAGCGACCTGAAACACACAAGAGGTTAATTGGCACGTTTACAAAACGTGAAAACAAGCTAACAGCAACATTTCACCATGGCAAAATAAAGTCGCAATTTTAAGCTAAAAATTAATACTCTAATTCCAGAACACTAACTCTCCTCTGTAAGTAAATATAATGACATTGCAAGAAAAAACTGTTGACTTTAATTAAAATTGTTTAAGTAGTCAACGCATGCCTTTCAGGTCACGTGTCATGCCTTAGGAACTGTTCAGACTTCCAGGACCAGGAGAGAGATAATGCTGCGATGTAAATTAAAGCAAGAAGGAAGCAACCACAAGCCAACAAACAAATAATCATTAAAAGAATAGGGTGTATTTATGTCTGAAATGGGTGCCCTAATGCCAGAAATGGAATGTAGTTCTGCCTGATGCCAGAGATGCATGATAGAAGTTTGGCACGACTGTTTTTGGATACTTTTTTGTGCTAGTTTTCAGAGGCACACCTGTGTCTGAAGGGGAACTTGCCTGTCATTGTAAATGATCTATTGCGCACGGGTGTAAGGGGGGGTGAGGATGGAAGGGGTTGAGCATACTTTTTTGTCACTTTAGAAAATGTCCTACTCGTGGATCGTACAAGAAAAACTCTCAGTCCAATTAGCTCATTCACACATATATTTTGAGCATATATACATCTATACACAACGAAAAGAAAGCTGCATGAAAAATGTTATATAACATTAAGATAAATATTCGTATAACGTTATTTTTATCTCGCAATATAGTCCTGCCCCCATCACCACCCCAAAACACCCTGCGTCTTTCTTTTTAACCACCTCCATGATTCAACACATAGTATACCCATTTAAACTTCGCGTACGCCGAACTTTGTGAAACTAGTAGAAGTACGTTTGGCTGAGTTAAAAATTTTCGCGTATTCCTATTGCAACAAGGGGCGGTAACTAGGTGTATAACGCTGAGACCAAATGAGAATCTATGTCAGCCACAGATAAGAATAAGTCCGTGTGTACAAATGAATAGTTGAAGTAAGATAATTATGCCATCATTGGTAAGATGACAAAAAAAATAGGGATTTTTACCTATAATTCTAGCCATTTTTTGGTAATTATACCAGATCGTTAGATTAGATACACACAATAAACTAATCATTGTAATATTAATAAGAACAAATGCATATATTTAAGCTTAATAAGACTTTTGAAGCATTAAATTAACATAACACTGGACAATAATTGTTAATTTTAAAAACTTTAGATTTATAATACTAAATAAATAAAATAGTATGCAAAACAAAATATAAATACACACAACACTTATACAGACATTCTTGCATAAACATGCAAACATAATATATATCAAAAAGAAAGTAATCTACTAGTAATAAAGTAATTAAAAATTATATATAATTATAATATGAATAATAATCACTCATTTAAAACATTACTTTTATTCTCTGTATTGTTCATCATTAGTAAGTAAAGTAATTTAAAATTATATATTTACTTAAAACATAACTATACTGCTATTATCTAAATGTTAGTATAGATCGATAATACTATTGCTAATAGTAATAAATATTGGTAGTAAACGTAATATATATAATGACAATTACTAAACTGTACTTAAAAAGCTGTCGTCATTCATATAAAAATAATACACAACACATATTAATAATGGCAATAATTAAAAACATGTCTTTGAACTTAATGATGACTACAAATGCAAGGTAGACCTATGAAATGTGCTGATTATATTTTTTTTAAAATAACGTATCTGACATGAACTTCGTCAGTTATTGTTTTCCAGGTACGTCCAACATCATTAGAAATGGTATGCGAACTACTAACAATTGAACTTTCGTTGTAGTCAGTACGAATTGGATCAAATGTACATGAAGTACCAGAGAAAATTACATTGGCGGCCATCTGACCCCCTGCCTGACGTCACTTCTGCTTGTTTTACCCCAAGGGCTTCGGGATTGTGTATCTTAGTAACAAGGGCAAATCTCGTTCACAAACTATGTTTGACCTAGATTACATTTCACTTGGTCTTTAAGGGTAACTTTATATTCATTATGTGAAGCGCGAGAAACAAGGAAAGATAACTGTATATTTCTGATACTATGCATGAAAATTAGGACCAGGGTAACTTACTCGAGTTTGACTCTCGTGCACAATCATAATTTTGAACAACTATTAATGATTGATTACAGAGGACAAATGCGTGATGAAGGGCTACTGCATCGTATCTGTAGTATTTAATATATCGTCTTAATTATGCTGAGTCCCATTTAATCACGGCCAAATCTCACGAAATTCTGTTCCCATTACCAGATGCCTTTCAGAATGGGGCTTCTGTGAAATAATAACACATCATCGGTTACATGCAGGGACAAATTTGGAATTAAGCAGTTTCTATGACTTACATTGGTGTTTTAGTATCAGGCTTTAACAGTGGCATTATGTTTGCTAAATTGGCCTGTAGGTATTTCGGGGGGTGGGTGGGTGGAGGGATGTAGCTGTCTATAACCAGTAGAGTCTGCTTGCCAAAGTGACTGCCTAATATGTACTGAAGCCAACAGTTTCAAGGACCTGTTCAAATCTCTTTACACGATAGTGAATTATTCCAGAAGAGACACAAATGAGAGACAGACAGATGAGACGGGAGGAAGAAAAGGATACATAAACAGATGGAGAGAAAGACAGATAGATAGACAGACAGACAGACAGACAGACAGACAGATAGATAGATAGATAGATAGATAGATAGATAGATAGATAGATAGATAGATAGATAGATAGATAGATAGATAGATAGATAGATAGATAGATAGATAGATAGATAGATAGATAGATAGATAGAGTGGGGGAGAAAGAGGAAGAAAAATAATGACGTATGAATAAATATAGAGAGTTAATTTATGGGGAGAGCTTCCAGCCTAGGCCGATTTTGCACTGGGATTTTGGGGTGGGAATGGGTATACAGATAGATGTAGTTTTAATGTTTCCATCAGTCGAGCTACCAAGGCTTGCCAATATAGCTGTCTGAAAGCTTTGGTAGTTTGATCCTAGCTAACCCCTCTCTACTGTATTCCATGCTATTAATCATTTTTTCTTGTGACAACGCCAATGGAACGGAACAGGAAGTCATTGAGTGATGACGGTTGCCTGCACTATGTCATCTGCATCGATACTTTCCTCGAGTCAGTAAATGTACGCGTACAGGGGAGGTGAACACGAGGGAAACTATTTTCTTCTCTGTTGCAATTGTACCTAGTTTCCTCTTAATTATTTTCTTAATTATTTTTCTTGACCAAAATCAAGAGACTGTATATAAATAACTGAAGGAAGCTCGGAAGTTTTCTCTTGTCAAAGAAAAGGGAAAATAATTCAAAATATATGGTATGCGGTGAAACATTTACTTCAAAGGTAAACGGTTTGGATCATTTGCACACGTCTTGTCTCTTTTATATATTTATACCAATCACATATACACTTCCAAAACATAAGCAATATCAATTTAAGTCTCTACTTATATCGATCAGTCGCTTTCTGCTAAGACCATGACGCAATGAAACCTCTGGCACATGGCTGCTTTCTTATTGTTCCAGATATGATGCTGAAATAGTGTGTTAGTAGTGGTAGTGATGAGAATGTACTGTAGAACTGCACCAAGTCACAAGTGAACGTTTCTTACATGCACACTTAAATCAAAATGAACACCACAAATCTTTCAGTGTTAGCTCCATTCAAGTCGGGTGCGGTGCGTTTCTTTCAGCGACGCCGAGGGAACTTAGTAAAATATTCGTAAATCTCTCTATGCATGTGTATGTACGCGTGTTTGTGTGCGTATGTGTGTGTGTGTGTGCGTGCGTGCGTGGCTGTAGAAGATGCCACTATGTAAGTGAAAGTTGTCTGCCCAGCTGCGCAGGATGAATTCCGAGGGGTGTTTCCTCTAATTAACAGCGATTATTTATTGTCGCTCTCGCTTGTGATCAGTGGAAGTGTGTTGATCAATTTCGCTAACATTTACTTCGTTTTGCCTTACTCTACCCCCTACCCTCACCAACGTTTTCCTCAAGCACTTCGTGTCACACTGAGTGTTTTAGAGGTAAAACACTGGCTACAATAAGCCACTTTGTTGCACGCCTGGTGTCACCTAAACTCGTAAATGACGTAGTTGAATTCGAGTGTCTCGCTAAATAAACAACTTAACAGTTGCATGTATCGGAACCCTTTGCGTTGTAGAAAACCTTGAACAGAGTAAAATAATCTGTAACATTACACTAATACACTAATTAGATTTTATTCTTCACAATTGGCCACGCTGAGTGTTTCCGGTTCTGCGTCACGCTTCTTGGTTTTCAGGACTGTCGATGGATTTGAGGTTCTAGCGTCCATATCCTGTGAACCGATAGAATGTCCACACTCGGGCTAGCTGAATTAGACCGCACATACGTGAACGGGTATCTTTGAACATTTTCATTCGGCCCACAATAGCAAAAACAGCTCTCTCTCTCTCTCTCTCTCTCTCTCTGTCTGTCTGTCTCTCTCTCCTCTCTATCTCTTAATTGTACGTTGGTAGACCAACTGCTGAGGTCATAATTAGCTTGGTTTTTTTTTTTTGGTTTTTTTTTGCCGCCCATTGCCTAATATAACCCATTTGGTTTCCTGAAGACACATTCTCGTGTGCCTCAAGGTTATTAATTGGTTTCGCCCTTAGGTGTGGATATTGGAACGCGCATGGAACGTGTGAAAGATTAAACGCTGTCTTACTACATCGTTCTCTCTAACAGATTAATAACATCAGGGCACTTTACTGCGGAGCTTTAGTTAAACCTTTCACGTGTACAAAGTATTAAGTATGGCTTCTCCGGTTATGATGCAGGCCTCGAGACGATACATTTTGTTAAACAACGTCATTTTGACGAACGACGCAAGGTGTTAAGTGCCGCCATTAGATAATTGTGGCCAGACATACGTATCAGTTTCAATTATCGGATTATTAATTGCATTGTGATGTTTCTGTTGACATGGTGACAGTTAACGTACAGAGTTTCATTGTGTGTTATTGTATGTTGCACATTGCTTTGGTTTATTTTTTTTTTAATGAAAGACAAATCTATCCGTTTCATTTCTCCCCATTTCCTCTGTAAAGTTGAAAAAAAAATAGACTTGTTTGTTTAGGTCCATTAACTCTGTAAAGACAACTAACAAACAAGAAATGGTTTTGAGACCCACCAACATTATAAAGATAACAACAACGAAACCAAACAGAATGGTTTTCAGATCCAAAACACTGTATAGATAAGAAAGAAAATCAGTGGAATAGTTTTGGGATCCACTAACACTATAAAGATAACCCCCAAAAAGCAAAATGGTTGTGAGAACCATTAACATGGCAAAGGTAAGAAAGAAATCAACAGAATAGTTTTGGGATCCACTAACACTATAAAGATAACCCCACAAAAGCAAAATGGTTGTGAGAACCATTAACATGGCAAAGGTAAGAAAGAAATCAACAGAATAGTTTTGGGATCCATCATCTTCCTCCTCTCTCAGCCCAAATGCAGACACACCTAAACATTTTGAATGTAACGATTGACTGCATCCGATTCAAAATATTCCATAATTAATTTGCGTGCTTTCCACTTATTTGAAACGCTCTATTTCTGTATATCTTAATTAACACCTAGTTAAGTAATCTCCTTTTCTTGACACGAATCTTTTAAACTATAAATTGTTAGGACAGCAGAAGTTTATTCAGCAGAAGTTTACTAATTATTGTAACTGAGATTTAATTACAGGTCTTTGATATAAGACGAAAAAGATAGATAGATAGATAGATAGATAGATAGATAGATAGATAGATAGTTAGATAGATAGATAGATAGATAGATAGATAGATAGATAGATAGATAGATAGATAGATAGATAGATAGATAGATTCCAGCACTTCTAGAAAGATTAAGTCGAGCATGCTGAATCATAACTTCTCCCAAACACTATCACTATCTACTCGTCCACAGAAGCAAAGTCTGACTTCTATAAGGCATCTTACCTTTGACCTTAAGCTGTTTCGCTCTTCTCTCCTCAACCAACACCTCTGTTCGCTGGGTTATAGCACGACTTCTTAAAGACAATATGATCTTTAGCATGCAACACACATTTTTCATTATTTTTTCAAATATTTTTTACTTGTTTTTCTAGCATCCCTTTCTTAAGAGCTCTTCGAGTGTATACGATTCATGTATTTAGGATATGATACTGCCTACTTAATGTCGATTTGAAGTGGATAGAGCTTGGCGATTTATGCTCACAGGTGTACTACTGCTCTCCCTTATCGTTCTCTCTTTCTCTCTCTCCCCTTCCCTCTCACTCCCATTGAGTCGTTCCTTTCCTCACTCATTCTTTCTCCTTCTCTAACTCAATCTTTTCTCCATCTGTTGCTCATTCGCTTTCCTCCTCTGTCTATCTTTCTTATCTATCGCCTCTGTCTCACTCTCTTTGTCTATCTTTCACCACCATTTCTCTCTCCCCACTCCCCGTTTTTCTCTTTCATTTCCTTCATTCCCTTTCTCCCTTACCCTTTTCTCTCATTGTTTGACTACTGACACATATGTGCAATGCACACACACACACACACACACACACACACACACACACACACACACACACACACACACACACACACACACACACACACACACACACACATAAATATAAACTCAACTCATGCACATTTTCACTCACATTCAGATCAGCATAAACATCTTTCCCCTAAAAGTCAGGTGTGCTTCTCTTAAGGTCGACCCGCTGTTTAATTTTTTATTCGCATTATATATTTTTCACGATATCTCTATGAAAACAATTCTTTCTCGCACTTCGCGAGGTAACCGGAAAAGTGACATATTCTCTGGCCCCGGAAAGAACCGGCAGAGACACCCAGTTATTTCTAATGCTTTCACCATCTGCCGAAAGTATCATGCCAAGTGTTTCTGGTAAATCCTCATAGTGCTTCAAGGCTTTTTCTCTTTTTTCCCTCCTCTGCTGCGTGTTGCTAGGTACTCTCCTCCTGTTGTCAAGAACGTACCTAGTCTGTGGCAGCATCTCTGTGAATGTCTGTGCAAGAGTTTTCTGGTAGTTATGCTCTGATGTCGGATGTTTTACTGTTGTCGGGCGAAGTTATTGTTCGAATTGTAAGATGTCGTTGTTTTCACAATGGAGACGGCGATTCGAAATACGCGACTACATTTGTATAGGTACGATTCTGTGCTAAAATTCCACCTCGGGCACGAATTATTTTTCGTACAACATTTCTGACAAGATTCGTTTTAAGAAGTACAATTTCCACCTAGCCCACTCTTAAAAGTCACGACAATATGTAACGACTGGGGCACGTTCATTCCTAACTCTAAGGCTGTATGTCAATTTAACGATTTAGTATCGTTACTGCATATCTCTTATAAGCGCCTCACATTTTACTATGAATGTCACACATGTCTCTATAGTCATCCATACAGATCTCACTGGCATATTCTCTATTAATATTATACACACGAGGCTCTATAAACAGCAAAATGTTCTTGCCTCTATAAATATGCAGACATCTCTCTAAACGCCACAACTACAGCGCGAAAGCGGCGGAAGCCGGAAGCGCCCCCTACCGGAAGCGCCCCCTACACTCAATCAATCAAATAAACGCCACAAACATATCACTATAAGCAGCATACACAAGTATTCCTACTCTACTAATACCCTACACAATGTCTCTATTACAGTCATTATTCAGTGCTACAAACTATTATCACTTATCTCTAATAACTCCATTTCTCATCTCTGATAAGAACTATCCTACGATTTGTATTGATGCTAATCTATTGAATTGTGTGTTAGAATATAAGACTGTATAGATATTAAAATTATTTGAACATGATTTTGTGGAAATATTGATGTCAAGTAATCTTTTTCATTGATTTGTTATATGTATATATGATTGTTAATTTCATAAATGTATTGTTAAATTTATTGACCTTCTTACAGATATTGTTAACCTTATGTTAGAGAAGAAAGTGGGTGGATGGGTGCTCGCTAAATATAGATTAAAAGACGGATTTATCCTCTCCTTTAGTAAGAAGTTTTCCACCTACGTAAATATTGTGTGACGGTTAATGTTTCTCTTCTAATGTTGTGGATGAGAGAAAACATTTACAGCGCCATGTGAGAGACGAGTCGTATCTGCTGGAGAATTATTAATAATAATAAATTAAGATTCGCATCACTTGTAATTAGTTATGGATGATTAATTTAATAATAATAATAATAAGCACTAACTAGGTGGTGTTGGTGTCACATCTCCTATCCCAAGTCTTTAGAGAATTATTTATCCAGTTTTTTTTTCTTCAGTTCCGAGTGGATCTATCTTTTGGCTTGAATGCAGATACTGATGGAGACACACACACACACACACACACACACACACACACATACAGATATATAAGAGAGAGAGAGAGAGAGAGAGAGAGAGGGTAGAATAGATCATTTCTGAAGTGTTAATAAACATGAGATTGTCTGCAGTTTCAAGAAATTATAAATTATTGAATGTCAGTCTAAGTGTAATTCCAAATAGTGGAAACAAAGTTTATAGTTCAGAAGTAATCAGTTTATCCCGCAAACTACTGCAATGAGAATTCGAATCATTAATTTAGCGACTAGCTATCACTTTGGTGTCCATAGACAAGCGTAGCCCAGCCATTAATGTATAGATCTGTTTGATTGCTTATTGTACAGTATAGCTTTTACTGTATTGATCTGTTTGCTTGTAGATCTATTTTACAGGTCTGATCTGTTGATTCTAAACCTCTTTTACAGCCCAGCTATTAATGTATAGATCTGCTTGATTGTAAACCCATTTTACAGCCCAGCTATTAATGGATTCATTTATTTGATTGAATGCACAATCATAGCTACATATTTACTCCCCAGGTATTATTTGAACCAAGATTTTATTTAGTCTAGTACATAAAATTGTCGTTGGTTGTTACTTTTTTAAAATAGATTTTATTTAGTCTAGTACATAAAATTGTCGTTGATTGTTAGTTTTTAAATAAAATACATTTTATTTAATTAATGTTTTATCAATTCGCCAAACTTAGATAAGGCCTAAAAAATATTTTCACTATTGGTAATTAATAAGATTGTGCCATGCTGGAGACGCTATGCTAAAGCCACAGCAAAACTTCCTACAAGAAGAGTCAGACAAAATTTACATTACAGCTCTTTTCCATCGTGCGCACATCGCAAATCAGAAGGAAGGAAGGAAAGAAATTAACGGTGTTGCTAGAAACAAATATTATCATATCTTTACTTTTCTGTTAGTCTTTCTTTTACTTCTGTCTGACTCACTCTGTCTTTGTCTCTAAAGCTGGGTCTTTCCATATTGTCTCTCTTAGACTTTTTTTTCTCTCTCTCTCTCACAGTCTCACTATCTATTCATCTGTTTTACTTTCTGTCTCTCGCTGCATGTCTATTTCTTCATCCATTTCTTCTTTTTTCTCTTTCGCTCTCTCTCACTCTCTTTTCGTCTTCCTCGCTCTTTATCTTTCCTTGGGCTTGTTGATGGCTGCCATCTGGGCTTGCGTGTTTTATTACAGTGACCGAGAACAGCAAGCAAATATATCTGTTTTACGGGCTAAAGAAAGAAAGAGCAAACAAAGAAAACAAAAACTAAGGAAGAAAGTAAGAAACGTAAAACAAAAGGAATTAAAAAAACAACAAACTAAAACTAGACAAAAAAAACAAAAGTTCACAGAAAAATTAAACTTATTTTAAATATGCATGCATGCCGGTGTGTGCGTGTATGTGTGTTATATAAAACAATACACCTGTGTGTGTGTGTTTGTTTGTGTGTGTGTGTGTGTGTGTGTGTGTGTGTGTGTGTGTGTGTGTGTGTGTGTAAAACCCTAAACATTCATTGGCGGGAGGGGGATTCTTGTCACACAAAATTGGTAAAGCAATTAAAGCTCCATAGTCCTTTGAGGAAAATAAACCTCCAATCATTAACAATGAATAATTGATAAGAGTAATAGACTGGAGATATTTATGACATTATATATATATAATGCAATTCTGCGGTTATTAAGCAAATCCTTGGTGCATACAGAATTCATACAGTAGTTAAAATAATTAAATGCATAATGCATCTTCAAAGTATCTTTTCAACATAATGCTATAAAATAATGGCAATATTTAACGCTCAACTCAACAACTGCCTTTTTATTAAAACATTAAAAAAAAAAATACAACGAAGAAAAAATCTGACAAATGCGAAGCAAAAGTAGCAAAACGATAGAGAAAGGGTCTGTTGAAATTAGAGCCTTTCCATTTGCCTCATACAGACATCGATCGATTGATTGATTGATAATTGATTGATTGATTGATAATTGATTGATTGATTGGTAATTGATTGATTGATTGGTGATTGATTGATTGATTGACTGGTTGATTGATTCATTCATTATTTATGGTGAATATCCTATGCAAACATTCGTTACTGCTGACGGGAGCGTGCGTAAAACCTTGAGGTATATAATTATTTATAGACTAGATCGAGACAGCGCCTGCATATGGAAGAGAGAGAGAGCGACTGAAAATGGATCCTGATTCTAAGCCAGTTCATCCTTAGTCACCATACAGCACCTGGTCACTGAAATGGCCGATCTCTGCAGAAAGATGGAAATATTAATGGTTGAGTGAAGGCTCCAAAACTCCCCGGTTTGAGGCACAAATGGAGCCCAGAGACGTGAGAGCAACCTTTAACGTTTCTTGCCCCTAGTCCCGATACTGACACCCTAGTCCCGATACTGACACCCTAGTCCCGTACGCTCGATACTGACACCCTTGAGCTATTTAGAAAACAGAAAGCGGAAATAGTAGGCTGATACCCGAAGTAATGGCACAGCATATTTCTTAAACATATAGTTTGTTTTTGTGAAAAATGAAAATCTTTCACACTCACCCTTTCCAACATTAGGTAATCTCAACTGTCTTCAGCAAAAACCTAGAAAGATTTCACAACAAGGGTTGGGTGTCCATCTGCGAAGTCTGCAAAAGTTGGTGCAGATATTAAGGAGAAATAAATCAATCTTTCATTCTCTGATGTCATAGAGTGCATTAGCAAGCAGAATAAAGCTTTCTTTTTTTTTAACCTACTACACTTCATAGAAAGGGGCATAACTGTGGAGGTGGTGGGGAAATAAACTTATGTTCTGATAGTGTTACTATTAAGATTATGCTGTGATTAAATGAAGTGTCCATAGTTAACTTGTTTTATGAATCGCAGCGCTCAAGTTTTTCCAATCACTTAAAAAAGTCAGTGTTCGGTGCCTACTGAAGAGCAGGCAATGTTTGAGCGGTGATGGGGGCGGGGAGTTTCCTCTACAAGCATTAAATATAAAATAAGGTCAACAAAACAATCTTAAAATAACATCAATTTTGTTTTCTTCTGCACAATCATTTTTTTATGATGACATACTGATAAGGACTTTTGAGAGCTACACTGATGTACACAACAAAGCTGAAGTTGATCGCACGACAAATTGAAGTAGATCACGCAACATGACTTGAAGTAGATCACACAACATGACTTGAAGTAGATCACACAACATGAAGCTGATTACAGGACAAAGTGAAATTAATCACACGGCAAACTTAAGTAGATCACACAGCATGACTTGAAGTAGGTCACATAACATGACTTGGGTATATCACACAGCAGGACTTGAAGTAGATCACATAGCATGACTTGAAGCTGAGTAAACGACAAATTGAAGTTAATCACACAACAAACTTAAAGTAGATCACACAACATGACTTGAAGTAGATCACACAACATGAATTAACCAGATCACAAAAGAAACTAAGACTAGAATATTGCACACAAGATTAAACAGGAACAAAATTAGGTCAAACATAAAACAGCTCAAGTGCGGTACAACCACAAGCATGAACAAATTTCTCACACTAGTACAAAGCCAGTAGCTTAATGCTGTTTCACTAGTTCTAGCTTTCCGTTCTTTTCTTTCTGTCTCTTTACTAGCTCTGACTGTTTTTCTACTAGTTCTGGTCGCTTACTAGATCTGTTTTTATTTTCTGGCTGGCTGCCTTGTTACACGCTCTGATTTACACTCTCTTTGTAGCCTACTCGATTTTGTTTCTATCCGATCTCGCCGTCTGTCTTTCACTAGCGCTTTTTGTTCTTATAAGTTCTGTCTTCTTCTGCATATTCTCTTTGATCGTTGTTCTCTGTTCATTCAATCATTTCTATAGATTTCATTGTCTTAAAATAGTTATAACAATACTTTTTATTTTTTTTTTAAATTGTGAGTTTAAACCAGTATTTAAAATGGTAATTTTTTTAATGTTTAAGGAAATTTTGGCAAACTATTTGACCCAACAGTTGTAATAATTAACAAATGCGATGAAGACGTTTTTATTGCTGCCCGTTTTCTCTGACTAAAAAATCTCTATCGATTTTCATTTGTAATTTGGGCAAAAATCGTGAGTGAGCCTGTGTGATGAATGACTCAGTCTTTCCACTTCAAAGCTCGCAAAGCATTTCATAGTGAAGCCTGTGTTGACTGTATCCAATAGCATTTCATAGTGAAGCCTGTGTTGACTGTATCCAACAGCATTTCATAGCGAAGCCTGTGTTGACTGTATCCAACAGCATTTCATAGCGAAGCCTGTGTTGACTGTATCCAATAGCATTTCATAGTGAAGCCTGTGTTGACTGTATCCAACAGCATTTCATAGTGAAGCCTGTGTTGACTGTATCCAACAGCATTTCATAGTGAAGCCTGTGTTGACTGTATCCAACAGCATTTCATAGCGAAGCCTGTGTTGACTGTATCCAATAGCATTTCATAGTGAAGCCTGTGTTGACTGTATCCAATAGCATTTCATAGTGAAGCCTGTGTTGACTGTATCCAACAGCATTTCATAGTGAAGCCTGTGTTGACTATATCCAACAGCATTTCATAGTGAAGCCTGTGTTGACTGTATCCAACAGCATTTCAGCTCAAGAACTTTCTTGCACTTTGATCTAATGAGGTTCTTTGTTTCTAATGTATCTTTACAAGCAATACATATTATTTAACTAGACAAGAAATATTTAGCTGTTTTTAAATCTCCTCGACTGTTTTCGTCAATCATAACCGGAAGTCTGTTCACCTTGTGATCTCATAGAATGGAAGTGATTCTGACTGCTTGAGAATATATAATACTATGAACAAAACACTAAGCTCCACATCGCACTTATCTCACTATAAAAGCTCACAAACCTCCCTCACCACACCTCACAATACACCTAAGTCTATCTATCTATCTATACCTTAGTCTTGTCGACCGTTTCTTCCATTCCATTCTGTTCTCTGCTAATCTTACCTCATTGCTCAGTTTCAGTCCTGTCCACTTTGAGATCTTTTCCTCTGTTTTCCTCTCCTTCGCCCTCCTTGCACAGTACCTTGCATGATTGTCTAGGCAAGCCCTGTTGATGGTGTGATATGCCCATACCATTTCACAATGGCCAATATCTCTCCATAGGGCCCAATGGCTTGCCTAATTCTACTCCCCATTTCCTCATTCGTGACATGATCTCTATACGAAATGCCAAGCAACCTTCGAAAGCATCTCATTTCAGTAGTTTGTATCCTCTTTTCGATATCCGCTGTGAAGGTCCATGACTCACAGGCATATAAAAACACAGATATAGCCAAGGAGCGCATCAGTCTGATCTTTGAGCTGACTGAGATGTTTCTGCTTTCCAAACTGTCTTCAGCCTTGCCATTGCTGTTATTTTCATTGCAATTCTGGACAATATTTCAGGTGGTTTTAATCCCTCGTCTGTCACGATGGCTCCTAAGTACTTGAATTTGTTAACTATTTCCAATTTCTTATCACCAATCATGATGTCATTGCCAATGCCACTGGTGTTGTTGGTCATCAATTTGGTTTTTTTCTCTGCACTGATTTCCATACCAAAAGCAGTAGCTGTCCTGTCCAGATTTTCCACCAACTGAGCTAGCTCCTCCTCATTTCCTGCAAGGCCATCGATGTCATCAGCAAAGCATAAGTTCGTTATTGTTCTGCCTCCAATACTGACAGTTCCTTCATGGTCTTCCAGAGACACTTAAATACTCTTCATCAAGTCTACAATAATAAATTTGTATTACAAACACAGGCACACGTGGTGGTGATAACGATGGCGATAATGACCACGATGAAAGCAAACATTTAATTTCGGATATAATTACTTCTCACAGATTCATTTAACACTAAACAGTATTAGCACCATAAGCAAATTAATTTTGAAAATGCCGACAGTGAATTAAACTGCTCAGCAGCAATTTCTGGCGTCATCAAAAGAATTTCTATCAGCATTATCAAGAAGTAACCAGTTTTTGACATAAACGGAGAATTTCTCTCAACATTCTTCCATATGTGATCAATTTATGACGTCATCTACCAGAGACAATCCTTCAACATTCTTCCAACTACAATCAATGTGACGTCATCGAACAAAGACTTTCTGATTGTGGACTAGATATTTTCTGACGTCATCAAACAAACTGTACGTCAACCTTCTTCCAGATGCAATCAGTGCAACATCCACTTCGCCTTATCATCTTTATTTATTATCTCGTAGTTAGTTCTCCACCAACTTTATAACTACAAAACTCGCAGAACATAAATAAATGTCAGGTAAATGCACTCGGTCAGGAGCTAAGGCAGTCAGGCTTGCTTGTGCAAGCTGTCGGCACCCTGCGAACTCTGAGACGTGGCTCTATTGTAAAGCTTCGTCTACTAGCATCTTCAACGCATAAATCTGGCAGGGACATACACACGCACACACACACACACACACACACACACGCGCGCGCGCGCGCGCGCGCAAACACAGGCACACACATCGAAGTTAAATATTTATTATAACCTATAACAATTCTTTGCCGTGCAAGTGTCGCCCCCCCCCCTTCCCCCGCTTCACTAACTCTCGGCACCAATGTGCCCATCAGTTCAGCAATAACCCATAAGCCGTTCGTTAAATGCATTTACCAGCCGACAGACAGAACGCGGTCCAGACGGGAAACGGTAGCAGCAATAAGTGAAGACGTTGGGGTGCCGGGCACACTACAATAGATGTTGCGAAGTTGATAGTGGGAGAGAGAGAGAGGGAGAGGGAGATGAGGTGAGAAACAGAAATAAAGATAATGTGGAGTGAGGGAGAGAAAGACAATGAAATATAAATGGATGTAGGAAAAAGGGAGAGAGGGGGAGAGGAGGAAGGGGGTAAGAGAGAGAGACATGAAGAGATGGTAAGGGGAAAAAGTACGGAGATAGACAAAGAGAGAGATGGGGTCGCGAGAGAGGAAGACTGGAGACACGAAACAGGAAGATAGGATGAGATAGACTAGAAGAAGAAATAGAGAGAGTGCGTGAGAAATAGAAAGAAAGAATAAAGGGGTGAGTATAAAATGCGAGGCAGAAAGAAAATGAGAGATATAAAGAAAGAGTTGGGGGGGGGGAACAAAAATATTGCTGGAGAAAATGAGAGGAAAGAACGTCAAACAGATGAAGAAGGGAGAAAGAGAAAACTAAGATTAAAGAAAGTGAAAGAGAGAGGAAGGGGAGAAAGAGAGAAAAGGAAACAGAAAGAGAGAGGAGAATAAAAAGGAGAGTGTGTGGTGGGGGGAGATGAGGAAAGTGGGGGGGGGCAGATGAGGAAAGAGACGAGTGGGCAGTGCATCTGTTGCATTAGATCTGGGCTGGGCTGAAGAACAGGACAAGATGAATTTCTGAAAATGGCGACTGTTGAGATGACAATACGACACTACATTTACTTTTAGTGTTGACGTACTTCTCCCGCATTTAAACCCTTCATCCTGTCTTTCTGTCAGTACTCACTGTCCGAGAAACGCTCTTATTCGAAAATCGCTGTAAAGTGGTACAGCGATTAAAATATTTTAGACCAAACTAAAAATATTCTTCTGTAACTAATGACATTGCGAAATCCTCTAATGATGTACACAAAATCCTCTAATGATGTACACAAAATCCCCTAACTATATACACAAAATCCTCTAATGATGTACACAAAATCCCCTAACTATATACTCAAAATCCTCTAATGATGTACACAAAATCTTCTGATGATGTACACAAAATCCTCTAATGATGTACACAAAATCCTCTGATGATGTATACAAAATCCCTTAATGATGTACACGAAATCCTCTGATGATGTACACAAAATCTAATGATATACACAACATCCCCTAATGATGTATACAGAATCCTCTAACTACACAAAGGTGATTAAAACGTTTAATGTTGAGTGTATTTGTGTGTCTGTAAGCACCATTACAGTGATGAGTGCATTTCGTCTTCTATAAAACAAAAAAACTTAACTGGTTATTTTTGAGATATGTCATTTTTTTGTTAGAATTTTCCTTTTAGTACAATAGATTATGCATCACACATCTTTCAGTGTCACTGAATGGTTTCAGTAGTTAATGTGTCAATCTATTTTTACACAGTGAATTGAAATCATTTATTGTTGACATTTTTCAATACATAATGTCAGTCTGATTAATACAATACGTTGGAATCATTTATCTTTGACAAGTTTGTTTTGCAATTAGAAAGCCGAAGATTAAATCAAAAATATCATTATCCCCTCGAACAAACACAGACACGTACTAATATTAGAAAAGGTAAAGGAAACACTTGTTCATATTAAATTTCATCAGGCAAGTTGATAATTAAAATTTTGAAGGACACACAAAGTAGGCCCATACGTTGACTAGAATCAGTCCTAATAAAAATTATAATTCTCTCTCTCTCTCCCTCTCTCTCTCTCTCTCTCTCTCTCTCTCTCTCTCTCTCTCTCTCACAAACACACACACACACACACACACGTAAATTTGAAAGAAATGTTTGTCGTTTAAGAGGTGTGGGAGATTTGCTTTGTTCTTGTTAGCCTAAAAGTTAGCCTAAGCAGCCATTCTGTATTTCACGTCTTATTTTGAGGTTTCGCCTAAAAAAAAATTAGTATGAAGAACGATAGCACCGACTGCTGCTTGCATGTAGACAGGTACTCATTCTCAATTCTTGGCATCTCAGGGGCAACACACGCACCAATAAAGAACTCTGCGAGTGCTCTTTAACGTCAAACTACATTTTCATCTATAATCCTAACGGGCTTTCCCTTCTCTCCCCACTCCACCTCCCCTTCCCGCAAGTGGACCTGACAATAAGGAAACATTCTTCGACGGGTATGGGGTGAAGGAAGTGGAGGTGGGTGGGGTGTAAAAGAATCCACGATAGGATTGTAGCTAGCTCTAGTCGAGATGGAGTCTTGGTTCACCGACTCCATCCAAGATTTAAAAGAAATGAGTGAAAACAAAACAGCATCACCTAAAGAAAATAAACAAAACAACACAACCAATCAAATGAAAAGCAAACAAACATCACAACCGACCAAGTGTCTTAGCTTAACAAATAATAATAGTGAATGGGGTCTAATTTTAGTTAATTTTCTTTTACATTTATTTAGCAGGAAGTCATGATCTGACCACTGTGCGGGACAGCAATCCGTCGCACAGTTACAAAACGGTATTAGTTACCTAATCGAAAGAGTAACAGAGCTGGACAAGCAAGATGTTATTGGGTCCATAATTCTAACTGTTCACAGCATCGCTAAAATCAAGCATACTTCTCTCTCCAAGGGGATTTTACAAAGCTAGGCAACGTAACAAAAAAGGTGTGCGCCCAGGTAGTACCCCTATCGGAGGCACGTGGTTTGTGGACATAATTAAAGCCAAACAGAAACGGTATTTATCATTGCCCGCTGTTTGTACCTCTTTCTGAGGCATGGGGTTTGTGGACATAATTTAATGCTAAACATCTGTGCCAGCTGGTAGTACCTCTTTCTAAAGCATGGGATTTGTTGACAGAGCTAAACTAAGTTAGTAAAGTATTTTGTGGGAATCTTTGATCAAAGAACAAAGCAATCTTCTTTTAGCTTGTGACGTTTTATTGGGAGATGGGCAAGATGTTAATTCTCCACCACCCTAGGCAGTCCATAACCTTAGGCTTTAATCCCCAAAACACACCTTCAGGATGGCCACACGTGTTAAAAAGATGGAAGATAGATAATGTAAAATAGAAGAGAGATAGTTCTCGAAGAAAGCTCGACCCAATTAAACTAAATCATCTTTGACATTAAGCCTAGCCTGACCCAATTAAACTAAATCATTGTTTGACATAGCATGAAATATGGTTAGGAAATGGCACATATCTTTCATTATAAATTCATTTTGATTACGTTTAGAGAGTAACTCACGGAATGCAATCATTGTTTAACTGACTTTCAGACTATAAAAGTCCATGATAGCAAATTGCTGCCAAAATAAAACTTGTCTTGCTAATCTAACATAGTCCATCGAAAATGGTTACAACGTAAAACGCTTCAGAAATATCAATGACGAGAACATTGCTAAAGCACATGGCTGTTATCACTTCGGTGTTTGCATAGCGTTGTCTTGCATATAAAGAAGAAAAAAGGAAATCTCTACCATGAAATCACTCGAGTTGTATAGATTTTATTTTTTTTCTGGAGGGGGGGGGGATTTTCTTTTTACAGAAATAATTAATAAACAACATAACTGGATTGACCTCGACCTTTGTGGTCATAGTTATAGCACGTTTGGCACTGGAAGTTAGCTACCTAGTAAATGGCGGAACATCTTTTCTTATGGGGAGCTCTGCCGGCCGGGGTCGATTTCGCGCACCTCGGCGAAGCCAAACTGAATATGTAGACAATTCCTATCTGACCAAGCACCACAAAGCTGCTTGAATCCAAACAGAGCTGTGTCTCTTAGGACAGAATACGAAACTCCCAGCGCACATGGCTCTACCTGTCAGAGATGATGTATGTTGACAGCAGCATCAATGGGGTCACGAAAGTTTTGACAGTTGTTGACGGTCATGTCGTGTCTCCAGTGTGTCGGAGGTCTGAATTGTTGTGCTCAATGTACTGACAGGCGTCCGTTCTTGCCTTGATTAAAGGCAATCAGTTCACACATTTCTTGACTATTTTTGTTTCTTTTTCTACCTCCCCCGCTCTCTCTACCTCTCTCTGTCTCACTTATTTTTCTTGTTTCTTGTAGCAAATGGTGCAGAGAGTCTAGACAATCATTGACTGTTTCGCTTAGAACGTTACTAATGTGATTAAATGACTCACTTTTGACCAGACTGTAAAGACCAATTGCTTAGTTAAACGCGTAGACAGATAGATAGATAGATAGATAGATAGATAGATAGATAGATAGATAGATAGATAGATAGATAGCAAATAGATAGATAGATAGATTACATTAGAATATTGAATTCATTGAAAACATTGAATTCTAATGAATTACATTAAGGTGTAGGCCTATTTACTTAATACCAAGCACAACATAGCTTCTTAATTGCAAAAGGGGTGGGTGGGTTAAGTCTATATCAGAGAACAGAGAATCATTCGAGTTTTCGCAACGAGTCATTTTTTTTCCCGTTCACTTAATCCAGTAATCCGAGATTAAGATTAGCTTTGGGAACTCCCAGAAGTAATTTGTAATTATCCGCCTGTCAGCCATGGAATCGTTAATATAATCTTATGACCGTCAAAAGACGTGATACCCGAGACTGAAGAGCTACGAACTTAATTTTAACAGTCGATAATTTTATATTTTTATGAGTCTCTGCGCGGAATCCGATGTGGGTGGGTGGTGGTGGGAATGTTTAAACGATTAGACTCATTTTCTTTCTACTTAATTCCATCAATCTTTCAATGAATAAAATTAGCTTGTTATTTGCGCTCAACTTAATCAAGCGTAATATTTCTCTTTTTATCTCTTTTCATTCAGCCGGACTAAAGTACTAAATTGTATGTTTGAGAGGCAGTCAGCACTTGGATACATGTTGGTGATGGCAAAATTATTATATCCTTAAGTTTGAGAAGTAATATAAAATAAAATACTAGATCTTTACATTTGTTGATGCTAAAAAGAAAGACAGCTTAAACTTAACCACTCAGTATTTGTTGATGCTAAAAAGAAAGACAATTTAAACATAACCACTCAGTATAATTTGTTGATGCTAAAAAGAAAGACAATTTAACCACTCAGTATAATTTGCTGTCAAATATAGGGTATGGTATATTTTTCAGCTCATTCTGGAAAAAGAAATCTTATTTCACTTCGCCAACTCAAGGCTATCTATCCTTTTTTCATTTTGCCATCTCAAACGTGCAAAATCAATTATTTTCAGCATTTGAAACATAAAGAAATAATATTTTACCATTTGACACATGTAGATTGAACATTTTACCATTTGAAACATAAAGATTGAATATTCTTACCACTTGAAACATAAATATTTGATAATTTTATCATTCATTTAAGAAAATTGAAAATGGGTAGCAGTTTTAAAGAAATGAAGATTAAATATTGTTTGGAGTTTAGGTATGAATATATGGACTTGTTAAGACAAATAAATGAAACGATAGCTCCACTTTAGACTATGTGACGTCATCCTATTACTCGTTCTAAAGCATGACGTCATTGTCTTAGCAATATGCTACTCTCTTTGAACTACTGATAACATTGTAGAAATATATTACTATGTCTTTCAGTTGCATATCATCGCTCTATCAGTATACTATTCTGTCTTAAACTGCTATAGCCAACACTGAAGAAGTATATTACTGTCTTTTCCAATGCATAATGTCCTCGCTGTAGCAATATACTATTTTGCCTTTAAACTGCTTAAAATCAACACTGTATAAATACATTATTGTCTTTCAACGTATATTGTCATCGCTGTAGCAATATACTATTCTGCCTTTAAACTGCTTAAGTCAACACTAGAAATATATTACTATCTTTCAACTGCATAATGTCATCGCTGTAGCAATATACTACTTTTGCGTTTAAATTGCTTAAGTCAACACTGTAGCAATAGATTACTGTGTCTTTAAACTACGTGATGTCTTCTTAGGGATATGTTATTGTTTATAACGGGGTGATATCACTGAAGCAATACGTTACCTGTCTTTAAAAATGCGTGACATTAACACTCTAGAAATATATTATTGTCTTTAAACTGTGTGATGTCATAAAAATATATCACTGTCTTTAAACTGTGTGACGTCACCACTGTAGAAATATATCACAGTCCATAAACTGCATGATGCCATCATTGTAGAAATATTTACGATAACAATGAATGGAATCTTTCGTAAATTGTCGGAATTGCTTGGTCTGGAGTTATTTTCGTTTCTATGTTGTTAGTCGCTCTCTGGAAGCTAATTAATGTGTTATTTCATTTTCATTTCAGTGTTTAAAATCGTACTCGTGTACAGATAATAAATGTTTTTTCCATGTAAATTTTACCCGGCAACAAAATAAAATCCCACTTGTTTTGAAAGAAAACACACTGACTGTGATAAAGTGTTTCTGTACAAGCCCATTAATTTAGGCTCTTAGGTGAGTGCTACATGTTGAAAATAGTGCGAATTGCAATTGATTTATGAAAGGCACGCATGCTCGCACATGAATACACTGTAAAAAAAAAAAAAAAATACAGACGCACAGACAGGAGTACACAAAGACACACCCAGACAGGTGCAAACACAGAGGCTCACGTCAGGGGTACACAAAGAGACGTACCCTGATAGACAACAAACACAGGTATACCCTTTCACCAATAGACATATTTATACTAGAGAGACACACGCAAGCAGACACACCAGCACACAAACATACCCTGATATGCATGTACTGAAGCAGAAATATTCAGATAGGCAGACACATAAACACAGACACGCACAGAACAGGTACACATACAAGCATGCAGACATAGGCAGGCATTCACTGGCAAGCACTTACACAAACGTGGTACACAAATACACAGTCACAGACACACAAATACACAGTAACAGTCACACAAATACACAGACACACAAATACACAGTCACAAACACACAAATACACAGTCACAGACACACAAATACACAGTCACAGACACACAAACACACAGTCGCAGACACACAAATACACAGTCACAGACACACACATACATAGACACACAAATACACAGACACACACACAGACACACAAATGCACAGTCACACAAAAGAATACATACATGCAGGCGTACATATAAACACGTACACACGGCAATTACATACAAATAGGCACACAGAGGGGCATATGTGCAAAAAGGTGCACACAGTCACAGTAGACCCCCAAATAAGTATAAATATGCACACACTCAAACATATACACTCCAAGAGGAACACGCATACAAAGGCAAACATAAACACTCCAGAAGACACACACAAATAGGTACACAGTCAAACAGGCACAGGGAGTGGTACAAAATCAGAACAAACATACACAAACATGCATTCACAGACACACAGATAGGTGCACACAGAATAAAGCACACTAAAAGAGTCACACAAACAGGCCCACACACAATAGGTCACATTAAGACAGACGGAGACAAGCATACTAAGAGGCAGGCACACACTCAGGTATACACACGCATTATGTGCACATTAAGGCACACAGAGACAAGCATACTAAGAGACAGGCACACACTCAGGTATACACACGCATTATGTGCACATTAAGGCACACAGGCACACAAATGCAGAGACAGGATCATAAACGAGAAGAGACGCGTACACAAATAGACACGCATTCACAGATAAAATGCATACAGAAACAGGAAAGCACAGATCAAGTATGCACACAAAATAGCCATAAAAACAAACACACATTATTGGACACGCCCACATTTAAGTACATACAAGGACATACGTATGACCGTGACTGAGTTTTAAGTCCCGTAACTGCGATCGAAATTGACGACGGCCGTTATAAACCACTTAAACTATTATCATGCAGTTTGTTCTGTTTTCAATAAAAGACTTTCTGGTACCACGTTCTCCAGTGGTATTCTTGACCCCAGATTGATACACCTTTGGAAGGAGAGGGGGTAGGGTGCCAAGGGGGCGCGCAGTGCTAATCAACTCTCTGTCTTTCAACGTTTCAAGTTTGATCCATCTAAGCGAATTACAGTACGGTTAATTAATTTCCATGTTCCTTTCATAACTTTCGGGTCGTCAAGTGCGCTTTGTCAGTCTTTAATGTCTTAATTAACCGTTGTCTTTGTTGTCGTTTCGCTTTGCGGTTTAAATTGAAATTTTAAACATCGTAGAATAATCAATTGACCTATATTTTAGAGGCTTAAGTAATTGACTATTAATTTTGAACCCCTTTTAACTGAATCTTTCACATTTAAATACTACTAATAATAAATTTTTGCTAATGAAAGTATCATAAATTAAATACGCTATCCTAGACCCATTATAGTAATTGACCATTTGTAGAATCGAGACGTATGGTAGGAATTAAAATTTCCAAATTCCTAATTTCTTTCTTTTCTTGTATTTCTTTACTTGCACGTTTGTTGTTTTGTGATTGTATACTCATTTGTTTGTTTGTCTGCTGATTTGTTTGCTTGTGTGCTGTTTGCTTGTTTAAGTGTTTATCTCCTTTTTGTTTATTTTATTGATTGTACTTATTTTTATTTTTATTTTAAAATAACTAATATATTTTTTTAAACACATTTTCAACGAAATAATAGCCCACACGCATAGCTAATAAATTTACACACACACACAAACATGCATACAAACACGCTGACATTTTCAGTTCATTCCTCTTCCTCTCTTTTCAAGATGTGTATCTATAAAGGGGAGATAATTGTGCTGTGCTAAATTAGGATCAAGCTCACCACATAAGCCCAGCTCTAGCTTAGTGATTTTCAACTAGCAGACAGGAAGAAGCGTTTTGTTTCTTTTTCAAGTTCAACTCCAAAACAATGCACTTTGTCTTGTATCGCCAAGAACTAGGGATACAAATGGAAAGAAAAGAAAAGCTCAGCCGATGACAGAAAGTTTAACGCTTGCAATCTCAGCTGTTGCACTGTCCGTAGACTGAGGTCTTCAGTGTTAATGTGGAATGCGTGTCGAGATGTTCGCGTTAACTTATATTATCGCGTCAACTTAGAAATTGATGCAACAAGGTACACACACACACACACACACACACACACACACACACACACACACTGAGAAGAAGTGAGTGCTTAGGTGGGTTAGTGGACGGATGGGGAATCATCGTAGAAATGTGACGATAATCAAGGAACAGAGAAACATGTACATCAATTACGTCCTGTTGCATTCTTATCTTTGTTGTGCTTTCGCTTTTTCATTTTTTTTTTCTTCCTTCACGATCAGCCCATACAGTCGGTTGCAAGATTTTAGATAGATAGAAAGATATATAGATAGATAGATAGATAGACAAATAGATAAATGGATGGATGAATAGATAGATAGATAGATAGATAGATAGATAGATAGATAGATAGATAGATAGATAGATAGATAGATAGATAGATAGATAGATAGATAGATAGATAGATAGATAGATAGATAGATAGATAACCGAAAAGAATCAGCTGCAACCAAACATTTTCCCAGGAAATCCTATCGGTCTGAAAATCAAGGACAGTAAACTCCTGTGCGTAGCTGCAGTTTTCTGTGGAAGTAAATTGCATTTTTTTACATAGTCACGTGATATACAGGGACATACCAGTGATCTATATCATGATCAAATATTAATCTGGATGATGACAGGCAAAATGACCATTTGTGTTCCTTCTTGGGTGTGTGGTTATTATTTCATCAGAGAATCAGTTAAAAGTAAGCCGTCCAATCTGTCACTGAAGTGCACGTTTTAAAACATAAATAAAAATGGCCGTGTAGAACGAATACTACGCGTTTGTACTATTCCAGATGTAAAATAGTTCAAATCCATTTAGGACACTCATCTCTTTGTCAGCCAATGGCACTATAACAACAACGCTAATCTTCAAAAATAATTACGATATTAATGAATACGTTTGTCTGAAATGTATTCCGGAGCTTGTTTGCTGCTATGATTGACACCGAGAATTATGACCTAAGTGAAACGTAGTCCCTCAGAAGATTATGTGCACGATAAGGGTGAACACAACTGACCGCAGGTTTGTATACAACTGTTTCATTGCCATGGTCAAGGTACTGTGTTCATATTTTACATTACTGTTAATAATATCGTTACGCGTACGCACGCACACACACAAGAACGCGACACAAGAGTATGTGATTTAAATACATCCAGTACGCGCGCATAACTTTTGTCGGTCGGAGAAAGAATATTCTTATCTAACGAGTTCTCTGTTTCTTCTAATTAGCCCTATAAACAGGTCCGCCATTTAGAACATTCTGGAGAGAATGAGGAACATTCCTTAAGTAACACAATTCTTTTTACTAGTTCCAGACGGCGCCTAGAAACATCAAGTCGAGAAACATTAAGCCAAGCGGGAAAATTTTTAAGATTATACTATTCATGTTTGTGAGATTAGTCAAACAGAGAGTATAAACATATATTTACCGGAATATTACATCTCGTGGATGTAAACATATGTTTATTTTATTGCATCCTCTCAAGCAATTGTCTGCATCTCTCTCTCTCTCTCTCTCTCTCTCTCTCTCTCTCACTCACTCTTTTTCTTTCTCTCTCTTTCTCTCTCTCTCTTTCTCTCTCTCTTTCTCTCTCTCTCTCCTCTTTCTTTTCTGTGATCCTTTCTTTGTCTTTCTTTATTTCCTTTCTTTCTTTTCTCTCACAACTCTCACTAAATATCTGCATATCTCTCCACCTATCGATCTTTCTCCATCTCTATCTATCCATCAATGTCATTCTGTTTTTCTTTCTCTCTTTCTCAAACAAGCATACATATATATGTCGCACGCTCATACATACAAACGCTTACACAGTGCACAGGCGTACATGCGCGCGTGTGCACGCATGCACACACACACACACACACACACACTCATTCCCAGGCCTCTTGCACGGTTTATGTGCATAAATGCAGGCGTAAAAAAAAAAGTATATTTTCTTTTCTTTCTTAGAACAGGTGCTCGGCATCACATAAATGTTCCAGTTTGGCTGTGTGGGCTTTATCCTCACCGATAATATCCGCGTGACAGCCTTGTCTTTGGCTAAGGAAATTCGTTGTTACAAATCTGCTCAGAGGTTCAAAAGATGTTACCTGTACACGCAAACTGAAGTCAAGGAATTGTCTGCATGCATGAAGTCAAGGGTCTTGATTGTCCTGGATAAACTCCTGCCACGTAAATCTCTATGTCAGAAACTAAAACAACACAAATACCATCGATTTCAAATATGAAAGAAGTTATGATTTTTTTTAAAAAAGTAAAATTCTACTTATTTTATATACGAACTGTAACAGATATTTCGTTGTAATCCTAATTGCCTTAGAAACACCAAAAGACGAACAAGTTTATAATAATGATTTTCTGTGAATACAATGCGCTTGTTAATAAGGAATAGTCAATAAATAATGATTTTCTGTGAATACAATGCGCTTGTTAATAAGGAATAGTCAATAAATAATGATTTTCTGTGAATACAATGCGCTTGTTAATAAGGAATAGTCAATAAATAATAATGATTTTGAGTGAATACAATGCATTTGTTACCAAAGTACAGCCAATAATAATGATTGTGTTTGATAACAGTGCACTTGTTAACAAGGAACAGCCATTATAATGATTTTGTGTGAAAACAATGCATTTGTTAACAAGGAACAGCTATAATGATTTTGTGTGAAAACAAGGAACAGCCAATAAATAAGATTTTGTGTGAAAACAATTCATTTGTTAACAAGGAACAGCCAATAATACTGATTTTGTGTGAAAACAATGCACTTGTAAATAAGAAACATTCAATACTACTAATATTGCCTGATTAAGGGTAAGATTACTATATTTCTGAATAGGAATTATTTTACTACACACACACACGCGCGCGCGCGCGCGAAGAATTATTTACATTGTGTGTTTGTGATTGAGTGTGTGTGTTTGTGAGTGTGTGTGCTTGTGTGTGTGTGTGTGAGTGTGTGTGTTTGTGTGTGAATCTATCGAATTCTAAGAGATCTTAAAATTAAAAACAGTCATAGTATTTATAGTAAGAAAGAGAGGGGTAACAAGACTGATAAACAGACGCTAACATGGGTACATTCCATTGGTTTGGTTGGAGTCTTTGATCTGAGATGCTAATGACTGAAATGACAGCTTAAAACAAATATTTTATAGATTGACTAACTCATTTTATGCCTCTTGAAAAATTTGCAACTTGTTGTACTTAACTTTGCAATGAATAGCTCTGTTCAAATCAAGTATATTATTTCTACTTTACACTAAATAAAATTAGAAATATCAATTCATGTCATAAAAATGTCAACAGGGTTGCTGTCATCTGTCACATTCTATTCAGCGTTGACGACAAGTAAGACAAGTAGGTATGTGTATGTGTGTGCATTATACCAGCATTGGCATGCATTTGACAGCAATTAATATATGTATGTGTGGGTATATGTGTGTGTGCATTATACCAGCATTGGCATGCATTTGACAGCAATTAATGTGTGTGTGTGTGTGTGTGTGTGTGTGTGTGTGTGTGTGTGTGTGTGTGTGTTTGCGTGTGTCGTGTGTGCGATGTGCGCAGAGAGAGACAGAAAAGGGAGAGAAGGAAGAAGGGGGAGAGAAGGAAGAAGGGAGAGAAGTTAGAAACATGTGTAAGTACATAGATAGATAGATAGATAGATAGATAGATAGATAGATAGAATTTGGATGGATAGATAGATAGATAGATAGATAGATAGATAGATAGATAGATAGATAGATAGATAGGTAGGTAGGTAGGTAGGTGGGTGAGTGGGTCGTGGGTGGTGGGTGATAGATAGATAGATAGATAGATAGATAAGTTAAGTTAAGATAAGTCGGATAGATAGAAAGATAAGATAAGGTAAGTTGGATAGATAGAATGGAGGAATAATATGTATATGAACAGATTATATTCGAAGACAGAATAACGGGCAAGCAAGCATTTTAACATTATTGTTTAGAAACGTTTTCGTGTAAAACTATAAGAATTGAACACTACGTGAGGGAATCTAACATTTTACAGTATTTTGTCGAAGTACTTTAGTTATTTGTTAAAGAAAGCTTTGGAATATACAAAAGTAATTCAGTGTATGCCTGCATGACCTTCATTTATTTAATAATTTTAATCTAAAATGTTCATCATTCTATTGTTTCTCACTACAATACTAATTTATCTGATATAGCCATAGTACATTATTATTTCGCTGGAATAGGTCAAACAAATTTCTCTAAATCCACTATCCCAGAGTACTTCAGTATCATCATTCTAACACCTTTCCCTGATACTTAAAACAAATCACTAACTTAAAAGTATATGTGCACTTTAATGATTTGAGATATATTTCTCATTGTTTAAATATACACTTTTACTGGTAATACACTTCTAGAAACATTTTCATCGTTTCTTCAATAAATCAATTTAACAAAGAAAAGAAAACTCATATTTGCTGTGCAAGAAGTTGTCTTTGCTTGCCTCTAATATCGTTAGGCTCTTCTTATGACGTATAGCCTCGAATCAAGCGTCCTTAGTGATACGTCACTGGAATATAGTGTGTTACCTTAAAAGGAGCTGTGAACTGCACATCGTACAGAACAGTGCATAAATGTCACTTACGCGTGACAAACAAAAAAACTGCTGATTGCTTGTGTATCATTGCTTGGAATGTGGATCCAGTTCTGGCTATGGAGAAAAACTACAGATACCAATGAACAATGTGCTTCACGATGCCCAAGAGCAGACGACATAATTATTCAAAGTTGACTTTGTCTTGGCTGTGGACTTAAATAACACGGAGATTTTTATTGTTTGTATTCTCCGTTTCATGGCGTTAAGTGCTCTCGGGTCGCTGGAAATTAAATCGACGTCATTAATTTTCCACGAGCTGTTGTAAATTCGAGTCGAGCTGCTATAAATTCGAGTCGGGGAAACTCGACTTGAAGAGCGGGAATGATATAAAAGCGACATTGCAAAGTTATGGAATAGGTAAAGCTGCCATGCCATGTTTTCGCACACAAAAGTGTCAATTGTTCTTTGTGAACATTAATTCTTATGCTTCAAAGACTTAGTAGACTGGAGTTGTTTCCCTGTCTTGAGCACATCCGGGCAAGGGTCATAAACACTGGTAGTAGTCGAAATAACAATATTCACTGAAGCAGTCAAGAGACACTGGGAAACAATTAACGTTCACAGAAAACAACAAGTGTTTTTTTAGAATAAACTAAGACAATTGTACAAACGAATTTTTTAAATGAGTAATTTAAAATTATTATTTTTTGTTAATTTTATGTTAAGTTAAATGTGATATTATGTAGGCTGTATTCCCTATGGATTCTCTTTTATATTTCGGACGCGTAGTGTTTTAGGATTTAATATTGTGAGAGACCGAGTAGTTACGTTAAATATTAATATATTTTCTTTATTTCGCGAATTAATAATGCTTTTAATGAATTTAGAGTGAAGTTTAGGGAAGGTTTTATGATATAAAATCTGCATAATTTTACTCATTTTACTCAGAATTTTACTAAAATTTAGGGAAAGTTTTATGATATAAAATCTGCATAATTTTACTCATTTTACTCAGAATTTTACTAAAATTTAGGGAAAGTTTTATGATATAAAATCTGCATAATTTTACTCATGCAAATACACATAATCTATAACCAGTTAATTTTTTAAATATTTCAAATTTAATTACACTTTTATTACTGCATGACATTTTGTAAAATATATATGCAAAAATTGTGTATATAATTAAATATATTTAATTATATACAAAAATTGTGTTATTTATAATTATCCTCTTATATTTAATTATATGCAAAACGAAGAAAATAAAGAACAAAACTAGACTTCCCTGCTTTGAGACGGACGGATAATTAATCTACAAAGACAGGTAGACAGACAGGTAGACAGACAGACAAATAGACAGGTAGACGGACAGGCAGACAGGTAGGCAGACAGGCAGACAAGGAAAACAGTCTGATGAATACGAGTGGTGGGTTGTTCTTTTGCTAGTATTTTTGTTTTATTTAGATTTCTATTTAAGACACCAACGTTGATGACCTCCAAGGTCAATACTGATGATATAAAACCGTGCGAATATCTAGGAAATGTGTTAAGTACATTGTACTACTGTACTTAATAGGATTATTAAATACAGTATTTCCTTTTGGGACGGTCACAACGTCACGCCGCGTTTGAAAATAAGGAATTCCACAGTTTTTATCACTAAAATCCTCGATCAACTTCAACTAATGACTTTAAGGCCCCTAACTCGCATGCAATCTTGGATATCAAAGAGGTCTAAACTCTGTTTAGGAAATGCATTGCCTCTTATTTCATAGGACTCTAATACAATATACGCATACTACTTATTCAATAAAGACTTCTGCTGGCCTCCTATACAATCAAAATGCCTATACTTGACAAAATCTGCATTATTGATGACCGAGCAGCAACTGGAATAACAGTTGTCACTCGCTGGCGCTGCTACAGAATCAACTGCAACAAAGGCATCTTTTCCTTGGTCAAAACTAGTGGGGGCTAACGTTTGGGCTGGCATGTAAAACACCGTTTTGAAAACGCTCCTGGTCAGCTCCGGAGACGTCAACGAATAACCGTTCCCGTTCATCTTTTATCTCCCCTTGTTTATTTGCTCTACATCCGACAGGCGGCGTGTTTTCACAATCAACGCTTTCGAGTGCCCCCAGGGACAATGAAAAACACTCTTGACTCAATAGATAATATGCGACCCATGGCTTCCTTGAAGATACTGCGACTGCAAAGTGCAATAAATATTCTCACTCGGAGGAAACATGAACTGCTGTAATCTATAAAAATAGGCGGGATGGAGGAAATAAATAGTTCCTCAATTAAAAGAACATTTTGCCTAATTAGCATGCAGAGAAAAGGATGATGATGTCATTAACCTATTACGGAAATTCGAGGCATACAAGATATTCAGGAAAGACAAGCATTGTGTGATAGCTCGAAGAATCGGCCTATTCATTATCAGGGAGAAACAAAACCAAAAAAAAATTAAGGGGGAGGGAAAGTCGGTTTTAGGAAAATTGGTGTTAAAATAAGTTTTTCTTTACGTAATAAAATAGTTATAATAAACTATTAGTAATAATTTAAAATTTATATTAAAATGGTGTTCGTCTAAGATAAACCACAAACTGTCACGTCTCGATACTCTCTCATTTTCTGTTTCTCTCCCTTTGTCTCTCACTCCCCCACTCTCTCTCTCTCTCTCTCTCTCTCTCTCTCTCTCTCTCTCTCTCTCTCTCTCTCTCTCTCTCTCTCTTCTTATTCTCGTCTAAGACTCTTTCATAAAAGATTAGTATTGCTTCTAAATAATTTTTCTTAAAATTTTTTTAACAAAACTTATTATCTCGATAAAATTCTAGTCATTTTTTGTGAATGAACGATAAATGCACTTTGTGAATTGAAATATATTTTCCTTTACGATCTTTACCGAACACAAGGCTTCGGGCGTCTTCGGAAACGCATAAGCTCGCGACGTCAAAATTAATGGGAGGCAGGAAAGTTGTGGAGCAGGCATGTATAAGACAAAGGTGTACGCGATAAAGAGAAGATATTTCGAATCTGTTAAAAAAAAGAAAAAATGTTTAAACAGGATTAGCTCTTAATCCATTTAATATGATGAAACAGGCGTCGAAAGCGGTTCTTCAGGATACATTTGGACACATTGACATCACGTGTTGTAAGACAATTTTAATGGAAGCAGACGATAGATTTATCTAGTCCAGCAACAATCGCGATTAACCTCTCTGATCAAGCAATAATATTTGAATGCGAGGCAAAAAGATCTATTACTTAGAATGTATATCTAGGTAGTTCAACCTACCAAATAATTATTAACTTTCGCTATATAAACATCCATTTTATTAAAGCAATGTTTGGACTTTTAGTTTGATCATATTCCTTCGATGTGTTTTATTAGCAACCGATACAAGGTATACATTAAAATTCTGTGGGGAGGTACAAATTAATATTATTAATAATAAAATAACAAGTTAATAATATATAAATAAAACAACCAGTACACAGAGTATACTTTCTATAAAGTAAATAATGATGAAAACAATAAAAATAATTATAATCAATAGTTTAAAATTAATAAATAAATTAATATTTAGGTAGGTACTATTTTAATTTTTTTAAATATTTCAATGTAAATACATATAAATTTGTAAATAAATTAAGAATTAAACACGTAGACATACCTACTTTTCAGTCATTTAGAGAAAAAAAAAACATTGATTGGTTTCAGTCCTACTTTACTATCAAGAAATGCAAGTTATCTCAAGTTTCTTATTATGATCTCTCAGGATAATAAATTTCAATTGACATTTGTCTGGCTTTAAAGTTCAATAGAAATAATAAAATTAATATAAAAAACCAACATCTGTAGTGTTTAAAAATCTCCCTTTTTAGGGTGCAAATTAGATATATAGAAATAACCTGTCCTACCAGACAGTTTTAAGTACTACTATAAATATACTACTGATTTCTACTATTAAAATATCTTCCTTGAACTCTCCATTCTGAAAGAGTAGATAATTTTAATTTGTTTTGTAAATCAAATACCTTGCATTTTATATATTAAGGGTGTACTGATTGAACCTTTTATTATTAGTAGTAAACTACTAGAAATAATTTTAATTTCACTTTACACTTGAGGTATGTCTAGTTGTATATTGTAAATATTATTAAATCTGTACAATTACTACTTAAAATACTTACAACTACTAATAAAAACATATATAAAATTACTGCTTTGTTGATTAGAAACTGATCCTGTGTACTTTTGTTGCTTGTTTTATCAATTTGCTTATTATTTGCTGCTGATAGTTTTTAAAGCATACAACGAAGATGTATGTTTAGATTTTTACTTTGGCCTTACTCTTAGAACATAGTGTTTTAATATCTTTTTATATGGATCGACTGAAATTTGTTTACATGAATGGACATTCCTAGTACTGCAAATATAAAATATAAAAACATCACAGTACACAACTTTTCATTAATTAAATAAACATCTTAATAATGAGTTCACTGTGTGCATGCATTGGAATTTTCTGGTACATGCATAAACATTTTTAATATTTTAAATATGAATACAGATTAAATATAATACACAGCTCTTTAGTGATTGTTAAACATCTTGCTGGTAAATCTTTTTAGGTAAGCCATCAATATTAAATATTGTTTCAAAAATTGAAAATTTTTGATTAAATTTTGTTCAAATTGAAGTGCTTCAGTTATGCAACTAGTACAGATTGTGAATATTAATATTATTGTTATTGATCATTTCAGTGTAAATTGAGCAGTCCTTCCGTGATTGGCTTGATTAAAGGCATATGAAACAAATCAATATTTTTACGATATAATTTTGTTTTATATACATAATGTTTTTCATAATGAGCTTGCAATACCTGAACAAAATTAACACAGAAATGATTTTAAAAAATATTATTAAAAGTTACTTACTGAACAGATAAATGAAGTAATAATGATAATGTCAAAGAGATGACAAAAGTAAATGACACCTAATCATACTCTATTCATTGTGTGTAAAGTTGAGGAATGTCCATCTCAAATTGGTTTCAGGTAAACAATTATCATATGTATAAATAATTTGGTATTCATGTAAAGCATTTACAATTTGTCCTAGTATTATAAATTAAATTAATGTAAAATTATTTGAATTAATTATTATTACTCTTCTTTTAGTATTACTAATATTGTTTTGAGTACCATATACTTGATGGATCTGTTTCTAATAACATAATATTACCTGTATATACAAATTTAGTGAAATGAATGTAATAAACTGTATGATAAATATATGGATTATATTATTGTAATACATTAAAAATTTGTTAACTACATTATAGACTATAATATATAAAATAACATTTTATTTGTGTTAGTTTTTAAGGTATTTAATGACATTACTGCAGGATGAGCTTTGAGGCAAATGTAACTGATCGTTTTGATGAAGCATTAAATTATCCTGACATATAGATATACAATTACTGAACAAAAGCTGACATATAGATATACAATTACTGAACAAAAGCTGACATATAGATATACAATTACTGAACAAAAGCTGACATATAGATATACAATTACTGAACAAAAGCTGTTCATGTACATCTAGATATAGCCTTGATCACTTTCATCCCACAGCAGTCATTATAAATATAATGGGGTTTTTGTTTTGTTTTGTTTAAATGATGTACATTTCCAAGACTTCAGTCACTAGGCAGCTTCGAGTTTGACTTCAAAGGAGTTATTTATCGACGGAACACTGCCTTCTTTCAGTCTTGGATTTGCTACAAATCTCAACTCTCTGGCAAAGAAATATATATATACTGAAAGATGAAAATGAAAAACTCTAAAGAAATTATATAAACAATGAAGCAAGAATTCACTCAGCTTTGTGCCCCTCAAATGACGTCATATACGTGAGGTCAGAGCTCTATATTTCTTCAAGGTCACGAGATTCGAGCTTTTTTCGAGTTGTCTAACAAAAACAGGTAGAATAGTTTGTTGGTTTTTTTTTTAGTTTTTTAATAGGTACAGATATTTTAAAAGCGATGTTTATTTGATCGTTTTTAATTGGATACAGGGTTTAATATAAAATAGATTGATAAGAGTTTTAAGAAAACAATACTTACACTTTAATCTCTCAGTCTCTCTTCTTTCTACCCTTTCTCTGTCTCTCTCGGATCGCAGCCTCTCTGCCTCTCTCCCTCTCTAACTTTGCCTCAGTACATCTCTCTTTCTTCATCTCTCTCTCTATCTTCTCTCTCTCTCTCTCTCACTCACACACACACACACACACACACACTCACACACACACACACAAACACACACACACACACACACACATTTCTCTTTCTCTATATAGTTTTCTGTCAGACTGTCATTCTTTCAAGCTGATTTCTACACTTTCCAGTGTCTTGACTCAGCAAAGGCAGATGTGGATAGAATTCCAATCAGTTAGAGGTATGTCAACAGGTTGGAACAGCCTCACTGGCTACGTCACTCTCAGAACAAATTAACGTTCTGCCGATCTGCCGTTTTCTTAATCGATCCTCCCCACTGCTCAAATCGGATCCCCCATTCGGACGAAATCATTAAACCCCGCAAAAAGTGTGGGCTGGGCAAACAACACTGACTCGCCCATGATGATAAAAGCTCTATTCTAATTGATAAACTTTCCTCTAATTTTATGATGTGTCCTTCGCAATTCCATGTCCTAATCTTCGTTCGAGGTTTTCGAAAGGATGGAGACATACATTTCTCTTTTAAACATCCATTTAAGAGGAAAATGGCACAGTGTAAATCCTATCATGGTGGCACGGTCCATCAGTGAAGTGGTTACGGCCCCTGTTTTCGAATGGGATAGGTTTGAGTAGAATTGCTTGTGACTGTCAGGACGAATGCAAGACGACCGTGTTTGGATTTCCCGAAGAAACTTTACTTCGCCACTGACATTGATCATGCAGGCGCACGCACGTGTAACGATCGTGAAGCGATGCCGGGATTGAAAAGTTGTCCTGCGAAATCATTTTATCGGCCACAAAGGGCGCTGGGAACCGCTGCCCAGGTTTAAACCCCCCATTAATACTTCCTCTCGCGTTCCGGCGATAAACTATTGCAAACGGTGGCTCCGGGTTTTGGTTCTGACTGGGAAATTGTCTTCGCTTTAAAAAAGAATAAAGATAGTAGTATGTTCGGTGGGTGGGTGGTATTTCGCGGTTATGTTTTCTTCTGTACATAATTACATTACCCGGCAAAGTGCATCAGAAATAGTGAGTTCCAGGCAGGTCCACGACAATGAATTTAAGTTAAGAAAACTCAAAATAAGGAGTGGCATGCTGCATACACGTCATAAACTAACAAAAGCTTAAATTAAATACCACATGACAAAATTACCGGGTCAGTAAATGTTGATTATTTGTGAAGTCAAAATATCTTTAATGATTATACGGGTACGCTAACAAAGAAATCATCAGCAACAAAATTTAATATCATTTTAAAATTAAACCTTTCACGACCGAGAGGATGGGAATCAATCTACAGTGTTACATAATATGATTGAGCGGGAAATGTTACACTATTAATTAGTTATAACAAATAGTATGATTTGATTTAGTGAAAGAAAAACATTTGTGGTATAGATACACAAATACAACGAACATCCACAAATTCATTTAGCAGTATTTTCACTTAAACCAAATGGAGAGAGAGAGAGAGAGAGAGAGAGAGAGAGAGAGAGAGAGAGAGAGAGAGAGAGAGAGAGAGAGAGATGAATACAATATATTTAGAAAAAAGCTTCGTAGACAACCAGCATTTGTCTCTCCCTTATTCTTTGCACTATGCTTTTGGAATCCGAAGACATTTTTTCCTGTACCACTGTATTCATCACGTCTCGCTTACCCTATGCTTTGTGCTCTCGTAACTATAACATTCCTAACGGGTACATTTCAAAACGGCAAAGATAAAGCAGCAAGAGTTATCTGTTTTGCATGAGGCACTAGGGCTCTCGTAAAAGTCAAAATGATATTGCAAATCTTTGTGACTATCCCCATGTGGTTTGCCTGTACGGTCGAATTCTACTTTGCGTTTTGCATTTACACTTTGAGTGAGTAGACAAATGTTGGTTTGTTTTCAGTGAGTAAACAAATGATAATACACTTTGAGTGAGTAGACAAATGTTGGTTTGTTTTCAGTGAGTAAACAAATGATAATACACTTTGAGTGAGTAGACAAATGTTGGTTTGTTTTCACTGAGTAAACAAATGATAATACACTTTGAGTGAGTAGACAAATGTAGGTTTGTTTTCACTGAGTAAACAAATGATAATACACTTTGAGTGAGTAGACAAATGTTGGTTTGTTTTCACTGAGTAAACAAATGATAATACACTTTGAGTGAGTAGACAAATGTTGGTTTGTTTTCACTGAGTAAACAAATGATAATACACTTTGAGTGAGTAGACAAATGTTGGTTTGTCTTCACTGAGTAAACAAATGATAATACACTTTGAGTGAGTAGACAAATGTTGGTTTGATAGAGTGAGTAAATAAATGCTGATACACTTTGAGTGAGTGGGTAAACAAATAATGATAGACTTTGAGTGAGTAAACAAGTGTTGGTAGCTTTTCAGTTAGTAAACAAATGTTGATTCTTTAAGTGAGGAAACTAGTGTTGGTGAAAACCTTACCTAGACTAATGGTAACGAGAAGGTGATAACATATGTCAAGGGTAAAATGAGCCGACAGTGAAAGACGGGCGCGCCTTTTGAGGAAAGGAGAACTTTATTAATAGTGAGTAAAAGTTATACGGCGAACGGTGATACACGAGTATGAACACTTTGGTGACGTGTACCAATAGCAAATAAAACTCCACGTGGTGGAAAACGAAACGCCACTACGAACACTTTGGTGACGTGTACCAATAGCAAATAAAACTCCACGTGGTGTAAACGGAAAGTTATAACAATACCTTATGTCGCTTCCCGGAAAGTGAAATATACAACAAAAGTAAACACTTTACGGCGGAATATACAATAAAAATAAACACTTTACGGCGATATATACACCAAAGTAAACACCTTACGGCGAAATAATACAACCAAAATTAACACTTTACGGAGAAATATACAACAAAAGAAACACTATACGGCGAAATATACAACACAAGTAAACACTTTACGGCGAAATATACAACAAAAGTAAACACTTTAGGGCGAAATATACAACAAAAGTCAACACTGCAGCGAAATATACAACAAAAATAAATACTTTACAGCGAGATATACAACAAAAGTCAACACTTTACGGCGAAATATATAACAAAAGTAAACACTTTACAGCGAAATATACAACAAAAGTCAACACTTTACGGTGAAATATACAACAAAAGTCAACACTACGGCGAAAGAAGGAGAATGATAATTAATAGTAAGCCAACAGTGGCGAAGAGCGGAATAAAGACATTTTGCTCAAGGGGAGATTATAGCCTATGCACGTTATGCCGGAAATTGGAAAACAGATCATCAGTGCTAACCAGCAAGTCTGTGTAAAGGGGAGCGAATTAGCATTAGTAAAGGGAACAAACTAGCATTAGAAAGGAGAAAGAACTAGGATTAGTAAAGAGGAGCAAACTAGCATTAGTAAAGGGGAATGAACAAGCATTAGCAAAGGGAAACAAACTAGCATTAGTAAAGAGTAACAAACTAGCATTAGTATATGTTGAAATAAGAAATCCTGTAAAAGTAATGTGTGCATAAGCGCGCGTGCGTGCATATGTATGTGTGTGTGAATGAATGAATGAAGAACAGACGATATAAAATACTGAGAATTTAGCACAAATTCAAATTAGATAAATTAAATATATAGCCTCTGTAACATTAGTACAGGGTGTTTATTCAGCTTTGGGCCTCCCCAAAATTTAGCACAAGAAATCCTATCAACATGGGGCCTCTCAAATATTAGTACATGAAATACATATCAACATGGAGCCTCTCCAAAAACTAGTACATGAAATACATATCAAGGGGGGTCTCTTTTATAGTACAGGAAGTACACTTTTATCAACCTGGGGTCTGGGGCCTCTATGAGGGACGTATATAAATTTTTAATTCAATATGGTCCCTCTCCAACATTAATACACGAAGTTCAAAACAACATGAAACCTGTATAATAGTAATATTGGTGCCTCAAAACAATAGAGCCTGTATACAAACTTTAAAACAACATGGGGCCTATGTAACAGTAGTACGACGAAGTCTAATGGGGCCTGTATTCAATAGTACGCGACGTCCAAAACAACATGGGGCCTGTATAACAGTAGTATTCAAAGTTCAGAACAATATGGTGCCTGTTTAACAATAGTATACAAAGTTCAAAACGCCCACGTGTCTGTAATAGTAGAATACAAAGTTCAAACGCCCACGGAGTCGGTATAACAGTAGTATACAAAGCTCATAATGCCCAATGCGTTTGTATTACAGTAGTATACAAACTCCAAACGACCATGGGGTCTCTGTAACAGTAGTATACAAAGCTCATAACGCCCATTGAGTCTGTATAACACTAGTATACAAAGTTCCAAACACCCATGAAGTCTATAAAACACTAGTATACGAAGTTCATAACGCCCACGGGGTTTGTATAACAGTAGAATAGGAACTTCAAAACGCCCATGAAGTCTATAAAACACTAGTATACGAAGTTCATAACGCCCACGGGGTTTGTATAACAGTAGAATAGGAAGTTCAAAACGCCCGTGAGGTCTAACACTAGTGTCCAGACTAATTAAGTTAACTTCTGTATTAAAACGGGAAATCTTAATGAGGAAAATGTGATTGCGGATGAAATTGTCTGAGTTATGGACCATTACAGTCTCCTTGCTTCTACTTTGAAGCGAAAGAAATACAAAGTCCGCAGGAAGTGAACAAAATTGTCTTGTTTTATAATCTTATGTTTATATGCCATTGTATTATTTATCCTACGTATGCGCTGTTTCAATGTATTACTTCTTAGTCTGTACGCCATTTTATTAATCCACGACTGCTGTTTCATGTTTATTGTTTCGAAACTGTTCTTTCTTGAGTATTATTTCATTGCAAGAAGTAAGAGTTGATTGATATCATTACTTCATCCTGCAGCAATCCTGGAATAATCCCCTGAAATAATCCTCTGGAATAATCCTCTGAAATAATCCTCTGGAATATGAACAAATTAGAATCGTTGCTCTTGCCTGACAAGGTGTGCCGTGACATGTTCTTTTATTTAAAATATTCATTCTGGCCTTTGCAAAAGAAAAGAGTTTTATTATGAATGCCTGTCTGATGTACTGTATTTTTTCTTCAAAAACGGAAAAGTAGTAGTAGTAGCTTGAAAAGTAATAGTAGTAATCGCATCAGCAGCAGTATGATGATGATGATGATGATGATGATGATGATGATGATGATTAAGTTGATGATATTGTTCCAGCTATCTCTCAGAAAATGTTCACTCGAAATAACTTACAGTAAGTAGTTTTGAGGATAAAAGTCTACACTTTCAGTTGACATGAAATAAGCAAAATAGGTCCTTTCAGCCGAAAAATGTATGAGAGTACAACTGGTTATAAAACTTTCGCCTCTGCTGGTGCATAGGGAGCGGTATGTGGTGTATATTATCTGTGCAGAGGAGTATGTGTGTGTATGTGTGTGTGTGTGTGTGTGTGTGTGTGTGTGTGTGTGTGTGTGTGTGCGTGTTGATGGGGGGTGGGGGTATATTACACTCGTGCTCTTATTGTCTGTTACTGGCAAGTAATGAGGGATTTGGTGGAGCGCACAAAAGAAACAGATAGAGGTGGAGTGTTAATGACTACATTTAATTTCCCTCATACAGTTACTGTTTCAGTCTGAGAGAAATTAAACATAATTACTGCCACATTAGTAGTAAATAGTTCTTAGACGGGTTGTTATTCAAGAAAGTTATTTTCTTTCTATTTTTTTTCTTTAGCGTTGCTGTAGATTCATTCCTGTATGATTTCTTCCGCAAGGGAAATTATTTTCTGGAGATCAAGTGAGCCATTATTTGGTGTGCGTTGTTTTATGGTCCTTTTAGCCTTCTCCTTCTTTCTGTTTGTTTGCTTTTTATTTATTTGCTTCATTGTTGGGGTTTTTGTTGTAGAAAGCGAGGGTTTGTTCGTGATTTTTATTTTTTTAATTTTTTAAATATCAGTCGATATTTAGTGCAGATATTACGGTAAAATCTACTGAGAATAATACTAGGCCATGCTTGCTTATTTCATTACAATATTAAAATAAAATTATTAATTTCTTAATAAGTGAGACTTGTTCCAACGCCTTAAATGAAAAAGTAAAAACAAATAGCCCAGTCATAAATGCAGAGAATTGTCTTATAAGATGATAATTAATATTGAAAGCATTTCAGTCACATTACAGCCCGTCTCTTCATACAGGTTGCTGTCTCTGTTGTTTCCAAGTCAGTTTTGTTATGTTGTTTCTGTGAGAATGTTTCCAAGTCAGTTTTGTTATGTTGTTTCTGTGAGAATGTTTCCAAGTCAGTTTTGTTATGTTGTTTCTGTGAGAATGTTTCCAAGTCAGTTTTGTTATGTTGTTTCTGTGAGAATGTTTCCAAGTCAGTTTTGTTATGTTGTTTCTGTGAGAATGTTTCCAAGTCAGTTTTGTTATGTTGTTTCTGTGAGAATGTTTCCAAGTCAGTTTTGTTATGTTGTTTCTGTGAGAATGTTTCCAAGTCAGTTTTGTTATGTTGTTTCTGTGAGAATGTTTCCAAGTCAGTTTTGTTATGTTGTTCGTGTGAGAATATTTCCAAGTCAGTTTTGTTATGTTGTTCATGTGAGAATGTTTTCCAAGTCAGTTTTGTTATGTTGTTCGTGTAAGATTGTGTCTAAGTCGGTTTTGTTATGTTGTTTGTGTAAGATTGTGTAAGATTGTTTTGTTATGTTTGTGGCGTGAAGCCCACTTTCTCACGATTTATTCAGCATAATTAAAAATAAATAATCTTAATTCATAATTATAATTTTAAAATAGTTATAGTCATTGTTATAGTTATAACATAGTGGAGTGCATTTTACCAATATTCTAAAAAGGTGCTAGGCTTACAAAAAATATTTTCTATTATATTTGATGTGCATAATTACAATGAATAATTAAAACAAAATAATTAGCACTAGTCATAATTGGTATTGTAACGACAATGAATAATTAAAACAAAATAATTAGCACTAGTCATAATTGGTATTGTAACGACAATGAATAATTAAAACAAAATAATTAGCACTAGTCATAATTGGTATTGTAACGACAATGAATAATTAAAACAAAATAATTAGCACTAGTCATAATTGGTATTGTAACGACAATGAATAATTAAAACAAAATAATTAGCACTAGTCATAATTGGTATTGTAACGACAATGAATAATTAAAACAAAATAATTCGCACTAGTCATAATTGGTATTGTAACGCCAGTAGCGCTTCGTTTTACTTTACAGTTTTATTAATTAATTAATTAATGCAATTAATTCTACCACTTAATTCAACTTTTTGTTATTTCCTTTTAAAAAGAATTTATTGTGATGACGTAAGTTCTTTTACGTGTTTCGAATTATTTTCCTAAGAATTCCTGAAATTAAAAATACTAATAATCCTAAATAGCCATTACGATTTTTTTTTAGATTGTTGACATTTTTGGTTCTTTTTTTTTTTTTTTTGTTGAGGGTGGGGTCATCCCCTGACCATAGCATTGTTTACCCCATTTTGAGTGGTCGAAAACAAAAAAAAAACAGATAAAGGAAAACAAAATAAAATTTTAGACTTATGACAAAATTTACAAACTAAAGGTTTAGATTTTTTTTAAAAAAGATTTACATACTAAATGTTGAGACCTTTGACACTTTTTACAAACTAAATGTTGAGAGATTTGACAAAATTTACAAACTAAATGCTGAGACCTTTGAAAAGATTTACAACCTAATGCTCAGACTTTAACAAGATTTACAAACTAAATGCTGAGACCTATTACAAGATTTACAAACTAAATATTGAGGCCTTTGACAAGATTTACGAAATAAATGTTGAGACCTTTGACAAGATTTACGAAATAAATGTTGAGACCTTTGACAAGATTTACAAACTAAATGGTGAGACCTTTGACAAGAATCAAGTATTGCTCCAGCATTCCTAGCTTCATGTCATTCGACTATTAATAGACATCACTATCTCCGTGTGTGGCAGCGCGCGTTTGTGTATGCTGCATGAGCGTGCGGCTGTGAGTGACAAGCTGAAGAGACGGACCGGCCTAAAGACGACACTTGAGTGCATTAAACTGATTGTGCATGTCTTCAATGTTGTTTCAACGGGTCAGCTCGCGTCACAGTGCAGTGCACATCGAGCGTCACGTTGCTAGCTTGCTCGCCAAGAGACCAACCGATGATTGAGACTTGTCCTTGAGTTTTGCATTCTGGTCTCTAAGCATGCACATTTTAAAGACTGTTAAATTGTCAAATAAAGTGTATATTTACAATGCTTGGTTATTTTGATTATTTGTTTGTTTGCTTGTTTAGATTAGTTGTTTTTTGCCGTTTGTGTTGTTTGTGGTTATTATTTGGGGGGGTATATCTTGTGTTATTTGTTTTACATTTTGTTTACGTTGATGGTTCTTTTAATATTGTTGCTGTTTGGGAGGGATGGCTTGCTTGCTTATATTTATTTGCACGAAGTGTCTCAGTCCCAGTAGTTTCTCTCTGTGAGAGAGAGACCTGAGCACTAAATTGTAATGAAATTCTATAAATTGTAATAAACCATAAACTAAGACGAACACGATTAGGCTTAGGACCATTTCCCCATCTCTCTCCCTCTCCCAAACAGCACACACACACACCCTTTTTTTTAAAAACAATGATTTTTCTCGAGATGCACTGGGACCCATCCGCGAAATCAACAAATGTTACATGTGGACGTTAGGCAGCAACGAATCAGAATCAAATCATTGATTTCTCTTCGACCTGATATTTCCTGGCAGTACTGAGAATGAAGTTCTTGATACCACAGTAACAGCCTGCTGCACAAAGTCTTTAAGCAGCCTGCTACACAAAGTCTTTAAACAGCCTGCTACACAAAGTCTTTAAACATCCTGCTACACAAAGTCTTTAAACAGCCTGCTACACAAAGTCTTTAAACAGCCTGCTACACAAAGTCTTTAAGCAGCCTGCTACACAAAGTCTTTAAACAGCCTGCTACACAAAGTCTTTAAGCAGCCTGCTACACAAAGTCTTTAAACAACCTGCTACACAAAGTCTTTAAACAGCCTGCTACACAAAGTTCATGACACTACTGATAAATACAGTGTCCAGTTTGCTGTACACGCTCTGTATGACCTTATAAATAAAGTCTTTGACGCCTCTGATAAAGCGGTATCTATTTTGCTGTACAAGCTCTGTACAGGACCTTATATAGTTTTTGACAGTACTTGTCAAAGAAGATTCGATTTCGCAGCAGTAGCATATGTGGCTTAACACTGTAAGCCTGTGTAAGGTCTTTAACAGTACTGGTGGATGAGATCACGATTTCACGCTAATAACTCTAAATAGCTTAAATATAACTTTCTTGATAATTATGATAAATGATATGTTGAATTGATTGACAGCAGTCTTAACTGTATATGGCCCGGGGTGTAAAATCTGAGAAAGTTGCTAAAATGAGGTATAGAATTGATAGAGCCGTATTCATATATGGCCTAGTCGGACATAAAGCCTGACAGAGCAGTTAAACAAGTCTCGATTTTACTGTAGTCTTCTCAAATGGACACGACTCTCTCGAATGTAGTGGTGTCTGGGCCGTATTCTGTCTGGTTTCTTGATGATTCTTATTCAGTTGCACTTAGGTTCACTCTTAACTACACTTTGGCCAATCTTTTACTACACTTTCGCCCTCTCTTTACTATATTTTTACCCTCTCAACTACGCTTTGGAACATTCTTTACTACACTTTGGCCCATTCTTTACTACACTTTGGCCCATTCTTTACTACACTTTGGTCCATTCTTTACTACACTTTGACCAATTTTTTACTACACTTTGGCCCATTCTTTACTAAACGTTGGCGCATTCTTTACTACACTTTGGCCCATTCTTTGCTACACTTTGGCCCACTCTTTACTACACCTTGGCCCATTCTTATCACTCATCTACACTTTGACTCACAATTTATTCTTTTGTGCTCTAGCCCTCAACACTACTTTGGCTCATATTTTCCTTAACTGCATTTTGATCTACACTTCAATAAATTGAATCAGAAGATTTACGTCTGGCAATTTGTTGATTACAGCTCATATTCACAGCCGAATCACGATCCAAAGTAAATTGCCGTGAAGCTTTAAATCTTAGCTGTGTAAATCTCCGTGTGCTTTTACTTTATTTATTTACATAAATCTAGAGTCAAGTACTTACACGCTAGAACACAATGTATTTAAATATAAATGCACACCTTACAATCACAATAATAACACGCTAGAACACAATGTATTTAAATATAAATGCACACCTTACAATCACAATAATAACACGCTAGAACACAATGTATTTAAATATAAATGCACACCTTACAATCACAATAATAACACGCTAGAACACAATGTATTTAAATATAAATGCACACCTTACAATCACAATAATAACACGTTACTGTTATTTTCTAAGCCCTTCATATGGATCGCAGACATGACACACTGATAAATTATTACACTATTTATTATCTGATTCAAACATATCACTGGATCTAAGTTTTATTTAAAATTACGGTTATGACAGTAACCCTACTTATATCTGAATCTTTAATAAATATGACACATTGACGTACTGGTGTCTGAATATTGATTAAAAATGACACGATTGCTATACTAGTGTTAATTAAATGTGACACATTTCTGTAATGGAGTATACGTATTAATAAAAAGTACGCCATTGTTGTGGTGGTTTTTAATTATAATTAAATATGACACATTGCTGTACTGGTTTTTAAATATCAATTAAATATGACACATTTCTGTACTTACCTGAATATTAATTAAAATTACATCATTGATGTACTGATCTTTAAATATTAAATTTAAATGACACCATTGCTGTACTGATCTTTAAATATTAATTTAAAATTACACCATTGCTATACTGGTTTTTAAATATTAATTAAATATGACACATTGCTGTACTGGTATCTGAATATTAATTAAAAGTGATATCATTGCTGTACTGGTTCTGAATAGCAATTAAAATTTACAGATTTTTATACTGGTATTTCAATATTAATTATATAAGGCATATATTGTTGCTTTAGTATTTAAATAGTAATTAAATATGACACATTGCTGTACTTTATGTGAATACAAATTAAATATGACACATTGATGTACTCTATGTGAATACAAATTAAATATGACACATTGCTGTACTCTATGTGAATACAAATTAAATATGACACATTGATGTACTCTATGTGAATACAAATTAAATATGACACATTGCTGTACTCTATGTGAATACAAATTAAATATGGCACTTTGCTGTACTCTATGTGAATACAAATTAAATATGACACATTGCTGTACTCTATGTGAATACAAATTAAATATGGCACATTGCTGTACTCTATGTGAATACAAATTAAATATGGCATATTGATGTACTCTATGTGAATACAAATTAAATATGACACATTGATGTAATCTATGTGAATACAAATTAAATATGGCACATTGCTGTACTCTATGTGAATACAAATTAAATATGGCATATTGATGTACTCTATGTGAATACAAATTAAATATGACATATTGATGTACTCTATGTGAATACAAATTAAATATGGCACATTGCTGTACTCTATGTGAATACAAATTAAATATGGCATATTGATATACTCTATGTGAATACAAATTAAATATGGCACATTGATGTAATCTATGTGAATACAAATTAAATATGACAAATTGATGTGCTGATATCTGAATATTAATTAAATTTTAGAGCTTGATGTACTGGTATTTAAATATTAATTTAAAATGACACAATGATGTACTAATATTTGAATATAAATCAAAATTACATTTACTACACAATATTTCAATGTTATAGAAAAATAATCTTAATTAAAAATATCCGAACATGCGCAATGGAAGAAATGCACGCACTTCGTTCTTTGTTATGCTGTATCTGTGTCACCGTTTACTGGGGGGGGGGGAGTAAGAGGGGGATGCCTTTGGGCAAACACAAGCCGCAGGCCTTAATTTCACACCCATCCTGGACTAAGCTTCCGTCAAGTTAATTAACAAATAGTCCGCAAAGTTAATTAAATCACGCAACTTGGAATCCCCAAAGTTTATTCTTTTACACTTCCGCCCGAAATATACTTCCTACCACCAGATTAAAACTTCACAAAGTTTGTTTTGTTCTTTTTCTTTATCGTTTTCTATTCGTCTAAGAGATCTTGCTCTCACTATTCCGGGTACAGGGAAATATAAGTGCTACCCGAGACTCGTATCCCTTAGAGGAGGCTTACAGTACAACAACACATAATTTCATCCGGAACTGTCCAAATTATTGTACTTCCGGAACTGTCCAATTTATTGTACCGGAACTTTCCAATTTATTGTACTTCCGGAACTGTCCAATTAATTGTACTTATCCAAAATGTGTAACATACCATCGACGTTTGGTTAATTTTACACTGGGCAACAGGTAGAATCATATCTATCCCTACCTGTACAATAACTCAAGCATGTGAAAAGATACCGGGTATAGAAAGATAACCTACGCATGAATGCACTTACTACGGACTTTGTCACGGCAGATGGCTCAGCCGACTAGTCCCCTTGGCCGGCCCTACCTAGTCTCACTGCTTCCAGGTGTCTTGTAAATGGCGGTTCTGATTACATGTTAAATCCGTACAAGATTAGTTATGGCAACTAAGATTATTTTTTAAATGTGCTGTTGCTACTTACGATGTACTATGCAAAAAAAGCAAAGAGGAAGAAGGAATCACGAATCCATTATCCATAAAAAAATCTGTCGTCGAATAGCAGCTTAGCTAGATTCCAGAGAAAACTTAAATGCGTGTACAACAGATATTTCTTCTCGGCCGGGACTCTGCTCTTCCCTAGAAAACTATTTCCGACTTTAAGTCTGGAGAGCGTGTTACGGTTTATAAGACCGCTACAATTTTTTCAGCCTTGTCGTCGCCGGTACAAGCTGCAAAAAACCTTGTAATTTCTGTAGAATTTCTCCTGGGATCTTTAACAGCAGCAAATTTGTTTATGAATTATTAAATCATCATAATTCAATAATTCCCTTAAATCTTACGACGATTCTTTACGTCTGAATTTTGAGAAGAAACCGAGAAGAAAACACAAAAATCAACTTCGACTTGACTGTCAGAATCCAACATGCTTTCGAATTTTTAAAATTCATTCGGGATGAAGTAGCTAAGCGGAATTATTTTGTTAAAAATTCAAGTCGTCGTTACGCGCATGCGTGTTTTGTCTTTTGGTGCGTGCAAGCAAGCTGTTAACTAGCAGTTAAGGAAGAGTTACGCGACTTAGTCGGCAAAGCTACTGAATTTCTAATGGAGTCAAGAAACAAGCCATCTGCCTGCGAATTGTCGATTTGCACATTTCAAGTGCGGCAGCCGCTATAGGGACAATTCCAAAGGGAGCGGAAAGAAAATTATGATTAGTTTAATCTGAAAACATCAAATAAAAGTAATCAAACGCTGTCTGCACGGAATGCTCAATTAAACTCACTCATTCGGAACAAATTAAAATATACTGACGTGTAACTGTAGACTAGGGCTGGGCTTGGGTATTTTTGTTGTTGACATGTTCGTAGTTATTCATAATCATCATTTATGTTCATTCTGAAGGTGTACTTTTCCTCTTTGTTATTTAAAGTTTTATTATTACAGGTAAAGTAAGAAATTAAAAATAAAATAGTTTAAATAAACTTTTAAACTGTAATCAAAGTGACATATCTGTATTTATTTGTTGTTTTCTTACTCTTTCAGCACACATACACACTTACATGTGTGTGTGTGTTGGGGGTGTGTGTGCATTGCACATTGCATTTTTCTAGTTATTTAATAATGTGTGTGTGTGTGTGTGTCTGTTTATGTTCTGTTTTTCTACTTTGTGAGCTATATATTTGTTTTTCTTTTTTCTTACTATCCATCAGTCTATCTATCTATCCGCATATCTGTTATCTATCCCTCCTCTTTTTCTCATCTCTCTGTGTGTATGCTATGTTATTTACATCAATATATTAATTTTTTATATTAATCTATCTCTATATCTGAATGATTATACTTTTTTATGCATCTGTCCTTCCATCTGTTCTGAGTCACTTTTTATGAGAGACATTAAGAAGATAAATACACAGACAGGCAAGTTATACATATTCCATATATTTATTAAACACTAGTGTTTATAACACCATAGTTCGGGGGGGGGGGGGACTTCAAAAGCAATGTGTTCCTAACCGTCATTATTCCTCAAATACATCTTGCTCACTTCAAAGCCTCGTTCAATCATTTACCTACAGAAACATTTTTTAAATGTGTCAAAAACTAATTGAAGAAAAAAAAAAACCAATGACACTCACCTTGTGTCAGCAGCGCCAAGCACACTCCTTGAACACAGAACACTAGCACCGAAACGGGCACGTAACTCTTCATTCTCGCTCTTTAAATTGTGTCCCCTGTCGATTCCAAAGCACGCAATAAGTGTACCTAGACTCCTCCAGTGGAAGCAGTATCCCTAGATGTTACCGGAAGTCAGAATCATCTTGGAAATAATCTGTCATGAGCTGCGCAACATGTAATTATGTTTATGTGATTGTTTCTTACTCGATAGTGGGATTTTGAAAAGCACGCCCGGTGAGGACCTAACAAACTTTTCAGGTGCAGTATGCTTGTTAATCACGTCACTGCCAGGTCGGATTGTTGATCTAATCACACGCTGTCGATTATCATTTCGGTTACTGGTCGTAATGTGCTGGATTTTATCAGACACTTCCGTTGGCAGTATGAAGCCAGTTTTGTTAGCAGCACAAAGTAAGTTGTAGTAGCAGTAAACGCCCCTGTCACAAAATAGACGACCAATGAGGGCAGTCGAGTCAGAAAGGCTCGTTGAGCGAGGGACTAGGATTGAAGTAATGGCGGCACAGCTAACTTTTCTTGTTCTGATTGCCTTCTTAATCAAATTGCCCGCAATTTACTTTTCAACATGTTGACGTGGTTGTGTTGCGATTGTCATGCTGGGAACATTAAACTTTGACTTCCGCTCGCCAAGAGATTGCTATCAGCTGTCTTGTACTAGAGGCTGTAATACTTGCGGGTTCTTTCTGGTGTCAGGTGACTCTGGAGGGCAAACGTTTCCCGTGGAAACGTCAAAAGTAAAAGTAACTGAAAAAGTGGCTACCTGACTGCGTTAACAAAAGCGAACGTTTACATCGGCTTTGGAACACAGACTCTGGATCTTTGCAATTGTTGATTCCTTTTCCGTCCACAGGTTTGCCTTGTTGATTCGGAGTGAAGTAGCAATTGGACCAGCCCTCTTATCCAGCTTCACATCAAAAGCACTACAAGACATTAAAAGACATTTAATATTATTTCTCTTCTATTTTGAAGAAAAAGGGATTTTGACTTTATTTTTACCGTAGAGTAAAACTTCTTTAAAATTTAGTTTTAATAAAGCGCTGGTAAAACCTCATAAATTTAGATCTAAATTGTCGAGAGAAGATATGCGTATAAGAATATGTTTGAGTGTGTGCTCGCTCGCGCGTGCGCGTGTTTGTATATGTATGTGTTGCGTGTTTGCTCACTGTACAAATTTGAAAAATAAGTTCATTGTACGCATTTATGCTTGAATGAAATAGAAACATAATTATGTATATTCAAATGAGATAAATAATTTTATATTTTCTTCCGTTGTCATACATATGTATATTCAAATGAGATAAATAATTTTATATTTTCATCCGTTGTCATACAAATATTTTTTATTTCGATAAATATTTATTTTTTTATTCAATTAGTGTAGTTTTTCATTATTATTCTATACCTTTTTCATCTTCTACATATTGTTTGTTTTATATCTTTTTCATTCCATATTATCTGCCCATATAATATTTTTTCATTTAATGTTATCTACCTTCTTATTCCTCCATGTTCCGGTCTGTTTGAATATATAGTCTTGTATTCATTTCCTCTTCTCTGTTCTATTTTTCTTTTTTCATTCTATTCTGTTTTATATTTCTTTTCATTCTATTCTCTGTTCTGTATTTCTTTTTCATTCTATTCTCTGTTCTATATTTCTTTTTCATTCTATTTTCTGTTCTGTATTTCTTTTTCATTCTATTCTCTGTTCTATTTTTCTTTTTCATTCTATCTTCTCTTCTATATTTCTTTTTTATTCTGTTCTCTGCATAGTACAGTCCCCTCTCCCTCCCATTAATTCCAGATTTTCTTCTACATATATGCTTTCAATAGTGCTTGTATTGTGTATGTCATCCAAATTGTATGGCAAGGACAGGCCTATTTAATTAACTTATTTTTTTCTTGTGTCAACTCTTCAGTCTGTTTATCTTACGCAAACCTTGTCTGGTTATTTATTATTTCATGTTGTCTGTTACATAATACGAGAGTTCTCTATGGTTTTGAACAGTCGAGGAAAGTATTTCATGGGACCTTATTTGTCGATGTAAGTCTTTGGCCTGTACAAGTATCCACTGTTTTAAATTTTCTGCAAGTATTATGTCTAAGATTCAACATTAATTATATTTAAAGGGTTCTACACGTTATACCAAATTCTATATTAATTACATGTAAAATTCTACATTCTACACATCCACGTTTGGATATTAATTACATCTAAAGTTCTACACACGTATATCTAAGGTTTTACATTAATTATATCAAATATTCCACATACATTATATCTAAGGTTTTACATTAATTATATCAAATATTCCACATACATTATATCTAAGGTTTTACATTAATTATATCAAAGGTTCTGCACACATGTATTTAAGGTTCACAATTATTTATGTGTAAGGCTCTTCACATATATCTAAGTTACTGTATTATTTATATCTAAGACCTTACACTCATTATAATTAAGATTTTACATTAAATATATATATGGATGTACACACATCATATCTAAGGTTCTACAGTAATTATATTTCTTTACACACGTTATATATAAGGTTCTACATTTATATCAAAAGCCCTACACACATTTTATCTAAGGTTCTACAATAATTCGTGGAATCTTCTCCCATGTTTGCTTATACATCTCTGCTTGCCGATTAGTGTCACTCCTTGATGTAGACAGATGACAACAACATTTGTTTCTTATTTGGAAAAGTTAAAAGTCTACACAGACATCTTGATTGAAGGATTTGGTTTCCAACCACTCAAGGTTCGTTTGGGCTGACCCACACAACAGCTTATTTATCACTCTGTTTCCAAATTCACGTCCACTCGCAGAAAGATCCAATGTCCCGTCTCATCCCAAAATAATAACAACAAAATCCTTTTTTTTTCTTTAACGTGAGTTAACGTACTCACAAGAAAGAGAAGAGAATACAAAGCGCAGATAAAGGTTTCGGTAAAGATTAGTCGGGTTGCATTCGTCTCAGTACGGCAGTGCTCTGAGTTGTTACAATGAAAACTTTTGTGTTACGGGCTCAAAATTGTCTTTCTTGATGTGAAAGTTTGACTCTGTCTGTCTGTCTGTCTATCTGTCTGTCTGTCTGTCTGTCTGTCTCTCTCTCTCTCTCTCTCTCTCTCTCTCTCTCTCTCTCTCTCTCTCTCTCTCTCTCTCTCTCTCTCTCTCTCTCTCAGAAGAAGAAGAAGAAAAAGACACATGGTAGGCCCATACCAGTGACTTGTTCAAACACCTCGGCTGTAATCCACCTTTAACTGGTTCATTATTCCCTGCTGTTGCATCTCAGTTTAAGAACTAATCATGTATCTTGCATTTCCACAGCAAGTGGAGATGTGCTTAACTTGTGCTTACAACGGGTGTTTATTTATGTAAGATATTGCACGCCAGCCGTAAGAGCCACTGGGTGGCAATGTACATCGTTACTTTGAGTTATCTTCCCTTTACGAAATGTTTAAATGAAAACAATGTTTACATTCTGCTTGAAGACGTCTGCATGAGTGAAGAGATGTGTATCATATATAAAAATAAACGCATACAATTTTCTTTTATAAGAAACAAAAGAAATCGCCAAGAGTCGTTAAGAACTGAGCATTTTCATTTGCAACCATAGTAACCACTACAAACATCCTACGTCTGGGAAGGAATCTAACAGAACATTTGTTCTTTTTCTTTTCCTTATATGGTTATATGAAGGTACGTTTAAACATAAATATTCAGGTAAACAAAATTTACCAGCTCACATTCAAAACCTCCAGTGCGTGTTCCTTTTGGATTCTGGCATTCTTCTTGTCTGTCATCAAACACATGGCCAATGGCCAGCGAAACATGAGCCAAATCGGTGATAAAATATGCTCTGGGGAAAGTGTTATTTTTGTAATATAATTCTGCAAATATTAACAGTTTTATCTGCAACATCGAATAATTTATGTCTTGACCAAAAGCTTGGACAAAAAGAAAAACTATGACGTCACTTCTCACTTCGTAATTAAAATACGGAGTCGCAGGAAAAAAACACTTCCGATTCAAATATATTTCACTTTTGGAGTCGATCTCGATAAATTAAAGCACATTTTTCCTCCAGGAATCAAAGAACACATACTGCAGCACATGAATTTTCCCAATGAAACTCCGCTCACAGTGGACCCTTGTGCGAGTCAGTCAGGGAGTGTTGGCCAACTTTGCCAGGGCTGGGCAACCAGTCAGTCACATGGCAACCACGAAAAAGACGCGGCGTCGCAAGACTACAGATAATGGATACGCACTTTTCGATAATCCGTCCACCGCCGCTTTGTGGTAGGACCCAAAGCTAATGAAATATAAACACCCTTGCCATTCCACACAGCCAGCACGCCCCATAGCTGAGCGGCGAAAAGTTGGGTACAAGGTGGTTTGCAAGGGGAGGCGGGGTTCATAGTAAAGTAGACCAAGCGACCGTAAGGAAACTTCGCTTTCTTGTCAGAAACTTGTCAGACAAAACGTGTAAGCTGTCCCGCTTTCTGTTTGCACGTGCAATGACGACCTCCCCCACCCTTGAACCCACCCACCCCCCTTCCAAACTATTCTCGGTCGATAGAGCGCGCGTTTGAATGTCACATAGCCTACTGTTCCCAGTAAGCCGGATGATCTCCGTCACGTGACCCGTGTGTCAGTGTCTGTGTCATTTCGGAGTCTTGTTTGTCGAAGTCAAGTGTGTGTATGTCAGAAGGGAGAGCAAAACGAAAGCCGATTTCCATGGCACTGGAAGATAAAATTCTCATCCGCGTCATCTGCATGTTACGGCAGTGTCCGTGCTCGCGCACGCGCGTGCGTGCATGATGAAAGTGCGAGTGAATCTAAAGGGTGGGCTTGTGGTGCCTGGTCGCCCTTGGGGACCGCCCCCGTTTATCGACTCGAGGCGTGGCATTGGAGAGAGGGAGAGGGAGAAATAAAGGTTGGGTAACTGTAAATATGTAGTCAAATGGATGTAGACAAAGATTAAAAGAGCACACCAAGTTAACCTTATTGGCCTCTGATGTACCTCGGTGGGTACCCAGATATAGAGACAGATATAAGCGCCCGTTAATCACTTCACTGACATTCGGATCTTGCAAAATCTCTTCTCGGTTTTGCATATGGTAGCACAAGTAACCACGTCAACATTTTAATTTTTTTTGTGTGTGTGACAGTGTGCGTGAGTAGGGTGGGAGGATTCATATTAGATAGTCCCTTGAGATTCACTGAACTTTCGTTTTAAAACCACGATTCATTATTCAACACACTCTTCTAAAGTAAGTTACTTTAGCTATCCATTGAATGCAGCACTTATATTGTTTGAGAACTCCATAGTTTGAACCTTTGCTGCCCTCGATTTTACACCTGCATAGCATGAGCAGTCAACAATCCGGTATTATACTGTTGTTTTCTTCTCGTCTAACAGTTTTCAAACAAGCTTATAATCTCCATGAAGCGAGGAAGACGCGATTATCTAAGTGTTCGGCCATGGATGTGTGGGTGGGTGCGGACGTGATGAGCCATAGATAGACAGAAGGACAATTAAGTATGTTGTCAATAAAACTAAAAGCTTTCAGTAATAATGCATGAACATTCTTTCAGGCCATGCACAAGAGTTCGGGTCGAGCAGACAGCAAGTCCAGAGACTGTGCATTGAAAGAATAATGCGTGTCCCTTAGCTGAGATAACAAAGATCTTAACGATACTTGGCATCCTATCATCACAGACTTCCAGTCGCAGCTAAACGTGCAATAATTAAAACCGCAAAGAAAAACTCTTCGAATTGAATGATTGATTAAAAATGGTGGTCATTATATACAACAGCTAATTTTGCTTTGCCCTCTGTATTTATGTATTTTTACGTTATTTTTTTTAATTTTTATTTATTTTGTATGTATGTGTGGGTGGTTTTTTTCTTTTGTTTCGTTTGGAAGGGGGGTGGGGGAACTGACACAAAAAGTGATCATTATGGCGGCCGAGAGAATAAAGCGTTTAAGTTTTTCCACAAGATGATAGGTTCAGTCTGCGCTACAGCCTTACAGCACGCTACTGCCCCTTTTACCGCTGCATTGTCGAAGTTATCCGCCCTTGTGACTGCCACAGTCGGAGAGAAAATGCCTGGGAACGGCAAAGACGAACGCAGATTCCGACAGAAAGGGCAAATTGACTTGAAGTGTTAAGTCACTCACCGCACTACATTGAGTCGTCAGGCAAAGAAATATGTAATGGTGTACGTGTGGTTTCTGTTTCACGAACGAGGTGATCATTGATTAAAACTTAATGGATAGTTTTAATGGACTGATTAAAGCGATAATTAACGAGTAACTGGCATTACGATTTGTATTTCATTTTCTTATTGTTTACTGATTAGTTTGCGCGCGTGCTTCCTAGGAATGTTCCAGCAACAAGAATAAACTGATATGTTTTACTTGCTGTGCTTTTATTTTTACTGAGAAAATAAAATAAATTATTTATATGTGTGTGTGTACAGATAGATAGAGATAGCTAGAAAGAGAGAGAGAGCGATAGAGAGAGAGAGAGAGAAATAGTGAAAAAGAAACGACAACCGAGACAAAATTGCTGTTCTGACTTTAAAGGATTCTAATCTAAAACATGCAACCGCAGCAATAATAAAGAAAGTGGTTGATTAATAAAAACTGAGGCTTGTAACATTCAATACTCGAGAAGACTGCTATAAAGCCTCTTATGCAATGTATTACGTCAGAATTATTTATAGTATGTACACGAACTATTTGATTCGCTTTGAATCATGGTTGAGTGGTCGGTCCGCCAGACTGTTGAGTTACCTTACGCTTGGTCACTTAAGAGTGAAACAAGAGCAGTAGGCTCCTTTGGAAATGTACAAGCAATTCTAAGTCAAAATTATTCATATTGTCTTATTCCCCACGACGAAATATGCATTCCATTATTTGTTGATTTCTTCGGCGGTTGTCTATTTTCACAGTGAAATAATCTGCGATTTCCAATCACAGTAAACATATTCAACCAATCAATCGATAGGGTTACAGTGACTTCATTAAAGGTTTTGTATAACTTTAATTCTCACTTATACCTGCTGGAAGTTTGGAGTTTAATTTTTAAAATTGGAGAAAGTATATTTTAATGAACGTAATAGTACCGATATGGTCCGCCTGTACCTGAAATTAATTCTATATTGCTTCAAACTTCCCTCAACACAATATTACTATAGTAGACGTGTTGTTTGCCCATTAATTCCGCCAAAACTGTGCTTGACCTGCAATTTTCTCAGTATACGGGTAAGTATTGCAATTTAGTTTCTTCAGTACAATAATTTTATGTGGGTAAGTACTGCTATTTAGTTTTGTCAGCACAATACTTGTGTGGGTAAGTAGCAAACCATACTTTTTTAGGAGTAGGTAAGTAAACAATACTTTCTGTGGAAAAAATAGTTCTTTATATTTTTGCTTTCGTCAGCACAATTCTGTGGCATTTTCCTTCCCATTTCTGCTCTTTTTATACACAAATCAACCAACATGGTGTCAGAGAAACTGACGAACTGCAACAAGCTTTATAACTCAGTGATTTAGTTATTGTCTATTAACATAGCTTTATAACTCAGTGATTTAGTTATTGTCTATTAACATAGCTTAACACAGATTCGGTGGGATCAATGCTGACTATCTAACAGTAATCTTAATCATCTCTTGTAATGTAAATTCAATACCGTGAAAGAATTCAGTCTGGTTTATCTTATGGGAACTCAAAATACAGTAATAAAAATCTATCTGGGAGCTGTTATGTGAACTCAAAATGCTATAATACAATTCACTATGAGTGCTGTTATGTGAACTCAAAATGCTATAATACAATTCACTATGAGTGTTGTTATGTGAACTCAAAATGCTATAATACAATTCACTGTGAGTGTTGTTATGTGAACTCAAAATGCTATAATACAATTCACTATGAGTGCTGTTATGTGAACTCAAAATGCCGTGAAGGACTTTTTTAACCTTAGTGCTGTTATAAGAACTCAAAATTCTGTGCTAAAATTCTATCTGTGTACTGTGATGTGAACTAAAATCTTTTGCTAGAATTCACCTGGGTGCTGGATTACCTCTGTTAATTATTTTATTCACTCCTATAATTTATGGAAACACATAATTTAATAAGCATAACTGCATTCCCTCACCCAGTCTGCCTATTATATTATCAACAAATTTCCTGTACAAGTATTAGTACGAGCTAATAACTCAGACACCAATAATATAATTTTTCGACATCCTGGTACCTTGCCTCCCGAGATAAGAGGGCGTAACTTATTTAAACGTGTCGTGTTACTAATTTTGCGTGAGTCAGTTAAAGTGCTTACCCCACTACCACCACGGCCATTCCAAAAATTCCATTTAAGGGAAGGTGATATTACATCGAAAATTTAATACATAACAAACAAATATTTAGAAAAAATATTTGACTAGAGGGATATCGACCTCATATAGAATAAATACACCATACAAATATATATGGGTCGCGTATCATATACTTAGCTGTTTACGGCACAGAAGAGTGATTTCCCCTGTTTCTGTCCACAATACATCATACAAATAGTGAGTCGCGTATCGTATACTTAGCTGTTTACGGCACAGAAGAGTGATTTCCCCTGCTTCTGACCACAATAACTCAGTCAGGACATTGAAGAACGGACCTGGCCTTGTACCATATAGTCACAGTTCTTGGACTCCTGGTCCCAAACACACCTGGATCAATTGTCCAAATTTAGTACCCCAACGTAGTTTATGCTCGTGATCGAAATATCTGGTCACACAAGACTTCGGTACTGGTGGAGAATCAATTGCGAATTAACTGACATAAGAATCCATGTAAGAAGCCATTACTTAGTATGTTGATTTTCCTGAATAAATAGAACTAATTTCCTGACTGTATAGAAATGAATATCGGCGATTAGTCTGTAAAATTTTCTAAAATCAAATTATATAAATTCTTGTTCTGCAGTGCAGTGTTTCAGTTTAAAACAAATTGCATAACATTTCCATAATCAAATTATATAAACTTTTGTTCTGCAGGATAGTGTTTCAGTTAAAATAAATTATATAAACTTTTTTTCTGTAGTGCAATGTTTCAGTTTAAAAAATGTATTTAATTACCATTTAAAATGGGGCAAATCTTTTATCAAATATATAGATCTCTCAAAAGAATTTAAATTAATGCAATTTACAAGACTGTATCTTACACACATGATTCAAATACTTTTTAGATGATTCAATCACCTTCGGTAAATTTTTATTTTAAGATTCCAATGTTTCATATCGAAGCAAAATTCAATCGATTTTTTATTTTATCAAAATAATATCAACATTTATTCACACTCCTGTTTAACTAGATCAATACAAAATATACACAAGCATGCATAAACAAATAAGAGTGCATAAACAAATAGAGTGCATAAACAAATAAGAGTGCATAAACAAATAAGAGTGCATAAACAAATAAGAGTGCATAAACAAATAGAGTGCATAAACAAATAAGAGTGCATAAACAAATAAGAGTACATAAACAAATAAGAGTACAATCAGAAAAAGTATCTCTAATTGTACTGACTTTTAAAATACTTTACTAGGCTGCCAACCAATGGTCTTGTTGATGCTTCTCTCATGGAATCCTTCAGCAAAGTGATAATATTAACAAATTGATGAAATAGAGTACCCTATAGATACAAAATGATGCAAATGACATAATGACGTGCATTATTTTTAAGTGGCAATATAAAATAAATCTTGACATAAATGAAAATAATAAAAGTTCAAAATAATGTTATTATAGAATGATGACAATATACGTAAATATAATGTATATTATATTATATTATAATATAATAAAATAAATGTAATAATATAAGCGCAAGGTTACCACCTTTCCAAAGTTTAGTAATTTTATTGAATTAACATGAATAAAGTGCTCTACAAATTTCATCACAAAAATGCATCATAAGTAAAAGTATATGGAAACAAGTAACAAATAGAGGAAGGGATGGAAATATTTGTCACAGCCTTATTCCCATCATGCATCCACCATCCTCGTCTGCTAGCCTTTGGAAAATACAAGGTCATAGATCACGTGATTTTCTTTACGTCGTTGGGCGCACTAATGCTTCTAAAGAACTTCACAAATTTGGGTGCACTAATGCTTCTAAAGAACAACTTCACAACTCTCCACTGTTCTTTACGCAAATAAAATATTATTGGCGTCTAATATTTAAAAAAAATGTATCAATACTTTCATGAGTAACTGTTTCCTCTTTAATAACATTTCCTGAATCATTTCCGTCACAGAAGTCTAATACGCTGGCAAATCACTAGCTGCTCTCATTCTCGTTAAATCATGACCATTGGATAATAATAAAAAAAATAATAAAATAATAAAATAATAAAATAAAACTACTCACTGGTTTGCATTATATCAGCAATTTCTAGAACATTCTCGCTTCGAGCATTTACTTTGAACTTAGACACCTTCAAAATTACCACCATAGGGAGTGCCTAAGATCGGGTTACTGCGACAATTTAACAATTTATATAACAATTCAATTTAAAATAGGGATAGGCAAATTTACTCCGCCACACATGATTACCATAGATTAATGATCACAAACTGATTTACTGACTGATAGAAGACACAGTAATACTGGATATTTCACTCAGTTCCCTTCATTGCCCAGTGTTGTCTATATTGGAAACGGTAATAACTGTCATTACGCGGATATATTTCTGGCGCTTGAACTGATACATGCCAAGAGGCTGTTGGTGGAGGAGTGAGCACAAACGGTGATGGTGGCTGTGGCTGGGAGCTGCGATCAAATAGTGATGCCAGACAAATAAATTTAATATAAATGACAATTTTATTTCACTATCTCTCTTAAATTACGCAAACGGGTCTAAAGGAAATTCCCTCCCTCACCTGCCACATTTATCATACTAATTCGTTTACTGCCTGTGCTAAAACTGAACTAAATAAACAAAACTCTAGACAAATTTAATTACGAAATGTAGAAAATTTAATGTTTATGTTACTACAAACGAGGATTAGATAAACAAGTCTGTGTATGATGTAGAAAGAGGCGTAGAAGAGAAGCGCCCGCAGCAGTTCGTTTTTGAAAGTAAAAATAAAAAAATAAATAAATGAACGACATCTATGTTATTTTTCTGGTTCAGAGCGTGTCACAGAGCCACTGCTTAACAGGACAACAATAAAAATTATTTTACAAATAGAAATAAACAGCGACTAAAACAACATCATCAACTACAACCACACCACTACCGCACCAGCAACAATGTAAAAAAATGAGTTATCAAAGTAAAAGTAAGGGAGGAAAAATAAGGAACTGTGCAAGTTTCAAACAGATATAATTTTGCTCCTGTCGAATCGCACATAGGCGCCCATCTCCGGGTGAAAGACGGTTTGAAGACAAACGACCATCGAGTCACGGAACAACATTTGATGACAAAAGGCAAACTGACGGGTTCAACCAGTAAGCCTTAAATTGATGCTGAAGAGATTATTGCTCTGACAGGTCCGTTTGTAACAGACTCAGTCTTGGCGTCCCCTCGATGGCGGAAAGAAAAATGTACAGGACAGCAGTGTTAAATGGACGCAAGTGCTTTCAGCATCTCTTGGTCATAGGAATGAGTGTGCCCGCGTTGAATGAGTGAGCATGTGTGTGCCTGCATGTACGTGAGTATGTGTGTGTGCGCGCACTTGATTGTGTAAGCATATGTGTCTGCGTGTATGTGCAAGTGTTAGGAAAATGTGTCTGTGTGTGTGTTTAAGTACATTACGTTATCCTTAGTTTTGTTTGTGTTTAACTATTTTACGTTATTATTATCATCATCGTCGTCGTCATCATCATCACCATCAAATTCATGCATTATCCAGATTTTTGTATATTGCAGATTTATTATATATAAAACTACTGTTGACATATTTATCCATGAATTTATTATCCAGAAGGTGTTATCAAAGACTGATTTATTTTCCACACCCGTGAATATATTTGTTTATATTGTGGTGTCAAGATCCTGATAATCTGGTTCAAAAGAACACCCTCTATCTTTAATTTCTAATGTATTGAACACATCTAAATGGGATTTTGACCAGTAATGGTGCTGAAAGCAAATCGTCACAAAAATAAAACAATGAGTACTCAGATATGCCTCATTCTCAATTTCAGATAACAGAATGTAATAATTTGGAGACATTTTATTGCTGTGGCTACTGTCATTTGGGATTGTATCTGAGTTTGTTGTTATTGTCACCAGCGTTGTATCTTCAGTATTGTCATTATCGTAGTTGTTAAAAATGACGCGCCTGAACGATGTGTTTCGGTTCTAAGTATTCTTATTTCTTTGCTTTTTTTATTGTTTTTTTCTCTATCTCAACCGGATTAGTGCCGTACTGTGGAACACCAGCGCTGTACATGTGTATGCTCAATACGTAGAATACGTCTTGTCGGAGGGTCCAATCTCATGCAATATTTTGCTGTTGTTGTTCTCAAACTCCTCCACCTATCCACTCTACAGTTTGTTCACTTTGGCAGATGTTATCATGATAAAGTTTCAACATGACATTTTCTTCGTGTTCTTGTAGTGTCAGTAACAGCTAGTGGCTACCATGTGTCCATGGCTTGACCTTAGTCCGCCCGTTGTCAAGTTCACTTCTTAAAGTGTTCTTGTAGTGTCAGTAACAGCTAGTGGCTACCATGTGTCCATGGCTTGACCTTAGTCCGCCCGTTGTCATGTTCACTTCTTAAAGTGTTCTTGAGCATCTACAAGCACTCTTGAGCTTACGCCCCTCGGGTCCAGGTAGGGCATGTGTTGTGCGTCTGTTTTCGTTTTTAAGAATAGGTTTGGTGAATTATATATCAGTTCTTCTATCGGACAGAATGTGCTGAGATAAAATAATGAAAAGAGTGTCGGTGATCTACCTAGATAAAAGTAACTTTTAAGTGTATTGAAGTGTGTGGGTATGTGTGTGTGTGTGTGTGTGTGTGTGTGTGTTTGTTTGTGTGTGTGTTGTGTTGACATCTAGCGCACATGTGCTTGAGAGTAGGAATGCATATGCGTGTGTGTTTTGTGTGGTGTTTTTTTATAATAAATATTGGTGTATACTATGCGTGCGTGTTTATATGTGTGTATATGCATGTGCCTGGCAAGAAGTAGATGTTCAATATTTTTTCAAATAAATATTTTGTCTATCATGGTTTTTAGTTTCTGCTAGCTATTTTGTTTATTCTCGTCATTTTTTTATCATCACTATAATCTTGCTAATTTGTTGTCCACGTATCGCCATTATAATCCTGTTAGTTTGTTCTCTGTGTATCACCATTATAATCTTGCTAATATATAGTCCACGTATCGCCAATAAAATCCTGTTAGTTTGTTCTCTGTGCATCAGCATTATAATCTTGCTAATTTGTTGTCTAAATATCACCACTTTAATAATCCTGTTTGTTCTCTGTGTATCACCATTATAATCTTGCTAATTTGTTGTCTACGTATCGCCATTATAATCCTGTTAGTTTGTTTTCTGTGTATCACCATTATAATCTTGCTAATTTGTTGTCTACGTATCTCCATTATAATCCTGTTAGTTTGTTCTCTATGCGTCACCATTATAATCTTGCTAATTTGTTCTCTGTTGTCGCTCTCTCCATAGATCAGATTATTAATTTAGGCTGGTCACATTAAATAAATATTAAATTAATAAAATATAAAATTCAAACAATAAAATATGCATTGTTATAAAAGATAAAAGGTGATTACACATCAACTTTAGTTATTAAAGTTACAAGGAAAGGTTTTAGTTGGGATCCAGTGTAGGGCAAACGGAAATATTTCAAGTAAACTATCGAAGCTCATTGATATGAATGGCCCTGATCTCAAGTAGTGAGTAAAAACCTCAGAGAGTAAAAATGAAAGTTCGGAAGTAAAATTTACAATTGTACCTGTAGGCCAGGAAATCCCAAGTTCACTTGTCTGTGAATGGAAGCGGGATGAACATGTGCTTAGTTTGTGTGATTCAAGGGTTAAGGTATGACAGACGTGACAACATAAATTTAAAAATTAATTAAAATCACTTCTTCAAGACACTGCCTAGAATCCAGCCTAGAAGTGAAGATAGTCCTCTTCATAAAAAATCGTAAAACGTTTGGTTTGTGTGAGAGAGTCATATGGACTTTGAAAAATGTTTCCTTGAAAAAAGAGCTCAGGAACCATTAGTACATAGTTTCTTTCAATTTTTGTTTTGACAGAAACTAAAGGTTTCTTTTTTTTTTTTTCTTGTTCCAGTTTAGTTTCTGGTTTCTGGTTTGGTCCTTATGCCATTCTAGATCCAGTCTCCACTCTTGGTCAAGACTGTGTGAGAAAATTCTTTGGGATATTGTGCGTATTGTGAGCGTGAAACAGACATTAGACCATGTGTGAAATACACAGAACCTCATAATTGACCATGTCAGTTAAGCAGTGTATAAGATAAGTGTTATCTGAACATTTGTGATGAGAAGTTTTTTCATTTGAATTTAAGTGTCAAGAGAAATGTTACTTCGAGGGAGAACTCTGTAAATGAACAATAAATTTTGGGGGAAATAATTTGCAGATAGAAAATGTACATTAGGGACAGGCTAGAATCCTCTAAGATAATTGTGACAATGATTTAAATTGTAATCGATATGTATTTTGATTGATTTCTTATATATATTCTTTCACAAATCTTCTTTTAATATTAAGTTTTCATTCAAATTTCGTGTAATTTTTTCTCATCTTCACTTAATATATATATTGGGAGATAACTCCACTAGGGGCTTGTAGAGTCACCAGGTGTGTGTCACTCGATTGTCGTGTTATTCTAGATTGTAATTAATTTACGGCGACCGACATCTATGTATCACCATTATAATCTTACTAGTTTGTTCTCTGTGTATTGCCATTATACTCTTGCTATCGCCATTATACTCTTACTCGTTTGTTCTCTACGTATTACCATTATACTCTTGCTATTGCCATTATATTCTTGCTAGTTTGTTCTCTGTGTATTGCCGTTATACTCTTGCAAGTTTTTTTCTATTTCGGTTTTAGTTTGTTAAGAGATTGCATTATCACAAATCTTGTCCTAAGTCTTTCAGGACCCCTAATGATTGTGACTACAATCTTTCAGTACTCCTATTGCTTGTGACTGCAATCTTTCAGTACTCCTAATGCTTGTGACTGCAATCTTTCAGTACTCCTATTGCTTGTGACTGCAATCTTTCAGTACCCCTAATGCTTGTGACTACAATCTTTCAGTACTCCTAATGCTTGTGACTGCAATCTTTCAGTACTCCTATTGCTTGTGCTGCAATCTTTCAGTACTCCTAATGCTTGTGACTGCAATCTTTCAGTACTCCTAATGCTCGTGACTGCAGTTCATTCATTTCGTACCTTTATTACTTGTGACTGCAATCGTCCAGTATCCCTATTACTTGTGACTGCAGTCTTTCAGTATTCTTAGCAGCCCATTCCTTCCGTACCCTTAATGCTTGTATTATTTGTCCTTTTTTGGTTGACCAGAAGCAATGTAAGGAGTCGTGGTTACTGCATAAAGCCTATAAATAACTGTCCCTAAGGGTGGTGTTTGTTAAAAGTGAAAATATTTCTTGTGACAATGGTTCCATTTCTCTCTCTCTCTCTCTCTCTTTCTCTCTCTCTCTTAATGTGTCACACATACACACACACATACATACACACACACACACATACACACACACACACACACACACACACACACACACACACACATATATATATATATATATATATATATATTTCTCGAGCAATATGTTTTACTGGATATGAACTGATCTCAATTTTGTGAAAATAGCAACTGACTGCTCTAAGGTGTTATGTATAATTTCTTAAAAATGCTCTTATCTGATTCGATATATATTTTTTTTACCAGCAAACACTCGACATGCGGCCATGGATTCTAAGTGTGGGTCAGTTTTCTTTGTCTCAACCATTCTTTGATAATTATTGAAGCAGCTAATGACAGCAGCAAAAAGAGAGATGCGAACAATGTAATGTAAGGGTTTTGTCTTTTAGAATCGTCTTTTGTCAAGTGGTGTAACTGCCACCAAGACTGACAAATAGTTTTAGAAACCAATTCCGATGCAAGAGTTAATCCATCTATGGCTTCTAATCGCATTCGAAATTCCAAACACTTCTCGTGTCGTCTGCCAATTTGAGTTCCTAGGGGCGTATCACTATCGCTAGCCTAGTTGCCCTGTCCGAGAGTTATCTCGCTTTCTTGTCCAGACGTCGAGTGTGGAAACTATAATAACCACAGTGGGGATATTAAAAAAAAAAAAAAAAAGAATAGAAGCAAACAAAAAAGAAGAAGAAAAAGAAACGGCTATGTGTCTTATCTGGCACCTGGGCCAAGAGCACGGTTCTTCTCAGTGTCAAAGAGTTTTGATAACCAGGTGTTTGAACTTTGACCTAAATCGTCCACAGCGCCTCAAGGTCGAAAGTTGTGATTCCATTTGTTTCTATTTCCGTTCGTTCTGTCAACTTTCATTGAATACCGGTTTTCATTAGGTCGGTGTGTGCTAATCTGAAGTTATCCAGTAATTTTATATTTTCTAATCTATTACACAAAACAGAGTGAATAGTTTGTATTCTGTCAGTGTTAGTTTACCTCATATGGCCTCTGCTGGCTTAACTAAGCCTCTGTTTGCTGACCTAACTATGCCTGTTTGCCACCAAATAAGCCTCTGTTTGCTGACCTAACTATGCCTGTTTGCCACCAAATAAGCCTCTGTTTGCTGCCTAACTTGACCTCTGTTTTCCAACACGACTGCATCTGTTTGCTGCCTGACTTGGCCTCTGTTTTCCAACACGACTGGATCTGTTTGCCAGCCTAACTTGACCTCTGTTTTCCAACACGACTGGATCTGTTTGCTGCCTGACTTGGCCATTGTTTGCCAGCCTGACTTGACCTCTACTTGTTGCCTAACTTGACCTCTTTTTGTCAGTCTATGTAGGTCTCTGCCATCTGCCTACTGTTTGTCAGATTAATTAGGCCTCTGTTTGCCAGCCAACTTAAGCTTCTGATTTGCATACCCACGCAGCTGTCTAAAAGCCTAAAACAAATAATAGATAGATAGAGCTTTTTATTGTTTTAATTACCCAGAAGAAAGGAGTGATGTAATTTGATCTGTAACGATGTACCAGTATCAGATTTTATCGTAACCTTAATTAATTATATTTCTTTGCGCATGTTTGAATTTCCTTTAATTGAGCGATGCATTAAATGTATTTTGAGTTTCTTACAATGCGAATGTTTGTCTTTTGTCCTACAAGACTGCATTTCCTTCTAAGGTCGTTTATAAATAGCGCATATATTTGCTGTTTTATAAACATCTTAGAATGTAAAATGACAGAATTTAAAATAGTTCTTGTAAAGCGAGAGGTTATAATGTAAAATGACAGAATTTAAAATAGTTTTGAAAAGCGAGAGGTTAGCTAAATTTAACGTCGCCCTGAGAATGAAAGCAGGAACTAAGGAGGATGTATATAGAACTGGCGACATCAATCAGTCATCAAGAACGGATTGTTGAATTGCCCGCCATTTTAAACCGAAAACTTGTAACAGCTAGAAATAATTACTAAACAAACTATCAATATACGGTTTTAAAACATAAAATTAGGACAATGAAAATCAAACTTCTTTTGCTCTCGATCTGTAATCAAAGATGTTTCGTTCTTAAACTTGATTAATTAAAATAAAGAAAATGTTTTAAGTTATCATGAACTCTTGATTAAAATGTTTTTTAAAGTAATGGCTTACGAAATTAAAATACTTTTTAAAAATATTTTCATGGATAGTCTCCTACGATGTTAATTTACAATAAAGACAATTAAGAAACTGTGTTTAAATCGGATTTAAAAAGTACATTATAAACAAACGTCTGTAAAACATAATTATTTTCAAATGAAAATAATACACATGATAAAGGGACATTTTAAACTTTCAAGACATAAACAGTGAAAGTAGCGCATTTGAAATTTACTTAGTGATTTTTATAAAATAACATTTTAAGTTTGCATGCTACATTAATGTGTCAACGTGATTGGTGCTGGTCATCGTTAAGCTCATAGACATATTTCTATTATCAAAATGTGTTACTTATGATTTTTTATATGAATGACAAAAGCTTTTTAAGTACAGTCCTGTCATTGCATTATATATATATAACATTTACTACCAATATTTATTACTATTAGTGAAAGTGCTAGCGAGCTGTACTAACATTTAGAGAATAGCATTACAGTTATGTTTTAAAGAAGTGATTATCATTCCGTATATAATTTAAAATTATTTTATTTTCTAAAGATGAACAATAGAGAGAATAGCAGAATAGCCTTGTCTCTACTTGAGTAATTATTATTCATATCATAAATATATCTATTATAATTTTTAACTCTATTATAATTTTTAACTACCTACTAGTAGTTTCTCTCTCTCTCTCTCTCTCTCTCTCTCTCTCTCTCTCTCTCTCTCTCTCTCTCTCTCTCTCTCTCTCATGTTCTGTGTATTTATTTATTATTTTGCATGTACTGTTTTATTTGTTTAGTATTATAAATCAAAAGTGTTTAAATTTCACAATTAATGGCCAATGTTATAGTTATTTAACAATCGGATAGTCTTATAGGCATAAATATATGCATTTCTTCTTAGTAATATTACAATTATTAGTATATTGTGTGTACATGATTTAAGTAACAATCAAGTACAGTTACAAACAAAAATAGCTAGAATTCTAGGGAAGATAATCCTAGTTTTTGCCACCTTACTTGTGGTTTATATAATTAGCTCAACAAAATTCTATAACTTTGTAAATATGCAATGTTATGATACCATAAACTGCAAAGTAAACAATTTAATTATGATTAAATTACTTTCAACTATTCATTTGTACACAAGTAAATTTTTGCAGATGCATAATAATAATGATCAAATTCCCATGGATTTACCAACTAAAGTTAAGAACAGAAAATAAAAACTTAAGTTTTGTCCTGGGACCAGCTAGAGTAATAAGGATATCTAGTCAAGAAAAGTTGTCATATACTACCGTATGTGCAGTGGAATGAATATTTTCTCTTTTTACCTTTGTCGTAATTTGTGATCTTTGGGAAATATAGAAAAAAATGAATATTTTTAGTTTGTCCGCTGTTTGTACGGCTATATGCACTGCACTATTTAAACATGTTAAAAAAAAAAAAAAACAAACATGTTTTCAAACCACGCGTTTAACGCAAGACAATATGTCGGACAGTGCATGCGGATTATAGCTCCACGTCGTGACGTCACATGTTATGTTGCTATGGTGAGAAGTCAGTCTCTCAAATGAACGAGAGCTCTAATTTCTTTCAAAAATATTGACTTTCAATACTAAAATAAATGCATTTATACAAATCTGTGAGAGTTTCAAAATTTACCGTCTTTATTCTAAGAATGGGAATTACTCATTTTATAGGGATTTATTTTTATCTGTGGTTGACCTACGTTTCACTTCACTTGACCTTTGAAGCAAATTTTAAATTTACATTCAAGAAACAGGGAAGAGAAGTGTGTTTTCAGAATCCTTTTAGTCATGCTTACATTTTAAGGAGGGGTGGGGTATGTCTTTAAGCACTTTGTTTCAAGAACTTTTGTGTTTTATGTGCAATGATTGTAAAGGCTTAGACCATTTATAAAATTAAGCACTTTATTCTATCCTATAATATCGTTGTTCACATATGATAAAAAGTAGTTTAGAATTGCATGGAAATATATCGCGTGCGGACTGGAAAGGCTATTAAAATTTAAAATTTGATTCGAACTAGATTTGCGGTAATTGTACCTCTCAAACATTTATTTTATTTTTTTTAAGAAATGCTAAATATTTACACACGCACGCACGCACGCACGCAGGCACGTACACACACACACACACACACACACAAATACACACACAAATACGAAGTACTAAAATGACTCTGAAACTACAACGGAATGTTGCAACATGTATACTATATATATACATACACGCACACATATATACATTCATTTATATACACACACATGCACGCGCACAACCAACACCACCAAATCCAAGCAGTCCCTCCCGCACATTCAACCCCGTTGCTTGTGACAGACAGTTAAAACAATTTAAATTGTTCGCTGGTGCTAAACTCGCCAGGCCCTGAGATGGTGCTTGCATGCAAATTATTTATGATCAACAAACGGCTTGTTTGGAATCAGTCTTTAAAGGGGACATCACTGCTATAGTCATTGGCCATTGCTGTATCATCAAGAGGAACATCATTTTCGACTGTTTATTCCGATATTCTTCTGTCCTAATTCTTGTTGTTGTTCTGATTTCTATTGCTTTTTTCTTTACACGCTCTGTCCTAATTCTTGTTGTTGTTCTGATTTCTATTGCTTTTTTCTTTACACGTTCTGTCCTAATTCTTGTTGTTGTTCTGATTTCTATTGCTTTTTTCTTTACACGCTCTGTCCTAATTCTTGTTGTTGTTCTGATTTCTATTGCTTTTTTCTTTACACGTTCTGTCCTAATTCTTGTTGTTGTTCTGTTTTCTATTGCTTTTTTCTTTACACGTTCTGTCCTAATTCTTGTTGTTGTTCTGTTTTCTATTGCTTTTTTCTTTACACGTTCTGTCCTAATTCTTGTTGTTGTTCTGATTTCTATTGCTTTTTTCTTTACACGTTCTGTCCTAATTCTTGTTGTTGTTCTGATTTCTATTGCTTTTTTCTTTACACGTTCTGTCCTAATTCTTGTTGTTGTTCTGTTTTCTATTGCTTTTTTCTTTACACGTTCTGTCCTAATTCTTGTTGTTGTTCTGTTTTCAGTGTTTTCTTCTTTTACGCGTTCGACGGAGATGGGTAGGGCATCTGGAGAGAGTTGGTGGCCGGGGGGGGGGCAAGATTTGCATGCATAATGTGGAAAACTGAATTGAGAGAAATGCAATAGAGCTTTATTAAACTGAAATAATTCCTTATCAATGCCATAACAACAGTTATCCAAAATCCTTTAAATTAATATTTGATTTTATCGTTTGTTAGTTTGTTTGTTTATTTTTATCGTTGGCTTCTTGGTTTGTTTGTCTGATTGATTCGTTTGTTTCTTAGTTTGCTTCTTTTATTACTTAATCGTTTGTTTTGTATGTTTGTTTGTTTGTTGGCAACAGTTAGGGAGGTTTTTGTTTAATTTTATTCGGGTTTATTCATTTTCTTGGGGAAGGTAGTAAATGGGTCTGTAAGTTCGCTCGTTTATTTCTCGTTTGTTGTTCGGTTCGTTGGTTGGTTGGTTGGTTGGTTGGTTGGTTGGTTGGTTTCAACTTATTTAGTATGTTTAGGATATGTTTTGGGTTTAATTTTCTTTGTAGTAGTGGGAAGAAGATGAAGTGAGGGTGGGCTAGTCTAAAAATAATTTGAAAGATTGAAGCAGCCGGCAGGAAGATCGCTTACTATAAAACTTCACTTTTCATTTCTCCATAAACTTCTTTACACAGACACAACTTTATAGCAGGAATGAAGACAGATATGTTCCCGCTAGCTTTTATGATAATAGAGAAACTGATTACATGCCGCCATGAATTTAGATTTTATTTTTTATTTTATTTGTTTTCGAGGTTTTGCGAGGTACGAGCTATTGTTTTGTTATTGTGGTTTTCGAGCTGTTTGTTTGTTTGTTTGTTTGCTTGCCTGCTTGTTTTATTGTAACATTTTAAATTCTAACCTATTTTATGCATTTTAGCTCTTTGTTTACTTACATTTTTGTAATGTTTTAAAATCAAAACGATTTTATATATTTTAATCAAAGGTATATGAAGATCATTCACTTCTCATTTGTTTATTTACCAGCGTTGAAATCCTTTGGTTGCCTCTTTACATACATCTTATCGAAAAATATAATAATGAGAAAATCACGGATTAATATATTTTAAACATTCCTCTAAGCGGGTAGAGGCATATGAATGTTATTCCATCTTTATCCATTGCTTGAACTATTTTATGAAATTTTACGACACGTAAACTTTCGTAGGTTTTGTTCGTTTAATTTTTCTCAGGAAAAGTAAAGTTTTACATTGAAATATTCCAGTTGCTTCTCTTGAGTGATATACAAACTCTTGGTTGGTTTACGGTTCCCTCACTCACTTTAGTTTAGAAGTTAGTATTCGCTTTTTTTTTTTCAGAATCGTTATATTATCAGTTATAAACTGTCTTTGTTTCTCACTCGCTCGCTCTCTGTCGCTCTTTCTGCCTTTTCCTATATGCCTCGTTAAATTCGTTTCTGTCTTATTTCTCTCGCTCACTCGCTCTCTCTCTCCCTCCCTCCCTCCCTCTCTCCTAACACACATTCTATATTTTTGTCTCCGCCTCTTTCCCTCTTTGCCTCTCACTCTCTCTCTGTATGACTATCTTTATCTGTCCCTCCCTCTTTCCCAATACACTTTCTCTTTGTTTTCTTCTCTGTCTCCGTCTTTTTTTCTCCCACTCTATCTCTCTCTTTATAATGCATTATAATTTTTAATATTCAGCTTCATGAGACTTTACAGTAATGCAGTAATTTCATTGGATGTCCATAGTAATATTACGCATTTCATTATGATGATAACGGTACTATTTTAAAGGGGGCGTTTCCAGGCTTGTCTGATGACCTTAGGAAAGAAATCTCATTTCATGGCGCCTCAGTTTGTCTTCATTCTACTGACACACAGAGACAACGGGTTTGTGCCAGGCCTGTTCTTTTTTCGTTAATCACCTGTTATCTCTGAGCACAAAGTTCGTTTAAACAAAAAGAAAACAGCAATGGAAGGCATTTTGTCTATTCCTTAATTGTTATACTAACTCAGCGGGATTGTTATAGAGATATCACAGTTTCTGACAGATACATATCGGTCACCTGCTAACGGCTAACCCTACTGTGCTGGCTCAGTCCAGTAATATTCCAGATCTCCTGGAGACGCCCCAGTTATCTAGCCTATGATATGTGATGATTTTGCCTAAACCAAATGATTTGCCTAATGATTTTGCCTAAACCACCTAGCAGCTACGCCTGGTGTCGGTATTTCCAGCAAAAGTGTATTTATATACTTTTAAGAAGTCAACTTCTAGCCGTATTGATAAGCGTATAGACATAAATCCTTAAAAAATAATATTTGTTGTTTATTTGATAGCATATTAATTTTGTTTTGTTTGAGTTTGTTTAATTTTGGTTGGTTGGCTGGTTGTTTATTTGTATTGTTTAGGGAGAGTTGATTATTTTGTTCGTTTGTTTATTTGCTGTTTGTCTTCGTGTGTTGTTTGTTTGTTTATTTATTTGCTGTTTGTCTTCGAGTGTTGTTTGTTTGTTTATTTATTGGCTGTTTGTCTTCGTGTGTTGTTTGTTTGTTTATTTATTTATTTGCTGTTTGTCTTCGTGTGTTGTTTGTTTGTTTATTTATTTATTTGCTGTTTGTCTTCGTGTGTTGTTTGTTTGTTTATTTATTTGCTTCTTTATTTATTTATTTATTTCTCGTGGTGCTCAAATGTCGATTCTTGTGAATTTTTTTAAAAGAAACATTTCCTTCATTATATTTATTAATTTTTCTTTAGACTACCCGTTTCTTAAAACTTCTTAAGACGAATGTGTTTCTGATACCCGTTAATGGAAATGTAATGTAGTCTTGCTGTAATGGTAGAGTAAGTTCTGTTTGAGCCCGTTAATGGAAATGTAATGTAGTCTTGCTGTAATGGTAGAGTAAGTTCTGTTTGAGCCCGTTATTGGAAATGTAATGTAGTCTTGCTGTAATGGTAGAGTAAGTTCTGTTTGAGCCCGTTATTGGAAATGTAATGTAGTCTTGCTGTAATGGTAGAGTAAGTTCTGTTTGAGCCCGTTATTGTGCGTATACCAATGTCCGCTTATACCAGGGGTTCTCAAGCAGGGAGGGAGTTCCTCCCAACGGGGAAATTTTAGGGTTTCATTGGGGAATCGGGATCACAGAGTCAAGCTGCATATTATTAGGAAAGACCTTTTAAGACAATCTTGGAAAGTGGGGAATGACACTCTTTCATATCGTGAAAAGGTGTATCGGGCAAAAAGGTTGAAAAACACTGCTTATACACATACGCGCACACATAACACACACTCACACGTACACACATACGCAAATATGCAGACAGACATTTCTTACATGCACACACATAACACATACACATATACGTACAATTACATACACACATATTTGGCATATACTTACACACGCGCGCATATACCATGAACATACTGATACCTCTAATGCAGGGGCGGGCAAACTTTTGAGACCGCGGGCCAGATAAAACTGTTGGAACAGTTCGCGGGCCGGATAGACGACCAAATATCACAGGTCCAGCAAGTTCAGAATATAAAATGAGAACAAAAGTAATTTTTAAAAAACTAACTCTGTTTCAATGAAAGATTAAAGAGATGGATGGTGTTGCTTACAATGAATAAGTGATTCAATGTCTGGCTGAACTGATGAGGTTGACAAGCGAAGAATGTCATTTAGATGACGGTCAGAGAGTTGAGAGCGAAGGCGACTCTTTGTATATTTCATCTTTGAGAACAGTTGTTCACAGCAAAATGTGCTTCCGAACATAGCTACAATGCACTGAACATGTTTAATAAAATGTGGAAACTTGCCTGATGGTAGGATGACATCACGAAAAAAAGAAAGAGGAGAAGAATTGCGGAACTTTGCTTTTAACTCATCGCTGCATTGCATATCTACCAACTCCATCTGCAAGGAAGCTGGAGCGTCATCCACTGTGATTTCAAAAGGGGCACTGAACAACTTGAAATCTGCAGAGAGTGGTCTGATACCCCCAAAACGTGAGAAAAATTCTTCCCTCAGTGAGTTAATGACTGCACCATAAGTCTCCAAATCGACATCTGCTATGGAACAAGCAGCAAGACATGGAAAATGCTGAAACTGACCATTAGACAACTGGAATTCCCACAAGTGTAGTTTCACTTCAAATGCTGTGATGTGTGAATACATTTCAGGAACGAGAACATCCTTACCTTGCAAATTGACATTGAGGATGTTGAGGTCTGTGGTGATATCCGTGAGAAAGGCCAGACGAGCAAGCCATTTTAGGTCAGTGAAGTTATCAGCATAGGGGAGGTTCTTTTCATGAAGAAAGTTGAAAATTTCTTGTTGCAGGTCCCACACACGAGAAAGCATGGCTCCACGACTTAGCCAGCGGACTTCATAAAAGTAGTACTGTTTCCCAGTGACGGTGCACATTAAACTCTTTGAAGACAGCAACAGTTTTCAAACAGATCAGACACTGAGCTTGTCCAAATCGTTCTATGAAAAAGTACTTCTCCCTCCACTCAGAGTTAAATGTCCGACTTTCCATATCCACTTTAAATTTTTTAGGATGCAGGGTTGCAGACATGATTGTGGGGATGGGGGAATAATGGCAAAGAAATAGAAATGCAACAACCAGTTCGGTTGTGATGGCATAAGACTGAGTTTCAAATTCGGCTCACCTCTGTTTACCTCCAGCCCTCCTTCCTCTCGCCCAATTATAGTGGTGAAGGTCAGGTCACGACTGAGGCAGAGTACAGATGCTGACATACAGGTATTATTTTAGATCTGTCCTAGGCCTGGGAGAGTTCAAAAGTCAACGAACTATAAAGAGATGCTAGTGTAATATATATAACCGCAGGCATAAATTGTATATATGCACACAATTCTGTGAGTAATTCAAACTGTTAAAATTACATGTAGTCTTTAGACTAGTTTAGCCTTGGCTGTTTGACAGCGTATAACAATGCCCAATTGTTTTAGTGACTTTTGTTTTGCGGGCCAAAAGCAATAAGTGTGAATGGCTTGGCGGGCCAAAAGCAATAACTGTGAATAGCTTGGCGGGCCAAAAGCAATGTTAACTGTGAATAGCTTGGCGGGCCAAAAAAAAATGCTTCGCGTGCCAGGTTTGGCCCGCGGGCCAGAGTTTGCTCGCCCCTGGTTACGCTGCCCCTGTTGATACAAATGTTCATACAAGTGCTGATACAAGTGTTCATACAAGTGTGTACACAAGTATTGATACAATTGTTCATACAAGTGTTCATACAAGTGTGTACACAAGTATTGATACAATTGTTCATACAAGTGTTGATACAAGTGTTCATACAGAACGGCGCAGATACACTGTTGATAGATGTCTAATTCTGATACTTTTTAATTCTCTGTCCTTAGCTGCTTGGCAGATGATCAGAGGGTACCGGTTGATTTCAAAATGCATATTATTTACATGGTGGTGGTGAATGTGGTGGTGCTGGCGGTGGTGACAGTAATCTTGAAAGCAATCATTTGTATTTCATGCATAATAGTTATTTATAGATTCATCCCAACGATACAGAATTTCTTTCATTAATAGATGCCTGTTCCACGCTTGTCACGAATGTCGTAAACTGGTAACTCACAAAATCCCATTTGAATAATATGTTCATATAATTGTCGTGATTGTTTGCTCGTAGTTTGTTTTAGGATATTTTTAAAATTATAATCTGGCTTTCATGGACATAGCAGATTTAACTGTTGGCAGACAGGCTGTATCGTGTTCAGCTTCTCGGGTAGAACTACCTCACATCCACCCTTTCACCAGTTCCACACAGTAGACACGTCCCGTCATGCAGAAAACAAAAGTGTCTTCACATATATTATTGGACTATGTGTGTACCACTCCTAAATATCTCGTTAGTGTTTTAATTTTCGGGGGTTTTTTATTTCACTTTTCTTTGTTCATTTTCTCGTTCGGTTTAATTCCTGCTCCAACAGTTAATTTCAATGAAGACTAGCTGGCATTTACTGATATAATTCATGTTCCAACAGTTAATTTCAATGAAGACTGGCTTTTCCAACAGTTAATTTCAATGAAGACTGGATGGCATTTACAACGTATTTTGGAGCTTCGTTTTCTGCTTGATGTTAATCTGTTTTGTCAGATGTTCCGTGGATCAAACATTTTAAGTAAGGAGTTGAGGGAGGGGGGTAGAGATAGAAGAAGATATTAAAAGAGAATAAAGAGGAATGCAAAGAGAAGAGACAGAAATTTCAAGCCCTAACTTGGACAGAGAGCTCTGATCGCTCAAGATCAACAAGTTGAAGACTTTTGCACATTTGGAGTGAAGTGAAACTCCAGCTCTAAAAGTGTCAAGAGCCCATCTTTATCTGCACCATCCTGTGATTGCAGATTTCAAAATTTTAAACTTTAGATAGTGTTTTATAAAATAATCAAAGTGAGCTGTTATTGTTGTTGCCGTTGTTATTTTATTTCTTTCATGAAAAATTATTTGAAAATGCAAACGTTTTGTTTTTGCGTCGTTTTACTTTACTGTAGATAGCAAAATACATGAACGACAACCACAATGATAATGATCCCACGAAAGTGTCTCTTTATAAAATAATAATATGTATGGTAGCAGGGATGATGCTGATGGTGGTGGTGATGACGACGATGATGATGACGATGATGGTGGTGAGGAATATTTTGATGATAATGATGATGATGAAAAATTGATGATTTTGATGATGATGGTGGTGGTGGTGGTGGTGATGAGATAAAGAAGGTGATGATTATGATGATGATGATGGTGGTGGTGGTGGTGGTGGTGGTGGAAGTAGTCTATTTTTGCTTTAAAACAATTAGATTACGGTTCTGAGTGACTGGGTAATGACCTGTTACTTATTGTAAATCGAGTTGTTAAATCCACGATTAACAGCTTTAGCAGACACACTTCAACACAGTATTAAATACTTACCCAAATACACAAGCAAACACACTTACTGTCTTTACGTCTTTGTTTTGAGCGCAAGAGAAGCAAATGAAAATCATCACCATGACGACACTCAACACCACGGTCGGAACGCAGCATGCTCCATGTTCATAGCGCGCAGTTTGACGACAGCCAATGGATTTTACAGCATATCGAGATGAACCCATCACATAGTCCACATGGATCGTGTCATGATCCACATATTAAAATCAACACGCCTACGGACACCTGCGCATGAATAAGCGTGCTTGTCGTTAAATTGTATTTCAATCGTAACTGATAAGCCGCTCCATTATTATCAAGCACTTTAGAACCCATCTGCAGGGGACGTAACTTGATACTCTTCCTCTTTGTTCTTAGCACCCGTATGTAATACGATCATCGTGTCATGACAAGAATTTTTAACGAAAGTACAGGCGTGTTTATCAGTCTAACTATTTAAAATCAACAACTTCCGTTTTTCATCACGCCTGATATCCTTATTTATAAACATTATGTCCATGTAAGGAAACAGGTGTAATTTAGCCGATTATGCAATCCGTGTTCGATCTTTGCAAATTTGAAGCAAAACTCTTTTTCAGAGCTGGAGTTCCAAACATCAAGTCTTCTTAAACCAGAAATTATGTCTTGTAGCGAAATTATTGTTCTTCATACATTCTCTGGGTTCTTTTTTTTTTATTATTATTTTTTATACAGGACTTATTTTAGGAAGCACATTCCGCTTGCGCGCGCACACACTCGCACACACCTACACTCACACACATATTTAAATGTCACAAACTCTTCTATTTAAAATAATAACACGAAGCCAGTCCTAATTCTATTTTATCTCTAACCCTAACCTTAGCCCGGTCTGCAAGAAATGTGGACAGCAACAACATTATCATTCTTCTTTGTTTTGTTAGCTTCTTTCCAACACAAACTCAAATATTTAAGTCGAAGGAGTGGGGAGGGGTGCCCGCTATCGCGTAAGCACCGTTCAGGTCGACTTTATGACTTTACACGAGGGGTGATGTACTTCTCTAATTCATCGACTTATGTAGGTGTTTCCTGTATTGTGTTATTTATAAAGACATAGTGAGAATGGTGGGGTTTGAATCAATCTGGGTCAATAAATGAAACAGTGGCCTGTGAGCGAATATGAACATACAGTGGGCCATGAGCCAAAATGAGCTTATAGTGGGCCATGAGCCTAAATGAGCTTACTGTGGACCATGAGTCAGTCTAGGTATTTTAGTAATGATCCAACAGATGAGATGGGCCCAACTCGGTGTTTCAGTAATAATCCATGAACCTGTCTGGGTACTTAAGTTGAGAACTATACCGCCAGCCTGGACGTAACAGTAATGATCAAATAGTAAACTATGAACCAATCTAGGTTTTTGAGAACCATAAGCTTGGGAATAACAGTAATGATCAACCAGTAAACCATAAACCAATCTAGGTACTTGAAAACATAAGCCAGCTAATGTGGGTATTGTCAGTAATATACAACAATTAACCATGAGCTAATATGGGTATTGTCAGTAATATACAACAATTAACCATGAGCCAATATGGGTACTGAGGTAATATTCAAAAATGAATCATGAGCCAGAGTGGGTTTGTCTTGTTGATCAAGCAGTGAGCTGTGATCCAATATTTGGTAATCGGTAACAATCAATTATGAACCAATCTGGGTTTAACAGTAATGATCAAACAGATACCATGAACCAATCTGGGTATGTCAGTAATGATCAAACAGATACCATGAACCAATCAAGGTGTGTCAGTAATGATCAATCAAATACCCTGAACCAATCAGGGTATGTCAATAATGATCAAACAGCTTGCCATGAACCAATCTGGATATGTCAGTAATGGTCAAGTGGAGAACTATCAGCTTTTGTGTAACAGTGATAAATCGGAAATGGAGGAAGGGGGGGAGCGACATGTTTGTTGTATGATGGGAAAATATTCCCACATATATATTTTATATAAATTTTCATTTGTGGAATGAGTGCGTATTGCATCCTGTTTACAGAGAAGGGAAGCCCTGAAATGAATGAGAGACATGTGTGGAAGATTTAGTGACTGGCGTTTGATGTCTGCAGTGTTTGAAGTCTGCGAGCGAGGCGGTCAGCGTGTGGTCAGTGTGTACGCTTAGCGGGTGGTTAGAGTGTGTTAGAGGGACATAATCATCTTAGAGCTAATGAATTGAACAGGTCAGAAGCTGGTCTAAGCAGGGTAATAAAAACCACAGTGAAAATGTTATCTTCACTACTTCCTGAAAAATCGTCTGAGGGTGACGACTGAAAGGGTAGTCCGCCCAAAACAACACTGGGTCGTATATGAGAGAAGAAAACCCTGGCTATATAGGTAAAAGCGTCTTTGTATTTGTGTGAATGGTTAAGTTTTATTAGGATGTTATATACTATGTTTTATTTATGAATATATTAATATTCTTCCTTTCAGAGGCCTATGCCAAACTTAGTAATTATTAATCGAGCACTGGACTGGACACTTAGGCTTTGCAATTGTTTGTGTTGCAGGGTTTTTTTCGTGTTATTGTGTATTCTCGGCTGCTCGTTTATAGCTGCCTGTTGTTTGCCTGTGTGGCTGTGCCTGTGTGGCCGTTCTACTTGTCCCGGCTGAATTGGGACGTGCCGATCTATTGGCTGGCAAAATTCAAGTCTACAAGACTGACGTCATTTCTGTGCTTAAGCTAAGTGCCTATTCGGACAGTGACTTCAGTCCACATGAACTGGCTTAGGATGAACTGAATTTTCTAAATCTTGTTAACTTTCTTTTATTAAATTTCTTGTTATTATTTTAAAACGCGTGTTTGTTAGTTCTATCGTTATTTTCGTAGTTCAAATGATAATGTAATGATTACGTCTTGTCCTCTGTTCGTTTAATTATAATCGTTTCTATATATATATATAATTATTCATAAACATTAAATCTCAGCTGATTCTGAGTTGGGGGCGGAGCCAAATTGGCGACGTACCAGTATATCAGCGTAACAGTTGCAGATATACATATTTAACCAGTGACCCATACTCTGCACCGGCACTTGTAGATGTCTTGTATCATAGCTAATTATACAGAGTTGGTATAAGTCATTATTACAAAGTCACCCCAGAGTATAGCGGCGACAATGTTCCAACACATAAAAATGATCAAATGAGCAAAACTTTGTCCTGTCTTGGGCATTATGAGCTCCGTTCACGTTTTGTTCTATAACTATTCCTTACTGTTGTTTTTCTCAGCATGTGAATGTTTAAACCACAATCATCAATCCTGAAAAGAATTTTCACTGCCAGCACCTCTTTGGCTTGAAATTTCGTGCAGGCAACAAGAAATGTAGAGGGGAGGGGGGTCTAATTATATCAGAGACCACGCCTCCATTCACCATTCCCTCCAGACTTCCTAGATCTTTGTACCTCCTTCCAAACCTCATAACTAACCTCGCCTTCGGAGATGTTTGTCGTAACTCAATATAAACGATGCTAAAACAAAAGGAGGGAATTAACGTCACAAGCAGTGTTTGCCGTTTTCTGGTTTATGATGGCGGGGGGGGGGACAAAATACACATACGCACGCACATGTATACACACATCCACATACGAATCGATCCAAGATAAAAAGTGTACGGGGTGTAGAAAAATGTGGAGGGGAGGATTAAGGACAGTAGAGGACTGTGGAAGGGGTGATATGAAATGTGATGTGGGGAACGGGGTAGGGTGTATCGTACATTTCTTCATCTCGTTGCTGTCGTTGCCTGTTGTTGCTGATGTTGTAGTGAATTTGTTTAATAGCATATCACAAAACTTTCACTAGGTATGAGTTGAGTTTCTTATTGTTTATTTTTAGCGTTGTGTTTTGTGCATGTGTACTTACGTTTGTTTCTTGTTGTGTGTAGGTTGTATATATTTGTTTTGTGTGTGTGTGTGTGTGTGTGTGGGTGTGTGTTGTATATGCTTGATTTGTGTGTGTGTGTGTGTGTGTGTTGTATATGCTTGATTTGTGTGTGTGTGTGTGTGTTGTATATGCTTGATTTGTGTGTGTGTGTGTTGTATATGCTTGATTTGTGTGTGTGTGTGTGTGTTGTATATGCTTGATTTGTGTGTGTATGTGTGTATGTGTGTGTGTGTTGTATATGCTTGATTTGTGTGTGTATGTGTGTATGTGTGTGTGTTGTATATGCTTGATTTGTGTGTGTGTGTGTGTGTTGTATATGCTTGATTTGTGTGTGTATGTGTGTATGTGTGTGTGTGTTGTATATGCTTGATTTGTGTGTGTATGTGTGTATGTGTGTGTGTTGTATATGCTTGATTTGTGTGTGTGTGTGTGTGTTGTATATGCTTGATTTGTGTGTGTGTGTGTTGTATATGCTTGATTTGTGTGTGTATGTGTGTGTGTGTTGTATATGCTTGATTTGTGTGTGTGTGTGTTGTACATGTTTGCTTATATATAAGTTATTTATGCGTGTTGAGAGCGATGGTGTGTGTTGTAAAATGACAACTGCAAAAACACCATTTTAAAAGTTAAAAAATGAAACAAAATAACCCAGCAAAATCACTTACGGACTCAGGATAACACATTATATGCTGCAAGACTGTGGGCACGGCAAAGGGAAGCAACCATGTTCGGAAGCGCAAATTATGCCTTACACATTATTTACCAATGCAGTACACAGCGAAAACAGTTCAAATAAAATACGCGACTTTGATTTAAACGTTAAGAGGCTTCTTAAAAATAAAAATAAATTAAATTTAAAAAATTAAAATGCAGAAGATGAGTATGAAACAATAACACTGTGGTGATGAATTGGGGAGGAAGTGGGGGTACATTGCAAATGTATTATATTTGAACTGTTTCTAATGCTATGAGCTGATGCCTTTGATGACGAACAAATGAAACTGAGTAGGTCCTTCCATTCTTCTCTTTTACAACTCGTATGACCGCGACATCACCCCTATTCTCACAATAACTTACTTTTGATATGCGAAGCTGTAAAGAGTGATTTATGCATCTTGCGACTACGGCCGGTCATTTGTTTAGGGTGTGATTTTCTCTCGCCTGGAAAGGTTCAACTTGGCCTCTCTCAGCAGGTTTGGTCATAATGTCCAGTGCGAACGCTCGCAAACTGGTCTATAACAAACAGATCTTCAGCTCTATCAGGTTTTCCTTTCAAGGCGCCATATTTATGGGTCTGTCTGTTAAATGAATAGTGATGCTGATATCTGACTCAATTTCGGGGACTGTTAATTAATTTGTTGTTAGTTTGTTGTTGCTGTGTTGTTTCCAATGGGAGTCTGTGTATGTCATTGTGTTTATCTGTTTCTCTGTATCTGTCTCTGTCTGCTGTCTGCTGTCTGTCTGTCTGTCTATCTGTCTGTCTCTCTCTCTCTCTCTCTCTCTCTCTCTCTGGTGGTTTTATCGTCGTGATTGTGCTCTTGTGCATTTGCCATTACATACATGGATTCACGGATTCACACACACACACACACACACACACATACACACACACACACACACACACACACACACACACACACACACATACACACACACACACACACACACACACACACACACACACACCTAATCTCTTCATAATTGTTTTAATTATTTCAATTGTAGTCTTTCGACTGAAGTTTACATTCATTTATAGAATTATTAATTTGCAGAAAATTGACATTACTTTCTCCATCACAAAAAGACGAAAAAATTTGGTGGGGGGGTGGGGGGGAGTTATTAGAGCAGACGAATTTACCTGAGTGTCGTAGTTTGTGCACATGCTGGTTAGTTTTAAAGCAATTTGCTTAAAATCGCGATAAATTAATCTATACCTACAACGCATGAATGATACCTGGTCATGTACAGTAGTTTAAAATATTTATCGCCTATATTGTACAATACTGATCAAAATGTTTATCGCCTATGTTGTGCCTGACAGATCAGAATGACAACGCCTGTATTGTACATGTCAGATCAAAATCTTGAAGCTTGTATTGCACATGATTCGTTAAAATATTTATCGCATTCATAGCTGATCAAAGCGCTTAATCACTCTCTTATTATTCGCGGATGGTCACGATGTTTATTGCTTATACTCTTCATCCCTGGTCAAAATAACTGTCACTTATATTTAGCATGGTTGTTTAAACGAGTTTATTATGCATGGATAATCTCAAGTTTCTCGTCTATGTTAAGCATGGATGGCCAAAATATTTATCGCCTTTATTATGTACGGATGATTAATGTATCCGTCGCCTGTACTGTACGTGATGGCCAAATTGTTTAAACTTACATTATGTGTGGCTGACCATAATGTTTAAGTTCTTATCGTGCACGACTGACCAAAATGCTTAAGTTTATATTGTGTGCGGCTGGCCAAAATGTTTAAACTTTGGATGTGTGTGGCTGGACTGAATGTTTGAGCTCATCGTGCATGGCTGGCCAAAATGCTTAAGCTCATGTAGTGCAAGGCTGGTCAAAACAATGTGTACTTACATCTTGCATGGCTGGCCAAAACGTTTAATCTTATATCACATGTGGCTGGCCAAACCGTTTATGCGTATATCGTGCAAGGCTGATAATAGTGTAAATAGTGATAATGTGGATCGGGTGCCACAAGGTAACAAACTTATTGACATTGACATTCTAAATAAAAACATTTCTACCAAATACTCTTTTGCCATTTTATTATTGCTACCAAATACTCTTTTACCGTGTTACTATTCCCATGAGTACTCCTTTGCCATTTTATTATTTCTACCAAATACCCCTTTGCCATTTTATTATTTCTACCAAATACTCTTTTGCCATTTTATTATTTCTACCAAATACTCCCTTGCCATTTTAGTATTTCTACCAAATACTCCCTTGCCATTTTAGTATTTCTACCAAATACTCCCTTGCCATTTTAGTATTTCTACCAAATACTCCCTTGCCATTTTAGTATTTCTACCAAATACTCCATTGCCATTTTAGTATTTCAACCTCTTTTTCTTTGGCGGGATCAGAAAATCTTCGAAGTACTGCTTGTCCAGAGTCTGCAGATTGTCTATGATTGCTGCAGATTGTCCTTGATTGTTGCAGTTCTAATGCTGCAATATTTTGCTCCCTATGTTGCCATATGATTCAAAATAAGCCAGTACCAACTAACCTATTTAAAGCTTTAATAGTAAACATTGTCTGTCGTCACTTTGTGATTTACGTTCATCAATATCGCGTTCTCAGTAAAACAAAACAAACATGGCGACCTCTAACTTTTCCGAAATATAAATAAAATCAGCCCAAAGGACGCACTGTTCCTTCTACCTCTATGTGTACTGAGTAGTTTTTTCAAATGTCTCCATTTTTTTCAAAACTCCTTAGTTTACTTAGTGACTGTACTACAAATTATTGCTAATCAAGTCACCTAGCATATCAGACCGCAAACCACTCTAATTAACTTTAAGATCGCATTTAATATTCAATAAATCATGAAGTCACGGGTCTTCAAGTGTGTCAAATTGTAGACCAACTTAGCATACTTAGAGGTCCCATTAAATATTAATAAATTACGCCTTAGAAGTCTCCAAATTTATCAAATTGCAGACATCTTAACACACTTAGAGATCCCATTAAATAATGATAAAACAGTCTACAGGTCTCTAATTGTTTCAAACTACAAACCAACTTATCTGGAGAAATGTATTGTGTTTTGAGTAAGGGGTGATTTCATGAAATAGTCATGTTTCCTTCAAATATCACAGACAGATTTTAGTATCGTGCACAGTAGCCGTCTGTCGTAAAGCGAAAAAATAAAAACTGAAACACAATCTCTCTAGGCGTGAGTCGGTGTCAATATTTCAGTCTGCTGAACTTTTTTACTATTCGGAGAGGAGACTTAAAAATTGTCGTCCCTTAATCGGATGTACATTTATTTTTTTATACTATTTCTGTTAATATTTTTTACTATTCTTTTTTGTTACTATGTTTTTATTATTGTTACTACTGTTACTATTTCTGTTACTTTTACTTCTGTTTTGTAAAATACTCATTCGAACAAAAAGTTGTGTAGATTGTGATAAGACTGAAAGCTTTCTGAACGCTGTCTGTGAGATTGTGAATGTGAGAGACAACACGTGTTCAGAGTTTTACTTGCGGCCTGAAGAGTTCCCCTAAAAATGTAAAGGGATGGGGGAGGGGGATTTATTCGCAATGTTGCGGATGGAGGATGGGGAAGGGTTAGGGGGGTTGCTGTACTCTTTTTTTAAAGCTCATGCCACCAATGTTCTTTGCAAACAGGTTATTCTTTTATTCACGCTTCATAGTCTGTGGTGTTCAGCTCACTTTGTTATCGTCTGTTTGCACACTCTTGATGGAATGGTTTTTAGAGCCGGTGATGTTCTTTTACTCCTACACACGTTACTAATCATATGTTGCATCGGTGATGTTTCTATAGACACACGTCACTAATCATATGTTGCATCGGTGATGTTTCTATAGACACACGTCACTAATCATATGTTGCATCGGTGATGTTTCTATAGACACACGTCACTAATCATATGTTGCATCGGTGATGTTTCTATAGACCAGGGGTCGGGAACCTATGGCTCGCGAGCCATATGTGGCTCTATTGATGGCTGCAACTGGCTCTCAGACAAATGTTCAATTATAAAAAAAAACAACTGAGTTTTCCCAGTCTTACGCCTCCATAAAGAGACATCCGTTAGTGATTAGGCTTAGAGACTGATGAAATACCTTGTTTACTCCTTCAGAGAAACAGGCTAAAACCAGCGGTGAAGGTCGCATCAAAAGTCGGATACTAACTATCCATGTACGGTCACTTGTTTTCAGATAATGTGACGTAGCGCTAAGTTGTGAATTGACCTCTACTTTCATTCATTATAGACCCCTGAATGAACGGGCCATGTTAGACGCACACCTGCATTGCACTCGATTTACATGGATAAAATTAGAGCGTCTATTCATTACTAGGACCGGATCTATCAGAACACAACATAGTGGTAATATCTTGATTTCTCTGTGTTGAGTTGAATTAATTCTATATATTTTGTATTGTGAATGTATGTAGAATTTTCTTGTGCATTTTATTGCTGATTGATAATATATTTTCTACAAAGCTAAGTGGCACAGCGATTGTAATAGGGTCGGGGCAAATTATACTTACTTCCTCGGACTTGCCAGTCTCCGATAGCTGGCACTTTTAGGGTCCGTGGTTTACGACCGTGTCAGCGCGCGGCATGGCTGACCCTTTCTACGGACATTGCACGCACAGCTGGACCACCCAAGCGCTACGTGCGTACATAACGGTTCTCTGTCCGAATTCACGAGTCTTTATAAACCAGGTTTGAATGTTAATCGGTACTCTGCGAGGAACAACCGCTTTGGAACGTTGTCCGGCGGCACAAATTATTCCAGGAGTCAATCAGCCAATCAGCCTAACCCGCTGTGTCGATAACCTTTGTGTATTGAACAAGGTAAACACATCGATTTCTTAAATTATAACTTGCATTTTATTTAAGTTATCATTGTGTGAATGTGCGAGATTGTTAATGTAGAAATTATATCTTTACTGCAACCTTCTCTAGACACGTGGCTTGGTAACAGTATGGCTAAACTAGAAACATTACATTCTTTACAGTAATTGTCGAATTGTGAGACAATGGTTTATAATGCTAAATTAACGGAATTGTAACCACAGAACGTTGGTGCACGTTCATATGATTATTTTTATGTAAAGAGTCCTTGATGTAAAGTTTGTAAACAATGTGTATAATCGCGTTTATACTTGTAACGCGTATGTGCGTGATTTTAATTCATATTCACTTTCTAAAATCTAAAATCTAAATGTTTTCTTTGAATGATTTAAATTCTCTTGCGTAAGCAATGTCGCATTTTAATTGTAACACGCATGAGCGTGATGTTGATTGTATTTTCATTATTATATTCAAACTATTGAATGTGAAGTCACACAGGTTTATCTGTCACTGAATTTCGTGTCCTAACTACGAGGTTAAATTTAGTCAGACTGAAGGATAAATCTGGGCAGCCAGCCTGTTTCAGAATAAGCGAGGAGATTTAATTAATCTAAATCCTGAAATTTAATTAATCTAAATCTTAATTCTGGAGCAGGGTCTTTAAATAAATGCTGGCACGTAACAGTGATATTACATTTGTAGTAGTGGTGAAGACACCATGTGTATGCAATTGAACTACCGTTGATTAATTGTTATTACGGGAGAGGCAAAACCCGCCACGTATTCATTAGTTAAATTGTATAACTAGCAACTTTGGATTAATGGAGAAATATCAGAACACAACATAGTGGTAATATCTTGATTTCTCTGTGTTGAGTTGAATTAATTCTATATATTTTGTATTGTGAATGTATGTAGAATTTTCTTGTGCATTTTATTGCTGATTGATAATATATTTTCTACAAAGCTAAGTGGCACAGCGATATTACATTTATAGTAGTGGTGAGGACACCACGTGTATGTAATTGAACTACCGTTGATTAATTGTTATCACGGGAGAGTCAAAACCCGCCACGTATTCATTAGTTAAATCGTATTACTAGCAACTTTGGATTAATGGAGAAATATATTGTAAAGATTTAGAATTTTAGATGTTTGGATTTTCACATAATGTAAATTGTAAGTTAGTGGAAATTGTAAAGAATGATTAACACTGCTGTTATTAGGCCCATATAAATCATTATTGTCACACGAGTCTGAAACATGATTAACTATGCATTGCAGCCGGTTCCTGAGTTCACTTTATAACTCAGACTTCAACTGCTAGCTGTTCCTTGGTGGAAGTCCAACCTTACTAAAAGCGTGGATTTCTATGGAAAAGTGACAAAAATACATGTCATTGTGTCTATATCTGACATTGTTCAACTGGGGCTGCCATATATAGCTTTCGAAAATAGCGGCCGATGTGTGTATGTGCAAAAGGGTCCGCACAACAGATTGTCGTCGGATCAGAAAGTTTCGTTTAAATCGCGTGGTCAGCTAACTAATTTTAGAAACCCTTTTGACAAGATGGCTAAAAGAAAGAAAAACGATGAGTATCGTACTTTTCAGCAGGAATGGACAGAGGAATTTGCCTTTGTGGAGAGAACGGGTTCTGCAGTGTGTCTAATATGCAGTGATAAAATTGCATCTATGAAACGGTCAAATGTAAAGCGACACTTCGAGACATGCCATTCTACATTTGCATCGAAATATCCTGCGGGAGACAGCAGGAAGAAAGCATGTCAAGAACTGCTATCAAGAGTGCAAGCTAGTCAGCATCAAATCCGTGTTTGGACCCAACAAGGTGACTTGAATTCGGCTAGCTTTGCTAGCGCTTTAGCTATTGTGAGAAACGGAAAGCCATTCACAGATGGGGAGTATGCCAAAGCATTCATGCTTGATGTTGCCAATGAACTTTTTGATGACTTTTCGGATAAGGACAAAATAATTAAACGGATAAAAGACATGCCTCTGTCGGCAAGAACTGTTCACGATCGTAGCATCATGATGTCAAATCAAATTGAGGCAATGCAAGTCAAGGACATAAATGCGGCACCGTTTTTTTCTCTCGCTTTGGATGAGTCAACAGACGTCAGTAATTTATCCCAGTTCAGCGTGGTTGCAAGGTATGTTGTCGGTGATACACTACATGAGGAAAGTCTTGCTGTGTTGTCTATGAAAGGCACAACAAGAGGGCAGGATTTGTTCGAGTCCTTCACTGAGTTCGCTAAAGAAAAAAATCTACCGATGAATAAACTTGTTTCGGTGTGCACTGATGGTGCTCCGTGCATGGTTGGGAAAAGCAGAGGATTTGTCGCTCTTCTTTGTGAGCATGAAAACAGACGCATCATAAGCTTTCATTGCATCCTCCATCAAGAGGCGCTTTGTGCTCAGATGTGTGGCGAACAGCTTGGTGAGGTGATGTCACTGGTGGTTCGGGTAGTCAACTTTATTGTTGCCCGAGCATTAAATGATCGCCAGTTCAAAACACTGCTTGATGAGGTTGGGAATAATTATCCTGGTCTGCTTCTGCACAGCAACGTGCGTTGGTTGTCAAGGGGGAAGGTGCTCAGCCGATTTGCGGCTTGTCTGAGCGAAATCCGGACTTTTCTTAAAATGAAGAATGTCGAGCATCCCGAGTTATCTGACACTGAGTGGCTTCTGAAGTTCTATTATCTCGTAGACATGACTGAACATCTAAATCAGCTCAATGTGAAAATGCAAGGTGTTGGAAACACAATCTTATCCCTGCAACAAGCAGTGTTTGCATTTGAAAACAAGCTAGAACTCTTCATCACCGACATTGAAACAGGTCGTTTACTACACTTTGAAAAACTGGGAGAGTTCAAAGATATGTGCACATCAAGTGACCCTGCTCAACATCTTAATCTTCAGCAGCTAGCAGGCTTCACGTCTAATCTCCTGCAGTCATTTAAAGCGCGCTTTGGAGAATTTCGCGAGCACACACGTCTTTTTAAGTTCATCACCCATCCACACGAGTGTGCAGTGGACAGCACTGACCTGAGTTGCATCCCCGGTGTCTCCGTCAGAGATTTTGAGCTCCAAGCTGCTGACCTGAAGGCCTCAGACATGTGGGTGAATAAGTTCAAGTCACTGAATGAAGATTTGGAAAGACTTGCACGACAGCAAGCAGAGTTGGCGAGCCAACACAAGTGGGCAGAAATTAAAAAACTTCAACACGCAGACCAGCTGATTGTCAAAACTTGGAACGCGCTTCCCGTCACATACCATACACTACAGCGTGTGAGTATTGCTGTACTGACAATGTTTGGCTCTACGTATGCATGCGAGCAGTCTTTCTCACATCTAAAGAACATTAAGACCAACCTGCGATCACGTTTAACGGATGGAAGTCTCAACACCTGCATGAAGCTTAACCTCACCACGTATCAACCAGACTACAAAGCCATCAGCAAAGCCATGCAGCACCAGAAGTCGCATTAATGGGAAGAAATTCTCATTATTGATTAGCAACAGCATAATAATGTTATTAAAAAGAATTAGAGACATAATTATTGTACTTTTAGTGTGAAAATTACACAAAATTACACATTTACTTGAATTTTTAGTTTTAAACATAATGTATGGCTCTCATAGAATTACTTTTCAAAATATGTTGTGTCCATGGCTCTCTCAGACAAAAAGGTTCCCGACCCCTGCTATAGACACACGTCTCTAATCATATGTTGCATCGGTGATTTTTTTTCTTCGTGTCACACATTGTTGCAATTCGGATTTCACAAATAATTTATCATTGTTGTTATTAGATTATGCTGCCATTATAACGAATTTAAAAAATAAACTTCAAAACAAAATGATACAATTCGCTGAAAGACAAGGAGCGGTCATTTCTTAAGTCTTTGACCTTGAAACCTTTGTGTATTTCCCATGATCAGGTCACGGGTTTGTTAATACCTAAGTCACAGGTAAGTGATAACGTAGACAGAAATAAAATTCGAAATTCGCCTTTTATGAAATATCCGAAATGTGATAAAATCAACCGCCATAACTTCCCACGGGGGGGGGGGGGGGAACTACATTCGTTTACTTCCGTAACTCTCTCCATCCTTAGGAGGGGGGGAGCTAAGCATAATTTGTAACCAAATATACGACATGATTTCTCACAAGGATGTTAACATCACGCGACTCAGACATAATTTGTGTTGGCTTCATTTCTCACGTGAATGTTAACATCACGTGACTCAGACATAATTTGTGTTGGCTTCATTTCTCACGTGAACGTGACAGGGATCTAGAACCAAAGGCCCTTAAGCTAGTGAAGTCTTTTCTGTACTGGTGACACAGCAAAGTTCGCTGAGGTTTGCGCGACTGTTATTACAAATCAGCCAACATAATACCCGTATAACTTTACCCGGCCCGCAGTCCACATTCGCAAATAAATGGATTCGAATAGAGAATGCTTTCAAGAATTTCAGGTTTCTGGTCTAGAGTACCGTCAGTGTGGACCGTTAGGAATCTTTGAGTCTCCAGAGTACGACTAGCTTACACACAACGTACTGACTATATATATTTGCTCAAGCAGAACTCCAGAGTACGACTAGCAAATACAACGTACTGACTATATATATTTGCTCAAGCAGAACTCCAGAGTACGACTTGCAAACACACAACGTACTGACTATATATATTTGCTCAAGCAGAACTCCAGAGTACGACTAGCAAATACAACGTACTGACTATATATATTTGCTCAAGCAGAACTCCAGAGTACGACTAGCAAACACAACGTACTGACGTATTTTCTCAAGCAGAACACTTTGTGGGAGTGTGGAGAGGTATGTGTGTGTGTATACGTGCTTTTTGTGTTTGTGTGTGTTTGCTTTTGTTTGAATAATGCGTGCGTGTGTTACATGTATACGAGAGGCGTATACATGTTTGTTGACTGAACGTGTTTCTGATTGCACATACTTAAGCTATCCTCCTATCAGACAGAGAGACATGCCAGACTAAATCAGACCGGATGCGATAAACAGAATCAGGGGACCAGAAAAAATGTCCGGTCGTAGGGACTGTGGTCTAGCTTCCGTTCTATAACTCACCGTGAAAGTGTTGTCATAGAAACTAATCTCCAATATGCTGAAAAGTGAGCTGCACACCTTCAAGATTCAGTCGGAAATAGTGACGCTGCTGTCCTTTTGTACATAAGGGAAAGTACTCTCGTTGAAATGATTCCATAATGAGTGTCGTAATGAATTTAACATAGGGTGTAGATCGTTTCTTGTTTCCCTTTTTAAAAGAAAAACTGACTTGCAATCATGTTTATGTAGATCGTTTCTTGTTTCCCTTTTTAAAAGAAAAACTGACTTGCAATCATGTTTATGTAGGTCGTTTCTTGTTTCCCTTTTTAAAAGAAAAACTGACTTGCAATCATGTTTATGTAGGTCGTTTCTTGTTTCCCTTTTTAAAAGAAAAACTGACTTGCAATCATGTTTATGTAGGTGATGAGTCAACGTCGAGAAATGTTAACCCTATGACAGGGAATTTTATTGTTTATTCCTTCGAAAGAAACGATAAAGCGGATCCCGTGTGCTACAAACCATTTGAAAATAGGTCAGTGGAAGACCAGTGCTCATAAAAGAGAAATCCACCCAAAACCGTCTCGCATTCAAAGTCCCAAAGCACTGTGGTCTTCTTAGCCTTCAAATTCCTTCCAAGATGTCTATGGCCTCTCTTCGAAATCAACAAAAGTTGGAAGCCATGTTGAAATCTTTCAAAAGAAAAATTAAAGTTACTTCTCTCCCTTGTCTGGGACTCTGTTTACACCGGATTTTGAGAATACGTTATAGTGTAATGCACTGACAAATACAAGGAAACATTCAATGTATATGCCAAAATGCAAGAAAACAATACTGGTGACATTATTGTGCACTGGCAAAGTGCAAAGAAATTTAAAAGTAAATTACTGTAGTCGCATTGCCAAAGTACAAAAACTTTTACCACAGAATTTAGGCAAAGGGTACTCCAGGAAATATCACCATCGATAGCAATCCATCATACTAAAAGATATTGCAGTATTTTTGGGGGAGGGAGGGGGCGGCACAGTTTAAGTAGTAGTGTTACATTTTATGTTCTCAATGTTGCCCTATAGCTTGATCTGCTGTTACATTTTGTTCTCGATGTTACTGCTATAGTTTGATCTGCTGTTGTTACATTTTATGTTCTCAAAGTTGCCGCTATAGTTTGATCTGCTGTTGTTACGTTTAGTTTTTGTTTGGCTGGTTGTCTCTTTACTAAAGTCATATTCTTAAACAATTGTAAAGTTATCTATAAATTTATCACATTGTTCTACACTGAATTTCTCATGAAGATATTGTCCTATGATGAAGACAAACAACACGATAAAATCAACACTTTCTGCACAACCATTGGCAAGGGAGTTAACTTCTGGCACTTCCTGTTATTGGTGCAATCTTTCTTATAGTCGGCGTTCACTTGGTTTACTCTCTGTAGCTGTCTAATGTAAGCAAATACAACGTGACAGAAGCTCAACTTTATCACCTACACTGTCAACATTCCGGTGCTCTCGCCATCGTGTACAAGAGCGAGGAGCATTTAGAAAATAGCCATTTGTATGGCGGTACTATATTTTGTTTTAATACAACTCCTGATTAACTTAATACTAAATAGTTCACGGAAGTAATCAAACACGCCGCACAAGAAATGAAACACAAACACGCAGGTACGCATACTGACACGTACACACACGCACATACACATATGTACGGGTACATATATTCAAATATATACACGCAATCATATTCAAACAGAAGAATAGCATAGTTAAAAACTCTTGTAATTTCCTACCTTCAATAATTAAGAATAAAATTTGCAACATATTCGTTAATGCATTTTATGAATTTACAGGACACTATAGCAATAGCGTTGTGACAAAACCTTTCATCAAAATAAAAATGCAGTCACAGCTAAAATGATCTTTACAGACATTGAGAAAATTTCAATATAAATAACTATCAGAACATTTAAATACAGTATATGTATTTTTTAGAAATCGTTTCTTGAACAATTGGACAATCTAGTATCAAAAAGCGACATTAAAACAAAATTGCAATTTAACATTAATAGCAATAATCAGAACAAAAAATCTATATTAGTTACATCATCATGAAAAACGTCGTAGTAATATGTTAAAAATTTTCATTAAATAAATAATGTAATATAAATAATAAATAATAAATAATACACTATCAGTTGTATATCGTGCTCAGTAACACTATGTAATTCTCCAGAAGACATCACCCGTCTCTCTCACTTGGAGGATATGGAGCGCTGTAAACGTTTTCTCTCTTCCACAACATTAAAGACAAACATTTACTGACGCAATATTTCCATAGGTGAAAACCTTCTTACCAAAGCAGAAGCTAAATCCGTCCTTAATCTATAATTAGCGAGGCTCCATCCAATCACTATCTCTCAATATACTTTTATCAAATTGTGTAAGAAGGTCAATAAATTTATTAAAACAGCAATCAAATATGCACATAACAAATACAATGAAAAGGTTATTTGACATCAATATTTCCATGAAACCACGTTTGAATAATTTCGTTGTTTATACAGTCTTAAAACCTAACACGTAATTCAGCGATTAGTATCAAAATAAATCACAGCATTTTTCTTATCATACAACAAAAATGGAGTTGATTTATCAAAAGAGTTATCACTTCTTCATGTGCTCCTCTAGCAATCTGTAGAATGTTCCATGAACCGCTGTTCTCTTCAGATTAATCTGGGCAATCACCGCATTAGTTCCCTCAAGCAGGACAACAATGTATTGATTTCCTGTAACTTCCTTATACCAGAAATCCCACGTTGTAGTCGAACACTCTTGCTGACATACTTTACAAGGTGCAGTGTATCCTTACATTTAAATGCTGGGGTAGAGACTTCTCGAATCTCCAGGATCATAATGGTTTATAAATCAATAAACCAGGAATAAAATCCGAAATGTCCACAATCCAGAAAACTCAAGAAAGGTTGGTTTTTTCACATTAAGCTACTGGCCACCTTTCATGACTGAACTTCAGCCACAACATATTCAAAGTAATTAGAAAATACAATTATTTCAGCAGGTAAACTTTAATCTCAGCCCATTGGTTGGTAAATTGTAACCATTGGATAATAAAAACTACTCATCCACATAAGACCAGTTTAGATTACATTAGCAAGTTCTAGCATATTCTCTTCATGAGTTGTTATTTTAACTCTGGTACTTACAAAACACATAGAAACCAGAAGGGCATGTCTCGTTGACATTGCACAAGTAATATAATATTTAATTGACAAATAGAGGGAGACAATTCTGCTCTGTCACACTAGTAATAAGCCTTAGGCAATACTAGTGATAAGCCTTCATAGACAAATATAGGCAATATAACTATTATTAGTCTTCCTTCATACTTACAGTAAGGTAATATAATTATCACAAAGCTTTCATTTATTCAAAAAAGACAATATCAGTATCACATAATCTTCACTGAACCAAAAAGGCAATAATAACAGATCAGAGTCTTCATTAACAATAAAAGACAATATCAATGCTATACGGTCATTGGCACAATAATGCAATAAAAATAGTAACAAGTCTTCATTGATCAATGTGGCATTTACAATAATATAAAGTGTTCATTAACCAATAAGGCATTTACAATAATATAAAGTGTTCATTGATCAATGTGGCATTTACAATAATATAAAGTGTTCATTAACCAATAAGGCATTTACAATAATATAAAGTGTTCATTAACCAATAAGGCATTTACAATAATATAAAGTGTTTAAATCTTAGTGTCTAATCAATGCCTTAGGCAGTGATAGCCTCTTACGGTCTTCTCTGTTGAAAGTAAAGATGGAAATTAAATATATTCAGTTCCTTTTATATATAAGTTAAAGTGTATATAGCATAGTTGAGTGTATTACAGAATAGTATAGAATAGTATAGTATAGTTCATATTATATTATATTTATTTTGAAAATACAACGCTATTATATCGTAACTTTCACTTTTTCTCACTAACCCTTTACTTAGTCGAATGAAATACATAACTTCGTTTCACATGATTTAACTGCTTTCATTATTAATGGATATTTCAAAGTAAATTGTAAAACATTTTCATGCAACTGTTGTGCTTGCCTCCTTTATATATCCATGTTTTTCTTATTTTAATGGATAATCATTGTTGATTCAATCTTGCCTGTTGTGCTTGCCCTCCTTTATATATCCATGTTTTTCTTATTTTAATGGATAATCATTGTTGATTCAATCTTGCCTGTTGTGCTTGCCCTCCTTTATATATCCATGTTTTTCTTATTTTAATGGATAATCATTGTTGATTCAATCTTGCCTGTTGTGACACCTTCGTCTGCAGTAGATACTAACTACATAATGCTCTCATATCCAGGTGTACCTTACTTGTTGCTTACTTTAGAACGCACTCAATTCCAAGTGAGATTTTCCTCCACCGAAAACGCTTTGACGCTTCTAAATAATTACTCCCGATCGTCTTCAAACTGCAGCCATCTTTGAGCCAATCCCAGCGCGATTTCTGCGGTCTACACTCGCCGTAAACGAACCGGAAGGTGTCAAGTGGCCATTTCAACCAATCAAAAATGTATGACTCCCTGGTTGCGATGCTTTCAATCATGAAAAAGAGACGGGTGCGAAATGATGAAGGTTCGGACGTAATCATATAAACCACGGCACCTGGTGCGTTCTTCGCGCTAATAATGGGCTCTGTCTTCTTCTGTGTTAAGTCAGATAATTTCAACGGTGCCTATGTTTCATCTCTGGAATTATCACGTTAAGAAATTTGTTTCCGAATCTCTCTGTTTGATCACACATAACGTCGGACGACCAGTATTCGGTCTAAGCAGCAAAGTGCTTGGAATTAAAAACACGGTCTCCATGGTGAGTTCCTGAGCGTGAGAGCTACGAAACAAGGTACTTGGTGTTAAAAACGTTATCTCCATGGTGAGTCTAGTGCGCGTGTGTTAATAAACAAGGTACCTGGGATTAAAACATGATCTCCAGGGGGGAGTCTAGTGCGTGTGTGCTAGAAAACAAGGTACATGGGATTAAAACATGATCTCCAGGGGGGAGTCTAGTGCGTGTGTGCTAGAAAACAAGGTACATGGGATTAAAACATGATCTCCAGGGGGAGTCTAGTGCGTGTGTACTAGAAAACAAGGTACATGGTAAAACATGATCTCCAGGGGGAGTCTAGTGCGAGTGTACTAGAAAACAAGGTACATGGGATTAAAACATGATCTCCAGGGGGAGTCTAGTGCGTGTGTACTAGACAGCCAAGCGCTTCAGACTAAAACATGGTCTCCATGGGGAGTCTAAAATGTGGAGGACCAAAGTACTTCAGACTAAAACATTATCTCTGTGGTGAGGGATTTTAAGAAAGATGTTAGAAAAGACTTAATCCCATTTAAACCATAACGAGGCCAACCACATGTACACTCACACTTCCGTAGTATCAGGTGTTACAAAGTATTCGAAAATGAAAGGTATTGTAACTATTTATAATCACAAAAATTTGCTAAGAACCTCTGATCCCAACCTGGCATAAAGATGATGACAACAGTTAAAAGAAAAACGCACGTAATTATAAACTTAAGGAAAATTAAAATTTTATAGAAATGAAGTAATGGTGGCTGAAAGATTGTTACAAAATCAAACTAATACAAGTTCGTTCTGACAATTCAATATTTGTGTAGTGTCCACTGTATAACAGAGTAATAGTCTTTGTCTCTGTATATCTCTTAAATTTACAAGGGTTGGCTGTTATTGACTGTGATGGGTCGGCGATTCCCGCATGGGCTTAATCAGCAATCAGCTGCAGTGCAGGCTTTGGGTTTTGCACCAATGGCCTGCTCTGAAGATCGCTCAATATGGAACAAGGAAATGGCAGGTACTTGACATGCCAATAAAGTGCAGATTCTAAAACATAGAACACTCCTGTAATTTCAGTTAGACTCTGAAATGATTACTGGTGCACCAGTCAAAAATAATTCATATATAGAACTAGGAGGGGACATGTGATAGATGAGTGAAAGAAGAAATAGAGAAGAATGAATTAAAATAACAAATAAATGCACACAAGTATAATCTAGGTCATGTACATAATTCGACCGTAAGTTCAACCTGACTGACCTTTCTCAGTAAAAACTTTTTTACCAGCGGGGTTCTGGGACAGCTTTCTAAATGATGTTTCTCTGACAATGGCAGGATGTCTCTGATCTCTGAGGCTGAATTTGGAGTGCACAAAGAAAGACTGTGTTGGTCACATGGTCAATCTGGCGAATTATTACAACTTGACCTACTTGATCGGCCAAGATTGTATAATATCGCCAGCAATCACGAGGGCCCTTGCGCAAGAGACGAGCAAACAGGTAGATGTGAAACACGAGATCTAAAGTCAGGCCCCCTATGATGAGTTTAACAGTGTGTTTATTCCCTGTGGATCTAAAGATGAATGCAATGTTTGGCGGCTACCTGTCGTACCATGACAATCCCCTGGGTGAGTCTAAAATGTGGGGCACCAAATTGCTTCAAATGGAAACATGGTGTCCATGGTGAGTCTAAAATGTGAGGCACCAAAATGCTTCAGACTAATACATAGTCTCCATGGTGAGTCTAAAATGTGAGGCACCAAAATGCTTCAGACTAATACATAGTCTCCATGGTGAGTCTAAAAAATGAGGCACCAAAATGTTTCAGACTAATACATAGTCTCCATGGTGAATCTAGTATATATGGGCATTATACTGATTAGCAAAGATATAGAATTTTGTTGCAATAAATATACCACCATTAGTAAGACGGCAAAACAGGGTTCTAGCCATTTTTTTTTGTAACTGTACCTGATAAATACAATAACTAATAATTGTAATATTAATAAGAACAAATGCATATATTTAAGCTTAATAACTATTTAAGTTTTTAAATTACTATAATACTGGCCATTAATTGTTAATGTTAAAAGCTTTAGATTTACAATACTCAATAAATAAAATAGTAAACAAACAAAATATAAACACACACAACACTTATGCAGACATCCATGCATAGACACCTAAACATAATATATATATGTGAAAAGTACTCTACTAGTAAATAAATTAAATTAAATTTAAATTATATATATTCATAATATGAATAATAATAACTCATTTAAAAACATGACTACTGCTATTCTCTATATTGTTCATCGTTAGTAAGTAAAGTAAATTTAAATTATAGAATGATAATCACTTATTTTAAACATAACTCTACTGCTGTTCTCAAATGTTGTACTACTTGGATCTTTCTTTTAGCAAATCCTTCCTCCCATGCTGTCTCGCGAAATCTCCACGTGTATTTTTGTTTATTTACAACTCTTTTTTCTTTTTCCCCTACTCCCGTACGCCCAAGCATGACTCTAGACGGAAATACGTCAGTGCTAATCTCGAGGAAATCAAGAGAGTGACTTTCTTTGAAAATCGCCTTTGAGGCGTGATCATTAGAAATTGATTCAAGATATTTCTACTAAAGCAATGGCACCGCATCTAGCGAAAACGCTTCGACTCTGATGAGTAACAATGAATTTCATCAGTCGGAGTTTGGTTTCTCTCGAAATACCATTGTCTGAAATTGATTCTCTCTTTCGCTCGCTTTCTCTATTCTCGCTCGCTCGTCTTCTCTTTTCTCTTTCCCCTCAGTCCCCTCACTATTTGTTTATCTATAAAACGTTATTTTTCACATATATATCCAACAATAGATAGATAGATAGATAGATAGATAGATAGATAGATAGATAGATAGATAGATGGATGGATAGATAGATAGATAGATAGATAGATAGATAGATAGATAGATAGATAGATAGATAGATAGATAGATAGATAGATAGATAGATAGATAGATAGATAGATAGATAGATAGATAGTGTGGTGGTGTAAATTTGCCTATCACTATTTCTTTAAGACTTAATTGTTATATAAATTGTCGAGAAACCTATCACTATTTCTTTAAGACTTAATTGTTATATAAATTGTCGAGAAACCCGACTTTCAGCACTCCTAATGATGGTATTTTTTGTGTCAGAGCTGGAGTAAACACCTCGAGTTGAGAATATGCTAGAAATTGCTGATGCAATCCAAACCAGTTCCAACTGGATGAGTAGTGGTTTTTATTATCCAATGGTTAATGTTTAGGGAATGAGACCAGCCAATGGGTTGAGATCGAAAGGTTACTTGCTGTAAAGAATTCTATTGTCTAATCACTTGAATACGATGTGGCAAAAATAAATTCAGTCATGAAAGGCAGCCTTTAGCTTAATTCTGAGTTAAATTACTGATTCAGAGACAATGTACTTTGAAATATTTCGTGAACTTTTTTATTGATATGTTATACTTGTGTTTTGTGTACAGATGTATTATGTGAGTAGAGTATGACTTTTACAAATTGTGAACTAAGATGTTTGTGTGTAGTATTAATTATAAACACTTGACACTGTTCTTAGTGAACCTGTTTAAACAGCATAAACTATTATGCTGTGTGAATGTATCGGGCTAATAAATACTGTTGCAGGAAACTGTAAGTTGACACTTGAATTTAAGAAAGAATGGAGTTAAAAAGGGAAAAGCTGAAAACTTAGCATTTGTTCCCTGATTATATTTTTTTACAGGGAGAAAGCAGCCTCTCCTTGTTTTACTTGAATCTCCTGGTTCAATGATTATAAACCACTATGATCATGGTAGATGCAAGAAGTATTTACTTCAGTGTGTAGGTGTAAGGAATGCACTGCACTCCATTGATGTATGGTGGTAAAATATGCTGACAACATCGAGCAATTTCTGGTACAAGGAAGTTACTGAAAATTGCTTCAATTGTTGTTCTGCTTGAGGAAGATATACATTGAAGGAGCAACCAGGTTCACCTTGAGAGAATAGCAGCTAATCAGTACTCTACAACATGAAAAGGGAAACACTTGGAATTGACAGTAAGAATGTAAACAATAAAATTGTGGTTTTGTTATGAAAAGCATGTGAAAGACTATTGTGACTTTGCCTATATAAGGTTGCCTAGAAACTATTATTGCTTATCACTAATAACTCCATTTCTGATAAGAACTATCTCTGTCTTCTCTGATAAGAACTATCCTGTGATTTGTATTTACACTAATCTATTGAATTGTGTTAGGATATTATGGTGATTTTTCGTGATAAATTGTCCTTAAATTTCCTTAAGTGTGGAGACATAATGGGTCATGTCCCACCTTATAATGGAAGTAATTAATATGCTCAGTGATTATTGAGGAAAGTAACATTACATTATCTTTGTTTCTTCACATTTTGAATTAATAATGTGCATGTCTTAAAACCAGCAAAGATATCTTTTGGTCTTGTGCATATTTATGCAATATTATGTCTTAAATCCAACATAGAATTTCGGTCTAGTAAATAGTTATTTGTTTTGTTTTATGGTGGAAGCTTCACCAGTAATGTTTGAAGTTTACCATCAACAGAGTAGATGTTAACAGAATTCTTAACATCACAGAAGGAGGGAGGGGGAGTGCATGGCTTTGTTTTGAAAAGCACATGAATGACTAATGTGACTTTGCCTACACAAGGTTACCTAGAAACTATTATCACTTATCTCTAATGATTTCATTTTTGTTCTCTGATAAGAACTATCCTGTGATTTGTATTGATACTAATCTATTGAATTGTGTGTTAGGATATAAGACGGTATAGATATTAAAATTATTCCAACATGGAAATATTGATGTCAAGTAATTATTTTTCATTTTATATATATATATATATGATTGTTGATTTAATAAATTTATTTTTAATTTTATTGACCTTCTTACACATATTAATAACCTTATGATAGAGAAGAAAGTGAGTGGATGGGAGGTCGCTAAATATAGATTAAAAGACGGATTTATTTTCTCCTATAGTAAAACGTCTTCCGCCTATGGAAATATTGTGTGACGTAAATGTTTGTCTTTAATGTTGTGTGACGGTAAATGTTTGTCTTTAATGTTGTGTAACGGTAAATGTTTGTCTTTAATGTTGTGTGACGGTAAATGTTTGTCTTTAAAGTTGTGTGACGGTAAATGTTTGTCTTTAATGTTGTGTGACGGTAAATGTTTGTCTTTAATGTTGTGTGACGGTAAATGTTTGTCTTTAATGTTGTGTTTCGGTAAATGTTTGTCTTTAATGTTGTGTTTCGGTAAATGTTTGTCTTTAATGTTGTGTTTCGGTAAATGTTTGTCTTTAATGTTGTGTTTCGGTAAATGTTTGTCTTTAATGTTGTGTGACGGTAAATGTTTGTCTTTAATGTTGTGTTTCGGTAAATGTTTGTCTTTAATGTTGTGTTTCGGTAAATGTTTGTGTTTAATGTTGTGTGACGGTAAATGTTTGTCTTTAATGTTGTGTGACGGTAAATGTTTGTCTTTAATGTTGTGTGACGGTAAATGTTTGTCTTTAATGTTGTGTGACGGTAAATGTTTGTCTTTAATGTTGTGTGACGGTAAATGTTTGTCTTTAATGTTGTGTGACGGTAAATGTTTGTCTTTAATGTTGTGTGACGGTAAATGTTTGTCTTTAATGTTGTGTGACGGTAAATGTTTGTCTTTAATGTTGTGTTTCGGTAAATGTTTGTCTTTAATGTTGTGTGACGGTAAATGTTTGTCTTTAATGTTGTGTTTCGGTAAATGTTTGTCTTTAATGTTGTGTGACGGTAAATGTTTGTGTTTAATGTTGTGTGACGGTAAATGTTTGTCTTTAATGTTGTGTGACGGTAAATGTTTGTCTTTAATGTTGTGTGACGGTAAATGTTTGTCTTTAATGTTGTGTGACGGTAAATGTTTGTCTTTAATGTTGTGTGACGGTAAATGTTTGTCTTTAATGTTGTGTGACGGTAAATGTTTGTCTTTAATGTTGTGTGACGGTAAATGTTTGTCTTTAATGTTGTGTGACGGTAAATGTTTGTCTTTAATGTTGTGTGACGGTAAATGTTTGTCTTTAATGTTGTGTTTCGGTAAATGTTTGTGTTTAATGTTGTGGAAGATAGGAAACGTTCACAGTGCCCGCATATCCGCCAAGTGAGAGAGATGAGTGGTGTCTTCTGGAGAATTATTAATAACATAAATTAAGATTTAAATCATTGGTAATTAGTTATGGATGATTAATTAAACAGTAATAATCATAACCATAAACTAGTTGGCGTTGGCGTCAGAGAGAGAGAGAATGCTCAGTGGCTGCGAGGTAAAAGCATTAACTTCCACAGACAGAAGGTATGGGGTTCAAAGTGACCCTATCCTGATCTCTGTAACTTTTCTCATTTGACTCTTACTCACGTCCTTGAGTTTAAACCCTAAGACTGTAAGCGATCAAAGCTCATTTGACTCTTACTCACGTCCTTGAGTTTAAACCCTAAGACTGTAAGCGATCAAAGCTCATTTGACTCTTACTCACGTCCTTGAGTTTAAGCCCTAAGACTGTAAGCGATCAAAGCTCATTTGACTCTTACTCACGTCCTTGAGTTTAAGCCCTAAGACTGTAAGCGATCAAAGCTCATTTGACTCTTACTCACGTCCTTGAGTTTAAGCCCTAAGACTGTAAGCGATCAAAGCTCATTTGACTCTTACTCACGTCCTTGAGTTTAAGCCCTAAGACTGTAAGCGATCAAAGCTCATTTGACTCTTACTCACGTCCTTGAGTTTAAACCCTAAGACTGTAAGCGATCAAAGCTCCTTTCAGAATTGATTAACACAAATAATAAATCATTATTAGTTATTTTCGGTAATTAAATAGATTATTATTATTAATCGTAATATCTTACATTGTCGATGTACGTTCTCTCTTTAAACAAGGGAGCACTCGCAGAGTCAAAAAAGACTGGAACACTTCAGAGTGCTCTTCCCTCTGACTGACCCGATCGATATGTCCAATTAAGCGAGAGAGAACTAAATCAGGCCGTACATCGAGCGGTGGCGAAGTTTCACGTTTTGTCTGATTAAAACCAACCGCGCAGGCAATCCTGGCTCGGCGTTAAATAAATGCTCTTCTTCCTACAAATCCTGCTTAAGATTATGCAATGAGAAACGGCACAGTCTTTCGGTCCGTTTGTGACTAAGAAGAGCCTTTATATCTGACTCGCTTCCGCATTTCATAAATGAGTCTACCTTTCGGTGCATTTGTCTTCTGAATTTTACACGCACACACATACACACATATACACACTCACACGCACGCACATACACACATATACACACACTTGTTTTTCTTCTCCAACTATATCCACACATAAAACATTAAAGCCACTCATCTACAAGTAAACAAGCACGTACTCATAGAGAAACAAGCGTGACTCAGACAGAAAAACACAAAAACCAAATACATAAATATATAATGTACTCTCCCTACAGACATGGTTGTCGCCCCTCTAGTAACGAGGCAAGACTTGCTGCATGCCCCCATTTTATTGTTGTAATATAACGCAGGATGCAGGAAAATAGAGTAAGTAAAAGGAGGCCACAATTAGCCCTTCCTTTCTGCTAGTTCGCTCACAGTTTATATCTATTTTCAGAATCGTTACTTATTTTGTTTCCATTCCAGTCGACCAAACGAAATAGCATTCAGTAATAAGCCCTTTTATATTGCAGTAGGACTGTATCCATTTCTGTTAAATTGATCTAAATAGATGAGTGCTAGATTGTTTGGGAAGACAACTGCATGATTAGGATGGGATAAAAATAACTCCATCAGGCCGCAGAGATGCCTACACAGAATTGCATCCCTAAGCGCAGCCTTCAGCCGTTACGTCCAGCTAAAGCACACACCACCACCACCACCACCACCACCCTCCTAAAGTCGTATTTCCTAAATTTGTTTTTCTTTCGTGGTCTAAATCTGTTTATTCGGCTATAAATATTTAAGAAGAAGAAGAAAAGAAAATGATGAATATGAATAAACTACTGGGGCACCACACACTCGCCCCACTACTAAAAGCAGTGCTCCGCGAAATGCTCACATTCTCCGTAAAACCTTGGATCGCCCAGAATCTTGGGAAGATTCTGAAACCTAGTTAATGATTCTGATTATTATTAATTAATTAACCATCCATAATTAATTACAAGTGACGAGAATTTTCATTTATGTTAATAATTCTCCATAACACACAATTCATCTCTCTCATTTGACAGTTATGCGGGTGCTGAAAACATTTTCTTTCATCCACATCATTAAAAGACAAACATTTACCGTCATACAATATTTCCATAAGTGGAAAAACTTTTACCAAAGGAGAAGACAAAATCTGTCTTTAATCTATATTTAGCGAGCCCTCTTCCACTCAATTTCTTCTCCAACATAATGTTATCGTAATGTATAAAAACGGTCAATAAATTTAACAATAATCAAATATAAATATAACAAATACAATGAAAAAGATTATTTGACATCAATATTTCCATGAAAACATGTTCGAATAATGTTAATATCCATACAGTCTTATATCCTAAAACACAGTTCAACAATTTAGTGTCAATACAAATCACAGGATAGCTCTTATCAGAGAACAGAAATGGAGTTATTAGAGATAAGCGATAATAACCTGCTTTAGGTGTTTGTCTTTCATGCACTTTTTGTAACAAAGCCACAAGTTTATTGTTCAATTATTACTGTCAATTCCATGTGATTCCCTCACTTTGTAGAACACTGACTCTCTGCTATTCTCTCGGGACTAATCTGGCACTCTGTCGTAATAACTCCCTCAAGCAGAATAACAATTGCAGCAATTTCCAGTAACTTCGATGTAGTCAGCATACTTTGCCACCATACATCAACAAAGTGCAGTGCATCCCTTACACTTACACACTGTGGTAGATACTTCTCACATCTACCACAGTCATAGTGGTTTATAATCAGTAAATCAGGAGATTAAGATAAATAAGTAAAGGCTGCTTTTTCCTGTAAAAATATAATTAGGGAACAAATGCTAAGTTTTCAGTTTATTCATATTTAACTCAATTCTTTCTTACATTCAAGGCTCAACTTACAGTTTCCTGCAACAGTATTTATTAGCCTGACACGCATACAGCATAAAAATTTATGAACAGGTTCACTAGAAACAATGTCAAGTGTTTAGCATACTATATATATGCATCATAGTTCACAAATTGTAGAAATAATAGTCTACTCACATAATACATCTCCATGTAAAATGCAAGTATAACACATTAGTAGCAAAGTGCCCAAAATATTTCTTTCTTTCTCAATCAATCAGTTAACTCACCATAAGCTAATGGCCGCCTTTCATAACTTGACTTCTTGCCACACCAAATTCAAGTGATTAGACAATAGAATTCTCTATAGCAGGTAAATGTTTGATCTTGGCTGGTCTCGTTCATGTAAATTTTAACCATTGGATAATAAAACTACTCATCCTGTTTGAACTGGTTTGCAATGCATCAGCAATTTCTAGCATATTCTCAACTCGAGTTGTTTACTCCAACTCTGACGCTTTACAAAATCACCAAAGAAATGCCCAAGATCGGGTCACTTCAACAATTTAACAATTTATATAACAATTAAGTTTAGAAATTGGGATAGGCAAAATTACTCCACCACACACACACGCACATATATATATAATTCAAATGAATATTTCGCCATCCACAGTCATTGCTTTAAAGCTGGTGAGAAATTCGTATAGATTTTCCTATTAGCAATATCGATCTTTTCATTAACGTCTTGCCATTATTTTTAATAAAGTTGTTATGAAAACCGCCGACAGCACGTACTTTTTTCTTTGCCCTAAACACATTCAAGTCGTTAGCGCCCCTTGATCCGATTGTCTCCCCTTGTTTGTCCAGCTGATGTCAGCATCAAAGACCATGTGCAGTATCAATCTTTCTCTGTGTCGCACTTTTCGCTTTACCTTCTGCTGTCCTTTTGGGTTGCTATTTTGCATTTGGGACGATCTCTAAAATGTTCGATCTCTAAATTGTACAATTCTATCATCTTCGCTTCCCTTTTTGTTTCGAGGCTATTATCATTATGTTATCAGTCCACCATGCGAAAAGAAAATGTCTGATTTATCTGTTCTCGGCACTGGTAATACTATTTTTGTGCTATCATCTTTGATGACTTAAAAATTATGCGCAGGTTTTGCGGCCACGCCAGCATTTCTTAGCCGATTACGCAGACAATGTTTGAAAAAAATTTTTAAATTATTTATTTCAAAGGCCAAGAGCCATCCATGCATATGAGGTCAATAAACATATTTATTTTTTCTTATATAGAACTTTAAAGTCATAGTCCTGATGCATATTGAAATAAGCGTTGAAAAGTGTGCTTTTCCAATGTACACAACGAGATTGATGACGACACAGAGAGCTGAAAAAAATAATAATATTATTTATAATGAAGTTATGACACTTGACAAAAGGAAACCGAGTACTGCACGAATGCCTCATGCTATTGCATGCCATGAATGCACGCGGGACAAAGAAGCAACCTTGACCGGACTATATATAGCCCAGAGCAGTCTTAGCCACTTTTTTTGTCGTCGCGTGGCAGTCTCGTGCATGCACAAGAGCTTTGCTTCCTAGTACACTTTTTAACCCTAAAATGACAACATTTACAACAGGTGCAAAGCTACCGAAATTCTGCCAGGAAATTTAGAACTGTTGACCTTTCTGAAATATCTTATTGGCATAAATATATCTGTTTGAAGTGGATTCCTGTTCACTGGTTCTTTATGCCTATGAGATTATTCTGTTACTTCATAATTTTGTTGTTAATATAATCGTGAAAATAAAAGGGCAAGTAAAATGGTGTTGTTGTTGTTGTTTTTTAATTTAAACCATTTATCAGTGCGTGTTTGTTGAGAGAGGGAGAAAAAGTTAGTTAATCAGACATCTTTCCATTATATACTGATGTAGATTTAGACTGATAAAAACAGTGTGGTTATAGCCATATCTATTTACATATACATGATAATAATTATACATAGATACAACTTGAATGTTGTATCAAGATGTACAGAGAAGTGACGTATGGATACAGGCTTGAATGTTGTTATCAAGATGTACAGAGAGGTGACGTATAGATACAACTTGAATGTTGTTATCAAGATGTACAGAGAAGTGACGTATAAACACACACATCATTCCTGCTTTGGTAATCGTACGTATAATGGAGAGCGAAAGTACTACGATTTTTAAAATTAGACTTTAAAGTGAAGTGAATTTAGTTTCATTTGTTCTTTAAAAAAAAAAACATTGACAGTCTAAAAGCTTTTTTAGTGAAGGAAAGCGATATTGTCGTAGCTGTGAATATTAAAAAACTACAGGGAGGATAATATGTAAATAATATTTTTCTGTATCTTATTTATTCCTTCTTATATTTGTATATGAGCTTTAGATAGTTTGCATACATTATTTAAAGTTAGGTGTAGTATTAAAAGTACTTTACTAACACTCCATTTTAATTATTAAGGTACTTTACTAACACTCCTTTTTAATTATTAAGGTACTTTATTAACACTCCTTTTTAATTATTAAAGTACTTTACTAACACTCCTTTTTAAATATTAAAGTACTCCTTTTTAATTATTAACTTTACTAACACTCCTTTTTAATTATTAAATTACTTTATTAACACTCCTTTTAATTATAAAAGTACTTTATTAACACTCCTTTTTAATTATTAAAGTACTTTATTAACACTCCTTTTAATATATTAAAGTACTTTATTAACACTCCTTTGTAAATATTAAAGTACTTTATTAACACTCCTTTTTAAATATTAAAGTACTCCTATTTAGATATTAAAGTACTTTACTAACACTCCTTTTTAAATAGTAAAGTACTTTACTAACACTCCTTTTTAAATATTAAAGTACTTTACTAACACTCCATTATAAATATTAAAGTACTTTACTAACACTCCGAAATAAATATTAAAGTACTTTACTAACACTCCGAAATAAATATTAAAGGTGCTGACGTCACGAAGTGAACGTGTCTCTATAGCATTTAATACGAAGAGAATATCGTTTATTGTTTAGAGTATTCTTTTTTCTTTCATTATCCAGACACCAGAACGCTATGGAAAGTTTCAGAATTGTTTCCTCTCCCCAAGACAGTGTACCCAGTGAACCCCTCTGTGACCTATTTCCACCTGGAATATAATTGTTACTCTTGCGATTGATGAAGATTTGGGTATTTAAAGCGAGTGGCCACTGTGTACAAACGTTGTCGACAGAGTCCCAACATCCCATCATGTATTATTTTCCTGACTGCCTGTCGCAGTGTAGTCGCTACAGAAACGAAAGGAACTGTGCCAGCAAACAGTAAAACGTTCGACTTCAATGCTGACGTCATAGGAACAGCAACAAAGGATTAAAGGAAAAGTATATGTACAGAAAATTAGGAGCAACGAAATCTAAGGCCGCACCTACTATTTGGCTGCATTTCTATAAGTTAATTAAGTAAAGAAAGAAAGAAAGAGAGAGAGAGAACAAGAGAAAAAAAGAAAGATTTTCAGAGCATACGTTTTAATTTGTAACATATTAATTATTATTATATTTTCTATATTAATTTTTACACAGAATTTAAAGTTTGTGAATTGTTTATCTTAGTAAATGTGATGTATGTTTTATTTCCGCTTACAGTAAGCTGTCGTATAGAATCTCTTGGTGCATACATCATAATGCGCTCAAGAAAAATGGATTCCTTTGGAATGTGAATTTATGTTAATTGGTGCTAATATAAATTACTCATTTGTTGGAGTCATCTTAAGAAAGGAAGTCTTGAAGGAAGAAAGTCTTAAAGGAAGGAAGGGACGAAGGAAGGAAGGATGGATGGATGGATGGATGGATGGATGGAATTAAGCATGTCTCCCCGACTAATCCTTACAAGGGTGGTCTTTGACGTCCGCATTTATGTACTGGAACATTTGACGATGACTCATCACTTTTCATATTTTTAAAAGTCTTACAAAACATAAACGGGTATTTGTGTCCTAAGTACAGCGTGACGTCATTACGCCAGCTCTCCACGAAAAGCTATCCAGTCTCATCGACCAGACATTTATTTTTCTTGCTCATGTCTGATTTAAATGTTAATTATAGTTTTCATGAGAAGCGCATCGGGTAATATGTTGCAAACTTAAGGGGCATTTTTTCTTAAATTTACTTTTCAAATGAATGTTTGCTATAAAAAATGTTGTTCAAGTATTTACTGAAGAAATCACCTTCCATTGAACTCTATACTTGAAAATGTTTGGCAGGTCAATTTGATTAGGTTGGATATTGTTTATAATTCACATTTTAAAAATAGGTTGTGCAATTGCATAATGTTCGAACCGTTCGCGTTTGTTCTCTCTTTTCTGGTGTTGACTATTCTGTTAGCCGGGTTAGAGAAGATTTTAGCGATCAAACAGAAAGGTCAAGGTATCATCGTCTGTTCTGGAACAAGGCTTAACTTTAGCCGTCCGTCAACAAATTAACTTTGCCGTTACACCAGTCGTGTCAGCTGAAGGTAAATAGCAATCTTTCCTCAATTTCTTTATTAAAAAAAAAAAATAAAGAAAAACGAAGAAGTTTCGTTGTTTTAAGTAAAATTAATTTCCTGAAGGAAAAATTAATTAGAATTATAAGCAAGCCCTATTGAATGCTTACTGTTTTTGGAAGAAAGAGGATGAAAACCAAAAATAGTTTTCAAAGAAATCAATATTTATAACAAATGTATTCTTTCAAAGAAACAAACAAACAAACAAACAAAACAAAGAAAAAAAGAAAGAAAGAAGAGGTAACAAAGAGAGAAAAAACAATCAAACAAACAAAGAAAAGAAAGAAAGAAAGAAGAGGTAACAAAGAGAGAAAAAACAATCAAACAAACAAAGAAAAGAAAGAAAGAAAGAAGAGGTAACTAAGAGAGAGAAAACAATCAAACAAACAAAGAAAAGAAAGAAAGAAAGAAGAGGTAACAAAGAGAGAAAAAACAATCAAACAAACAAAGAAAAGAAAGAAAGAAAGAAGAGGTAACTAAGAGAGAGAAAACAATCAAACAAACAAAGAAAAGAAAGAAAGAAAGAAGAGGTAACAAAGAGAGAGAAAACAATCAAACAAACAAAAAAAAAGAAAGAAAGAAAGAAGAGGTAACTAAGAGAGAGAAAACAATCAAACAAACAAAAAAAAAGAAAGAAAGAAAGAAGAGGTAACAAAGAGAGAGAAAACAATCAAACAAACAAAAAAAAAGAAAGAAAGAAAGAAGAGGTAACAAAGAGAGAGAAAACAATCAAACAAACAAAAAAAAAGAAAGAAAGAAAGAAGAGGTAACAAAGAGAGAGAAAACAATCAAACAAACAAAAAAAAAGAAAGAAAGAAAGAAGAGGTAACAAAGAGAGAGAAAACAATCAAACAAACAAAGAAAAGAAAGAAAGAAAGAAGAGGTAACAAAGAGAGAGAAAACAATCAAACAAACAAAAAAAAAGAAAGAAAGAAAGAAGAGGTAACAAAGAGAGAGAAAACAATCAAACAAACAAAAAAAAAGAAAGAAAGAAAGAAGAGGTAACAAAGAGAGAGAAAACAATCAAACAAACAAAAAAAAAGAAAGAAAGAAAGAAGAGGTAACAAAGAGAGAGAAAACAATCAAACAAACAAAAAAAAAGAAAGAAAGAAAGAAGAGGTAACAAAGAGAGAGAAAACAATCAAACAAAGAAATGAACAATGTTTGCAAGGATACTTCCTGGCGCCAACCTGTAGTCATCGCTGTTTTCATTTTCATAATCATTATCACTGCTCTTCAGCGTTAGATGTGAGCTTGTGAATAAACAAAATTCGGATAATGGAAGAAAGCTCGACATAAAATTAATTTAAATGAATTAGCTATGCATTTATTACCTGCAATGGCCTGACACCACATACAAAGCTGTGTGTAAAGAGCCGCGCCCATCACCTCTCTGCTAGCAACCAACCTAGTTAACGATTAAATAAACGAAACCTAGAAGGGAGAAATGTGGCGGGAGAGGGGAAATGGGGGGAGATGTGGCGGGGCACAAAATAAGCACCACTGTCGCCTGTTTGCAGAGTTGTCATTGTTCCATAGCAACAATATCTTGGCAGAATGTTTTAGACTCGGCGACACTTGCTTTATTTAATGCTTACGCAGTCTCTTATCCACACATGGAGATAGTTGCTATGGTTGCAGAAAAAAATTTCTCTCTACAGTGTTGGATACAAACTCATTCACACACACACGTACATACACACACACACACGCACACACACGCATGCACGCACACCCATATCTATCATAAGTCAGACGCGCATGTCATACTTATGCATTGTGTAATATTCTCTCAAGTCTCGATTCCCTGGGATGTACGATACAGTTTTGCCTCCTGTCTTCTGCTTGTGAGTCATGTTAGAGCCAGTTTGAGTTGTGTCAGAGCTAGTGTGAGTCATGTTGGAGCCAGTGTGAGCAATGTTAGAGCTGGTGTAAGCAGTGTTAGTGTGAGTAATGTTAGAGCCAGATTGAGTCGTGTTTGAGCCATTTTCAGTCGTGTCAGAGCCAGTGTAAGAGACTATGGTCTTCAGGATAAGGATTCTTTTTCTCTCCTATGGGGAGGGTAGCGGGGGTCTCATTTAATACAAGGAGCTACGGTTTCCTCTGTGTAAGAAAGAAAGATTAAACCTTTCTCCCTTCTTGTCGTTACGAGGTCGAATTCTGCGTCCTAAGTCTTGGACGGCGCATGCCTAGCGACGCTTAAATTAAGCAGAACAAAGGGTGAGAACCTCTTCTTCAAAATTAATCATTGACCTGGTTCTTTAAATCAAGAATCAGTTCGCTATGAAGAGGGTAGCTCTCATACCGCCACAGCGAGGCATTAAGTTTGAAATATATTATTAAAATATGTCAAGGAATAACAAAACCGGAACCAGGTGAACGAGTGAAAGTGAAAGTGAAAGTATCCGCACTCTTTGCAGTCACTTCAGCCGATAGCCGCTCGCCTTGCCTACAAAAACATGGAGAGCGAATCTCGACATTAGTGCGCGCTCTCATCCAGCCTGTTTGCTTCCTCGCCAATGGGTGCCAGTATGGCGCAGGCTTTGTGATGGCTGTCTCGTCAACAATCTCAGAAACTTTACTTCAATGAGTGTTTTTTGTTTTCTTTCTCTTTATTTTTCCTCTTTTCTTACTTTTATTTCTCTTTTTGTTTTACGGTGAAATTAGTTGTTTGTTTTTATGTCAGTTTCGAATTCACTTAAGTTGAAGAAGAATTTGATGACGTAGCTAATAAATATTCCTGATAAATGTCCCTCAACATATGCTTTAACTAATCACTTATCATTAATGTTCATCTAGATAATTTATTGTTCCACTTTAATAATTAATGTGTAGCTTTATTCGTGTTTATTAATTGACCAAATATGGCGGTATGGGATTTATTTCAGCTTGATGACTTGTCGTGACTTTAATATTAGCACACAAAGATACCAGCCTGGTCATGTTGTGATAAAACAATAGCACTACAAACCTTATCATGTCATGATAGAACAATAGCACTACAAACCTTATCATGTTGTGACAGAAACAATAGCACTACAAACCTTATCATGTTGTGATAGAACAATAGCACTACAAATGTTATCATTGTATTTGTCATATGTATGTTTGATTGATGATTTAATAAATTTATTGTTAAATTTATTGAAATTCTTATGCATATTGATAATCTTATGTTGGAGAAGAAAATGGGTGGATGGGGGCTTGCTAAATATAGATTAAAGATGGATTTGTCTTCTCCCTTTAGTAAGAACTTTTCCACCTACGGAAATATTGTGTGACCGTAAATGTTTGTCTTTAATGTTGTGGAAGAGAGAAAACGTTTACAGCGCCCACACATCCGCCAAGTGAGCGAGATGACTGGTGTCTGTTGGAGGAGCATTAATAAAATAAATTAAGATTCTCATCATTTGTAATTAGTTTTGGATGATTAATTAATTAATAATAATAATACCCATTAACTAAGTGGTGTTGGTTCAATGAAATCATTATACGAGCTCGTATTCTACATTATGCCTAACATTTAATAAGTCAATGTACTGATGTAAGTTATATTAAAGTAAGTTAACAGCTCGTATTCTACATTATGCCTAACATTTAATAAGTCAATGTACTGATGTAAGTTATATTAAAGTAAGTTAACAGCAATATTAGTTCTTTCAAGCTGGGTTTCCGGAAATAGCATTAAGGTAGGGTGATCCATGTCCACCCGGGTGACGGGCTCGGGCTCGCCTCTGGGTGAAAAACTTTCGTGCGGCCTTTAACTGCTAGTTCAAAGGTGACGGGCTGAATGCCAAGTCTGCCATCGGATAAGACAATAAATAGCGTCCTGAGTGCTATATGCCGCATACACTCCAGCTCCCTTGGCAGTTGGAAGGAATAGGTCATGCAAGATTGCATCCAAAATATCCACCAAAAACTCAGAGGAACTTTTCTTCTTTCCCTCTACCTGGCACTACTGTACATCTCCCAAAACATGTCCCCCTAAGCGCTGACACTCAAATAGGAAATCAACGAAAGTAGGAAGCGGACGTGAAACTTCAATGCAAAATTTTCGAAGAGCATTCATTTAAACAGTGTGTGTGTGTGTGTGTGTGTGTGTGTGTGTGTGTGTGTGTGTGTGTGTGTGTGTGTGTGTGTGTGTGTGTGTGTGTGTGTGTATGTGTGTGTGTGTATGTGTGTGTGTGTGTGTGTGCGTGTGTGAGCGTGTGTTTGTGTATGAGTTAGGGAGATAGTGTGTGTGCGTGCGTGCGTGCGTCTGAAAGAGAGAGGTTGGGGACTAGCGCCGTGTAGCGCCTCGCCCAGCCTGACACGTGGTGAGATTAAAAATGATGGACAGATTATTAATTTCATATATCACCTTTCTACTGGTCCTGGTTTTGTTGGTTTCCTTGACGACTTTGAGATTTATTTCTTCTTGATCTCGCTGTTGCCTGGGTTGAGGCTCAAGCGGCCCTGTTGTTTCTGTCACCACCGTGTCCCTTCATATTTTGTTAGTTTACGTCATAGGCACCTTGATCCGGATCAGAAAAATACATTCTAATACGACCCCAGTGCACACGGTTTTGCTTATTGTTCGAGGTACCTGATATGTATTTGTGTGTGTTTATCTATACCTGATATGTATTTGTGTGTGTTTATCTATATCTATACCTGATATGTATTTGTGTGTGTTTATCTATATCTATATATACCTGTGTATGTGTGTGTATGCGATTGTGTCAATACGTCTTTCATCTTTCCGTCTATTAATTCGACTTCAAACGTTTCATTTCTCTCTCAACCTTTCCCTACCCTGTCTCTCAGCATACAGTGTCTGGCTATGTGTTATTTCTCTGCTGTCTATCAGTCCGAAATCATCTGTCTTTTAATTTATCTATATCTTATACTTATTTGTAATAATCTATCCCTTTGTCTTACTTTAGCTTTTTTATCTCTATCTCCCTTTCTAACTACACGATATACCGAATATATTTCCTAACAGATTTTTCTTACAAAATCTATTTTATCAAAGCATAGATAGATAGATAGATAGATAGATAGATAGATAGATAGATAGATAGATAGATGGATGGATGGATAGATAGATAGATAGATAGATAGATAGATAGATAGATAGATAGATAGATAGATAGATAGATAGATAGATAGATAGATAGATAGATAGATAGATAGATAGATAGATAGATAGATAGATAGATAGATAGATAGATAGATAGATAGGCTGTAGGAAATACACTATAATTAGGAAATTGAAGGACTTCAATAATAAAACCCAACTTCATACGGTGCCCTAAAATCCTAACAACCAAACAATTGCAACACACACACACACACACACACACACACACACACACACACACACACACACACATACACACACACACACACACACATACACGCACACACACTCGCTCAAAAAATGTGTGCTTCTTTGTTTCTATTTTGAAGGCAAATGTGTGAAATATTTAATACTGAAAATTCCGACGTATTATTTAATGTTTTAATTTAACGGCCCACGGAATCCTCAGAGCCTGATGGCAGTCATGTGACTTCCAGTCAATGCACAAGTCCGACAAGTAGGCAGTTGGAAAGTCCCTTGTGGCTTTTGGTAATGTCTCCATGCATCATTTCAGAAAGTTTTGGGGCATATGTTATGCCTAGAAGATCCAGACTTTACGTCTGAATGGAAACACCCGTCATACAGTTCTCGGGAGGCGCATTCGGAATGGGTGGCGCAGAAATGCTGATTTAAAAGACAGGGTCTTCCGAGTGATGTCATAGATGCGGTTATAAACATGCCTGGTTGTGTTACTAATAGGAGTGCTGTTTCCGCTACTATTCTGGAATGAAACGAGGTCATGTGGTTCATGAAATTAAATCCCATTGTCAATTTTACTATCGTGATGGTGACTATTCTCTCATAGAAGTAGGTAGGCTTGTTCATGCACTCTCATACGTACACACGCACGCACGCTCTCGTGCACACACACCACGCATATTATTTGTGGACACTAGATTCCGTCCATCTCTTGACCTCTTGAACTCCCTGGATTATTACGTAACAATAATCTATAACGTCATTTTGATCAAATTACTAGTTGACCTTTAATGAGCAACTAACAACAAATGAGGGTTTTATATTTTATTAAATCATCAACAAGATATTGCAAGATAATTTCTGCTAGCACGGGACAACAAATCAACTGACAAACCTGCAAGAAAATAAACGCACACACATGCTTACACACTATGTATATATACATATTTACGACTCCGTACATGCATATTATAAGCATATACATAGGTATAATACCTTCCTACATTGATGATGAACGCAGCAAGTGAAAAAGTACAATTGCATTAGCACGGTCTTCCTTGCGATCATTTCGAACGGCATCGCAAGCCTTTCATGACATGACTCGTTGCGTGGCGTCAGCCTGTTTTTAATTTCCTTGTTTACAAAGTCTTTCTAAACACTTGTCCACTCTGCACCTTCCATCTACAAACGATAACTTTCACAGCCGTCCTTTCATTATCGCAACTGCAGCTAGTCAGGTAAACTAGTCAGGTCAGCTAGTCTCGTGCTTACACCTACTTAATTTCGACAACAGTGGCTACATTCTCAACAGTAAGAAGTACTTCCTGGGATACACTCTTTCAACTCTAATAATGAGAGTTTCATAATGTACTAAAACTCAAATAATTTTTGCCTTCAAACCTCCCTCCTATCATCTCTTGTTTTTAGAACATAGATGTCATTAATTAATAAAGATCATAACTTTTATGCACTCGTCATTTCATAATGAATAAGTGACGCCAACGCCACCTATTTAATGGTTGTTATTATTAATAATTAATTAATCGTCCATAACTAATTACAAATGATGGAAATTTTAATTTATGTCATTAATAGTTCTTCAGCAGGCACCACTCATGTCTCTCACTTGGCAGATATGCGGGCGCTGTAAACGTTTTCTCTCTCTTCCACAACATTAAAGATAAACATTTACGGTAACACAATATTTCCGTAGGTGGAAAAGTTCTTACTAAAGGAGAAGACAAATCCGTCTTTAATCTATACTTAGCGAGTCCCCATCCACCCACTTTCTTCTCCAACATAAGATTATCAATATGTATAAGAAGATTAATAAATTTAACATTAAATTTATGAAATCAACAATCAAATATATACATATAACAAATACATTTTGAAATAGATTACTTGACATCAATTATTCCCATGAAACCACATTTGAATAATATCTACACAGTCTTATATCTTATAAAATTCAACAATTGTGTCATACAAATTACAGGATAGTTCTTGTCAGTGAACAGGAATGGATTTATCAGAGATAAGCAATAAAGCTTCTATGTAACCTTGTATAGATGAAAACATCCTTGTCTTTTTCATGTGTTTTTTTGTATAGAAGTCACAAGTTCATTGTCCTTGTCAATTTCTATATATTTTCTCTCCTCATGTGGAAAACACAGATCCACCACTATTCCCTTGAAGCCAACCTGGGCACTTGGTACCAGTTTCTTCAAGCAAAATAACAAACAGCAATTCCTAGTAACTTCCTTGAACTAGAATTGCTCAATGTGGTCAGCATACATTGCCACTATACATCAATGGAGTGTAGTGTATTCTTACACTTACAAACTGCTCCCCCCACCTCTAGCATGGTAAGTCATACTGGTTTATAATCAGTAAACCAGGAGATTCAAATCATACACAGAAAAAAGAAAGGCTGCTTGTCTCTTTAGAGCTAAAGGCTGTCTTTCATGACCGGAATTCTTGCCACTCCAAATTCAAAGTGATCAGAGAACAGAACTCTCTAAAGCAGGTAAACATTTTATCTGAGCCCATTGGCTGGTCTTGTTCTCATAAATCATAACCATTGGATAATAAAATTTAAAAAAACTACTCACCCATTTTGGATTAGTCTGCATTACATCAGCAATTTCTAGCATAGTCTCAACTCGAGTGTTTACTCCAACTCTTACACTTACAAAAAGGAGTGCCCAAGGTCGGGTTACTTTGACAATTTAAAAGTTTATATAACAATTAAGTTTAGAAATAGGGATATGCAAATTTACTCGGCCACAGAATAAAATTCAGCTGCATTGGAATTTCCAACTTCACAAGGCTTGTTTAGGAATCTCTACTGTTGAGCTGCATCACTCAGCGAGTCAGGTTGATCCCAATGAGCTGGGCATGTTTTCTGCTACACTCCCCACTCCCTCTCATGCTGTGTGAAAGTTATATACCTTCACCAACAACACTTGGTCAAACATAAAATCTTATGGTGACCTTCAGCACTGGCTGGAAGAGAGGAGGTCAAGTGATCTCTATGCAGTCGAGGATAATATTTTAAAATATGATCTGTTTGGCCCTTTGAAGCACAGTGCAGTGTAACGATGCAACACATTCACAACGATGATTGGATAAATAAATGTCCAATGAAACGTGCGCTTCTTGCTGGAAATACACACTGTTCTTCACCACTGGACCAAGAACATTGAAAGACATGACAAGCTTTGGGAAAAAACATGCAAATGTGTCCAAGATTGTTCATACAAATCTACCTCTCTGCCTACATATCTGTATGTCTGTCTGCCTAATTATCTCCATCTATCTTATAGTTTCAAAGATTATTTATATAAATGTATTTATACATATTTCTAAGTATTTGTCTATCGGTCTATCTGTCTTTGGTCTACCTGTATTATATCTGGCCGGCTTTCTGTGTTTCTATCTTACAAGATTGTTTATATAAATCCATTTCTCTGTCTGTCTATATGTATGTCTATCTATATATCTGTCTACCTATCTCAATGCGTACATAAAGCGTTCATCGGTTTTGATTTCTCTTCCCGCACTTTAGGCAAAGGGAGAGAAGTGGTGTACCAGAGAAGAAGCCATTTATTTTCTGCTTCAAGATTAGTCGAGATATCAATTTGGAATAGATGAATTTTAAAGCTGTGTTTAAACAGTTCACTACTGCCTTCACCTAATATCAGTGCACACATGTCTCTGCAACTCGCATCCTCGCCTTTCAGAACAACCAAAACAATACCATCAAAGCAACAACAGCGAAAGCAACACCATAAATTCTTTTAATGGGTACGAGGAGATAAATTCTCTAACCGCCATGGACGACCGTCGTCGTTGATTAACCCGTGATGTGTGCCTAATTATTATAGATTTATGAAGCGTTAAGCCACGACTGGTCTTACTTGACTGTTTGCGCTAATCGAATTAATCTGGCCCCAAGGGCCGGTTGCTTCCCCTGATTGAGTCCCATCAACGGCCCAGCGCGTGATGTAATCGAGCGTTGGTGGTGACGTAAACTGCGCGCGGCCCGCACGCGGACGAGACAGGCGTGAGCAGCATCATGAGAACCCTTGGCTGACAGGAACCAGTCTTAGGCACCAGCAATTGTCATCTCGTTCAGAGAAGTAGCGACGAGTTTGAGTTAAAGATTAGACGAAAGGAACGTTTAATTTCGTCCACTGACTCGAGCTTTCCTAAGTAAACAAATAAATAAACATTAGAAAGGAAAGTGTTAGCAGGAATCTAAGTCGTGGTTTTTCCCAGGCGTAACTTCGGTTTACGTGCGTCGAGTAATGTCGACTTTTCCGTAAAGTAGCGAATGTGATTTTATTGTACTGAATTTATTTAATTCAACATATAGTAAATGCATCTATTTATTTATCTATCTGTCTTGCTATCTGTCTATGTGTATTTTCCATCTATGTATCGTGTAAAGTCCAATTTTCAGTTCATTTCGAATCAAGACAAACAGTTATTGTTATTGATTTGCAAGGTGGATGACTAGAAAATGAAAAAGGAAAGGAAAACCAATAGGATAATATAGCTAAGTGGGGGGATATTCATCAAAAGACAATATCTCGCCTTGCATTTTGAAAGGAAAACCAATAGGATAATTTAGCTAAGTGATATTCATCAAAAGACAATATCTCGCCTTGCATTTTGAAAGGAAAACCAATAGGATAATTTAGCTAAGTGATATTCATCAAAAGACAATATCTCGCCTTGCATTGTTTTGAAGGATGAAGTGTGACGTCTATGTTGTATTGTCTTTTACCGTCCATCATGTTCTATTCCAAGCCCAATATCACATGCAAACACAACCAGTAATTGTAACCCTTGCAGGCATAATAAAGCAAGAGTCAGAAAAACATCTTTGGTGAATGTATGTGGATTTCTGTGAAGAACAGCTGAACAAGTCCAAAGTTATTCTGGTAAACACCGAACTACCACTCTTTCTACTACCACTCTACCCGAAGGTGTGGCGTTATGGTGACAATTTCGTGATGTGTTATTTTACTTTTATTTTGTTTTGTTTTATATAATATATAAATGACTGGATTGTTTGCGTTATTGTTTTCATCATTATTCTAAATAGAGATCACAATCAGCTTTATTGAAAGGATTGACCTATTCCATCATTATTGCGATCCATTTCGCTGATTCCAGAGTTATCCTGCTGCTCGAAGAGGATTAGCAAGCTTTCAACTCTAATTGAAGACTTACTTTGGCGGTCAAAGATTTTATCATTTCTGTTGTTCTCACAGACTGTCATGGCATGAATGGGATTGCTCATCTGTCTGCCTATGTGTGCTATCTTTCTATCTATCAGTAAGTCTCCTTTAGTCTTTCATCACATCTAATTTTTTTTCTACTTGGATGGATAGATGATTGAAGGGGGGGAGGGAGGAAGAGAGATAGACTGCTAAGAAAGAGAGAGAAAAAAAGGAGAGAGAAGACTAGCATTTATACTCATCTTGCTGCTCTTTGTCAGTTCCCCAAATCGTCCTTTCCATCTAATCCACCTCCACCCACCCCAACATTTATAAGTTCTTTATCTACTTCAGATTTTCATTTACTACCTTTATACAATTCGGTGCCTTCTTGGTTACTAGTGGTCATGATAACGAAAAGGAGTGCATAAGATATCAACTTAACTTTGTTGTTAACATGTTGATCAAATGAAAAAATATTAAAATATAAAACCAGAGATGAAGATGATGCATATTTCTTTATTTATTGCAAAGAATAAAAAGACAGTACTGACAAAACGTTACCTTTTAAACGACGATAAATAAACAGGAAACTGATAAACAAACTGGATAAACTGTGAGTAAAGCTAAAGAAAGTATACTTTGATAAACACACCGGATAAACTGTAATTAAAGCTAAAGAATATATTCTGTGATAAACACATCGGATAAGTTGTGTTTAAAGCTAAAGAATATATACTGTGATAAACACATAGAATAAGTTGTGTTTAAAGCTAAAGAATATATACTGTGATAAACACATAGAATAAGTTGTGTTTAAAGCTAAAGAATATATACTGTGATAAACACATCGGAAAAGATTAAAGCTAAAGAAACTATAGTGTGATAACAAGCCAGATAAACTGTGATTAGATAAAAAGAAAGTATATTGTGATAAACAGACTGGGGAAGCTGATTTAAGAAAACGAAAATGCATGTTTACTGCGATAAATACGCCCGATAAACTGTGATTAAAAGAAAGTATAATTGTGATAAACAAACTGAGGAACCTGATTTAAGAAAACAAAAGTATTTCTTTACTACGGTAACTACGCCGTGGAAAAGTGTGATTGAAGAAAAACAAAGCATATTGTGATAATAAGCCTGAGAAACATTGATTTCAGAAAGTGAAAGCATGTGTTTACTGCAATAAATAAGCCGGATAAACTGTGGCTGAAGAAAAGGAAATTATATTGTGATAAACAAGCCGGAGAAACTGAATTAAAAAAGCAAGTATGTAATTACTGCGATAAACAAGCCGAATAACCTGTGATTCAAGAGAAAAGTACACTATAATAAATAAGCCGGGTACACTGTGGGTCAAGAGGAAAAGTATACTGCAATCAAACAAGCCCGATAAACTATGATTCAAACAAAAAAGTGTACTATAATAAACTAGCCAGATAAACTGTTATTTTTTTTTAAGTATACTATAAATAAATAAGTGGGAGAAATTGTGATTCAAGAAAACAAATATACTATAATGTACAAGCCGGATAAATTGGGATCCAAAGAGAAAAGTATACTTGAAATAAACAAGCCGGATAAAGTGTGATTCAAGAAAATATTAGTATACTATAAGAAACAAGCGATAAAAAATAGTAGTTCAAGATAAAAGTATCCTATAATAAACAAGCCGAATAAACTGCTATTCAAGAAAGAAATATACTATAATAAACAAGCCGAATAAACTGCTATTCAAGAAAGAAATATACTATAATAAACAAGCTGGATAAACTATAATTCAAGAAAATAAACTATACTGTAATAAACCAGCCGGATAAACTGTGTTTTAGTTTTTAAATAAATGTATACTATAATAAACAAGCCGGATAAACTGTGTTTTAGTTTTTAAATAAATGTATACTATAATAAACAAGCCGAATAAACTGCTATTCAAGAAAGAAATATACTATAATAAACAAGCCGGATAAACTGTGATTTAGTTTTTAAATAAATGTATACTATAATAAACAAGCCAGATAAAGTGTAATTCAAGGAAATAAAATATACTATAATAAACAAGCCGGATAAACTGTAATTCAAGGAAATAAAAATACTATAATAAACAAGCCGGATAAACTGTAATTCAAGGAAATAAAATATACTATAATAAACAAGCCAGATAAACTGTAATTCAAGAAAATAAAATATACTGTAATAAACAAGCCGGATAAACTGTAATTCAAGGAAATAAAATATACTATAATAAACAAGCCGGATAAACTGTAATTCAAGGAAATAAAATATACTGTAATAAACAAGCCGGATAAACTGTAATTCAAGGAAATAAAATATACTGTAATAAACAAGCCGGATAAACTGCGAGGAATAAGTGAAATAAACGCCATAAATACGCCAGCAACATGCGGTGGGGCGTCGGGGCAAGAACTAATAAGATGTAATAAACAGTCCATGAAATGTGAGAAACACATCTGATAACTTCGATAAATAGTCTAGTAAACTATAATACACAAGCCGATAAAAAATTAAATTAAAAAAAGAGGAAATTGAAAAATAAATTCTTAAGTATGACAAACATGATACGTTATGCTAATCAAGTATGACAAACATGATAAATTAAAATTATTTGTAGAAAATACAAAAATAAATAAATAAAAATTCTTCAGTTTTATTTAGTAAGACGGGCTATTTTTCAATAATTCGCTAAAATTATTATCATGTACCAACTGTCAAGTGTGAGCTTCGGGGTGTGTGGGGGGGGTCATTTAATGTTGTTGTTATGCCCTAATCTGGACTAAGACCAAAGGTAATCTTTTCCTGGCGTTGAAAGAGGAGATGGGGAGGATCTTGTCCGGCTCTGAAGCGAGATATCATTCAACACTTGGACAGTTTGTGTTTGTGCATGCGTGTGTGTGTGTGTGTGTGTGTGTGTGTGTGTGTGTGTGTGTAGTGTAGTGTCTCATTAAACTCATAACCATTAATTAAAAAAGAAAAAGCAGAAAATAAAAACTCAGTTTAGTCAATTTCTTGCGTCCGACTAAACTGACTAAATAATATCTACTCAGTAACAAAAAGATGTCCTCCTTAAACGGACTAAATAATACCTACTCAGTAACAAAAAGATGTCCTCCTTAAACGGACTAAATAATATCTACTAAGTAACAAAAAGATGTCCTCCTTAAACGGACTAAATAATACCTACTCAGTATTTAGTCCATTTAAGGACATCTTTTTAATACCCTACTCAGTAGCACCAATATTTGTTAAACTGACAAACAATACAATAATAACGAGATGGTCTTATACAACTGACCACAACAGGATAACGAGATGGTCTTATACAACTGACCACCACAGGATAACAACGAGATATAAACGGACTAAGCAGCACGGTAACAAGGTGTCTTTATAAAACTCACTAAACAACTCCACAATAACGTAATACATAAATGGATTTACTCTTTTCACTCTAAGTTATAATTCTTATTACTTATTTCCGACCGTGTCTAAAGTCAAAAATGGCTATTTGATCGTCCTTTCCATCCAGAAAAATCCCTTGTTCCAGCTGCAGACGGGATAGAATTTAAGCTGACAGAGCATAATCGCCAGATTAAAAAACTGTCAGTTTCAAGCCCGTACATTTTGGTGTCAATAATCCAGCATAGTGTCACTAAGGATTGAACTGATTCCAGTACAGTGACAGCTAGAAATGAAATGATTCCAATACAGTGATAGCTAGAAATGAAATGATTCCACTACAGTGACAGCTAGAAATGAAATGATTCCAGTACAGTGACAGCTAGAAATGAAATGATAATCCAATACAGTGACAGCTAGGAATGGAATGAAACAATAATCCAGCTTGGAACACAAGTCTCTTTTAATGTTGTTGCTTTATTTTAAAGTTTTAACTATATAGGGCTTTCATATTCATAATAGCTTTTGTGTCTGTTCTTGTTTTCCTCTGTGCGTGTGTGTGTGTGTGTTCGCGCACATATATATAAAAGATGAATTTTAGATCTGTCATGATTGAAATGGCATTTTTCTGTGGGTGTAACAAAATAAATCTAGAATTTTAGACTTACTAACTGAAAGAATCCAATCGTCGTGTTTTAATGCACATTGTGTTTGCATGTGTGTGAGTGTGTGTATTTAGGTTTTTATTTTACCGAGGCGTTTGCTAAATATTGTTTCGGTTTTCCACACTGAAGCGTTTGCTAAATATTGTTTCGGTTTTCCACACTGAGGCGTTTGCTAAATATTGTTTCGGTTTTCCACACTGAAGATAAGTAGTATAAACAGTTGCCTTCGCGTATTATACTAAAACAAAATAAACTTATTCCCCCTAGTTTTGTTATTTTATTCATTTGTAATATTTTAATTTTGTTAACACTAAGTTAATTTCTGTCCTGTCATAAATTATTACCGATATGAAGCTGACCTTCAAACACCTGAGACCTTGACGTTTGAGTTAAAAAAGGGAAACTCTATGCCAAACAGAAAGAGATATACGTCACAAAGGTAACACCAAATCTCGCCACAATAAAAAAAATAGTCCGAACAGGGGGGGGGGGGGGGCGCATGATTTGCAAGACTTCCTACTTATTAATCTTCACAGGTTTATACTCGCTTGCCTAAGAATGTACTGAAGAGATCTAATGCATTGAAGTCCGTTGTTTATATAAAAGTCACACACAGGCATACACATACGCACGCATACACACGTCTACACATACACACTACATACAGTATAAAAACACATTGATTTATCTTTGCGGTTAATCCAACTGCCCCAGTCTCTTAGCCCCAGTCTGTGAGTCCCAGTCTCTTAGCATCAATCTCTGAGTCCCAATCTCAGCCCCAGTCTCTGAGTCACAGTCTCTGAGTCCCAGACTCAGCAGCCCCATTGAGTACCAGTCTCTGAGCCCCACTCGTGCTCTGCCAGTAAGGTGCAAAAATTCTTCACGTCTGAAATTCACTAACATGGCGGTCTTTCAACACGGTCTTTCCTATCGCAAGCTTGCATGTAATAACAAAGTAAACACGGGATGGGGCGCTCATTAAATTAAATACGATTTCCATCAATTTTGTCTTCCTCCCTGAAAATCTTATTACTGGACAGTTTGTCTCTTTTAGTTTTGCAGGTCTACAAGTCCCTGGAGCGGCCAAAACCAATTACCATGGCGAAAGTCAAGAAGAGGAAAAGGAATGTAGATCGAGGGGACGGGGGCAATGTAAACAAAATTAACAACATTGTAGCTTGAAATGTGGATAACTGCAAACACACACACACACACACATGTGCATGCATAAATACAAACATATAAATCAACAAAGAAAAAATAAAACAATATTTAATTTCTTTAAAGTTGTTTTCACTAAGGCGATTTCTCTTTTAGCATATTGTTTTCTTCTCTTTTTAAAGGAGGCCTAAACGGGCAGTTAAACGAATTCGAAATTTTAAAAAATAAATGCAGTCAAACGTTGTTAATCGAGGCTTGATTAGACTGTAGATACGGGAAAACACGGACGTGGCGAGCGACTGGAAAGCATGATGTCCCGTAAACGTATGTATTATTGCATGATGTCCCGTAAACGTATGGCTATTATTGCATGATGTCCCGTAAACGTATGACTATTACTGCATGATGTCCCGTAAACGTATGTATTATTGCATGATGTCCCGTAAACGTATGACTATTATTGCATGATGTCCCGTAAACGTATGGCTATTATTTCGCTATTCTACGGAACTGAAGTAAGAGTGAACACAAAGTAGAAATAGCACCGACAGATTAGAGATGATTCAAAATGTATGAATGTATGCTCTTTCTCTAACTGTATGTTTTCGTCACATGCGGGGTTACTTTAACGACCATGACTCTGCATTAATGAACAAAACTGAGTTGACTTTAATGCTGATAACAGCCCCACGGCCTAATCTACTCTTCTGTCTCTACATTAAATCCTACGGCTTGCTGTTTTGGAACAGTTAAATATCTAATATAGCGACAAGTAGATTAGTTGACGTGCCCTGAAATTGGTGACGTTATCTCCCTTTTAATTTATTACAACATTCACATCTTCTGCAGATCGCAACCCAGCCAATTTACATTTAACAGTTATTCCAAAAATTAATTAAAATGTGGATTAAGATAACAGAAAAATTTAAGAGCAAAAACAATAAAGAAAAAAAATTGATTCTGAGTACAATAAGCAAATGAGATCATCTTATCAGTTCTGTCCTGTCATATAAAGTTATTTTTAGCCAGATTGTCGATGGTGAGTGGTTTCCAGGATTTATCAGGACCCTTGAATATAGAGGAACAGCCCCATTGTCTGCCTTATTCACAGGAAACTCCTTCATTGTCTGCAGGGCTCTCCCTTCGGATCATGTGGAATCCAGGTCAACCAGCAGAAAGAGGAATGAATCACAGTAGAAAAATGGAGAAGCCTAAAAAAAGGGCCAGCACTCTCTGGATTGTGCAAAAGTCCTTTCTTTCATATACAGGCAATTAAAGACAGAGGTTAACTTCGCTATACGAAATGAAATGTTCTTGCCAATAGCATTAAACTATATTTTTCACGCGACAAATTATATACCTGTTTACATACATCAATACAAAAACAGAATTAATGTAAACATTTACAATAAACTCAATGCTGTAAACGTATTATTTCAATTATGACTTTGCTTTCGCATTTTTCGTATTGCGTCAATATTCAGCGTTTTGTCCCCATCTGCATATTTCACGTACTTCAGCCAAATATTGTTTATTTGTCTAGTCTAGTGTGTGTATATTTCACGTACTTCAGCCAAATATTGTTTGTTTGTCTAGTGTATATATATTTCACGTACATCAGCCAAATATTGTTTGTCTAGTGCATGTATATTTCTCGTACTTCAGCCAAATAATGTTTGTTTGTCTAGTACATGTATATTTCTCGTACTTCAGCCAAATAATGTTTGTTTGTCTAGTGTATATATATATTTCACGTACTTCTCAGTAAAATATTGTTTGTTTGTCTAGTACATGTATATTTCTCATACTTCAGCCAAATATTGTTTGTTTGTCTAGTGTATATATATTTCACGTACTTAGCCAAATATTGTTTGTTTGTCTAGTGTAAGTATAGCGATGGCGAAGCGGTTGATTCTTTACTCAAAAGGTGCATTTGTTCGATTCCCGTGTAAACCTGGCCTCCAAACAATTAACCTGTCGTAGTTGTTTCAACGTAACCGTGTGTTTTCGGTAAGAAATCAATTTTCTTCTGCCTTATTTTGAATGGGGTTTTCTTAATGACGCAATCATTAAGGTATCCTTTGTGTGTTTATATTTTTTAAAATTGTAAATATTTTTATTGTTTTAGTACTATGATTTCTAACTGTAGCAAGCAGCGTTCCTAACTACTCACCGTTCACATATTTATCTAAAATGTTTACGTTCAATTGACTGCTTTAGACAAAGGAAAAGTCATCACTGAGTTTAGTTTTATCTGCAGTCCATACGTCATCTTCAACTAGTGTGCCTTGTGCGCGCGTGTGTGTGGGTTTTGTGATGTGTAGGAGGTGTTAACTAATTAAGAACTGAAACTTCTATTAATTCTATGATATTAATAATCATCCATCTATGATGTGCCCCTATTTTATTAAATAAAAGTTCCTAATGAGAGGAATGAATTATAAGTCAATAAAGACACTCATTAATCTAATAATAAATCATACATAATATAAATGTCAAAAAGTATACATTATGTATTCACAAGTCTATATACATACACATATGTATAGTCACTCATATATACATACATAGTGAATAAAATTAGTTTTTCGATGTGAACATTACCTGTATAATACATTTAATTATAAAATCGAATTGGCTTTTTTCGCTATTATTTTTTTTCCTGATTATTTTACCTAATAAAACTTGTGACGTTTTCCCGTTTCTCTCTTCCCCGCTCACAACCTCCCTTAACGGGGAGGGGGGGGGGGCAGCAAGCTTGGTCACTCGTGGGGATGAATGTCTGGCTGTCAACAGACTAGACAGGAAGATAAATTTGAATACATTTACTAAACTAGTATACCAGCAGGAATGGAGTGCATTATGAATTGATTTTCACTGCTATATTTTAGGTCGTTGTTTCGTCACGTTGTAAGATTCACTCCCTGCAGTTTGTGTTGTTCTGGGAGTCGGACAACAAACCTGTGATTATAAACTAATTACTACACGACTAAATACAACAATAATCAGATTCAGCAGAACCGTATATTAATGCAAGGCCCAAGAGTGAATATTACTACTATTACTACAAGGCCCAACACTGAGTATTACTACTATTACTACAAGGCCCAACACTGAGTATTACTTCTATTACTACAAGGCCCAACACTGAGTATTACTTCTATTACTACAAGGCCCAACACTGAGTATTACTTCTATTACTACAAGGCCCAACAGTGAGTATTACAACTACTACTATACAAGGCCCAGCAGTGAGTATTACTACTATTACTACAAGGCCCAACTGTATATAACAAGGTCCAATATTGTGTATTACTCCTAAACCCAAAATCTGCATTACCACAAGGCTTTGCACTGGGTATTTGTACAAGATCAGAATTGTGTATTACTACAAGACCCAGAATTTGTATTATCAAGGCTTTGCACTAGGTATTTGTACAAGATCAGAATTGTGTATTACTACAAGACCCAGAATTTGTATTATCAAGGGTTTGCAATGGGTATTTGTACAAGATCAGAATTGTGTATTACTACAAGACCCAGAATTTGTATTACCACAACACAAGGTATACCAGACCTGTGCAGTTACAGTAGCACAATAGCTGTAGCCTGGGAGCAGAATCCTGGAATAAATCGGTAGGACCCATAGTTGCCGGTCATATAATTAGCCCGTTACATGTTAATTTCTTCAAAGGGATTACTATATAATTAGCCTGCTAATGTTAATTTCTTAAGGGATTACTGTATAATACAGGACTGTGGTACAGAATTAATTCATTTGTTCGTTTGTTGGGAAAGATCCCAGCATAACTTAATACAAGGGGAGGAGGGAATTTGTTAGAAAAAAACTACCACATTGCACTTTATTCAAGGGAGGGAATTAATTGGTTAGAAAAGGTTCATTATATCTGCTCCCAGGCTACAGCTACTGTAACTGCACAGGTCTGTTTTACCTGCTGAATGCGAGAATGAGGAACACTATTTGCAGCCAACTGCAGAACACTATTCACCTTCTTCCTGAGCTAGCAAGAGATGGATTATCGTCCTCCCAGCAACCGCTGACATAACCACTCTATGGACACCAATGTGACTTCTTCCAAAGATAAAGATCCACTGGACTCAGATCAATATATATATACACCAAAAGAGCTTTTATTGTCATAATACAAAAAAGACCTTTAACTATCATATACACATATGAAACAGCCTTTAACGACACATATGAAGAGACCTTTAACTATCGTAAACATGCATGAACAGATCTTAAATTATTTGCAAATATGCATATCATGATGATCTCATAATTCTGACCCATCCACCCAAAAAAGTGATCCCTTATTTGTCAAGATATTTATCATATCCTATCTTAGTCTACTTTTAATAAATATTTGTCCCTAAAGCAAATAAATTTTCAATTAGTTATTTAAAATTTCACTGGGGTGCTTGTGTTAATCTTTTGTTTAAGGCTATAGGTCAGAAGTCAAGAAGTTCAACCATGTTAATCTCACTATCTCATGATCACTAAAATTCAAATCTAATCAATGCACATCACGTAGGTTTTGAGTAGGCTACTAGTGCACCAATTTAAATTTAATCCCCAATTCATTAATTTGAGTGGATTATTAATTTCACTTAAGTCACATATTACTACAATGTCCAACACTAGGCTTGACTTGCAAGTGTTACTTAATGCCCTCCACAAAGCTCTGTAATTATTACAACATTGCCTATGATCACACTTTGCTGTGAAGTATTACTACAATGCCCACCATAAAACTTGTCTGTGAAGTTATCACTATATTGCCCATGACCAGACTTGCCTTGTAATTATTACATCAATGAACAATTCCAGACTTGGATATATCTACAATGTAAAAAACATGATATGGATGATGAATTACTTCTACAATGTCAAAAATATGACCAGCTGATTATTTCTACAATGTCAACAATATAACTAGGCTGATTAATTATCTATAATGTTCAACACCAGCAATGGTTCTGTACTATTACTACTATGTCCAACACCAGGCATAGCTGTGTAGAATTATTACAACACCACACTTGGTTGTATAAGATTTGGCTATATAATATTATTACAATGTCCAAATCATATCTGACTGTATAAAAACTTCTGCATCTAATACCAGACATGGCTTTGTAAGTATTACTACAATGTCCAACCCCAAGTTTAGCTGTATAAACATTGTTACAATGTCCAACACTGGACTTGGCCACTGAAAATGTCTACACTGTCCTACAACAGAAAAACTGTCGACAAAGTATTTTACTACACTGTCCTACAATAGAATTCTCTATGAAGTATTACTAAACTGATTTACAAAAAAGAATTGAGTATGAAGTATTACTATACTGTTCTTCAAGAGAATTATGTAAGTATTACAATACTGTACTATGATGGCAACGTACGGAAAAAGTTCTATCCTGCATGAAAAGGTCAAGGATTCTAAACAAGCCTTAATCAATGGGATTTGCCTATCAAACCTCACCTACTTCCTGGTTTACGAATGTTGAGCTTGAAGCCATAAACATGTGGCAAAATAGCCCAAATACTTATTATTATTAATTAAACTACTATGATCAACAGAATCGGCTGTGTTATGTATACTGTCCAGTAACTAATTTTACTGTCTTATGTAACTCTATTACATTATTAACAAATACAAGATTTAACTATATATTACTTTGATGCCCAACACTTGTCTAAGCTGTTTTTCAATGAATCTTCAAAACAACTGCAGAACTATTCAACTGATATTTCATGCAATATGAACTAGATGTGATTTTTATACCTATTTATTATTATGTTTATTTTAAACATAGAAGTCACCGCTGTTTTCAGCTTATGTCTCTTACATGCTGTCTTATTTTTAATTACTTTAGTCTTGAATATAACTCGGTTGTCCATTACTAAAGAAATTATGATGTATATTTGTCTGTGTGTTTTTAAGTGTTTTTTTTAAAACAGTGAATACTCATAATTTTGGATATTTTTTATGAAAATCTTATATTCATTGCAGAAATTTAAACAATTTCAAATTGTAATGTTAAATCAGTTATGAATACTGTTTAATTAATAGAAATTTGCAGACACCAAACATAATGCATGAGATCTTTAATATTTTAAAATGCATTCAGGTACAAAATACACAGAAAAGGGAAATGAAAGACTTTTGTACAATCACTATAATCAATTACTGTTGCAGTAAGTCAATCACTATATACTGAATTGCTGTTACAGCAAACTAATCACTATAATCAATTACTGCTACAATAAGTCAATCACTAATTATAGTAAGTCAATCATATAATCAATTACTGTTGCAATGAGTCTTCTGCAAAACTGGCATTTCAAGACTAGGACTAAAAATGTGAAACTGTTCATTACCTGTCACAGTAGCATCTTTGTAAATCTTTCTTAAAATTTTTTAAACGTATATGTTGATTTTTTAAAAAAATATTAAATAAATTTTAAACAAAAAAGAAATATCAGAACAAATGTCGCACACTTATTACTACTTTTGTCCAGGAAAAACTTAATTGACTCAATAACACTCTTCAGCAAACTACAACTCAGGCTGATAGAATTTCTCTTTAGAAATAACACTTTCAATCCACTTGCAACAATCATTTTGAAAACAACAATCAGAAATTATGGAGAATAAAAAAGGGCAGAAATTGTATCTCTATATATCTGCAGGCAATAATGATCATTATGGAATATTTTAGTTGCTTGTCAACCAGAGATAAAGTAATTCTTCATTAATTGTTGCATAATGAATTAAATCTCTGCACGTAATGCTGTTTATAAGCTGTTTTAATTATAAATTCTAGAATTGCCAGTCATAAAAGGAGTGGGAGAGATATGTAAAAGTCAGAAAATGAAACAAAATAAAACCAAAATAATATATAATTTCAGTAGTTTAAAACTTCCTGGTAAAATAGTTGATCAGTTGTAGTAGATCTATATCTACTCTGATTTCATAGCAACTTATTTATTGCAGAAATAAAATCCTAGATCAAAATGTCCCAGTAAAAAAACATAGGCATGAATGAAGCAAGTTAAAGACTAATTTTGTTAAATCTATCCTGATATTTGACAGCTAGAGTCTAGTGCAGGTGATGTTGCAGTTTTGTCCAGCATCTCAGTGTCCACTGAAAACAAGTGGTGTGACCAATGTACAAGCTTACAGCAAGAGTTTGTTGTCACGGGTAATGACATATCTTAAACAAATATGTTTCACTCTCATATATTAAAGCGTCTCTTGGGACTGTGACTTAGAAATCTTTTACACAAAAACAGAGTACTCACTGATATATTTCTGCAGCTAATCAAGGAGTCTTCAACACAGATGTCTGTTTTAGGAAGGAATACCATTATAATAATACAAAGTAACTTAAATTGCAACAAAACTAACAACTTTATATATAATATATATAAGAACAATTCTTTAACTTTACATTAATTTAAAATCTAATCCCAACATTATAAAGAAAAGCTGCTATACTTTCTTCTTTTTTAAAAAAAATATATAAATTTAATGTTTGTCAGTGTAAGATTTCTGCTCTTCAAAACTGAAAAACACTCATTTAGTGCCTGCCAATTCAAACTAAGTATCTGACATTATGCATACATAAAACTTATACTTGTTAATATATTTTTTTTTAATTTAAAAATCAAATTGTCTTTAAGATCAGTGTGCAACAAACTTTACACTGAATAGTAATATTAAAATATGGAAAATACTTGTAAAAATAACTAAAACCACGATGTCCCATATGCAAGGTGATAATTTATAGACAAATCTATCGAAGTTAGAAATGAGATTCAGGTTCAAATATGTATGATGAATAGTTTACAAGAAACTAGAGTCTGGCCTAAATCAGCAACTTTTGCCATTGTTATGTTAAATGTACCCTGTATATAATTAGATTTTTCTTCAGAAACAAGATTTTAAAATAAAGTAAAATACAGTTAATATACAAACAACAAAAATCAATATTCCATTTGCTCTGATATCTATACTATTTTCAATGTTACCAGTAATCTATATTCAAACACAGGTCATCAGTATCAAGAATATATACAAACAATTAGTTTTAAGATGCTGAAGTAAATTATAATTATGTGCAACCTATGACAGTTAAAAAGAAATAAATAAATGCTGAATATCATTCACACGTATTTATGAAACATCAGTTGTTTGAAGCAAAAAAGAAACAAAATCACTTTTTAAAATTTATTTTCAGATATACCTTTCTGTTACTTTAGTTTTGCATCCATTCAAGGCAGATCACTAAATAAAAAATTGTGTAATATACGCATCCCCCAAACAAACAAAATTAGTGAACAGTCCTATGGATCTCACTAAAAACAAAATCCCTATATCCTCCACCCCATCCAGCTCAAATAACTTATTCCCCAATCAGATATGCAGATGGTATCATAGACAATAACAATCACAAAGGTTCAAGTCCATTGTGAAAAATAATATAAATACTACCATTCATTTTTACAATAGAAACTGTTTTATTTACTTTATTTTTCTTTTGTTTTCCTTCATCAATCATCATGGAGCATTAAAGATGTCAGATATAAAAGTAACCTAATGAATTATATACACAATTAAAATTTCTCACAAAAATGTGATGCTCTAAATCACTGAAAACATTTCACAAGCAAGGCCACAAATGAAGATATTCATAATTTAATCAAAGCCACAAGCACACAAATTCAACAAATATCATACATGCTGAGCAGATAAAATATACAGATCATATTATTTTGCAAAATGTATTCAACAAAAAAGCAGTATTTCAGTTTTTAATATGAAGGAGAAAAATATGACAGGATGCTCTGACATGATAACTCTTATAAAATATATATATATACACTAAAAACAGTTTTCTAAACAAGTATTCTTGTGATTATTTTTTCTTTTTATTAAATAACAAAAAAACAAATGGTATGTCATTATAACAAAATGGCCCTGGTATTGGTTTTACATGCTGTTAAGTCTGACTGGGGTGTGTATGTGACTTTATGCCCTTTCAAATATATAAACAAAGCATGCGCTTCATGTAATCAAATGAAATGAACCATTCTATCACCTACAGAGGACTTTCATTAAAAAAATCTTTACTTCATTCAGAACGCTCAACAAATGGATGAACTTTGAAAACGGTTCACATTTGCTTTATTCTTTTTTTTTAAAGTTTTTGTCCAGAGTTGTTTTCTATATACAAATTCAGAATAAATAAATTCACAAAACACATTTCATGACCGAAAAAATACAGAATACATTACAGAATGATGGTGGCCATTTGTATAATTTTAACTAATCTGTAAAATATTTTTTTTTAATTCTGGAGTTCTTGAAAATAAAATACCTTTTTTTATACAAATGCAATCACTTTGCCTGCAGAACAATTCAGGCAGAAACTTTCCATCTCAAATGTTCTTCTATGTGATAATTGTTTATGAAATTCAACATTAAAAACAAAGATTACAGTAAGAATCCATACTTTCAAACTTTCTCTTGCATCTCTCTCATTCTGTCACTCTCTCTCTTTTTCACTCCCTATCTCTCTCTCTTCAATTTTGATTTCTTTCTATTACTAGTTTTACTTTAGTTTTTTTTCAATAATTGTCTTAACCCACTACTTTAATAAATATTGGAATCAAATGAAGATATTAAACTAGACTATCAAATGAAAAGCTATTTTCTGTGAGTAGTTACTGTACTTGTACAGGAAATATCTTTTATGAAAGTAATGGAATGCCGAAATTTTAACAAAAAATAATCTGACATTCATCTTCTATAATGATATTTGAAAATTTTTTAAATGTTTTTATAAAACAACCTTCATTAATTAAGGAGAAAATATTCCTATTTTATTCATCAACGAGTGTAATTTCTTTACTTCATACATATATGAGTGAGCAATGCTGGTGAAAATAACAGGGTTTAACAACACTTTAACAACACAGTGTTCAAACTTTGAAAATTTACCTTGAACTTGTGAAAATCTACTTGAGGATTATTAATGAGCTTTACCCTAGGAAGTTAGCTAAATTAGTAATGACTTGCATAATTATCAAACCATTTATATTTTTTTAAAAAAAGAAAGAAAAGAAGACAACAACAAAAGCCAAGTAAGGATTTCTCCATGAAAGAAACAGGGCAGACAACTTTCATTCTATTGTACCTTTGTATCCCCATACAGCTAATCCAATGTAAAAGTTCAATAACCATAGACAAATGAAATAAAAATGCAAATTTTTTTTACTTCAGATGAGGGGAAAAAAAACAGAAATGGGGATGGGAGGAAGAAAACAGGTTGAAACTTCATTTGTCACATTACAATAACTCAAGCATTTTAAAATATCGAGAATAAATCCAACAACAAGATATCTGCTTTGATGTCAATAACATTCTTTAACAAAAGTTAAAATTTGGACTATGACTGCTATCATGCAGCACTCTTAGTACTACCCTGAGAGAAGAGTGAGACATGTTCTAATTACTCTCACATTTTGCAAGAAGTTAACAACTTCAGTAATGGCAGCAAGATACCAAGTCGATCAGAGGACTGTGCTGATCATGGCATGGAAAGAGTATATTCAAATAAATGAAAGCTGAGACTAGAGTCACTGGCAGTTTGGCATTTTTACCAAATGGGGTTGTATTTGATTTTGGATTTTTTTTAATTTGTTCAAGGGGAAGGAGAGGGAGGGGAGCATTTTATATATTAAGAGTTATATATATATAAAATATATATTAAGATTTTTTCAAGCTGAGAAGTTGTTTCTTACTTTTGCTTTCGTTATTTTGTTGAGAGTTTGTTATTGTTGCTTTTCATAAATTGCTGCAATTCTAATGCAGTCACCATATTTATAAAATTTAAGAAAGAAATCAGAGAAATTTTGATAGAAAGTATTTAATCATTAATTTTTTTTAAATTATACAAACAACAAGACTACCAAATTCACAATGAGCATCTTATTTCTTCAGACACAAATTAACTGATGCTAGTCTACTGAAAGACTATCACACTAATTTGAAGATTAAAATAAATAACTTTTCATATAAAGCTGTAGTTGGCTTCATTTCGCTACCAACAAACATCATTAAATAATCCATTTTATGCAGTAAAGGAGGCAATAATTGTATCAAATAAGCAACCCTTTCTGTAAAGAAAGAGAGGCAATGATTGACTGTGTTGCTTCTGTAAAAATACAAGCCTTTGTAAGCCGACTTTCAAATTTGAGATTTTTTGTTATAAGCTTCAAGCATAATTCAATGGTACTGTTCTATTCTTCTGGTGAAAAGTAAATCAGTTTCTATTCACTGGAACAGTGAATACTTGGGGGTGGGGGTGGGGGTGGAAGGAAAATAAAAGCCCACTAGCTGAGAGCTGTGCTTAAAGCTAGGACTAAGAATAAAGTAATAAAATTGATCTGGAACAAAGGGAAATTCAAATGTGACAAAATAAGGTCTATATTCAGATGCTGTGTCGGCCATGTTCAGGTACACTTGCAGTGGATGAAACTGTGATGGTGGTCCAAAGGAAGACAACTAGGCTGCTTCATGATATTCCCACTGCTCCTTCTCATAGCCTTCATGTACATGATCTAGCAGCACCTTGCGACGGCTCTCGCAATATCTACAACAAAAGTATTTGCATCTAATTAAGTCTGAAGAAATGTTACATTTTTAAATCTTTAATTTCTAATGGAGCTTATTTAGACTTGATACTTTTTCTAGCAATATTAACATCTCATATTCTTCAGAAAATATTTTCTAAATATCGCCTTTCAATAAACATCTTGTGAATTTCTAGGAAAATTGTTTTTAGATAACTACTACTACACAGCATCAATGGTCTATGTGCTATAAAAGATGGATGAATCCATTAGGTAATATGAAGACAAATTAAGTCTTTTGCTATTGTGTCATTACTAATTGGTATCAGATGCATTACACTCAATAACTTTCATGAAGTCAGTATACATTACTATGAACAGTCACCATTAGTAAATCCTATTAAAGAATGTTTTCAACACCTCATGTTAAAAAACCATAAACGATGACATTTTCTAATGGTAAATGAAGTAAACACTTTCATGGTCAGCGGCCAGTGATATCTCAAAGTGACCCATGGCGATCAATGTCCTCCTTATTATTATAAGTAAACACCATTAATATGTCCTGAGGACCGGTGTTGGACATTCCATGTGTTACTAATCACATTAATGACATCAACATGATGAAGTAATAAGTCTCATGTTTAAAAAATATCATTGAAAAAATACTAATCAAGTTTTACACAGTATCATGAACAGAAAAAATGAACAATAAACCTTATACATAATAAAATTAAAAAAACTAGCTCATACAAGTTTGCTGCAAGAGTATGAGCTGTGATTACCTGCTCTTGCCTGTGTAACTTAATTTGTGGAGGCAGTGGTTTGCTCTTTGTTCAGGTAGGTAAAATACTCCTGTCAGTGCAGGCACTAGGTGTATGATGGAAAAATTGACATCTACAGTTATCATACCTGTATTTGTCTTGCACCTTCTGTTTGATGTCTTGTAGCATATCAGAAGAGATGTCACGCTCCAGATACTCTGAAAGCTGTTCTGTGGCATTCTCAAGATCCTTCTGATTATCCTGAAAGGACATATCTTTCTTTTAATATTCAAATTATTTTAATTCTAATACCAAATACCAGTCATGAAAATGCTGCATTACAAAATACCTACTTCAAATAAGAGCACATATAAATGAGACATTATCCTATTAGAAAAATCTAAGAAAATACTGCAGTAAACTGATTTTTTAAATTATGTGCAAATTTGTGAGTTTATCCTTATCAAAAGGGAAAAATGACACATATAAAAATAAGCTCATTTCATAGATTAACTTCACATTACATACAAATATTACCTCAAAAATGATCGACTGGTTGTTTTTGCGGAGATAAAAGGCAAAAACATATGTGTACATAAGAGTCTGACGGCACATGCAGAGAACATCGACAGCTTTCTTCAAAAACTGAACTTCAATCCAGGACATATTGTGCTGCTGCATTTCCTCCATCTTGCTACGGACTGCAGAGTAGAGCTACAACACAAATACCTGCTAAGTCAATATATTCACAACAGCCAGGGGCACTGATACAGTGCGCGCGCGCGTGTGGTGTTGTGTACTGTGTTCATAAGGTATTATGTGGTCCTGTCTGATGTTGGATTGTATTGTAAAGTGTACTATGTACTATTTGGTATGTCAAGTGTTCAGTGTGATAGGTTTGGCATGCAAGTTTATGTGTTATACAAGCTATAGGGGTTCCATACATGTCAGAAGTGAAATTAAGGCAAGTAATAGAAATCAAGTGGAAATCAAATATCAATGGGAGGTCTATGAAATGCAGTTTATTTCTAGTAGAAATATATAGCAAGGTTATAAAGACATAAAAAGAATGGTAAATCAGTAAAAGAAATAGGAATGACTGATAAATGACAATACCTTGTGTTCAAATTTAAGACTTTGCATGTGATTCATGTAACGATTACAATAGAAAAGATACCGCTGGAGAGCTGCTCTTGATTTCTAGAGAAAAATAAATAAAAATTTGGACATAATTAGCATTCTAAATTTTGGAAATTTATTTTTATTTAAATAAAATATGAAAACAAGCAAATATTTAACACAATACAATAAAACTGCTGGTGAAAAAATTTTAAAAATCAGCTCTTGCCTTAAGTTCCTAAATATGTATACTTATTTCAGTAATACCTGTCAATTTATCATTTTTTCCTTTTATAATCTACAGAAACTAGTCATGACAAAACAACCACTGTCAGAATTCTATTGCCTCCCTAGAAATTCTAAAGTAGTAATATCCTTCAGTAAAACCATGATTCTTTTTCCTTTAAAATCTTTAGCATCCTAACCTAGAGAAAGACTTTCAGATCTCTTGCTGTTTACCCTTTGGTCAGACTAGTAGCATATAGGACCTGCTTTATCTGATTAACCAGATGCTAAACCCACAATATAAAGTTACAACTCACAAAAAATAATAATTACAAATTCAGACTAGTTAACACGGAGAGTCTGCTGTTTCCACAATATAAAGCTTGGGACCACTAACAGATAAACTAGCAATCATAAACAATTCCCAGGGCATAATCTCAATATAATTTCATGCACAATTTTCACTTTGTCTAGGACATTTGCAGGCTAACTCTACATCTGAATACATTTCTACAACTTACCTTTCCATAACTATTATTGCTTCACATCGAGTTCTCATTTGAACAAAACATTTATAACTCACCTCTTGATTGTCCCTTGCCTTCTTAGCATCATCCTCGTTGTAGCGATTGCAGTTGTACCTGGAAACATTAATTCATTTACACTCTCACTATATTATTGCACTTAAATATAAAATTTAACACAATAATGATATATCAATATATTTATCATCTTTGTTTCTTTATTTTCATACTATTCGTATAGATTATGATTATAGAGACTATCTCTGATCATTTTCAAAATATTCAAACAGTTTAACATCAGCTCTGAAAATATAAATACTAAAAGTAAACAAATATAACCAACCCTAAAATATAACAATTTATGCTAAATGGTGAAAATCTACAATGCATTAGTGAAATGAAAATTCACATTCATTGCTAACAAAACGTAACATGAAAAGATGAAAAAAAATATCTCCATTCCACAGACAGAATCTCTGCATCACTCACCAAGAGGATCCATGGGGTTCCCAAGGACCCAGACAGACCCAGCAAAAGTCAGCTTTACAGTTCTGGTTCTTGCATACCATATGGTTACAGCCACCATCCTTTTCAATTGTAACATGACACTTGGGACATTCCTGTTTGAAAAACAACAAAGCAGTGAGACACTTGCAAACCTTCTGCATAAAAGCAAATTTTTAATAAATGCACCTTGATAAGTATTCCATTATTTTCCATAAATATTTAATTCAGATGTATACCACCTCCATCATCACAAGAAAGCAAGGAAATATGTCAGTGATTTTCAGAAATTGTTATACTTAGAATATGAAGAGCAATTATGCTAATGTTTAATAAAATGTTGCGATTTCCTAATCAGTAATGTTATCAAGCACTATAAGTTTCTTACACCATACTTAACGTAAGAGAGAGCACATGTAAAGGGAGACAACTTGATTCTTCGTCTGAACCATTAACATAAGAGTAGTTGTCTTTTCATCTTTCCAGAACAAAAATAAGTGCATTCAGTTTTTTTTTTTTTTAAAAGAATTAGAAATAAACATTTTCTCAAAATGGCAGCTTATTAATAACAACATTAAATGCTGACCCAAGCATTTTATGACAGGCTAAAGTGTGAATGCAATGGAATAAGAGCTATGCTTTTATATTATGTTATGACTGCAAATAATACTGACTTTAATTTAGTCATAAAAGAGCTGATGGAAAATAACTAACAAACTTAAAGTGTAGTTCTGAGATCAAAAAGCTTTATTTATAAACAATTTTTTTTTTACAAATTCAAGTAGTAATTATTTTAATATTATTATCAAAATGACTGATCCTTACAGTATATGTTTAGGATAAAATATATATCCCTCAGGTTTTCTTGAAAAGGGTTCCTAAGAATTACTTTGTTTGATTTTCTCACTTAAATTATTTTGTTGATTAGTGATGTGAAAATTACTTCATTATACAGAATTAATATAAAACTTAGAATAAAATCTATCAAAATTACCAATTTAACAAATTTCCTATATACCTAAAAGTCGATTGAAAAAAGCTTATTTTAAATTATTACTTTTTTGCAATTATTTTTGAAAATATAAATTTTGTTTTAATATCATTAGAAAGTAGAAAATCTCTTCTTTAAACTGATATATAACATGACAAAGTATCATTTTCAGAGCGAAACCCATAGAGAGGGAAAATGTGCAACCCAAGTGTACTCGAACATAGGCCTAAACATAAACGAAGAGCGTGATCACCATGGTGTTGTCAGCTGTGCTTATTTCTCTGTTGCAAAAGTAATTCACTGAGCTTATTTAACTATAACTCTTGCAGTTGTTAAAAGATTTTAATTATCTGGATAATCTATTAAGGCTATTTGACGGAAATAAAGATCATATCTGTACAGACGGTAATGCATTCAAGATCGTCATGGACGTGAGTGAGAGTAGGCCTACTAAACGGTCGTTTATAATTTCTGTTGTAAATTTTATTGACAATTTTTTTATAATCTCTGTCAGAAAATGGTCACACATTGATCCTAGATCGTTTTTCCTCACAATAATCATACATTTTAAAACATAAGACATTAATAAGTGCATTTTATCTATAAAGGTCAGCTAATTTTAAATTATTTCATTATAATTACTTAAACAAGTCAATTGGAACTCAAAATAAGCAAAAAAAGCATTAAAGTGCCATTGCTCAATTTGTTTTTTCTCATTTTTGAGAATCAATAGCTCAAAAATTAAAAAAGCTATTGCCTCAGAAAAAAAATCAGGCTTCATGTCAGCATTGGATACATGAGGTATGCAAAAATTTAGCTCTGTCAGATAAGGTTGCATGCAAAAATGGCAAAACATAAAAAAAAGTCATGTAAAAATAATTTGTTTCCACATTTTTAAAAATTGCATTAAAAAAGGTAAGGCAGATTAAGCAACCATTTTTTTATAAATTGACTTCTTTCACCATGATAGTTACATGGTGTAAATTTCATTCATTTCCAAAGAGAAAAAATAGCTGGTTCTAACTAAATCTATTTAAGACAACCTATATATATATATTAGTTCTTTCAAACATATCTTGCATCAACACCCCAAATGATTTATTTGTTGCATGCCTATTCAGCATGTCTCATTTGATCTACTTCTTGTAAGCTTACTAGACACATCTCACTTGATTTAGATCATTCAAGGTATTTAAAATATCCCATTGTATTTTATTTCTGTGTATCTAATCTGATTTTGCAAGCCCATTCCACATGCATTTTGGTTTTATTCCTATAAACCTATTCAATCCATTTGATTTTCTTCTTACAAGTCTATTTGACGTGTCTGGACTGATTTAATTATTTCAAAGCTTTTTAAGATATCCCATTTAATCTATTTTCTGCCAACCTATTCAAAATGTCCCATATGATTTCAGTCTTTCAAAGCTAGTCAAGACAACCTATATGATTTAGTTCACTCACGTCTATGAGCTATATTGAGTTTTTGTACCAATCTTAATGCTCTTGTTCTAGTAATTTAAAGTGTCCTCCTATTCACTATAACCAGTTAGTTATCGCAAATTAATTCAACATAACTCATAAAATTTAGTTATTTCAAACCTATTCAAAATATCTCATAGGATTTCTTTCTTTTAAACCCAAACCTATTTCAAAAGATTTATTTCTCTCAAACTTAATGGAAGATGAGAAGAAAAGATGTGGCTGAAAACCTTGACTGAAACTAACTTTTGTATTGGCAGCAATCCAGTTGGAAGTCTCACTGTCATCATCACACTTTTTGATCCATTTCCTAAGCCATACACATTTCACTGGGTCATGCCAGTTCTCACCACAGGAAAAGCTGCAACACCAAATTTCTTATTAAATTATCTATCAGTCTGATAATGAGCATGCATCTCTCAGTACATCATAAAGTCAACTCCAGCACTAACATTGCCCTCAATAAATCAACCAGCAGTGTATAAATATTAACAAACAATAAAACCAATTTCTTGGGGACTGTTCATGAGTTTCTTGCATTTTTTGTTTTGGTTGATATTTTGTTGTTACTTTTTTTTTTAAAGATCTGTTTCTAACAATATGATACAGTATAAGAAATTATACTGCCACATGTAATTTTTGGTGTATGCATGTTTATCACAAAACTTTTCAATGATAACCTGTCAATCAGAATTAAAGATCTTATAAAGAATTACTTTCAATAATCAAAGGTTATAAAGAGACAATCTCAATAAAAGTCTTTGAGAAAAGTTCAATATACTAACCTGAAATTACATAAAGATGTTGGTGTGGGTAAGGTGAAGGTTAAGAAAATAAAAGGGGATTTTCTGAAACTGAAAAATTATTGCATACTTTACATCTTTTCCTGGGGGGAAAAAAGGGGGAGGGTAAAAGTCACTCTCCCAAATCTTTGAGGGAATATCCTACTATTTTAAATCCAATTTTCACACGACACAAGAAGAGTTTAGGTCCACAAAATGTCACTGTGATTCACCAGAAGGTGAGGTGGCAGGCATATGACATACCACAGAATGCTATTTTCACTTACTTTCACACAAAAAGTCACAGGATTAGTATTATAATGTGCTGCTTTCAGTCACCAGAAGTATGGCCACACACACACGTTAAAGGTTAGCATCATAGCATGCCATTTCACTCACCAGAAGGTATGGCCACACACACATGTCACAGGCTTAGCGTCATAGTATGCCACTTTCACAGCATGGCCACAGTCAGGAGCTGGACACCAACGTAATAAACGGTTGCACTGCAATATAATAATTTCACTTCAATAACTATAGTTCAGCATGCATTTCTATATAATAACATTTTTTAGGTTATTATAGCCAGGGTGCAAAAAATTCAATTTTATTAGCCTGTCCTTTTGGACAGTTGGAATAGAGATCTACATGTCTAAATTGTTGCTGACACCATAGGCTAGGTTTTAGGATTCAAGTTCAACCTTTAACTAAAAGAGCCCTGCATGCCAAAGTCTAATAAAAACAAATATATATATGTATACACACACACACACACACACACACACATATATATATATATATATATATATATATATGTATATGTATATGTATATGAACCTTTCTAACTTTTGCTATTGATGCATTCCTGAGATTTTGGCATATATAAAAATTGGTGTAAAACTGAAATGAATATTTTTACATAGGAAATTCATAAATTAAGGAAATTTGGGGATAAATTATACCTCTAATTAATCAAGTAATTTTTATTGGTTGGTTTCCCAAATGAAATATACGGATAAGCACGTGAGCTATGTCCACAGAGCTAAATCAAAAGGAGTGGTAAAAATTTACAATTTTTAAAATTGTAAATTGCACTGCAAATATAGCAGGAAATGGTATTGGTTAATGGAACAATGCCTGAATATTTTCTAGTTACATGCAGAGGCAATTTGTTTAATTATTTACAAATATTATGAAATGAACTCACCTCAACAAAACTGTTAGTTATAATCTGCTGGTATTTCAACTTTACTTTGGGTTCACGAAGGAGACCCCTGTTGAAATATATAATTTTATTTTCAAAACATAAATCAAAACCAAATTTGAGAGAAAACAAGCATCCAATGGGTACTTGGCAAAAAAATCCTGTAAAACAATCCCCTTCAAGAAAAACAGGTATAATCTTACATACTATCATTGATATTTATGTAGTAAACAAAAGTAATATAGATGATAAAGTTGATGATTGACAAATATGCCCTTTTGGCTTATTTTACGAGCCAATTTTAAAGGATCGGAGACATATTTATGGTATAATTATATAAATAATCTGCACTTCAGATTAGTAACAGTTGGTTGTAATTTAGTAAAATTATTAGTCTGAACAAAAATTGCATTTTAGTATAGAACTAAGACACTTTATTCAGCAACAGGATTCCAAAGTTGTATCATTAAGATACAAAAAAATGGCATATTAAAAATAGCTTCTAAAGTAATAAAGATATGTGGTAAACCAATGCTAATTTTAAAAAGGAATGAATTATGCATTCATAATCTAAAGAAAACAAAGCAAAAAAAAAAGGAACATCATGCTATAGCTATGTTTTTGTGTTCTAAATGCTCAAATATTTCATTACACGCTTATTTTATCTTACAAAAGTAAGTGTCACTCACATTACTGTTGCATCATCTACCAGAATATCACAACCGAAAGCAGCACAAGATATGGTCTGGCCCATGCCTTCATCTATGATTTTTGATGTAAGGTACTCAGCCCAACACTTGGCACAGAACCTGTGGCCACACTCAAGTCCAGTCATTTCCTGTTAGAAACAGTATACAATAAATAAAAATAAAATTTATAAAACAATCAAAAGCTTAAGTCTGCTTTAAACTAAGTGCTCTGTGTTTTTCTGATAAAGATATATTTCTTTTGTAATGAAAACTTGAATCAAGCAAATTGTTAATATGAGGGCAATAAAACAGTTCAAAGATCAAGTCTTTACAAATATTTTAATAAGCAATTTCCTGCAAAGATGTCTTCCTTTAATGATATATGCAAGCATGCCAATGATAATTTTGGGATGCTTGCTGGGAGTCTCCAACCATGAAATGATGAAGTTCTGCTTTAAAATTCTGACAAAGGTCATGAAATAGTCGTCTCTTCAACTTCATTCTGATCTTTGAAAATTTTACTTTGGGTCATAACCCGCAACTTAATTTCACATATACATGCCAGCATAAGAAAGCCAAACATTGTATGAACAATTCTGCCTACCATCTGAGCAGTGAAATAAAAAAACACATGAATCTGATGTTCTCTCAGTTCCCATGTGATGTCATATTGTCAGCATCTTGCCATACTATGTGTGATTAGAAAAATTCAAGATGCACATGTTGTTTCACAAAAAAATGGCCCTTCAAACACAAGCTAACTACCTAAACTTCATCTGATGCTTAGCCAAGAAACAACAATAAGTCCCAAACTGGCTGAGTAAGATATATTGAGAGACACTATACCTCATCATAAGTCCCAGACTGGCTGAGTAAGATATATTGAGAGACACTATACCTCATCATAAGTCCCAGACTGGCTGAGTAAGATATATTGAGAGACACTATACCTCACCACACACCATAAAGATGCTGCATTAATCATCACAATATGTAGTTTTTGCATTACCTACTGATGTCAGAATGTAACTCCCACATAAGATGTGACCTCACTGCATGTGCATGTCAATGATACTAACAGTAACAAACATTAATTTGATTAGAGATCTGATTTTACAGAATTGTTCAGCATTTAGTTTTATTTCTAATATTTAAAATAGATCATCGGATTCAAAGTAGTCAGCTATATGCATTCTAAAGTTAGTCTTGAGCAAACAGTTTGTTCTGATTTCCCATCTCTCCTTCATTATAGACATAACGTCTTTGCTAAAAAGAACAAGACATTTTCAGGCAGCCTATTTTCTAGATATGTTACAAATTTAGGAACACCCCTGGAATGGAAATTTTATATTGTATATTATAATCTTTTCAGGTCATACACACATACACACATGCTTGTACATGCATTTCTTAGTTGAATTCTCTACATCTTTCAGTTTTACAGGAAGAATTTAAAATATTTCTATTAATAATAAAGTATTATATGTAATTTGCAAGTGATTGCTGTTGTTAATTAAATCCCCAAAATGTGTAACCATTCTACCATAGACCATTTACTATAAAGCAACTCAATGTTGAAAAATTAAGTTTAGAATTATTCACATTTATAGTAAAAAGAAAAAAATCAATCATTAACTTAACGGATATATTTTGTTACCAAAAATGTTTCATGAAATATATCAAAAAATGAGCATTTTGTTTATTTTTTAAAAATCAAAATGCAAAAAGAAAAAATGTTGCTTTCAACTATATGTTTATATACACTGTTCTTTTAGTAAGGTACCTCTAAAAGAACTCTAGGTCAGAAGATGGAAAATTATTTGTAGAACATTAAACAAAATCAGTTTCAGATATAATAACAACAAATTAAAATTAAAAAATGTATATCCAAAAATTGAAATATAATTAATTCACAACAGTTAAAAACAAAAATCATGATCAGAATAAAAAAAGCATTCTCAGATAGTGTTAAAAATAAAAATACAACAAAAAGGTGCTGCTGCTAACATAAACAAAAAAGCAACAGGGAGTGAGATAATCAAAGTTTGATCATACACTACAACAGTACAAGTGTGTTAGTGACTCACAAGTATAAAATAAATCCACAAGCTAAAGAAACAATAAAATCATAACAAGCATCAGTAGAAGCAGCATATAAGAAAATTATTATATATACACACAAAAGATTAAAGGCATAATTCTGAATGAATATGAAACAAAAGTATGGTAAGAGAATTGCTAACTTACTGAATTTGGCACAGGAAAGCAACATATTTCACAGTCCATTCTGTCATCAGCAACTGCTGTTCTTGTCGATCGCTGCAGGACAATATTTACATAAAAAATAAACAAATAAGAAATATACTCAAAGATAGGCAGTGCTCAATTAGTATAATTTTAAAATGACTAACTTATATAATTTATGTCTATTTTATATTTAATTTTTTAATGCCTAGATGTTACCAAGTCCAAAATTAGGACACACAGCAAGAAGTAAATTAAGCGTCACCAGCATGTATAATATCTGATAACACTTAAATGCAAACACGTTAATATATATATGCACCTAATTCAATAACTGCCAATGATGCACTATTTTCATTCTGGGCAGGTAAAACATGTGACTATACAAGCATGAATGGCTGATAAAAATAATTCTCCCCTCAACAAAAACTACTTAAATTTTGCACAAATAGATAAAATGGCAAAACTGAAAGATGCAATTACCTAATCTGTATTAAAGACCTTTACATAGGTAAATTTCTCAAAGATTATGTTTATAATAGAGAAGTAGAATAAGGTAAGAAAACAAAAAATGTTAGTAAAATCCAGTTTAGTGAGTTACTTCCCTTTCTCATACAACTGTAAGTTATTACCAGCAACAAAAAATTATTATAAATTACAATTTTGGTAAATGAATTTTTTATATTTAAAAAAAAAATTTTTAACAGATAAGAATGAGTGAAAATGTTATATCCCTAGAAATTTACAAATTTTTATGAATCATCCACAAAACTGCAATAATTCCCAAAACATTAAAAACAGTTTTACTGTAAGTAAGTGTAAAACCAAGGACATTTAGATCTGTAAATATGCCTAAAAGATCTAATTATTACAATTTTACAGCATTTTTAAATCAGTAAAAGTTATCTACCTAATACTCACTTTGACATTGTTATTTTTTTAAAATCTAATTAGCACATTTTCTTACCTTATTCTACTTCTCTATTCATTAAGCAATGAAAAAAATAAGTGGAAAATCAAAAATACACTAAAAAAAGCATTTAATTAAATGAATGTAAACTCAGCATAAAGATTAACATCTTTAGTCATGAATGTAGATGTTTGCACACGTTTGGCATATCCTTATGTATGTCTTGTAATGTTAAGATAAGCTTTACAGTTAGAAAAATAAAAATAGGAATATAGCACAGCATATCCACAAGTCAACAGCTTAAGAAAAGGAAGCATTTTGTTTATCTAGGCTTAGATTTAACTATGTAGTTATTTTCTGTTGGGATGAATGACAGCTTCCAATGACATTCATGCACTTGAGGTGTATGAACAATCTATTTACAGTTCAAGTCTGTGGCAGATGAAGTGGTATCTTCTCAGTTTCTTAGGTACCCTCTCTTTAGTTCATAGATATTATTCATTCAACTCCAGATTTACAAGTTATGTGCTTTTATATTTTTCGGAATGAAAAGTTCCACATCTATGTCAACGAATCAAATTTTTGCACTATACATCACTGGGGTTGACTATTTTAATGATGCTACACATGTACCAAGAAGCCTGTACATAAGTCATATAACCCAAAATTTTGCTAGAGAATGAACCAATAGATGTTACACACACACACACACAAATTATTTTTAAGAACATTTATAAAAGTTGTTAACTATTTAAACTTTGCCAGGATGCTTTTAAGACAAGTAGAAATTTCTTAAACATGCAGGAGGTTTGGTGTTTTTTTGTTTGTTTTTTTTTTGCTGTTTTCAAAATATACAGGCATGAAGTGAATTCCTGTTCACTTGGTCTTTACGATAAAAGTAACTGAAATATACATCCATGGGGTGAATTCTTGTTCATTTGATCTTTACAACAAAATAATTTAAATATACGAGGTGAATTATTGTTCAATTAGTCTTTGCAACAAAAGTAATATACATCCATGTTCACTTGGTCTTTACAACAAAAGTAATGCTTGAAGTTGAACAAACTATATAAAATCATTCATTGATCTATTTTATCAAATTCACTGCTGGCTTTAATGTTCAAAATCATTATTTCAAATGCCACACTGACCATAGATGAGTTTCTTATATCTCAAAAGAATTAAATATACACTTAAGTAGCCTAAAAATACATGAAAGAGGCAAAGATAAACTCAATCTTTCATATTATATATTTATTAAAGAGCAGACATAATAAATACACAATGGTTTCTGCCAAAGTAAACTTAACTATTAGTTAAGTGGAAATAGTATTACTTCATTTAGGAACAATAATTTTTTCTTGTGATTTTTCATCACATTTAATTGGCTATTGAGCAGGGAAAAAATGGATGGATGTAAAATAAGTAGAAATGGCAGAAAAGGTAGATCAATCCTCAACCCTGTAAATTTCACTGTAATATTTCATTAAAACAACTAATAAAAAACCTGCATAAAACATATGTGTTCTACTAATTTCTAGTTAAGACAAGATGTGGTCAATTAAATAAATTATTCATATACTAACTACTAATTTACCTTTACATTTTAAGTAAACATTTGTGATGAGGTGATAAAAGAATATTTGGGTTATTACCTTAAAAACACTGCCTCCACTAAATTTATATGTTCAAATAGGTGACCTCGAAATATATGATAAATTTTGCCTGCTTACTTTTTCATTTTATTAACTTTGTGACTGTATAAAATATTAAGATTTGTTACCCTCCACAATGATGTACTCAAATGACTAGTTGAGAGAGTGGCACATATTGCCTTCTCAAAGGAACACCAATTGCTATTACAGTAAAATAAATATATCAACACTAACTAAATGATGATTAACTTAAAAAAACAGTCTAATGTCATGGACTTTTTTACTACCATTTTACAGTAAAATCAAATTTTAAAAAAAATTTAATTTAATATTTTATAATTTTAATAAGATTTCATATAATGGATGATAATCTAAGGAATGTAACTCTCACTAACCTTATTTGGAGAATAAGATCTGAAAGTCTAAGAAATAAAAAGCCACTTTCCACTTAAATCTGGATTGTTTGGCAAGTAATTTATTTGAATATATTCTTAAACAAGTGTCCCATATTGGTAAACATTGTACCTTTAAACACTGACAATATATTTTTCTCAATCTCACCCTGTTCTTCACGTCTCTTCGATGTGGACTGATAACATGAGCCTCAGAAAAAAGGCGATCCTGATCTCCATCATAGTATCTAGAAAACAATATTGAAACCAAATTTTTTCACAAGAAGTCAATTAAACTATCTAAAATAGTGAGAAGAAAGCTATATTTTAAAGGAAAAGTGAAAATAATATATCAATATATCTATCTTTGATGAGTATTTCTGGTAAAGCTCAGCAGGTAGAGCATAAGTAGCTAAATAATGTTAATAATCAATTTACTTGCACAAATATATTAAATGCAAATTTACAGATTTATATTTGTTTACAATTTACATGAAAACAAATGAAAATGTTTAGTAAATATTAAAATTTATAATTTATTGCAATATGCCTAATGTTAAATTGAAAATAATTATACCTCGGTCAGTGTTATCATGCCCTTCTTTTCATAGCAGTACCAGCATTAAAATATGTTAAGCATATTTAATTATTAATAGCATATTCCAGAAAGAAAATGCAATGCTAGGTTTGGGTTTATATTTTGCAAAATAGAATTGAGTAGGATTTCTTTATGTTTAAAATCAATGAGTAACAGAAAGTGTACCTTAGTTTGAGCAAATAGTAAAAATCTAAGAGTCCAGGAGGGAAAAAAAATCATAACCTCATCCCACACAAAAATAGTAATATATGTAAATAGTATAATCATCATTTATATGCAATAAGCAATCTAAACTTATTAATTTTCCTTACTACAAATTTAAGTGAACATATAAATGATGATTATACTATTTACATATATTACTACTTTTGTGTGGGATGAGGTTATGATCTTCGGATGTTGGGTTTGATGTCATTTTAATTTATCTGGAAGCAAAATTTCAAACTTGTAATTGTCAGCTGGTGTATATGCTTACGAGTACATATTAAATGTCAATCATCTCTTGTGTGCTACAAGCCACAATCACAAAATAACTACTTACAAATCAAAGTTTAAATATTAGTATAGTATTTACTAGAACTGTAGTAGTAACCAACACATTTTATCCAAAAAAAACTGTATACTATCCATGCTAGGAATGTTAAATGTGGTTAGCAAGCATTTCATCATTTTAACTTAATCAAACACTTTTTAGTCACTAACAGTGTAATAGTAATAACCAGAATTAAACTTTAAGTTTATATTGATAAAACTTTATAAGAACAAGCTCTCTAAACATTAATAACTATAAATATTCCATAAATATAAAATTTGTAATTTAATACACCGTTTTGCAATTTGTTTGTATTTTAATTTTTATTAAAATCTCATTCAGTATGACATTCATATTTATAGAAAGAGTAATTAGGTTAAATAAAATATATAAAAATGTCAATTTTCTTACCGTTCCATTAGCTTTTCCTTATCCCATCTAAAGTGATTTAGCAAAATCCGTGTAATTGTTGTAGGAATCTGAAAATGAATGGTAAAGAAGTTTGAAAATAAGCAAATTAAAAATAAACATTGTAAAAAAAAATATATAATTAGCAATGATTCTTTTGAAAAAATAAATAAAATGAAAGATGAAATTATCTGTTAACTTAACCATAAAACTATATAAAGGTGAAATAATAGTTTTACATTTTGTTTTTAATAAATTATATCAGTTACCTAAAATCCTTTTAAAAACTGTACAATAAATAAAACTAGTGATACTATTAACAGATGAATGTTTGATGAATGCAAAAGACCAATATAAAATCTATTATTTTTAAACAGCTTGTCATTTATTTTACTACTTGTAAATTATATTTGAAAGTGAGGAGGAAAACTAGGAGTTTTATTTTAAACATAACATTAACTGTGAAGTAAATTTTAAAAAACACTAGGAATTTTATCTATACATACAATAAAATTGTTATAGTTGTGGGTTTGTGTGGGCTTAAGTGAAAAAGTATTGGACAAATTCTGAATGGACTTTTTTGTTTTTCTGTTGTACACCTTAGTGGTCAAGAATCATGACAGGGTATTAACATCATGCTATCCCTTAAGGGAGCTCGCCAGTAACCCTAAAACTATTAAAGTTTATCATTAAAAGTAAAGCACAAGCATATAGATCTCTCGCCAATAGCCCTAAAACTACAAAAATGTTCCATTAAAAGTAAAGCATATGTATGCAGGCCTTGGATTATACATCGCTGTGACCTCCTTACACAACATTGATTTGTGTTTTTTTCTGTGATGCCAATGCCACTTTGGTTATGATTATTATTTAATCATCCATAACTAATTACAAGTGATAAGAATCTTATTTTATGTTAATAATAATTCTCCAGAAGACATCACTCGTCTCTCTAACTTGGTGGATATATGTAAATGTTTTCTCTTCAACAACATTAAAAGACAAACATTTACCATAACACAGTATTTACATAGGTGGAAAACTTCTTACCAAAGGAAAAGACAATCCATCTTTTCATCTATATTTAGCGAGCCCCCAACCACCCATTGTCTCTCCAACATATGATTATCAACATGTGTAAAAAGGTCAATAAATTTAGCAATAAATTTATCATATTAACTATCAAATATACAACATATGAATATAATCAAAGAGTGTTGACGTTTATATCACTTGAAAACAACAATGTTTGATTAACGGTGGACAATAATTCAGTTTATCCTAGCATAGATAAAACTATTAAAAGCAGTCAATTAAAATAAATATATAATCAAGTTCTTTCAAATTTGTATCTTTATTTATTAAAGCACAGCTCTAGGTGTTCTACAGGTATTATAAATTATGTTCTATTTTTATTAAAAAATTATATAAGACAAAGTGATTTAACAGCAGAGAAGCAGTAGCAGTTTCAACTGTAAACAAGACTTTAAAGAAAACAAAAATACAAACATTTTTGTGTAAAAGTAGCAGAAAGCTGTTTGATTTCTTAAGAGCATAAGTATATATGTAGCAGAGTTTTCTCTAAGTTAATTCAAATCAAAATTAAATACAATTTTAGCAATTAAAAGCCTCTTTATATCGCAGTATCAGTCAATGATTTCAAATACATGTACTAAAATTGTTAAACTGAGACTTAATTAACAAGCTACCAATGAAATAGGCACATTTAATTTAGTAGTCAATCTGAATCTGTTTATTACAAACATATTCTAAAATATTTTTCTTTTGAGTATAAAAAATGCATCAGACATTACATTTTATAAAGGTTATTCAAAATTAAAATGAAATATCATTGTATGTTAAAACAGCATGTTACTTTGCCTGAATCTAAAGTAGACTGGTTCCCCACATAACAATTAGTATTAGTTATATCAAAACCTAATAAGATAAGAAGCAAGTAAAATGTTTATTACTAAATATTAGCTCTGTCAGTGATTATTAATGTTACTTGTTAGTACAATAGTAGTGTTTTGGGGGTCCCATAGGCAAAATCCCTTAAAAGCTAAAATTTCAGGGAATCCTATATCCAGTCTCATGAGACCAACAATGGTGATGTCAAATATCCCAAATTCTAACTTGCTATGCAACACCAACTTCAAAATAAACTTAAAGAGACTAATAATGAAGTTAAAATATAACAGATTTAGACGGAAAAAAATCATGTATATTTTCCATTATCATGCAATGGAAATAAAAATATCAAAATTTACCACATTTTGCTCTGCTTTCACTGTTCAGTACTGATAGTGATATGTATATAACATAAAATCAAAACTATGCTAAGGTACTACAAAATGTAAATCTCATTTCAGATTAAAGTAAAAACAATAAAGAGTATCAATTATCAGAATTAAGATTGGTAGAGTGCTTATTACTTCATAAAAGTTCAAGTACAGGCAACCCTTGAATTATATTTATAAGCTCTAATCATGCAAGACTTGCAGGTAAGTAAATTTCTTATATTCAAAAGTGAGATAATGAAAATTGTGGTAAATAGTCATACCAATAAACTACTCTGGCAGCTAAAATTTAAACTTCAACATTCATAATATGCTTCACCTTTTTTTTTTTTGAGAGGAGGGGCGGGGGTGGTGGTAATGAGACCTAAGAACAGTGAACTATCACATGTCATTATATAATTTGAAGGACTGTTTAGAATCATATTTATATATGCCTAATTGCCTTTATAAAGCTGAAAAATCACTAATACAGCTTACTACAGTATAGTTTTCCATAAGTGGTTTACTTTATGATTACCTGTACTACTCATTCCCCAATTACCCTGAGTACACATTCCAAATAGCTCATGTGCATAATCAAACAACTTATAAGAGGCATTCAGCTCATTAAAACAGACTGCTCATAAAAATAGAAATATGTAAATCAAATCTAGTATATTGAGTTTCTTTTTTTTAATAGAATATAAAATTATAATGCTTATTTATCATAATTATCAAGTTCTTTCTTTGGTTTCATTGATATATGATATACCTTATAATTACATGGAAATAAATAATTTCACAAATATAATCATATATTCCATAAACTTGAACAAAATGTATCTAATGATGTTTATATCAAATTTATAGTAAGCTATTGGAATTCTGTTAGTTCTTCTTTGATGTTATACTACTGCACAAAGCCTAAAGAGGTAGGCTACATTCAAAATGTTTACCATCAGTAAGCCCTATATCAATCAGTTTGCAATGCACCATCCTCAAAAAAAAAATTTAAAATGTGTGACTAATAATTATATTACGATATTATGTAGTGTCCTATGATACTACCAGAAAAGCACATTTCTCTATAAATCAAAATGTCACGACAATGTAAACTTAATCTGTGTCACTGTATGTAAATTACCGGTATGTTTTCTGTGTGTGTATGACTACTATTAGTACTATGAGCACACACCATATGACTAGTTAATATATGGGGTTTTTTTTAAATAGTATAAACTATTATTAAAATAATATTTGCTATTTATTAGATATTTATATTATTTATTAATTTAGCAACGGATATAACACTCTAATAATCTGTGCTAAAGTTCTTGTTTTTTTAGTTAACAGTTTAGAACCGCAAAACAAAAAGATATATTTACAAGCTCCCATGATAAGGTAACAAATTTTGATTAAAGTTAATATAACTCATCCTTCATATGTTAAAATTTAACGACATGCATATTATTATATTTTACATAAACCTAACTTTCTCAGATACTATTTGAATCTCATAGATTTTTTTTAATTGGAATTATTTTGCAATCAACACAACTTAGTACAGTGATGCCTCTGTGGTGTAATTCTTCAGCATTTATATAATTTGTATTCAACATAAGTAAAACCCACCTGGACTACTGCATTGACTTCTCTTATAGAATCGACCATAAACTGAACAATTTGTTCTGTTGTCAGAACTTCGTAATGAAAGTCTTCATCGTCGCGCCGTTCGTGTGTCGACGACGATTCAGCAGGTTCCATTTCCATTGGAAGTTCGTCTTCATTGTCCGATATTTCATCTGATTCGGCGTCATCATAAACCATTTCCCCGTCACTTTCCATCTTGACGCCACTAGCGATGTGGAGAACTCCACATAAGATGGTTCTGTGCCCTCTTGAACCACGATTCTTTCAACTAGAGCTGCTTTCTCTTACCTTACTGACTTCGATCTAACCATCAACACAGGCTCGAGGTCGATGGTTTACGTTAGTGACGTCATCTTCGGTGATATGTAGCAGAAGTATTATACTGTAAAATTTCGTGTTCTTCAAAATATTGCTTCACCATACAACTATAAATATTGCTTAGTCTGATCGAATAACGTTACATTAGTATCGACAGCCAGGTTTCTTCAATATATACGTACTGTTAATTTTACGAAGATGATGTCATCTCCGCAGATCATGCAGATTTTGTCCCTTTCCAAAACAAGAGTATATCTAAGGTTCACTACTCAGCGATGCGGAGTTATTTATTAGATATTACCACTGGCATGTTTTTATCGTTTTGATGCAGGAAAACCAGCTTCATGAATAGTCTGAAATTGTTTAAATTGACTTTAAAATAATTATGTGATACACAAGCAAACATAGAGAGTTGGAAAGTGCAAGGCGAATGTTCGAACCGCATGCTGCCGACCGTAAAAAGTGGAGTTTTAGTGCACCCATAAAACAATCTTTCCCTAACTGATGAGTACAAGTACAATCTGGTGCCTAATTGTGCAGATGAAGTTCTATTTTAAAAAATAAAAACGTCCAATTTATTTCTGTTGTATTTGTATTTCACTGTTTTCATTTGCTAAAGTTGGCTACTGTTGAATAAGAACCGTCAGCGTTAGCCTGTAGGGTATTGCATCAGTAATATAGGTGTAACTTGAACTAAAATTTCCTTTTTTTCTTTTAAAAAAGCCTCATGATTTTTCCTTCAAACTGCACACGATCTCAAGAAGTGTCCAAAGGTTAGGCAGGTGGTGAAGATGATGCATAATTATGCCCGATTAAATAGACTGGCAGACAACGAAGCTTAAGGGACCGACAGGCACAGAAAAGTTAATCCAGTGCCAATCATTGAGGGGGGTCATTATTTTTATTTCTGTAATATATAAAATAAATAAGAGAAAGTATATATAATATGCCGACGTCGGAGACCACGTGAAAATTAGTAGGGCAATAACCCGGATTAAACAGCTCTAACCTTGTGTGTACATGACGTCACGGATACGTTGTAAGCCTTCAAATATATACGACTCGGATTAACTTCAAAATCTAATTGTCGGATAAAACAACACTCAGCATTATGTGTGTAGCCCAAGTGGTGTCAAAGATATGTTGTAAGCCTTCAAATATACTACTCATTAACTTCAAAGTACCTAGTTGTCGGATAAAACAACACTAACTTTGCATAAAAACTCAGATTTTATTACTTCAAAGTGTATTGTTGATAGATAAAACAATAAACTATATATAATAGATGCCATAAATAAGTTATTGGCAACAAATATGAAGGCCTACGACTGGGAACAATGAGGTATCAACAATTTGTCTCGATTTTCAGCTTTAAAATTAAAAAAAATCTTTAGCGGTCAGAAGTGGCCTACTCGGGAAGTGTTTCACCTTCAATCGCCGACAAAGCAACAGACAACATTTAGCTTACACTTTGACCTTGGGAGCGGAATTAAGAGTCATCCAGAAAGTTTTCATCTCGAGTATGTAACGAGCCTGAGTCCTTTGAGCACTGAGAGATCTAACACTATATACCTGAGACTGTTTTGTGTGTACAGTGATAAAATAGCGTTAGTTTCTATTTTTCATTTGTAATAATCACATAGTTAAACATGAGTGTGAATTTTTTTTTATATGTGACTTGTAAAGAAATTTCAGAAGGTTCCTTGAAAACATTGCAGCTAAAATTATTCTTAGCAAGTACCCATCATACCCCTCCATCGTCTTCACAGCCAAGACAGTTGCCACTGGCATACTGTTCACAGCAGAATGCAACACAAGATCTCTTTTACGCGTCACGGCCTCGTTCCAGCCCTAAATACCTGTTTAATCTCGCGTATGTGTGCTTTCTTGGTAGAGGCTTCTGCTCATCAGACATGAATTTTCAACAGTCCGAAAGCTAGTAGAAGTATTGTCAACGTTCTTTAGCTTCACCAGGAATCACCTCTGTGGCATGTGCTGTCTTTGAGCTGGGACACCATCTTTCTTTCCTCAACATTTTTTAAAAGCTATATTCAAATTGATATTTTTATTCCTTGTCCCAAACCAAAATAAAAGCAAACGCGGTTCATAATTTTGATTTGTTATAATAATTTTCAGGTGTCAAGCAGACTGCATGAAGAACTTTGGCGTGCATCAAATGTATGTACTTTTATAAGATTAAGTGCTCTGTTATTATTAGTACTATTATTTCGTTATTAAATATATAATTATTGTTTCACTATATACCAAGAGGAAACTGGACTCTTACAGACTTATTTTATTCAGTATTAAGTTGCCGGCACTACCTGTGGTGTTAATTTCTAAGTACCACTAATGACGTGGTAAATACACATCAATAGTTTGCAAGCACACATAAGACAAGCAAAAGTCCACATTTTGCTGTAGTTCTCACATCTCTATAGTTATCTTTGCTGATGTACGCACACCTCTATAGATGATGTCCTATATAGTTATCTATTGCTGGTGTAGTACCTACACCTCTATAGTAATCTATTTTTGATGTTTTCAAAACTTTATATTTAGTTTTGAAGTGAACTTACTGATGTGGTTCTCAATCGTCTGTATTCAGTTTTGAAGTGAACTTAGATGAAGTTCTCAATCGTCTATAATTAGTTTTGGTAGTACACGTACTGATGTAGTACACACATACGTGTGTGTGTGTAAAAACAAATCACAAACTGATGGATTATACACGCCTCTGTAATTAGTCTGGAAGTACACGTCACGCACTTATGTAGTTACAGTATACTCTGTAGTTAGTCTGGAAGTAAACGTCACATAACGATGTAGTTAAAGCACCTCTACAGTTAGTATGGAAGTATACGTAATTTCTCACGTAGTTAAAGCACCTCTACAGTTAATCTGGAAGTATACGTCATTTCTCATGTAGTTAAAGCACCTCTACAGTTAGTCTGGAAGTATACGTCATTTCTCATGTAGTTAAAGCACCTCTATGGTTAGTCTGGAAGGACGTGTCAAGTAATGATGTATTTCATGCAGGAAATGAAATGGAATCGGGCCGGACACATCTCAGTGATAAGAACTGTTCAGAAACGTTCCTTTGTGATGTAAGACTCTCAACGACTCATGTTTGCTCTGGAATGCAAGACTCCCAGAGTAGAACTGCCCTACGGTAAAATAACTGCAAATGGCCGCCTGGGGACTGGCTTTGCACAATTGCTGGACTAGAAAAATATAGCCCTATGTCACTTGCTGCTAGCAGTGTCTCCACCAAACCAGCACTGCCCACATTGAAATACCGCACGCGTCGTTTGTGGACAAGGAAACATGAAAACACGTGCATCGTACAAATAGAAAGCGAAATATCAAAGCACACGGACTTTTAAATGTTGTCCATTGGAGAAACTTTTTATTTTACTTTTACTGAGCATCTGTGAAACATTCCAAAACGATAAGGACACTGAAAAAGTATAAAGAGACGTTGTTAGTATTATGATTGGTGTTATTGTAATATTTTGGTCTTTTGAATGCGGCCCTTGATTTTGACCATCCCTAGTCTGTCTGCAGCGTACCTTCAGAGGAATGTCAGAGCGTAATTCTGGGCTAGAAACAAGCAAAATAAACACACAAAACTGCAACCAACAATCAACAACTTGAAAGAGATAGTCTCTCTCAGTCGGCAACCTTTACAATAACAGGTAACTCTTCACTCTTACTAGGTAATTCTTTACAATTACAGGTAACTCTTCACTCTTACTAGGTAATTCTTCACAATTACAATTAACTCTTCACTCTTACTAGGTAATTCTTCACAATAACAGGTAACTCTTCACACTTACTAGGTAGTTCTTTACTCTTAACAGTAACTCTTCACTCTTAATAGGTAATTTTTCACAATTACAGGTAACTCTTCACTCTTAACATGTAACACTTCACAATAACAGGTAATTCTTACTTAGTCTTACTAGGTAACTCTTCGCTCAGCAGGTAACCCTTCACTCCTAACAGATGTGTGTATGTGTATGTGTGTGTTTCCGGTGGAACAACAAAATACGTGCTGTCAGTAGTAAAACAGCTTGATGCTGTTACAATCTAAGTCATGCTAACAATATCTACAGCAAACTAGTCTTCGTGACTTTATGAAAAATGGTAAACAACAAAGGCAACAGTAAACTACTTTGAGAATTGGCAAACAACTAAAAGAGACCACCAAGAACAATTAAAATCCAGAAGATAATATACAATAAATTCATCTTCAATCATAGCCATCTATGAACGGGTATTAGGAAAACTGAACGACGTGACAATCTGTGACTCAAAGCTTCAGGCTGTCACTTTCATCAGTGAAAAGTTCCATAGCTGTATGTGTTTCGTGGAAAATACTATTATTAACCTAGAAATGCACCACATTACCCTTGATTTTTTAATATGTACCCTTACACAACCCACAGTGTAAGTCACGGGGTTGTTTTTTGGAAAACCATCACTGAACGATTAGCTAACTTATCAGTCACTGGGCTGTGTTCCAGAACCAACACTAACTGATTAACCAACATATCAGTCACATGGATGTGTCCCGGGAACCAACAGTAATTGATTAGCCAACGTATCAGTCACGGGGCTGTATCCCGGGAACCAACAATAATTGATTAGCCAGTGTATCAGTCACGGGGCTGTATCCCGGGAACCAACAATAATTGATTAGCCAGCGTATCAGCCACGGGGCTGTATCCCGGGAACCAATACTAAGTGATTAGCCAACGTATCTGTCATGGGGGGTTGTCTGTTGGGAACTATGCGTGCCATGATCAAAAATAAATAAAAGTCTATCATGATCGGTTGACTTAAGCTCCACGATGATTTTGCAGGTGTACGTCTGCGTCGAGAGAGAGATTTTTTTGGAAGGAGAGATCAAATAACTCTTGGTGGGTCACTGGGTAGGATAGTGTAGGTTTTCGGTGGACTGTTGATGGATCTCTAGGTAGGTTAGTGTAGGTTTTGGGTGGACTGTTGGTGGATCTCTAGGTAGGTTAGTGTAGGTTTTCGGTGGACTGTTGGTGGATCTCTAGGTAGGTTAGTGTAGGTTTTGGGTGGACTGTTGGTGGATCTCTAGGTAGGTTAGTGTAGGTTTTCGGTGGACTGTTGGTGGATCTCTAGGTAGGTTAGTGTAGGTTTTGGGTGGACTGTTGGTGGATCTCTAGGTAGGTTAGTGTAGGTTTGGGGTGGACTGTTGGTGGATCTCTAGGTAGGTTAGTGTAGGCTTTAGATAGACTGTTGGTGGATCCCTAGATAGAATAATATAGGCTTTATGTGGACTGTTGGTGGACCCCTTCAAAGACCCGACTGTTCCAAAGACTACTGGACGACGACTAATCCCCATCACTTTGAGCTAGGGAGCAATAAAGTCGGTTTTCTTTGCCCACCTCAATCGAGCGGAATTCGACCAGGAGCGAGAGGCCGCTAGTGTCCCGAGTTCCTTGTACGATAATTAATCGCTCTCAAATCTCTGTATTTTTCACTTCATTTTACTACTGGCGATAATCGCTCTCAAATCTCTGTATTTTTCACTTAATTTTACTACTGGCGATAATCGCTCTCAAATCTCTGTATTTTTCACTTCATTTTACTACTGGCGATAATCGCTCTCAAATCTCTGTATTTTTCACTTAATTTTACTACTGGCGATAATCGCTCTCAAATCTCTGTATTTTTCACTTAATTTTACTACTGGCGATAATCGCTCTCAAATCTCTGTATTTTTCACTTAATTTTACTACTGGCGAAAATTTCTCTCAAATCTCTGTATTTTTCACTTAATTTTACTACTGGCGAAAATTTCTCTCAAATTCCACGCAACAAATGTATGTTCCTGTCCTGTTTTCATTGGCAGGCCGGGAAACGCCTCAGTGAGACTAACTTTCTTAGTATGTTGTTTTCATTGACCGGCCGGGAAAAGCCTCAGTGAGACTCACTTTCCTAGTATGATGTACCTAAATGTATCCAGGTGGAGTGTGCAGAGGTATAAAGCGTGCTAGAAACTTTTGCTTATAGCGAAAAGAACAATCTCAAGAACTCTTTTTCAAAAATAAAAAAGAACCTAGAAGATTTTTTCATTTAAAAAAAAAAAAAGTGATAATGCCAAGTTCTCAACGTCAAATATCACAGATTCTTTGCGCTGTCTCAGGCTTGTTTTAATTTGCAAACCGTGTTACATATAATTAGTACAAACTGCGCAGAGACTGACTGGGAAAAACTAGAGAACTTGTTTTCATTAGAGTATGATCATTTCATGGGTTGAAGGATAAGCTCTAATATTTGGCTTGTCGTAAACAAGAGAAAGTTAGAGTTCAAACCAGACAGCTATACTATGCCATGATCTATTTTACAAACTACCAATGAGCATTTGCGCAGAAAATCAAACCGACTTATCCTACTCTTCTGGAATTTATAATAATTTATAACATTTATAACATAATATTATTTGGGTCATCACTCCCTCATATATCAACAAATATTTTTTATGGGTAAACACTATCATGTATATCCTGGTTGTTGCGCTTCACAAGTACAATGCATATGCTTTAAGAAAACAGAAACAATTAGTAATTAATAAGAAATTTGCATAGCCCAATTTTTTTTAAATCTCTGTCTTGTGGTAATATAAACTTCTCTAAAACTAATAGGAAAACATTTTTTCTGATCTTGCACATACATGCATGCATTTAGACATACATACACACACAAACAAGGGTCTTTTCACCATGCCAAAAGGACTTTTCTAGCATTATGTGGACAAATGTATCCATGATCATCAAAGCCATTCGTGTCGAGTGTGCGAGCATGCATACCATTCATGACAGTTAACAGGCACAAATGCATATTTATATGATTGCATAACTGCATGCTTCTCTGCAGTTACTGGAAAACAGAACATACTTAAGTGAATTAATTTCACAAGAATGGTCGCCAGAAGCATATCATTTTACCAAAATGGATCATACAATAATTTTGAATATCATGCCACAATAAAAACTAGAATAGAAAGCACTGCTAAAGTGACCACAGAGAATCTATAGCCTGAGGAAGATTTGCCAAAGACAATGTATTCATCGTGGTCTGTTTCTGCTCAGGATACACATAGTTTACTTGTTAATTTTACCATATCTATTAATATAAGCCCTAGAAATCATTGTTTCTTAATTAGTAATTAATGAACATGGATACAAAACACATAGAAAAATTCTTAAAGAAAACAAAACTCAACAAAACAATTCTCACTTAGTATTTTAAATTGGTTTTATGCGATTAAAATTTAATAACTACAACAAAAAAGTGTTAAGAAAAACAAAAAATGTAATTCAATCTGGCAAAAAGAAATAAAAAACCATCTATCAACAACTTAATACCAGAAATTGTCCTGTGTATTCTAATTGAATACCAGAAATTGTCCTGTATATTCAAAGTTTCTAACAAATGAATACCAGAAATTGTCCTGTGTATTCTAAATTTCTAACAAATAAATACCAGAAATTGTCCTGTGTATTCTAAATTTCTAACAAATAAATACCAGAAATTGTCCTGTGTATTCTAAATTTCTAACAACTTTATACCAGAAATTGTCCTGTGTATCCTAAACTTCTAACAACTTTATACCAGAAATTGTCTTGTGTGAACTAAACTTCTAACAACTTTATACCAGAAATTGTCTTGTGTGAACTAAACTTCTAACAACTTTATACCAGAAATTGTTTTGTGTGAACTAAACTTCTAACAACTTTATACCAGAAATTGTCTTGTGTGAACTAAACTTCTAACAACTTTATACCAGAAATTGTCTTGTGTGAACTAAACTTCTAACAACTTTATACCAGAAATTGTCTTGTGTCCTAAACTTCTAACAAACATAAGCAGCATATCAGTTAAAAATATATTTATATGGAACATTATTAGTAATCAATGAATGTGTTGCTAATATTATATATAATAGTTAAGGAATAATATAGAATGCTATTTATTGTAATATTTGCATATTACATTGTTTTTCTTAATTTTTGTTTGTAACTATGTTAAAAATTAATTAAGAAGTAACAATATGTACTTGGGTAACCTTGAAATAAAATTAACCAATTACACACATCTGATTATATGAAACAATGATAGAAAAAGTACAAAAAGTCAAGTAACCAGCAATTTTAACAAACAAACAATAGCAAACACTGTGTGCATCTTGTGCATGGGAGTGTTTGTGTGAGTATGTAGTAGAAGCAACAAATGTATACAGAATGAAATTAGAACTTAAATTAGGTGCTGATTCAATTGAAGTGATTTGGAGAAAGAAGTCAAAGAAGACAAAATTAAGCATGGGAGAAAAAGGCAAAACTAAAGCAAAACGAAAAGAATAAAATTAAATACATTTAAATAAATGCACAAACTCAATCATAATCCACACATACACACAAAAATTTAAATTAGACATTAAACAACCACCCCACCCCACCCCACCCCACCACATTCTTGGTATTTAAAGTCAATACATGGTCTTAAATCATCACATTTATAGTTTAGCTTGGGTTGCAGCTTTGAAAACCTCTCCCAGTTTCTGAGCCATCATAATATTTCCAGCAATCTTCAATTTGCCGCTCATGAATGCCTGAATTGAAAGCAAAATAAATCATGTGTTTATTATTGGTCTAAATTTAAAATAAAATAAAGTCACATCACAAGTCACTTTTATTGAGATATGTATTTGGTCTGTTTGTGTATGTGTGTGGGGGGCTGCATGACAATTTAGGAAGGTATATGAAGTGCTTAGATGAATTTAGTAAGGAACTCTCACAAAATAGCAGCAGAATGGGGGTAGAAAGGAAACACATACGTTTATTAAGACATTTTAAATTAAACTAATTTCAGTCACACTGGTAAAGGAAACTTTGAAAGCAGAAACCACTAAAGAACTCAACACATAATATGGTGAATGTATACCTATTGATGGTTAAGTTCATCAATCAGCAAATGTTAACAAGCATACTTATAAGGACTCGAACACATACTATGGTGAAGGTTCAGTTCATCAATCGGCAAATATTAACAAGCTTACTTATGACATGAACACACACAATGATTGATTTGTACCTGTTGATGATTCAGTTTGCCAGTCACCAAAGGAAGCACGTGCTCATCTGCAATGGTCAGTGTGCAATCTGCCTTGCCTGTACGTGGCTGTCCCTCAAACACCTCACCCAACTTTGCAGATTTCATGTCCACAGCTATACAGCACCAGACAAAAGCAGTCAGCTGAATTATTTTGGCTTGATATAAGTTGTGTTGATTTTTTCCCCCTACTGTTTCTAATTGCTTCCAATTTCAAAATAAAATCAAAATTTTATTCAAACTGATGGGGAACTGGGTATCTCTGAGGTTTAGGGGTGGCATTGCAAACAAGATCAAGGTTTGAGCCTCAACCTGATAATTATGGTAGCAGAAGTTTTTTTGCCAATCCATACACCCACTGCCTGGCTTAAGACAAGTTGTGCCCACATTGTAAAGCAATTAGGTATTTTAATTTATTTGAGACAGCTGATGGAAATCTAATTTTAAAAAAATGTTATAAATATATAATTATTCAAACTGAATCAAGATAATGTTTGATATTATATGCATACGTCTGAGAAAGAATGTCATAATTTAGTACCAAAAAAAATTAAAATACATTTAAAAAAATTAAAATAACAGTGACAGAATTAACAAATCTAACCAATCACACACTGTCATGAACATATCTGTATTTGTGAGTGAAAAAATAAAACTGTGACAATGATGAATCATGGGTTTCCCCCCAAATCAAACAACAATACAACACAACTCTTCTTACTCCAGCTGGTAGCAATTTTCCCATCTTTAGTGATGTTCCACAGAAAAATGGCATTGACCTTAGGAACAAGATCAGCCCGGGACTTCACCTGTTTGCTCATCTCTGCAAACACTGCTGAACTCTGGAGAGTATCAGGTTCACTGGACTGTGGATTAAAACAAACTTATCAAAACAAAATGTTTATAGAAAATGCTGAATTTACTTGTCTGAGTATTATTCAAAACAAATGCATCAAATAATATATATACCATTTCTAGTGAGTTCTAGATTTATTAAAATATGGATTGTCAAAATATGCTCATTCTAAAAGTGACATATTTATGACAGTGGGTTATCAATACCAACATGTCAAAACATGCTACTTCTCAAAAGTACTAAGTTTATTTGTTTTGTGACTATCAAAACATGTCCAAAATGCATCATTTCTGGAAAGTGTTGAATTCATCAAGCATTTGAATCTACACAGTCTATTTCATGAGCTGAACCAGAGCCAGTCACTATGTATGGCTCACTCTCCTGGATCAACCTCACACTGGTAGTGCTCCAGTAGTATATAACCCTTACAGCATACATTTATAGAGCACCAATATCCATCACCTCACCGTTCATCATGTGGACAATGTACTAATACTCACTGTAATTATGATGATAAGCAAATTTCATTATAAACATTAGAGCATAACCTCCTTGTACGAGGTAACATCACTATTCTTGTAAATTAACTTCAAGCATAAACAATTAACAAAGATTTGGTGAAAAAATGAAAGGGGGAAGAGCATCAGGTCAAATGACTAGGAACCAACAATGTAGCACATGAACCTCATGTGCCTATGATCAACAGTGGTTTAAGCTTCAAGCAATACATCTGATTACATGGCAATTGTATAAGTAAGCTGTGGCAGAGTAAATTTGCCTGTCTCTATTTCTAAACTTAATTGTTATATAATTTGTAAATGTCAACGTGACATGACTTACTGTGCATGACAATATTTTTGTACCAGAGTTAAAATAACAACTCAGGTAAAGGATATGCAAAGAACTTGCTAATATTATCTAAATCAGTCCAGAGTGGATGAGTACTTTTTACTATCCAACAGTTTAAGGTTTACAAATAATGAATTAGCCAATGGTAGAGCCAAAATTTACCGGTTGAAAAAGTTCTATATTCTAATCACTTTGATTTTGACCTAACAAGTCAGATCATAGAGATCATTAGCTTATGGTAAGTTAACTGACTGATAAAGAAAGAATGGACTTAGAAATATTTCATATATGTTTGCTACTGATCTATGATTTGAATTGGAGAATGCTTTATACAATTGAACTATTATTTCCATGTTCACTAATTTGATTATGTTGTACATTATACTTATGACTTTTGATAGATGCTATATTTCTTATGCTGTGTGTGTGTTGGGCTAATGAATATTGTTGCAGGATTTGTAAGTTGAGAATGTGTGTAAGAGAGAAAGGAGTTTAGAGATAAAATAAGCATGAAACTTAGCGCTGCCCTTGATCTGACTTTTGCAGAGAGGAGCATGAGTTTTTGATGCTTTTGATGTTTTGTAACCTTGTATCCATTTCAAACTGTACTCTACTGGATCACATTGGTGTGTATCCAGTGTTGTCATTGAACTTACCAGTAAATGTGTTGCTGTAAGTGATTCTTGTGAATTTTGTTCAAGAGCCAATACGACAGAAATTGAAGCTTGAGTTTAATCTTGAGAATTCATGAAGAATTTTGAAAATTATTCATGGTGTGTTGGGTAGTGCACATGAAGATTTCTGAAACATTTCTTGTGATGTGCTTTGATTCTCCATGGTGTGCTTTGTGAGCACATTAAAGACTCTGGAACAGTTGTGTAATGTGCCTAGGAGGGGTAAATTGGACCTTCATCTAATAAGAAAGAAAGTGACTTGTTGCAACCTGCTGATTGTGAACATGCGCTTCATTGAAAAGGTTATGCACATTGACTATAATTATCTCTCTAAAACTCCACTCTCATTTCTATGATGAATCTATATCTGTGAACTTGATTTTATGTGTGTGTGTGTGTGTGTGTGTGTGTGTGTGTGAATTTGACTGCTGTCTTTGCTAGAATTACTGAATGAGCATTAATGAGCTTTAATCAAACATTGTTGTGAAGTGATATAAATGTCATTACTCTTTATACTATATTCATATGTTGTATATTTGATTGTTGATTTAATAAATTTATTGTTAAATTTATTAACCTTCTTGCACATGTATTCAAAACTTATATTGGAGTAATAGTGGGTGAATGTGGGGCTTGTTAAATTAAATAAAAGATGGATTTTTATTACTCCTTTAGTAAGAAGTTTCCACCTGCAGAAATATTATGTGACAGTAAAATGTGAGGAGTTTTACGACACCCTATAATCCGCCAAGTGAGAGAAATGTTGGTATTGTGGGAGAATTATTAACAACTATAAATTAGGATTCTCGATCACTTGCAATTATAAGATGTTAGTTCATAAATAATAATCATAAAGAGTGAAAGATGCCCAGAGGTGTCACATGCGTAAAAATAATTTGTACAAAATTGACAAACCTTCAATTGCTGGCTACTTGAGTCCACATGTTTCAGGTCTACATAGGCACCTGAGATGATAACATTTCCGTTTTCCACAACCTTCAAATTTCAAAAAGACCAGCCTTTAAGATTACCTCTAAAGATCTGCTTCCAAGAAAAATAAACTGTATCTTGAAATATAAAAGTCAACAAATATGCTTAGAAAGCACACACATAATACTTCAAAGAAATATATATTATTAAATAACAGCATCTCTGTACAAATATATTTTTAGATTTTTAAATGAAAAGAACCGTTTATTACTATATTCATTATTGTATGGTGTGCTAAATGTCAATAAATTGCAACAATAAAACATCTAAGGTTTAGGTTTAAAATAAATAGAAAAATTAAAATATTTGCTCTCCTATTTCAACTCTAGCAATAGTAAAATTTCATTGTAAAATCATAATGCACATTGATACTCTTTTGGATCTCATAGTATATACTGTTTAAATGAATTTTTAATTACTTAAATATTATGCATATTTTATAAACAATTACATTTATTTAAAAAGAAATATAGTGTAAAATTAAATATTGTTTTTAAATGGGTGATTATTATTATTCATATTATAAATGTATATAACTTTTAATTACTTTACTTACTAGTAAAGTACTTTCTTTTTCATATATATTATTTTTGAGTGTTTATGCATGAATGTCTGTAGAAGTGTTGTATTTTTATATTTTGTTTTGTGTGCTATTTTATTTATTTATAATTGTAAATTGATACAACCAAATGAATTACTAGTACACATAAATAAAGGCAAAAATGAACAACATACATAGATACAGCCAAATGAATTAATAGCACATATAAATAAAGGCAAAAATGAACAACATACATAGATACAGCCAAATGAATTAACAGCACACATAAATAAAGGCAAAAATTAATAATATAGATGAAGCCAAAAGAACAACATATATAGGTTAAGGCAAAGAAATAAACAATAAACCCCAGACACAGAGAAAGCCAAATGAATAAAGAACCTACAATGTCAAACAAAATCATCAAGAGTAATTGACAGGTTAAAACAAATGAATAATAATCATAGGTTGACAGAGTCAAAAGAATACAACAAATTTTAAAGATGCAAGAAAATGTATTTTGAACACACATAGACAGTTATTTTCAACTACTGCAGATACTATGACAAGCATACACACAGACAGACATGCTTAGTCAACAATGAATGTAGGTAAGATCTATTGAGTGAATGTGCTGAAAAAGACTTTGATTTACGAATTTTTAACAGACACTGCAGAAATATGACTATGGTATATATACTAGTAGCAGACACTACTGATATGTGACTTTGATTTATGAACTAGTAACAGATTGTTGAAATATGACTATGATTTATTACTATTAACAAGACACTGCTAAAATATGATTGATTTATGAACTATTAACGGACATTGATGAAATATAATTATCTTTTAGGAACTATTAATAGACACTGATGAAATATGACTATGATTTACTAACTACTAACATACATGGCTGAAATATGACTATGATTTACTAACTATTAATAGACACTGCTGAACTATGACTATGACTTACTATTAATAGACACTCACCAATGTCCTGAAAAACACGCGGTTACCCTCTTTCCACATTTCAGTCCTTAGTGTCTGTCCAGGAATAACTGGCTTTGAGAATCGAACCTATGTCAAATAATGAATAAATACCATTATGTAGCTGTAGAACCTGTATGTTTCAATTTTTAATTTTAATATCACATAAGCTACAAGTGGTAAGGTATTTGCTGATGAATGAATTCTTGAAAATAATATTTCTGAAAAGAGTTTCTATTATTTTTCTTCTCCTTTAATCAAGTAAACTTTATAAAGCTTCGTTTCATCATAAGTACAATCTGACTTCGCCTAATATTTTCCTGCACAATGCCCACCAGTGAAACCTGCAGAAAAATTCACATAAGTTTATAAAGAAACCTAGCACCTAATAATAGAAATGGGTTCCAAACTAAAACACCATCACTGAAAATAATAAAACACCATCCCTCTAAAACCAAAAATTAAACCAACATTGTCTTTAAAAAAAATTAAATCATCCTGACATTTATGTTAATTTACCTTAACTGCCTTAAACTTAGACATGTCATTGTTGGCAAAGGTTTTCATGACATGACGCACAGCAAACCCAAAAGAACAAAGACCATGAAGAATGGGTTGAGAAAAACCTAAATCACAACACAAAAAAAAATCAAATGCACTCTGAAGAGCTCTGGACTGAATGATTCATTTCATCATTTGTGTTTACTTCTAAATTAAGCAAATGAATGATGAGAAATAAAGAGAATAAAATAATAAAGTAGGTGACTTGCTATCAGAAAAATCCAGCATTTAAATTTATTTCTTTTTCATAATGTCTATGGATTAATATGATTACTGGTAATATCACTACTATTAATAAAGTGGATTTTCACAATCCTTAATAATAGTTTTCACATTACAAATAAAGAAAGCGTGGAGAACAAGAGATGCATATTTTGCTAAAAATCTAAATTACCTGAGGGATTTAAGCCTTGATGGTCTGTGTGCATGTTAACAGAATTTATGACCATCCAAATCTTATACTTTGAATTTTTCTACATACAATTTTCCCCACATACTCTAGTAATTAGCACAGTTTCAACATACATAAAATGTCTCTCAATAAAAATCTATTCACAAAGAAAGATTTCTGTTTATTAAAGTTCTTGAAGAGTTATCATTTATTTTATTAAAGATTCAGTGCTCTTATGTCATCATTGTCACAATCACCACCATAATTTAGTAGTAGTATTAGTAGTGAATACAATTTGTACAGTCAATAAGAGAATGAGAGAGTGACAGAATTTTTCAAACTCCTAAAACAATCCGTCTGAAGTTAGTAATAATATATTTTGTAATGTGTTTATCTAACTAATAGTACAGCTTTAGAAACTGAAATTAATAATAAAAATAGTGAATATTCAAAATTCAAACAAACTGAATATTTTTTTAGCAATATGGACTATTGTTTTCTAAGTTTGTCTAAATTTAATACATTATTGAGAAAAATTATCAAAGAAACAAGTTTTCAACACCGTATGATTTCAATGATTTAAAAAAGAAACATTTTTTAAGCCTAATATTTGTTGGTATTTTTTTATTAATGTGAAAACCAAATCAATAATTTCTTTTTGAGAAAAACTAATACAAATTATTACATGTGTAGCATTCAGTAACTACACCATTTTAATGGCCTTGGATTTTAAGTACTTAATATGACCCTAGATTTTAAGTACTTAATATGACCCTAGATTTTAAGTACCTAATGTGACCCTAGATTTTAAGTACCTAATATGACCCTAGATTTTAAGTACTTAAAAATTGGTATTAAGTAAGCACAGTTTTTTTTTTAATCATTCTGGATCCTGGTTACCTCAAAGATGACTAAAAATTTGTAAAACCAATATCAAAAGCAATAGGAAAAGCATCCTGTCAGTAAATGTACGTTCATATTATATAATGCAAAATCCCTCACCTCCCATTGCAGCAAAACTGGGATCAATATGTAGAGGATTTCTGTCGCCTGTAAGTCGATATAAAGCTGCCTGTTGAAAAATGTTTCAAGCTGTTAGTGAAAAATTAAGTCATCTTATACCCCCCCCCCCCAATTCTTTTCACAGATCAGTAACTACTTTTATTGTAAAATCCTTTTATGAAAGAGTTTTCAGTAATTATAAAGAACATATCCATAATCTATAGGAAAGAAGCAGATTATGTAATATAATATTTTATAACAGTATTAGAAAATTGTATCCTTTTATAAACATTGCAATAAAATTTTAATTAAGTAACAATGTTTTAATTATGGCATCATTTTATTTATACTATTATTATTTTATGATAATAATGTAATGCATCCTGCAATTGATATATTTAATCATAAAATAAAATCTATATAAAATAATGTCAACATATCATCAAACTAGAAAGAAAAATGGATAAAGTGATTTATTAAGAATTTTTAATTCTTCCCATAAAAAAGTTTTTACAAAAAATGGAAGAAAAGAGATAAATAAATATTTTAAAGAAACTGTGAAATTATGCATAACATTAACAGGTTTGCAATGCATAAAATAATACATAACTTATTTATCAGCTCACTGTTAAAATTAATTCAAGAAACAAATTGCAATTCTTAATAAATGGAATATGATAATAGAAATACAAACCTACATGTGAAAGAATCAGTACCCAACAAAAGAATAACATTTTAGTGTAAGAGACCCCTACCTGCTCTCAGCAGTTGGAACAGAAAACATAAATTAGTTGAATGAGTAAAAACAACAGAATATCTCTTTCTTCATTGAAGAAATACTGACTGACACATGAAATCTACCTGATCAATGCAAGTTTTTTCTGATACTGCTGCATCTGGAGCTCTAGCTGGTGGGTTAACTATCGGCTTTGCTTCGGTGGACTTTTGTGGGCCCCCGAAATTACCAGCACCCACGACAAATGTGCTAAACTGGTTGAAAGCAACTGGCTGGCTGTTTTCATCAACTGTCTCCACTATGATGCATAAAAAGCAAGCAAGCAAACAAACAATTTCAGTAGCCACAACAGAATAAAAATAAAACTGAGAATAAAAAAAAAACAACTCTCTTATAAATGGCAACAAAAATTACAATTTGACAAATTTGAAATAAATAATTCAAATAGATTTTTAATTTAAAGAAGAAAACTTTTACTAATGAAAGCAAATTTTATGGCAAAACATTAATAAATTGCTCTTAAAACCTCAAAAAATTATCTGGTTACAAACACAAGCAGCTTCCCAAAATGTTATGTAGAAAATTTGACCATGTTTTACAAGAAAGGCCTACTGCATAATATCCTGCAAATATTACTAGACTATAGTGCTAGGCTTCTGATATTTCTGCAGATTTTGTAGAAGGTATAGTACAAACTCAATGCAAATGACTTACAGAAGTTTTCGTGTTCGATGATGAAGCAGAACCATGATAATAAGAGACTTAAAACAGTTCAAATCTAGAAACACTTTTGTTCTAACAGCAAAAATCAATAAACAAAGTTGATCTATTTCAAAAAGCAGAGATGTACTTCTACAAAAAGTGTTTGTAACATGGAAGTGAAGTGAATGAAAAATCAAGAGTTTTTAAATTTCATGAATAAAAATTATGAGATTGTCACGGTCTGTTGATTTTTAATGACCCTGGAGAAGAATTAAAAACCTTTCATCATGTTAATGAAAAAAGAGTGAGTGAATAATTTCAAACAGCATATAACACCAATTTAGAAAAGAAAATCAATGTTAAAAAAAGAAAAGAAAAAGCACTCAGAATAATTCAAAATTTCAAACAGCACCTAAAATAATTTTAGAAAAAAGAATGTTAAAAAAAGAAAAAGCACAAAGCACTCAGAATAATTCTATTAAAAATATATGAATATAGTTATGATGCAGTTCAGTATTTAAAGTTAACAGTACAAAAAGAACAAAATAATGATTTATTTTATTTCAACAGTTATATTTACTAATGAAGTCACAAAAAATATTGGGAAAACAGTGCTGTAATGAAGATATATAATGGTAGATATCAATCCAAAGCCAAATTTTATAAAGAAGTCATGGGAATTAACGAAAATGTATAAATAAATACAAAATTGGTATGTATGTTATTTCAAGTAAAATTATTTAATATATTCACTGTCAGGCACATCACGTTTTTGCTGCATTAAAACTGTTGTTCTTGTGTTTTCTTGTTCTTGTAATAAGTAAAAATGCAGAAATATATAGACTGTATGCATACTAACAAAATTTAATCATGTGACAGGATGTCATAGCTAAGACATTTAAGCTAAATTAAAGAAGCCACATTTGCATTTACCTAATTTGTGCTTAAATCATAACAGATGTTTCTTTTTTGAGAGGAAACTAGCTCAAGTTATTGGACAGTTTAATTGTATTCAGTGTTAACGGTGAATTATTTAATTTGTAAGTGGTAACAATAAGTTATGAGATATAAAAAAATCTTCAAATAGGTAAATGCCTTATAATAGAAGAAATTCGTTAAAATTAATTTGTTCAAGAATTTTCATTTCAACTTGTGAAATGAAAAAAATTTTGCTTGGAATATGCCATTCTGAGGTATTCGCTGAGGTGGTGTATGCAAATAATTTACTTAATCCTCATTTTATTTTATATAACAAAATATTTTATATGATGTTTAGTTATTAAAATATATTACCCAAAACTGCTGCCTTTCTTGTACTCATAATTACTGTGAAAGATGCAAAATTATTATCTTTAAGAAAAGAGGTAGAACTATTATTACTTTATAATAAACAATGTTCTGAGAAGAGCTTCAGACTATACCAGGAGTGAGTTTTATCATCAAGTATATGATTAATTAGCTTGGATGTGTCTAAGTCACAAATGACTGAATCTACTTCTGCCTTGGGGTAGATGATTCTTTTTGTCAACAAGAGCAATGCAGGATTGTGTGAGCAAGTGCAAGACCATGTGTCTAAACACTGGACTGAACTAGTGTCTATAGTATAGATAAGACACTTCTTAGGAACAATCAAGCTAAGCAAATTTTAGAGCTATGGCACCGACTTATATGTCAGTTGTTTAAATGTCCAGAGGAAAAGGGTAATTTATCTAACTACAAACCACCGAGTACAGATGGTTGAAAATCGAGATATTGGATCTCTTAAATAATATTTACCTCTTTTCCACCTTTTAGAAGACAGTAATTTGATAATCTAAACTGTTGAAACAAGCTAAACAAACACACAATGAGAAAAGAATAGAAAAACTTACCATTAAAGAGAATCACAGCACCAGAGCCCTTGTCCATAATGTCTGCAATGCGGATGGTGGATTTAAGAGTGCCCGAAGTTGGCAATGGCTTAAACAGCTCCAAGTACTGTTCCCCATGTAATATCTAACAGACAATTAATTAATATAACACTCTTAACCAATTACTGTTTCTTGTGTAATATCTGATGGACAATTAATTAATATAAAACAGCCTTAACCAACTACTGATCCCTATGTAATATCTAATGGACAATTAATTAATACAATAGTCTTAACCAAGTACTGTTCCCCATGAAATATCTGACAATTAATTAAAACAGTCTTAACCAAATACTATTCCCTGTGTAATAACTAATGGACAATTAATTAATATAATAATCTTAACCAAGTACTAATCCCTAAGTAAAAACTAATGGACAATTAAATAATACAAAACAGTCTTAACCAAATACTGTTCCCTGTGTAATATCTGATGGACAATTAATTAACATAACATAGTTCTGATCCCAGTGTAATATCTGACAGACAATAAGTTAACATAACACAGTTTTTAAAAATGCCATGATCATATGCAGGTTCATCATTTGAAATGAGAAACAAACTACAAGTACTGATCCCCATTTCATATCTGAAACATTTAATAAAATACACCATCATTTCAAACTGATTATTTAAGACAAAAGCCCTAATATAATTATCCATTACTGAGAATAGGAAAGTCTTCAAATTTAGAAAAAGAGTGAGACTTAGACTTCACCACTTGTGTCATATATATGTTAGAAAGTGTCATATAACACTTTTGTTGGTCATCTTTCATAAAAATACTTAATTTGAAAATGGAGTCAGAAGGAAACTGAAATTCATTTCACTCAGTCACATGGTTGTTATCTACTAAACTTCAGAACCATCCTGAAACTTTTTGAAACCTTTTGTGTGAATATTTTTTTTTAAAATGCTTTTTTTGAGGTTGCTGATGACATGTCCATAAAATATATGAAACCAATGCTGGTTATGCAGCTAAGTTTAAAAAAATTAAGCAGATATATTTAATTATGCAGTGGGCATAAAGGAAGTATAGTAAAAAAAAAAGCTTTATGAAATACAGTGCATATGATGATTCTGTTACACCCCCAGAATTTGTGGGCAGATTCAATGTTAAATGTAGGGTTAATTAGTTATATCCAATAAGTGTAAATTATGTCTTTATAATTTAACCTATAATTTGAATGATTCTTTCTAAAGAAATTAAAAAAAAATTAAAAAGCAAGGAAAAAAAACAACATAACCCTTCTCTGCCAGTTTAAAGAATAACTAGAATAGTAATTTGAATTCTTTTTTAAATACAAAGTGACAAAGCCCATGGTGAAAAAGGCTACATGAATAACAAGACAATATATTATGAATTTGTAAAAGAAAATAATGAAAGTGAATATATCTTAACTTGAAAATTTAATGGTAACTTCAATCAAAAATTGACAACCTTTGTTGGGTCAATGGGAAAATTTGGAATGCCCATTGACATTGCTTGTTGCATAGAGTTGAAAGCTGGAATAACTCCAAATGTTGGCAAGACACTGAAATCATCTGACCCCTCATACAAAAACTTCAGGTGATCAGTTTGTTCTGTTGAAACACCAACTGCCAAGGACAACAAATCAATCAATTTCTTATAGGATCACATTTTATTAATTTTCTCAATATATTTAAACTTGATAAAAATCAACAATGACTAAAATAACTATTATAAATAAATTTTTCAAGCAAAGATAAGATAGATATATTATTGTAAAATAATCTCTAATGTACAAACAAATACAAATTTTCATTTGGAATTACTGTGTAATTACTATGTGTGATGCCTCACCTCCAAGTGCGTAGAGTATTACTTCTCGATTAGTGTATTTGAAAGCTTCTGGTGGAGGCTGAAATGCCTTTATAGAATCCTGTTGAGAAATAAAAGTTTCTATATTACACAAAAAATGTATTGAGCATTTAAAAATATTAAAAATCACAATATATTTAAAAAAATACTAAAACAAAAAAACTAAATAATTTAATAACTTTTCTTTATTTGAAAGCTTTCATTACTAAATATCCAAACACAAATTTTTATGTTCAATAATATAGACACATTGAGAAATAAGAGAAAAAAAGGAGATGTAGTTTATTAACACAAAACTGTTTGTACAACTGTTTCACATTTAAGCCCTCTAATAAGCTTGAAGCTGACCTTATAAGTGTAACAAATTTGTTTTTATCAAATATATGATCAGGATCCAAAGCCATACAAGACTGAGTAGTTATACAGCCCAAACATTAATGTGAGGAGATAACGTTTAAATCATGTACCCTCAGAGTGTAGTCTGTCTGTCCATAGTACAGGAGTCCATGCAACCTATAGCTCAGTGGGACTGGAAAAATGCACTTACAACAAAGCCACTTTAAACAAGGAGTTTCTGCCCATAAGGTATATGTAAATAGGGGTTAACATGAACTGTAATGTATCAGTTTGCAGGGAGTTTTGTCCACAAGGTATATATATATGGGTTAATATGAACTGTAATGTATCAGGTTGCTCATGAGTTTGTGGATGCACACAGTATTTTGGCTTTTATAAAGTCATTAATTAGTCATTAACAATGTTTTTCATTAAAATATATTAGCAATTTTTGTGATTATGTTACTCCTCTGAAATATCATATTATTTTTTCAAATACTTTTAGCAAATTAATTAATTAAGAAACATTTTTTAACTTCCTATGAAAATAAAATGTATAAGCATCACTTACATAATTTGAATGAAATTACATTTACTGCTTGCTCACCTCTTTGCCTGCAGCAAACAACAGCTAACAATTTCACATCAAGATTATCACTTGTCTGCTTACACTTAGACAAAGTACCACTAGAACTTCATTTTTTTATTTCATTCATACCTGTAACTAGGGAAATAAATTTCTAATGCAATCAGCAGGAAAACACCCTCCCCAACCCCTCTAATACTTTCGAATTTACTGTCACAAACAAAAGAGTGGATGCAGTTGCATGATGGGAAATGCAGAGTGGATCTTGAAGCAGAAGAGTGAAAATAGTAAGCAGCAAATGCGAAATAACAAGAACCTTGGCTCTCGTAATTCAGGGAAAACAGATATTTGAGAAGTGTATTAAGTATTTCCTGAACTAAAGTACTGGTCAACAACAAAGCAGGGCATTTGGAAGGGCCTGTTAGAATACAGTTTGGTCCAGTATATGTAGGTCAATGGACAATTGTGAAAGAATAATAAAGTATGAATATCTTACTAATAACATTCTAGGAATGTATTTTTAATAAGCAAAAATGTCCCACCATCACTAAAAAAAACACCACCAACATGAATATAAACAAAAAAACAGATCAATGTAATGATTTATAAAATAAACACAGAAATACCTTGAGGTTTTGGGGACTACCAGGTGAAAGTGAGTCATTTTGCTGATCAGAGTTAATAAGAGTCACCAGCTTTGTCATGTTGCCTGAAATTAAAGCAACAACAGAATCATCAGTAGAAATGTAAGTGAGTTAGTGGGTGATAAACCACATAAGTATTAAACCAAATGTAAAAGGAGCTACAAAAACAGTCCACATATCAAACCAATAAACTTATTAAGCATTAAACCAAACGCATAATGTGCTACAAAAACTAACAGTCCATAAATCAAACCATGTAAGTATCAAACTAAATGTGTATGTTTTACTCTAGTCACTTGGATGATGAGTTTACCATCTCACTCTCAGGATAACATCTCAGGTCAATAACTTCTAGTTTGGCATAAAAAGAAACAAAACTGAAGTCTCAGTAAATCTGAATTCACATAAAACAAAACTCATGTAAATAAATAAATCACTGTATGTGAACTAAAAAAGAATAGTTTAACATATTAGATTTTATTAGGATCTGAATATAAAAAATGAAAAGAAGACACTCACCAGTTGTAGGCTTGTCACTGTCGGTAAAATCTGAAATCTTATCCCAATTGTCACGCACTTTTGAAAAAAACCACCATAATAATATTAATATACATGATTATTTTGAAATATATCGAAATAATGATGAAATTTATTTAAATAACACAAAAAAAATTTATTTAGATAATCTTATTAACATATCTGGGATTTTGGAGGAAAGTGAAGCCAAATAGAAATAAAAAAAGATCAAATATGTTGTATGGTCTGATGTGACAAATGTTTTGGTAAAAAGTAAAACCAGACCTAGAATAAATAAAATACATTAATTTATTTGCCATAATATGTAACATACAGTTTAATAAAAAATAAAACACAGAGCTAGAATAACCAAAATTACATTTTGCACGTGACAAATATTTTAGTAAAAAAAACAGACCCACAAAGCTAGAATACTTTAAAATGCATTCTGCATTTGATGGTGAGAAAAATATTTTACACAACTAGCTGACTGACAATGAAATTAATTACCCTTGCAACAGCAAGAAGCAGATATCCCCCCCCCCCCCCCCCCCCGCTTTAGCATTTATGCACCATTATTAATAATGCATTTAACAGTTTATTAATAAAAATAATGTTTATTAATAAAAATAATGTTTAGGATGATGTCATTAATAATATAACAATCCTATATAAATTGCATCATCTATATATATGAGAAATAATCAAACCAAGTCAATAATAACTTTTTCCAAATTCTTACAGAAAAATGCTTTCAAAAATAATTTATATTCCAGATTCATTAAATATCCAACACAGATAAAGATTTTACTTAAAAATCTTTTACTTTATCATATTGAATAATGGAATTTCACCATACCATCTTCCGGAGTCATAGATACATTCTTTCTTTTGATCACTACTCCCTTAGTTCGCTCAAACCGCACTGTGGAATGACAAAAAACAAACAAGCATTATTTTTATATTATATCAGTTTGAATAGTTCACTAGTAATGAAGATGGCAGATATTAAACTATTTCTTAATCAACCAATGTGGATGAATAGGCTGATGCGAGGGGAACTAATTCAACTACTGTTTCTAATAGCTAATGAGAGTGGTCACAAGTACAATCAAGTAAGAGACTGAACAGCCCACTCATATGCCTTTGAAAGAGATTTTGAGAACTATTTCTAAACTTATTAATATGGATTAATAAATCTGAAATGAAAACTAACTACTGTTGCTAATAGCCAATGAAAGTAATAAGTGTAGCCAAATGAATACATTTTTTTTTTAATTGAAGAGGTTATATTTTAAAATCTCCATTAACCCATATTTTCATTTATAAGACAAATTATCCCTAAATAAACCAATACCTACCTTAAGTTTACAATAATGTATATATATATATATATATATATTCACATATAAATTACCATTATACTAACAAGACTTCCAATTACCAGAACTTCAAATAATTTGTATATTAACTGTTTCAATTATTTACAGCTCATTAATATCACATATTCAAACTAAAAGAAAAATAAAAACAAAACAAATGCCTTAATAATGCCAATTTTGGAAAGATGAAATAGACAATATAGTTTTCTTTTGACGAATCATCATCAACAACAGCAGCAGCTTCGCCACCATCACAATTTTAAATTACAAAACTCATTTAACTGAAAGAGTGCTGAGCATAATACAACAAAACAATGAGAGTATTCTGTTTGGACATACCCTTTGAAATCCATCCAGCCCCAAGCTCATATATTCCACCCGAGTCTGGACAATTTTCATGACTCAAGTACAGCACCAAGGGTGCTATAAACTCAGGTTTCAGTGCATCCACAAGATCTGGAGATTATGTTTTTGAAACTGAACTGAATTATTTATTTATTTTCTTATATTAATATTAAGATTAAAACTAAAGTATGACATTTATTTCAATATAAAGCAATATACAACAATTGAAAAAATAGATTATAAAACCAATAGGTTATAGTGCTCTCTTGTAGATATTGGCTTAAATTGTGAATTTACATAATTCACAGTTTTTATGGTACCCTTTAAATATAACACTAACTTTCTAAGTTCTAAATCTGTCACATATTACTAGCTATTCTATGTATACAACTCTATATAAAAATTTTCAATTATACAAAAGTGTATATACAATTTAGAACAGAAGATACATTTTTGTGTTTAATGATTTAATAGTTTAATTTGTTCATAGTGAATGCTTCTGAAATTACTGCATTTGATTGATTGTTGCATTTAATGGCAAATATAAAATGATGTAAGAAAAGTCTAAATGATTTAAGTGAAAAAAATTAATGATCACTGAAAACCACATGTAAACCTATAGTTGGTGTCAACTACTAACCCTCATGCTGGCCCTGGCACAAAAACGATTTTTCCCATTAAGAATTATTATTCAACTCTAGCCAAATCAGGCCTGTTGATCTTGTGCCACAGTCATCTCTAAACGCTTAGGGATTTCTGATGCCTGACCCAAAATCATAATCTTTGGCCACTGGAACTAAACACTATTCATTAACTGTGGCCAAAATATTCTTGAGTGATACTTGCTCATAGATCGTAACACCTCTGCTATAAAAACTTTTTCTACTAATCAGTAAAACTTCAACAATGCACAAGCATGGCACACAAGGATTAAACAAAGCATTTACAATAAGAGGGTTATACTAACATCTGCCGTGGTAAGACTCACAAATACATAAGCATTTTGAAAATAACTCTACAAACTACAAATACAAGTTTAGGAAAAAAGAAATATTAAAAAAATATTAATTAAATAATTAATAGCTGAATTAATTATGCAATTAATTCAGCGGTGGAATTTTAGTTTTTGACACCACTAAAAAGCCTGAAATTATGCTCATATGCACACAAGCAAATGCTGATTTGCATTCAATGCCTTGCTTATGCAGTGGTATGCCATATAATGCAATTTGCCATATATCCCCCGAAACCTGACAATGTAACAGACATCAGTAATTTAAATAATTCTACCTGACTTTAGAAAATTAAAAAATATTTTGTACACAACATTTACTCAAGATGTGAAAATAGTAATTTATCAAAACAAAAGTCATGCATCCAATGAAAAAGGAAATAAAAATTATCAATTGAAAGATAACATGTGACGCACTCAGAACAATGAGGATGAATTTACCAAAATCCAGCTTTGATTCATCAAGAATATTTTTAAAACTAAATTCAATTTTGCTCTTTCTAATCCTTCTTTTTTCCTTCATGAGAACAAATGTAAAGTGTAAGCCAGAACATAACAGAATGAATGCAGCTGCATAACACCACAGGCAATGGAATTATTAATAATGTCTATTGTTCTGCTGAGCATTTCAAAAAGTACTGCTAATCAATCTAAAATATGATTCAAAAAGAATCCTATTACGTGATTCTTGCTTGATCTTTTAGTGCCAAATAATTTGACTTCTCTTTCTTACAAATGTAGAACAGTATTTCATTGGACTAAAAGACATGATTTATGCTCTGAACATAATTCATAATGGTGAGAAATAAACACCAGTTTAAAGAAAATCCTTTAAAGAAATTTTGTACCTGGAGGCAATACTGTTTTTGTCAATCTTGAACCAGCTGTAGGAGCAATGGTGTTACAGAAGATGTTGTTCTTTTTACCCTCAATTGCAAGAGTGTTAGCTAGCCCAACCAAGCCTAGCTTGGCAGCAGAATAATTAGCTTGTCCAAAGTTTCCATATAATCCAGATGTTGATGTGGTCATTATGATCCTGTAGAAAACATAACATGCTCATTAAATTATTATATTTTTGAAACATCTGAGGAAAGTGGCGGTGGTAATAGTGGTGGTGGTGAGAGGTGAACTTAAGAATTATGAAAGCATCAGACTAAATGGTTACAAGGCCATATTTGTGTGACCTCAGTGCTGCTCAACCTATCAGGGAACAAATCTAAACAGCAGTGAATTATATCATAATCATACAACCAACAAGTAAACAAAAAACAACAATAAAACATAACAGCATGGTTTAAAGTATATTAATACAAATCAACACAACTGCATATGCAGAAACTCATCATAAATACTACTACTACATGCACAAATGCAAAACAAAACTAAACTGTTCAACAACAACAAAATGAATATATAAATATAAAAGTAATATTTTAAGTGTGAATCTTAAATCATATGAATATTAAAGGACAAAAATGCTCTCTGATGCATTGCATTAAGCAGTTAAATAGGTCAGTACTACCACTAGAAACAGAGTAATTTTAAGTACTGAAATTGTTTTAAGAAGAGGTCTTATCCAATTTAGAGAACAATGTCATAATTTGTGACAATGCCTCTATCTATCTGTGACAGAATCTAAGATGATTCAATACCTGAGGATGAATTTTATAAACTATTAGGGGCTTCAAATGTGAATCAGATGTAATATTTGCACTAACAATAAAACATATTAATGTTTAGTCTTTTCTATGTGAAAAATTGCATTGTGGTTTGTGAATGCACAGGAGCATATTTCTTGAATGTGTGCGTGTGTGTGTGTCTGTGTGTGTGTGTGTGTGTGTGTGTGTGTGTGTGTGTATGCATATGTGTGTGTCTCTGTGTATGAATCTGACTGAATGATTTTTTTAGTTTGCATATTGTGCTTAATTCATGTGGTAAGCTTATCCATCTGTCATGTACATTTTACTTTTTTAAATTCTTAAAGTGTGTATGTCAGTTTATAAATGCATGGGCTTATTATAGAAGAGTATTTGCAGTATAATGATTTAATTTATACTGATATGTGCACACATTATTTCACAAATATTAATTTTTAAAATTTGGTCAATTGTTGATATACAATAATAACTTATAACTAATGCAATGTAACTACCCTGAGCCCCCCCAAAAAAAAAAGAAAAAAAAAAGAAAAGGTACAAATGAGGAAACTATGGCAACAATTTTTGTCTTATAAGTGCTTTCTCTAGCTTTACAGACAGAATGAGATGCTGTATATAAAAAAGTATGTTAAATGTGGAGTACATGCCAAATATGGAGTAAAACTCAAATATGGAGTACAAATCAAATACAGAGTGCAATTCATATATGGAGTACAAATCATATATGGAGTAAAAGTCATATATGGAGTACAATTCATATACGGAGTACAAAATCATATATGGAGTACAAATCATATATGGAGTAAAAGTCATAAATGGAGTACAAATCATATATGGAGTACAAATTTAAAAGAGATTCCCAAATTAATTACCCGAGTATAAATTGAAGTGAAAAAATAGGGAAAACATTTTTAAGAAGTGATAGATGATAATTAAGATAGCACTCAATAACAAATATAATTAAACTCTTTTCATAAACAAAGCCAATAAAATGTACAATATAAATTTGAAACTAAAAGTATGGTAAATATATATTAAATGAATATGGTACAGATTGTGTATCAAGTCAATCAAATTAAATCCATTGAAACACTTTCACTGCACTGCCAGTACAAATTATTAAAGTGAGGAAAACTTGTGAGCATTAACAGATATTAAAACTGGAAAAGCAAATATTGTTAAATATTATTAATCAGTAATATCATGCTATATCTATAGATTATTCAGTGCAAACTAGACTAATCATGCATAAGACACTGCAGTGATTTTTGCGATGAAATGCTTGTCCGGAATTAATGTAGGCATGATCTGTACCAGCATGTTGTTTATATTGCCTATATTTATTAGTAACAGACATTTTTTAACTGTAATAAATATAATTGAACAACTTGATCACCATGAACAGAACATTCTCATATTTTAAAAGTTAAGATAGTTACATTTGCGTGCATGGCAGGAAGTCAAAAGTATGATGGGTATTGCTAAATATCACCAGTAGCAGACAGTCTTTAGTTATCAGCAAGTGAAAAGATATTTTATTATGTTTATTTTCACAACAATGATCTCAAGTATAACTTGAAACATATAGTAACTTGAGGCTGTTACATTTCTTGTGCATAATTGGGAGAATGATACCCATATTTTCAACTGTAGTTATAGTGCTGATGACCATTTTCTTATATGAATTTGACCATAGTTAACTAATTAATCATATTATGGTATGAGATGATTAAGGAAAACATTTTATGACAGCAACTACACCTAAGAAGCAACAGTTTATATTGAAAGATATCAACTAGCGTCAGGAAAAGGGACGGGGAGGGTACAGCACTTGTCCTATGAATGAAGGCAGTCTGACTGTATGATTTGTTTCTGGATGACGAGGGTGTGTGTTTATTTTAATGCCCTAATCACCATGAATAGAACTTTTTCATATATGATGATTTAAGATAGTTGTATTCACAAACATGACAAGTAGATCAAGTTAGACTACACTGTAACTTAGAAGGAAGCATGATAAATAGTTAACACATTCTGTTTAGACAGGTACAAACATAAATTAAGTTAGACTACATTGTAACTTAAGTCAGAAAGAAGCACTGTAGGAGGGGAGTAGTTCCTGGTTCATAAATACCTGCCATAGTTTTGTTTACGCATGTGTGGCCATGCAGCTCTTGTTACAAGGAATGCACCTCTCAGGTGGACTTTCTGAATAATATCTGTCCGAAAAATATAAAGTCAGTTGAAACAACAAACTGAATGTATAAAAATACAATGCAGATCACACCTATATTTAAATCCATGGTTCCTATAAAGACAGTGAAGAGTAAATGAAAAGATGTCTGAATCAACTGATTACTAATAACTGATGGTAGATCTGTGTGAATGTATGCCAGTTCAAATGTATAAAATACAATACATTAAAATCCAAAACCTACTGAAAATTATATTAAATGGAATAAATTACCAAATTCTGGATTACTAATAAATAACTCAAATGATGAAGAAATAATGTAATTGCTCACCCCAATCATCATCACTGATCCTGGCAAAAGACTTATCTCGCAAAATACCTGCATTGTTTACAATAATATCTGCAATAAAGAAAAGACTGTAATAACAACTCATTGGAAATCAATACATAAAGAATTTTTACTGTTGTTATTATTTATTATTTTTATTGTACATTTATATACTGGTGCTAATCAGTCTAAATATTTATGATGTCTTGGAATGTCTTTCACTAAATTGGTTTAACTCACAAAATGTATGTTTAAAACCCATTAAATTGCAAAATTTTATTTTTAAAATAAATGAACATTTTAATGACACTTTATGAAATCAGTAGTGATCATTGGTTTAATCTTTTTCATTGTTATATAATTATATTTGGAAAGCCCATGACATACAATAGTTAGAGTAGAAAGGAAGATATTTTCAATGAGGCACTATTTGTCAGAAAACATAAATAATGTGGATAACTACACAAATAAAAAGTAATTACCATAAATTTTATTTTAAAAACTGTCAATTATTATATGTCTGTGTTAATCTAAGTGGAGATAGAGAGAGAGAGAAAGAAATGATACAAGTGAACTGCACACCAGTGAAGAGATCAATACACGGTGTTTTCATAGATACATATACTTGAATACAATATGCATGTCCTGTGTCAGTCACAGATGATTCAATAAAAGTTCAATAATTTGAAAGTAAATCTTAAACTCATATATGAGTTATATTTATTTATTTATTTTAATTCTTTTTAAAATCTTAGATTTAAATTTGAAACTAAAAGGCTCAAAAACATTTTACATATGTTTTATTTTACTTTTAAACTCAATTACTTTTAAAATGCTTACTAGAAATCAGAATATAATTAAATGACTGGACAAAATAGGATTAGGACATTTTTTCAATATAGAATTAAATCTATATAAAATAATTATTAAAATTTTAAAAATTATAATACATTTTACTAGCAAATACAAAAAGAAGGCATCATTAAGAACAGATAGAAGTAAACATATTTGCCAACACACTCAGTATTATTTTTTACCTGGTATATATGGAAGAAAACATAAATACAAACAAATATAAGTTTTATTTTAGCATATTCAATAACACAAATACTTTACCAATTCTGCCAAAATTCTGAAGTGCAGTTTCCACTAGCTTTTCACCATCTTCCACAGAATCTAAAAGACAATTTTTTTTTAGCAAAATGAGACTTGCTCTTTTGTTATTTAATCATATTCATAACATTCTTGATTATTATTATTATTTTATAATTAGTATTTGCAATAATAAATTTAATATGCACATACATACATGTATACATATATATTTGTGTGCATGCAAAAATACAAACTTTGTTCTCGTTGTCCTGTTTTAAATCATTGACAAAAGATTTCAAAACCATTAAATAATAACTCAAATCTGTGAAGTAATATTAATTATATTACTTACTAACTTCAGTTAACATTTCTGTGTAGATTTCTTTTGAACCTACCAGCTAGTTTGATATGACCCTTATCATAAATGGAAATATTCACAACTACATGTAATAGATAACGAAAAGTGCAAATGAATGTAAGGGAAATAATTTGCATGAACTGCTCACTATAGTTAGCAACAGCCTTTCCTCCCTTGGCTCTAATTTCCTCTACAACTTGGTCAGCAACCCGTGCACTTTTGCCGCCTCCTCTTATATCACCACCAAGGTCATTTACTATGGATAAAACATGCAAGGCGAATCATGCATCAGAATTATTGCAAAATGATTTCTTTAGTTATATATCAAAATTAGTGCAAAATTATTTAATTAGTTATAGTGTCACATTAACTATTAATGTTTATGATAATCCAAATAAGAAATTACAATCTGCAATATTATGACAAATATTTGCAGCTAATTAATGTACTGTTCAAATAAAAATAAAAGTAAAAAACTTTTTTTTATTACAAATGTTGAAGATTATAAATTCTAAAAAAGATAACTTATTTACTGTTCAAACAAATATAATTAAAATTACCAACAGACATGGATGCATACTGTGGAGACAAAAAAAAAATATATACTTATATTTATACTTTTGTAAATGAATTTATTGCAAAGTCAGTGTACTTAACTAAATATGAGTTCATATCTATCAGACTATTAAAGTTCTTAACCCTAAGCATTTCTATATGATGTAGAAAAAATATGTAGGGTGTAGAATTTAAAAAAAGAAATACCCTCCTTAAAAACTTAAACATTTTATTTTATTACATGTATTATGGTACTTAACCTTACCTGTAACAATACTTACAACAGTTCTTAACCACAACAGTACTTACCCACAACAGATGCCCCTCTCTCTGCAAATGCTAAGGCATAGGCCTTTCCCAGTCCTGGAAGAAGATAAGCAGTGTTGAATATATCACAGATAAAACACTCCTTGAAATTAGCTGAACTGCATTTATGGGACTGCAGTTATTTCTTTAAAGTAAGTAAATAATAAATAAAAGAAATAACAAATCCAAACAAACTACCTTACTTATTTTTTAAAAAACTGATCAGCTTTAATATTCTTGATAACCATTCACATTAACGAAAGAACATATATTAAATAATAGTCCTTAGTGAATGTGATATTTTGTGCATTCTCAAAATGGTCACACAACTGAACTCTTTCGATAGAGACACTTTATCCAATGGCTGTGTTATATCAATATAGTTACAGATATTTTAGTTAATTGTTTACTAAATATAATTTCACTTTTAATAAGACCCACAAATAAATAAAATTAGTAATGGTTAAGAATAATTCTAAAAATTCAAAACAAAAATACTTCTAAAAAAGAAAGGAAAAAGAGGAAAGAAAATAGAACAAATTAATGCAATCTTTGGAGCCTGATATGATTATATGACTGATTATTTCAATACACCCAACATAGGGGCATGATTTCTTTATTATAACAGATACTAATGGAGTAATAACTAGAATAACTTATAAAGAAAGTAGCAAATTACACCCAAGTGGTAAGGAGTGAGGTCACTGCTGGGTGGTGACCAGCCATTTTAGAGACTGATTTTTATTGAGGAAGGTATACAGAAAAAAATCATCTCATTTAAATGAAAACAGCCATAAAATTAAATATGGATATATAATAAACATTCTACAAATCTTAATTTTGCCAAATGCACTTTACTGATTTAATTTAATCAGACTGGGTTGGCACAACTGCAGTCAGCATATGTGATTCTTTTAAAATTTACTGTATTTTACATAGTTATAGTAACTCAAACATTATTCACAGACTAGGATTAGTAAACTCTGCATCAGTAATGGAACAAATTCTGATATATTTTTGAAAGACCTTTTTAATTTTTCGAGTATTTTTTTTTATATAGACCTTTTTAATTTTTCAAGTATTATCACTCTCTGATTTTGACCAAAGCTTTGGTTCTTGGTGTTCCATGTCAGTTTAAAATGGAAATTTCCCAGCTTGAGTTTGATATCACAAATGTGACCTTAGAAGTCATCAATGTTGATATCTACATCTTTGAATTTTTCCTATGGGAATTTTTGTAAAGAACTTAAACATGATATAATGGAACCAACAGACTACCGTGACTGCACCTTTAAGGTGAAAACTTACTTTGTAAAAAAAAAAAAAAAGTGACTGGTTAAAAGAAAAAATGGGTCATATAAGTGATTAATTGGTGGTTGGTGTCTTTTGAAGATGTGGTCAGTCAAAATTCTTTTAGAAGATCCAGGAATAGTCAATATTTTTCTAAAGTCACACATTCAGTCAAAATTCTTCTTAAAAATCACAGTCAAAATTTGAAGGTTTCCTTTCCTTTCTAGCAAGGTTTCAAAACAACCCTCAAGTCTAGACATTCCATGGTCTGCTCAAAGCATTGTGTTATTATATGAAGACCTCTCTCAGGTATCTTTTTGTTGCCAACTATTCTGTTCAAATTTAAGTATACTGATCAGCAGATAGTTTCAAGCCTATATATACTTTATTTTGGTGCTGTTATTTCTGCCAACTGAGACTTTCCTCCTATAAAGAAATTTATTCAACATCAGTTTTTGACTACACCAGTTCTTTGGCAAAGTTTTTGACTAGGTTTCTACAATTGAGTTTGGTCAATAAGCATGAGTCAATTGCCTAGTTTAATCCTAGTTCAAGATGCAATAGTCAGATCTGTGCTGCTAGACTTATCACTTCCTTTCAAGTTTAACAGGGATCTAAAGGTTTTTATATGCTTAGTCAAAGTGGATGCCTATTGTGTGTCAAATGTCAACAATGTTCATCTTTTATAGTTGTCACAGCAAATAGTCTCATTATAGTTTATACTCATTTTGTTACTTGACTTTCTATAAATGAATGTCACTGGGGTGGGGGTGGGGGTGAACCATCTACTTGCAAGTTTGTCTGTCTGGTGTACAACCAGTCATCTACCTCCAGTCTGCCTGGTGTATGATATCCACTTACCCTGTCTGTCTGATGTACACCAGCCATTTACCTTCTATATGTCTGTCTACCAAACATCATTTATTACCTTATTCATGCCTAAAGCATGTAAAAGTAGTGAATGTAGCAAATGATATCAACATTTAGAGTCACATTCATCCACCAATGTCAAATATCAATATTTTAAAAAAATAATAATATTACGAACATTTAAGCTACACCATTTATAGGGTGATGATAATACATAGCACACAAATAACACCAACAGATATTGACTTTTCCGCTAAACGCGCACCATTCCGGTTAAAAAAAATTAAACTGAAATTTTAAAAAAAATCTAGCATATTATTATTTTTTTAAAATCAAGTAATCAAGATCATTAGGCCTACTAATGCCAAACAGAACATAACACTTGGATCTTATTATACGCGTAATATCACAACATGTAATTGATATGCTTTTGTTATTGAGTATTAGTACACCAACTAACGATACAAAACTATAATTAATATATTGCATGTTTAATTTGTTTCTTGTACTTTTTAAGGGTGCGTGTTCGATCTTTGGACTCAAGTAGTCTGCATGACAAGTAGTTGTAGTTTGCTTTTAGATTTAGAGTATAAACATTATGAACTGTGTAACTTTACTTTGAAAGAAAAATAAAATGATGTGAAAACCTTCCAAGTTAAAATCGAAAAATTTTACTGATCCATAAGTTAATTATGTTTACCGTTGCCAGCACCGGTTACAAGAGCGACTCGACCGTCGAACCTAATGAGAGATGCCATGTTATGATTAATGTAAACTTTGACCCAAAGAGACGCAAAATCGAAAGTGAGCATTGATTGGTTAATAATGGACACACGTGCGTGTTTCATAGGACGACATGCGTATCCGGTGTGTCAATATAGGCCGTCTGCTACAGATTGCAGTAATGGGAATAAACATATTAGCTTTCTCGTTTCTTTATGGATTTATTATCCGCATATATGCGGATGATGTTGTCACTGATTTTTTCGATGTCAAACCTGGGCAGGTTAATGTGTACGAAAAACAGTGGGTAAGTAAAAATAAAATATTTCAGAGGGAAACACATCACAAAAGTGAACTGGTTCTGTAAAAAAAACTTCGTGTGCTGTTCACACACACACACTACTCGTATCTTTATTTTATGAACGGCAAGTTGGAAAGATTATATTTAACTATTAATTTATATAAGTTCAAAATATATAAATCGCATTTATTTATAGGTGTTATACAAATTGAAACTTTTTCGTAGAGAAGAAAAACATTTACTAATTACTGATTTAGCCTACTGTAGAAACTAGAATCGAATATAAATTTTATTATAATACAAAATTGTTGCTTAATATAATATTACTAACATATCTTTACACAAGAACTTACCTTTATTATACTTTTTATGCTTCAGATGGAATACACTTGTACTTTTGAATATCAAGCACAAGGAGGCACACATGAGGTATTTAATTTTAAATGATGACAATTTATATATTGTTCATTTATTGCTTGTGAATCAAATAGTCACTGTTCACTATCTGATGCAAGAATGAACAAAATACAGAAAGAAAAGTTACAAATAGAGGTCTAGTTATGAATTGTAACTTTTCTACATAAATCTGGTTAGCCAAGTTTAAATCATAAATGACAAAATACAGGTATTCACCGTATTGATTCACTGTAGGAAGCTTCACCAGTAAGTCACATTCCATGCACCGAAATAGAATATATGAGATGAAGGAAGTGATCAGTAAATTGGATGGATATGAATGACATTTGTGAAATCAAGCTATCAATCAGAAGCTCAGAAAAAAACATTTCAGCACAGTCTGTCTTCAAGTATTTGAGCAGAGAGTACTAGCTGTTAATTTTATATATGATAATTGATATTGATAATAATATCTGTGAAGGGAGATAGAAATATTTAGAAAATTCCACAGTAAAGAAATTAAAAGTATGTTTTTGAGAAGAAGAATACATATTGCAGAAGTGTAACTTTATTGCTTATTATTTTTGGGTGGGGTGGAACAAGTGGACTTATAATTTTAAAAAAAATGTTTTTGGCAAAGTATTTATAATTCAGACTTTTTGTTTGTGATATATGATTATATAAAACCATTATCAACATCTCTGGCAGCAATGGCAGGTGAGCATGCAAAGAGATGAGGATGGTTACATCATTTCGTGTGCAGTAGAACGTGGGCAGACTTCCTACCTGTATTTTCAGAATTTCAAAATGAGCATTGATGGACCAGATGTCAGACTAAGAGAGAGTCAAGCCATTGTAAGTAGAACTAAAAAGTGTAGCTAATAATATATTAAATACAAATGTATTTGATGGATTTGTTTGTAGGAGGGGTACTGGGGTGTTTTTGACAGAGGGAAACCATATAAAATTATTATTTTTTATTATTACTAGAGCAGTAATACTGTTCATAATTTTGATATTGATAGTAAGTTGTGTGTGTGTTTACTTTTCCATTAAATTTTCTTAATTTGTTCCTAGTTAAGAAAAATATATTTCTAAATATATACTTTTGTTGATTTTACAGAACACTGGAGACAAAGCACTTGCACCAGAAGAATACAAATTTGATTTCGAAAGTAATTCTTGTAAGTGACTAAATACTTTTTTCATTATTTAAAAATATATTATTTAAAGACATTTACTTATGGAACAGATTCACTTTACCATTATCCAGCATAAATCAATCTGCCACTATGACATGCTTTTAATTCCCATAAATTCACCTTACAGTCCAGCCCACGATTGTATTACATTGGTCAGAAGGAAGTTTTATAAACTGATCAGCTTATATAGTAAACACAATAGCCATTTGTGTTTCTATCATATAAATCTGCATATCAATGTACATCGTGATCAGTGATTTCATTTTGATTCTGGGTAATAATGGCTTGCAGTTTCAAGAAGTTTAATATATCCTAAAATATTGGAAAGACAGTGGATATAGTCACTAAAAGGTAAGTTCTGAAAGCACTTCTTTCGTTTGTTATAGTATTTTCTGTACAAGACATGAGTACAACAATTCCTCATTTTTTTAAACAATTTTTGTAATTTTAAAATGCATTATCTAAAAGTAAAACCTATAATATATTTTGCTGATTTTCTAGGCAAATCTCACAACAAAAACATCAACACTACAAACCAGTTTTAATTACAGAGGGGGAAACTCAATATTGGAAATTCACTTGCAGAATGTATTTTTTTTCTACTGACATCAGGCATCCACAGAACAGGGCCAAATGTGATCTGCTGGTGGGAGATTATGTAAAAGGGAATGGGTAAAAGTTACCAGCACAAAAGAAACATTCAAAATCTGGTTGATTAAAATAATTTTAGCAAATGATAATCCCAAATATCAATGGTCAAAAGTACATTTCTTAAAAAAAAAAAAAAAAAAAATGCACTCTGTGCCTATTTTCAGGTTCAAGATTCTAAATTTCATTAATACTGCTTTACAATAGAGAAAGAAAAAACAAAGAAAAGCCAAAAAAATGTAAATTAAAATGAATAAAATAACATCATTAAATAACTGTTGATAGTATGAAGGGATTATATGTATTTCCTGCATTTCTCTAGCATGTATACTAGGTAGCTATTTAAATTTGCAAATAATATTACTTGCAGAAAACTGCTATGAGATAATCTAAATGGTTGACTTGAGTGTTAAAACAAACCATCAAAATCTCATGCAAAATTAAGACACAGTGACCACACACACTCATACAATTATAGTTTTCAGGCCAAAAGATAAAAACCAATGAAAGCCAAACAAAACTATGAATAAAAACAAAAATGTATACATACTTGAGAAAAATACACAAAAAGAAACTTTGTATTTATTACTTTAACTGATTATGTATTAATATTATATATTATATAACTGATGTACTGTACTTAATAAAGATTGCAAATATGAAGCATGGTAAGCTATATCTATTTAAAAGTTTGCATTTTCTGGCTATGGGTGGCCAGCTTTTAGAAACATTTAATTTTATGGCTACCTGGCAAATACCTGAATTTGTGAGTTGATTTTAAATATCAATCACCAAATAAAATTATTATAATACATGAGCTGAAGAAATGAATAATTTAAAAATTACACATCAGAAGACTTCAGAAATCTCCAGCTGTAAATAATGAAAACAATAATTATTCTTTTTGGTGATTGCAATTTTGTTTGTTTATTATATTTTTAATCATTAATTTGTTAATTTTATTTTTAAGCAGGTATCCAACAGTAATCATTTCAACTAGTTATTTATATGGCAAATTTTTGGGTCAGCAAAGACCAATTAGAAAGCAAAAATAATTTCATATAGATGACAAATGTACAATTGCTGAGGTTAATAATTTAGTGACACATATTTTTTTTTGATGTTTTTACTTATTAATATAAAAGTATATATTTATTATACAAATCAAACAAACAATGGCTGCCTGTAGAGATAATGATCGTAAAAGTGGAGGGTGGGGTTCACTTTTTCACTTATTTATCCATGCTGTTTGACTGTTGTTTCAGTGACATCTGTTCCTGGAAGCTTCAAGAATCACTTGGAAAAAGTTTTCTTGCTTGCAACTGTAGGAAGAGGACCAGAATTATGAAGAGTTAACTTGGTCACATTTTAAAATGTAAAGTGAAAAAGAACACATATTACTAACAGCAAGTGACTGGTGAAACTGGTATTAATGAATGAAAACTGATGCTAGTATAATCACAAATATCAGTCCTCTTTGTTCATATTTTATCTCAAAGTATTAGTATTGTTGGATATAGAACACATATAACAAATCTCATCAGCTAACAGTCAACCATTTAGTGTGCACAAAATGAGTAATTTTTGACAGACTCCCTTTAAAGAGAGTTGCACATTTTAAAATGTGTGTACTGTGATGCTTTATATATATAAAATAAACAATGTTTCAGAAGGGATTATTATTAGGCAAGAGTAATTTTATCTTGCCTCAAGAATGTATATAAACACTTGCAACACTAAATTGACTACTATAAATATTCATGTCTGTCCAGGGTTTGTGTTATTTACATTGAACTGTTTGGTATTTGGTCTTGTCTCCTCATCTATAAGCAAACATCAGCCCCCCTCTTTGTGCCTATACTACATGGATGACCCTTCAGGTGAAACATGCACATTCCAACTCTAAAATATAAATGAAAGAAAAAAAGTTTTTGCCAGCATCCTTCATTTTAGTGAAATGACTGAATTGATATATTTTGTTGGTAACTTATGAACACGACTAAAGCTACTGTAAACATCACTTCATGTGGCAGTGATCCTATGCAATCAATATTTAACTGTTTTGTTTATTGAGATGGACAGTTTATAAGGTTGTTGTTTTCTCATTTATGGATTTGTTTTATTCTTTCCTTTACAATTTTAACTTTTAAAATGTAAAACCTGTTTAAATGTATATAATTGTAAATCGTATGTTGAACATTTGTAATTCTGGAATAGCAAAATGACTGTTTTATTGAAGACTTAATATGCTCTCCTTAAAGATTTCTTCTGCTAACATTTAACAGTAAAACAAAACTTTAATATTGATCTAATATTTGACAGAGACAGAATTGAAATATTGAAACAAATCCAGATTAAGAATACCAACTATTAACTTGTATGTACTTAAGAAGTATGTATATATGATAATGTACATGACCAGTACTGTATTACTGCACATATATTGGACTTCTCATGCAGGATATTTTGCTCATTGCATTCAACATTTGGTAGAGAGCTGCAAAGGAGCCTTAAAATTCAGAGTTTTATGTAAAGCAATGTGGCAATCTACTTCAAGAGTTTTATATTGTGCAGTAAACTGGAAGTCTGCTGTAAGTTAAGAGTACAGGGTGTTCAAAAAAAACCAACATAACCCATATATAACAAACGCAATATTGTAGAAATTATATTCAGGGTTCCTGCCAAAATGATTTTCCAGACTCTTTCTGGAACTTTTCCATACCAAGATTTTTTAAATTCCATACCTACCAAGTGAACAGTGTTTAGCAACAGACTAACTACTGAGGAAACAATTATAACCAGGATCCTGATGATACAATTAATGTTTAAATTTTAAAAGATATTTAAAAGTAATTTTTAAAAAATAATTACCTGTAAAATCTGAACATGAACTTTCTTCAGACTGATAGCACCCAAATTAAAAATAAAAATATTAAAAAAAGTTACAAATTAAAATCAAACTTGACATATGTTGAAAAATATATACAAATTTAATATGAAAATAAGATCACATAAAAGTACACAATGTACACATAAAAAAACGTCAATGAAAATGAATCCATTGACAAGCACAGAAAGTTGTAAATTTTAGTAAAGTCTGAAAGCTAAACTTAAAAATATTTAATATTTTTAAAAACTTTGAAATTGTACTCAGCAGTTTTGGGGCAAAATGCAGAAATGGATGACCTTGATTAACCTCATCCAGATTACACAATTTTAATGCTACAAGTTTGCTTTTACTGTTGGAAGATCGGCAATTGATATTTTTGTCAGGGAAAATGAGCAATTTTTGCACTAAAATGAAACAAGTTATTTTTGTAAGTAATGAAAAAATAATTATCAAAATAATTCAGACTTACAGAGGATATATATACCTACAAAACTTCCAAATTTAGTTACAATTGGACAAATGGTTCCCGAGTTATGATGTACAACTTCAAATTTTTTACATCCTGATTTTAGGGGTGGGGGTTGGCTAAACAATTATCTATAGAATTAGCAATGGCATTTGAAATCTGTCTTTTGTTTCTCTTTTAGAATATATTCAGTTTGACGCATGCCAATTTAGGTTGCTTTTTGACTTATTGATATTTAATTATGAATTAAATGGTAGGAAATTTCACAAAAATAGTGTATTTCCTTCATTCATCATTGTTATGAGTTACGTTTTTTAGTGATGTAACTTTTTTGTTTCCAAACTATCCTGAAAATATTCTAGATAGGTGTGTATTGCATTAGTGTAAATAAATTTCTAAACTTACAGAATTAAATGTTGGCAATTGGTTGGTGGAGTTATTATTTTTTTTAATGTGCATTTATTTTTCATAAATATTCAAATATTTCCTTAAGTATTGTACATTTTAAAAAACTAATTCCAGAATCATGCTCAGCACATTTTATTATAGTTTATTCATTTATAGCCCCATGTGTGATACTGTGGAGATTTAAAAATTTAACTTTGTATTTTCGGGTAGATCTTGATTAACCTCGTTTAGAAAGCAAACTTTTGGAAAGTACATGTTGCAATTGATGTTCAGTGAATGAAAATTGATGCCTTGTTCGAATACCACCAAGAGAATGTTAGTACAATGTACAGAAGTATGCAAGGAACGTCGTGCAAAATGGCGATAATGGAAAATGTGTCATTTTTAATTTTTGTGCTAATGAAGCTAATTATCTCTGTAAGTTATTCATGGAACATTGTGAAATAATTCAGATGTGTAGATGTCATTCACATGTAGAACCTTTCCATATTTGGTTAGATTTAGACAAATGGTTCCCGAGTTCTGATGTCTTACATCGCCACCATGCTTTTGGGGGTAGGGGTGGGGGATGCAAATAGCTCCGAAAGTAATGAAAGATATTTGAAATTTGTTTTTCTTTCTGATTCCAGAAATATTCTTCTTTCCTCCTGCAAAGTTTGGTGTAATTATGAGAAACAGTTTGAAAAAAAATTGTTTTTATGAAAACTGGCTCTTCTTGAGGGATAAGGGTCGATTTTTGTGAGTTAAAGAAGTTGACTTGATTTTTTTTTTTAAAATCAAAATCGATATTTGGGGTTTCTTTTAATCAATATCAAATAATGAGAATATGGAAATTGAACAAAAATTAAAAATGAGAAAGGATGCTCAAAACTATTTAAAAATAAATAGACTTTTAAATATCAGAGTTAATCAAATAAAGATGTGGATCACATTAATTCACAATCAGATCAATACAAGCCCTAAGTTGTTGAGGTGTATGCACCATATTTTGACCATAGGTGTATGGCAACCTTTTCTACTGGTTGCATTTGGTTTCAGATCAATATCTCTAATTTCTTTTTAACTTTTTCCCAAGTAACCCAACCTCTCCAGCCAAGGTTAAAATATATTGAAATATGATTTACTGAATACATTTATGTGCACAGCATGATGATAAACACATTCAACAATTTTTATAATTTACTAATAAACATGCATTGCCCTTGGGTAGTGTTTGTTTTTTGGACACCCTGCATATTGTGAAGCAAATTTGCAGTCTACTATGACTTACTAGTAAAGCTTTGTGGCAGTCTGCTATGACTTACTGTACAGCTTTGTGGCAGTCTGCTATGACTTACTGGTACAGCTTTGTGGCAGTCTGCTATGACTTACTGTACAGCTTTGTGGCAGTCTGCTATGACTTACTGGTACAGCTTTGTGGCAGTCTACTATGACTTACTGTACAGCTTTGTGGCAGTCTACTATGACTTACTGTACAGATTTATGGCAGTCTAATACAAGAGTTTTATATTGTGAAGCAAACTGGCAGTCTGCTATCAGAACTTTTTAAAAGTACATTGCATTTTATAATTTTTATCTTACAATGCCTAGAAGCTGACCTAGTTTACTTATAATTGATGAGGTCTTAATACAAAAATTTGTGATTTTGTTAGACTTATTGTGCAGTATCATCCAACCAGAAACTCATGCCTTTAAATTTAAAAAAAACCAACAACAAACAAACCCTGAGTGATACATGGTAAATATCTGTTTCAACTAAAATTAAAATTTGATGTTTGTAAATATGACATTTGATTTTTGAATAAATTTGCTGTTGTTGCATGTTCTGAATCTGTTTAAATTATTTCTTTTATGTTTATGTTATCAGGTAATAATTAATGGGATTTTACTACAGGTTTGGAAGCTTTATATTGTCTTGTAATGTGCTAAAAATTCTAACATTATCAGAAAAAACAGTGCCAGAATTTTACTTTTGGCACTAATACCTGAGTAAAGCCATTACTTTTTCTTTTTGTTGTGGTGTTTTTTGCTTTGATAGAAAGTTATTATTTCTTTCGTTCTAAGCATTTAATCTTTCATTCTAGACATTCATCAAATCTACAATCCAAGCAGGCAGTCTGTTAAAATGATTTTTTAAAAACAATTTAAAAAAAACCAGTTTACTCAATAATAATCAAATTATAGCCAATGCGTTAACCAAGTTTGTTTAGCATCAATTTAAGTCTTGACTTGTCTATCATTAGATATAAACCTCAGAATTAAAAAGTTAGAAAATAAAAATTATCTAAGAACTGAGTTATCTGTAGAACACCAGGAAGGCAAATGATTCAACTGATTAAATTAAACTGCAAGAAGTCATTATTAAATTTCAATCACAGGAAATAGTTTGCAAGCTTTAATTATTAGATAAATCCACTTTTTCTGATGTCAAATATTCTTCCATATAATTTACCTTTTAAAGTCAACATTTGATCCTTTCTCTTGTTTTATTTTTTATTTTTTTTTTTTTCTTTAATTATTTACTTCTTTGAAGTGTATTATCACTTCACCAGATTAACATATTGTACCAGTAAGTTTGAAGGAGAGTGGTAAATTCAGGTTTCTCATGTTTAATTCAGATTATTGCTCTACCACAAATTTTTGTTTAAAAGTGTTAAACCATTTGGAAACCAAAATACTATAAGTGTGTTGAAGCACAATTTATTTAACACCAATATAAAAGTTTCAACACATAAATCAAAATGATAGCCATTAAAAAAAAATATTAAAAAATCATCACCCTGTTAAAGTTGAACATATTCAAAACACTCATTTATTTAAAAGTATCTTTTAACTAGAAAGAAATGTATACAATTAAGTCTTTATGCCACAGCTCATCAAAAACCAAATAAAAATAAGTGATTAACTGAAAATTCATAAATAAGGAATAAATATTTCATATTTCAATGAGCATAAATTAGCTCTATAAACTTTCATGTGGAAATATAAATTTGAAATCCGTTCTTTATGCCAATGATTATTTACATATATAATGTAAATGTTAAAAAAATTCATGCGATCAAGTCTCTGAAGATCAATAGCAGCATCATCTGAATTTGCTTTACAGAAATATTTATAAAGGAACAAATAATAGTTATTAACACTAATATTAATCATATGCATTATTAAAGTACACTTTAAAAAAAAAATTAAAATTAAAATTTTACACATAAAGTGAAAGCTTTAATTTTTTTCCCCATTCAAACTGAAAATGTCCTTACACAACATACATACTACATTTATCTAATACAGAAACTGTATTGACATTCTTATAACTTTCTGACTATTTTAATGCATGGCAAAAAAGCCTGTCATATCATGTGCTTCTGACCAACATAAAACTCAAATCAACACTCTCAACATGTATGCTAATCTCCTTTCTTTAATTCAAAACACACCTGTCTTCCATAAAATTTATTCCTGTCCAGTATATGTATTGCTGTGTTATCAACATCTCAATATGCAATACTCATCTCCTTTCTTTAATTCATGACACACATTAAATCTTTCACTCAATTTGTACCTGACCAGTACAGGTATTGTTGTGTGCATCAACATCTTCTTCACTCATCAGGAGACCCAAACATCTAGGGCACTGCACAGCCAAAACCACACCACCAGGCGATCCTGGCCTCACTCCTACCCCTACTTCAGTTACGTCCCCAAGCGACAAGCTGTGGCCCTCTATTGAAGGGGCAGTTGCATCTGACAGGCTGACATCCTTATTGACTGCCTCAACACTTTCTACACACATACTGCTTGCAAAGGATACGAGATCTGACATGGAATTGGATCGCATGATGGTGGTGCCAGAAAAAGTTAGCAGGTCTGTTTGGGAATTTGACCGATTTGCAGAATTCATACAAGAAAAAGTAAAAAGGTCTGGAATGGAGCTTGAGCGTGTGATGCTGACACCAGTGTTGCTAGGCCAGTTTGAACTGCCAGTATCTTGAAAATGAAAGCTAATCTTCATAGGATCCACTGAAGTATGGTCGATACCAGAGTTATGTTCCAGAACCATGCTAGCTGGTTCATCATCAAGGACGTCATTAACTAAATTTCTATCCACGCACTCATTTTCAATTTCTCTTACAGTCAGGCTATCTTTGCAGATATAATCTGCAGTATTAATCTTGACTGGTTCTTTAACAACTAGAATATCCATGTCAATTTTGCCATGAACTCGCTGCAGATGTGTTTTTGCACTAGCGAGTGAATTAGATGGTTGATGGCACACAGGGCAGGCATAACTGTCTGCATCAGTACCCAGGTGACCTAGAAGGTGTCTGACAATATTGGTAGGGTAAGCAGTGCGGAATGGACATTTGTCACAGGCATATTGCTTCTGCTGTAAATGTTTACTCCGCATGTGGCGGACAACTTCGTACCTAAGCAAAAATAAAACAGCAAAAAATTATAAACATAAATTTATCTTCTGTAACCTTCACAGCAGCTTTTTTTTGTCTTTTACACACTTATTATCTGTTGTGTGAATAGCATTCTCCCAACTACCACAAGGGAAAGCTTGTTCTACTGCAGGACACTACAACACAAACCTGAGCACTTGCTTGCACATGTTCACACAATATACTCATTACAGATAGTGATAGCTAATATCTCAATTATTTTATAAACAACTCAAATATTATTATTAGTTCTGACTTACAAGACAAGTCATAGTTTAAAAATATATTTGTACACTAGATATTTATTTTAGTTTGTGAACAAATTATACTGAAACTGTAATTCTTCTAAAACAATTACTACAAACATTTGTGCTGATACTGAAACCTTAATAAAGAAGTAAGAAACCCAAACTTCACAAAACCAAAATGTCGTAAATCCAAAAATCCACACACAAAACCTAAATGTTGTAAATCCAAAAATCCTTGTAAAAAGCAAGTTTATACTTTATTTCACTGCAAAATTCTTACAAATTATGACCTTACATTCTTAATGCTATCTTAGTGAAAGGCAAATGATTGAATACAGATGAGTTGACTTAGGATGAAATCGAATACAATGAAGTAGACAGACCATTTCAGCAACAATATTTTTTAAAGTAATTTTATATGGATAAAACTTAAAAGATAATTCTGAAATATCAATTACAAACAAATGTTAAATCCCATCACAGTAAATATACGTTGGAATATATCATTTTTTAAAGATAATTCTGAAATATCAATTACATTTTTTTTTCTTTAAAAAATGATATATTCCAACCTATATTTACTGTGATGGGATTTAACATTTGTTTGTTAATAATGCCATTTCATCTAGGATTTTGATTTATACAAACATACAGTGTTTATTGTTAGACTGCTATTACAGATCAGTCCTACAATATATGCTGGATTTGCACGACCTGAACGCACTTTTTTGATCTTCCTCTTTAGACACCACTTAGTGGGATTACATAGTGATTTGTTAATTAATTTTTTTTTTAAAATAACAAACAAAAAACCCAATCCAACTTTATAAGAATATGATCACGTACTCTATGATAAATTAAAAAAAAAAAAAATTTAACAAGCACTTGAGTTAAAGGATTAAATTTTAAATGACTGTAATTATAATCTACTTAGTCATCTCTAAATGCTGACAAGTTTAACTTTAAGCATCTTACTTTGTTATGCCCATAAAAGGGCAACTGGAACACTGGAATGGTCGAGCAGCTTCATGAGTTTTGAGGTGCCTGGTTAGAGAGTGGGATTCCACAGCCCGGTAGCTGCATAAGTGGCATGCATATTTTTTCTCTGCAGTGTGACGTTTCTTGTGCAGTTGAAGAGCACGATGATAAACAGTTTTAAATGTGCAGCCATCAACATCACAAGACAGAGTTTCTCCTGAAAAGGTGTTATTTAAAAAAAATTACAGTCATACTTATTATCATAACTATTCAGAACAATTTATTTTAATTTTATTTTAACTCATTTAAATGAAATGCATAAAATAAAATAACAGCAAATAAAAAGTTACAATATATTAATGAATATAAAAAAATGTACCAATAAGGTGAATTCCTAAAAACAACAGCCAATATTTAGAAATGACATAAATTTAAGGAGCATGACAATGAAAAAACTTCTCTGTATAAAGTTTGTTGTAGACAAATAACTAAACTAGTGTCAGTAGTGTGCATGTGGATGGGAGAGATGTAAGCAATTTTTATATATTAATTCTTAATAAACTAAACTATGTACTAAGCAGCCACCAAAATCAGTCACAAACAACCAGCTGGGGGGTTTTTTTGCCACTAAGAGATATTTCTTATTTCTCAAAGGTGTGTTTTGATTAGGTTCACTTTTAATTAATTTTAAACATGTATATATATAAAAATAGTCACCCAAAATAATATTGTGTACAAAAATTTACATTGTATAATTTTTTAGTAAACTTTGAAAAAGCAAAGAATTAGAAACAAAATAAAAATTATAAGGAGAAAACTGATACAGGAAGATATCTGCAATGTTCAAGATAAAATTAACTGTATTCCCAACCCACCACCAAATCATTATTTAATTTTGGTATTTATCTGAAGAAAAGTGGTTAGAAGAAAGAGTAGGGGGGGAAAGGCAGTTCTTACATAATATGTATTGGTCAGTCTGAGCACTATTGGTCATAGTCAGGAAAACCTCACCATATAGCAATAAACACTTTTGTGTTGATGGACTGTTCACCAGAACATGAAGAATTTCAGACTACATGGCACTTGCAATAATTGATTTAGCTATTCCTATGCAATTTAATTGGGCTTGCATCCCTACATATCAATTTCACTTTTCTTCTATTTAATCTTCTTGTTTTATAAAGTTTCTTAATTTTTAATGTAATCATCTCGTCAAATTCTTATCACATCATATTTATGTAATGTCATTCTGTAATGTTTATATTTTTATTTTTAAAGAAAACAAAATGGTATATCGACTTGATGAAAAGTGAAAGATTTTTCAATGATGATGGGTTTCCACTGCTTCAAAATCACCAGATAATATTTCCTCTTCAATGTGACATTCTCTAATGCCATGATATGATTTAAAGTTTTCAGTCAGCCTGTACTAGCTTTAAAATCTGATGGACTGCCTCAATATCTACAATAAAGGTTCAAATATGGGTTCTCCTAAACTTCATCTATGTGAATCACAAAGAAATGGCTTCTTTGAGGGATGAATTATTAGCTGTTACTATTGGTTTTTTTCTATTTTAAAAAAAATTTAGTTTTGACACTGTCATCTGAATCAAGCTTTGATGCAGTCTTTAAAGTTTTCCTTTCTTGTTTTAATATTGACAACAATGTAAAATTTGTCTAACGAAGATCCACTTTTTCCTTTCGAAATCTGTTTAAACTTTCACTCTTTCATTCAATTGTTAAAAAATTCTTCTTTTTTTTTTGAAGACAAAAATGATGCCACAACTATAGTATGGTTAAATAAAATTCTATAATTCAACATATGGTATTTACACTAAGCAAGTGACCAGAAGTGCATGACAGTTCATATGACTACTAGCTCATTCAGATTAAATACGTTTCCAATTAGTGACATTCAGATTATCAATGCTCTACTATATTTCCAATTCGTAATCAACACATCACAAATCGCTAAAGATAAAACTGACTCTACTGCCTAATATGGTATGTTATATTGTGCATAATCAATACATCAAAAATTGTTAATGCTAAATCAAACTACACCACTTAATACTGTATAATGCACATAATCAATACATCACAAGTTGTTAACAATAAATCGAATGCTGTATATTTAATTATTATATTGTACATAATCAATATATCACAGATTGTTAATGATAAAACTGGTTAAACTGACTAATAATGTATATTATATTGTGCATAAATACTATACCCGTATGCTTCCTCATATGTTCTGTAAGACTGCTGGAATGGGGTGCTAGAAAGTCACACAATTCACATTTGAAGGCAGGATTATCTGAAATTTGTTAATTTTTTCATAAAACATTTGCAGGTTCTTGTACTTAAAACATAACTGTGGAAACAGTGACAAGTATTTTAGCATTACAGAGACATATAAATATTACATATTGCACATACATATGAGACTGTGTCCCGTGTGTGACAAAAAGTAATTATACACAAATAGATTCTAATTTACTTTGTTTTCATTTTCTTTGCTTAATAGTAAGCTTAAATTATTTTGTGAGGTTATGAAAGTCACATGTTGCTGTGAAAGTTTACATAAATTTGACTTTCATGAGTTTGTAAGTTAAAGAAACATTATCAGAAAGGCCTCATCAGAAATATAATTATAAAATTACAATCATTGTAAAATGGATTCTATTTAAACTCAAATTATGCAAATCATCATAAAAAATCTAAGATACACGATATATGGCAAAGCATATTTTAGGATGCCTATGAAAATCTTTTAATCTATACATATAAGGTTAAGTAAAAAAACTAAAGGACAGATTTTGATTAGACTTTTATTGTGTTATACCTTAGTGCCTTAGAATCAATAGACTCTAAAACATCACACTGTCCCATAAGGGAGCTCACCAGTAAAACTATGAAAATAGTATAGCACATAAAAGGGCTTGCCAGTAAAAGCACATTTACACAGGATGTGGTTTAATCATTGCCTTGATCTTCATGCACATGTGGTTAGCTCTTATTTTTGCAATCTCCCAAAGAAACCAAACCTTAATTCAGTCTCACTAATATGTGAAGAACACATGGTTTTGACAAATAAAAAAAATTGTAAACATTCTATATTTTCCTATTACTTTAATGTGCACTTCAAATTTAAAACCAAAATTTCAAAATAACTTTGAAATAAAAATTGGTATATTATTATTAATACTTCAGATTTGAATGATACTTAGGTATTTAAAAAACATGTTTTGACATCCTGTATAATGGTTCTTATCTGATGTGGAAATAAAATTATTATAAAATAATTTTACTTTAATTAAGAAACATCTTACAGAGCAATTTCTATCCATGTTATCCTTCATCATTTTAACTTTTAGACATCTGCGATATTCTATCTGTTAAAACAATGTTTGAACACATTTGGTCTTGGTTTCTATGGTACTGCAATGCCTAATGCCATCAAATAAGGCACTGACTGATTCCCAAGGCAGGACCTGTTGACTATAGAGACCATAGAAAACCACACAATGATGATCCAACCCCTCTAGGTAGGCCCATAATTTAAGGGTCTAAATAACAGTGCTAGGAAATTGCACCTGTGTCAGATGTCTATAGAAACTGCAAGGGTGACAATTAGGGACTGATAGGTAAAACACTTGAAGGCACCTGCCAGGGTACAGGTGAGATAAATAAAAGATCGATGAGAAGTGTCAAATATAAGGTGCACTGGTAGGTGTGAACCACCCGCAGGTACGCATGAAGGGTGCAAAGTGATGGAAGGAGCCAGAGTCAGACACGTGTCAGTGGACATAGCACATTTGAAGGACAGCTAGCCACCATTAAGTGTCAAACTGTTCTTTCCAAAATGACAGCATTTTAGTTTATATAGTGGGTAGAATTCTTGCTAAATCAATATGAGAGAATTCTGGTCTGCAGTGAGCACCACATTAGCTAAGTGTCAGTGAGTTAACTGGCTAAGAGTTACACTGAGATTTCAGACTTTAGAAATATTTGTTACAACTTACATTAGGTATCTTTTTGATGTAAAATAGAAGTGTGTTTAGTTATGTTAAAATAACTGTTGTATTGCTGATTTATATTTCAATTGTATCTCAGAGTTCATGTATTTTCATTAGTCTTGTGTATATAGGGTAATGCACTGTTTTGCAGAGATGTCAGTTTGAGAAAGAAGGAAAGAGTGAGGGAGATAGAAATTAACTCAAGAGATATATGCACTGTCATATTCTGTGTTTTAGTGTAGCATACTTTAAACTGTTGATCTAGATCCAAGTCTCCAATCTACATGCTAAGACAGAGACCTTTGACAAAGGAGTTCTAAGGATTGTCAATCCCTGGGTTGTATTCATGTAGACAAGGAAGTCTTGCCGAGTGTGCCAGTTGTTGGAGTTGTGGTAAATACTTTTTGCTGTGTGAAGGAAGCAACAGGTTCTCCTTTCCAGATCAGAGAAATAGAAAGCAGTATTGCTCTTATTTACACAACCTTAAGGAGAAAGTTGTATCCTGTGGAAGGAATTGTCAGCAGAAACTGATATGTGTATGCGGACGATCAGATGCAGCAAAGGCTTAAATGTGGGACAGCGAGTGTCAACACTGCGCCAGTGACATCACCGCCATGCAAGTAGATGAACAGGTTAATCATTTTCAATATATTTTTCTTCTCAAAAATATCATTTCTGTGATGATAATTACTAAATTAGTGGATATAGGACTGAATTTACTCAGTATTGAGCTTGATTTTCAGTGAATATTCTATTAGATAATATTTAGGATCTAATGTTTCATTTTGTAACTGTAATTATTAATTACTTTAAGATTGTTATATTTAATAAATATTGTTATTTCTTGTAACCACTAAACCAGCTTCTTGCACATAATTAATTAATTAGTTTGGGGTAGAGAACTACTGGGAGCTTAAAAATAATTAGAGACAATCAAAACCTATTCATTAAGCAAGAAGTTTCTGTTGGTAGAAAACTTGTGTGGCAAAAGAATGATTTTTTATGGTGTGTGTATTTAAAATAGTATTCTAAAGTGACAGATCCGCCAGGTGAGAATTGCCTAAATAGGGCTAGCATATATCTGTGATCCACTCACCTATATTAATGTAGTTATTAATTATTAAATATTGATAATAATTAATATATAGAGGATGCTGTCACACAACATAGTCTGAAAACCAACATTTATGCATGCAAAGCCATGAGTTTATCTAGTAATTAAATATTTCCCTGCATGATTGAGATAAGAAATTATATGATTACACAATCTAAGATTCATATACTTTTGTAAAGTGACTAACTTCTTGTAATTAAGCCAAATAATTCAGAAATAATAGAATACAAAGTGATACTTAGTTATTTTGATGCTTCAGGCTAATTTTCTTTGAGCTTTCATTAAATGGCTCAAAGAAAATGTGTCAGTTACAGCAAGCACACAAAATCTGATATCATTAAAAAATATACTCCTGTTACAAATACAATATAATACATATATGAAGTGTATCTGAATCTCCCAACATTTATAATAACAGTGTGATTTATTAATATTAGTGTCAACTTCAAAGAGTTCTAATTATATTAAAATGCCAATGACACTATACAGTTTAAGCTCAGCATACATGAAGTGGAAAGTGGATGAAATAATGAAGACACTGATGATGTAATCAAACAAGGACTGAAAATTGAATAGACCTAACTGCTCTAGTGCCATGCTCCAAAAAGATCATAAAAAGTGTGACAAAGGTAATGATAAACGAGTTACCAAAAGCACAATTGCACCATTGACCATATATTGTTATTCAGCAAACTATTGAAAATGACTTTCAAATGCATGCTAGTAATTTCTTTATTTGTAAGAAATATTCTCAACTGGGTAAGACTATGCTTATAATTTTAAAGACACTATCAGATATATTCTTGTTTTACCACAATGACAATGGTGTCTTAACATTTCAAGAAAAAATATACAACAGGTTGCTAGAAACCAGATATGTACCATACCAGAGTGTTTTGAAGCTATGTGTCTGTTTAATGAAGACATGTCCACAAAAGTGGAAGTGCAGTGGTGACACAGCAGCTTGCGAGAGTGGCGACTTTGGTGCTCTGTCAGTCGACTTCGCTGCATACAAGTGAAGTCACACTGGTCACATCGAAATTTTTCTCCATTGTTGTGTGTCTATATAAAAAATTGCCTTTTTAATAGTCCATTTATAAATTCATTCACAATAACCAAATATGGAAATAAAGTTTACAAAAGAGAGAGAGAGAATTACTAAGAAAAAATAAAATAAAAAGCTGGAGAAGCACTCTCTAAATTTAAAAAATAAATAAATATTGCAAACACAAGATTTTATTAAAATAATTTATAATTTATAATTAATAATAATATAAACATATTTAAGAGGAAAAATAATAATAAAAGTAATAATGAAAATTTATAGTATAAACTATACTTAATGCTTCACATCAATGAGGCATAACATGAAAGCCCAAGAGAGGCTTATAGTTATAAAGCCTTAACTGTAAATTAGTGTTTACCATATGACTTAATGAAGCCTGCATCCACACCGCATCCCCCCCCCACACACACACACTTTCCGGAAATCAAACAATAACAATTCAGGAAACAAAAATAATGTTAATTTAATTTTCTTTTAAAATCTTGACAAAATTATGTTTTTAAAAAAAAAATGAATGGTTATAAAATTAAAAGGATAAGTAGTTGTGCTTGAAGTTGAACATAAAAACATAGTGTCTAAAATGAATTTGTAACTTGTCATAAATTACTCTGTTGATGAATTTTTGTACTGGCTTTATGACAGGATACATAAAAAGTACAAAAAAAAAAGGAGAGGTAGGTGTCTGTGTGTGTGTGTGTGTGTGTGTGTGTGTGTGTGTGTGATTGAAAACTAACAAAGTAACATTTGTTCAATGGCAAATTAAACTACCACTAGCAGTTTACTAATTAAATAATATTATTATAATGTTAGAGCAGCAAAACTATAGTAATTAATAAATAATAAGCAAACTTCCTTATATTCAAAAAGAAAATTAGTCATGCATTTGTCATGGTTTATTTTAAAGCAAAGGAAAAAAAAATAAATCCCATTTTAGCTTTAGCCTGTTGGAGTGTTATTTAACAGAAATTTATTATGTCTGCCTTATGACATTTTAAATTTTGAAAACTGAGAGTGAGATTAATTTCAAGAAAGATAAGCTACGCTTTACCTGTTTTGTTTTGTTTTTTTAAGAAAGGTTGGCTAAAAAGTAATTTTTAGTTTTAAAAAAGGAAATAGCTACTCTTGCACATACCATACCTCATTAGCATCTTTTAGAGTAGAAACGTATGATAAGACTTTGGCTATAAGTACAAATGAAATAAATCAAGAAGAACATTTTAAACTGAAGATTCCTCTGCCTACACTGCTTACTTGCACTTGTTGGGGAAGGGGAACCAAACAATAAGTTGGCCAAAATAAACAGATCCACAGAAAAATATCATTCTCTATTCAAATGATCAATGACAATTATTACTGAATTATTATATCTACATCTGCTTATCATAATCATGCTACATGCTAATGTATTGTGAGCTATATATAAATATCATAATAATTTTATGATATTGTCATATCTCATTCAAAACCTAGGAAAAACAAATTTAGAAATAAATTAGATTAGTGTTAGAGATAATGAATTTTATCGTTAGCACTACAGTAGCTTTCATAAAGTGTGATTCCTTTACAAACTTAGCAATAGCATCATGTTAAACTCTACCTGTAGATGTTTGAACATAAAGGTGACATGAGCTGATGTGTGACCACAAAGGTTACATCTGAATCGCTGTTTCTTTGATTTTGAATCAGGCTCTGGTTGAACAACAGTGCATTTTTGAAAAATTTCATTTTGCATGGTCTCAACACTTAACTTAGCATGTGGACTGCTTTCAGATTTTGATGATTTACTTTTCTTCCCTTTTTCTTTTGCTTTTGTCATGGTGTCTTTAAGAATTGATGAATCTGACAACAAGTGATCTCTGTGTTTTGCTTCCTGTGACTGATAAGTGTTTGAACCAGCCAGTTCATCATAAACACTTTGTGCTTTATAAGAGATTGTGGAATTACTTTCAACAAGCATTGTTAATTTGTCAGAATATTCATTTAATATTTTTCTTTCTTTAGAAAAACCACCACTGAAGGTATGAGAAGCACCTACTGAAGACTTATCACTCTCACTCTCACTCTCAGGTATATTATTAATAATAGGCCTACTGATAGAATCTACTTGTTGCACCAATGCTGAATTAATATTTTCTGTTGGTAAATTGTGGAGGCTTTTAATTGATAAGTCATCTGTAACTGGATTTTCACAATCTTGTTGTAATGTCAAAAGCTTAAAGAGAGTTGACGAGCGCGTACTTGTTGGATTGATAGAAAACAAGGTACTCTGGGTTTGGTTTGTAGACAATATGCTGTGATCTGTGAAAGTTTCAGTTTCATGACAAAGCGAATTAGAACACTCAGCTGGTTTATCTCTTGGACACACTGCCTCGTCCACTCCAACAGCATATGTACTATTTCCGGAAATGATAGAGTAATTCTTAATATCATTAAGGAAATTATGTACTGGTTCATCTGGACCAGGTTCTGTCGCTAATGTTCGTATGTCTGTTTCATCACATATTTGACTGGATTTTGCCTGCATGCAGAGGTTTTCAGAATCCTGTGTGACAGAAAAAGTTTCCCAAGGGACTTGCTGATCGATAACGTGACGTGATAAATGCATATCATTTTCAAGTAATTCATTAATTTTGTCTGCTGTGCCGGTGAACGAAGTATATACAGCAGCGGCCACCAAAAAACGTTCTCTCTCACAAGCAAATAGCTCTGCCGGCGATTTAAATGCATCCCCAGTGCAAACTGAAACATGCTGTGTTAACTGAGAGTCATTAACAAAAAGACCTTTGCAACGCCGGCACAAAAACAAAATAAAATTATGCTCGAAGTCAAAAGTACCGTCTGACATGTTTGGCTATTTTTTTCTTTTGTTAAGAGTAGTTTCCCCTGCATTAAAACTTGTTACTTGAAAATAATTATAATAAACATTTATTCCTTTTAGAGATAGTCCGAGGAGATTATGTTTTTTATATTTACAATTCTTATATCTATTTCTACTGTTGATTAAATTTAAAGTTAAATTTTTTTTCCTGCATTTTTATTTTTATATTTAACCGGAACTTCCTTATATGTTCCTTTTCCGGCTGATGATACAAATGTGAGAGTGTATTTGTTATTGTGCCATTAATATCCATTCCATCTTTTAATTAATTTGAAATGTTATAACTTTGGTTGTATTCTTATAGTAATTTGAAATATTATTTAATGCAATTTTAATGATTTGTTAACTTTTATCTGTTAGAACTGTTATTTGATGTTTATTTTTAATTTGTGTATATCATGTCTTAATTGTTATGAGTTTGGCAATGGATAAAATGCTTCCTAATAATAGTAATATGTTTCTATGCGCACACTTTTAAATATTATTTTTTTTTAGATGGTTCGTTACCAGCTTGCTGTCGGCCTGCAGAAGGGTTACAAAGTAACCAGCCTTGAGAATAGTCGCAAAGAACGACCATCCCGTCGTAAAGGAGTAGGACATTTTTCCTATCTTAATTTTGTTTTATTTAACCAAATTTAAATTTAAATAACCAAAGCATAAGAGAAAAAAATAATTTTCCGAAAAAATACTTGGACTGTTTTCTAACTTTATTAATAATCTTTAGAACACTGCATTTTTGCTAGCAAAGTAGCAATGCTAGAACTGGCATCTACATAGTACATTACTACATACCCTCTGCTAAATCTCTTCTTTATAAAACTGCGTGTTTATTGTGATTGGGCCTAAAGAAAATATTACAAATACTGAAATGTACGATAGTCACTGAAATAATTATTTGGTTAGTTATATTTTCTGTCTAGCAATTTGGTGCATTGGATTTATTTATTTTTTACTTTTAACCCTTTATAGGTCATAGGGCACTTTTTGCATGTACCCTAAAGGAAAAACTGATCATCTGACGTGGCTAAATTCTTACGTACTTCTTATATCCAATGCTGATATGAAGCCTGAATTTTTAAAGCAATAGCTTTTTAAAAAATTTTTTCAGCTAAAGATTCTCAAAAATGAGGAAAAAACAAAAACTGTGCAATGGCTCTCTGAGCCAAAACTGAAAATGAATGATATAAATGTTTTTTTTTTTAGTTCCAACTGACTTGTGTAAGTAATTATAATGAAATAACAATCATAATAGTTGACATTCTTAGTTCCAATGTGGTTTATTTCTTAGCTGTAATAAAATTTCCCTTTTTTGTCAAGTCATGAAGTAAAAGGAAAGTTTCAACACTGTCACTAATGGATTTGTATTTCCTATCTGAGCAGTTTTTTTCATACTAACACTGAAATGTGTAAACATGTGTGTGTGATTCTGTATAGTTAGTTTGCTCAATTGTTCTCTGTGGTTCCTCTTGCTTTTAGAAATTGTATATGCATAATAATAATTTGATTGGCAAACATTGATGTGTTTCTTAAAATCATACTAAAATGAACAATTATTTTGTACTTTTAGAAAATCACCAAACATGCTCGATTTGTACGAGATTTGGTACGTGATCTGACTGGGTTTGCCCCATATGAGCGTCGTATCCAAGAATTGTTGAGGATCTCTAAGGACAAACGCGCACTTAAGTTCTGCAAAAGAAGAGTGAGTTGTCATTGAAACAATGAAGAATTCATATTTTAACTGCTTTGCTTTATTTTTTTAAAGAGTGCCTTCTTTATGTAATAAATGTTATTTGGATCTGTGGTGTAGATTTGCCTAGTTGTTTGGACACTTCATTCTCTGTAATTATAGATAATAATTCTACATTATTTAACCACTTGCTTGTTGTGGCATTGAGATGATATACTGGAAATATCTGCTTAGAGAAGTCAGAACTTTTATGGATTTAATTAGCTTTAAGGCTCAGGGAAATAAAAAATTCTTTATTTTTTCCACTATTGAAATTATTGTATATTTGCATTGTTCGTTGTCTTCTCCAGGATTTTATATTTTCTGAACACCTGAAATGCATTTTATGTTAATAAAAATGTTTTTCACACCTACCTTTGTTGTAAAATATATTTCCTAAGCTGAAAACGCAAAAGTTTGACTTGTAATTACAGCCATTATTTGTATTGTACAAAGGAAAATAGCACTAAAAAATATAGAAGATTGCCTCCCCTACATTATAATCATTAACAAAACCCAGGTTTTTTTTAGTTGTAATAAGTTTATTTCTTGTTTGAACCAGCATGAAGTTACAAAAGACATTTCTGAAGCATTTGAAGAAAGATATTTTTGAATGATTTTTGCTGCCTTAATTTTATACTGACAATGTATTTGTTTCTTTTCTCGTTTAGCTTGGGTCACATTTGCGAGCTAAGAGAAAGAGAGAGGAAATGCAGGTAGTCCTGCAGAAACAGAGAAAGGCCCATCAGACCGCTGCCAAATAAATGTGCAAAATAAAATCTGTGAACTTGTACTTTTGTTTTTCTTTGTACTTTATAAATCTTGTGTGTGCATGTGTTTGATTTGGTCAGATTTATTTTGGCTTAAATAATGCAGGCAGGGGTATGCAGAATTGACATGCCTGTTATCAAGCTAATTAGTACAGAAACAGACAGGTATTTCTTAATATTTCGATTAGTATTTCACATGAATTGAAATATCTAAGTTCTTTACATTCTTGGTATCAATCACTTAGTGCTCTAGATCATTTACTCAACTTGTTCTTAGCTTTAGCGTATGTCCAATTATGACTCCATTGAAGTATTCATTTATTACAATGCTTAAAGACTGATGTTTATTTCTCATAGCAAGCCATTCACACACTCTTATCCATATTTTTAAAGACTAAAAGTGATTAATGCATGCTTTATCTCCCAGTGTGTACAAGATTAAACTTTTAAATTAGTTGTTGGTCACTGTGCAGTTTAATATATGATGTGACAATCACGAAATATATTATTTTATTAAAAACTAGATTCTGGGCAATGGATTTAAACTGAAAACAGATTGGAACTTTTCAAATGAAACTAACATTTCTGAACTTGAAGTAAAGCGTATGTCGTTCAAAACTAACTTTAAAATACTTTACAGAATTGCTTTTTATAAATTGGATATTTGGGTTACTTTTGAAGTTGATCCCTCTCCCATCTTTAGTAAAATACATGTAGTGTGTATGTTTATTTCAAATATATCTCCCATTATACATCATGATATGCTGAAAGCAAGAAAATGTATTGCCTTATCTAACCATTTGTTAGAGAACCTAAAGTTAATATTTCATGATTGAAACTTAGCAATACGGTAAGATTAGCAGAGAACAGAATGGAATGGAGGAAACTGGTTGTCAGGTCATCAGTGGTGCCCCAACGTTCTACAAGACTAAGGGAGGGATGGATAGATAGAAAGTTAATGTAAAAATAGGCACTCTAAATTGGACTCTCCTATAAAGTATATATTCTTAACCCACCCACCCCTCTTTATTTCTCAAGGGGAGTTACATAAGACAGCATCTGTCACCATATTTTTTGAAAATCAGCATTAGTTTTGAATTGTGATTAGTTTTAATGAAAGTACTTAAGTAGTCAGATAATAAGCAATTATAATTGCTTTGTTTTTTTGCAATTTTAGTTTAATAGTAATGGTTGTACTAAAATGGAAAAAAAATGTAGGCTGCTTTATAATAAAGAAAAATTCAACACGTGAATAGCTTGAATGCACTTTTTTTATTATAACACAAGAAACATGGTATTGGACATTTAGTAAAGTAATGGAAAAACCCGTAAATAAAAGTGAATTTTTAATTTAATTTTACTAATCATCTGGTCTTTAATTTTTTAAAATTAAATTTGGTATACCAGCAGACACTGAAGATAAATGTTTACAATTAGATAAAATCTAATTAAAAAAGAAATGTTTGGTTTAATTTTGCTAATACCAGCAGAAAATTGTAAAAAAATTAGCAAATTACTTCAACTTAATGCATTTATGTATTGAAAAATCTACAAGAAGTATTTGTGTAAGATTAGGAAACTTTGTGCATGATTTTTAATTAAGTAATGGAAATATGCTACAAGATAGCTAGTAAGAAACACTATTCCCTCCCCATCATCACTAAAAATCACTTTAAATATGTTAAATACTTAAAAGCACAATGGGTTTTTTAATTTTGTTTTGGGTCTAAAAAACAGTTTTGACAAGTACATTTCAAAGATTTACTTCCTTTATGTTTGTCCATGAAAAATGAATGCAGCTTAAATAGATGTGGAGTTTGGTTTTCTTTTATGTTGTAGAAAGAATATATAGAACACTTCATAAATCTTGATAGCAAAATGACTGGTTACTTATTTGAAAATAATTCTATCTGCAGCATGTTTGTGCTAGACAGTATGAGCATATAAAAACTTAATTCCAGTTGTAAGCAATGGTGAAGAAAATCATGTATAATGCTATCTCTATAATAAACATTTTCATTATGATACCATTATAAAATCTATACAAGAAAAGGCTGAAGCATGTGTCTTAATAAAAAAATATTTATAAATCTGTGTATTCTATAATAACATAATTCACTATATAAAATAATGCCAATGAATAAAATAGTTTTCACAGCTGAAAGGAGAGTATCAAACAACTTTTGCTAAACAAATTATACTTGCCCACTAAGATCTAAAGTTATGAGCCTTAGAAATATAAACTATTCTAAAAGAATATTTTTTTAACTTTGCAGTTTCTGAAGTCAGCTTACGTTTCTTTTTATTTAAGTAGCTTTTTAAAATTGAAAAGCAGTGGTAATTTATCAGAGGTAAACACATTTTTTTTACTTTTTATTGGAATGAAAGTTTTGTTGCCAAGTCATTTAATAGAATATATTCTTCCAGTTGGAAATGCACTTCAGTAACACCCGTTTTGTAACCATTAGTATCCCAAACTCTACTATCCAATATTATTGTAGGTCTGCAGTTTAGAAATATTGCTTAGATACACGTACTAAATTAGTTTGTGTGCTTAAGTTAACAAATACAAGCACCAACACATAATAATAATAGCATTATACTGAATAATTTGCTAGAAGAGTTTTTATACCATAACAAAACATAAAATGAAAAACATAGATTGTCAGGTTCTGCTTATTATTCCTTTCACAAAAAAATTCACATTAAGGCATACAACAAACAAACCATAAAGCTTTCTACAATGTTGCCAACTAAAAGGAATTATCTTTTCTGGTTTCCACAGGATTTGACATCAGGGAAAAAGTGTATCAGTTTTTTTAAGAACTGTGTTTGCTAATCTCAAAATCCATCAATTTCTAATACTGCAATAATATAGGAGTTCGTCGAATCATAATGTTTACAAACAAAAATTGCCACTCGATATTTTATTTTTTTTAAAAATTACTTAAAGTAATTGCATTGAATTTTGAAAAAAATAACAAATTTATGCTGTTGGTTGTATTTTTCATAAATACAACAAAATTATATAATTTATAATATAAGTGTTTATCACATTTTGGAAACTAGAGTTGAAATGGAGTGGTGGTGGGGGGGGGGGGGGGGGGAGAGATTAAAAGAAGAATTTAAGAATGAAATAGATAACTGAGTAATCGTGATGTAATGTTCACATGTCCAAGAGTCAAAGAACATAAGCTAAATATAACAACAGTTGAGTGTAAGAAAACTGCCACTTAATAAACATTCTGAGTTAATCTGTAAAGTGTTGTTGAAATGACTACTGACCCATGTCTTCTGAGACCACTACTGATTACCAGTAAGCAGCTGTAGGTTTTCTCTAAACAAATTAAAATGCTTTTTGATCGGAGTGGGGATTACATAGAAAATTGTGTAGATAATGTTTACCTTTAATCCCATGGAAATGTTCTATAAAACAAAATATTCACCAAAAAAGTAAACATTTACAATTTTTTTCTTAATTTTGATGTTTCTTAACATGATCAATAGTGAAAAGAACCGTTTGAAATTGTTCAAAGATGTAGATATTTGGAAGATTTTAATAAAGGAAAAAAAATGAAGCAATGAGAAAAGGATGGATATATATCTTTCACTGTGGGGAAAAAATCCATCAATGTGACTAACAACTGCCAGTCTTCATCATACTATAACTTGAATACATCTTGTTGACTGAAATGATTACTGAATTCTTAAGAAACCGAGGAGTGAAAAGACATGCAGCTTCTGCAATCAAAATGTTTTCGATAGACATCATTAAAGACTGTGTATTGATTAGTGTTACTCTTCAACTAATAAACAATAAATCAAAAAAACATTTTAAGAAAGTAAATTAAGCTTAAGTGCCATCTGTGAGAAAAGCAAGAGAGGAATGCACACATTAATTTGGGATCATTTTATTGTGTCAGAATAGAAGGTCATCTTGCATAGGTCAGAGAAAGAAGAAATAGTTTATTTTCCAAAGTTAAGATTGAGGAACAAGTCTGGTACATATTCCTATAAATTAAAATTTATTTACAGGAATGTTGCATAAATTGGGGGGAAAAAAAAGTAAGCGTGAGAATGTTTATGGGCATTTACTTTGTGTTAAATTAATCATGAAATAAATTAGAATCTTGAATACAAAATTACAATAAATTTAAAGTGATATAGACTAAGGTGAATACCCCAACATTTCTGGGGAATGCATTCCATAAACTGCTGGACATTAATATGCTGCATAAATATTCAAGACACATTAAACTATCATTTAATTTTGGAAATGTCTTGCAACAAAATTTAAAATACTTTCAATTTAAGGATCATTAACCAGTTTTGAGACTTTTAGTTGATGAGTTTTAATATTAAGGAAATGTTCATTTTATTTAGTGTTTCACTTTATTATTTTTTCTTTCAACTGATGAAGGAATAAGACACATAAACTTGTGTGTATTTGTTGACCAATTGTTTTTGTACAAGAGGAAGTACAGAGAAAAATTAGAGAGACTTTGCATGATTCAAAGTTCCAGAATAGCAATTAAATTATTTTTCTTAGGCTTTTTTCATTACCTGATAAACAAAATGTAAAGCAGATCAAGTTGAGTGGCAAACAGGCCAGATCAAGTGAGTATATTGCAAGGTTTGGAGGGTGGTTTGGGGTATAGAGAAGGGAAAGTATGCCATAATTGCAAAGAATTTTCACATTAATAGATCTGGAATGTTTAGCCTGAGAAACCTTTAACTTGAGACTTTAGAACATGCTGCCCATGTCCTGAGACAAACTGCAAGCAGCCTTCAGTCAAGAATCAAAGTACATCAACAAAAACAATTTTAAAAAAAAAATTGACAGCACATTTTTTTTTCATGTTGCCAGGGAACTTTTTTGTCAATAGCAAGTGAGTGTCACTTGAAACTTAAACTCAGTTCAATCTATGTTTATGTTGTACTTGGTCATAGGAAATATTCACTGAATTCTATTTAACTTTCAGTTGTTTCAAATGACTGAAAAAGCCGATTTCTCCATCATGCTTATTTTTTTATTAATCATATTATTTCTCCACTTCAGCTAATTATTTCAGACTGTCAAATGGCTTTAGGCAGTTACTGAAATACTTGTCAAGGAAAATTTACTAAAGTTAATCCTTGTAGCATTGCTAAGAGCAAATATGCTTGTATTTCACTCTCTATGGGCAATCTGGCAAGAAGAGGCTTCAGTCTAGTTAAAATTAATACTCTGTTTACAGTCTTACAGTTAATTTTGAAATTTTTTTTCTTTTCTCTCTAGATGTGTAGCATCTTCAAAATAAACATGGCAGACTGTGTATCCAGCCTCTGAGAATACACATAAATAGAGTATATGGATTCACATTGACTATTCTGATCATGTGGAGCTAGACAATTATCACAGTGACATATTTGTGAATTTCTACTTAAACCATGGCAGACACCATTGTTAAATGGACTAAATATCAAAACTAACATGAAATTCAAGAAAATCTGGTCTGAATGCTAAATGTTGATGAAGAGCTTGTGATGGGAAAAAACTGCAGTATAGAGATTGAGTTGGAAGGAGAAAATAGTTACTGAAGATGAGAAATTGTAAGTGGCTAACAAAATGAAATGTGAAGATCAGAAAACTGGGGATGTTGCAAAAGCTTTAACTGTTCAAGATATTACAGGACAAGGCCTGAACTCAGGAAAAAGGTCATAAAGGATATTACTGAGGATTTGAATATGTATTAAAATCTGCAGAGAAAAGTGGTTTTGAAAATGTGAGCAATTAACAAAGATTTACCAGAAAAAAACTGAACAGCTTGAAGAAAGTATGCCAAGAAAGCTTGTTTATTGGAAGTAAAGGCAATGATAATTTTCTTTTTAAACTGTAAAAGGGCGATGATCAAGGTCAGACTGTAAAAATGTGCTACTTGAAAGAGACGCCCTGCAGCATCTGTCCCTGAAGAAATATTTTGCTGAGAAATAGATGGAATGGAGGAGTCTGGCCTTGAGCCTCTTTATTAAATTTATTTTATATTAATTTTAAAAAAAAATTTCATGGCTGGAGAAAGATAATCTCCAAAGAATCCATTGTCAAGCAGTAGTCAGTATGAAAAGCAACACGATGACAGGAATAAAAAGAGGTGCAGAAAATGAATTACCTATCAATGATGGGAGAAATGACGGGAGGCTGACATTAAATCCCAAGGGAAGATAATTCAACATAAAAAGTAATTAGATTATAGTGTGAAGTTCACAAAATAAGAAAAGACTTGAACATTTCACAATGAGTATTATTATGAGATGATCTCAGAGGGTGTATTACTTATCAAACCTTTAAGTTTCACATATTATGCTACCTGTTTTCACTGTGTTAAGGGGAGCATAGACAGATAAATAAGATTCCTATTTTCTCCTCAACAGATGTACAGCTGTTTGAATAAAAATAATAAACTGATTCCAAGCAATTCTTATTTCTATCAGTTGGATTTAATGACACTTTCCTGTCAATTCTTTTTCAGTGATTGCATAATTCTATAGAATACTTCAGTAACTGCTGAGGGGAAAAAAAAAGCATCGCAGACTGCTTGAGCTTTTGACATTTGATGCTAACTAATTATCCTGTTTGATGTCAATAAAAGCTTGAAATATTTAATTTTTAAAATGAAACCAGAATTTTTGTCAAAAAATTAAATAAAAATATAAAATCAAAGCACCTGAGTTTTAAACAAGACTTACCACCAGCTCTTAATTACATGTGATTTAGTTAAAAGAATAGTTGCTATAGGCAAATGTGCTTTTAAATTTGTCTCATCACACTTTGGCTTACTTGGCTTGACAATTGTGCACAATAATTTGACTCATTAGTGCAAATCCTAGTGCATAAATGATTTATAAATAGATGTGTAATCACCTACAAGTTTCAAGCCACTTTTGCCACAAAATATACTAGTTGTTATGAAAAGGGCATCATTTATGATAATTATTGTGTACTTACTTTTAAATTTAGAAAAGACCATATTCCAAACTACTATTGCTACTGCAAGTTCAAAATTGCTTACCTTCCATGCAATTTATCATTGGACTGCTCTGAGATCTAGTGATCTGTTTTTGTCTTGAAAGTTAATGTTAAGTATTGCAATTGATAAAGAAAGGTATGCAACTTTGAATCATGTTATCATTATAAGGTTTTACTATTCACTGAATTGTGTTATCATTACAAGCTTTTACTATTCACAGAAGTGTGTTATCATTACAAGGTTTTACTATTCACAGAATTGTGTTATCATTACAAGGTTTCACTATTACTACTGAATTGTGTTATCATTACAAGGTTTTACTATTCACAGAATTGTGTTATCATTACAAGGCTTTACTATTACTACAGAATTGTGTTATCATTACAAGGTTTTACTATTACTACTGAATTGTGTTATCATTAGAAGGTTTTACTATTACTACTGAATTGTGTTATCATTAGAAGGTTTTACTATTACTACTGAATTGTGTTATCATTAGAAGGTTTTACTATTACTACTGAATTGTGTTATCATTACAAGGTTTTACTATTACTACAGAATTGTGTTATCATTACAAGGTTTTACTATTACTACTGAATTGTGTTATCATTACAAGGTTTTACTATTCACAGAATTGTGTTATCATTACAAGTTGAATTTTGAATTTTTTTTCCTTATCCAAATTCTGTCTGTTGAATGCACATTCATTCAATAAAAAAATAAATCCAAAAAAACTGTATATATAATGTAGAATATAATTCCTCTATCCTACAAAAGAAACTTGCACAATTAATTTAAATAAAAAGTAAACAGTTATATTGAAACAAAGATGAATTCACTGGGATCAATGAGTGCTATATAGTGTGAATGATTAAATAATCCTAACAAAGAAGTGACATATATATATACAGTATATGTATAGGTAAATGACAAATAATGAATATAGAGATTTTTTAAAAAGGCACAATATAGTATAGTTTTATTAATATGAACAAATATTCTTTTCAAACAATGTATTTTGCTCACCATATTGCATCAATTTTTTAAAAAATCCAATAACAATTGCACATTTGTAAAATCATTGAACTACAGGAGTCACTCAACATGCATTCAGTCAATATTTCCTGAATAAGTGCTTAACTACTGCCATCCATTCTTTCAAAATGTCAGATTCTTGCAATAAAACACTGGACACTTGTGAATAACCATACTAAAAGGAAAAAACATGAAAAAATACCATGTCTCCAGTACAATGGTATTATCGTTTTAACAGATGAATAGAAAGCATGCTTTCTGTGAAGATATGTGAAACAGAATGATCAATACTGCACACAAGTTCATGATTAAATAGTAGTGTGTGATGAGCATTCATATCCATAATAAAAGGAATGTTATTTAGCAAAATAATTAAAGAAAAACAATCTAAAATGATCTTGCAAAAATATACAACTGAACCAGCAGATAAACATTCTAAGAAAGATTAATCGGCAAAGATTTCATACTTTATGAGAGGAAACACTTTGTCTCAAAGTCAAAAAGTATTCAACTTGGCATTCAAGAGACAAAAATGTTGAAAAATCAATCCAAATGTAAAAAAAAAAAAATGTATACATATTTATAGGGAAAATATTTGTAAAAACTTTCACCAAGAACATCCACTTTGAGAGGTTAAAGTTCACTTTAATCACAGCTCATAGATTTCTTTCTTTTGATACATGTCAGTTTTAAAAAAAAATTCTGTTTTGAGTTGTACATATTCTTTTCTAGAAACATTATCAGAAATGACTGCTAAGTTTTTATTCACAACTGCTGAAATTTCTAAATGGTATAAACTCTGAACAACCTTCAAACAAAAGCATGCATGCAAATGCTCAGAGGTCCCCTGCTTCCTGTGATAAATCCATAAGCAAGGGAACAATTATGATCAGGACCGTTTCTTTTTGTTAGAAGAAGGTATGTCAAGTTTTAGCTCTCGATATTCAATCTGAAACAGAAAGAATTGTACAAACATTTCTTGAGTCATACAAGTCATATGCTTAAACATTTATCAGTATTTAATCAGTATCATTCATTGCAGAATGTGAGTAAACATTAACAAATTAATTTATAGGAAGAATATATAAAATAATTAATGATACTTTACAAATCATTGTAAGGTGAAATTTTGAGAAAAAATAATCCTGGGATTACACTGAACCTGTATATTATTGCTTTAGATTAACATGATTACAAACCATTATCAATGTTTATTATCTAAGCTTTAATAAATGCTCATTTATATTTTATAACTTTTATTCTACAGAAATCCTTGTATTTGCAACTCCCAAGAATGCATTTCCAGCTTTCAATACTGATCTTATTTATCAAAAAGTGAACTTGGGATAGATGAATGTGTGAAGTCTAAGTTTCCACTCCTCTTTTATTATCAGGTATCACTGTATAAAAGCTGCACAGACTTTGGCAGAATGTACATTTTACAGAAATTAAATCCTTGCAAACTTTAAAAAGAATTGTGACAAATCAATTATTATTTATTTTTTAATTCTATTACAGAAACAATCGTTGTTTGTGATAAACCCCTGCCAAACGGTTATTGAAAGTTAGGTTTATTTTTCTATCTAGGAATAATAATGCTTTCCACTGTTAAACTTACCACTTCTCTATCACAAGGCACCCTTGAGAGAAAATCTAAAACTTCATTGTTGTTAATGGCTTTTGGTTGACGTAACTTTTTGGTAAATTTGTTGATACCTGTGATTACGAATACAATATTACATCATACAACTGGTCAAATATTTGTCATAGAAAAATATTAAAATTAATAACTCCAGAAATAATGTGAAATCGATCAATAAATTTTATAAACAGTATAATCCTTACAATGGATATGATCATTATTCAAGTATATAATTACACCTATATTAAGAAACTATCTCTTAAGTAAAATTTCACACAACTAACTTCCTTTAGCTAAAATGTCACAACTATTTTTCTTCATGGAAAGGAAGGTCACAAATGTCTCACTGGACTCTAGTTATGTTCAAATTCGAAGTGATTAGAATAGAGTACTTCTTCAACAAAGAAACTTCCAGTCCATCCCCATTGGACAAAATGTTACTATAAGTTAGAAAATCTACTCATCCAGTTGGAATCGGTATGGATTGCGTCAGCAATTTTTTAGCATATTCTCAACTTGAGTTGTTTACTCCAACTGGCACTTACAAAATACCATCATGAGTGCCCAAGGTCAGGTCACTTCAACAATTTAACAATTTATATAACAATTAAGTTTAGAAATAGAGATAGGCAAATTTACTCCACCACACACAGTATTTGCATAAAACAACTATGTTTTTTAATGTAAACACTTACTTTTAATCTTCTAAAGTCCAACAGTCTACAGAATAAAAAACCCAAACTTTTACAGGTATTTAAAAAAAATCTTTATCACTTTTCATCATCAAAATCATCATACTACTGTTGTCTTATCATTGTCAACTACAACAATAAAATGGACACTTACCCCAAATTAAAACAATAATCCTTAGAGGAACCAGATAAAGGATAATGGCAGCAACAGAAAGCACAACTACTGCTAGTGTTGACAACCAGGGAACACTCCAATTAAATGTGCTATATAAAGAGAACAAACATCCAAAGTAATTTATTATTCAGAGAACAAAGTATCCAGTTAAAATAAAAAATTTTGATGGTATCAAGTGCTGTTGAAATTGTAAGGTATTAGAACATATGAAGGGTGATTATTTTGTTGTTGTGTGTTTAATCTTTTCAATGAAATTATAATTTGATTGTTCTGGTACATGCATGCTTTTTCTTCAATATTATCATTACAGCAGAATTTAATTTAATTAAATCACCTAACACAAGAAAGTAGAATGCTATTTAAAAGCATATTCAAACGGAACATTTATAAATTCCTTTTATATCTGTTCTTTTGTGTATGTTCATTTGATTTATATAAATCATTACTTTTCTTTTATTATCTTTCTTTTATTTAATATTATTTTCCTTATGTTGCAAACAGTGCAACTTAAGATTTGTATTGTGTATATCATGTGTAAATTCAGTAAAATACTTAGAGCATTTCAAAGAATAAGTTCAATAAGAATAAAATATCATCATCATCATCATCATCAATCAATCAATCAATCAATCAATCAATCAATCAATCAATCAATCAATCAATCAATCATCATCATCATCCAGCCTTTTTCTTAACCTCTGGTAACTGTCAGTTGTAAACCAATGACTTGGAATCTTACTCTCTGGGAGATCCGAGGTCTTATAGAGGATATGGACACTTCCGAAGAGTGCTGCTTTTAGTAGTGGGGTGAGTCTGTGGTTTATTTAGATAGCCTTCCAACTCAGATTTTATGTTCCCTTAGGCTTTTATTATTATTATTATTATTATTATTATTCAGTCTTTTCACAACTTCTAATGACCATCAGTTAAGAGGGGTCTTGGAGTCTTACCAACATTCTGGGAGATCCAAGGTTTTACGAAGGATGTGGGCATTTCCAAATGGGGTGAATCTGTGGTTTCTAGGTAGTTTATTCAGATAGTCTTTCAACTCAGATGTTATGTTCTCCAAGGCTCCTATCACCTGCATGTTTCACTCCTGTTTTTACATTGCACAGTTTATGGATTTCTAATCTGAGATCATGGTATTTTGCTATTTTTTCCTCTTTCTTTCATGTTTTTATCACTTGGAACAGCAACATTGATTATTATTGCTGTTCTGTTAGATTTATTTAGAATTAAAATGTCTGGTCTTCATGCAGGAATCACTTGATCTGTTCTTATCTCAAAGTCCCACAGTATTTTGTTCTTGCCTTCTTGCCTTCTTGCCTCGATGACTGCTTCTGGTATTATTATTATGCTTCAGGATTAACCACCAGCAAAAAAAAAATTAGATGACAGAAACAATAAAAAAAATAGAGAAAGTACTAGATAAAAAAATTAAAGTTTAATTTAAACCATAATGCCTAAAGATTATATCTAGAGATCACAATATAAAGGCTATAAAGAAAAATTTATAGGAAAATAAATCTACTTTGTAAAATCTGTATTCAAAATAAATACAGAAGTTATGGGTACATGTACAGTTTGATGGCTGCTCCCATTGATTGCCATGACTGCTGGTTAAACAGAATGGTTGTAGCATATGTTCTATTAAACAAAGAGATAATTCTTATTACAGACAACTCACTTTTTAATCCGTTCACCAAGGGAAGCAACCTCATCCATGCCCTGCTGTACCTGCAGACACACATCTTGTATGGACTGTAATCTTTCCTTAAAGCTTTTCTTCTCTTCCTGAGGAAATAGATATAAAATATCAACTCAGTAGTCACGTTTTGAGGGCTCTTATAACTCTTTATCACATACACCACTAGCCAGTACAATCAAAGGCACTTGTCATTAAGGTTTCAGGAGGGCATTTATATTTGTAAATGGTCATGAGACCATTCTACTAGTGTATAGTCTGCCTATCAGTATTAATGGCAAAAGCAGAACTTCCTTGCTCCTGACACAAAACCCATACTTTCTTGTAGAGAACATCCAACAGAAAAATAACAATGTTCTCAAGTTTAGAAGAAGAAATTGTCTTTACACCATGAAGAAAAAACATCTTTACACATTTTAACAATAAACAATTATTCTGACTATTACCAAAGAAAATACAGCATTGAAATAAGGAAAATTTCAATGGCCAAAGATCATACAATCTTAGTAATAAGAAAAGATCATGCTAACTACAATTTTAAACTGTCTCTAGAGGCATATGTGTACCCAGGTGTTCATAATATAAGATACCCATCTACAGAAGCAAAAACCTCAGATTTTACAACCTTATTCCTTCATTAGGCTTGACTGCAATATGGCTCGATTACTGGTGCATGCAAAGGAGCAGAGATATGCAATGATAAAATAACATCCTTTCATAGTTGAAATGTTTAAAATAATAACAAATACTTTTAAACATTTTTTAATTAAAAACATGAAAGTCTGTTTACTAAAGTTGACCTCATGAAAAGTAAACAAATAAAGACATAGGTCAGAGAAGATATTAAATAGCAATTAGCATGTTAATTTACAAATATCATGACTAAATAAAATAATAGATAAATGACACTGAACAGATGGTTATAAATCTGTTGAACTGTTCTGCCAGGTAAAGTGTAACATATATAACAATGAATTTATTTTTATTTAGAGAAAAAATTTAAATTAAATGATAGAGATATATTTGTATTTACAAATATGATTATATAAATGTGTCAGTAATTCAATTATCAGTGATTCAAGGAATCAGTCAAAGAATTTAGAGAGCTGAGGAGAAAGATATATTTTTGAGGGTGTGAAAAAAAGACATTGTTTATTTGAGAGCAAAGATATTACAAAATTCAATAACTTTAATATATAAGTGACTTATCTTTCTCATACATATTTATTCATACATATATGCAAGCGCTTATACCTACATTCACACAAAATTATCCAATCTTAAACACACTTTCAGAATTTTTTACTTTAATATTTGTGAATAATGGAAAATGGTTAGGGAGTTTCATTATACTATGCAAGTTCATTACTCATGATGAAGATTTATATTGAACATTACTATCAGTATAATAATTATTATATTAAAGAATCATGCTAACAAACTGTGCATAAGGACCAATATTTATAAAGAGTCATGATTAAAAGCTGTAATGAGTAATATAAAGTAGACTTAATGACCTACACTTGGCACTGTTTACTGTGATCACATCTGTCAGTTGTATTCTGAGTTTAACAAAAAATGATTCTTCCAACATCAACTGTAAGAGTATAACCCTATGGTGTTGAAAATTAAAATATGTATGTATACTGTACTATAAACAATGCATTTATTTCATCTAGTAAAAGAAAAATCATTAAATTAAAACAAGCTGCAGTATTGCTTTTGTATTTAATAGTATTTCTGGAACAACTAATTGTTTTTCTATCTGCTTGAATGAAGTATCTAAATGTATTTTAAATAAGTGATTATTGAAACATTAATTATTGAAAACATTCAAATATGTTAATTTCTTTCCAAGCCTATTAAGATAGTTTTTGAGAAACGGAAATTGAGCTAGTGACTGAAGGATGTCAATGAACAATGCAAATGCACAGTGTAACATTAGGTGTGTGCATGGGTATTATACATGTACAAATTGGAAATGGAGTTAAAAATGGCCACTAACTTTGTTTAGACTGTCTGAATAATGTGACTTACTGGAAACTGCTTAAATTTTCTTCAATTTTAGTGTTTATATAAAAAAAAGATTTTAAGAAAATCACTAATCCTATTTATAAATGAAAATTAGTATAAAAAATCTTTTAGGATTCTAATGATTTGAAGTTCAACCACTATGCAGACATTATTTCCAAGAATTAACTCATAGTTTGATGCTCACAAGTGGAAACTGATTTCATTAAACAATATCAACAAAACTTTATATGCTTCTTGATGATATTTTGAAGCCATTTTTAAAATATGAATCAATAAAGTGTCTGACTATAACCAGTAATCGTAGTAAACAGCTCCTAGTGCACCTGTATATCATATCTATATCTGATGTGCAGTATCGATCGTATCATTAACAACGCAGCATATAATATATATTGCATAAGCAGTGGTATTAGTGGCTTTAGAAAAGTGTAGTCTTATAGCCCAGAGGGAAGGCAGTATTTTATAGCAGCAAAGCATTAAAATGTCTTCACAAAACTCTAAATTGTACTAAAGTATGAAGTTTGACAACCAGAAGACATTCGGTATCAGTGAAAAGAAAACAGTACATAACCTGGAACCAGCAAAAACAATACATAAACCAAAAAGTAAAATAGCAAAATAAATTTATCAATACAGTTTAGATAATAACAAGAGTTAAATACTGAATACCCAACCACCAGCAGATAGCCAACATAGCCAAAAAGGAAACCCTTTGGCAAAATGATTAGTACTAATTTTGAAAACTAGAAATGTTAAAAATAACCACTAAAGACTTAGTGGAGTTGCATCTTATGTAGGGGTTACATTTTGATTTCAGTGCATAAAACAAAAAAATATGATGATGATGATGATGATTAGTATAGCACACATATAATGAACTATGAGACATCAATAAATGTCTTTTAAAATTCAAGTACAGTTTTTCCTTCAGTGATGAACTGATTGCTGTTTATAAAACTAAGGCAGCAGGTGAAATATATGTAGTTGGCTTGCATCAGAAGCCAGTTATATGCATAAAATATATATGTATCTTTAAATACTAGTATTACACTCAACAATGGAAGATTTTGATGCTTTGACAGGCTTAGACTGACTGAGAGTGCAGCAGATTCATACCTTTTATCTCACTGTTCACTCCTGGTTGTAGGCAAAAATCCCCACACTATTTTTTTTGTTATTGTTTGTTCTTTTGCCGAGCATATATAGTTGAATTATCCTTAAGTTAAATGTGCATAAGATCAACTCCACTTTATATAAAAAGGAGAACAAAGACAAATCTAGAACCATCCTAGATGATGATAATGGAAAAAACAATCAGTCCAAAATAATATAATAGTTACGAATGTTACTGTAATAAATTCCATAAAAAAGAATAATATATAATGAAGAAATTTAATGATAATTAGAGCATGTTATACCTATGATGCAAAATATAAAGGTTAATAAAAGCTAGTAAAAAAGCTAGTAAATAAAATATGTGACTAAATTATAAACTAAAGATGAAATTTCAAGAAACATTACAGATGTCTGAAATGTGATTCAGTTTGCATAATGGAGTGATTGGTGGCAACATGTAGAAATATGTTAGTCTCATCTAATTAAACCCTATTCCATATTTGTTTACAGAAGAAAATATTTAAACTGTGCTTTTTCTTACCTTTGGCTGAGGTATCTGTAAAGAATTTTAATTGCACTGAAGTGATTTGCAATATATATATATAATTATATTAAAGTCTTAGATTTAACAATTTGAAGTAGTAGCTTTGATTAATTATGCATGAAAACAAGTTCAAATGAATTTGCATTTAGAGATCACAATAAAACTAAGTCAGTATGGCTGCCATAGTTATGATCCAGCATTCTCAGAAAATAAATTTATGAAATTGAATGCATATTTAAGACTGATTTTGTTGTATTTGAAGAAAGCTAGATGATAACATAATGTTAGATATATTTTTAATTTGGCAAGGTAAAATGTTTCATCAATTCAGTACTTTAAAGTGGTGGGGTGAAAAAGAAAATCAGTAGTCTCATGGACAAGATGATTGAAATATCTGTCCACCAGTAGTGACACTAAGATTAAGGCCGTACTTCACTCCATATACAGAAGCAATAACAATAATAACTAATGAACATTGAATCCAAACAGATTTGTGATACCTGAAATGAAATATATGACTAATTCAATCCATCCAGGAACAAAGATTTGTTCATAAGGAACCAGACCTACTGTTTACCTCATGAGCTCAAACTGGATTAAATTGTATCACTTTAGTTGGTGTCAGGATCCTAAAAAAATGATCAAATTCATCCATTGTGATGAAACTTTTGAATCATATTCTCAAATCTCTTCATATTTCTGAATTGTAAAGGTGATCGAGTTACATAGTTTTAGGTATAGGGAAGAGGTCTGCCAAAATCTCTCCCCCCCAAAAAAAAAAAAAAAAAAAAGTAAATGTAAACATATTATTGAAAATATATTGCCATAAATTGTGTGAGTCAAATTCTATCAGCACATATTATTCAATATAACCTTTAAGATAGAAGTTATAATATGTGACTTTTTCAACTAGCTAGACTACAGAAGACTTATGTGCATGAATGATGCGTGTGATGGTTAAATATGTAGGGATTCATATGCATTTCTGCAAACTAGCAGATGACTCAAAGTGATCCCCAACTAACAACAGTAGCAGTTACTGCTCATTTGATAAAGAAAGACATGTCTCTCCCTGATTATTGGGTATATCGGCAGTGAGAATCCAACTATGAACAGTGATATATTTGCTTAACAGTTATAAAATTAAGAAGTCACGCAGTAGTGTCACAAGCAAATACTCTTCTCAGTTCACTTGTAATTTTAACATGTTCATTATATGCCATTTTAACATGTTCATTATTTGCCATTTTAACATGTTCATTATTTGCCATTTTAACATGTTCATTATTTACCATTTTAACATGTTCGTTATTTGCCATTTTAACATGTTCGTTATTTGCCATTTTAAAATGTTCGTTATTTGCCATTTTAACATGTTCATTATTTGCCATTTTAACATGTTCATTATTTACCATTTTAACATGTTCATTTAAAGGGGACAGTGAACAATTTATATAAATTAATACAAAAAGTTTTCCAATAATGGTAACCTGTTCTAAATAAAACTTTAAAATGAAAACAATGAAGCAATATACCAGTGTAAATTTAAAAAATCCAAAACTATTAAGACCTAAGTAATGATGATCAGATATGTTAATTTATAGACTGTAAGTATTTATCATTATTCCCAATGATTTTGCATCTAAAAAAATCCCAAATAAAACAATACAGAGCAACATTTAAAGATATTGTCAATTTTATGAATAAAAATTTTGAAATAAATGCTTGTGCATTATGCTTTCTTCGATGAAAAACACTGATCCGTGGTGAATCAATAAAATACCAGTCTCTTTCTATATATTGAGTAGCTATGAGTTAGCACTAGCTCCAAAAATGGAAGATTATTGGTTTAAGTCCAAAGATATTTCTTGACTGGTCTCTCACCTATACACTAGCTCATGAATGTTGAACTTAGCAGCCATAATTCAAGTGTTTAGAACTTGTTCAAGAATTAATACACATAAATATCCATTGTTTTAATTATGTATACTGGTGACTTATGTGACTCCATAAGTGTTTAGAACTTGTTCAAGAATTAATACACATAAATACCCACTGTTTTAATTAGGTACACTGGTGACTTATGTGACTCCATAAGTCTAAATGTAGAGAACAATGTGAATAGCATATTATAATATTTTTTTTGTGGAAAAATTAACAAATAATAATAATAATAAAAGAACAGAAGCAAATATATCATTTTATAGTCTGAACAAATTGTTTAAAAGCAAGCAAAACTTAAATGTTTAACAAAATATTTTTTAAAAGAAAAAAGTTAAAATAATATTAATATATAAAAACTTTAGAAAAAAGTACTCCAGCTTTCTTTGACATATTCAACTGAAGTAAAATAATAAAAAAAGAAACAACTCTAAACAAATAAGAAAATGTTTTCCTTACTGTGTCGATTTCTGTTAACTCATTAATAACTACAGTAAACTGGGTACAACAAAAGTAAAAATTAAAACAAATTACATCAGTAAAATGATTAAACACTTGTGTATATGTTAGTCAACTAAAAACTATCTAAACCACTGAATGCAAATGACAAATTATATGAAAAAATCTCATGCATTTCACTAAAAGAGAAGAAGATCATGAATAAACAGTCAAGCAGTCAAGAAACTATACTCAATTCTTTAACTACATAATTAAGAGAGGTTACTGCTGTAAATGTCTGTCAATGCTCTTTAACTATTAAAAAAAGTCTAGTACATAAACAGACAAAATCATATTTTAAAAAAATATGGAAAAATTCTTATAGAACCAAAGTAAATTATTGATAACCTCTAAATCCATGTTTGTATTTGATTGTTTCTTTGTAATTAAATCAGTAAAAGCAAGCAGCAGGCATACTAGTTATAATGTTTTTCATGCATTCAACACTATCAATAATATTAAATATATATATTTTGGTATATACAGTCTTACTGGAATATTACAAACCTCCACCATAACTGAAAGACAGAACAATTTAAGTGTTTGACATTATCTTAATATTTTATGAGCAAATCAGAAGAACATATATGCAGAGTGATTGGAAATGCTAGATAAATGGATCTGAAGTGATGACATGATGAGATATGACAGGTAAAAATAAGCCTCAAAGGTGATGGCATGATTAAAACATATGGGTGATTGTTGTCTTTAGAGATAGAGACTGGAAGATAGATTATATTGTCCACCTTCCATTGTATTTTGAAGCTGCATAAAACGCATATCTGTATAAGGAATGAACTATTGTCATTTGTCACCTGAGATATGCTATAGTATAGATATATTCACCCTTCCAGAAATTGACCATTCAGTGCACCCTCTGACCACTGTACTGTGTAAGGTTAATTAGATTTGTCTGTCTGGAACCAGACAACCTAAACAGTAACAGTAAAAATGACATCTGTTCTCTTGGTGTTCACATTAATTATTTATACACTGCAACATTCAGAGATATATCATGTCTACTGCACATAAACTTGTGGTATTGCCTTGAAACTTGTTTAAATAAAATTGCTGCCTAGTTTGATCTGGTGATGTATCATCACTCTTATATAATCCCCTTCTGTAATAATCAAGGGCTCTTATTATTCTTTTGTATGTACTTCCCCTATAATCTACCTATCTATTCTTCAATCTATCCAGTATACTGATCTGCCTATACATGCATACTGGGACTGTACTTAGGTGAGTGGGGTGGGTGAGGGTGTTGGATGTTGTTAGAAATAATATAATACTCTCATCTCCAACAAAATAAGACATCACTGGAATATCAACAAAACTACAGAGGTAGTAACTGATTAAACTGACAAGAAACAGAAAAGAAGATAGGATTAGAAATTATATCAAGAACTTTACAAGTCTGTATGGCTCAATTATAAAGGCAAGTAATCAGGTCTGTACAGGTGAGAACAGAGAAATTATGCACAAAAATTAGATGTGCAGAAGAAAATGGGTCTGAGAGTAATAGGTGCTCAGGAGTTTAAATATCTTGCTTGAAAAATTATGTCATATAGCTGATAGGCACAGTGTAATGGCAGCTTAACAATAACAATTTTAAACAATAAATATATATGTTATTGCACTTTTCTGATCATGTTTTGAAATATGTTTTGTCAAACCATCAAGGAAAGGTTAAGTTAAGTTTAAATATTTCTTATTCTATATCCAAACAAAATGAATATACTTCTCAGCTTATAAAAAGAAAAGAAGAAAGAAAGACTTTACAATTACTTCAACAAACTATTTTCTGAACTATATTTTGTTTGAACAGAGGCTGCTATCATAAAACAAATACATAATAGAAAATAATTGTAACTGCCTTTTAAGAGAGACTTTTAATATTATGTACACATGTACTAATATACCTTTTCTTTATCTTCATCATCTTCATCTTCATCTTCATCCAACTTTACCTGAAGAAAAAGGAAGTGTATTTACATAAAGTGATCAAATTATTTTTTTTAGAATGCAAATTAAAAGAATGCAAATAAAATTTATTAGAAGTAAAACAACTGATTTTTGTAAATAAACAAACCCCCCTCCACCTCCATTCTTACCACCCCCCAAAAGTGTTTAATTTACATGAACAAATTTATAAACACAATGAAAATTTGATGATAAGGACCATCTTACAAGACTCCAGAACCCTGTTAAAACTATGCAAAAATAAAAAGTAAAAGTAAAATAAAATGAAATAAACAACAAACAATTGAACTGAATTTAACACTACACTTTATGATAATTACTCTTTTAAATATCTAAGTTAATATTCATGATCAAAATAAGATTTCTTGAACATAAAGATCAGTAGACAAAACTTTTCAAGTACTGGGCTCAGAAGAGGACAAGCAGTGTATAAGTGAAGTAATTTCTGAAGAGCAAATATAGTTTTCTAAATAATGCTTGAAGTTTTCCAATCAGCTTCTTCTTCTTTTTTTTTAATCAATGCTTGTAGTTTTTTAATCATTGCTGTCCATTGTTTAAATTCAATTTCTTTTCATTTTAAAATTTTGCTGAAAGAAGAGAGGAGGTGTGAGAATGTAAATTTAAACTGAACACTGTGTCAAAAGTTACCAAATTCTAACCCATCAACATACTATAACTCAAAATCCATAGTTTTAGGACTATTATAGACAAGGCAATGTATAAATTCTATATCTGAGGAAGTGCAGACTGCTTAAATAAGGACTAGTGTAGTCAAGGTAATGAAGACTATGATATATGAGGAAGCAATGTGTGAAACGTGAATTGCCCACTATGCAAAGAGGTCATGGAGTCACAGCAATATATAAGCTGTAGCCTGCATGCAATGCACTTTACTTTTAAGTTCTCTTATGTGCTATACTATTTTCATAGTTTTAGGGATACTGTCAAGCTCCCTTAGGGGATAGCATGATGTTATATAGTCTATCTTGAGTCTAGAGCACTAAAGTATACAACAATAAAAGTCGGATCAAAATTCATTTATTTAACCCAGCCCAAACCCACAGATGTAACAATTTTATTATACTTACAGGTAATTTTTATTTTAAAATTTTACTTAGTTGTTTACAAATCATCTATCATAAAATCTCACAAATCCTGCACATTCATTATATCGGTTAGTTCCCCTTTTTCATGGTTAGCAACAGTGACATCTTAGAGAAATACTTAATCTATTACTACAAAGCACATAAGTTAGTAAAAAGTTAACTTAATCTATTACTACAAAGCACATAGTAAAAAGTTTACTTTGCAACACAATAAAGTATATGGAAACTCAAATGAACAGCAATAAATATTAGGAACATTACATCTGGTCAATATTAAGCTTGCCCTCGTAAGTAGGTGAACATTTGATGCAACAGTGTAACACCATGATTTAGACTGATGTAAAAGCAAGACACTACTCTAATTAAAATATATAATTTATTTTCAATTTCATAGACAAATTTACTCAACATTCAGTAATACATAAACACACTCAGTCTCAACTTTCCATCAAATAAAAATAAAATAAAATAAAGAGAATATAAAGAGTATGGGTACATGAGATAAATCTATTAAAATTCTGATTTAATGGTAGGAAATTTTGTAAAATTTTGCTCACATACACCACAAACTTAATGTCCATATCTTTAATTACGAGAACGAAATGGATATTTCAGAAAAAGATTTGATTTTAATTTGTTTCAAACTTTAATTTGTAACAAACTTTAAATTCTAATGTACCCACAACACAATCATAATTAAAAATGTAATGAGGCCACAAAGTTTAACTCTGAAATCTCCTAAGAACTTGCCAATGTCAAATACTTACATCTTCTATAGACTCGCGTTTAAAGGCACCAATAAGATGAGCAATAATCAAGTTCTTCAAGAAAAGCAGTAAGAGTGAAACTGGCAACAAGTACAGTTCAAAGTTCCAAACCATTATGAGAAATACCTGTTGTAAGCATCAGCAAAGTAAAAGAAAAACAGAAAAAAATATTATTTTGTACAATGCAATTAATAATTTTTAACACTGAGGGATGCATGGATAAAATTGTTTTAATAACACTCTTGAGTAAGAGCATGGATCTGATTAGCTCATTCTGAGGAGTTGGGCCCTGATATGCAAACAATTTTTGTCAACAGGACTTTACAACAGGGGTTGATAGAATTTGTTAACAGAAGGGTAAAAATATCCAGTAAGTAGAATGGACAATAGGCTAGATATAATTTTGTAACTGAGAAGTTAATGGATTGAATTAGAATTAGATACACATGGTAAGATCAGATATATAAGTGTACTGGAGGCAGTCAAAGATATTAACTAAGGAATTAAGGTAAACATTTTTGGACTTTAATTAACCAAAACAATTAAGGTCAAACATATATTTGGAATGGAGGCAATCAGTGAAATGAATTATGCTAAATATTAAACGATTATATAGCTATTACTCAATTTACCCCAATCTGCTTTATATTCTGTTACTTTGAAATCATTTATAATGAAGAGAATAAAGTCAATTTGATCTATTGTGCTAATTCTAATGCCATACTGCTGGTGCTAAAAGCATTATGTCTTGTCTGAGTGTTTACACATAAAATATAATTGCTTAATAACTCAATCAGTCTTACTGATTTTAAAATATATTACGCAAAATATTATTTTTGATTTATGCATATTTTTATTTATACCAAAAACAACACATATGGAATGCATCTATAGCACAGAATATTTATAAACAAAATATTTCTAAAATTGTTTCTGTAGTTCTTATAATGTACTTAGTGTTTGGTGTTTTTGATAGGACGAAGAAGAAACATTCCGATAAAATAAATCTGAACACTGTTAAGAAATTTATTAGCAGCCATAAAATAATTATATCCAAACATGAAATTTTAACTAAAGTAATGATATCAAAATACAATATTATGTCTAAGTAATGATTATAAATAGAGAAACACAAAATTTTATGGATTAGACATTTCTACATAAAAGAATAATAATGTGGCCTTGACATAGATAGGGAAGATATAAAATGAAGCAGACTAAGACAAATAAAAACATAAAGTGAACATGACACAAATGGGAAAGACAGATAACATGAAGCAGACTAAGACATTTGTACAAAAGAAAAAATAAAGTGAGCACTAGAAATACAGAAAAAAATTAAGTGGCAAGGACATCTGTACGCAAAAGAAAAAAAAACCAATGCAGTGGACCTGACAAATATATATATATATAAGGATAAAACATTTAATCAACTCAAATTCAGCATTCTATTTTGTTAAGAAAAGGTCTGCATCTTACCAGAAATGCAGTGGCACTTCGGGGTTTGGATTCCCAATTAAAGCAGCTTTTCAGGAACTGACCAATTTCTATGACTGAATTCACAAGCTTTGAGACTCGTTCTATGTTCGTTTTCATAACATTGATCCTGAACTTTGGTTCTAATTGCATTATCTTCTGTTCTGTAGGATTGACTGTGCGGATTGCTGCCTTGATCTGAAATGTGCAACAAGTTAGGAAGATATATTGCTCTATGGGTCATAATGCAGTCAACGAAAAAAAACTACTTTTCCTGTAAGAATAATCTCAGCATCAAAGATGGCTGGAGAGTGTGAGTTTCCTTTCTCATTAAATTAAGCTAATAATACAGTCATGAAAATGCAGCATGGATGGTTTAAACAATGTACAATATTAGTTATTTTACATCATAACCTCAGAAGATCTTAAACAAAGGAAAAGAAACTAATGTGGTCAGCCATGAATGGTAAAAGTATATTAGAGTATCTTAATGTGGGCATGTTGGTACAGTCTGAGTTTTGGTTTATAGTGATAAGACTTTGGACACTTTTATAAAACTTGAATGAAAGTAGTCGTGGTTCAGTGAGTTGTAGGATTAAGCAATGAATTTTTAAAATTTAGACATTCAGACATAAATAGCCCCCACCCACCACCACCACTCCCCACAAAAATAAAAAGAGAGAGACAGACAAAAAAGAAATGAACGTAAACAAAGATAAACATTCAGAGAGAGACAGTGGACAGATAGGCTAACACGTATATGAGACAAACATTTAGTGAGAGATAATGGACAGATGGACGTACATATAAAATATGAAAGAGACAAAAAATTAGGGAGAAACATAACAGTGTAGATGAGATAAATAAAAGTACCTCATTTAATAAATACAGTTATAAAATCTAAGTTATAAATAATAAATGTTAGATCCCCATTTTCTATCTTCTCAAATGAAAATATGAAGAAATAAAAATTATAACATTATTATTAAAAAGCTCTTACACAACAATACACAAAAAACCCCTGAAATGAATCCAATATACTTCCTAACAAACAACTACACTGACAAAATATGCAGACAATCTGAAGAGAAAAAAATCAATAACATATGACTGAACCTAATTAACTACTCAGTCAAACTACTATGCTTATAGTGCAACTACCTGAAGACTGACACTTTTGATATTGTCCAGTGATTACTAAAAACACTTACTGGATTGAATACAAGATCCATTTCTAAGAGTATTGCCCCTTTTGACCGATGTACCAATTTCTTGTCCTTTAGTGAATACCATTTTCGCTCCCCAGATGTGATCTGAAAATCAGTAACAATGCACATATCATAGCATTTTGGTGATGGTGGTGTATTTAGATATTCAAAATATTTTCACTTTTTACACAATTAATTATCAAAAACTACATAATTTGGTAATGCTAATTTTCTTCTATAATTTATAACTAACTTTAAAATGTAAAAAAAACAACAACCAGTGAACATAATGTATGTTAAAGGATCTAGAATGGATTAAATAATATGCATAAAACACATTAAACAATACAAAATAATTAGTTTATTAGCATGTTTCTCATTTTTAAAAACAATTTTCAATAAATGAAGATACATGATAACAACAAAAATGCAAACTTTTAGTGCATTATATATGACAATGTACACACTTGACAGGTTGAAAAAAACATTCTTAAACAGTAGTAAGAATAATGATTACTTTTAGAAAACAAAGTAATTTTCTCCTAAGAATTTTTATAATTATGAATTAATTTCACAAATACTTTGTTACTTAGAAAACTTGCTGTTTCTAATTGATGACAACAATTTTATACTTGGCTACTAAGAAAACATGCTGTTTCCTATTGGTTTAAAATTAAAAGTAGCTGAAATTGAATTGCACATTTTCATGACTGTATTTCCTAAATACTTTGTTCCTATGGCACCATGCTGTGCACACCTGACCAACATCCTGACACTAACCTTCAAGAGTGGTATTGCCACTCTTCCAAGAAATTCGAACTTCCCTGAACGATCTGCATCATATACAGTTATATCCAGTGCTGAGTGAATATCTTTCAATTTGCTATAAACATATGAAAAAGGGAAATAAAACAATCTGGTAAAATATATTTAATTTCTTCAGGAGTATTAAAGGAGTATTAAATAATAGACTTTTGCCAAAAGAAAAAGAAAGAAGCAAAAATAATAAAACCAAATATCTACGTTATAATCACACACACATGCACACACACACACACACACACACACACACACACACACACACACACACACACACACACACATACACACTAAAAACAAATGCTACTGTTCAGTATATTTGCAGGTATCTATTTTTAAACAATCTTTCTTAGTGTTTCCAAAGAGAATCTTCATGATGGATGTTTAAGCTGCTTGCACAAGGCAAGTAGTTCTCTTTTTTCTTTCGAGATCTAATATTAAAATTTAATGACTAATACTTGGTTTTACAGAAACAATGTGTGATTGGAAGTTTATAAACTTTATTTGAATGCATTCATTTGAAACCATTTTAATATCTCAATAAAAATTGAGCAATAATTTTTAAAATGTTTTCTATATTTGAGTATCTTAAATAAAGCATTTTAAAAAACATAAAAAAATATTGCTCAATTTCTATTGAGATATTAAAATGGTTTCAAATGAATGCATTCAAATACAAAAGAAATAAACACATAATATAAAAGACGTCTACAGTAGTCATCAATGAACAAGGTCTTGACCTTGAAATATTTGCTTATTCATGGTCTGGTAAACTGTAACCATTTCATTAGTTATGGGGCTTAATTTTTCTGTATTGTGGTTTGAATGAAACAAGTGAATAAAATATCAAGTTGGTGGGTTAAATAGGTGGCATGAACTTTGCTCTCACACACACAAGTGCAATGCAGCAGCCAATAATGAATTGGACACATTATAATTTCTTTTATTACTAACTTTTCTTTCTTAAATACCTCAGCTTTTAATGACAATTAACTTTGTGCCCAAAACCATGCTTCTGTCAGTGGGACTATATTATAGGTGTAGTTAATTATAGACTGCATTATGTTTTAATTTCAGTAGTAGTAACTTTATAAATGAATTCTACTGCAGCTTCTAGATTTCTAAGCACAAACTAATCTAGTGTTTCTGCACTATTGGCATTGCTGTCTTTATCTTTCTTGTTTTGCCAATCATTTTCTTTAGTTTTGTCTAGTCAATATTTACCATAGTTCATTTTATATCTAATGACTTCACCCTGAAAAGCAGTCTAAAAGGAGCAAGAAGCTGCAAGAGTCTAAGCCCTAGTTTCCCATATGGTATTAGTTTTCTATTTATAGATTTGATGATAAAGTAGTAATTTAAAAAAAATGAATACACCACATTCAATATACTGCAAAGGGATACATCTTTCAAAATCACAAATTTGAAAATATTATATATAAAGAATTATTTTATTTATATAACAGATATTTATTTTAGTACTTCCACATTATCTCAAATCTAAATAATGAACTATATTGTACATCATTTTATATCATAGTGTAAAACTATGATGCATATGAATATAATCCAATTTAATTTCTTTATCTTTTTATTTTTATTAAAGAGTTTGACTATACATATATCTCATGTGAATTACCATTCAACTCACAAGGTAAAGATTTTGTTCCATTCTGGGTTAAGGGTCTTGAATTCTGTGTGTGTCTGGACTCGTGAATTAACAAGTTCCAACACGCAGAATGGGTCACTAAGACCACTTAGGTCAGCACCTTTCAAATCTTCTGCTTTGAACACTGAATAAAAATGAAACACAAAAATAAATATTAAATACTTTTCAAGGGAAAGTAATGCATAACTAATTCCTATACATAAGTGCAAAGGCTAATGAAATATGAAGTGGTCAACTACATGTTCCACATTAGATCCTAAAGTATGATGATGCGGGTCAAAATGCAGAGATCCCAACATCTTTGATCACTCAGGTCAGCATTTTGATATTAAACCATATTGATATTTGGAAAAGTTATTTTAACTTGACAAAAAAACACTCAGCTTAGGAGATGAATAAATCTAATGTGTTTACAAAAACTTGAGATAGATGTATAAGGAATTCTTTTATAATGATTCATAAGAGACAAATTAAAGCAAAAAACATTATGATAAAGTGAAAACAATAATACTTCATAAAACATTTTTGTAAAAGAGGGAAGAAAATCTCAAGGCTTCATATGATATCAAAGTTCTCAAATGTGAAGTGAAATAGGATTAGCTTTCTTCCAGTCCTCTCACAAGTGAGATGCTATGCTGGATATTATGGTGAGATGGTGTGATGGATATTATGGTGAGAGGCTATGCTGGATATTATGGTGAGATGGTGTAATGACTATAAGATGATGTGCTGGATATTATTATAAGATGCTGTGCTGGATATTATGGTGAGATGATGTACTGGATATGAGATGCCGGGTTGATATTGTGGTGAGATTCTGTACTGAATATTATGGTGAGATGCTGTACTGGATATTATGGTGAGATGGTGTAATGGATATGAGATGCTGTGCTGGATGTTGTGGTGAGATTCTGTACTGGATATTATGGTGAGATTCTGTATAGATATTATGGTGAGATGCTGTACTAGATATTATGGTGAGATTCTTTACTGGATATTATGGTGAAATGCTGTACTGGGTATTATGGTGAGATGCTGTGCTGGATATTATGGTGAGAGGCTATGCTGGATATTATGGTGAAATGCTGTACTGGATATTATGGTGAGAGGCTATGCTGGATATTATGGTGAGATGCTGTACTGGATATTATGGTGAGAGGCTATGCTGGATATTATGGTGAGAGGCTATGCTAGATATTATGGTGAGAGGCTATGCTGGATATTATGGTGAGAGGCTATGCTGGATATTATGGTGAGATTCTCTACTGGATATGATATGCTGTACTGGATATTATGGTGAGATGCTGTATTGATATTATGGTGAGATGCTGTAAATTATAAATATAAGAAAATATTTAACAAAAACAAAAAGTATTTTGACCCTGAAATGAACTGTGAGAAGTAGCTCATTTAAAAACAAACAAACAAAAACATGAGCAATACGTTTACATTCTTTTTCAAAAGAATATTTTCTTTAAAAAGATTGCCTGACTCATGCACGCACACACACACACACACACACACACACACACACACACACACACACACACACACACACACACACACACACACACACACCATTGCTATCTTTGAAAATATGTGCAGAAAAATGGACTGTACTATGGGCCAATATATACTACAATATATACTACAATTTTATACTGACCTGTGGACTTTACTATGGGTCAATATATACTACAATATTATACTGACCTGTGGATTGTACTATGGGTCAATATATACTACAATATTATACTGACTTGCGGACTGTACTATGGGTCAATATATACTACAATATTATACTGACCTTTCACTTGAAGAAAACCCACATCTTCCATTTGAGAAAATGATTTCATAATGCTCTGGAAAATGAATTAAGAAAATTAATTTATTTATGCTTCAAACAAATATTTTGCTATTGAAAATTATAAACTAAAGTAAACAAACTTTTTAGTAAAATAATGGACTGACTATTTTTCATGAAGCAATGGCAACCTGATCAGTTTTAAGAATCACAGTTAAGTTTATGCTTTTAAGCTCTCATGTATCATTACTAAAATAAGCTTCAATGGTAAGAAACTGTAATGAATTATAGCATTATATGCTTCAAAATAAAATAAATATTGCTTTTTACACACACACACTAAAACACACAATTAAAAAAAATATATGCCTATCTTTTACATAGAGAATACAAGTAAATGGTGATCAACTGCCATCTAGTGAAACATTCATCTACACCCCAGTTCTATTCGGTTTATTACAACATATTAACAGATTAAACATACTAAAATTGCCTTCATAACATTTGGTACAAATCTTTCATTAAAAGCCACAGTAGAAGTGGATGGTTTCTACAATATTTGTTTATACTGTCCAGTTATTAAGAAAGATATCACTTAATTGTTAAAATGACAAAACTCAGATTCATTGTACAATGCTTGTTTAAATAACCATGCAAAGATAAATTCTTAACATTTCAAAGGTGGGAGCATTTAATTTTTTAAAATGCTATAAATATTTTTCTTATTTCTTCTATTGAGAGAGCATATTAAAACTAAAATCAGTGCAAAATGTCAAGACTAGATGCCAAATTTACACTGATTTAATCATCCATTCACAGCACAATACAAAACAAGATTCTTCTCTTTGTTATACTTTGCTGTTTGCTGCCGGCCCTAAGTACCTGTTTGATCTGACACATGTGTACATACTCCTATAAGCTTGTGCTCATCATCTGACATGTTTTCAACACTCTTATTGTAAAACATAAATTATTTTACAATCAGTTCATTTTCTCATCAAGCTTGTTTACTTGGAATTTGCAGCCATTCAAGCAGTGAGAGATCATGGTCATTTTCAAGAAGGCTCTCAAAATCCATCTTTTTTATCAGTGAGAGCAGCACTGTTTCTAATGTGTCAATGTTTGTTTAAAAATTGTGCTTTAAAAATTCATTTTATTTATTATCTTTTATAAGAAGAGCTGTTTGTGGGGTATATTGATATTTTGCATGTGGATTAATTAAAAATATATTACATGAAGTTGTTTTAATGTTTAAATACCTTGCATAAAGAACTATGTATTGTGAGTATAATTATTGTAAAGGGCTTAAAAGATTTTGTAAGATTAAGTGTTTTCTAAAATATATTATTATTATTAATAATACACATATGTACACAACCATATGTATACTATCATATGTGGACCAAATGATTATCATATACTGTTAAGAATTATTTTTCATCAATGGCAGAAAACATTTTTTGAATTATTATATACTTATTATGGCCTGTAGTTATAATTTCTTGGTTAAGAATTATGTATTCTGATGATAAATACAATTAAACATTGCTTCACTGCAGATGATTAGAGTATATATTGTGTTATTATGTTTGTTGTATGTAGGCAATGTAATATTATATACAACTTTATATGTTTATATATACAAATATTAACACTAAATAAAGTTTTTTTATATAGTGTTATATCAAATTAACCCATTTAGAATTTTGGTGGGATAATAAGACTTGCAGAGAGGAGGACATAAGTGTAAAGTTTATGCAACTGCTCATTAACTTCAATTAATAGATAATCATTAACAAAAAAAATGAATGTTGCAGATAACTTTGGTCATTCAAGATATGAAAGGAAACTGCACTTTAAAATGAAATCAAAACTAAAATAAAAGTATACCAATATATCAGTTATTTAAAAGACTTATCAATTCATCAACAGATATTATGATTTGTAACTCACATATCTTCTTCTGATTTCGTTGTGCTGCCGTAAACTAGGTGTGAAGTTGCAGAGTCCTGAAGCAGATTCCTGACCAGCAGAGCCACTGATAGTTAGCATCAGCTTTAGGACACCTGCACCATCTTCTAGCTCCACATTCAGGGTATGTGTCACTTCTTGCTCTAGCTCTGCCAAATTGATCACTGCTCTGTATCATGCAAAATGTAATTAAAACTGAGTTTGACAACCTAGTTCTTTACTGTAGTCATCAGATTCTAAATGTTAACAAAAGAGAAAGGCCAAAGGAGGGTGAATTGTGGAGGTAGTGACAATATTTAGGAATCAACATAATAAAAAAAGGAATCCCAATTACAGCAGCTTATGACCTCAGCAACATCATCAAGCCAGGCCAATAATACCCCGGTTAGTACACACTAATGACTTCTACAACCAGAAGACTGCAGCATCAAGAGTTACTTAAGATTTTATGAGGCATACCCACATTATGCAGAACAGTGCCACTATGAAAAATATACAACAATAATAAGAATAATGGAAGATTCAATAAAGTGCTTAATCTTATAAAAGCTTTAAATTTATACTTGAACCCAAAAGAAATCTAAAGGAAATAAATACAAAAGAAATCTAAAGAAAACAAACACATAAGAAATCTAAAGAAAATAAATACATAAGAAATCTAAAGAAAATGTAACAAAACAAAATGAATCCATGGGAGGAATGTGCAGTTTATAAAGTGCCACTACTAAAAAATAATAAAAACAATAAAGTGATTAATCTTATAAAACTTCTAAGTGCTTAACAATAATTACATTACACAAAAGCATATTTTTTTTTACAAATTACTTCAACATGTATGAAAACTAAAAAAATTATATAACAATTCAAAATGAATCCACATATGAGAATATTACAGGTAACTAAATTTACACAAGATAAGTATACATAAAATTACTTACAAATGTTCAATTTGAAATTCACAATGACAAAAATGAGACTACTATTCTTGCTGACAGAAAAGATATCTTGTCACCAAAAAGGGATTAAGGGATTGCTGCTATGTGAGAGCAAGGGAAGAGACAGAGAGAAAAATGGTTACTGGTGGTGGTAGGTGAGAGCAGGGGAAGAGACAGAGAGATCAAGATGTTGCTTGTGGTGATAACTGAGAGATGGGGAAAGAGACAAAGAAAAAAGGTTGCAGTGATAGTAGTTGAGAGCAGGGAAAGAGACAGAAAAAAGGTTGCTGTGGTGGTAGATGAGAGGAGGGGGAGGAGATAGAAAAAGGAGGCTGTTGTGTTGGTTATATATATATTGATTCACCATAGCAGTGTAAACGATCCTACTGATCAATAAATTTCTTTAGAGCTCCTGTATAATTCTGCTTATTTGATTTTTGCATATAGGAATGCAAATTTAAATCTCTCAAAGGGTTTACAATAAAAACTGTTTGAAGCAAAAACACGAAGTCGATCTGAAAGAAGGGTAATGTTCTGAACAAGAGACAATATTTGCAAATAAACAGAATCTGAGACAAATGAAAATTTATAAAAAGAGAAAAGAATTACTATATTTTCATCAATGACTCACGCAGGCGGCGGAGAGATTCAAAAATTATAATAATTATAATTATAATATAGAAAAAAATATTAGTAGCGAAAATAAGGTGCTACTAAAAATTTATCTGGCCTTTCGAATATGATGATAGATTCAACAGTGAGAAAATACGGTGCTAAATAAGAAATTAAGTAGTCTGGGCTGCTTGATAATGCAATGGCAAACTTATCAATAAGAAAAGTGATTAAGCCACAAGGAATGAGTTAAAAGATCAACAAGAGTAGACATGAAAATAAATCATCCCTTGAAAGTTGCAAGCAAAGTTATCCAAATAACTAAAAAAACACAAATGGAGTAACACAAAAACAACAATAAAAGCAACAACAACGGAACTCCCACAAAGCAATTTGTCATAGAGGATGTCTGAAAATGTAATAGTTACAAGAGAAAGAAACACGACACACAACAGTATTTACTGTGGAAGCATCTTGCATTACAATATTCTTTTTCATCTCTTCAAACTTTAAACTGCTTGTATCATATATCAGAGATGCTTAAATGATAAATGGTTAATAAATGTGATATATAGACAGTGTGATGCCTACACCACCTAGTTAATGGTTATGGTTATGAATATTATTATTTAATGAATCACCCACAACTAATTACAAGTGATGAGAATCTTAAGTTATTTTATTAATAATTCTTCAGCAGACACCACTCGTCTCTCTCACTTGGTAGATATGTGGGCGATGCAAACGTTTTCTTTCTTCCACAACATTAAAGACAAACATTTACTGTCACACAATATTTCTGATGGTGAAAAACTTCTTACTAAAGGAGAAGATAGACCATCTTTTAATCTACATTTAGAGAGCCCCCATCCACCCACTCTCTTCTTCAACATATGGTTATCAATATATGTAAGAAGGTCAATAAATTTATTAAATCAACAATCAAATAGGTATATAACAAATACAATGAAAAAGATTACTTGACATCAACATTTCCACGAAACCACAAAATTTCAATACAGTTTTATATCCTAACACACAATTTAATAAATTAGTGTCAATGCAAATCACGGGATAGTTCTTATCAGAGAACAGAAATGAAGTTATTAGAGATAAGTGATAATAGTTTTAATGTAACATTGTATTTTTCATGTGCTTTTCATAACAAAGTCACAAGTTTATTGCTACGTTATTACTGTCAATTTCACGTGCCTCCCTTCTCATGTTGTAGAGCACTGAAGGCTAACTTGGGCTCTCCTCTGCCATATTAGCTCCCTCAAGCTGAACAACAATTGTAGCAATTTCCAGTAATTTCCTTGTACCAGAAATTGTTTGATGTAGTCAGTATACCTTGCCACCATACCTCAATGGAGTGCAGTGTATTTCTTACATACTGTGGTAGATACTTCTTGTGTCTACCATGGCTGTAGCAGTTTGTAATCAGTAAATTAGGAGATTCAGATAAAGCAAGGAAAGGCTGCTGTAAAATATAATCAGGGAACAAATGCTAAGTTTCCAGTTTATTCATTTTTAACTAATTTTTTTCTTACATTAAAGTCTCAAATTACAGTTTCCTGTAATAGTATTTATTAACCCGTAACAAGCAAACAGCATAATAAATACAGTATGAAACAGGTTCACCAGAAACAATGACAGGTGTTTAGCATACTATACACAAGCATCTTAGCTTACAATTTGTAAAACTAATAGTCTATTCACATAACACATCTCTATGTAAAATACAAGTATAATATATCAAAAGAAAAAGTGCATGAAATATTTCTAAGTCCATTCTCTCTCAATCAGTCAGTTAACTCACCATTAAGCTAACAGCCGCCTCTCATGACCAGACTTCTTTCCACTCAAAGGGGAATTCTTTACAGCAGGTAAACTTTTGATCTCAGCCCATTGGCTGGTCTTGTTCCCGTATATATTTACCATTTGATAATAAAAACTACTCATCTAGTTGGAACTGGTTTGGATTGCAATTTTCTAGCATATTCTAAACTTGAGTTGTTTACTCCAACTCTGACACTTACAAAAATATCATCATAAGAAGTGCCCAAGTTCGGGTCACTTCAACAATTTAACAAATTATATAACAATTAAGTCTAGAAAGAGAGACAGGCAAATTTACTTCGCCACAGACAGTATATTCCAATCATCCCATAGTGTCAGTAGCTGAAGAGAAAATAGTGTTTGTACATATGCGTTTTAATAGAGAGTGTATGGGGGGGGGGGGTGTATGGAGTGTGGGTATTGATGTGAACCCTGGGTGTACATAGGCCTACGGCTGTTCGTAAGTTAGCAGCATAAATCTGTAATATTTGTGCAATGAAAGAATAAGTGTGAAGAAATAGAAGGACAAATCTAGAGACTAAAGATGTCAGCTCAATTTAAATCAAAATGATATAACTTACCTTCCCATGAAGTCATCCTTCGCTGTGACATCATAATCGTAGACATTGATCTCAAGTATGTTGGGCTGATCCTCATACAGTCGTAGGTCAAACTGCTCTAGCCAGCGAGGGTTTAAAGTTTTGTTTTTGTGCTAAGCAATTGTACAGAAAAACCATTATGTAGTAAATTAAGATATTTATTACCAAATAATAAAAACTTATGGACAGTTCAGTGATAAATGAATAACAGCTCATTATTAAGAATGAATTATGTCTATTACTGATGAAATAATAAAGTCCCCCCAATCAAACAAACAAACTAAATACAAACCAAGCAAATAACAAAAATCAAAGAAAACAAAAACAAAAAACCAATCAGCATCTCTTTCTCAAACTGATAGCTAAAACCTGAAAGCATGAAATTTGTACTTAGCATACAACTGATAGCTAATACCCGAAAACATGAAATTTGTACTTAGCTCACAAGAAAATCCAAGAATAAAAGTAAGATATGTTAATTCTATAATTTATATTGCAAATGATTGAGACTAGCGAACCTTGAGGTGATGAGCTCTAGCTTTTACGAGAAGGAAGACATTCAGGATGACATTCTCTCAATCTTCCCTGTCCATTTCAAAATGCCAAGAGATGATGATTGCTTAAAAATTAACATTCTCTCAATCTTCCCTGTCCATTTCAAAATGCCAAGAGATGATGATTGCTTAAAAATTAACATTCTCTCAATCTTCCCTGTCCATTTCAAAATGCCAAGAGATGATGATTGCTTAAAAATTAACATTCTCTCAATCTTCCCTGTCCATTTCAAAATGCCAAGAGATGATGATTGCTTAAAAATTAACATTCTCTCAATCTTCCCTGTCAATTTCAAAATGCCAAGAGATGATGATTGCTTAAAAGTTAACACACTCGACTAAAATTCTATCAATTTCAAAATGCCAAGGGAGGATGCATGCTTAAAACTTAACACTCCCTCGACCAATTCTATCAATTTCAAAATGCCAAGGGAGGATGCATGCTTAAAACTTAACACTCCCTCGACCTACTCCATCAATTTCAAAATGCCAAGGGAGGATGCATGCTTAAAACTTAACACTCCCTCGACCTACTCCATCAATTTCAAAATGCCATGAGATGATGCATGCTTCAGCTTCAGAAAACATTGATTTATGGTTCCACTTCCAAAGACATGGCATTGACTTTCCAAGCCACGAGATAGTTTTGGCTAGTGGGGTGAATAAAGATCATAAAGAAACGGACGAGCCGTTACAGGTCAAGAAGGGATTTGGCCTCATGAGAAGATAACTACTTATTTAGCGCTTGGAAGGTTCCAGCGGCACATTATATTTCAGAGATCTTTGTTCATTTCTTATTTTAATTTAAACAATGCTTATGAACATATGAAACACACGCAAAACTTTCTACCTGCTACATAATCACATATACATTAGGGCAGCACACACGTAAAACATTAATAATGTTTGACATAAATGCGCGAAACTGCATACATTATTATAAATACTTTCACTGACATTTTCAAATGCAGACATACTTTCTAAAATCTACCAAAACAAAGACGCACAATATTAATACAGTCCAGCCCAACACAAGACACACACACATAAACTTCAGTCCGACACGTAACACACACACACACACACACACACATACACTCCAGCCCGACACAAGACACACACACACACACACAAACACATACACACACACACACACACACTCACACAAACTCCAGTTCGACACAAGACACACACACACACATAAACTCCAGCCCGACACAAGACACACACACATACTCACGTCCGACACAAGACAAACTGACATAAAATCAGACAGACATACACATACACAAATCTGACAAGACAGTGACACATACTCCATCCCTGGAGAGAAAAAATCCTTGCCTTGCTCCTGTATTTTTCGTTCCCAAGTTTGAACTTGACATAAGGGTCGCTCAGTCCGTTGTCATCCATTGGGACCAAATCCTTACCGTCTACCAAAAGTATCGTCACCACGCTGCTCCATTGTTGCATTTTCAGCTTTTTGGATGGGTCAACTTTCCGTACACTCTTCTGATTATAATACTACAGAGAAAGAGAGGGAAACAAGAAACAGTTCATCAGACAATATAATGTAAGCTTTTTTTCTACCTACAATACTACGTGGAGGGTGAACCAAAGATTACAACAGACTTACATTTTCTTGTTATAATACCGAGCGGAGATAAAAAAAAAATGCAAGCCAAAAGAATCAGTAGAGCCTTTTATTCTTATATTTGGCTTTAATTGTTAGCTATAAAACCTCACCATCTATTTTCTCTTAAAATCATAAACATTTTCAAACAGTAATTTTCTACTTTCTCAACTAACACTGTTCAAAACTGTTCTATTCTCTATTTTACCCCGGCGTCGAACAGTTTTTAAAATGTCTTCATCATTAGTTTTAAATATTTCACAACTCCAAAACACAAAACTCCCAAATTTACGGGAATATTACGACTAGCAAAAATTTGTAATTTTAAACAAAGACACAGCCAAGCTCAAGAATACGCATCTCTTTCAGCAAAGACTGGAAACAATTCCCAGATATTTCCCTTCTTGCCTACAAGCAGGCAGGAAAGATAATCCTCTCCGGAGCCATCCCACTTCACAAGTGAGAATCTGGATTGTTGAACTGTTCATGATATATAAAAAAAATAAAAAAGCAAAACCCCCAAACAATATCTTATACAAGACTGATTCTTGTTTTGTAGATTATAGAAATAACACCCTCATTGTACCCAAGAGAATAATGGAGGGTTTTTTTTTGTTGCCAGTTATGACAAATATTTCGTCTACTCCCGATAGACACACTGATCCCGAGAGACAAACTACAGCAAATTAAAAGCACACAAAGGCAAAATACAACGTTTACAGATTACCTGGTTCTGGGAACAAGAAATTAATTAACGATTACAATTTGTGTTGGTCCTTGTAAACAAGCACAAGAAATAATAACATACGCGAATTTGTAATTTTAGATTAATTTTTGCTGATGTTTATTTTGTGAATGCCACAGAATTTAACAGTGGGTAGGATTGAATGTAGAACTGTGGGTAAGACTGTATGTAGAATTGTGTATAGGACTGTAGGTAGGACTGTGGATAGGACTAAAGGTAGAACTGGGATAAGAGTGTGGATAGGCTGAAGGTAGAACTGTGGATAAGACTGTGGATAGTAATGTAGGTAGAACAGTGGATAGGACTGGGGATAGTCCTATCTGACTGAAGGTAGGACGAAGTGATTATAGGTAGAACTGTGTATATGACTAATGATAGCACTGTTGATAGGAATGTAGGTAGAAATGTGGATAGACTGAAGGTAGAACTGTAGATAGGACTGTGGATAGGACTATAGTTAAAATTGTGGGTAGGACCATAGGTAGGACAGTGACTATGATCGTAGGTAGAACTGTGGGTAAACTGAAACTAGACTGTTGGTAGGACTGTGAGAAGAACTGTAGATAGAGCTTTGGGTAGCCAATGGAAGAAATATCCCTGAGCTATTCAAGAGATAAAAGCATTGTTAGCATTTTTCATACAATGCACAAGTAAACACTTTAAATCAAGAATCCCGATCTGGAGAGCGACTTACCATTTCTTGAGTTTCTGCTACTGCCAATCAAGGAGCGTCATCAAGTACAAACAGTGCGCTCTGACCTCTCGGCACAATACAATTCAATATACCTTTGCTGTTGCAGTTCTTTCGACTTTTCTTTTTCTGTTAGAATCTCGGTCCGCTAGTGACACTATGACGTATGTTGTTTTACTATAATATTTATTTCAAACACAAGATCCCCCAATATTTATTTTGTTTATGTTGATTAATGTCTTGTCTTCAGTTTAAGGAGGAATAACATCTTACTTTACTGTATATAAAAGAGTGAGTAACGGCTTATTTCTTCAGTTTAAGCTGAAGCAATGTCCTCCTTCATTAGTCTAAGTAGGAATAACGATCTCATTTTAGTTAGTTAGGCGCAACATTAACAGTCTCTCTCTGCAGTTCACCTAGGCGCAACATTAACAGTCTCTCTCTCTGTAGTTCATCTAGGCGCAACATTAACAATCTCTCTCTCTGTAGTTCATCTAGGCGCAACATTAACAATCTCTCTCTCTGTAGTTCATCTAGGCGCAACATTAACAATCTCTCTCTCTGTAGTTCATCTAGGCGCAACATTAAAAATCTCTCTCTCTGTAGTTCACCTAGGCGCAACATTAACAGTCTCTTTCTGTAGTTTAAGTATTGTATTAGCTTGAGTTAGGTCTTGCTCTCTATAGTTTAAGTAGGAGAAACATTTTCTTTTCTATTCTATTTAAAAAAAATCTAATACTGTAATAGTCATTCCGCATTTAAGGAAGACTAGCCACTCTTTTTATAGCCTAATAAGTCTAACCATTTCTTTCCACAGTTTAATAAAGAGCATGGTTTCTTTCTTTAGCTTAAGTAGGAGTATTAGTCATTTTGTTCAAAGACGACTAACAGTCTTTCTTTAGCATAACTAAAATTAACATATCTAATTTAGTATAAGTATACTGAACAATACCCTTCTTTAGTACAGGTAGAATTAACAACCTCATTCTTTAGAACAGGTACAAACAAAAGCTTCTTTCTTTAGCACAGATTGAATTAAAGTTTCTTTCGTTAGTACAGATAAACTTAACAGTTCTTTCTTTAGTACAGATACACTTAACAGCCTCTTTCTTTAGTACGGGTAAAATTAACGGTCTGTTTCTTTAGTACAGATAGAACTATTATTCTCTTTCTTTAGTACAAATACAATTAACAAACTCTTTTATAGTACAGATACAATTAACAGTCTCTTTGGTACAGATACAATTAACATCTCTTTCTTTAGTACAAATGCAATTAGCAGCCTCTTTCTTTAGTAATGGTAGAACAAACAACCCCTTTCTTCAGTACAGATAGAAAGCTGAGTCCCTTTCTTTGCTGAGGAAGAATTAATTATCAATCTTTTTCTTTGTTTACTTAATTGATAGGGTGGAAAGTGGCCTTGTGTCTCTCAGCTTCATACTAAGAAAAACACCATTGAGTTAGTGGAATGAGCAAGAGAAAAGTAAATAGAATCATTTTTTAAAAGTGAGTTAAAGTTGGATACCGGTCAGTAACCCAAAGGCTGAATGCGAGAAAATCTGTCAGGGTGTTGGAAAATGACAACATAGATACTTTTTCAATCGATTACAGTTACTTATTAATTACTGTTTATAAAAACATTACTAAAAAACAAATTAGTGATTAATTTGAACATGTTTTATTTGAGCAATCAATAGTTCAAAATGAACGTTAAATAATTTGGATTTGACAAATCAGTGATTCAAAATGAAGGTTAAAATTATCTATATTTGACCAATTGGTGACTGTCAATGAACGCTAAATGGGCTGGATTTGACCAATCAGTGATTCATAATGAATGTTAAATAGGTTGGATTTGACCAATCAGCGATTCACAATGAATGTTTAACAGATCGGATTTGACCAACGAGTGATTCATAATGAACATTAAACAGGTTGGATTTGATCAATCATTGATTCACAATGATCATTAAAAAGATTGGGTCTGACCAATCAGCGATACTTGTTTAGTTAAGCACTCTCGCTTTATGTGTCCAGGTTTGATTCTGCACTTATTTGACAAACAGAAGCATGGTCCTACCATTAAACCCTGACCTTAGCAGTCTGAATGGCGGTCTGACAATGTCGCCCGCAATTTGCTGATCGAAAATTGCTTTTAGCATTAAGTTAAGTACTGTACAGAAACGAAATCCAATACCGTGCAATGCCTGAGAAGTGTTTCAGTTCAACTTTGATGCAAATAATATGCCAAAGGAGATATATGGCTTTTAGTTAAAAGCAAATGACAACTAAATTGCTTCCCAAGTGATCGGTTCAGACGACTCTTTAATAAAACAACATTTTATTTTTATTCCTCGCAAAGGTACAAAAAAAAAAAAACACCACCAAGAAAAGTAATTCGCTTTCAAGTTTATTTAAGAGACAGTGGAAATTTAAATGTGTCTTTAATAAAAGACTGCCGCTGTGTGGCGAAGTAAATATGCCTATCCCTATTTCTAGACTTAAATTGTTATATAAATTGTTAAATTGTCGAAGTGACTTGACCTTGGGCACTCCTTATGATGGTATTTTTGTAAGTGTCAGAGTTTAGAATATGCTACTCTTAAAATGTCTTATTACTGTATGTAACAGCAATAGCAGACAGGTAAAGAGGCTTTCGTTTGCTATTAACACAGACTACTTCTACTTGGTTTGGTATAGGGGCTCGCTTGTTTCGCGTCAATTTATCGAATAGAAACTGTAGTCAGTTAAAATATATAAAGTGCAAAGCTAAATAATACGATGAAAACATTATTTAAAAAATTCAATTGCAGGCTGGCCCGGGGTGGGAAGTATGTAAGCAGGACAATGGGGAAAAAAAGGATCAAAAGCTGAGTTTGAACTTCTTCTTTCTACTATAGCACTCAGTGTTTCATGTTTCACTGCAGGCTAGTATTAAAATACAGCGGCACAAGCAATCAAAGACACAAGATCGTACTCAAATTGTGGACAGTGGGAAGAAAATAGTCATTGACCATCAGAATAGTTTGCATGCGAATTAGTGAAAAGAAAAGAAGGAAAAGAAAACAATTACCAAGGACAGCCAATCGCAAATGGAAAAAATGAAAAGTTATTATCTACTAAATTAACCATCTCGTAGGTTGCTGGGAAGGGAAGGCAGAGAGAGAGGGGGGGGGAGATATGAATCTCTTGAGTTCGTGATTTACACTGTATTGTTCTGCACTGAGTATGAATGACTGATGCATCACTGTCCAAAATTAAAAAAATAATAAGCAGACTTTTTAAAATAGTGACATCCTGCGAATATGCATTTTTGATCACACTTATATAGCATTATTATTTCATTTGTTTGTTATTTTAATAAATGTAAAGACAAATAATGCTTAATTCGTATTTTTATGGAATGTGACATTCAACAAGTACGTTTACAACGGTATGGTTGATTGTGAACGCTGTCTATAATAAATAAGGAAATAGGTAAGGGTGATGCCATTACATTATAACCAGTATAGAGAGAGTTAAAGCACAAATACTATAGTAATGGTTTACTTTCGATATGCCATTTTCAGTCAAGTATTTAATTTCAATATAGGCCTGTTTGTGAGTTGTGTGTTTTCATTCTAAAAAAGAAACAAATCTAAAGGAACTGATTTATTTTATTATATATGCAAATTTATTTGCAGTGTGTGTGGGTCTTTGTTTCGCTCTTTAGCTATAATTGTTTCAGCAAAATTTAGGCAGGAAATGCATCTTTGAAATCAATTTTTTTAAAAAGAAACTTCAAAATATTTATTTTTTAAATTGTATTTATTATTTACTTTGGAGACAGTCTCGCGGATGCTGAGAGCATACAAAGACAGATTGACTGAGGACTATCGGATGTCTAATACTGCACAACTTTCTGTTGGCCACTCGACGAAGACTGTAACTTAAAACTCACGAATTACAAAAGACTGCCAGTCTACAGATAACAGGTATTAAAACTGAAATCGACTCTCATTCACTAATAAATCTGCGCAGTTGCACTCAAATGTAGTTGCTCTTATAATGCATTCCGAGTCTCGGCCTGTACAGTAGTGACATCTATTGCCGCAGGACTGACTAGGTATCTGTCTCGTTCCTTGCACTTTCGCACTGAACACCTACTTCCCGGGCACCACCCTTAGTCTATCCCCTCCTCCCCCTACTTTATCTTCTGGGAGAAGGAAGAGTGTTCTTGCCTAGGGCCAGAGAAACCGTAAGGCCGTAGTGATTTACATAAAGAAGTTTAAAAGTTAAATAAAACTTTCTCAGACGAACGTCTTCATTTTTCTATCCACTGTACATAGTAGTCCAAACTTGCTTGCTCCTTGTCTTCGTTCTCCACGGCACTAATTTAGTGTCGCTACCTTTCATCGTTACCCAAAGCACTAATTTAGTGTCGCTGCCTTTCATCGTTACCCAAAGCACTAATTTAGTGTCACTACTTTTCATCGTTACCAACAGCACTAATTTAGTGTCGCTATTTTTCATCGTTACCCAAAGCACTAATTTAGTGTCGCTACCTTTCATCGTTACCCTGGGCACTACTTTAGTGTTATTAAGTTATCCACGGCACTAATTTAGTGTCATTCATTGCTTTCGTTACTCACGGCTACTAATTTAATGTCACTACTTGTCTTCGTTTCCCAACGCACTAATTTAGTGTCGCTGTCTTCGTTACCCTCGGCACTACTTTAGTGTTATTAACTTACCCACGGCACTAATTTAATGTCACTTAGTGACTACTTGACTTCCTTGTTTTTAAGTAAAAAAAAAATAAGACGATCCATCTTGACAGTTAAATATTAATCACTGCATGTTCCCTCCCTCGCCTTAGACATGATAAATGTAACGTGTGTGGGCTGAGCTGCATGTTCCCTCCCTCGCCTTAGACATGATAAATGTAACGTGTGTGGGCTGAGCTGCATGTTCCCTCCCTCGCCTTAAACATGATAAATGTAACGTGTGTGGGCTGAGCTGCATGTTCCCTCACTTGCCTTAAACGTGTTAAACGTAACGTGTGTGGGCTGGGCTTCATGAATACAACGACGCATGCCTCTGTGTTAAACTCACTGGAACTATCTCATCACAGTTCAAGCTTGAAGGCAAAGTGCACAAATAAAAAGAGCCAGAAAGTCAGCTGTTGAGGACGGGGTGAGTGTGGTGGTGGAAGGGAATAAACCATACGCTAAAGATTGGAAGGAAAAACAACTAAAAACAGTAGACAAGTCTAAACGTATTTGCACTTAACATATTGCTTCACTTCCTCTCCACTTCCACAACACATTTCCAAGATTGTGAAAACTAAACCCACACGCAAAAAGAAAAGGAACAGAAAAAGTCTTTTAATTTATTTGATTTTACTATGTTATTTTAGATTTGGTGCAAAAGTTGAGGTGGAATATAAAGGAAAATACAGAAGTTAAAAATACATAAGAAACTGGGAAAGAATTATTGAAGGTGGATATGTTTATTTCTGACCAAAGGAATTGATTTTACCGCACACCTACCTATGACTGCCATTAGCTATAATGCACTTAATATAAGTCCAGTACACAGACAAAATTAAGATCGGCTTATGATAAGAAAACGTGGCATAGATAAGAAGTAATGAAGGCGCCCCGACACTAACTAATCGTGCAAATTTCTAGCGCAAGAGAGGCCAAGTCAGTACGTTAGAGTCTTTCTGGTGCGATCTTCCATGCCCAGTCCAGAGGTAGGATAGGAGGAAACAAAGAAGGACGAAAAATATTACGCAGCATAGCAACGGGGTATATTTGTACTTGGAACCATGACCATCTTTAAATAAAATCTTTGCACAGCGAAGGCATTATTTGTGTTTTGGATGGTTTGTTAAAATGACACCTATTTTGATTTCATGAGTTGAAAATAAATCCCTAAAAATAAGTTCCACATAAGCTGTTCAATGAAGCAATCCAAAGACACTTGCCAGTCTTGTTATAATCATGAAATTGTCACTCATGTTTGAAACCCTACAATATTTCTCACTTTCATTAATTATTTATTTACTACTTAATTCAGGTTGTCCGAGGAACAGCAAACACGAAAGTAACTGATGTTGAGATAAATTTGGCCGCAAGCAGTTAAGCCAGGGGTCACCAAACGTTTTTCACAGTGGGATGAATAACTGACAAAATGACGAGCGCGGGCCGCATAATCATTCTGTACAATACTTGCAAGTCATGACGTCAGAGTTTAGCATTCCATAATCAGTCTGTACAATACTTGCAAGTCATGACGTCAGAGTTTAGCATTCCATAATCAGTCTGTACAATACTTGCACGTCATGACGTCAGAGTTTAGTATTCCATAATCAGTCTGTACAATACTTGCAAGTCATGACGTCAGAGTTTAGCATTCCATAATCAGTCTGTACAATACTTGCACGTCATGACGTCAGAGTTTAGCATTCCATAATCAGTCTGTACAATACTTGCAAGTCATGACGTCAGAGTTTAGCATTCCATAATCAGTCTGTACAATACTTGTAAGCCAGAACGTCAGAGTTTAGCATTCCATAATCAGTCTGTACAATACTTGTAAGCCAGAACGTCAGAGTTTAGCATTCCATAATCATTCTGTACAATACTTGCAAACCAGAACGAAAGCTCAGAGTTTAGCATTCCATAATCATTCTGTACAATACTTGCAAGCCAGAACGAAAGCTCTGAGTTTAGCATTCCATAATCATTCTGTACAATACTTGCAAGCCATGACGTCAGAGTTTAGCATTCCATAATCATTCTGTACAATACTTGCAAGCCAGAACGAAAGCTCTGAGTTTAGCATTCCATCATCATTCTGTACAATACTTACAAGCCAGAAAGAAAGCTCTGAGTTTAGCATTCCATGTTAATCATGGGTGAGTGGCGTGCAATGCACAAAAACAAAAACAACCAACATATTTATTTACTTGAAATGTTATCAAAGAAGGCGACGTTAGCAAAAAGATATTTACATCAGACCTAGTGTGCACATATCCGAATCTGACAAACTAAGCAGCAAGAAACGTTAGTGAGATTTGTGGAAACTGACGTTTGGCTTTCAAGATATCAATGTTTGGTTTGGAATTGCTGCAGCCAATCAAGAGAATTGTTTTCAAGATATCATCAATGTTTGGTTTGGAATTGCTGCATCCAATCAAGAGAATTGCTTTCAAGATATCATCAATGTTTGGTTTGGAATTGCTGCAGCCAATCAAGAGAATTGCTTTCAAGATATCAATGTTTGGTTTGGAATTGCTACATCCAATCAAGAGAATTGCTTTCAAGATATCAATGTTTGGTTTGGAATTGCTACATCCAATCAAGAGAATTGCTTTCAAGATATCAATGTTTGGTTTGGAATTGCTACATCCAATCAAGAGAATTGTTACATCCAATCAAGAGAATTGTTACATCCAATCAAGAGAATTGCTTTCAAGTGTTCATCAGTCAATTTCGTTCGATGTGTTGACGTCACATACTTCATTTTTGAAAATGTTTGCTCACAGACATAAGTTGTTCCAAAAACTGATGCCATACCGGCGACAAATTTCTTCAGTTTCGGAAACTCAACATCAGGTAAGCAGCGGTAAAATTCAACAAGTTTTCCTTATCTGTGCTTCTCTTTCAACAAGTCGTTTGCTTGCAAATCAATGAGCTCCACAACTGTACTTCATCTGGCACATCAAGGTTACAATCAAACGGATTTTGGCACAGAAAAATGTTACTCTCAATTCTGTGAAGATCTGAAAATCTCTCAAAAAAATGCTTCTTCAAGTCATGAATAATTTTTTTCGTAATATCGAGGTTCACATCTTCGGCGATTGTAGCACAAAACTCTTTGAAACAGTGAAAGTGAGAAAAGTTTTCTCCTTCCAGTTGTGCTTCAAACAATGACAGTTTTCTCCGAAATCCTATGATGATTCTGGTTGCAAATAGTAAATTTAAGGCACATAGCAGCCAAGAGGTCTCCGCACGTGTGAAGATCTCCTAGTATTCTAAACAGAATATTTAAATTTAAATTGTCACAACGTCTCGTGTTCCATACGTTTTATCAAGCAAATTTCAAGTACCGTCGGCGGCCTGACGAACTAACGTCCGTGGGCCGTAGTTTGGTGACCCCTGAGTTAAGCGATCTTACCGAGATTTAGAAAACTGAGCAAACCCTTCCTTCATTGAATACGAGTGTGGCGGAGATCTATTTTGAAAAGTTTAGCAAATGAAGGTTTCAAAGTAGAAGATATGTAGTGCTATCGTAAGCGGCTTGAACAAAAGATTCAGTGCATATCTTAAAGAGGTTTTAACAAACCAATACTGATAGACACACACACACACACACACACACACACACACACACACACACACACACACACACACACACACACACACACACACACACACACACACACCTTAAGAGGCTTTAGCAAACCAATATTGATAGATACATTGCAAACAAACCAATACTGATAAATACACACACATCTTAAGCGGCTTTAATAAACCAATACTGATAGATACACACACATCTTAAGCGGCTTTAACAAACCAATACTGATAGATACACACACATCTTAAGCGGCTTTAACAAACCTATACTGATAGATACAGTGCAAACAAACCAATACTGATAGATACACACACATCTTAAGAGGCTTTAACAAACCAATACTGATAGATACACACACATCTTAAGAGGCTTTAACAAACCAATACTCATAGATACAGTGCATATCGTAAGAGGCTTAACAAACTATCTCTGATTTAAAGAAAAAGGAAACAAGAAAGAGTCGTCTATGCAAGCCAGCATTAACATGATTCATCAGTGAGACACCATTGATAAATCTTCGACGGTCAAGCAGTTTTTTTTTTTTTTTTTGGGGGGGGGGGAAATCTTTAACAGGCAATGGGACTGACAACAGTGAATACCCATACGCCTTCCCAGGGTAGATTAAAAGTTAAAACGGTGAAAGTTCTATAAAATATGTATTCAATTCTGTATTTGTGTGTGTTTGCGTTTTATTTTGGACTTGAATTAGTTTTGCAATCTTAGAATGAAATTTTTAGGTGTAAACTGTAATGAGAATGGAATCGAATTTTACAATGAGGAGATTTAAGTAAAAGTTTAGAAAGTGGCAATATTGTTAAATGTACTAGGTTGCTGTTTGAGCCCATTATTTATTTGCAGTGAAATTCACGAGTCCTTTCGTTGGAACTTTTCTTGTTGGAAACCTCATCTGTTTCTGATGAAAACACCAGTCGTCATATAGGTTGAATGTTGAACGGGTAATATTAGATTATTAAGGGTAACTTAACAGGCTTGCTCGAGATGTTTTCCGGTCGGCAGGGTGTTATAATTTGAGATACTAATGATAGTAAACAAGTTATTAATAATCACTTTCAGCAAACAAGTTATTAAATTTATTTTTTTCCATTTCTTTTAAAGAAATGAGATTACTGTCAAATAAAAAGATCGCCACACTTTACCACTAACATACATACTATCACTTATGTAAGCATGTTTTTAATGCACTCATAATTACTTATCCTTCATAATATAAATTAAATTTGCATTGTTTACAATATACATTTATCTCACTAAGTAAACTAATTAATATTGCTATGCATTTTCCCTGCGTTAATTAATCAAAACAAACCTCACCGTTTGAACTCAATCTCACATACAAGCAGTAAACACACAAACACGCAATTAGGCCGTTAAGATAATATGTTAGGCTTTTACTCCGATCACTAAATTCTACGCAGAGACTGTTCAAGAGCCTTTCTTACAACATATATACACTCTCCCACACATAACACGTGTCCCTCTCTTTTTATTTGCGGTTGTGCTTAGAAACCTGTGTGCGTGCGAGAGAGAGTTAAAAAAGGTAATGAGTGGATAAAATGTGTCAATGCAATCGTAATGGTGTAACAGAGAACGAAAAAGGAATTTTAAAAAAATACAACACAAGCAACAATCTCGAGTAATCGTGCAACTAATTCGTTCCAGGATCAAGGCGGATCCTGCCAGGAAATAATTCACGGAATATTTTTTAAGTCACAATAAAATTGTTCACGAGCAATGGAAAGCTACCCTCTAAAGAATTTATTCTTTTTTAAAACTGAGATGCGTCAACTTTGTAATGTTATATCAACTACTATTGTGGAATAGTACTAAGAAAAATCTTATTATCTTTACACATTCCTCGTTACTTCAGACAAGGAAGCTGCAATCGGAATTTAATCAATGTGTTGTTCCTTGTGTACATTATAGCAGATGGTTTGTGGGCACGTATTGTAAAACTATAACTCAGATAACCAGTAAGGGCTATAACCTTCAGAAGAAAATCAACATGCAGCCCATTGTTAGCAGACAGCGGACACACATTTGATTCGATCTCAACTTTACTGCAAAGACATTTCAAATAAAAGGCAGGAAGGAAAGAAAACATATCCACGAAGCATGTTTGTATTTATCTTCTCATAACATCTCTCACAAAATCGATCACTAATGTGCAACAACTGACTACAGCCGTTCCATTGAGGCTTGTCAGTGAACTACTGCAGTATACCATACACGCACGCACACCACCACACATAAAATCACACATAAAATCACAACACACACTATACACACTATACACACTACATATAAAATAAAAACTACAAGCACAACGAGTACAAGAGTACGTCCAATGCAAATGTTGCCAGGTTTCATGTTACAAAATTAATCCTCATCAAGGAAAAATGTCTTTGTTTTGCTAAACACAATGACAGAGTTAAGCCACATGCTAATCATAATGTTAACGTCAAACCATATGCGGTTTAAATCTGTATTACAGCTAACCCTCACATTTCTGTCTTCGGTTGCACTATGCTACCTTACAATTATGCTATGCAGCTTCCAAGGGAGTCAGCCATCAATGTTTATATAATTATACGCCTTTCAAGCAGAACACAATAATGAAATTCAGAGAAAGTGTCTGTAACGAATGCAATTTTGTCTAAACATTCTTTATGGACTAATCCAGTGTCTGGAATTGCGTCATTCGCCCAGTGCTAGGAACAATCTTCAAGACGCGATTCCATCTTTCACAATTAGTGTCAATCTTCCACAGTCGCCTGATACATTCTGTTATTTTGTTTCAACTCTCCAAGAACAAAGAAAACACTTGGCTGTCTGTTTCACCCAGTATGTCAATTATGATTTTTCAGTTCAGTACCTTCTTAAGTGTTGAGAAGAGAAATATTTCTAGTTCAGTAAAATGTAAATGGTGATTTTTCAGATCAGCAACTTGACTATAAATATAACAGTCCCGAGAATGATAGAAGTCAGTGGAAATTATCAATTCAGACATTCGTCCTTAAAAGTGTTTAAAACTGAATGCTTTCTAGTATACATAGGATTTAAATGATAATTTTCAGTTTAGTAACTATAGTTCTATAACAGTGACGAGAAACACAGAATTTTTATTTTTGTGTACGGACTAAAAGGCGTTCTTTTTACTTCAGCAGCTCTTCCTTGTGAAGCGTTGTATTGTAATTAGCGAAATAGACGTATAATTTACAGTACTAAAGAAATCAAATAATCTTAAGTGTAAGAAACAATAATCATATACTCTAATGTTGTAAAAAGAATGAAATTGGTCTACAAACTTCAGCGTAGAAAAAGAAAAAAAACAATCAAATAATCTTAAGCGTACCAAAAATAAAATCATAACACATTCTAGTTTTGTAAAAGAAAAGCGCTTTCCGTTGCTTTTTTTTATAGTCATCTGATTTGTATTTTATAGTAGGAAAAAGTAGCATAATCTCCAGAGTTATTGAAGAAAAAAATAGTCATATAATATCCAATGTTATGTAAGAAGACCAACGTATAATATCAAGTGTTATAAAAAAAAATAGTCACAAGAAAAGTAGTTTCAAAATCTCTAGTGCTAAAGAAGAAAAAAAATAACCTTATAACCAACTGTGTTATGGAAGAAAAAGAGTTGTTTAATCTCCAGTAGTACAGAAAACATATCTCTAATGTTTTAGACAAAAAAATGTAGTGGTATTATCTCCAGTGTTTTAGCAAAAAAAAGTATTGGTGTAATAATTTCCAGTGTTTTAGACAAAAAAATGTAGTGGTATTATCTCCAGTGTTTCAGACAAAAAAATGTAGTGGTATTATCTCCAGTATTTTAGACAAAAAAATGTAGTGGTATTATGTCCAGTGTTTTAGCAAAAAAAAGTATTGTAATAATCTCCAGTGTTTTAGACAAAAAATGTAGTGGTATTATCTCCAGTGTCTTAGCAAAAAAAAAGTAATGGTGTAATAATTTCCAGTGTTTTAGACAAAAAAAATGTAGTGGTATTATCTCCACTGTTTCAGACAAAAAAATGTAGTGGTATTATCTCCAGTGTTTCAGACAAAAAAATGTAGTGGTATTATCTCCAGTGTCTTAGCAAAAAAAAGTATTGGTGTAATAATCTCCAGTGTTTTAGACAAAATAAGAAGTGGTATAAGCTCCAGTGTTGTACACATAAAAATAGCGGTACAATCTGCGGTGTTTTAGACACAAATCTCCAGTCTTATCAAAGAAAGTACTGATATATTTTTCATCTTTTCATCCATCTTTTTATTTTTAATTTTAACTATCGATCTGCTCATCGCTCTGTTTATCTTCTGCTTGGCGAATTGATTGACAATTGTTTGTCGTAACTGTCAATAGTTCATTTGAAATATATTGTAAAAAGCGAGTGAAGAATGAGGGGGAAATGGTCCCAACTTACATATTACGTTTTATCGAGTGGTAACTTTCAAAAGACATGCTTGGACAGGTTGACTACCATATATGTACTAAGCAAGGTTTCAACAGGGTGGTGGTACTGGGACAGGTGACAATCGAATGTGTGGTAAATAACGTGGAGTAAACGTAATTGCTTTCTCACCGGAAACATTCAAAGAAAAACTGAATGCATGGAATAGCTACGTCCTATTTTTCTCAAAACTGATAGTTGTGTTTCTTCCTGTTTAGTAAATGTGAAACAAATCAATTTCCCTCACAAAATAGTTCATTAACTATTCTATCAAGTTCTATTAAGACGTGAAGTAAACAACAACTAGAAATAAAACAGTGGTGTGAAAACATAACCCACTGAACAAATTAGTTATACTGAATAAAAGCATTGCTATTTGTATAGGCGTCTGACATATCCAATACATGCTGGATCATATTTTCCCGCTAAGCACCAAAGAATGGAGATAATAAATCCCAACATCCGACATCGAATGTGGACTGGTAATAATCGATAGTATTGTTGGCCTGGATTAATATCCGGCCTCTTTTCCGAAGAAAAAAGAATTTCAAGGCTTGGTTCGAATGCAAGAAACGCCCAAAAAATCTCTAGGGGAATATTACATATAGTGCAAAGGGATCGGAAGACTAGTCCAGTTGTCAGTGGCAATGATCTCGGTATTCCTGAAGTGAAACTTTCCCTTTACAAAGCCAGTAGAAATACCTTTGTTAACTTTCCCCTTTCAAACAATAATTCCGGTAGAAATACAATTATTAAGCTTTTCCATTTCAAACAATAATTCCATATCGGTGCATTTATCCCATGTCAAACATTTCCCTATCAAACAATAATTCCAGTAGAAGTACATTTTGATGATATCCCATCAATCCCGCCCCTACCAGGTATTTAGGTAGGTATACTGTTTGGTGTTACTCACATACAACCGCCAGATACCAAAGAATTCTGGCAGAAATATAGTTTGATGTTTTTAGTTTCAAATATTATTCCGGCAGACAGTTTCTCGCTTCAGATTTTCCTTGACGGTCAGAAAACATTTTGTATGTTCATTATCAAACTGTCTGATATCAAAGCAACGATTCTAACTGCCATATATTTATGCATATCACGTATTAAATATTTATATAGTTTATGATAATAGGCATCGCTAACAGTTTTCATTTAATTTGGATTACAATATCTTGAATATATTTAAGATGATTTAAAATGCAAGGAATAAAACCGGAACACCTGCTATCACTTTACTGATGATAAAATCGTAAAATACAAACTGTGACGTGCATATGTACGAATATAAAGAATTATAGTAATGTTTGCATATATATATTTGAAGTGCATAATATATATCTGTCTGTCTATCTCATATATTTATTTCAGACTCCACAGGTACTCGTATGAACTGAGTGGTTGTCCTTAATTTGTAGGTACAGAGTAACATTCACCTCAAGCTGTCACGCCACGATCGCAGAGCGTTCGGTTACTTCCATTAACGTCAAACACACAAGCATGTAGATGACAGACGACCACCACCTGTGTCTACAGAATAAAATGACGCACGCTTCAGTCGTTCATACTCTAAAAAGTGCTGACAAAATAATATTCAAAACTTAGTAGCACTTACCACCGTCCATTGAACGTGTTTTGCGCAATTCGGATAGAGTTCTCTGTTAAGAAAAAAAATCGGCTGCCGTCCGCGAAATCAACTAAGCTGTGAGTGGACATTAAGTTGAATGTTCATTCAAGACCAGGGAGGTGTTCAGAAAACTACTCTCCGCGTAATCTTCGAAGTAGGCCTGTGGTAATTTAAACAGACCTCCCCCTCCCACCTCTTTCTCAGTTTTATGTTTTACTTGCATGTGGAGCCATGCAGGTTGCAAGAAAACACACATCTACCAGAGAACACAAATATAACAAACTCTTGTCACTATTAGCAGTTCTGCAGACGCGAAAGACCTTATGCCAGTCTTGCCATACGTAATTCTATACTCAAGCCAAGTACAGTGATATCCTGCTAAACTTTTTAAAAGCAAATAACGCTCATTAAAAACGGCATTAAACAATGAGGCTAGTAGGTCAGTGGATGGCAACTGGTTTAAGCAATAGTTTCTGCAAGTTATAAAATGGTGCCCGCGCTATTCTTCTTCTTGCCTATAAAAACAATTTTATAAACCTGAAAATAACTAAGTTAACAAAAACAACGCAACACATATATAAGGTATGTACATATTATTGAAATAATAATAATTATTATTATTGCTGAAATGTCAAAGGAAACGTTGAGATATTGAGTACATTTATGTGCACAGCATGATGGCTAGTATATAGAACAATTTTGGTAATTTGTTAATAAATATGTATTGTACGTAGGTTGCGTTTCGTTTTGTATTTAGTTCAGTCAAAATCTTGCAAAATAATCAATAACATTTCACATCTATTTTAAGTCGGCACTGCATTCTTCTATGATTTAGATGTCGTTCTATTAACTGGATACCCAAGGCTTTAAATAATTTATTTAGTGCATTAATGGAGAATCAATATAATTATTGAAAAACTAACTATAAAAATAGGGGGAAACAGTTAACGATTGCTGCGAGTAAAACCTGGCTGTAAGATAAAGATCAACATTAGCAATGTACAAGCAGAATGCAAGCTGAATTGAAATTAAAACTTATGAATCAGGTTTTCCGGCCAGGGAAATATAGACTTCTCATCTCCCTTCCTCAGAGGAAATTCACGCACCATGGCTTAATTTATATATTAAATATGCAGGCACAAATATGTGTACTCACAAGTATGTAGCCCAAAGTCATACATTCATTTCATCTCTACAAGAGTCTATAAAATAAAAATATTTTTGTAACCCCAATTTTGACTAATTTACAAACGTTTGAATCACCAAAGAAAACAGGATTTTATTTGCAACATTCGTAAAATATTCTTGCTGAAATGTCCCAGACTTCCCGCTACAACACAAACTGGGCTTTGAAATACTTTTTAATGCTTTTCTCACTAATATGAGGATATTCGAGGAGAACTTCAAAAGAACACCTTTCTTAAATATTCCACTAAGCTAAAGAATCTGTAATACACAGATGAAATGAGGGCAAAAAATAGAATGAAAACTACTATTACGTATCCGTTATAGCTCGAAAGGTACGAGAGTTGAAATGGGTTTAAATGTCTTTGAGCCACACCCTGTCAACAGCACACACCGAATGCAAGATTGAGTTTACTGACTGCGCTGTACGTGGCAGATTATCTAGGTTCTCGAGTCTAGACAAAAACTTCGGCTCACTAGTAGCAGACAGAGAGGGATGCAAGATGGCTCGACTAATAAATAATGTGTTCTCTTTTTTCACTCCATCGCTCCCGGCAAATTTTCTCACCTGTTCTTTTTCCTCTTGCGTCTTTGGAATCAGCGAGCAGGTTAGCAACAAGTATCCCATGTAGTCCGACTTGCCTCGATCTGACAACATCAACTTCAATTCTGTGGGCCTGCAAGACACATAAAAACAATATCGATAAAATAATTATTTAAGAACAAAATCCGCTGCTGCATCTCCATGGCAACCATGTACGAAGTTCTACTGTCTTGTCATGAGTAAAGCACTGAGCTGAAGACCTCTCAGATCTCGCTGTCATGTTAGCGTGTCCATATAAATCAAACGTAATCTGTACAGCTAACAAGAAACTGGTATTCATACTATAAAACACTTTAGATTAAGGGAAGATTTTATATTTCTTGTTAAATTATTCTTTTAAAAGCTTGACCACGGGGTGGGGTGGGACCTGAAGAAAAATATCATTCACTCACTAACACACTCAATACAGATGGTAGTAAAACGGAAGAGGTGTTTGGTACTAGTCAGCGGCTAGGTTTATAGTTCACTGGAAGTCGGACTGAGTTTGGTAAGAAAAGACGAAGCAGGAATTATGTGTGTATGTGTGTGTGTGTGTGTGTGTGTGTGTGTGTGTGTGTGTGTATGTGTGTGTAGGTATGTAAACACTGTTATATTTGGAGAAACATGCATTTATCCGTACTATTAGTGTGTGAGATGAGTTGGCTAAGCGATTTTTGTTGGGCTTTGGTAAAAATTTGAGGAAATGTATTAATAAATGCTTTCATAGCTAAACTGAAAAGTTCGTAAAATGAAATTTCCAAAAGTTATACAAACAGAAAGCATTGATAGGAATATATATTGATTTGATGTGGTATATAGTGTTAGTACGTCTGGAGAGTGTGCAGTGAATATGTAAGGAAAAGTAAATATATATTCTTGGACGCTGGTAGGAATTTATATATTTTGAAAACAGCAAGCAAAAAAGTTTTGGGAAAAAGAAAGAAACTGGAATAAAGTTTTATCAGCCAGTAAATCACAAATTTCCTTCTTCGAAAGTCTGATTCCGGAGAGAGAGAGAGAGAGAGAGAGAGAGAGAGAGAGAGAGAGAGATGTTGCAGGAGGTATAAAAATAACTTGAGAAGAGTTTACCTAATGTTTTGGAAAAGCATTATTTTGCCTTTGATGTAACTAGACTAGACAAGCAGCCTACTAATGACTGTCCGTTCTTTCGCCAGTGGGTTCACGAGTGCCCATGGCTGGAACAATTCCGGACCGAAAGGTCTACTTTTACTACAAGGGAGACGACCGTGGGGAAGATTGTCTTTGAGAGACTGCACGTGAGTAGTGTATTCGTCTCAACATAGCTTATTCAAATGGACGGAAAGGGAGTTTCATGAGACAATGGCTCGAATGGACCAATGCTGATCAGGCATCACCATGTTCAATGCATTTATTTTTCTACCTCAAATTCTCTGTTTCTTTATGTTAATTATTTGTTTATTCTTACTCTTCTAGAACCTATTTTTAAAAAGTAAGTACATGTTGAAATCTTTAACAAGAAGTTTACTGTATTTATTCTTTTGTGATAGACTATTGGTATTGCTTGAATTAGTTCATTTGCATATACCAGGTAGCCGAACCCGAATATTAAAAAAAAATTGCAAGTTCACGCGAAAGCTTAAGAAACAACATGTTTTTCTTTATCTATACAAACATCCATACATTAAGTGATATTATTTTCAGAAGGAATTAGAAATAAGTTCATTAATACAATTTTGTAGTTTTTTGTCTGTTTTTTCTTACATTTATATATAATAATAGTAAGTGTGTTTATTTTTAATAGTGACGAATGAAAGCAGGTGTTCAAAAATAATTGTGCTATTAAAATGCCTGCACGTCGTGTTATATGTAGCAGCCACTAAGTTTTGAAAAGACTTCATGCTTGAATTCATGTTTCATTTGAAATTATGTGTTGTGATGGTGGAGTGCCACCTGGAATATGAGATCATGATTTTGAAAAGCGAGCACAAGGTAGTGATGTGAATGCTCCTTATGTATGTGAAGTGGTGAAGTTGAAAAGCATGCATAAATAAATGATGACAAGTTAATCATGGGATGAAAAAGAGAAATAGTTTGTAATTGCGTTTATGATGAATTAGGAAGGGAGTTATATGTGGTATGAGAGAAATTATTTGTGCGGGTTATGAAAACTGATTGCTATTGTTAATAATTTATTTGGGATTGATGAACATATTATTTTATGTAATACATGTCTTCTTTCACTGTTAACCATCTATCACTTTCGCTAACTGAAAGTTTGATGGACTACTCGAGAGAGGTTGAACGAGTCATGAAATGTCTGAATAAATATAGGCTTGTATAATATCTTGTATAATAATAAAAGTTCAATGAGATGTCTCGCATGATTGATAGAATCATATGGCAAATTATTAATTACTAAGTGGAATTCTAGCACCAGTAAAGACTATGTGTATTCAATCCACAGTCGAGGAGAAATATTAAATGATAAATATTGAAATTATTAACTATAGTACGAAAATCTCTCTCTCTCTCTCTCTCTCTCTCTCTCACACACACACACACACACACACACACACACACACACATACACACGCACACACACACACACACAGCACTAGAGAGCTGGTCAAGCCATACAGATGTCGAGGAATAGAAGAACTAGGTCATGAGCTGGCCAAGCCATACAGATGAAATAAGGACTAAATCAACCTAACTACACCTATAGAGCTGGACAAGCCATACAGATGCAAAAGTATAGAAGGATTAGGTCAAACTAGCTAGCTGTGGAGAGCTGGCCAATCTGTACAGATAAAATAGGACTAGATCAAGCCAACCAACTCTGGAGAGCTGGTCAAGCCATACAGATGCCGAAGAATAGAAGGATTAACTAGATCAACCCAAGTAACTCTAGAGAGTTGGTCAAGCCATATAGATGCCGAAGGATAGGACTAGGTCAAGCCAGCTAGCGGTGAAGAGCTGGCCAATATATACAGATGAAATAGGACTAGATCCGAAACAACTATCTCTGGAGAGCTGACAAGCTATATATTTGAAATAAGGACTAGATCAAGCCAACTAGCTGTAGAGAGGTAGTCAAGTCATACAGATGCCGAAGAATATAAGGACTAGATCAAGCCAACTAGCTCTGGAGAGTTGGCCAAGTAAAGATGCTAAAGAATATAAGGACTAGATCAAGCCAACTAGCTCTGGAGAGTTGGCCAAGTAAAGATGCTAAAGAATATAAGGACTAGATCAAGCCAACTAGCTCTGGAGAGTTAGCCAAGTAAAGATGCTAAAGAATATATGGATAAGATCAAGCCAACTAGCTCTAGAGAGCTGGCCAAGCCATACAGATGCTAAATATAAGGATTAGATCAAGTCAACTAACTCTAGAGAGCTGGCCAAGCCATACAGATGCTAAATATAAGGTTTAGATCAAGTCAACTAGCCGCTAGAGGGGTGAGTGGAAGAATGGCAAAGAGCTTAACAATGCTGATCAACAGTTTAAAGACAGGCTATGTCGCTTATATCCTGCATTAGCTATGATCTTGAATGAAGACATAACTTTTATTAAAGCAATTTTCTCTTGTTTTACTGACTAGCGTGGCATATGTGCTTATCATTAATTGTACTTAAGCAGACTGTGCTCAAATTTAATTCCAGATGAATCCAACTGAAAGACGAAGTTAAAAGCCTGCGTAAACCAGTGAACAAAGTAAATGATAAACAAAATTTTAACTGTGTTCAATCAGAAATGTTCAGAATAAAGAGCAATCGTAGCCTTTGTCATATGAGAAGAATTGATCGTTGATAAGTTTTAAATAAACACAACTCAAAACTAAATTTGTTACATCTGTAAACAGCACATAAAAGTCCCTCAATACTCATGACTCATAGAATGCGTTTCTTACATGGAATTTTGAACTGCTTCTTGAGTTAATGCTCACTTTTCGAATCTTTATTTTCAGAAAGTTTAATGGAGACCTACCACCGTTTTAAAGACAAGCCTTGTTTGAAAGCATAAGTGATCAACAGTTATGATCACTTCTACTAACAACAAAAGCATGTCATAAATACATCGCCTCTACTAACATTACAAATATTTCATAAATACATCGCCTCTAACAACATAAACATTTCACAAATGCACCGTCACTACTAACATTATAAACATTTCACAAATGCATTGCCTTTACTAACAACATAAACATTTCATAAATACATCGTATCTACAAACAACATAAACATTTCATAAATGCATTACCTCTACTGACAACAAAACATTCCACAAATAAACCCCCCCCCATCCGACAACAAAACATTCCACAAATAGATCACCTCTACTGACAGCAAAAACATTCTTTATAAACCCCTAAACATTCAGCAATCACACGGGTCTCTGCTGACAGAATAAACATTCCACAACCACACCGGCCTCTACTTAACGCACGAACGATTCGCAATCAAAAGCGTTTCTTAAGAGAGCACAAATGTTCCCACGCTTTCAGGACATAAGGGAATAATAAGGCTGCCGGCGGGGGTGGGGGGTGGGGGTAAGGAATTAAAATACGCAGTCGAAAATTCAAAATATCTTTTGTAATCCTGAAACTGCATTTTCGTAACATAATATTGTTGGTACAATACAATATGAGCTTTAACACACAGTGCCTTGGAATACATAAAATGCAAAAAGCAAACCTTCAGAAAAATGTAACTACATACTTGCCAAATGTTCTAAATTGTCACTGGTTGTAGTTTTTAAATGGGTTTTATGGCGTGACTAACATTGACTACAGTCACGTCAACTTAAAGCACTTGTTATCAAGGCACGGAATGAAAAACGTAACAGTACATTTTTTTATCAAGACAAAGAATTGAGAACGTGACAGTAGATTTTGTTATCAAGGCAAAGAATGGAAAAGGTGATAGTAAATTTTAATTAATACATGTAAGTCTTTTACAAACATTACACTTAGCTTTCGAGAATTAAGTTCGGGAGGCACAATTAGCTTAAATTTCGGCAAGTTTGCTAAATAGATAATAAATAAATCGCGTGATTCCTTAATAAATCATCGTCGTCGTCATCATCATCATCACTCTTCTCCTCATTATTATTATAATTTCTTTTGTAGAAACGTAAACTGTACGTTAGTATGAATGATATCTGCTCATTGCCGGATTTTTTTTTAAAGGGCATTTCCGGTTGAAACTCGGCATGCTTTTGCTGTGCCGCTCCAAAGATCCGTAACGGACGGAAAATGCCTGAAACTGAAAAGTGCTCACTCACAGATCATGATCATCGAATTGTTCTAATTCTTTTTTTCTCCTACACTAATCGTTGGACTCTTCTACAGCGATTTCTCTCTATCTTAATGTGCTGGAGACCTTTCCAGCGTGCTATCATTATTCACCTTAGTAACTCGATATCTGTTGAAAGTCCCAGTTAGGAATTGATTTTCAAGCCAGCTGTGTTCCCACAATCCTCCGCGCTTTCTACTGCCAGGCGTTATTTAGGAATCGATATTGGATCCAGGAATTCCAGTGATGGAGTTCATCCTGCTCTTTCCTCAAACAGTCGTGCTAGAAGGAAATGGTAACCACCAGAAAACGGACAAAACTGACAGCGAACACAGCGGTGGACAAATAATTTGGCCACCAATAGAGTGCACACAAATAATGTCTTCTAGAGAGGAATGACAGATTGAAAGGAATAGTAAAATAGCAAATCGAGAAACAGAAGAAAACAAAATTTTGTCTTTGCAGGTGGGTGAGATGAATGATTTCGCCAATGGAATAATATTCATTTGTTTTCTTTACTACACTCACTTGAGCATTAATAAACAAACAAAACAAAGCGGAACTGAACAACAACAAAGCCATACTATAGAAAACTACAAAAACAAAACATACCAAACAGAAAAGCGTGGTCTGCACATTTTTTGCTTTTGTCAGTTTTCAAAGTGGTTTTTCCTACATTTAGAACTGCTGTGAGTGGGGTTCGCCACACACACACACACACACACACCCACAAACACACAGCCACATACACACACATAGAAACACATTCATACACACACAAACACACACACAGCCACCCACCTATACACACACACAGAAACACGCGCATAACGTACACACACAAAAAATACGTAATATCATACATAAAGTGATTTTAATGATGATGGGGAAAATATGATAATAGTATCCCAGCAGTCTTTAAAACCCTTGATGAATTTTGAAACATTTACAAAACAAACAAGGTAAACATGAACATATTACAAAATGGAAAAAGTAATAAAAACAAAACTTTCTGAATGCTCGAAACTTAATAAGATCTGATAGACTACTATCTGCTTTAGCCGGGTACTATAGACATATACTCAGGTCCATGCACAGCTGTCGATGCGACATGCATGACTCGAATGCCAACAACAAAAAAATATTAAAAAATAATGATAAATTGTCCTAAATAATTTTATGAAATGAATTTAATATTACCATAGAGCTTAAAACCAGCCAACCAATCTATTTATCTATCTATCTATCTATTATCTATCTATCTATCTATCTATCTATGTATCTATCTATCTATCTATCTATCTATCCATATACGCACAAACAGAAAACATGCTGACTATTAACAATCAATAATGCTTGTGGTGTGTGGGTGTGTATGTGCGCGAGCTTGCGTGCCTCTTTTTTTTTTTTTTTTATTTTTTTTAAAATTAATTTCAATGTTAGTAATTTTAATTGTATGTGTAATGAAAAAATGCATTGTAAAAGGGTAGGTAGGTTTTGATAATTGTTGATGCACTTACATGTGTGTGTGTGTGTGTGTGTGTGTGTGTGTGTGTGTGTGTGTGTGTGTGTGTGTGTGTGTGTGTGTGTGGTGTGTGTGTGTGTGTGTGTGTGTGTGTGTGTGTGTTTTATGTGAGAGAGAGAAAGAGAGAGAAGGGGAGAGCGTGTGCAAGAGAGTTTGGGGCGTGAAACAGTACAAGTCATTAAAAAAAAAACTGACAGAGCTGTATATATATATAACAATAATAATGTACACTGAAAACGTGAAAGCTGAAACATAAAAATACTTTATAGAAGTTCGCGCTACACTAGACGCTGATTTTGTCTTCAGACAGACACGTCCATTATAAAGTGAAACATAACTGAATAATGGTCTTGATATCTAAACACTTACAATTGTGACTTCAACACGTGTGCCAAAGTGCGTAGGCTTAAGTTAAGATTAATCAACTTATTTTAAACTCAACAAGCGGAAGTCATTCTCAACAAGTGTGCCAAAGTGCGTAGGCTTAAATTAAGATTAATCAACTTATTTAAGCGGAAGTCATTCTCAGTGAAGTCGCAAATCCCGAGTGTACACATTCAAGCAACAGACAAATATGCATAATTTACAACTGGGTCTCTTGACAACTAGTAGAGTTGTTCCCAAAAGTGATTCGATCAAGTGTGCAAAGGGCCGGTATAACACAGCACATCCCACTTCCATCAGTGGTTAATTAATATTTTTTTAAAACATTTTTTTACACATACCTCATTCCAATAAAATATTCAATCATGTTCTCATTTATTTAATCAAATATGTATGATACGAGAAGGTAGACAAGTTTTCGAGTAACAAATGAAATGTGTGCTCCTGTACAAAGTGAGTTATTAAATAAAATTTCTAAGATCAATAGTATTATCTCCCTAGTTTTAAATCATTACTCACCTTGTATCTTAATACCAATTCAGGTAATCTTTCTTTTCAATTTAAGATATATAACAGACTGATTGATTAGCAAAACAGAAAAGCTAAATGTAATAAATCTTTTTTTAGTACTCTTATACATCGCTATTGTGCATCCAGATTAAAATGTATTTTATTCAATATATTTTTAATGTTTTCTTTTAAGTGTATTAAAATTAGAAAAAATGATTATTATCTTCTCATAAGTAATTTTTCAAGTAATTATTTTTCATAAACTGCATACTTAAAATCTTATATGAGATTTTTTTTTCTTTTAAATCTTTTGAACAGTCCTTTTTAATGACATTAGACGTGTTCTGCGGATAACTGTTGTGTTATTTTTTCATCCAGTCTTTCAGACTATTATTTTTTCAAAGCATTAAAGTAAAACAAAAACCCAACACCAATACAGTAAAACAGATTTTTCATTTTTATTTTATTTTTGTTCATCAGTTATACTCAACGTCATTTACAAATAGCGTTCGAAATAGAATACTTTGGCCGGAAAAAAATTCAATATTGCATTTAATCAACAGGGGAGCGCAAAAGTTTTCAATACCCATTAAATAAAATACCAAAGGAATTGGAGAGCGAAGGAACTTAGAATGTTTACGTGCGTTATTTATTTGCTATGTTTTTCAAATTTCCATACAATTTCGACAATTTCAAGTAAATCACCTTACTATTTACAGACACACTAATCACATAGACTTGTCTGCAATCATTCATAACAAATATAATACTCCTCCCCCCAAAACAACAACAACATTTATTTATTATTAAACAACAACCAAACAAAAAGCACTATATCTGCTGATTACGTTTCCAAGAGGCCGAGTCAACCATGCGCGAATTTCGAGAACGGCAGCTTCAGTGCTCTTTCTTCTCTCAAGCAATTTCCTAACATAGATCCTTCACTGCTGATGCACTTAGATATTTGCAGAATGAATATCAACACTGTAATGAGGCCAGCATTGAATCGGTTAATGAACTAAAGTGTTAACCTTTGGTCTAAACTATAAGGTTCGAGATCTAGCATATATTCGTTTTTCAGAATATATGAGGAGAGAGAATAGGTTGAAATAGTGAAAACAGGAGCCTGCAGATAAAATGTCGGCAGTCTAATTGATTACCCCCCACACACACCCCAAAAAAAAAAAAAAAAGAAAAAAGAAAAAGAAAAAAAAAGAAAAGAAGAGGAATTCATAGGAGAATAACTTAGTGTACCTGAAAGAGAATTGGTGTAAAAGTTTAATGATAATCCAGAGTGGGTGGGTGGGTGGGTGAATACTGAAAAACAGAGCACGCACAAAAACGATTCTACATGCTATAGAAGAGGAACAGTAGTACAAGAAAACAACAAAAACAAAAGGCAAAATTAAACCAGATATGTATTTCTCATTTTAATTAGAGATCACAAAACATCAATAACAAACATTTTAAACATTTATCTTTAAAAAATTAAAAACATCTCAATTAACAACATTATGTCACAGTAACGGTGAAGTTTTAAATAGAATGAATATAAGTACTAATAATCTTGCTGGTTGTGGGGTTTAGGCGATGGCCTTGAAAGATGATAGGGTTCGAGTCCCACCCACCGAAAAGGTAGCAGGAGATTTTTCAACTCAAACATCCACTCTCTGACTCGTAATAGTTGTGCTGCACCCCAAATTGTACACTAGCACTTAGAGACATTTCAATTAATATGAAACAATAATTTTGTACAGCACTTAGAAACATTTCAATTAATATGAAGCAATAATTTTGTACAGCACTTAGAAACATTTCAATTAATATGAAGCAATAACTTTGTACAGCACTTAGAAACATTTCAATTAATATGAAGCAATAATTTTGTACAGTACTTATATATTTCAATTAATATGAAGCAATAATTTTGTACAGCACTTAGAGACATTTCAATTAATATGCAGCAATCATTTTGTAGAGTCTCAAAATTTATTTAAATATAACAATAACAAAGTGGGATCTTGGACACAAATAACGCAAAGGCGAAATTGACCCAAAAGAAGTTGTAGACAGATTCTATGTATCTCGGATAACGGGAGGCAGGAAATGTACCCAAAAGAAGCTGTACACTATTGATTCAATGTATCTCGGATTACGGGAGGCAGGAAATGTACCCAAAATAAAATGTACACTGATTCTATGTATTTTGGATTACGGGAGGCAGGAAATGTACCCAAAAGAAGATGCAGAGAGATTCTATATATCTGGAAAATGGGAAGGCGGAATATCACGAACGCTGTTAATAGAGAGATCGGTAGTTTGCCGAGTACATCTGGAGTAACAACAAAGATGGGCCACTGATAGATGCAGTAAAATTATTTGAACAATACCAAACACCGCAAATAATGAACATGGAAGAAGAAAAGAAATATGCATAAGCAAACAACAGGAGTCAAAAACCCACCTCTATTGCCAACATTTATCAAACATCAAATAAAATAGTTCAGTTATTGCTGCTAAAATATATAAATAATAATAAGCATGAAATATTTTAAAACTTGGATTCTAGTCTGCCTCACCCTACTATCACTACTCTGCCTTAAACAATAAAATTTCTAAAATAGCATGCTTTATAATGTTTAACAAATATTAAGACTTCTAAAACTATTGCATTTCATACAATCCATGTTTTCTGCTTATAGAAAACGCAACATAAATAATGTAATAGATGTATAAATGATGCATAAAAACACATAAGTAATAATAATCATAATTAACGTTTCGCTGGTTTTTTTTAAAATCTGTCCTTAAAACCTAGCCAACCACTCTATCATAATCTTCAGGGACTCATCTCATTCGGTACAACTATGATATGTACATGAACATCTCGTGTTTTAAACTGCAGTAATTAAATTATCTATGTTTGAACCGGTGATAGCCTCTACTGCAGCCGCTCCACAAGAAGTGACTTGTCCATAGCCTCTAGGTCAGTCTAGGACTCTAGGACACTCTCGAGTAGCAGAGGTCCCAGCCTGCAGAACACAACCTAAAGGTCACCAGGTGACGAAAGCTTGTCGATTTACATTTGAGGGATATTATCATTTCCGCCTCCCTCCCCCCCCCCCCCACACATACATCACGAGTTTTGAGGATTCAAACCAGTTTCAAAATATTTAATTTTATTTTGCAGTAATTAAATTCTTTAATATTTTACTGAAACAATTTTCGCTAACACTGTAAGGATCTATGAACTTTTGAAACTTGAGATACATGTAAAATAGAAAGCAAACAAGCAAAATAAAAATATAAAAAGGTTCAACACATAATGGGAATTGCGCAAGAAAACGGGAACGAGAATCTAAAAAGACCATTTCTAGAAATAAAGCCAGAGACAAACTTGTTAATCTGGACAAATGGGCAGCCCCAAAGGCTTTAGAGGAAATATCTAAACTGCGCTATCCAGACTATGAAGGTACCATTTCCTCCTCCGCAGCGAAATAAAATTTGTTTCTACGCACTGGCATTCCAAAACGAAGGGCTGCTGAAAAAAAAACAACAAAAGCCACCAGAAACAACTTTTACTCGAAATATCAATCTCTCAGCATACATGCGGTTAAAGGGAAATAGTTATTTTACTTGAAACAATAGTCTCTCTTGTTTCAAATGTTGTTTTAAAAAAAGACTCAAAGAAATGATTTACTTTTGGTTACTTGGCTAAGTTAGTAGTATGAAAAAACAATTATGGCTCACTAAAAGTTGGGTGGGAAAAAAAGCGTGTATGTAAGTATGAAAAAACGACTGTGGCTCACTAAAACGTGGGTGGAAAAACAAAGCGTGTATGTAAGTATGAAAAAACGACTGTGGCTCACTAAAACGTGGGTGGAAAAACAATGCGTGTATGTAAGTTAATTGTAAACAATGTGATTCATCCTTTCTGCAGATAAGATGCAACAGCGAATCTTTAATATCATATGACAGGTTTACAGGCTTAGTGGGATGCGAATCAACTAACACTAGACATCGCGAATATCTCATTGTGATGGGCAATTATATTTCACGGTTCATTTTTGTGGTTTTTAGAAAACAAACAAACAAATAATTATCATCCCATAATTATTTTGCTCGATCTCTCATTTTCTCTCTCTCTCCCTCTCTCTCTCACACACACACACACCACACTCATACACACACGCGCGCACAATCTAAAAACCTAAACAGAAACATTAACACAAGCATAAATCAGAGATAAATAGGAAAACAATGAATAAATGAAACTAGATATGCTAGAGACAAAGAAACAAACTCAGACTATTTGACAGGAGCAAATAACTCTGGAAGCAATAGATATAAGTCTTCGCTCGGTGCCGCTCTCCAAAGCCCTTATGTCTTGGCGGGGAAAAAAATAAACAAACAAACGAGTAAACTGAAAATGTAAACTGTATCAGATTTGCATACTGTGACCACCACTACGAGCATGACCGACAGCAGTTAAGATCGACAATAATTAAGATCGTCATAATTAAGCAAAGATATCTAGCATACGTTACACTTTTGTTTCTGTTGTTTTATTTTAATGAGTTTACATAATGCAACTTATGGGATTCCGAGTGTCACGTGATAAATGAATGGTCAGAATGTATCTACAGTATCTACAGACAAATATGCATTTGCTTGCTGGGCTAAACCGACTCATCATTATCGCTTTACTGTGGAAACAATTTGTAAGGCTTTATACTGTCAACATGCATATTTCTCCCACCATCTCCTGCTAAATTACTGTCACCTATATACTACAAATCTATATGTAGCAGTCACGATTTTCGGAGAAAATAATTTACATGTTAAATCAAATGTTTACACCTCGCATTCTATTTTATGAATATATCAGCCATAATTTATTATGTTAATTTTTATAAATATGTCACCTATTATTTATTTTGTTAATTTTTATGAATATGTCACCTATTATTTATTTTGTTAATTTTTATGAATATGTCACCTATAATGTTATTTTTTATGGATATTTCAGCTATATATGGTAGAAATAACGATACTAAACAAAAAACAAGCATGAAACTAAGAAGCGTTGTCTATTAATAACTGATCTGATCCTCACAATTATAGACATTGTTATAGAAGAACAATTATGTAAAGTAACTTGAAATATGCAATATAATAAATAAATGTACAGGTAAAAAGAAAAGAAGGGACACCTTGAAAACAAAATAAATATTTTTTTATTGTATTTGCAAAAATAGTAATAAAAAAGACTATTCCGGGAAACAATTGTACTAAAATCACCGTTAAATGCCTAGTCAGCCAAATGTACTTTTGTAATAACCGAATTGGTGACAAGCAATGAGAATTAGTTTATACGTTTCCAGTTATACAACAATTAAATCTTACAATGTTTGAAGACAGCTCGACTTTGTCCATTTAGATCATAAAGTGTTATTTTTATGTGCACTCGCTGACTCCTAGAAAAATATTTTTTAAACATCGAGATTTCAATCACACTCCAACAAATAACACAATATACAAACTGTTAAAATATACACAAAGCAACTCACTTGCCAAGTTCCAGCTGTGACATATCGATCACAGATGTACCCATAGGGTCGTCATGGAAACCTCGGTCATAGTCAAAGACTTTCACCAGGATGGGCTTGCTGATGTTGCTCAAAGGAATTGTAAACGTCTCGTCCCATTTGGGGTTCAGATTCTTGAATATTATTCGACTTTTGTACACCACTCTACCCCCAAGTTTGAACTTGACATACGGATCACTTGTACCTGAGTCAAAGAAGTTAGAACATCTATGAGATTCGTTGCAAACAATTACCTATCATTGCTGAATTGTATAAGTAGTGGATATAAAAACTAAAATCCCTGAATTGTATAAATAGTAGGTATGAAAGCTACAATCGCTGGATAGTATAAAAGTAGTGGTTATGAAAGCTACAATCGCTGGATAGTATAAAAGTAGTGGGTATGAAAGCTACAATCGTTGAATAGAACAAGGGTGATGGATATGAAGGCTACAATCGCAATTCACTAAGGAAATCTAGAAAGGAAAGTATAAGCAATAGGCAGTAAAAAGCAAACTCGAATGAACTAAGCAACACGAAGCAAAACACTATAAACTAGGTAAAATCAAGCACATCACGGTGAACGAAGTCACACTAACGAAATCACAACGTACTAAGTAGCACCTACAATCTCGTAATGCACAAAATGCTAAACAATAATCACATTACAATGCACAAAACAAAACCGTACAACACCAAACACACCGAGGAGCATTAAAGTAAAACCTAAAAAACTGATTGAAATGCAGCAAGCAACAATAGGCAAATCACAATGCACTAAGCAACATCAAGTTATGAAGCTAGGTAACATCTTGCAAAGTTGCATGGGTACACACTAAACCACATACTTCAGAGTGTCTTGATAGTGATTCGTTTACACGCAGGTCCTGATCTAATCGCGATCTCCCTTTGTTAGGCGTCAGACCGCTTTGATGACTATTCACTAGTGCCAAATTCAATAAAGCAATACAGTCTCACCGACTGCCATCATCATCGTCGTCATCATCATCATCATCATCATCAATAAAATCCATATAATGTTTTATTTGTACATAGAAACGTATATAGCCTAGCATTAAGCATGTTTTAAAAAAAAGAACTACATAAATCTCCTCACTAGGTAACTTCGAAAAATTTCAAAATTTTCAAAACAAAATTGATCCAGGCATCCTTCACTCCCCACTTGCGATAATGAATTCTTTCTTTTCTCCCTTCACAAAGATTTCGCCCGAAAACATCTGGACACTGGTTTCAAAATACAACCATGAGGCTTAAATCCGTACGGACGTTTCTCACAGCTACAAACAATAGCATAACAATATTCATGAATTTGTTTCACCAGCTGAAAATCCCTCAATCTCGTCATCGATTTGGAAAGTTGGTTTTCAGTGTCAATATGCAACCACCACTCCATCTCTAATAAAATCACTCATGAAGGATATGCAGTAAAAAGGGGTCAAATGGATTTTTAAATTCTATTTTAAAATACCCTAAAATAAAATAAAATATATTGTAGTGCCGACTGCTTCAAAAAGGAAAACGAGCTTCTGTTAATACTAGTTATAACCTCTAAGTACATGATTTAACATGAAAGTGAACGTTTGGAAGATACAACTACTGGAACGTGTACATGTGCCATAAAATGTTGAAAGTACAGAAATATATGAGACCTATGGTAGTGAATTTACAACATGCTAAGCGGCGCAAAGAAATGGTGGAACAGGTTCTAGAGAGTGATAGGTTCATCGACACAGGAGTAGCCGAGAACATCAAATAAATGATGTTTTGCTTTGTTCTTACTAAGTCAATTCAGTAAGAGAAAGAAAGAAAAATAAATAGAAAAAATCTTAAAATCAGTACACTGAAAATCGTACATCACCTTAGAGATGTAGAGGAGCGGTGTGTAAAATAAATGAACGTGTGCATCGTAAAAAAATTAAAATAAAAGGATTGTTAGATGGGGAAAAATTAAAACATGACAGATATCTCCAATGGGTTGGCAGCTAGCATAAGCAGGCCATTATTATAAATCAGAACAATACAGCAAGAAGAGGGTTAATTCAAATAGTTTATCAAAATTCAAAACAACAGAGCGTGAAGGGAATTAATTTAAATAATTTATCAAAATTGAGGACAACAGAGAGCGAAGATGATTAATTTAAATAATTTATCAAAATTGAGAACAATACAGCGGGAAGTGAATTAATTTAAATAATTTATCTAAACGTAATGCCCTTACCCACATGATTTTTTTTCACGTGAAGTGAAATGTGAAAGGAATGAAACCACAAACATAATAATAATAATAATTGAATTCAAAGGAAACATTAATCCACTTAAAAGAGTTATCACTTGTTGGGGAGAACAATACAGCGGGAAGAGAATTAATATTTGATTTGATTGTTGTAGACGAGTGCTACATCTAGACTCTAAGCAATAATCATCTTAATTCATAACGGAAAGAGCGACTTAAATGCAGAAGCCAAGTGCTCTCATTATGACTGATGATATATCGCCAATCAATACCCATTTAAATTTAAAATAGGAAAAGTCAGTTGTCTCTACACACTGTAATCTAGAGCTCACTCTCTGTGTGTGAAGCAGCGCCTAGTAATTATTTAGAATTTATAACCGGAAAAACTAGTTTATCTCCCTTCTGTAATCTAATATGCCCATGAGAGCGATAATGAGATGCCGATAGAACGACTGGCAATAACATCGTTCTGTGATGAAACATTTTAATTTAATGAATTAAATGCTGACAGAAATGTTAGTTTTAATATCATTCTGGGAAGGAAACATTAAATTGAATTAAACTACAAAAAAGTTTTACTGCCAGCAAAAAGTATATCATTTACTGGTGAAAGTTTGTTGTAATGTCTACTAAAAAATTCCTTTAATGTTGTTTATCCTCTGACGGCCAGCAAACTGTTATCTCCTTTAATGTTTTAAGCTTATTTGTTTTAATATTTGCTCATAGATTTACCCCATTTCCTGTTCCTAATTAATTAGGTTTTTTCTTCTTTTTTTTCCTACAAAATAACTTTAATAAAAAATGTAATGTGACAGAAAGAAAACTATTATTAAAAAAGTTAGTAATTAAAAAAAAAGTATACAGTTCACATGCACAAAGACCGCTTCCATCTATGCGTTATTATGCAAGTGAATACGTCTAAATGTCATGTTTTTTCTTTTTATAAATTACTATCTATCTATCTATCTATCTATCTGTCTGTCTGTCTGTCTGTCTGTCTGTCTCTCTCTCAGTCCGTCCGTCTGCTCATCCATCCATACATCTATCTCTTGTATGTATCTATGTATAGTATGAATGTGTATGTGATCTGTCACCACGAACTGAGTCTCAAATCAGCTTTTGGACATTTAGAGATATTGCTATTACCAAACTTAGAAGGAATAGTCCTTTTAATGGTGCAAATTGTAAGACAATCGAACAATTAGTCAGTGAGGAGTGGTCAAGAAAAGACGAGTACCCTTCGATCTTCATTTTGAGAAAAAAGTGAAAAACGATCAACTACTTTCATAAGTTAAATCAGGGTTGTGATATTCAGAATGCTTTTAGTTTAATATTTAGATGTCGAATATAGCTGAGGTATTATAAACTCTTACACAACAGGTCTTTAACTGTCTAAATCTCAAACCCGACCGATACACTTGCATATTTTAGCCCCTAGTAGAAAATGAACTCTAGTGACTTGAAACTCATTTTGATGTGACATATCACCTATATGTGTGCATGTGTGTTTATGTATGTGTGCGTGTATACAAAAAAGAATGAGTATCTGTGAGTATGTATGCAGTTAAATGCAGACTTTCTTATCTGATCTCTGATGTTGAGAAGCCAACAATAGAGTGGTAGGTTGGAAGCTATCTATGTGCTTGTCATCTGGAACACTTCTCGAGTAACGTCACAAATCACTGAAACAAGGAACTGAGCGATTATTTACCGACACGCAGTCCCTGCTGTATATCTTGTGTTTGATAGCCACTCATATTTTTGTTGACTTCGGCAAAGAGATATCGACAAAAGGTCGAGTGTTATTGCTATGTACACAAGGTGCGATATCAAAAGAACATCAGTAGTGCACAATATAAAAGTTATCTGCCCTTGAGTAGTAATAATTTAAAGTTAATTTTGCATGCCTGTTTTATTCATTAAGATCTAGTTAAAATGGTGGTAGCGTTTCAAAAGGTTTGTATGTTAAGTGTAACCGATATGAAAGAATATTTATCCTAAAAATTACAACAAGGATGCATTAATTAGATAGCCATAAGTAAGCACAATGTAGCGTGCATGAATTAATTAGATATTTCCTAAAAAGGAGAGGAAGTGTTAGCCCATTTGCATGTTTTATGGATCGTTGTAACATTAATTTTGACTGTAGAATATGCTAATTCTACGTAACAAATACGTCCGATCTAAAATGCTCATTCAATCTGATTCAATATATTTATATTTATATCAATTACAAATAGTCATTCAATAGGTCCTTTAAGGCTACGTCAAACTGTACAAGATTCTATAGTATTAATCATAAATGGAAATCGTTTAAATTGCTTTTACTTAACTGGAATTAGGTGATATAGCTAAAGGAGAGTCCCTTCGCATTGTAAAATAGCTTTTCTAACAAAACAAACTCCACGTTCAATGTTTGGGCTTAACAGATGAAAACAAGACTATCACATACACATTAACAGACTGACATTTATAGAAGTTCATGAACGAAAACATTTAATGAACTTTCACCTTCGATGGTTGAAGCTACTGTGCAATAAAAACAAAACCTTCCTTATGAAACATTCATTTCGAGAAAGTGAATTTAAGAGACCAGTCTCTGCTACTCACCACAGCTATCTCGCACAACAAGGTCGCGGCCTTCCTTAAGCCGGACTTCCAGCATAAAGAAGCTGTGTTCCATAAGTGCATTTTGTCGTTGCTGCAAATTGCCATCCTGTAAATGAAGAAAAAAGTGGTTTATAGGGCATAACGAATGCACGCTAGGGAAAGACAACTGTTTCATATTCTGTGCGTTCAGACCATATGCACGCAAAATCAATGTTATGATAGCAATTTGTTAGTCCTAAAGGCCTCGAGTGATGCAAACGTATGTACTTGTGCGTGTTTATTTATGAGTATTAAGTCATCCGTAAACGTGAATATAATTATGGTCACTCTCTTGTGCTAGACTTTTCTTCATTTATTAATATAATTATGGTCAATATCTTGTGCTAGACTTTTCTTCATTTATTAATATAATTATGGTCAATATCTTGTGCTAGACTTTTCTTCATTTATTAATATAATTATGGTCAATATCTTGTGCTAGACTTTTCTTCATTTATTAATATAATTATGGTCAATATCTTGTGCTAGACTTTTCTTCATTTATTAATATAATTAAGGTCAATGTCTTCTGCTAGATTTTTCTTCATGTTTTAAATATAATTATGGTTAATATCTTGTACTAGATTTTTCTTCATTTTTTAATATATAATTGTTGACAATATCTTATGCTAGATTTTTAAATGTACAATTGCTTCAATTTTCTGCTACAGTATAGGCCTATATTGTTAAGAAGAATTTATTTACTTGATCTTTCATTAAATTCTTGTTAAATTTCTCTTACATTTCGCATTTCCGTATTTTTAATGTGGAAGAAATCTTAGGCAAGTAAGTTGGGGCTGAATGTTACAGTAAGAAAGTCGGGCGTGAAAATGAATGCGAAGTGTCTTGTATTGACCAAAGGGTATTATGTCAGGTCAGCATTTACTCTGGACTAGAATAAATGTCTAGGGGGGAAAATTGTTGATACTCTTTGGACTTTGCAATTGCTTAACCATTTAGACCCTGTCTGCAAAAGATGATTATTATATCAATAGAAATTAATATAAGTTATTCATTCTTTAATATTCATTCATTCACATTTAAAAAAAAAAAACATGCCACACTGTATGTGCAAGTATTCTATCCGTTTGCTTTTAAATGAATATATGTTACCATAGAAACTGAAAAAAGCAATTTCCTCTTACTACAAATCATGTTTCCAAACTAAGAGTTTTACACTGCACACACACCCTCTCTCACAATTACACGCACACAAAGTGTTTAAAATATAAATTCAAAATTTTGCTTCTCTTCATCACCAATTCTTAAGTCACTTTTGTATCATTCATTTAAAAAATGATGGTAATGATGCCAGTTACCATGTTGATTGACTTACGCCAGGAATACTTTAATAATGAGATTTACTGTACGTCACCGAAATCCTAAGCAGAAAAAAAACTATAGTCGCTGTAAACTGAAGTCACTTCTAAAAATATTCAGAAAACAATAACTCGTGCTTTTCAATTTCATGTATGGAAAAAGACAGTTAAATTTAATCTTTTCTTTCTTTCAATCAGAAGAAAAATGCAGCAACATATACATGTTGTATATCGCTTTGGACATAACGTCTTCTTCGGAAGAAAATATAGTTTCACATCATGAATGCGTGTATATTAAATATTTTGAGAAATAGCGACAACAAATCTCTAATCATTAATTTTATTTAAACTCTAATCCAAACGATCACAAGTTGGATACATTTAATCAAAACTGGTAGTGAGTAACGATTTAAGCCGTTCATTCGAACTGTAACTTTTTATTTTATTTTTTAAATGGCATTATTATGTTCCCATATAATACACACGCATATACATATGAAAGCACACAACTAATTTCACCCAACGCATCATTAGCGGGAATGTTCACTTAAAATACGCTTAATGTAAAATAAATTTAGATGCATTTTATAATGTCAGCCCAACAACACAGTACAACTACAAGTAAACGGCCTGCCTTGTTATGAGGGAAAGGAAATATTCAGAGCGCACAATTAATTAAAAGAGAGCAGAGTAGGACGAGTGATTGATTGTGTGAGTTTGCACTGCAAATAAAATATTAAAATCATACCTAGTGTCCTTTAAGGAAAGGCGACGTGCGGAGGAAGGGTGTTTATGATAGGTGGATTTTTGTACAAGTCAACGTGCAGGTGGAAGGGTGTTTACGATAGGTGGATTTTTGTACAAGTCAACGTGCAGTGTGGAAGGGTGTTTACGATAGGTGGATTTTTGTACAAGTCAACGTGCAGTATGGAAGGGTGTTTACGATAGGTGGATTTTTATACAAGTCAACGTGCAGTATGGAAGGGTGTTTACGATAGGTGGATTTTTGTACAAGTCAACGTGCAGTGTGGAAGGGTGTTTACGATAGGTGGATTTTTGTACAAGTCAACGTGCAGTGTGGCAGGGTGTTTACGATAGGTGGATTTTTGTACAAGTCAACGTGCAGTGTGGCAGGGCATTCATACATGTTTACTACTGATCTATGATTTAAATTGGAGAATGCTTTATGTGACTTAACCATTATTTCTATGTTCACTAATCTGATTATTTTGTACATTATAATTGTGAATTTTGATTGATGCTATATTTCTTATGCTGCATGTGTATCGGGCAAATGAATATTGTTGCAGGATTTGTAAGTTGAGAATGTAAGAGAGAAAGGAGTTTAGAGATGAAATATGCCTCAAACATAGCTGCTGCCCTTGATTTGACTTTTACAAAGGGAAGCATGCCTTTTGATGGTTTGTAACCTTGTATCTGCTACAGACTGCAGTGACTACTGTACTCTACTGGATCACGATGTATGTAACTAGCGTTGTTGTCAAACTTATCAGTAAATGCTTGCTCTAAGTTAATTCTTGTGAATTTTGTACAAGAGCCAATATGATGGAAATTGAGGCTTGAGTCTGGTCTTGAGAATTTATGAAAAAATTTTTGAATATTCCTCATGGTGTGCTTGGGTACTCATACGAAGATTCTGAATCATTCCTCGAGATGTGTATTGATAGCACATAGGAAGTTCTGGACGATTGTCCAAAGTGTGCATTGTGAGTGCATCAAAGATTCTGGAATAGTTGTGTAATGTGCCTAGAAAGGACCATTGTCTAATAAGAAAGAAAAACCTATTGCAAACTGCATGATTGTGAACATGTTCTAGCGACACCTGCCATCATTGAAAAGGTTATGTTTATTGACTATAATTATCTCTCTAAAACTCCACTCTCATATCTATGATGAAAGTATATCTATGAACTTTATGATATATATATATAATATGCTAATTTGACTGCTGATATATATGTTATGGTAACTGAATGAGTGTCTAATGTTTAATCAAACACTGTTGTGAAGTGATGTAAATGTTAACACTCTTTTGATTATATTCATATGTTGTATATTAGATTGTTGATTTAATAAATTTATTGCTAAATTTATTAACCGTCTTGTACATATATTGGAACCTTATGTCGAAGTAATAGCGGGTGGATGGGGGCTCGTTAACTATAAATAAAATATGGATTTTTATAACTCCTTGAGTAAGAAGTTTCCACCTTCAGAAACATTATGCGACACTCTTATAATCCGCCAAGTGAGAGACATGTCGGTCTTGTGGGAGAATTATTTATTAGTAACTATAAATTAAGATTATCGATCACTTGTAATTAGTTATGTGTTATTAATTAATAAATAATAATCATAACAAGTGAAGGGTGCCCAGAGGTGTTACACAATGTAATATTGCAATTGTATGTGCACGTAGCACAAGTTAGGTCAGTGGTTAGTAGAACTGAAACAGTGGGCGGTACATGGCAAGTAGTAGTACGACTGAGATAATTTCCCTTCTTAAAAAATACTACTTAAGGCTGAGACTACGTAAATGGGAGTCTGATATCTACCTGCAAACAGGTATCTATCTAACTGAAAAAATAATACACATCATCAGTGCCTCACAAATACATTAGAATGTACATCGAATACACACAGCACTGCTTTCTTTTGAAATGTGCGCGCGCAGGTGTGTGTGTGTGTGTGTGTGTGTGTGTGTGTGTGTGTGTGTGTGTGTGTGTGTGTGTGTGTGTTATTTTGTGGATTGAATAAAGCAAGTTTTAAGCAGAATTAATTTTTAAAAAAAACATAAACTACATTTAATTCACTATGCTTTAACAATTTATAATTTTACACTTTAAACAATTCCTCAAGTTTAATGCAGTACAAGCAATAGTGAGGCCAGCTCTGCATACAGAAAGTAGATAAATGCACAAATAAATTTAAAAATCTGGATAGACAAATAGTTAGATCAGAAAGATATATAGTTAGTCAGATAGACAGACAGATAAATAGATAAATGCAACGACATAATTTTGTTTCTGGTTTCCTTTAACTATCGAACTGCACCTCTGAGGCCGGCCCTCATAATTCATTTCCATAAATATGATATATCAAACACTTTGTTTTCTTCAAGCAGTTACACTAGGGAATGCATTTTCTTCGTTTCACGAATAATTTAGCGCTGAGACAAGAATCAAGACAGTGTTTTCAAAGTAAAACATAATTTTTACTACAACAGAAAGAATTGTTCTCTTTAAAAGTCGAAAGTTTTTTTTTAAATTGAAAAAGAAAAGAGAAAACAAATTATATGAATAATATCATTTAGTACAGTATGAATATATGCTGGCCAGGCTAAAGTAAATTAAAAACAAAAAAACTTGGAAATTTAGTCCATATGCCCATCTCAGTCAAATCTATATTGTCGCTTTTTATTAATTCTTGTTGGTTGAAGTGTTTTACTGTATGTGAATGTGTATGTAGAGGTATGACTATTAGTACAGTCGCGCAAGTATGCACGTAAGCATGTTTGCGTGTATATATAAATTTGTATCTCTGTGAATATATATAATAAATCACACACACTCTCTTTATCTATCCACACACACACACACACACACACACACACACATACACACACACACACACACACAAAGAGGGAGAAAAAGTCTGAATGTGACTGTTTGTGGCACGGTTGTGCATGTGCTTGACTTTTCCCGAGATACGTATGGCTTTGATTGTGCTGTATTTACATTACTAGTCTTGAAATTGCAGACATGAATATCGAACCGAGTATTCTTATCCTTATTCCAGGAGCACTGAAATCAAAATGCATAAGGACAGCACTAACGCCACTGAAAAACTCACGCACATATTCTTAAACAATTAATATATATATATTTGCAATGTGCAGCTATTGCTAATGCTACTGTCACAAAAAATCTTGTCTGCTCAAAAAAGTAACTTGTGCTCGATATAATAATTTATCAGTGGTACATATTTTTTACACTATAGATTGTCAAAACTTACTTAGGATAATGCTCGAATAGATAGATAGATAGATAGATAGATAGATAGATAGATAGATAGATAGATAGATAGATAGATAGATAGATAGATAGATAGATAGATAGATAGATAGATAGATAGATAGAGAGTGAGAGAGAGAGAGAGAGAGAGAGAGAGAGAGAGAGAGAGAGAGAGAGAGAGAGGCATAAAGACCGACAGACAAAAATACAGGGTACACAAGTGATAAAATCATATATAAATGACTATTAACAATTGTAGTTTCTAATCATGCGACTAAGCATATTTTATCCACGTATGGTCAGTAAGTCACACACACGCACAGAAACGTGACAGAGAGTGAGAAAGATAAATAAGATCATACAGAAAATGGGGAAATAAAAGATGGTTGAAAGAAAAATATAATGATTCTCATATTTTCTTCTCTAATTAAGAAATGGATATCAATATTATCTGTATAATTGGAGTTTAATTAGTTCAGTTAGTATACTTTTTAGCTTGTAGTTTCTATCCACGCGACGAACTACTGCCTAAGTTGAACCTAAAACTCAATAAATCAACTTTTCTAACCTCACTGACCTAAATCTGCTTTGTGTGTATGTGAGCGTGTGCGTGTTTATGTCAATTTGTGTCGTACACATATTGTAACTTGCCAGAATACAATTTCGACTGGCAATTGCACTTTCGCAAAATTATGTTTCCTTGAAGTGAAGCTAACATTTGATATGAATCAAAACAAGAAAACTAAGAACGGAAGAAAAATGTCTTTGTGCACAACAAATCTATAATATTTTTGTCCAGTTCCTGTTAAAATAAAATTTCAACAAGACGTAATTTAAACAAAAATCTTTTGTTTATTTCCTTTAAAATCCTACTGTAAATTCACTGCAGTGAACAGCTGCCACCAGTTGTCGATCAATCAGGCCTGAAAAGTCTATAAAGAAGGCATCGGCTTATTGATCCCGATCTCAGTCACTGTAGTGCATCCAGAAATATACTTAAAACGTGGGCAACTGTGTGCGTGTGTGTCTGTACGAGTGTATTTTCGCACGTATGTATATTGTGTGTGCGCGCGTGTGAGCGTAGTGGTAAGTGTGTGTATACGTGTATGGATATATGTGTATGTATATATGAGTATTAGGATTAGGAGTACGTGTATTTATGTGTGAATGTACGTGTGTGTGTGTGTGTGTGTGTGTGTGTGTGTGTGTGTGTGTGTGTGTGTGTGTGTGTGTGTGTGTGTGTGTGTGTGTTAGAGAGAGAGAGAGAGAATTAATGACTGAAACCTTAAGTAAATCCAATGCCATCTCAAACAGAATGTTGGTGAAAGAGACCTAAACGTCTTATTTAGAGGATAAATCTTTTGACACCTAGGCGTTAGTTATTGGTTACGGTTATTATTGTTCATTAATCACTCATAAATAATTACAAGTGATCAGAATCTTAATTTATGTTATTAATAATTCTCCAGAAGACACCATTCGTCTCTCTCACTTGTTGGATATGCGGGTGCTGTAAACGTTTTCTCTCTTCCACAACATTAAAGACAAACAATTACCGTCAAACAATATTTCCGTAGGTGGAAAACTTCTTACTAAAGGAGAAGATAAATCCGTCTTTTAACCTATATTTAGCAATATTCCAGCCACTTTCTTCTAAAACATAAGGTTATCAATATATGTAGGAAGGTCAATAAATTTAACAATAAATGTTTTAAATCAACAATCAAATATGCAACATATGAACAAAATCAAAAGAGCATTGACATTTACATCACTTCACAAAAATGTTCAATGGACAATAATTCAGTTTATCCTAGCATAGACATAAGCAAGCAATTAACATAAATATATAGTAAAGTTCATGGATATCGTGGGAATGAGATTGGAGTTTCAGAAAAGTAATTAAAGTCAATTTATATAACTTTATTAAAGATGGCAGCTGTAGCTGCACATGTTCACATGGTTGCTACAAGTCTTTCTTATTTTAGGCTGCAGCCCCACGTGTCTCTTCTAGAGGCACATTACACAACTGTTCCGGAATCTTCAATGTGCTCTCCAAGCACACAGTAGAGTCATCCTGAGTTTCACATGTGCTATCAAGCACACCAGGAGGAATGTTCAAGAATTTTTATGTGCATTTACTCAACATTCAAAATAATCTTCGTGAATTCTGGAGACCAAAGTCAGGCCACACATCTGTACTGCATTGGCTCTCGAATGGAATTCACGGGAGTCAACTTACAGCAACACGTTTTACTGCTACACTGACGACAATGCCGGATTCACACACCAACGTAATCTAGTAGATAAGTAGAGAACAGCAGTCACAGTAGTATGATGTGACAAAGTAAAGCAAAAAGGCCTGCTCCTCTGCAAAAGTCAAATTAAGGCAGCACTAAATTTCAGGCATATTTCATCTCTAAGCTCCTTTTTAGTTTTACTGCTTAACTTCTTGTACACATTTCTATGCTGCTAACAAAATACCACTTTAGGTATCAGTTTAATTTGTTGAGACTTGATTCTTTCTTCTATGAAAAGAACAAAATGCCTCTGTCACAGGAAACGAGGAACAGAAATTATATTTTATTTCATTTTAAAAAACCGCTAACAAAACTAGTTGAAGTAATCCGAGTTTTGTTATTTTTCATATGTATCATGTGTAACTTCCAGTAACGGTCACCTAAGATCTCTTTAGTAGACAGACGTTCGTGACACAGTGTGTGTTATTATATCATATTGAATATATATATTAGTTTGTGAAAGATATGTATATTGAACAATTGGGACAATTACGCATGACTGGTCACATGTTGTTTACGAGAGAAAAAGCCAGTGCGCATTAGAAATGACCACAGAAAAACGTGCAACACGGACAGAACTAAATATCCAAGGGAAAATTGAGTCATGAGGCATAGCTTCTGGAAGTTTTTGGAAACCTTCAGTGAAACTATATAAGAGGCAAAAGGAAGATTTTACTCTCAATGTTGAAAACGTCGATTCGTCTGAAGCCAGTCTAACTTCACGTATGAATTATCTCATGTACAGAGATTTCATAAAGGAAAGCTGCAAAAATCTCTTTCCATCCGTTTTCCATCCGTCTGATGCCATATATTGAGTAACGAGGCAAAACTACTTCAGTATAATTTTTGGCAAAGTGGGAAGTTAACTGTCAAGAAAAAACCGATGTATGCGACGCTGGTTGTATGCAGTTAACGACACGAGGGACCGATTTTGTTTGGCAGTCTATACCGCTGTTGAGAGGCTAGCACCGAGATAGTCTAACAGATATCCGGATTTCTACACTCAATAGGATGCGACGACACATCCCACTGGACGACTTCATCCGATAATGCTAAACGTCGTTGGGGTGTCCGTTTCCACGACAACCAAGAAACAACGACAATTATCGAGGCCGACAACAGTCAGCTAAATTTCAGATTTCTCCCCAGTGATAATCTGAAAGTGGTGCCTAGATTCTGCAGAATCTTCACCTGTAATGCGACGCCGCAATTGCGTCGTGTCTTCACTTTGAAGTGCCTCTTATAAGTGATGTGCGAGATTACGTCATTTCCTTGGAACTCTGATATTAATAGTGAGTAATAATTAGCACGGCTAACGCGCACATACTTAACTCTAGGACTCTAAGAAAATGAACACTATTATATCATTTGTGAAATACGAACTTTAATGTTAAAATTAATGCTTATTTTATACGTGAACTATTGTTAAAGCGGCCCCATTTGCCGCATAAGAATTGTGTAATTAAACTTTATTTTATATTTTAAATTTCATCATTTTCATCCCCCCTTATTTCCCACAGAGTGTATGACATTGGAAAGTTGAATGTATGATTAATCACTGTGCGAAAGAGTAGTGTCCCTTTTAAATCAGGAAATAAATAACCTGATTTAACCATCTTTCGACTCTCTTGTTATTCATAGTTTTTGAGAGGGACGAAAGAATTTGTATTAGTATTGTTGTGCACCGTTCGTCTGTTCGTCCCTTTATTCACATTCATGATACTCACTCACAACACACACCGCCAATAAAACGTTCCTTGGCATGACACAATAAAACTGGGCCCCACCCAAACATCAATGGTGTATGTCATGCGTGTCTATGTAACAACCTGACACGACGTAGTACTGGCATATGTCATACGGGCTTTTCTTGGAGGTGCACCGGAGCAGGCCAAAAATAGACTTCACCCCTTGCATCTCTAACTTCAGCTCGGGTCGGCTTAACAGTCGACTTTTCATTTTGTGACAGCCTCTTAGCATGTAAGTTTTGGTTTGGTTTAACCAAATCTGTCAGGACCTCGCATACAGGCCTGCCTTTAATCACTTCTCTATATTTCACAAAGTGATTTTAGCTTGAACAATCGATGTTAACAACAACGTCTGTTTTTCATATATTTTTGCACAATATATCCATCTGAAGACCAACCGTAAACTGTTGGAATAGTATAAACGCTGCACAATTAAAGGGACATGGTTTGGAGAGGGAGAGAGAGAGGGGGTGGTAAAATAGGTGCCAGTTGACGGTAGCGTCATAAATCATAATGAGAAAGCGCGAAAAAAAACCCACAGTAATTTATTTCTGCTAAAAGACCACTTTGGAAGTATTTTGATTTTACGGATGGTGGAAGGAACGAGTGTGTAGCAAAGTTGCGTTCTTTTCAGAGTTCTTCAAAATCAGCATGGAAGTAATAACCACTAAATATTGCTTCGGCCAAGGCACTACTAAGTTCTATTTGGTTCTATTTTAAACAAAATTGGGGCGGATGTGTGTGTGAAGGGAGGGAGATAACTTTTAGCAATACTGGTCATTGTTCTGGACCTCTGGACAGATAATTATATATATAAATGCAAAGAGCTTTAAGAACTCAAGATTGAAACTCCAAGAGGGAAACATCTGTACGAATACAGTGCAAAATTTGACTAACACGTCCACAGCAATGATGGCCCGCTCTCAACATGCAGACGAGTCTCCCCACCACTCTTACAGAAAGGTTTGTTTATTTATCGGTTTTCTAGTTTTTAGTAAGACGCAAAAAGGTGATTGTTTCATTCAAGAAATTTCATATAGTGATAAAGACTGTGAGTGGCAGTTTGGGAGGTCGTGCCGATTGTTATGTGAGGCGTCACTTTGAAAGAGAATATCATGAGTATTATCATTTGTCACGAATAAATGACATACCTCTAGGACAAAGACACGTTATTCTCTTGCTGCTAGTTTAGTTCATCATGCAATTCGATATAATAAATAAAAACAACAAACATTCTAACTGAAATAAAAATGGTTATACCTAAAATTATTTTTCTCCCTCTCTCTCTCATTCACACAAACACATACACACACACACACACACACACATTTTTAGCATACAGTAGTGCCTCGATATTATGCGTTTCAATACATCGCGGACCCTCATAAAGCCGACAGCCTATGGAACCCATTTCTTCATTTTACCGTCTAACCTCTTCAAATTACATGTACAGTTAATAGCACTGTATCAAATTAAGTGGCTTAATTTGCAAATGTTTTGCCGACCATGCCTAAACTTTATACAGTACAAACGTTCAGTAGGCCTAGATTGTACAATTACTTGCCACTTCGTAAACACAGCTTAACAATGATCACTATTGTTCACAGATTTGTCACACATCTCTTCAAAGTACATGTACAGTGTAATATTCTTTGAAACTCTGTTTCTTGAACAATTAAAGAAAAGACGTGGACACGGGTTGTTCATACGTCACAGAAAGGATTCCTCGTTATAAAGCGTACAACGCGGTCGAATTTTTGGGTTACCAGTGTATTTCGACTATATATATATATATATATTTGATTATATCTGAATTATTCTATCTATATAACCCTGTTTTTCATAACTAAATCTTAGGACTGGGTTCGCTCAAGAAAGCACAAAGCTCATTAAAGTGATTCTCAATGCTTTCCATTCTAAGAAACATCAATGAGCCACTTATCTCGTAGTTCATTAGCTTCCATTGAAAGTAAATGATTTTTGACAACCATTAATGACTACAAAATTTGCCGTATTCTTAAAGCTATCAGAGTGTAAAATTATATGGTAAATGAATTAAAAATTTAGAAATATCAAGAATTCACTCATTATGTGCACAGAATACAAAGAAAGTCTCTCTTTCTGTCACACACACACACACACACACACACACACACACACACACACACAACACACACACACACACACACACACACACACACACACACACACACACACACACACACACACACACACACACACACTACATTCATACGGGTTGTTCACGTGTAGATATGTTTAGACATGATTGTCTCATTCCAAATAAATATCCTGTTCTTTGAAAGAAAACAGTTCTGAGCGCCGATAAAAACCAACAAAACCTTCTAAAAATAAGGATTCTCCGGTACCCAAAGAACATACTATTCACATGCCATAATATTTTACTATCAATAAATTATATCGCGAAATGGTGGGGACAATTATTAAGATGGAACTAAGCAAATGATGCAATACCTGCTTTACTTCAGCTCCACGTGATCCACCAGACAATCTTTGAGGGAACATGTCTGTGTCGCCGCTGTCTTCCGACAGGACGTATACCGGATAGTCGTTAGACTGCAAGCTAACAAAACTCCGCTCATCGTCGGACTCTGCCTCTCGGTCACTGGCCAAGCTCGTCGACTGTTCGAGCGAGTACAGAAGCGCGTGGTCGGTCATGTGGAGTGTGTCTCTACTGTCCGAGGAGTCGGACCGGCCTCTCGCATCATGCAGCGGTGACGGTTCCAAACTATGGGATACCTCGCTCATCTCGTCGTCGTCCTCGGACGATTTGTCCATGATGACGAAGTCGAACGAATGCCGCCTCTCCAAGTCAGGGATGTCTTGGTCCGAGTGTCGCTGCAACAAGTGAGACTTATCTCTCAACTTCCGGCTTTGGCCGCGGATTATAGGGCGGGGGATACTGGGGTCGACGCTGAGTTTGATGTCAGCGGGCAAAGGAATGCTAGAAGCCACAGTGAGTAGAGAGTCCATGGATTTGCTGACAACATCCTGGTACTTTAGAGCACAGACCGTATCTCCCTCAGTGATCTTCGTCTTGTGCGTGCCTTTGGTTGGTGAACCTTTTTTGCGATGACGTCTTAGAAACGACTGCATTGTAACGTAGCGAGGGGTGGATGGGTAGGCGGTGTTCTCACTGCTTTACATTCATCACTAGTCGTCGAAATACAAGAATACAGACTCCAGTTACAGTTACAGTTATCCAGTTACAAACGATCGCGGGTCTATCGAGCGGAACTAGTCGACTACGCCCTTCATTTCCATTTGGGGCCCTGTCACTGACCCAATTATTCAGTGTTAAGAGAGCTAAGCCTGTCAAGTAAACCACATATTTCCAGTTTATGCTTAAAGAAAAGGTGGGCCTCCTCACACACGGTCTGCAGTTATAAATAAATCAGTAAGCCGAAGCCAAAACCCTGTAATGAAACAGCACCCAATTAACTATCGTAAACTAAGCGAACTTCATTGGCTGTCCGTGAGCTTTTGGAGTGGGTACACAATGTGAGAATAGTGATCTCTATTACAGATGTTTGATCTCCATTAATATTTTGAACAGATGAGCTAAATAAATGAGCATATGTCACAGGTGTTCTAACGCATACGTTTTGACTTAATGATTTAGGAAACCCCAGTCGCTAACAAGCACGATAACAATACAGAGAAAGAGAGGTAAGAGGCAAGAATAGACCAGGTGTTTTCTTTGATTCTTTCTATAGAGTTCTTGGGCCACCCCTACCGTTGAAGCTGAGTGCTTTGTTTATTTTTGATTCTGCCAACATAGCTCTCGAGTAGCTACCCCTGCCTCTCCGAGAATCAGTTTAGCAGACCCAGTCTTCCACCCTCGTTTATTTTTTGTGCTGATAGCTTTTGCACTAGCCTAATCTTCAACCGACGTTATGCATCACTGCGCAGTTCGTGTCGCATAAATGCTCGCGTTTTAACGCTGCATAGCCCCATCTCGGAATGTGTACAAACAGCCACTCGCTATAATTAAGTGAGCAATCCTTTATCGAAAATAATGTGGAAACGGAACACATAGTCAATCATAAAATTTTTCGTTTTAAGGTTTGATAAAATTCACTACAAATTCACGAACAGGTCTTTGCTTTACGTAATAAATGACGTAGTCAGCTAGCATAACCTTTGACAGAGAGTCCTGAAGTTGTGTGAATGCATGTAATAGGCCTAAGTCAGTGCTCGCTGTCCAGCATACAAACGTTTAGTACGTGTGAATGGGGATGGGGGAGATGCCATTAATTCCAAAAGCTTGTGAGTTTCCTTTTTTGAAAATCATGTAAACAATATAATTCTATGAGAAACATGCAAGACGTTAAGAGGGAGGGGCCTACATCAAACAAGGTTTGTTTATCTCTTTCACATGCAGAAGCAGCCAAATTTTGATTTCGTAAAGCCTTTATTTTGTTAACCTCAGTTTCCGATTTGAAAAAAAATCTTATCACTTGTTTCTGTTGAAAATGCCTTATAAATGATTGGCATAGATAATTATCGTATATGTTTAATGAAAACGAAAAGAAAAAAGAATCTGTCTGGTGAAGATTGTCGGATTAAACAGCTCAATAATAACCACTACGGGACCCTTTACAATACAAATTATCAGAGTAGCAAAGCTCATTAAAAAATAAATAACCCTAAAAATCTTAAACTTTTCATTATTGCTGTCCGGTTATCGTAAAATTTAGGAGAGGAAAAATTATTAGCAACAACACAATAACACACTTGAAGCGTACAACACAAGTGATTCATCCCTATAAACCGAGCATGTCGTAATGACGCGGAACCTATCTGGATTTCCTATTATTAACGTTTATCACTACTCGCAAGCGTGTCGATCTGGAGAGAATACCACCAAATATCGTACTGATAAGCTTATTATCAGCGTTGTAAGTCAAAGCCTTCCGCTTACATGGCAGAATCTAGAGGAGAAGGCTTTCTCCTTCTGAAGTGACTACACTGGTTAACCGCACCAAGCTGATACTAGTGATAATGTCAAGCACCACTTACAAAGCGTTCAGTATTGCTAAAAGCTTTATGCACTACTCTGTCCCTTCAGTACGGATAGGACTTTTTGTTTGTTTTGTTATTGCCTCCCCTTTCTAGAAAACAACTAGGCTGAACACATGGCTGGAGCTTGATTTAGTTCCGCAGAGTAAAACAACTGGCCGTCACGCCAAACACGGACGTACGCGGTACTCACTGACAAAGGCCTTCGTAAGTCTTCACTCTTGGTCAAAGATTATACTGCTTGACACGGCAGAAGAGTACAATAACACTGTGTTGTTGCAGTTCCCATACTTAAAGAATTCGAAACTAACTACAAACTAGTGGGTGACACTGGCTGGAGTGCGTAAATTATCTTCAGAGGAATCCGTTCCGTAGCCGTACGCTTGCACTGCAATAATACTCATTCAGAAACACGGCATACCACAGTGCAGTGCGCGTCCACACACAGCAGTATGCGATTCACTGGGGCCACGCACACATCCTTATAGTAGACTCGCGGACTGCTGAAGATCCTGCATTGCAGCTTGTACACGTTTGGAATAGCTTGACGCACCAAACGTTAAATGTGCGAAATTTCAGCGGGTATTATGATGTCTGCGTCCCAAGCCGACACGTCGAGTGGCGATGTTTACTGCTTTCTCAGTGTTACAACACTGTTTTACACTTTACACCTCTACTTGTAAGCCCACAGCCGCTTGGTGTTCGGGCTTCCGTACAACTGACGCGCTATAAGAGAGGAGATAACTCACTATCTTGGACAAGAAGGCATGTGTATTGATCGTTTCCCTTTCGAATTTGATAAACGGGGTACGTACTTTGTATTATGAAACAAACAGGTCAGTTTAATATAGGCATTACAGAAAAGGGTGGTCCAGTTAAGTCCAAATTTGTAAGATATTTTAAGCCAAACTCTCTTCTTTTAACGTGCATGACTCCCCCACCTCCATCCACTCCCAAGTCTACTTTGCATCGAAATCCCGGCGCTGTAGAAGACAGACACATATGTAGGCTATTGGTCGAAGTCTTGGGTATAGATCGAATCCAGTAAAATGACCTTCCACGATTTATTTGAACTGACTTTATTTAAAGAAAACACCAATTTCTCTTTTTACATGTCCAGTTCGTGATACGGACAATGACTTAAGATTTCCACTGCCACCGTTATAATCGCAGTGCAGGCTGTATAATACGCGGATAGTACAACCATCGAGTCTATGTGTGAATGTATATGCAAGCAATAATGTGAAGAATAATGTGACTGGATTAGTGGAATCACTCTACTGCCGTATATTAAAGGTCAACTACAATCAACCTTTTTCAATTCCTGTACTGTAATACATATTTGTGTAATTGCGTGCATAAATGTATAATATCTAGTTTTTTTAAAGTTTACATGTTAGAATGAGTGTCCATGGGTATGAGAGAAAAATGCAAACGCCCACGTTTACCCTAGTAGACTTGTGGTTGTGAGTTCGTGCGTGTGTGAAATAAAACTCTTTTAATAGAATGTTCGGTAGTGTGTGTGTGTGTAAGTTATATCTTTCTAGTTAACATTAAAAGAAGAGCGTACGATCAATCATAAGATACACAAAGGTTTACCTTTTAACTTAATTAAAATAAAGTAAGTAAATGCGTCATGTCCGATTGATTATATATATATTACAGATAATGGCTAGCGAAGTCAAAATGAACGTTGTCGCGCACATTTTTCATGTTTATTCGTTTTCTATAATTTCCAAATGTCTGCAAGACACAACAGTTCCATGTCTTATATTTTTTTGCTGAATAATTTGCGTTAATTAAAGTTATCCGCGCTAAACATAATACTATCTTTTCAATAGTAATTAGTATGCTCATAAAGTGTGAATGTATTTGTGTGTGTGTGTGTGTGTGTGTGTGTGTGTGTGTGTGTGTGTGTGTGTGTGTGTGTGTGTGTGTGTGTGTGTGTGTGTGAAAGCCTTCATAAAGAGACACAAGGTTCGTCACTCTCAATTACCTTATCCGATGGGAAATAATAAGATATTTCGAGAATAATATTAAAATGTTCACTAATCGAATAAGATTGTTAATGGTGGTAAGAAGACACTGACAAGTGAAAGCTAGATTGTTTGGCAAGTATTTTATTTGAATATACTCCTACAGTAGGCGTCCAAATTTTAGTCAGCACTGTGTCTTTAAACATACAACAGTGCTCGAGTAGGAATGGCAGTTATTTCGTTCTTTATTTTTCTTGATTTAAACTGTGTGAAAATATTGCTAGTTTGCATACTATCTGTTGTCAGAAAACCTTATTGACAGAAACGTTTGGTGGTACTGCCAGGTTTGTTTAAAATTTCGAAACGCTGTGCTTTCCTTACCTTGACAAGGCAAAACATGTTGCCTAGATCAAAAAGAAAAAGAAATACATGTAAGAGATTATTTACCGTTATTGCAGATTAGCACTTGATTCAAGAGCCAGTTCTTCCAATTCTTGGTTTTGTATCATTCGTTTAAAATCAATCAAGTTCATCTAATAAATAGTGGTCTGCCTTACCGTCCCTGTTGGCAAGTCGCATACTTTTATCTACAGTTTTTTCCCGATTGATATAAAAAATAATTGCTTCTAAAGACTACTGTACGATTGTGAGAGATGTTTCTTTCACAAATAAGAGGAGTAAGTGGCGAAAGTTTATGAAGAAGCTTGTGAAAGTTTTGGTCACTCCTATGTTAAGTATATAAAGTGCTCACTTCGAATTCGTCTCTGTGTGTGCCTATAAAGGAAGCATAAGACAGTTTCTCTACATTTTAAGTTGAAAAAATATACACATATGTATAAAAATATACTTATAAAGTAGGATTTTTTTAAAAAGTGGTTCAAATTAGAAACACACACATACACACATACAAACACATACGTACACACACAAACACATACGCACGCACACAAACACACGCACACACACATATTCTCAACATTATGTTAAGACGTGGAATGTGAAATATAACAAATTGCAGTGCATAAGTCATCCGTCTTCATCTTAAAAAAAGATAGTGGCATGAAACTGTATATAACAGAGCAAATAAATCAATGATCAAAATGACCAGTTTATATTAGTATCAAAGAGAGTCCAAGAGTACACTTTTTTAATATTTAAAAATACTACTTAGAAAAGAAAATGATTTAAAATAAAAATATTATTTTTAGTCTAACTTAATTATAATTATCAAGAAAAGTCCAGAAGGACGGTGACTAGACGAAATTAAGATTACGTGTGCGTGGGCAGGCTGGCACAAACTTAATATCACAGCCAGAGGCAAGTGTAGGTTCCCAATTACTGATGTTTATATAGCTCCTGTGTTCGAGAAATGATCGGTCTGTTCAGGGAAACCCCGAGGTTCTATGTGCAAGTGGACTCACTCCTTCAAACGCTACTTGACAGCACTACTTTATATGAGCACTGTGGCTGGGCTATTGCTAATTGGTAGTCCTTCCTTCAAACGCTACCTGACAGCACTACTTTATATGAGCACTGTGGCTGGGCTATTGCAAATTGGTAGTCCTTCCTTCAAACGCTACCTGACTGAACCACTTTATGTGAGTACTGTGGCTGGGCTATTGCAAATTGGTAGTCCTTCCTTCAAACGCTACCTGACAGCACTACTTTATATGAACACTTTGGTTGGGCTTTTGCAAGTTGGTAGTCCTTCCTTCAAACCCTACCTGTCTGCACCACTTTATGTGACCACTGTGGCTGGGCGGCTGGGCTATTGCAAGGTGGTAGTTCTAGTGCTGATTTATTCGTGAATTACACTTTTAAATAATACAAACGATTTATGATACTCTGAAAGTCTGTACATTGTGTAACCTCTTATTACTCTCTGTGGCAGAGTAAATTTACCTATCGCTATTTTAAAACTTAATTTGTTATATACATTGCTAAATTGTCAGAGTAACCCAATCTTGGGCACTCCTTATGATAGTATTGTTTGTAAGTGTCAGTTGAAGTAAACATTCTAGTTGAGAATAGGCTATAAATTGCAATGTATTGCAAACTAATTCCAACTGGGCAAATAGTTTTTTAATTATCCAATGGTTATGACTTACGAGAACAAAACCAGCCAATTGGCTGAGATTAACAAGTTTACCTGCTGTAGAAATTGCATTTGAATTGCTGTAGAAATTGCTACAATTGCTATTCTCCTCAAAGGAGCTAGTATGGTTAATGAATGCCCAGGTTAGCTTCAAGAGAATAGCAGTGAAACAGTTTTTTTTTTCAAGAAAAACATGTGGAACTGACGTAATAGCGGCAGACAATAAACTTGTATCTTTGTTACAAAAGTGCATGAAAGACTATTAAGACTATTAATTAAATCAGGTTAGGTAGAAACTATTATTGCTTATCTCTAATAATTCCATTTGTGTTCTTTGATAAGAACTATCCTGTGATTTGTACTGAATTGTTCAATTGTATGTCTTGGATATAAGATTGTGTAGTACAAAAATTATTCGAATGTGCTTTATAGAAAATTGATGTCATATAATCTTTTTCATTGTATCTGTTATATATATATTTGATTATTGATTTAATAAATTTAATGACCTTCTTACACAAATTTATAACCTTATGTTGGAGAATAAAGTGTGTGGATGGGGGCTCATTATAGATTAAAGACGGGTTTGCATTCTTCATTAGTAAGAAGTTTTCCACCTACGGAAATATTGTGTGACGGTAAATGTTGTATAGTGTGTAAGAGAAAACGTTTACAGTGCCCGCATATCCACAAGTGAGAGAGATGAGTGGTGTAAGCTGTAGGATAACGACAGTATTAAAGTAAGAGAATCAAAGGCTAATGAAAGTATAGTATTTGGTAGTGTATGCTAATGATAGCATCAATATTTGGTAGTTGTATGCTAATGATATTATCAGTATTTGATAGCTGTACGCTAGTATCAACAAAGAGTATATGTAAGCTAACAACAGTATCAATGTAGGGCTGCAGTCAAACGGTAGCAGTTGGTAGCTGTAGTCTAACTATAGTATCAAAATAAGATAGCTGTAGCCTAATGATAGTATCAGTATTTGATATCTGTGGTCTAACTCAAGTATCAAAATAAGATAGCTGTAGCCTAATGATAGTATCAGTATTTGTGTTTCGCTTTCATTCACCCCAGAAGCCGCAATAGACCCCTCATCCCAACGATGTTCTCAGTCTTGGTACACTTCTGGAGGATCCCCACAGCCTTGTGGTGCATTTGAGGTGGAAGGCTGGAGGGCTGGCGGAAGGGGGTGAAACAGGTTGCACCTGTTTGGTGCACATCCTCAACTACCCTCTGTCGGTGGGTGGGCAAAGCCGCCTTATGTACCTCCATCCTGGAGGCCTGAACTGAGCCGGTGGTCCAGATGTGCAGTTCCCCCGCTGTCCACTGTGTCCCGCTGTGTCCCCCACTGTCTGGCTGTCCAAGACAACCGATCGCAAATAAATGGAGGGACGGAATGGAAGGAAGTTACATGCTAGGGCACAGGAAACGGTTGAAGATCAAAGGGTCATTTGTAATTAAAAACAGGGGAGTGGGTAGTCTCAAGGAAACACATGGTAGAATATGAAAACCTTTAAATAATGAATTATTCTCACTCCGCTTAGAATAAACCTTGCTCTGGCAGGAAGAGGCGAGTCCCAGATTTTTGGTCTGGTATTTTGGAGAGAGAAAATTGTTGAACATAAAGTCTAGAAAGACTCCACTGAGTACAATATCAGTACTCAGGGTGACCCGTCAAAACCGCGAACGACAAATGCGCGCCGACAAAACCGCGATGGACAAAATCGCGCCGACAAAATCGCGCCCTTTGAAATCGACAAAATCGCGCCGACAAATGCGCGCCGACAAAATCGCGATAAACATCACCAAGTAAAGAATGGCAGGAAGTGTTATGTATGTTCGCTCTATTACGTAACAAAATTATTAAGATTAGATATATGCTTCATTCTTTTCATTACCTATGTGTAAGGATTATTTGCACGTAGTATCTCTTAATATTGATCTTTATGGTAAAATTATTAAGATTTGATGTGTGCTTCATTCTTTTCATTACCTTTGTGTAAGGATTATTTGCACTAAGTATCTCTTAATATTGCTCTTTAAACAAAATTATTAAGATTAGATATATGCTTCATTCTTTTCATTACCTTTGTGTAAGAATTATTTGCACGTAGTATTTCTTAATATTGATCTTTATGGTAAAATTATTAAGATTTGATGTATGCTTCATTCTTTTCATTGCATTTGTGTAAGGATTATTTACACATAGTATCTCATAATAGTGATCTTTAAATAAAATTATTAAGATTTGATGTGTGCTTCATTCTTTTCATTACCTTTGTGTAAGGATTATTTGCACTAAGTATCTCTTAATATTGCTCTTTAAACAAAATTATTAAGATTAGATATATGCTTCATTCTTTTCATTACCTTTGTGTAAGAATTATTTGCACGTAGTATTTCTTAATATTGATCTTTATGGTAAAATTATTAAGATTTGATGTATGCTTCATTCTTTTCATTGCATTTGTGTAAGGATTATTTACACATAGTATCTCATAATAGTGATCTTTAAATAAAATTATTAAGATTTGATGTATGCTTCATTCTTTTCATTGCCTTATTTTGAGGATTATTTGCACGTAGTATCTCATAATAGTGATCTTTAAATAAAATTATTAAGATTTGATGTATGCTTCATTCTTTTCATTGCCTTATTTTGAGGATTATTTGCACTCAGTATCTCTTAACATTGCTTTGTGTATCGTAATATTGATATCTACGTATGTTATTATTACATTCTTGTACGATTTAACATGTATCATCGCGATTTTGTCGATCGCGATTTTGTCGGCGCGATTTTGTCGGCGCGATTTTGTCGTCGCGATTTTGTCCATCGCGGTTTTGTCGGCGCGCATTTGTCGTTCGCGGTTTTGTCGGTGAACCGTACTCAGCACTATTCTAAGGAAGGATCTATTGTGCTCCAACCAGATTACCTTTGATTCCTGGGATGTGGAAGGTATGTGTGACTGACTTTTATTCTTAGTTAAAACTTTGTGTAATGATAATAGAATGTTTTGAGAGTAATTTGTGTATTTTTAATTCATATCTTCCTTTCAACTTAGTGTCAATGTGCTCAGGGAAAATAACCATTGTCACTTGAATGCTTTCTATTGTAGTCAGCACTTTCTTACACTGCATTATTAAATTGCAGTCATCAGGTCACTCAGATCACCGAATCAACAGACCACAGGGTCATTCAACTAGCTGAGGGCTCCTAAGACAGTCGACTGATTCTGCTGTGCATGGGAAGCAAAAAGGGGCGGAGCTAGCTAGCGCTGGTCAGCTAAGGGCCGCTGCTGTGAAGATTTTTGTGTTGGACACTGGCTCACAACTGCTGTGTTGAACTATCGCCTTGGGACTTTTAAGCTAAGTACTCGACCCAGGGCATTGAAAACGAGTGCATATATATATTGTAATTAAAATTGAGATTCGTGATTCGTGCAGAAGAGGAAAAGATATTAGGAAAGAAAAATTGATGTTGAAAATAAATTTTGTGCAAGAACAGGTTACGTTCTTAGGGGAGGCTAATTAATTCCCTGAATCAGTTTGAACAAATCTTCATTTGTAATCTGTCGTTAGAAACATTTAATAATTGTTCTTTCTCTTATTTTTTTTATTGATTTTCTTTTATTGTTAATTAAAGTTTCCTGTTAAATTTTCATTAGTGTTGTGTCAATTTCATTATCATTTTCATCTAATATGATTTTATGTGTCATCGTCACGTCTGTCTAACGTCTGTCCTGAGCCTGTCTTTGTCTTATCTGTCTGTCTGTCTTATCTGTGAGAAATCGTTTCCTCTGGGAGCTCATACGAGTTGCCGGAAGTGACGTCCTCTGTTGTTGTCCCGTCATAGATATTCGTATTTATGGGAGGTGCCAACAGTTGCAGTAGGCTAGCGATAGCATCGTCGGGTGTTTATACTTGGCTAAATAGTAGGAAAAATACAGACCATGGTAAATAATGTGAGTGGATTGTAGGTGATAACCGCTGATCCACTACATTGAAACTATCATATTTTTATAAGCAACATTGTCATTCATCCTAATGGATGATAGATACAGTCGACACAAGTCCTGCTTTGATCCTACTCTGACGTGCTTTCTGGGCAGTGGCAGGGATGCGCAATCTGTTTATTTCAATTTCTAAACAACGTATTAAAGCGATTAAACGTTTCTCACCTCTTCTTCCCCTACTGACTCTATGCTGAACGACTCGTCCTCTGCTACGTTCCATTGTAGGCATCCCATAATAAACATCTTCTATCTGGAACTTAAAACTTTAACCTTCTTTGTAGTGGATTACTTGGTAAAATAAAAAAAAGCAGTATGTCGATATCTGTTTAAATTTATCAAAAGATTATTAAAGGGGCTCGTACGAGAAGTTAATCAGTCTCGATTACGTACAGGAATAAATAATCTAAATCCGATTGCAAATCGTTCATCATCACGATGCTTAGCACGAATAAGTATGCTTTCAGTTGAATGAGCGATGAACCCAGTAGACTAGTAGAGTGCCTTTTTTATATCAGTAAGTATGCTTTCAGTTGAATGAGCGATGAACCCAGTAGAGTGCCTTTTTTTATATCAGTAAGTGTAAATGTTCGAATGCATGACGCTATTAAATATGAAATCAACTGAAAACGCAATGGTTTTTTTTTTTTTTTTTTTTTTTACAAACAATACTACATAAAGTGTGCAACAATGGCATTTTGCAATTTTGTATCGTAATATTTTTAATTATTTTCCTTGTTTCCCATCCTACCCCACACTGCACTGCAGCTCTCTCTCTCCCACCTCTCGCTCCCTCTGTTACACACACCATTTCATTACCTGACACTTAAGATAAATAGATGGATATACATACAGACAAACACAGACAGAGATGAATGGATGAAAAGAGCAGATAGTAGATATTTGCATTTATGAGGAAATTTGCCTGTTTTTAAACGAGGGGCGCGCGCGCGTGTGTGTATGTGTTGATTGCTTTTGTAGTCATGTTTCGATGAGAGGATTAGTGATGTTTATAGGTCTTAGCAAATTATAAAAATAATTTTGGTCTTAAATAAGTTACTGGCCGAAGGAATTACTGAACCTGATCAATGGTGTAACAACGGTCATTTTAAATTCTCAAAATGTGATTTTGCAAGCCAATTAACTGCTAACTACACACCAGACGTAATCAAACTATGTTTATCTCAATAATTAATCAGAAATCACTTCTGAATATACTTCACTGCATTTATACAGCAAACACTCAGAAATGATATAATTTATAATGTTTAGAGTTTTACTAATCATACAGCTTAAATGAACAATTCTGCACATCATCACTGAAAACTCGTGATTCGTTAGGACTTCGTCGAAGGAAATATAAAATATCTTAGGCTTTGGATTCTATCCATTTGTTAGTAGTACCAATGACATAATCAGTTTAAGTGAGAGTAAATAACAAACTCGATATTATAATATGAAACATATTTTATAAATGTTTAATGAATAATGAATATATTATCATGACGTCAAAAAAATAATGGCTTATTTAAATTATGACGGAAATAGTCAGCAAAATTCTCGCTGTTGCATGGATAGTTTTATATAATACACCTATATGCATACACACACAAATACATTTAATGCTATGGATATATATGTATTATATTTTACGACACACGGTAGGGCTGCCCAGCATTCCCGTGTCCTATGCTTATTAATTTGAGCCTGAACATACCCCTCTCAGTTAATTATAAAAATGGTCTAGACCGCCACACTCTTTGCCGACGAATGAGCCCTTGAGATCAGATTAGGGGGCAACAATGTCTAGTCAGCCAATATTATCCGTTATCTTTGCTTAGGTTTTATGTCGGAAATGTACGCGCTGATACAGTTTTATGCTTAGGTTCCCAGGGGAAAGTGTCCCGGTTAGCCAGATAAGCTGACGTTAGTAAATTTGACATAAAGGTTAACAATGTACTTAGACCTGGCTAGTTTTTCTATTTGCGAATGTTGATACAATTAAGGTTTCCGAGCGAAAGAGGGAAAGAACAGGAGAAACAACAGGGATTGGGCAAGAGGGAAACAACAGGAGATGCAACAAGGATACGACATGGATAGGGCAAGAGAAAGAAAATAGAGCAGTCGGAATCAAACGTATACTACTAGCATGAGTTGTTAGGATTTTCTTCGAACTCAGAGAATGGACTACTTATTAGTAAACCAAGTTGTCAGAGAATGGACTACTTATTAGTAAACCAAGTTGTCAGAGAATGGACTACTTATTAGTAAACCAAGTTGTCAGAGAATGGACTACTTATTAGTAAACCAAGTTGTCAGAGAATGGACTACTTATTAGTAAACCAAGTTGTCAGAGAATGGACTACTTATTAGTAAACCAAGTTAATGCTAAAGTTAGGTAACGAACGTTCGTAGTAAGTAAGAATTGCTATTTAGCTAGATTGGCCTGGAGGATCATCGTTGTAGTGTTGTTTTCTTTTCAGAATAACTTATCTGAATGCTACTTATCAATGTTTGTAGCCAAGAAGTCGACCGTTTAATAAATTCAAGCGACATCCCACAATCAGGAACCCCTAGGATTTTATGGTGTGAATGAACCAGAGAGAAACACAGCATGATACAAACTGTTTGTGTATTAAACAGGACAACGCACAACACACACAGATGAGACGAAAATAATTGAATTATGAAATAGATTCTACGCACTTATCCCTCTCTCTACATAAACACAATTATGAATATCTACACACACACACACACACACGCACGCACACACTCGCTCTGTTATACCGCTGTCGACGTGAATTAGATGTACTATTTATCAATTTTACTAATCTCAAAAAATCCGCTATACCAAGAAACAATAAAGTGTCGTTATTAAAACAATTGTTATAATAATTGTCATTTCAGTGAACCAACAATTATAATTTAACTAAAGAAACAGTTCTATCCATATGGGTCCGTGAGATCCCACATAGTTATCGTAGGTACTGAATTAACTAACTCTCAAACCAGACCTTATATGACAGAATGAGAGAGTCTATTATGTACTCCTCTTTTTCATCAGGCTAGCGCTCTGTATAGTGTTTGTCCTTGGAATCGTGTTTTGTACACAATTTACAGGTACATCAGTCATACTAATACCACTTTTGTAAATATGCATATTGTAATCACTGTCAAAAAACGTAGATGTCATATTTCCAACTATTATTAATGGAACATTTAAAATGTAACAATTAATTTGTAATCAGGATAATGTGCGTGTTTCATTGTATATTTTTCAGTTGTAATATTGTTTAGATATTATTGAAACATTCATTTTGTATAAAGTGAAGTGCTTAGAAATGACTAAAATTGTGAGTGAACTGATTTCTAAGTTGAAGATTAAAGCTCACGGTATATTTTAAAGTCACACACACACACACACACACACACACACACACAGAATCAACAATGTATGATTGACTATGTATAAGTGAGTTAATGGATCTATAGTCTGGTATGTCATTGTCCAAAGTATCTTGTATATTAGACGTCTGTATTAAATCTTGCATCGCTTATGGGGATTAAGACCAAATGCAGCCTGACAGCGTCAGGGGATCCAGTAGCAAATTAATTTTGCCCGGACTAGAAAAAAAATTAAAATGAAATATTTAAGCCAGAACATCTATAGATAAAATAAACAGGAAAGTCCACTTCCGTATTTTAATGTTTTACTTCCGATTTTTCACGGAAGCTAAGCTATAATCTTAAACCGTAAAGTATGTACTAAAAAGGATAGTCACCGTAAGTGAAGGGAAAATAGTTGTAGAGTCGGAAGTTGGCTATCCTAGTCCACAAAGCACCTGTAGAACTTAACGAAAATTAGAAGTTTAGCTAACATAAAGACAGTAGCTTTGTGATTTCTTTGTTTTGTTCAGAAAAGAAATAGTAAGACACTAAACTGTTGTATTAGTGAATTACAAATGAAGTTGAACAATATGCTGAAAGATTGAAAATCGCTCAGTAAACATGTATTAATTAATGGACTGAAAAAAGGGAACTTTGAAAGGTTTAAAACTAATATAGATAATTTTCTTAAGCAAAATAATAGGACTGAAAAAAGACACTCAATAGTTACCAAATATTGTGACAATGTAAACGGTTTGAAATTATCAACAACAAAATTCTAACCGAATATCAACAAATAAATTATTGTTGATTGTTGGTTGGTTATTGCAATTATTATTTATTTAAAACAAAGTAAAAACAAGAAGAAAATAAAAACGAAATGAATAAAGATAAATAACAAAACAATTTTTTTTTAAATGATAAAATAAAACAAATTCTAAAGCAAATCACAATCGTAAATTTAACAAGCAACAAGATGCAGAATAGAAACCAGAGAAAAAAAGTAAATGAAAACTTGTATTTACAATACACAACAATAAAAGAAACAAAAGTACACATTTTCACCTTCACATTCTTTACAGAGACTGCAGGAAACACCGAAATATCTGTATCGCTTTCCGTTGTGTAGTCATCAATGACGGTCATTCTTTCAGTTGCCAAAGTAGTTTTTGTTTCGCTATACGCCTCATCAAGGCGTTTGTGAATGATGGACCAGTCCTCAAAATCATCATCATCATCATCACCATCATAATTATCATCACTGTCATCATCAAAATCATATTCGCTAGCATACATAATTTTCATTGAAAGGTTGCCACTTTGGGACGCATCCAAAGAGTGCGAGCTCACATAGGAAGCAAGAGCAGCAGCATCACGTTCAGGTTCACTTAATTCGTTTATCTCCCCTTCCTCCGTGTCTTGCAAATACCTATGATCGAGGGATTTCTGGGAAAAAGAGCTAGAGGGCTCAATGCTACCGCCGATTGAAGAATATTCGTCCTCTTCTTCTTGAACATCCTGAATCAGTAAAGGTCACCATTCCGTAAACGGCGAGTTAGCGATTTAAACAAAATGACGATATGCTGATTCTGCCTGAATCCAGCAATAATGAGTAAGAACAACAGCATCAAGAAAAAACAACGACCTACAATGTTTATTTTGGTAGAATTATTAAAGAAATGTTTTCTTTCTGGTCTCCAACTAATCTTCGTTATGCTATCCTCACCAACCAATAACTTCAATTAGGCTAATACTAACTCCTACTAATGCTGAGAATTTAGTTGGGCTATTCATTGTCTCCCATTTAACTTCCACTAACACTGAGAATTTAGTTGGACTATACATTGTCTCCCATTTAACTTCCACTAACACTCAAAATTTAGTTGGGCTATTCATAGTCTTCCATTTAACTAACACTAAATCCCACTAACACTCAGAATTTAGAGTCCATATGGAGTACAGTACAGCTGTCACTAATATACAGAATAATATATGGAATTTAGTTTGACTACCCAACTACCGTCTACAGTCTACACTCTACAGTAGACTAGTTACTAAAATACAGAATAATAAATGGAGTTTAGTTGTCTACAGTATATCTGTCATTATATACAAAAAAGTACACTGAATTTAACTAGGCTACACATGGTCTTCAGTAGAGGTGTCACTAATATACAAAATAATAAACTGAATTTAGCTAGATTACACATAGTCTATAAAATAATACACTTAATTTAACTAGGCTACACATGGTCTGCAGTAGGACTGTCACTAATATACAAAGTTTTATACTGCACTTAGCTAGGCTACATATGGTTTGCAGTAGAACTGTCACTAATATACAAAGTTTTATACTGCACTTAGCTAGGCTACATATGGTTTGCAGTAGAACTGTCACTAATATACAAAGTTTTATACTGCACTTAGCGAGGCTATATATGGTTTGCAGTAGAACTGTCACTAACATACAAAGTTTTATACTGCATTAGCGAGGCTACATATGGTTTGCAGTAGAACACATTTTTTCATTTATAAGTGCATTTCGCTCTAGACTAAGCTTTATTTCCTGACAAAATAACAGCTGTATTTAACCAGATAGATAGTTAAACGGACGAACATGGAGAGAGACAAATATCTATCTATCTTATCTATCTATCTATCTATCTATCTATCTATCTATCTATCTATCTATCTGCCTGGCTATTACATCTGCTATTTCCTTTCAAATTGTAATGATCTCCTGGATCATTTTAATACTCAATTTACTCTGAACCTATGAGATCGGTAAAAAGACTGGATTAAATAATTGGAAATACTGCCTGCGGAATTTTATATCTGTATTTCCGATTTTCCGTAATCAAAATCGCTCATTAGACAGATTAATCCGCCCCACCAACTTAAAAGGGGAATTGATAAGTGAGAACTGGAAGAGTATAGTTTTGATATTGCATCCAGGCAAAATCTTGACTATAATCGCTTAACCACCCTCGGAAGTGAAATGGCGACTTGTAGATTAGAAACTAGTCATTTGCATCGTACTGTGTTAACAACGAAAACTGTCAACTACAATTGACACACAAGCTCAGACCTATGAATAACAGGACAAAACATAAGGCATTTTCACATCATCTTATGTTATCATCAGAAACTCTAAGACTAAATTAGGCACAAGCTCAGACTTACGACTGACAGGAAGGACTAAGGCGATTTTTACCTGTAGAAATAATAGGAGAGGGATGAAGCATGGACCAAGTGACTGAATTATTGTCGTAAATTCCTTGACCGTCTCTGTCACTCTTTAAAACAGCGCTTGACAAATGTAGACATCTTGACATCTTGGAGAGGCCATATGATTTAAGTTTTTTTAAGATGTGGTTGTTACAGTATAGTCAAATATGACTAGAGAAGTGTTAAAGTATAATCAAAGTATGACCGATGAAAAGAAATTGTAATTGAATTCTGTTTTCTTATTTTATACTGTGAGAAGTTATTGTATTTAATGTAATGTGATTTATTTACTAGAATGTGAGGGATTGCTTTTATCAAGTGTATTTAATGAACTATTCTCTTTCAAATTTAGTGTAGTGGAATAATTGAAACACGGGGCTAGTCCCAAGTCTCACACTCAAATATCTGTAATGTAAAATATACTTCAAATATGTCAGTAATTATTTGCAGAGTTTTCAAGCTGCCAGAATAAAGGTTTTCAGGTTACTAGGATAAAGGATTTAATATTGCCAGATAATAATTTCAGGTTTCCTAGTATTTTCTGGTGGACATTTTGAGACCTATGTTAGGTCAAGCTAAGGGTCATTGAGAAACTTCTTTGAAAAAATTCGCTCAAAGCACCTTTATTGTGAAAGCGAAGTGGAAGAATGCTACAAGTTGTCAACAGCTACATAAGTTGTCTGCAGTCAAAAGACTGAAGTTTTGTAATTTTCAAAGATTATATTTAGAAAATGAGAGTGAAAATACTGAACTGTTCTGATATATTTGTAAACAATAATTAAACTTAAAGTGATGAACTATGTTCACTGAATACTCTAGACAAAGGATAGGATTAGTGTTATGTGTATTTAGTCACCTGGGCTGCATCACATATATATAGAATAACGATCATTTTCTTATCTCCGTTTATTAATATAAATATTGCTATATATCTTTGTTAAATTCTGTAACTTTATCCTGTAATGTTTGTTTTGTCTTTCTTACTGTTAACTGCTGGTGACAAACTGTGGGGCTTGTAACGAGCCAACATGAAGTAGATTATCATTGTAGTGTAGGTGTAGTAAATAGAATCGATAACTACAGCACCAGAGACACTACAATGGGGTGGTTCCGTCTGGCCTAATTGAATGCTGAACACGAATTCTACAGACTTATAGAAAGTAAAGATGGAAGATTAAAAAAAAGTCCTCTACAGACTCATAGAAAGAAAGATGGAAGATGAAAAAAGTCATCTGCATCATGTGTCGAATCTAATGGCAAAGGTGATGGTAGGGACAAGAAGTGATCGAAAGGATAATGCCTATGTATTTTCAAAACGCTTCAAGGAAGGGTAGAGTGGAGTGTATTTTCGCCGGCTGTCGCTAAGCAGACCACACTGATAAATTTCTTTGGTCTTGAAACAAAATAATTTATATTTTAAAAAAGAGAACGAAAGAAATAAAAGAAGAAATATGTTTGGTAGTGAAAGGGTCACATATTCTTCTGCCTTGAAGAGTTTAGATCACTTGCTTGAATTTTGGGGCCATGAACAAAGCGCTACATACGTATCGTAAGTTCTGCACAAACTACTTCTCTACATAAACTGATCTAACGCAAAGTGGAAATGCAATAAAGATGTGCAACTGATATCTTTCTCAAGGTTAATAATATTCAGAGTTTGTCCATTTAATTGCTTCTATAAATAGCAGCTGGAAGAACAACTGAGTATTTTTTGAATGTCCCCACTATGAGTCTTTTCTCTGATGTTTTTTCATTATTATCTGTGTTTGCAAAAAACCTACAAGCAAACTAAAATGTGTATATTTGTATGTGTGTGTGTATATATATATATATACACACTAACATCAGTCAAATGCATTCCTATTAGACTTTCGCATTTAATGGACATGAAAGAAAATTAAACTATTTTACTTAAAAATCTCATTCTAAAGAGCAAACAATTCAAAAGTAACAACAAAGTATTGTAACTATTCTTAAGCTTGAGTAACAAATACGCAATACAACTTCTTAAAGAGAACAAAGCAAAGAAAAATGTTAAGCATAGCATAAACTTAAATTGAAACTGATCTGCCATTAAGTAGTTTTATAAACGTCAAGCACAAAATCAAATGCTCGCACAAGAAATACACAATAAAAAGAATAAATTCAAAGCACTGATCGGACTATGGAGGAATTCAGAAAGTGAAAATAAGATGTAGATGGAGTAACGTCTATACGGATGTATATGTGCATGTAAATGAGAAATCTACCGTGGTGTCAGTTCCAGTAATGTTAATAAAGTCATTGCTTATAGATGGATGGGTGGGTGGGTGGATGGATGGACAGGCAAACAGACATAAATAGATAGATGGATAGATAGATAGATGAGCGGACGAACGAACGAACGGAATGACGTTGGATGCATTACGTCGGGGTGAGACAAATGAAAGTTGAGCGAATTCAAAGAAGGAAACGGCTAATATATTATTTTAATTTTATTTGATTATAAAAATAAAAACATTGCAAAACAATAATTTTTGAACAAGAACTTAAAAATGCATAACTATGCAACACGACACAACAAAAAAGTACTGCCGCACCTTGTAAAAGTTTTCCTCAGAATCATCTTCCACTCTCTTTTTCCGGAAAGGACTAAGTTTTCTCAGCCGAGTACCAATGCGCTTGACCTTTTTCTGAGAAGTGCGCACGAATGAACCAAGTACAGTTTTGGCCATTTTGAATCGTCTGCCAAATGCTGAGTCGTTGGTTTCGTGACTGCTGGTACCCACAAGACTGCGTTTACTATCCTTTTTTCTCCCCCGAATTACGAATTTTTGTCTATCCCAGCCGTCTTTGAGAGAATGAATCTTTTGTTGAGGATTTGTAGGATTTTTATACTCGCGATAAATTAATTTGGGTTGTAGTGGGGGTCTTATAGTTTTGGAACTTTGTAGTGGGGCGTGCATTGCGACTGGTTGCTGACGAAAAAAATTGAAGAAAAATGATAATATACCTCCAGGTGCTTCTACTGGAGCATTTGTCTGTCGGACTGATGATACAGGTGAGACTGCTGATAAGTTTTCAGTTCTCGATATACTAGAAAGGAAACCTCACGTTTCGGTGAATCTCTAGCTTCAGGACTGATTGATAAGACGAGTCTTTCAGATTTGATCAGGCTGTTGTAGCGGCAGCGACAAGTGAAGAATCGTCTTGTGGCGATCCTGACTTTAATTTCTGAGGCACATTTCCGAGAACCTTTGATGCTTCTGAATTTAACTGCACGATGTGTGGGGAACGTGACCTTACATTTTGCAGGGTAGAAATGGTTTCATTTGCTTGTAAAGACGTCGACTTTTGTGTCTGAATAATGTACCAATTGCAACCTTTTGAATTAAGATATACAAGTACAAGGGAAAAGAAAAAATTTCACAGATTTTGATATACGAAAATTAAAATACATTAGCTGAGAAAGAAGAAGTGAAGAGAAGGAAGAAAGAAGCAAATTAACAACAATAACAAAATAATAGAACAATTTGAATAAAAGACAAGATATTTTATTTCTTTCTCGCATTGTTGAAAGGAAATGTCCGCTTATGGAGTGTGGGGAAGGAATAATATTTTAATAAATAATACAAACTACATGCTCTCAAACAACGTGTCTATCTTTAGGAACATGTTTTTTCCACTAAAAGTCCTTAGTGGGATAGCACTGAGATAAAGTAAAAGAAGCAGTGTGAGGCGATCGGCAATTTTGTCAGAAAATAAAACAGCCTAATTTTATTGGAAATGACTGCTTGAAATTATATCTAATACTATCTTGTCGGTGGTATATTTCAGTAGCTTACAGTGACTGGAAATAAAGGTCAAGGCAAAATTTTAGTCTGGTTTACACGTACTTTGTGACACACTGACGTAAACAAGAGAAATAATAGTTATATGTATATGTAGCATCCTGTACACCTCTGAAAAGATTCCAGTCTTACAACCAACTCTGCCCATACATGTGGTAGCAAAGTAAAGGAAAGAAAAGTAAAGAAAACTGCTTATAAGGTGTGTATTGTTCAGCCATCAAATCTCAGCACAGCAAGAAGTGTTGTGATAAACGTCTTCAGTTAGATCCAACTACTTTAAAGGGCATATTATCGTGTAAGATTTAACCGCCTGTTAACGTACTCGCAGTTTCTTCCCTTGAATATTGCAACTCAGGAGAAAACTACTCGACAATGCTTTTATCATTCGTAGTGACACAAAGGACTCGTACAGTATACGAATATAAATTGTTCCGATATGTATGCAAATATACTTATTTAAGTAATTTATATATTTTTTAAAACAGCCCACAAACCTTTAAAACGGCGCAGAATGTACTCGAAACAAAAGACATAAATATTCATATATGTATTTTTAAATTCTTCGTATGTTAGATTATAAATGTCATAAAATCAAACACAACTCAGAATTTTTAATTAATTCTAGTATTAAAAGTAAATGTGAAGCTAATCTAGCAAATGCTGCGTGCTAGACCTCGCAGTTACTCTAGAGTCTCTATTCTATAGTGTTAATTGCTTCGTAGATCAACATAATATTCCTTAGCCATTAATCCAGATCCTTATATTTCTTAGCGTTTGCGCTTCAAATCTATCTATCTATCTATCTATCTATCTATCTATCTATCTATCCACAGACACATATCTATCCAACATCCGGCATCAAAACATCCGGCTTCCAAACGTCCTGCTTCACACACACACACACACACACACACCCCCCCCCCCCTAATGAATGATCCAGAAATCAAACAGGAATCTTCTCTCTTTACATCTCTCTCTTTTCTCTCTCTCGCGCGCACACACTCATTTCTGTTTCTCTCTCTCTCTCTCTCTCTCTCTCTCTCTCTCTCTCATACGCACACACATACAAGCACACAAACAACACACATATACAAAACACACATACAACAGCAAACACACATACTTCCTAGTGAATGATCCTGAGATCAAACAAGAATTCTTTCTCTTTATATCTCTCTCACTTCTCTCTTTCTCTCACATTCAAGCACACACACACACACTTCTTAATGAATGATCCGGAAGTCAAACAAGAATCCTCTTTCTTTGCATCTCTCTCACTTCTCTCTCTCTCTTTCTCACTATCTCTTTACACCTCTTTCTCTCTTTCTCTCCCCATCTCTCACATGCACACACACACACACACACACACACACACACACACACACACACACACACACACAAGCGCACGCACTCTTCCTAATAAAATATCCGGAGATCAAACAAGAATCCTTTCTCTTTACATCCCTCTCGCTTCTCTCTCTCTCTCTCTCTCTCTCTCTCTCTCTCTCTCTCTCTCTCTCTCTCTCTCTCTCTCTCACACACACACTTCCTAATGAATAATCCGAGATCAAACAAGAATCATCTCTCTTTAAATCTCTCTGTCATTTCCCTCTCACATACATACAAACACACACATTCAACACACACATACAACACACACGCACACTTCCTAATGAATGATCCGGAGATCAAACCAAGAATCCTCTCTCTTTCTCTCTCTCTTACATATTATAAGCACACACATAACACACACAACACACACACAAACAATTACTTCCTAATGGATGATTCGGAATCAAATATGATTTCTCTCTCTTTACACCTCTCTCGCTTCTCTCTTTCTTTCTCTTTCTCTCATACACATACACACACACACACACACACACCCCATACACACATATATATATACACGTACACACACACACACATATATATATATATATACACGCACACACACACACACATATATATATATATATATATATATACACGCACACACACACACAACAGAGCAAACGAATACAATACAACACCTGGAGAAACCAAAGCATATCAGGTGTCCAAACTGAAGGTTGTTTTACGAACGAAAAACGTACGGATAGATTACAAGCCAATAGAATATGAATCACGTGTCGTTTTCTGCACACACACATATACTTACACAATTATAACTGTACAGTAGATTCATAAAAGAGTTCTTTTTTCTTTGACATCATTACAATAAGCTGATTTGAAATACAAACGCAGCAAATGGGTGTGTTACCATGAAAACAAGAGAAATAAACGATGTGGAATACATATAAACATATTTATGAAACTCTCTTATAAAATAACAGATATAGTGCCAGAGTACAACTGATCCAACTGGCCTCCAACCTCGTTATATTAAAATGTTACGTGTTACTGAAAAGTATGCAGGTCATTTACGTGTGTTTATATTGATTGCACACTCACATAGCATTGTATAGATTTTTGCGGCCTGAAGCAGGTGTAGTTTGAATTACAAAAATTAAAAAAATAAAAAGGAAACCAAACAAAAAACATTGTCGGCATCTGCACTGCACTGCTGAGTCATTTAGAAAAAAAATAGAGGACGAGTAAACATTCGTACAGTGTGAAGGTTTATTATATTTGATTTCTGTTATATTTCGAGCTTGAACCAAACCAGGACATTGCATGTCGTACAACGTGAAGGTTTATTATATTTGATTTCTGTTATATTTCGAGCTTGAACCAAACCAGGACATTGCATGTCGTACAACGTGAAGGTTTATTATATTTGATTTCTGTTATATTTCGAGCTTGAACCAAACCAGGACATTGCATGTCGTACAACGTGAGTGACGCGCCTAAATCTGAGTGCGATATCAATGATACAAGTGATACAAGATACTTTCTTTTCGACTTCTACACGCCTGCCCGTCTGTGAATTAATGTTAGCCGCTAAAGAAAAGATGTATTATTCCGAGGAGATAACTAAACTTTTAAAGCAGGTTGCAGTGAATTGCCCGACAGTAGGAGAATACAGCAAGAAATAAAAACATTATAAATTCCAGCTAACTCGCAACGTAAAATTATCAAAGGAGCAAACCAACCAACAAACAGATAAATTAATAAATAAAATGTTAATTGACTTGAAAAATGTTCTTTGTAAATAATTTTTCTTAAATTTTGAGCTAAGTATGAATTACGATTAGATTCACTCACGAAAGTATAATAGAGAGTGCCAGATAATTCAATACTCACGACAAAAGAAACATTAACCCAAAATAGTTTCTTGCGAGTCGATGTAACCGAATTCCCAAAACACTCACAATGTCAAACTCACTCACTGCAACGAACATACATTTTTTTACATTTGTCATAGATTTGGAGCAGTTTAACAGGTATTTATAAACAATAATCATGGAATTGAAATATACAAGATAATTATTTATAAAAAGATTTTTAACCAGTATAATTTCTTTGGGATGCTATAGGACACATTAGATTATGGAATGTTTGAACGCAATACTTAGTAGTAACACACAGTAATTATCACTATACTGGCGTATCTTGCCAAGAAAGTAATTAAGTCAAAGCGTTTCATTAAGTATTCTGCTACTGTATCTGTTTCAGTATTAACAATCGACAACACTCGAGAACAGAATATAGTGGTCTTCATCATGTAGAACTATATGATGCATTCTGTTTTCTGTTCACAGCTAAAATAAAATGAGAGTATGAAAGATGCTGCTTTTGGTGGTAGCGGTGAGTTAGCTTCCTTCATCTTCTGAGCTTGAATGGAACCTTTCATCTAACGACATTTTTGGTCCTTCATGGTTCTGGAGGTACTTGGTTCCCTCACTGTATTCTGGGATACTGACACTATGTAGACTGACCAGTGTCAAAGCCTCCACACTTGCAATTTAATATTCAAGTTTTGTATTTTTATAATAGACCTGAATAGTATTAAATTCCATATTCAGGTATTTTCATCAGTATTTTCTATAAATGGTCGATTTAAAACAGATACAAGCAGGATGTTTATGAAAGCAGTATAACAAATGCAACAGCTAAATATATCGGTAATAGTAAAATCTCTGCAGGTGACTGGACTATTCTAGCCTTTGTCGTTGTGGTATAACCAACACTTAAAAACAAAATAAAATTAAGACCAGTCAATACTCAAATCACGCTTTCGTGGTTCACAAATTTTGCACATTTGTTTATATAAAGAACTTTACACCTACGATGTTATGTTCATTTTCATTCCTCTTATATCTATTAATGACATATTTAGCTATAATGATCTCTTGATTTCACAATTTATAAACCGGTATAATGTCTTTCTTTATTTAAAAAAAAAAGACTTCTTTCCTTAAATGTCTCGTTTGTTAGTCTAATGTTGCTCCGAATTAATAAAGCATCGAGTGGAAGAGCACGAGAGAGAGGAGATACATTGATAGTATTCACACAAATATAAGCAATCTGACACTTTCAAGCGGAAAATCACGTGACTAGGGTTAAAATGATACATTGCATAAAGTTAAAGGAAAATCACGTGACTAGGGTTAAAATGATACACTGCATAAAGCTTTACGCTTCAAATATCTTGCAAGCGCCCGTAAAGTGCCACTTACCAAAGATGGCTTCTCCACCACAGCAATTCCTTCTTCAACCTCTCCGCTTTCTTCTTTCTCCGTTTCATCGTTAGGAACTGTCGCCATTTCTGTATCCTCATTAGCCTGTTTCTTCAGGGCATTTGTTTTATTAGTTGTAATAGTTGTGACGAAGCCGTCATTTATCCCCACAGGTCGCACAATTTCAGATTTCCTTCCGCTCACAGCTAAGCTCTGAGTGTCATGGCTTACCCCTTCTTCATCTGTCGTGCAGATCGGATCAGGCTATAGACACCAAGAAATAAAAAAATCAGATTATATAAATATACAGAGCAAGTGAAACATAACAGGCTATATACAAAGTGAAGTAAAATGAGAGAAAACATATATATGTATATCAAAGTAAAAACACATCAGGCTGTAGATATATCAAAGTGAATACACATCAGACCCTATACAGAACAAAGTGAAAACATGCGGCTGTAAAGAGAACAAACTGAATACACATCAGGCTGTCAACAGAACAAACTGAATATACATCAGACTGTAAACAGAACAAAGTGAATATACATCAGGCTGACAACAGAACAAACTGAATATACATCAGGCTGTAAAGAGAAAAACTGAATACACATCAGGCTGTAAAGAGAACAAACTGAATATACATCAGACTCTAAACAGAACAAAGTGAATATACATCAGGTTGCCGGCAGAACAAAGTGTATATACATCAGGCTGTAAACAGAACAAAGTGAATATACATCAGGCTGTTAATAGAACAAAGAGAAAAAATCAGGCTGTAAACAGAACAAAGAGAAAACAGATCAGGCTGTAATCAGAACAAAGTGAAAACACTTCAGGCTGTAAACAGAACTAAGTGAATATACGTCAGGCAGTCAACAGAACAAAGTATGTAACTTGTGAGAGGACAAGTAGCCTGAATTCATTGTTCACTTGTGGTGAACTAAATAATTGGATTTAGTAATTGTAAAATATAGTCTGAGGAAATATTAAGGAAAGAGACAGTCAATATATGTCCACCTGAATTTCTACAGAAGAATTATTTTTGTTTCTCTGCAGCCATTTGGCATCCTTTACACCTTTCTTTCAACTGGACTGGACTGCCAACATGGGTTGTTTTGCAAGTGCTGCAAATGAAAGTGTGACGTCATCTACTGCAGTTGGAAAAGCAGAGATGAAACTTTCGTTCACGTCATGTTGACACTTCATAAAACTATTTGCACTGTTCTTACTCTGTGATGTGCATTACTCTTGTTGCTGAACATCAACTGAAGAAACACTGTTAAATGAATATTGTTTACTCTAGCAGTCTGTGGGGAGAGCTAGAGATAATGTTCAGAAATACTATTATAAACAATTAATATGAGAGCCTTTTCAGGCCTGAAGCTACATTGAACCCTTGAGATATAAGTATATATAGATATATGTTTGTGCATTTATGTACGTCTACATTGTATATATCATTATTTGTATTTGATTAGTGTAGAATTGCTGTGTAGTGTGTAGTTAATTATATTGTTAATAAATTATATTTCTTGTTTATCAACACCCTCGCCCTCGTGGTTTTATAACTAGGTTAGAAGGTCAGGAGTAGTGGCGGTGGGTGTAATAATTAATAAAATGGATGTAGACCTTTTTTAGAGGGTGTTCACTACTCTGTTTGGACATTTGCCAGAGTTATTCTGTAGTGTTCATTTACAATACTGGGATTACTTTGGGGAGAGTATGGAGGTTACTCTTTCAGTCCGTTTCCTGCAAGTTGAGAGGCGTGTGTAGATTTGATAATTAGAGTTAATATTCTCATAATTAAAGAGACCCTCTCATAGTTACTCGCACCTTCTGAACACCCATCTGATTAAAATAGTAACATAGTGCAGTATTCTACGAAAGATGTTTGTAAAAGTTATATTTTAATTTAGTTTTATTTATATCACTGTAAAGCACTCTCCTAATGAAGTCAACAAGCTATTATGGCGTCATAAGCAACGAAAATATATAAATACGTTAAAAAACTTAAATTAGGAAAATTGCCATCTTCATATCAAAATGCTCTTTGAAAAAAGAAATGAACTTTCTAAAATCGCTACCTACGCCGACTGCATTTCAACACAGTCAAACTGAACGGTGGACTTCAACTAAAAAAACTTACAATTACAAGAATACAGAAACCCCTCGGACAAAGACAATTCTTGTAGTTTGTGCATTTGCTATTAGGTTTTAGGTAGGAAATCATCAACATTGATTTGTAAGACTCCTTTCAGTAAAGTGATTAGCTTTACTGAATAATTTTAATAAATTAAATCACGTTCAACAAAAGCGAATTAATCTACCCCCTAAGTGTCTCGTAAATGATGACTGTAACACAGGCTATTTGGAAAGTAATAGGTCCTACATTTAGAATAATAATAAATAATACAATATCAAATGGCTCCGGTATGAAGACCAACACAAAAATATACAAATTTAAGAGTAATAAGCTAGTATATTGAACGAAGAAGTATTTCGTTTGTTTTTAAAATGTAAGATATGAGAGTTAAAATTTCAATAATAACAAATGTTCACTGAATGAGGTGCACTTTGATCTTATTTACAATAGTCATTTACCAAGATGGAAAATATCTCTACTTGTACATTTAGTTATGAGACACTTATAAACAATTTTATTTGGAAGATAAAGGCGCCTAAATGAGTCAGTTCATTATGTCGCTACATAGAAATAGTACAGATCACAGAGGTCAACTACATTCTATTTGTAGTGGGTCATAAAACAAACCAGCATTCAAAGCTAATCCAAAATTACGGGTGATGTCATGATCAGTTTACTTTTGTTGCGGAGCATACGAATGTGCTAAAGTTTTCTTGAATAGTATTATAATTTGCTCCCATAATGAAAGATATTAAATATGTATTTTCTGAAGCAACCAAAAGAATAACGTTTCCATCGGTAGACCTAAAGCTCTTGCATGTCCTTGGGTAGGTGATGGAGTTTCTGAGGAAAAACAACAGTTTATGTCAATAGAACAGCAAAGATAACAACGTATCAGTACGACCAGCCTTATTCGATCAGGGACTTTCGGCCGACTCATATTCCTGAGTCCAAAGACCAAGGAATCTTTTTTTGGCGTATGAAGTCTGAGGCCACGATCTAGCAGATTTCAATAATGTCAATACACTGCACATGCAACCGACACTTCTCTAACTATTTCTTTTTAAGTTAGGGAGCAATAGTCTTTGAGATGAATGCCAGCCCTGGATGAGAATCGAACTCGCCGAATTTGGAAAGGACATGAGCTTTAATTCTTGGCAACCACTTTACCTGCTTTTTGGTCAGTATAACTATGACTACATAATATAAGTCAATGCATTTAAATCCCATCGTATTACTTTACCCAAAACAAAAGAATTTTTTTAAAATCACACTTACAGGGAACTCTCCAGTAGCGTCTTTATCTCGGGTTTTGCCCCTCAAACGTCGCGTTCGATTACGAAGTGAATTAAAGAGTCTCTTTCGTCGGCTGAGAGGGGGTGAGGTTGGAATAACTGGCGTAGTCGTGAAAACTGGCGAAGACGGAAGGGAGCTGTTGGTAGCATTGGTGACATCATCATTCCTGACGTCCCCTGAACTCTTTGTCTTTCTTCCTTTGACTTTTTTTAAACCTGCAGGATTATAAAACTTAGCACAATAAGACTTCGCAAATTAGTCTATTCTTTATTTACCTTTCGCTTTAATTTAGAAGCTATTATTTATTTTTAATGTGTTTACAGAATCAGTTAAATACCTTTTCTTTCCCTCCTTTTATGGCAGTGAAGGACTGAGTGAAATGAAAAACACAAAGAATACTCTTATATCAACAAGTGTGTATGTGTGTGTGTGTGTGTGTGTGTGTGTGTGTGTGTGTGTGTGTTTCCTGATATCGACAAGAATTCACCGAACATTATATTGCTAAACGTGTCTTCAGTCCGACAAGATGATGTTGCTCTTTCATGAGATAATGAAACGGTGTATAGTAAACGCTGGTACTTTGTCATTCGCGAGATGCTTAGTTTTGTTTTATTGCAAACCGAATGAGCAATGTCAAACACCATATAATACAAAGGTCAATAAATGTATGTAAGTGTTATATCATCAATGTCAGACTGTAGTTTAGAACATTTTGTTCCTATATTAAATAAATATCTGGAAATGCACGGGTTACTATTTTACATTTTCAAACAATAAAAAATGCCCATTTGTACAAAGATCAATAAATGTGGCGTTTACTATTAGTTTATCGTGGTTAGTTGATGAGGATGTTCGTTTGCTGGCTTTATTTTTCTAAGAGACGGAAAGTTCGAGGGAACAAGTAAGTTCGAAAAGAAGAAAGAGAAGTAGGTAGAGAAGGTTGGTAGAGAGTCGGTTCGTTGCTTTTTCATAATCCTTCTTTCTCAACTAGTAAGCAGTTTAACTGCTTAAAATTATTCGCAACTTCTATACATTATTAAAATGTTTACAGTTCTAAATACAAAAGAAGTTTGTCCGTTCATGGAATACTACAAGTGAAAGGAGTACTTTTGAGAGAGCCAGTGTGAATAAATTAATGAGAGTTGAACACACTATCAATCAGTCGAGCCAGCTGAAGAACGTTTACATAACCGAATGTGTGACCTGAACCTAAGATGACATTAAGAGGGGCTTATTAGGCAAATATTTTGTGTTAACATTTTATTAACATATGGCTAATTAATCCTTTAAATTAAATTACTTTACCAAAGCATTTCCGATAGTTCAAACGCTGCAAGCCTAAAGAAAATCTACCTTTACCTTTACGAGACTTACGCCCCATGACTTTAAATGAACGTCATGACAAATAAAACGACGTGGAGTAACCAGTAAAATTGCCAGGTTTTCTTATTTCTATTTCCTTTTATAAATAGTTAATACATGGCAAAGGCAGCGCGGTCAAGAATAAGTAAATGACATATCCCAAGCTCACACTGTTCACACTGAGACAAAATCGAATAGCGCTTTGATTATTATAGCAGTCGACCAACACCATCACTTGCACCTGTTTCATCACTTGTTAATGCTACATTTATAAAATGCGATGTTCTAAGCAGATGTGACAATCTATCGGCCGTGAAAAATACAGTCGTAGAAAAAAATCGATTAAAGGGTACACAACTGGAAAAAAAAAATACACAGAACAGGAAAAGTGTCGTTACGAATAAATACCGCGACCAAAGAGAACACATGCCACTACTAACTACTAACTTAATTAAAGGCAAATGTTACTGCCTAGTATTTATTTGATGAATTGCTGTTACCTAACATCTTTCTTAAAGACAAGCAGACTACATTTTTAAAACTAATATGTTTTAATTTGAAAGCAAATCGATGTTAACAAATAAATCTTTTTAAAAAAAATAAGTATTCTTTAAATGCTTAAATTTTCATTAACTGCTTTATTTTTATTAGTAATGTAAGTGAATAAATTTAATTGCTTTGAAATCAACAATTATGCAAACAGAATACATGACTATATAGGTCTTTTGCAGCCAAGGCTCATACAAGTTTTGTATGGTTGGATATTTTTATTTAAACTTAAAATTGCGATTTTGCGAATGATTTATCAAGATATGCCTCAAAGATATATGGATATTCCGATTCTGTAAACAGGCTAGTAGTATACTTTGCATTTATTAGTGTGGCGGAGTAATTCTGCTTATCCCTATTTCTAAACTTATTGTATATAAATTGTTAAATTGTAGAAGCGACCCGACCTCAGGCACTCTGATGGCATTTTTTGTAAGTGTCAGAGTTGGAAGTATGCAACTCGAGTTGAAAATATGCTAGAAATTGCTGATGCAATGCAAACTAGTTCCAACGGGATGATTAGTTTTTATTATCCAATGTGGCAAGAATTTTGGTCATGAAAGGCGGTCGTTAGCTTAATAAGGAGTTAACAGACTGATTGAGAAAAATGGAAATTGAAATATTTAATGCATTTGCTATTGATATGTTATACTCATATTTTAGAGATGCAGTATGTGAATAGACCAATATGTCAGCAAATTATGAACTATAATGGTCATATATAGTATGCTAAACACTTGACTTTGTTTCTAATAAACCTGTTTATAAACTATTAAGCTGTGTGCATGTATTGGGCTAATAAATACTGTTGCAGGAAACTATAAGTTGAGATTTGACTGTAAAAAAGAAAAGAGCTAAAAAGGAATAAACTGGAAACTTAGCATTTGTTCCCTGATTATATTTTACAGGAAATAAGCAGCCTTTTCTTTTTTTTATCAGAATTTTCACTCATTATAATTATGACCATTACAACCATGGTAGAAATGAAAGGTGTCTGTCACAGTGTGCAAGTGTAAGGAATATACTGCACTTCAATGATGTATGGAGGTAAGATATGCTGACTACATCGAGCAATGTTTGGTACAAGGAGATTAGTGGGAATTGCTACAATTGTTCTTCTGCTTGAGGGAGATCTTATGGCAGATCGCCAGATAAGCCTCAAGAGAATAGCAGCAAATCAGTGCTCTACAATGTGAGGAGGGAAACACATGGAATTGAAATGAACAATAACATGTGACTTTGTTACAAAAGTGCACAAAAGACTATTGAGTCAGTTCCTAAACCAGGTTATGTAGAAACTATTATCACTTTTCTCTAATAACTCCATTTATGTTCTCTGATAAGAATTATCCTGTGATATGTATTAACACTAATCTGTTGAATTGTATGTTTTAATATTTATACAGTCTTATATCCTAACAATTGTTCAAACATTTCATGGAAATAATGATGTCAAGTAATCTTTTTGATTGTATTTGTTATATGTATATTTGATGATTGATTTAATAAATTTATTGACCTTCTTGCACATATTGATAACCTTATGTTGGAGAAGAAAGTGGGTGGAGGGGGGCTCGCTAAATATAGATTAAAGACGGATTTGTCTTCTCCTTTAGTAAGAAGTTTTCCACCTTTGGAAATATTGTCTAATGGTAAATGTTTGTTTTTAATGTTGTGGAAGAGAGAAAACGTTTACAGCGCCTGCAGTGACAGAGACGAGTGGTGTCTGCTGGAGAATTATTAATAACATAAATTAAGATTCTCATCACTTGTAATTAGTTATGGACGATTAATTAATTAATAATAATAATAATCATTAACTATGCGTTCACAATTATATTCTTATAAACGATCTTATATACAGACTTCTTTAAAAGCCAAACAATCTCTTTGCAGACACAAGTCAATGTTTAAAAGAATAGATAATGTTCGTTTGTAGATTTAGAATATTAGTAGCAACCAGTTTTTAAAGTTATATACAGATTTACAGTATCTTTAAACAATTTACTTGCTTGAGGACGTGTAGAATTTGTAAACAACCAGTTAGCGTTGTTTACAGACCCACAGCATCTGAAATCAGTTAACCTTGTTTATAGCCTCACAGAATTGGTAGGTCAGTTAACATAGTTTACAGATTTATATACTTGTGAACAGTTAGTTAATGTAGTTTTCAGTCAGTTGCAGTTATTTACCGAGTCATTGTATCTTTAAATAGCCACCTAATGTTGTTTACAGATTCATAGCACCTGTAAACAGTCCGCTAACTTTGTTTACAGATTGACATTAACTGTAAACAGTCAATTATTGTTGTTTGCTGAACAATATCTTTCAAAAATCATTTAACTCTATTTACGCACTCAGTGTCTGTTTACAGTAGTTAATGCAGTTTGCAGACAGCTGTGTAAAACATGAGCTTGGTAAAAGTAAACGCTGTCAATATAGCAAATGTTATATCTTGATCTTGTTCAATATATACCCTCTGGTCGATAAATTTCATGTCTTAATGGAGTAGGTAAAAGACGATTATAGAGATTCGTTTACAGTGTGGTAACCCATAAAATGTACAGGCAGATGATACACTGTAAAATGTTTATGTTACTAGCTGATTTTTTTTTTGTGGTCTCAGCAAAGAACTAAGAATATACAATTTAAAAACACATTATTTATTTACTGAATATTTAGTTTTGTAAGAGGATTCCATTATAAAGCGTTTCTCAACTGAGGAAAACAAAACTAATGATCTGCACAACAATGTATTTTATTTTAATACTTTTCATAACCTAAAAATCTATATATAGTCAATATTGAAACAAAAAATAATTTTCATTTGACAATCGTTTACCTTCTCTCTCTCATACACACTCAAACGTACGCCCATGCACAGACACTGAAAAGTGGATTAAAAGATTCTTGAATATGAAGTTTACACCAGTGAAACACTATATTTTACTCACTGTTCATTTGCGACTTTAGCAGAGGCTCGTGCATGGCAAAACTCTTCTTACACAAAATGTTATATGCATATAACATGCCAGCGTTAGATGAGGGCAAGAGCATTTGCAGACTAAGACTACCGGGTTATCTTTCCATTTTCCAAGTGACCATTAAAGCAGCTTGATAGTCGCAGTCGCGAATATTTTCGTGGCTAAATCAGTCATCGATTTCACGACACGAAAGCGAAGGATTCTAGTTGGGGTTCATCTAGTCAGCCGTTTCCAACATTCATACGGTCTCTTATGTTGGTGTATTGTCGGTGCAGACTGGTGTTCTGCAGTATATTTTTTCCCAACAGTGAAACACTCAGAAGACAGTGCACCCTTCTAGTATGTACTCAATAATTTTGAAAAGTGTAGGAAGCACAATGAAGAGGTGATTTCTGCTATACGCCTGGACAACTGTTAAAACAGGCATCACCTTCTAGGATCGAGAATATTGCTCGGTATTCGGATTACAACCGAGAGTGAACATACGTTGTCATGAAATCATCCGCAATTTAAGTTCGCAATAATGTTTTCTGGAACTGTTTTGGTTTGTGTGTGCTTTATCTCTAAAAGTTCCCAAAGCACTAACAAGTGCAGCTCACCATAACGTCTACTGATATGAAAAGCAGAGAGAGATGAAGAAACAGAAACACATTTATGAATTATGAATATTTGAATGATTTCTTTCGCTGACGAATGAATAGATAAAAAGATTTATTTGATGAAGAATATTTTAAATTGACACATCTGAAAGGGTTGATATGATATACGAAATATGCTACGTCCATCTGAAGAATGAATGCACGTCACTGTTATCTCATGAACCCCAACACAAATCCTTTCCTACGTCCGTATCCTGAAATCGATTACTCTCTCACTGATTTAGCAACGAAGTTATTTTTGAACTTGATCAGGAGGCTTCCGCAATGGTCACTTAGAAAAGGGCAAGATAACACTCGAGGCTCAACATGTTCGGTGTTCCATCAGTTTGTTTTTCTTAACATGACGGTTATTATTTTTGTTCGATAGTTTCTTCTTTTGTTTTTCTGGCATTCTTAGTAAGAATACGTCTATAATAATCTGTTTGTTTTTCTGGCATTCTTAGTAAGAATACGTCTATAATAATCTGTTTTTCTGGCATTCTTAGTAAGAATACATCTATAATACTCTGTTTGTTTTTCTGGCATTCTTAGTCAGTAAGAATACGTCTATAATAATGTGTTTGTTTTTCTGGCATTCTTAGTCAGTAAGAATATATCTATAATAATCTGTTTTTCTGGCATTCTTAGTCAGTAAGAATACATCTATAATAATCTGTTTGTTTTACCTTAATTTGCTTACGAATAAAGAAATTGTCGACTAAATTTTAAATTAAAAAAATATTAGTAAATGATCAGTGGTAAAAGGGTTAAAAGTGAAAAGGACTGAATGCTATGTTGTTTTAAGGAAACTACCGAAAAATAACATTGGTAGTTGGGCTCTATGTTTACAAAGCACGCAACAATGATATTAAGTCTATCTTAAGCTTACACAGTGAACAGTAAGCTGGAACAATGGTGATTAAATTATATGTTTTTTACGGAAATAGCAAACAGAACACTGATGTCTGGGTTTCTTGTTCACTAGGTAAATAGCGAGTAGGTATACTGATTATGATATTCTAGTTTTACAACGAAAACACATATCAGGATCATTGATAACAGATCTTAGATTTGCAACAGCAAACAGGAACTTTGCTAACTAATATTCTGTTTCCAAGTACACAGTAAAACCAGTAGCATCGCTGGCTGTATTTTAGGATTACAAAGTAAAATAGCAAACAGTGACACTAAAGAAAGAACCTTAAACAGCAAATAAGGACAATGATGGTATATTTTTGTATTATAACAAAACAGTAACGCAAAACCATATTTGCACAATCACGAGATGATAGATTCTACTTTATACCTTAAATTGTACAGAGTAATGTTGAAATAATAAAATAATTTGTGCTAATAACATATGACGTACACTATTTGTCTTAATATTTCCTCAGTACTGTTTACGTGTAAACACTTCATTGCGTCGGGTTTGGTGGAAGAATTTCGGGTAAAACTCTTTTCGAATACAGCACTCTTGCAATACATGTATATAGTTTTAGACCACATTTATCCAGGGATATGAAGATATTTGAGAATATTATTTAAATTGTAAACATTCAATTTGCTTTTTAATGCTGACAAAATGTCGATCTACCAGTGAAATGAAATGTGTTTGACAAGTAATTAATTTCAATATATTCTTAAGCAGGTGTCCAATTTTGGTATGGCGCCTTTAAGTAGCATAAAAGTGTGTGTATTGTTATGAGGCTTATTTAAAAAGGAAGCAATAAACGAATGAAAAATAATGGAGATTCTGTAAAAACAACTGGACCAGACGTAAAGACCGATTAGTAGTGAAGAATTTTTTTTTCAACAATTAAGAAAGGATGAACACGCATATAACACTCTCGCATGACAGAATTTATAAAATGACACCCCCCAAAAAAAAAAATCAGCGAAAAACACGACTTCATTCCTTTAAAGTACTGCCCTTACTTGGTCGTGGCTTAATATCCGAGCATGTTTATTAATGTTTATTATGGATAATTTAGCATTAAATAATTTAAAAAGAAAATATGCATGCATAGTTCACAGGTCGTGTCGATACATAACATAATTGAGAGTAAAAGCGTATCCGAAAACATATTCATTAGCATTAATGAATAGTAGAGTTTGTAATAGGTCACATTTTGCACACACACACACACACACACACACACACACACACACCGACATCGCACACATGTGGATTTATGTATCCACATGCATTCGCACGAAGATATGCATATAAGATTAACAATCTTTATAAATTAACATTTATATCCGGCAACTCATTATCGAAAGTTTTCAGCTGTTGTAGTCAGTGTAAGCTTTCCCAAAGGCGGACAACATACAATATGTCGCCAGGAGTGAACAGACTCTATTCGAATATTACTTAACATTTAAAAATATAAATGAAAATTGTAAATGTAATTTTTAAAAAATGCTTATTATCGTATAGTACATCTATTAGTATGTTATCTTGTACATATTTAAGTTCTATGTTAATTGTTTTAGTACTACTTAGCACTTAATTAAGAAAATCTATATTTATACAAAGTATGATTTTTTCACATAGAATGACAATGACCAATATCGATTGAATGGACACTGATCACAGAATTAAGAATGTTTACAACAATTGTTAGCGTGCCACTTCACACAGAATTAATAAAATCAATGTCACTTGCTAGTAGAAATATTTTCCACATAATTAAGAAGAGTGTACCAGTTTTTAGTAGGACTACTTGGCATAACACAGAAGAACGTCAGTTGCTAGCGTTTTTACATCAAACATTCGCAATTACGAAGGCTAGAGTCAATTGTTAGTAGGTTTACACACGTTACTAAGACAGAGGTCGTTCGTCTGTAAGACTACTTCAAAAAGAATTAAGAAAATCGATGCCAATTTATCGTAGAATTACTTGACACAGAATTAAAACGATCGGTGCTAATTTATTGTACGACTACTTCAAACAGAATTAAAACGATCGGTGCTAATTTATTGTACGACTACTTCAAACAGAATTAAAACAATCGGTGCTAATTTATTGCAGGACTATTTCAAACAGAATTAAAACGATCGATGTAAATATATTGTAGGACTACTTCATATATCATTAAGAGAACTATATGAATAATGTTATTTTCTTCACTATAGCAGACACATTGTAAATCAAATACTTTCAACGCGATTATAGCCAACAACACGGGTTTAATGCGTAAAACAGATGGAAATGTGACAAAGATTCTTACACTTTCCAAACATTTTCTTGTTGTCTTCCCAACAAAGTGTTCATTCATTTACGAACACCTCATAACGGGTCAATCTGACACATCTTTTGAATTTAAATCGGTGTGGCGTAAGTCTGTCACGCACATACTGCACCTGACCCTGTATTCAGGCGAAGGAACAAATCTATGAGCCTTTGTTCCTTTAACAGAAAAGTATTACATTTGATCCTGATTGGTTGATATTTATATCCAACGCTGCAACTTTATTTGCCCTACTAGTCTGTAAATTCTGAAACGCGCGATTTGCATATTATGCTTGTAATTATATTTACGTATTAAAGTGTTTTTCTTGGAACGAGGGGAAAGGAAATTCCTCGGTATTGACAGTTATCTCCTTGACAAACTGTGGTTTTGAAACGTGCCACTAATTCTACAGCGTTTTGGACTGTTTATTTTCCCCAATTTTCTCCAAAAATGCTTTATCTGATGGCAAGTTTAAATACTGTATTGGACTAAGAAAGTGAGCATGATGGAATATCCTTCTCATTTCGCATCCTCTGGTGTTTTCTGTGGGTTCATTTTAGAGCAAATTAAAACAAAAACTAATTAATCACGAGATTTACAACTATTTTCAATGTAGGCAAAATGTTACCAAAAATGCGACAAAATGGAGAAAAAATAAATATATAAACAAGAATATGGCATATTAGCATGCAATTTAAACGTAAATTTTATATGAAGGAATTTCACAAAGGCACTGAAAACTGTTACACTTTCTTTGTAATCTCAGGCAATTAAATTTTTGCTTTAACTTACAATGATCTTTAAACTAATACAATTTAAGATTTATTTTTTTTTTTTTAAGAAAAAAGGTTATTTAGGTCGAGATGGTAAAGGAAAGCGTGAGACTCGTTATTCACTTCCGGCTATTCTTTTATTGTATTTTATTTAATCCTAGATTAATTGCAACATTCCAACACATACAAATATTGCAGAAGCGAGCGTAAAACTAATATCAAACATACAATGCGAAGAAATCAAAGTGTAATCGTTATATCAAATCACTCAGTTGTTGTATCAATACCCACAGACTAAGCAACGAGTTGGCCACCTCACACTCGCATTATTGCTCTCATCTCTCGTGTTCATTCGACACAGGTTTTATTGACAAAACCACGGGAGGGACAGAACTGTACAGTAGCAAAGTAATCGAGTGCAGGCTTTTGAAAAGATCCTAGGTTAAAGAAAACTTAAGAAGCGTCTCATCAGTCGGTCGAGGGGGCAGGTTGATCGTGTGAGTGTGGAAAGAGAGAGCGCGCGAAAAGAGAAAAATAAGGATCGGTTTGGAGGTAAGTGTATATTATGTCACAGTGTTTACCTGCTATAACTCATTAACAATCAGACGAAACAGTCCGTAAATCAATGTCACACTACTGGAAGCCCGAGGAGTCGCGTGTCACTTGTATTCATTTCAATGTGTGCCGTATGTGTTCGTTGCAAAATAAAAATATTACGAGAACATTCATCCTAGGATATCATTACCAAATCGGGAACTGTATTGCGACCGAAATGCGGCCCAACACTTTTACTGCAGCACAAACCATGCTACGATAATGACAGAACTACTCATATTTTAGCGCGTTCAGTTGTCGTCTGCTCGGGACATCATGAAACTACCGCGCTAAGTGTCACTCGATAGTCAGCTGCAGCCTTTGTCGCTTTTTCATTGACCGGTCTTTATCCTTGACACGTAAACGTCACAAGTTTGCGAACGGTCGACTGACGAAATATAAATACAGGGTCGAAGCGCCATACACGGTATATGAATTTAAGGAATAGGAAATAGTGCTTACCTTTCGGTCTTTCCATGGCTTTACAAAAATCCCAGGGTCAATGCGCATGCACACAGCAGTAACCCAGGATAACACAGGCAAACCAAGCTTTCAAAATTGATCCAATTCAGTCGTGAGTTGTTGAATCTCAAGTTTCTAACTCGGCTTCACTGTCGTCTGCATAATAAGTTTTCGCACTAATCAGCGATTCATTTTGTTCGGAAATAAATTAATTACTTATCATTGAATAAAGAAATGTGATGGCCACTGATGAAAGTAATATTGGTCACTGACCAAGAAAACTCGTGCACGAGAGTTGAACGGTTCTAAAAAATAGGGTGGGGGCTATCTAGCTCATTTCTGTGCAGTTGAACAAACGACAGTTTTTGTGTCATGAATGTGCATGTATTACTGAGATTTTTCTTCACTATTTGCCCAGAGATATTTCCTGGTGTACTCAGCCCCTCATGACACCGAATCTGGGAAGTTTTTCGATTCCTGCTCAGGGATTCTCAGACCAGTATTTGTACTAAGCCTGTGTCTGCACTCTATGTTTATTGTACGGACGGACATCAGTATAAGTAATGAAACAAACAATAGGCATTTATTTATATGAAATTGAGCTTAGTCGGACAACGCATGCGGATCGTGACGTCACGTTTTTGTTGCTATGGTGAGAAGTCAGTCTCGCAAATGAACGAGAGCTCTGATTTCTTTCGGAAATATTGACTTTCAATACCGAAATAAATGAATTTATACAATTACAAATCACTGAAAGTTTAAAGTCTTAATTCTAGGAATGGGAATTCTTCATTTCATACGGATTGGGGCTTCGTAGCCGATTTTGTTATTATTAATATTTACAATACCTTTAATTTTCAAATACTTTGTAACACCTGACACTACTGAAGTGTGGTTAGACGTGTGGTTGGCCACGTTAAGGTTTAAATGTGATTAAGTCTTTTCTAACATCTTTCTTAAAACTCCACGCCACAGGCTCCCAACAGATTACCAGGCGGTCCGTGATTGCGTTATGTATGTAACCAATTAATTGTATATCTGGTGGTTCGCAACTTATAATTATATGTAGTATGAAAAGTGGTCCTTAATTGTAAAAAGGATGGGGACACTGGTTTACTGGACTGCAGCTATCTGAGAGAGTATTCCAACAAGAATACGTTCAAATATACTGTGTTTCACTGGGATTGTGAGGGACTTTTTCTGATTGTACTTTTTCCAGCTAACTCCAGAGTGTTCCAATTAGCATGCGTTCAATAAATTGTATTCACCTCACTGAAACTTTGTTTGAACTCCAGCTGCCGACACGAGGACATTGCACCTGTCGGTTATAATTGATCCTTCCCTACTAATGCAATCTCGCCATCTCCTGGCAAACATTAATGGCTATAATTTTATTATTATATTCTGTGAATATTTACTGAGTGAATGAAATGACTCTTTAAGTCAGTCGGACGATGAAAAATGTGCAATAGTGTTTTATTTCTAATTAAGAACGAGTAAGTTAACGTTGTTTCATCCACTATCACTGTCATTAACTTGTATTTATCTGTGTTGCTTTAGTCAGTATCATGTCATCCACTATCACTGTCATTAACTTGTATTTATCTGTGTTGCTTTAGTCAGTATCATGTCATCCGCTATCACTGTCATTAAACTGTATTTATCTTAAAGGTTTCCTTTAGGAGGTCCGCATTGATCTGGCAGATCTGCAGTACAGTTGTTTAAATATATGTATTCACGTACACACACACACACACACACACACACACACACACACACACACACACACACACACACACACACACACACACACACACACACACAAACACACACACACACACACACACACATTTCAGTACTTCAATAAAACAGTAACGAGAATTTTAAAGTTGAAATTAAAATTTTAAATTTTAAATGTATTACTGTATTTAGCGAAAAGAAAGAATATATGTTTATCTGGCAGATCTGCAGTACAGTTGTTTAAATATATGTATTCACGTACACACACACACACACACACACACACATACACACAAACACACACACACACACACACACACACACACACACATTTCAGTACTTCAATAAAACAGTAACGAGAATTTTAAAGTTGAAATTAAAATTTTAAATTTTAAATGTATTACTATATTTAGCGAAAAGAAAGATTATATATTACTGTATTTAGCGAAAAGAAAGAATGTATTACTGTATTTAGCGAAAAAGAAAGAACTAGGTACAAACAGTGACTATGACGCAAAGGTGCTTATATTCTTTTTCTATTACATGTATTATTTTCCCGCTTTGCTATTAGTACAGCCTTCTGGTAGAATAATTAACTAGTGTCATAGTATATTATTTTCTCTCTACATTTGTAAATGTAATGACGACTCTCGACGTATATATATATATATATATAAAATATTTTAAGCGTGTGCGTGTATACCACATACACAGATTTTAAAAGAAAAGATATATATATAAACCGCATATGGTCTCCAGTCAAACTGATTTTGTAAACTGAAGAGTTTAGCTTTAAGCCCAATATTACGCAATGATTTCATGTTGCATTTTATTGCAATTCGTCAAAGATGAATACACCTGCTTTATTCGAAGCGATGCCTTTTCCGTCAATTGCTCACGTCCTTCTCCGAATTAAGCACGTAAAAGATAATATCCAGTCATTATTTTTTTTAATTAATTTCTGACTTCTGAATTTCTGGCAAGATGTTCAACTTGTTCCATATCAAATATTGACAGGGATGATTAGCCTGAACTTGGTTAAAAGATTCAACCAAAACAGCACCATTTGAGAAAAAACTAATTAATTTTCAATTATTATTTTTTGTATTTTGTACAAACAAAACACATATGATTTTAGTTAGAGTTCTCCGGTGACCTTCAGATCTTGAGACCTCTTATTTATAGAAGCGGACCGGTCAATGCAGAGACAAGAAACTGATGAAATGTAGTGCACCCGCACTGAAGAAAGCAATTAATGGGAAGATATATCGGTCCAAGCGTGAGTTCCTCTTTAGCGACAAAACAAGTTTGAACCTTGTTAAAGGATAAAAGATGCCTGCTGATTATATTCGATTGGACAGCAGAGCTGCGCTAAAGGACACTCTGTCAATATCCGAACTAAGTGGATTGCATTAACTGGGTCGGGGTATACTTAAATGATTTCCCTTTTTGATGAGCGCACGCGCAGAAAATTCACAACAAACAACAGGAAATACTTTCTTCGTTTGATTTCATTCTTTTTGTTTTCTGTCGATACGTTTACCAAATTACTTCGCAAATGCTTTTAAAGACTACATCCATCGCAGTCTACATGCCTTTGGTGTTTTGATTTTATTTATTTTGAAAGATAGTCCACAACATCTGAAAACCGCATGGACATTAACGACCTTTCTCCGTTGGACTAACGTGTTCTAATGTTATAAATGTCGAGCGTTTTCTCTTGTAACCCACTTTAGGAAGGATACTTCTTAGGCTACAGACGGTAAGTAATTTACATACACGTCTATTCTCACTATCCCTCCCCACAACCACCACCACCACCACCATACACACACACTTTTGATTTACAATATTTCTCTCACTGATATGGAAGCTTTGTTGCAACAAATGTATTTTTACCACTCTGTACAGACAAAACAATAGATTTACGTGTCTTTTATTCTACCTGTACGGGACAGTGAGAGTTGTCGCACCTTGGATGAAGTGTAAAGAGACACGACTAACGTTAATGTTGGCAAACACTTCACAAAGCTGTTTTATATCCTCGTTTCAGTCAGCTCTTTATTTGAACTAAGATCTTTAATTAATATTATCTTCATTGTTAAAGTCCACCAAGCTTCCTTTAACTGTTTTTGATACTTCTTTGTGGCTGACCCTCGTGATTCATTTGCATAACAAGCAATGACACTGGGGAACGTTTTTGTGTTCACTTCATGGACAAATTAGTGCGCAGAATAAAAACATGATATGTTTCAAAAGTAAAATATATTTTCACTGTACAGTAATAGAAAAAAATATTCTCTTAAAGAACTAAAGATGAAATAAGAGAAAATCACTTGAATACATGCATAATATCATTTGAAATAAAGTAGGCGAAGCGGTTGGCGAAGCAAAGGTAATTTAAAAAACAGAACAAAACAACATTTATGGAAAAGTATTCAAATTCAAATTTAAATTGTTATAAATTAATTTTAGCTGGGTGGAGTGTTTTTGATTGTAAAAGTACTGGTAAGACATGTATATAGGCGTTTGTGTGTGTATGTCTGAATTAAAATTTCGTATCGACTGAGCCACAAAACACCACAAAAGACTGTGTTTGGTCATATGTAGTTTTCTAAAAGTATAATATCAGTGATACAAATACACTATATAAGAACATTTGCAAACGCACTATATAAGAACGTTTTTCAAATTCAGTACATAAAGTTGTAAAAACTAAATCATTACCACGTTCGAGTTAATATTCAAACATATAGACAGTAAGACATATCACATATAGATAGATAGACAGATAGATGCAGTAAATTTGCCTATAACTATTTCTAAATAATTGTTATATAAATTATTAAATGCCAAAGTAATTTGACCAAGGGCACTGCTTATGCTGATATTGTTAAGTGTCAAAGTTAGAAGTAAACAACTCGAGTTGAGAATATGCTAGAAAATTGCCCACACAATCCAAACCAGTACCAATTGGATGAGTAGTTTTTTCTGACTAATAGTTTCACACTTGCTCAAAACAAAATCATCAAATGGGGATAGACCAAAGTAGTCTATTCTAATCCCTTTGAATTTAAACATGGCTCGAGTCTGGTCATAAAGGCGATCGTTAGCTTATGAGCAAATCTTTTTTATTTTACTTTTGTCATGCCATACTAGAGTGGCTACTGAGCTCTACTAGATTACGTTGGTGTGTGAATCCATCGTTGTCATCAACTTATCAGTAAAATGTGTTGCCTAGTTGCTTCCTGTGAATTCAGTTCGAGTACCAATATGGTGGAAATTGTGGCTTGAGTTTGGTTTCAAGAAGAGTAAACGTGCATGGAAAATCAAGAATATTCCTCCTGATGTTCTTGATAGCATATGTGAAATTCAGGACAATTCTCTATGGCTTACTTGGAGAGTGCATCAAAGATTCTGGAACAGTTGTGTAACATGCCTCTAGAAGGGATATATGGGACCTCACCTATATGAAAGGCAGTGACTTGTTGCAAACCACATGATTGTGAAACCCTTGCTGGCAACAGCCACCATCTTTAAACAAGTTATGTAAATTGATTTTAATTATTTCTGTGAACTCTACTCTCATTTCTGTGATGATAACCATGAACTTGATTATTAATCACACAGATTAAGATTCTCATCACTTGTAATTAATGGATGATTAATTAATAACAATCAACCATTAACTAGGTGGCGCTAGCTTCAGATGTACAATCAACACTCAATAAAGTCTTCATCTTAAAGTGGTGGTAAAGGTTTGCTTTAAAGGAACTGCCTCAACAATGTGAACATGACAATAAAACAGTTGTTCTGGAAAAAATACATCTATATGCTCTTGGTTTTTACTGCCTATTTATTTTGTCGTTTTTAAGTTTTGAACTGTCTCATGGGAAAGTCTGAAATTCTTCTCGTCCAAACACTCACTGGCATGCATGAGATATATTTAGCTACCGACCGCGTACCACGAAATCCCAAGCTGGGACGAGTTCTCAAACTGCTGCATTCGACCTCTGGATATTATGCTGCTATTTGTGAAAATAAATATTATCTTATATTTTATAGTTTGTTATTATATTAAAACTTGTTGCAAAGAAGTAATAACTTATCGTTTTTTATATTATAAATTTGTTTGCACAAAGTATTAATCAATACTGTGTATAATGGGAAGAGGTTCGAAACTGGTCAAGATATTAATTTCGACATTGACAAGACGACTTTAGGTATATAAAAATTTCAGGCCGCGATTTTGACTATGATTATTAATATATCCAGTTGTGTTTGGATAAAACGGCAAGTGCTGAGTTACAGTTGCATTTACACTTACACATAATTTTATTTCTCATTTGAATGAAAACTGTCGTTTCATTATAACAAATAAAAATAAAATATTCGAAAAACACATTAGCTTTGCTCAGCGGACTAGTTGGGTAGTAGAGCAAGCATATTTCGTTATGATCAGCTGATTAAATATTGTAAGCTTGGCTGGGGTGGGGGGAGGAGTGGAGCGTGCGTGTTCTTATTTCAATAAAATATCAGTCATAAATTAAATAGTTAATAATAGCGGACGCACTGTGCATCCATGTCAGCACAAAATATGGTTACAAAGTTGATCGCATTTTTAAATGTTCGCGTTCAAATTCTCCAGAGTCAGAGCAAATAAAAACAAGAAATTGAGACCGACTTTCTGGACAAGATGTTAACAGCATGGATGTAAGGGCCATTTATGTCACCATGCACCCATGAAAGTTTTCCACACACGCACGCACGCACACACATACATATACATGTTAGTCGATGTGTTAGTGCGTTTTTCTGGCGTTATCAAATTGAAAGAAAGGAAGTGCTAAAAACAACTAAATGTATAATGTTGTCTCCAAATTCTCATTCAGTGTCAATCTGCAAAGCTGCGTTAAGCTGTCATGTACTCGCATCAATATAGCCAGACTCAGTGTCGAATGGAGATATCTCAGCACTTTTTCCAAAAATATTTTTTGAAACCGCATGTGCATCTACAGGCAAATCTCCTTGATGCGAATGAGAACAAGTTTATTTTTTAAAATGCCATGGCCGGGGTTGTGTTGGAGTGTGTGTGCGTGTGGGGGAGAATAAGGAACCTTTTCTTCTTTTCTTGCTTACTAGCAAAGTATTGATGTATCATCCATTACACATTCATGTCAACCCCGAAATGACAAACGAATTCTGAAAATGTCAATGAACTGTCAAATACAATTTGAAGCCTGTTGGACAATAAACTTCTTTAAAAATTGCTCCGAAAGTAATGGTGGAGTATTTGCCTCTTTCTCTCTCTCAACCTACTAAATGTAAGTGGCATGTGAAATATTTCAGGCTTCGTTTGTGAGCACAAATACAATCTGACGCCTGCAACAAAACAAACTGGAGTCGTCATGATACCAGCATCTTGGCAGTCGGCATCATTTTGATCAGACATGGTGGTGGGAGGGATGTGTCAGGTCTAGACTTGCTCATAGAGGCTGACCACTTCTTATTAGTCTCCACACCCCATCGCCCTTGTACTGTGCAATCATCTTTTCTTTGTGTGTGTGATCCACGCGAACGGCACACAAGCATGAATTAAAATCCCGGTAACAAACAATCTCCAGGTTCTAACGAGGACAAGATGAAAAGTGGTTCTGTACCTCTCCAAAGACAGTATTCACATATATGTACTATACATTGAAGTTCGACTTAAAATAGCAAAATCTTCCCAGAATTTCGAGGAAAATAATGAAGAAATTTAAGCAGGAAAGTATCTTTCTTTTTCTCCTAAGGCATATGTTTATGTAGGTAGATTTTATTGCATTCGTTGAATACTAGTAAATTATGTGGCAAAAAGTGTATTAGGAGCAGGAAATAGTAACACAGCAACTTATTTATAGCCCACTGTGCAACCTACTGAGCTTTTCTTTAGTAGCGCTATATTATTCTGCAAAGCATTAAATTGAAAAACATTTCTTTCAATTTAAGCCATGACCCTAAAGTTCAGTTGTCTTAATTTTATATACAATTTTATAAGCAACAAAATTAATCATTAAAAACTTATTTGAGTTATCACCTTTATATCGAAAAATATATTAAAATGACGTCTGAATTATAGATGTTAGTTATAGTGTACTACGAATTTATACATTAGAGGTCATAATCACGATCAGGACATAATTATGACTGACGTGGCTTAAAGATATTCTTATGAATTAATTTTAAAATCGGTTTGGCCTCTGAAAAGGTTAACGAAAACAGCACATATCAGCATGGATTCTTGATGGCATTTACTCTACTGCGTATTAGAGTAACAAAAGAAAACTTTTCACTAACTTATTACCGGCTGCCAGCCGAACACAGGACATGATTGTAAATCCTCTTCCTTCGATAGCGCTGCTACTTAATGGCAATAATATGCACTACTTTCCCGTCCATATGGCCGACACTTGAAATTCGTTTAATGCACAATGAACACATTGTCACCTGCTTCTCATTAAAAGAATCAAGAAAGACCTGGTGTCCCTTGCAATGTCATGGGCTTCGCAATTATTATATCACGTGATTTCGCTGGTCTTGAGGGCAAGTATGTTGACGTATAGGGTACACGTAGACATTATTTTAATTTTTACTTCTGCTTCTTATTATTATTAAAGAGGTAAAATCTAATACACGTATTCTGTTTAGTATATGTTTTGTGCTAAAAATATATTTATCATTATCCCCTTTTCTTCCTCTCCTCTCTCTCTCTCTCTCTCTCTCACACACACACACACACACACACACACACACTTGGCGCGCGCAAGAAGAAACATTTAACGAGAATGAAAAATCTTGTAAGCGTGGCAAAATAACATTTGTTCAACTCTTGAAACGACAGAAGGCGGAAATGGAGAGAAGTAAACAAATAAATAAATTAAAACTAATAAAACGCTCAAGCATCGACAAAAAATACACTGATAAAGCAATGATTACTCCATCTTGTGCAGAAGTGTTTAAATGACTAGGTCCTAATGCACAGGAATCTATATTTTAAATTTTATTTAGATTCAAGATAAAGTTAGCTTTGACGCAATTATTATGGACCGTTTTCTTTAGGTGTCTTTTGAGGGGAATATCTTAAATTGTAACCAATTTTGCCCTTCATAATCTCACTAGCTTTACATAACATTTACATAACATGAACCCTACCTCTGCAATAAAAAAAATCCACTGTAGGAAGTGAAAATGTAAAGAGTGATCAGGTATGCATAAATTAAACAGATTTTAAAAACGTTTATTGAACATATTCTAATAGAACACTACACTTAATAACTGACAATAATTTTTGAACACTTTCTCTAAAAGTGATTTCATTTTTTTTAAATTTAAATTTTGAATTGGTTAACATAATGTGAAAAAAATAATAAAAGTGTGTTCATTTCTAAGAATTTGTTTAAATGCGGAAGCACAATGCTTCTCAACTTAAAAAAAATATGTGACAACAGTAGGGAACAATTGTTTCCCTTTCTTTTGAAGCAGGATTGATTCTTTAATATGCTATGTTGAAAAAGGAGCCACCCACTTATACTTTGTGCACATTGACCCAAAAAGAATTGATATATTTATATATCTTGAATCTAAATAAAGACTACAATGTAGATTCCTGGTATTAGGACCTTATTCATAGTTAGTGATATAAGAAGTAGATTGGCATTAACTATGTCAGTAGAGTGTGTTTTGATCCTATACAAAATCATGACACGGGTCAGTACGATGATGACCTCTAAGGTTAACATTGGTGTCGTCAAACCCCCTGGAGACCTGGGGTTCAACTTACAATATCAAGGATCAATTATAATGAGGCAGACATCAGAGGCTATAATGATAAAAAAAAACACTAAATGCATTTAATCATAGTCATAGCGTCCGTCATTGTGTTTGTCTGTCCATCTGACTGTCCGTCCGTTTGTCCATCTTATATGTGAGGACCTTCCTATGGGGCCAAACGAGCCAACAGAACAACTGACCTAAAATTGTTGTGTATTTCGTATTGTCCATCTTACGGGGTACCAAAAGTAGTAATGAAAATGTAATCAGTTGAAACGCTGATGAAAGATTTGAGAAAATCTCAAATATAAAGATTATTACTTGGTACCTGATGGACAGTACTATTTATATGAAGATGACACGCACGATCCTCATTATTCCAGTTTTACTTTTCTAGAACTAAGTTTTCCAGTCCTCCATTCGCAATCTAAAATGAAAATCTGTAGCAATTTCATGTTAAGCATCTTCACATCTGCATATATATGAATGGCTCGAGAATGCGTATTTATTGTTATGTTCCCTCAAAGGTTTTTGAAATGACACGTGTTGCACGTAAATTTAAAAGCCACTATGTCACTCTTTAGTACATATGAGCTCTTCTAAATGCAGATGACTGTACGCTCCTCTTCCGTGCAGTGCTATGAATGAGTTTCTTATTAATCAGACGAGCAACATTACACAGCCACAGCGAAGCAGAATTGTAATACCCCATCTGTTAAGTTTATGCCTGGTCGTGACGTTGAATACGTTAGCCCAGTGGGTCACTTAGAGGTACATGTGAAGTTGGACGTTGCGACGCATCTTTGTTTGCTGTTTCTCATGCAAGCATGATGTGTCAACACGTAACTGTTGAATACTGTTGATCAGCCCGCATTGTACATACTAAAAGGTGGCACGATGGGTGGGTGCTTGTGCTTTTCTCTATCGCTGTGTCCCTCGTGCACTCTGCCAAATTGCTGGAATTTTTCTCTCCAGTCATCGCCAAAATTCATGAAATATTCATTAAAGGTCTTGTGTACTGTCACGCTGAAGCATGAAATAAATTACAAAGGCGCAGTCAGTGAATGAAATCCGATATTTATATGCATTTTGTAGGCAAATCAATCGGATTTGCTCGCTGGCACTAATGGGAGTCCATGCTCGATGGCGTTAACAGACCGCTTCATTGTAATGAAATTTTCGTTACATGCATTATTAGAAACCAGGTACATGCACATACTGAATGATTTAAGCGTGTGAGGTAATTGATTGGTAATACATTCGACTTATTGTTAATGGTAAGATTTCAACGCTGACATGCTGCTTTGTCTAGTTTTCTTTTGTCTAGATTTTTTTAAAATAAATTTTAAAAATCACCCATTAATATGGATGGTGACCGTGCGGGGTCTGTTTCAAACTAAAAACAAACTACAACCGACATAATTATTAGAGCGAAGGATAAATGTTGTGTCTTAACCGTTTGATGATTTCGTAAAGTTGAGTTAAAGATTTTTAGAGCGGATGAAAGATAAACTGTGTCGTTTAGTCAGGGAAGGGGCGGGGTGTGGTATGGCAAGACGGGTGAAGGTGTCTTTAGTGGGTGGTTTCTATTCATAAGCGTAATTGTGTCCGAGCAGTTCCCGACAACTTTCGAAATGTCAAAGGATCATCAGCTTGTGACACTCAGAAACTGTTTTATCTCAATCCACTGACTAGGCACCATCTCTGACTCACTCACTAGACACCATCTCTGACTCACTCACTAGGCACCATCTCTGACTTATTCACTAGGCAGCATCTCTGACTCACTCGCTAGGCACCATCTCTTAACACTCACTAGGCACCATCTCTGACTCACTCACTAGGCACCATCTCTGACTCACTCACTAGGCACCATCTCTGACTCACTCACTAGGCACCATCTCTGACTCACTCACTAGACACCATCCCTGACTCACTCACTAGGCACCATCTCTGACTCACTCACTAGACACCATCTCTGACTCACTCACTAGACACCATCCCTGACTCACTCACTAGGCACCATCTCTGACTCACTCACTAGACACCATCTCTGACTCACTCACTAGGCACCATCTCTGACTTATTCACTAGGCAGCATCTCTGACTCACTCGCTAGGCACCATCTCTTAACACTCACTAGGCACCATCTCTGACTCACTCACTAGGCACCATCTCTGACTCACTCACTAGGCACCATCTCTGACTCACTCACTAGGCACCATCTCTGACTCACTCACTAGACACCATCCCTGACTCACTCACTAGGCACCATCTCTGACTCACTCACTAGACACCATCTCTGACTCACTCACTAGGCACCATCCCTGACTCACTAAGCAGCATCTCTGACTCACTCGCTAGACACCATCTCTTAACACTCACTGGGCACCATCTCTTAACACTCACTAGGCACTATCTCTGACTCACGAGGTGGAGAGAGGAGGAGATCCAGTGGTCTATCATTTTGCTTTGTTTTGTTCCCATCTGGAACTGAAATTTGGTCCCTTAAGTAAAGGACTAATTTCTTAAATCTGTCAGTACCACCGACCCCTCTCTTAAAGCAAACGAAACTGTCATTTCGGGGGTTCACTTCTGAATAAATAAATAAATAACTGAAATCGAAAGATTTACTGCGCCTTCTGTAGAATCTACTCCTTTCCGGGTGGACTTGAGTGATTATCTCGACTTTCTAATCATTTCTGTTTTGTTTTCTTTTCGTTTGAATCAATTTATGATAAGGCAAGAGCACATTTAATAGTGGCAATAAATATCTGCGTCTCCTGTAGTTCATAATTCTGTTAACAGAGTTTCTTTGAGAATACAAGCTATGAATTTCTACTCACTTACTCACATTCAGTAGCTTGCATTCACATTCCATGCACATATTTGCATTAATCATACTGTGAGACATACATCGCTGTGAGGTTTACATTCATGCTGAGGTACATAAATTCCTGCACGTGTAAATAACATAATAGGCACTATGTGCAGAAAGACTGCAAGAAAACAGCTAGGACCGACCATCACAAAACATTTAAATTGCTCGTAATAGCCAATATGACCGACCATCACAAAACATTTAAAATGCTCGTAATAGCCAACATGACCGACCATCACAAAACATTTAAAATGCTCGTAATAGCCAACACGACCCTTTGAAGGTAGTGTAGAGAAAATAATATCAAATGCGCGATGTTGAAATGACAACAAATGTAAGGTTTTTGTGTGTTTTAGATTTTAATTTTCTCCCTATAACACGAGCATAGACAACTAAATATGCTTGTGTGATGGGACAGAATTGCGCAATTCACATAAACCCAAGAAATTCGGAATTTAGTCGACAAGAACTGGGTGAATGGAAGGGCGAACTGCGTGCCACGTTATCATAAATATAAAAGCACAGATACTGATGTGTGGTTTTTATACCCTCACAAAGCAAACGCGCGCGCGCGCGCGCGCACACACACACACACACACACACAGTGACACACACACACACTTACACTGAAACACACAATTTAAGATTTCCTACTTATAAATCACACACAAATTACTGTAAGCTTTCCCCATTATACCAATATTAGAACAGCCCGTAAAGTGTTGTTTAGAAGTTTCTGGAAAACAATCGATTTGTTTACCTTTATACGACCCCCTGTCGTCACGTCCTAACTATGAAACAACTCAGTATTGAAGAAAATTGAAATCTTATTACCCGTTTTTAAAAAAAAATATTTACAGTGTTGCTGTTCTATGGGATTGAAATTGGATTTGTTATGAAACTTATTTTGCTTACATTTGTTGCAAATTGAGAATATGAAGATTTATTTGTGATATTGTGAACTACAAGATATACTTTTGACAAACTGATTGATAACTAAAGAGACCGATATTTAGAGAGAGAGAGAGAGAGAGTGAGAGACAGACAGACAGAGAGATGCATGCAAGTATACATGTACACATACATGGATGGATGGCTCGGCAGAGAGGAGAGAGAGAGAGATAGTGTGTGAGTAATGAGGATTTCATAACTTTTAATGTATTAATGAATTATAATTCTTATAATCTTAGTACGTAGGCTGTTGCCCGTCTTGGATTATGACCGGAAATGTACTTCAGAGTAAAAGTGGAAAGTATGAATCGGCGAAGGATTAACGGCATATGGTTCGAATGGGCAGTGAGGCGTGAACAGGAAACATTTACAGTGATAAAGAGTTTACACCAGAGCGTACGCCTATGTGTCCGGCTGTCCATCAGAGTCATAGGAAGCTTGGACGAAACTTGCTACGTTTAACTGGTTAATGAATGAGGTGACTAAGGTAGGCAGACGGGGTTAAAAACCGTCATTGTTCCTGAACCAAGTAACTTCACTCTACACAAAGTTGAGCTGATAAAAAGACTTGGCAGCGGAAGTTCCTTCAGGCTAGGAAGAACCAGCAGAGTTGGAGTTAAAGTTTTAACCTTTTTGGGTGGCAAAACTGAGCGTCTGTGAGAAAGTGAAACTTATTATTTAAATGGCATTCTTTTTATATTGAGCTGAATAACACAAGACTGAGTATTTATTGCGTTCTACTGTTGTATTCTAGTGATAATTTTTATATTGAGTTGTATAACACAAAATTGAGTATTTATTGCATTCTACTGTTGTATTCTAGTGATAATTTTTATTTCAGAGATCGATAAGAAATATTAAGTTAGAGAAATATTATAGAGGAAGAGAAAATCTTTGTTATAATTTCGGAATCTCAATGTTCAATACCGGAGTTCGTAAATGTGCAATACAGCGATCCGTGGCTGACAAGTTGTTCAGTTGTTTTGGTCCCCCGCTTACATGCAGGGCCGTCTTAACAGCATTAGAGGCCCACGGGCAAAGCAGTGCACTAGGGCTCCTACCTATACAATCATTCACAGGAATAAAAATTGACAGAAAGTCACAACATACATAGATTAGCATGGGGCCCCGTGCAACTGTCCAGCGAGCCCATACTAACATGATAGAAGCTGACCTTGCCTGCACCTGGGTGAACCCTCCACCCTCAGAGGCTAAATCAAGCTTGATGCGGTGGTAAATGGGACGGACCATCATAACTACACTGAAGAGCTAGTTCAGTGCGTACACTTTTCTGAAGAAGTATTCTAGCAAGCCAAAGCATCAAAATGAGAACAGCCAGAATTAGGTAATTCATTATTAGATCACACTTTGACATTTCTAATTCTTTTACTTCCTTATATTAAATCTTATTTTTTAATTGTGAAACAATTGTGTGTGTGTGTGTGTGTGTGTGTGTGTGTGTGTGTGTGTGTGTGTGTGTGTGTGTGTGTGTGTGTGTGTGTGTGTGTGTGTGTGTGTGTGTGTGTTATCGCAGTTTTTCAGCTGAGGGTACGACGAGTCTAAATTAATAGTCACAACTGAAACCAGACCTAGAGTCGATTACCTGCATTGGCATCTATATATGAATTACTGCATCTGAGGTATCTCATGAGTACAGATCACCCCAGGATCATATAGAGATATGTAACTACACGGACAGAGAGACCACACAGATAGATAGATAGATAGATAGATAGACAGACAGACACAGATAGATAGATAGATAGAGAGAGAGAGAGAGAGATAGATAGATAGATAGATAGATAGATAGATAGATAGATAGATAGATAGATAGATAGATAGATAGATAGATAGATAGATAGATAGATAGATAGATAGAAAGATAGATAGATAAATAGATAGATAGTATTGCAGAGTAAATTTGACTATCCCTATTTCTAGATGTAATTGGTATATAAATTGTTAAATTGTCGAAGTGATCCGACCTTGGGCACTCCTTATGATGGTATTTTGTTAAGTGTCAGAGTTGGAGTAAACAACTCGAGTTGAAAATATGCTAGAAATTGCTGATACAATCCAAACAAATTCCAACTGAATGAGTATTTTTTTTCCCAATTATTAAGATTTACGAGAACGAGACCAGTCAATGGGCTGAGATCAAAAGTATACCTCATGCAGAGAATTCTATTATCTAATCACTTGAATCTGGTGTGGCATGAAAGGCGGCTGTTAGCATAATGGTGAGTTAACTGATTGAGAGAGAATGGATTTAGACATTTTTCGTGCATTTTGCTCTTGATATATTATACTTGAGTTTTAAGAAGAGATGTATTTGTGAGCAGACTATTAATTTTACAAATTATGAACTAAGATGCTCAGGTGTAGTATGCCAAGCATTGTTTCTAGTGAACCTATTCAAAAACTATTATACTGTATATATTATGCTGTCTGCACATACCAATCTAATAAATACTGTTGCAGCAACTGTAAATTGATACTTGAATGTAATAAAGAAAGGAGTTAAAAATGAATAAACTGGGAACTTAGCATTTGTTCCCTGGTTTTCTGGTTTTATCTGAATCTCCTGGTTTACAGATTATATACCACAACAATCATGGTAGACTTGAGAAGTGTCTACTACGGTGTATAAGTGTAAGTAATACACTACACTCCATTGATGTATGGTGGCAAAGTATGCTGACTACATCAAGCAATTTCTGTTACAAGGAAGTTACTGTAAATTGCTACAATTGTTGTTCTGCTTGAGGGAGCTTAAACGCAAAGAAGTGCCTAGGTTAGTCTCGAAAGAACAGCAACTAATGAGTGCTCTACAACAGGAGAAGGGGAGCACATATAATTGACAGTAATAACGTAAACAATAAACTTGTGGCTTCATTATGAAAAGGGTATAAAAAGACTATTGTGACTTCGCCATAAAAGGTTATGTAAAAACTATTATCACTTATGTCTAATAACTGAATTTCTGTTGTCTGATAAGAACTATCCTGTGATTTGTATTGACACTAATCTATTAAATTGTGTTTTAGGATATAAGACCGTATAGATATTAAAATTATTCGAGCGTGTAGTTAATGAATAGTGACTTGTAAAGTGTAAATCTATTGCTGTCGCCATAAAGCCCATATGATTGTTTGCTGTAATAGGGTACTATAGATAATGATATTATTCATTACAGCTGGCCTCAGAAACCACTCCAAGTAACGGAAGATCTTCTGAGGATGACACCCAGAGTTCTTATCTGATGTTGGGATGGCCATAACGGGAGACAACTGCAGTGTGACGTCCTTACTGTTGGAGCAGATTAGACGACTGCATATCTTCAGAAGACTCTAGCTAAGTGTGCTCAACACGATTAATGAACAAGATCTAAAAACAATATATAACAATCGGGCTACGTGGGATAGACGAACTCTAGAACTTTCCGCACATTAACTAACTTTTTTTTATTACATTTTGTTATTAAATTTCATTAGTTATCTTTACCCATTGTTGCATAATTTGATGTAACGACGACTGTATGAAAGTTAGTTGGGGGGTGGAGCCGGCATTATAGAATCACAATCTTAACTAATAAATAAAGGGGAAGATAACATTACTAGCTTGGGCACGTCAACTGATTTATCTGGCGGTGTGTCATTGCATAATAGCCTGAATCTCTAGCATACTTGTAGAAGATAGGTCAGGCCGTCTGGCTGTCGCTATTATTAGAAGCTAATCAATAACCAATATCGATATTTGGGAATCTAATATAGGACAGAGTCGTTAAACATAACCAGACACGTGACAGACATATAATTTTATTGTGTATAGAATTAATCGAGTGTTTCGAAAATGATATGCTAAACTCGGGATGATGAATAGAAAAATAACTATAAAATATATTTACGAGGGCAGGCAAGAAGTAAGACGTGTAAGAGAAGATGGCCACATAATTCTAAATAATGAATAAGTTTGCAGAAGAATTAAGAGGTCAGTCATTGATTATAATTTTAATACATTCTAACCTACATAGTTTTTTGCACAGTTAAGGCGTTATGAACATAAAGATTAATACTAACTATATTTGTTACTATCACTCATTCAAACACAGACACACACAGTAGATGCTCAGAAAGAAACGCAACCCATGGACAATGCATATTTAGTAGTAAATGCAGAAAAACTTGTTCAATGTGTTAGCCGTGCAAATAAATGCATCCAATGAATCTTGATATCCAACACATTTCTCAACTTTTCATTTGACATTTCAATAAAAATAATAAATATAAATTTAGTGTTATGTGATTATATTATTATATTATATTATATTATATTATATTATATTATATTATATTATATTATATTATATTATATTATATTATATTATATTATATTATATTATATTATATTATATTATATTATATTATATTATATTATATTATATTATATTACATTATATTATATTACATTACATTATATATTTCACCAGAAATACATTCCTTTTTCTCAAACTATGAATAATTTCCCCCACATATGATAGCTTTGTGGCTGCTCACAATTTGTCACGCATAAAGGTGGTAAAGGGTTGGTCAATGTGTTAGGTAGGGGAAGGAGGGATCCAAGAATTGTACAGGGTATACAGATCAGTGGGACAAATTAAAGACAAAGGGAGAAGAAGATTAAAATTCTCCACTCCCCTCTCCCTCCCACCAAAACAAAATATAAAGCGTTATATACATGGGTTGTCATAATCAGTAAAGAAATAAGAATTTTTAAAAACCCAACTGTTAATGGGCGAGAGCACATAAATAGCAGCCCGAACAAGCATTAGTACGGTAGTTTTGATTGCAGGCATTCTCGTGAAAGACAAAAGTCCCTAGCAGCTAGAAATCGAAGACGGGGTACAGTAAAAAGCTCGCTCTTTCCCCAGAATGCTCATAGAGATCGAAAGAAATACATTTTCTTACCTTCTTCCAGAACTTCAGACGACCCCTCCTGGCTGCTGACATTTACGTCACACAACTCCTCGCTCTCTTCTTCGTTCATCACTGCCTCCTCTTTTTCTTCGTGACAGAAGTGCGGCGGCTGGAATTCTGAAGACATGGTAAAATCCGATAACCCACTTCCCGGATTATATTTTTATTTAATACCTCAAGAACTCCAGATATTCGAAAGGTTTCCTTATGAAGTCAAATGTGAAAGCACTACAAACAAAACGCTGTCCTTTCACAATGAAATCACTCTGAAACAAGATCTCGTTTAATAAATAGGATTGTCTCGATCATGGCTTTTCTTCCGCATTTCTCTCAATCTTTGATAGCCATCAATAATAGTCGCGGCTGTGTGCCCTAACAGAAGGCAAGACCTGTGCTGTTTTCAGTCACTTATCTCTGGGCTCATTAGCCTTATGCCTTTTACTGTCTATTCTGATTCTCTGTTAAATAGTGTAAGCATGGCATGGCTTAGCCCGCTTTTATCCATCAGTTATTTCCGGGTAGCTGGAATAATTTAAACCATTTGTTATTTATTATCCCACGAACGCGATTACTGACACAACAGCAACTAGCTTCTAATAAAAGCAAATCTATGCGAGGTATGAGCAGAATGCACTCAACCTAGTATATAGTTTCCCCCGTACTAGGTCACATTTTTAGAGAGACAAGAACACAGTAGTATGTCAGCTGTTGGTATAATTTTGCATATAGAAACTTCACTACACCGAAAGGAAAGGCGGCCTGCGAAACTACATCTTGCTATCCAAACTGAACGCGACAACAATGGAGACAAGGGGAAGTAAATTTACAAATAGGTAGCAGTAAACAGCACAGACAATCTCAGCACTACTAGCTAAAACAAAAGAACCGAATTCTAGAGAGAGCTGCGTTAAAATAAGCAACTCTAATTCGTAAAAAAAACCAAAAAAAACAACAACAAACAAACAAAAAAAACCCCCCAACTATTCTACAGTTTACGTTAAGTTCGGGTGTGTGAAGCAAGGTTGAGGATATGTTTGAACAACAGTGTTAGTGTATCCTAAATCTTTGCTTGAAGTACGTTTAATCCGGTACAGATAATGATGTGCGTTGTATTCGCAACTTTGATTGACATGTAGAACTTTCTGCATTCAGTCAAAGGAGACAATGCTGATGTAAGAACTCTCGTTTTGGGAATATAATTAAATCTGCCATAGCAAGAAATCTGCGGTCTGCTATTGTGATAGTAGGATATGATGAAGTGTACAATTTTCGGAGGCTAAAATATAAAGGACATCTGAGGTATATCTATTTTAGAACGACTTATTTCGTTTCAGGACGAAATGGAAATGGACACGTCAGACAAAGGACTGTGGCGAAAGAACTTCCTAGCTAAGAACTCATATAATTCTGCAAGTCTTTTCTCTTTTCAAAGGTTCAAACCCTAAGCAGACACTTTGACTTTGCAATTTTCTGCGAAATTAGAAAGCCTATTAAGATGCATCGGATTAGCTTTATGCGGAGTTTAAAGTGGTCAATACACGCTACAGTCGGCAAGAATGGAAGTTCTGTGTAAACACTGACATGGTCAACTGTTGAGAATAAACTGCACGAGCATAAGCCCTAAGTAAAATAGAAAGGTTAGAGCATTTAATTTTCTCTTACCAATGGGGAGCAAACGCAGATTATCTAAATAAAACGTTGACATTTAATTTAGTTACACTCCACCACTAATAGTAGCAGACTAAAATACAGATGTGGGTTGTTAAATAAAATTTTTATTTTAAAAAACGCGACTTCCTAACAGTACAGATTTCGGAGATTCAGAGATTTTATTCAGTAAGGCTATACTTTTTATGATTTATCTCGGAATAGGGCTGATTGACTGACAAAGAGTTACTCTGTCCGGGCCTCGTAACTTGTTAAAGACGAAACCTGCTGGACTTGCTAATATTCCCAAACAGTAAGACATTCCCAACAGCAAAGACAGTTCCGAACAGTTCAGCAAAATTAGAACGAGCAAGATTTAGCCGCCCAGTGGTAATACGTAACTGACGCAGAATAGATTGTGCTCACCCCACAGAGAAAGGATTCCAGTCTCAGTATTTCAGTCACGCCTGCCACACAATTATCTGTGGAATGGGTCGCTTAGTACCACATCTCTGGCTAACAGAGCCTGAGTGTTGTCCCACAGTGGTCACAGTCATGTGCTTGAAGCTGTGGACTAGGCTTGCTTGATTTTCATTGTGTTCTTAATTACAAATAAATAAGTAATGAAGGGGGGGGGGGGGGTAAAAGACTAATCTTCAGCTTTGATTCGTCTTTAATCTAGTGCCCAAAATGTCAAGTGAGAAACAAAATGCAAGTCCATACTAATAGTATCCTTTCGTCTGATTCGTAGTGAAATCTTGGGCCAAGGTCGAATACTGTCAGTCACATCCAAGTAAACACACTAGTTATGCAAGTAAATAAAACTTATTGTTTTTAGACTCCGACAAGAATGCTGATGGCTCACATCACTGAATAAGAAATGTAAAGATACTGATGCTAACTAGCCAAACTGAAACAGTGTCGTGTCTGTTGCTTTTTTGTTTTCTTTTGCTTTTTCAAGCAGCTCATATTCCGAGATTTGTGTTAGAATCCAGGCTTGAAGAGAACACATATTGAAACACGTGTGGGTAAAGTTCCACATATATAATATGTACTTTTCTCACAGTAACAATAATGAAAGTATTTCCTCTTTTTTCCCCCTACTCAGAATGTCCTTTAAAATTGGCTTGTTTCGTTTCGGAATGTTTCATTAATTCACTAACTAGATCGTGTTACTTTGCCAGATGTACACTTTGACACAGACTGCTTCTCTGATATGAATGACCCCAAGCTTTTGTCAAACCTTTCCAATCACAAGTAGTCAGTCCCCACAGACAGTGGAACACAAACACCGGCTACAAATAAGACACACACCAGAAATCAATACGTGATTTCAAAATGGCACTTGCAGGATAAATTTGATTTTCTGTTAATATGGCATAAAATGAAATTGCCATAACTTAACTCTCCAGTATTCGTCTTTCTCTCTTCAAATCTCTTCTATCTTAAATTATTTCTTTTGTTGCCGCCATGACATGAGTCAGTCATTTGAACATCTAAAAAAGAAAGACGCCTACATCTGTAATTTTTCACGAAAACGTAAATCCATATTGGAATTAATTCTTACACCAGAAAAGTTGGGAAAGCTGTTAATGGGTAGAAATGTCACGCAAAAGGAAGAAATTCAAATTGCACAAATACTAAGATAATCATTTGAAGAAGAAAACTGCATATTCTAGTCACCTTCTAGTTAAATTGTGAAGAACTTCCTTTCAAGCCCTTCATAAAGAAAAACAACAAAACAGCACTATAAATCGAAAGACGAACAGAACATGTGGGTCATGCAGACACTGGACAAGTAGACGAGTGGGTCATGTAGACACTAGACAAGCAGCCGAGAGGGTTCATAACATTTCTCTGAGTTGCAACTAATATTACATCTGGGAGACACTTTGCAACTTCCTTTCTTCGATCGAAAAATTCAATTATTCTTTTCTGATAGACAGTCAGTAGCCTGTGACGACAGTTGCTACACCATAAATCTTTTCTTCAAGAACTGTTCTATAACGGCCCACACATTTTGTGCGACTTACTGTCTGTGACAGGAGGTAAGCCCGGCCACTGAAATGTACACATTTCTGTACTGGATCAAATTTGAGATGTTGTTTATGCAGCTTTTGTGTAGACCAGAAAAAAAACAATCTTTGATTCTAATACTCTTTTGAAACATTGAACCCGTTAAATATCACCATGACAAGGAATGCCAAAGTAAAAAGTCTTTCAATTTTCCTGTTAGAGCCACAAATGTTGGAGATAAACACCCGTACTTGTCACTGACCTCCGAAACTGCTCGGCTCAAACAGTATACTTACGGCAGAACGGTCAAAATGTTCTAGTCGGCCTTCTGCATGCGAATCGATTTCTTTACTCACACCAGATTTCGGCAGCATGGTGATAGATGGTTTTCTTGTACAGCCGTGCTTCGGACTTCAAGATGGGTGCCAGAAATTTATAGAACATCATGCCAATGGCGGAAATTAAATAAATAAAAATAATGCGGCCAAGACATCCTTCCGCATCAAAATAGCCATTATCTACTGTACTTTTTTAAAAAAATCCCTCTGAATATTAATTCAGTCAACAACAAAAAAGTAAAATGTCAGAATCAATGATAATTAGAATAATGATTCGCTTCCAGGTCATTTGGAAATTCTGCACCCCCGTATTCATTATCTACTTAATTGTGAATATTAATTCCGCCCTATACAGTACAATGTCTAAATCACACTAGTACCGCGTTCTCGTCCACGCAGACTTGCGCTACAAACCAGAAATTGAAGTGAGCCAAGGAACTCAAAGACATGTTAAATTAAACTAATTTCGTCACATTTAGCAGAGGTGGTGAACCTAATTAAATCGGTAAAATAGAAAATACTTTTAAGTTATCACTTAGGAATATTTCTTTTTCTTTCCTTTTTGAAAATGATTGTTGACTAACTTTGCTCCATCATCAAACGGTTGTCTTTCTCTTTCTCTTTTCATTTCTCAAACCGGCCTAAAACATCAAACTCACTGGACAAGCTTTCTCTTTCCCTGTTCACTTCTCCAAACCGGCCTAAAACGTCAAACTCACTGTCTTTCTCTTTCTCTGTTCATTTCTCCAAACCGACCTGAAACATCATTTTGAGACACTCGTACATTATCTCGCTACATTTTTTTAATCACCACGCGGTTTACAATGTCCAGATTTTCAGTGACTGGAGTAACCATTACGACCAACCTATAGAAACTCCATGGCTTTCATACTCTGCAATCTCCATCACAGCCACTTCAAAGATTTTTTTTATCAACATTCTGAAAATATTGCACTGATGTCTGTTTGTTTGTTTTTATTAAATTTTTCTTTTAAAAAAAAATGGGTGATGCTGTTTGAGCGCGCGACATAATCAGCTTCTGGCTGGCAGGCCTTTCCGTCCACACGCCAATTTTTGGTACTGTCAGCCGGACCGAGATACCACTGGGCTCAATTCATTTTCGGAAAATAATGGTGTGTCTGTTTGGGGACTGCACAAACATTTCAGTCATTAACTATTGCAGAACCGCTTAGTGTTTGCATTCTGCTATCTAAATCGAATATATTGATCAGTGTGCTTCTTTTGTAAAGAGGAATGGGGATGAATTTCCCATTTTCAGAAGCTGTTTATATTAAAGATAGGAGACAATCAAGCATTTTGGGCGGGAGGGGGGCTGAGTGATGCAATATCTATTTATACTCAGTGAAAACAATGATTCCATCATTGAAAATGTGTGTACAGTTTGCTTGCTTTTCATTTAGTCTTCCTAATTGTAAACTCTAAAACTCTAAACTTGTATTAATTCGAACACATCCATCCTACTGCTAACTGCTAACTTAATTGTAAACTCTAAAACTCTAAACTTGTATTAATTCGAACACATCCATCCTACTGCTAACTCCTTTCATTTGGCAGAATGCTTAAAATATTTCTTTAAATGCTGGGAAAGAATTATTTATTGTAATCTATCCATTTATTTTAATATAAATGATTTAAAACCTTTATATCAAAGAAACATTAATGTAAAAATCGCAAAATTAAAAAGTATATTTCACAAGAGTAGAGCTGCTGACATTTTTTATGTATGCTGCTCGTTCTTAAGATTTATACTCTGAACGGCTGATAACAGCTACATTTATCTTAACCTAATAAATCACTAAAGCCAACAATTAGAAGCATGAATTTTAAATCAGAAATGGTTTTAATATGCAATTCATCCAAACCATTGACATGTCGAAAGCACACATAAGTAAGGCAGCTCTGACATTGCCTAATGCCCTGATTACACTAGCCTGCAAGCCAGTACAATCCGCAAGATAGGGTGTAATTGAATTCAAATTTTAAAAAAAAACTCATAATTTTTTAACAAAGATAATTAGCGTTGCTAAAATTTACACGATCCTAAGGATTGTACGATATCGAGGCCAGTAGCTGCTTACGCATTAAACATGTAGCGCTCAAGTTACATACGTTTGAGTAACTCCTACAGCTGGAACTAATTCAACTGCCTCCGACATTTTTCCTATGTACAGTAGAATTCTGGACGAATGCAGTATACATGCAGAAGATATGGCAACTCTCATCTTAACTATATCAGCCTATCATTGTATTATATCATTTCAATTTGAATCAGTTTATGATAGTGATTCTTTCAGCCATAATATGTAGCAGTAGTAGTACTAATAAGGCGTGCTCTGTGCCTAAAATTAATAATTACATATAATAATTATTATAAAGGCTGTCTAATGTAGCGACTCTACATCAATTACAACAGGAAAGTAAACAAAAAGAAAGAAAGAAAGAAAAAGAAAATTACCGCATTCTCCATATATAAATGATGTCGGGCTATGACAGCGAAAAGGAGAAGTCGGCGAAAAGTCAAAATGTGTTTCTCGTGTAATAAATATATCAAATGTCACGTACTAGTCAAGTCCTGAGAGAGTGTGTCATTACGTAATCGGGCGGATCCGTACACATTCTGCTATAGAAGCAAGAGGAAACAACTTTGGCAAGTGAAACGTAGTGGCGCAGACTATAACGGCTGACACTTCTAACACCGTAGATAGTTTTTCATGTCCTTATTGCGAATACATTGGGCAGTCAGACCATAAACGACTGTTTTGCGCCCAGCACCGCAGACAGTCTTTCGGGACGGCATTGTGCCGAATTGGCAATGAAGCGTGAGGTAAAATTCCGGGTGAAAGCAGCGTGGATGATTTTATCACATCTGCGTGGGTGTTTACGCTACCATCGACAAACATATCGGCACTTTCTGGGTCAATACAGCCCTCTGCGACCGACCGCCTTTTTGTCAGGGTGTGCTAGCGATAACAGTCGTGTGAGCATGGACTGAAATGCAAAGCTGTTCCTAAAGGATCTTGCCATTCAATTTCCCGACGACATATCATTATAGTTAAAGTGACAGTGTTAGCAATAATAACATTAACGGGGATGAAAAGTATCACACAATGATGATGATGACGACGACGACGATGCTGCTGCTACGGTTGATAATAACAATAAAGGTGATGATGATGGAAGTGGTGAGAATGGTAATAGTAACTATGATAATGGTGTCGATAGCGACGACAATGATGGTAATAACGAAGACAACGGTGACATGGAGATGGTGGTAGTGTTGTTGATGCTGGTGGAGATGGTGCTGGTTGTGGTGACGATGATGACGTCAAAGTTAATGATAACGACAATATGATGACGGTGATGATGGTGGTTGTGGCGATGATAATGATGGCGACGACAAATAAATATTAACTGTTCGAGAGATAACGGAGTATATGAAGGTAGATGAAATGAAGAAAAGCAGACTGAAATGAGAGAGATGGAGGGTGGGGGTAGAATGGGAGAAAGAATTTGGATGATTAAGAAAATTTTCACTAATTTATAAAGTTGATAATTAATTATACGATTATTTGTTTGATCTACTCATTGACTGACTCATCTGGTGAATTGATTTACTTAAAACAAGTCTACATTATCATCTTCAGGATAAATCTGGATGATTTATTAATATAATTATTTTGATTATGAATAATAATAATGTTTTATGTAGTATTGTTCAAATAATAGTATAATATTCCCATTGTGTATGTGTGTTTGCGCGCACGAGTGTTTTAATAAATGTTTGGGGTTGTGTGTGAGAGAACTATTAATTTATATATTTTGCTTTCCTCACATCTGAGATGTCAAATTCAATTCAGTCATAGTCTTTTCGTCTTTTTTAAACATTGGTTGTGTGTATGTGTATGTGTGTATGTTAATTTGTTGTTGTTTTCTCTAGCATATGTATGTATATTGTATTTAAATACAAATTATAGCTATTTGATGCCAACTCTCTCACGCGACTAGTACAGATGACAAAGCTCATGTCTCCCAAAGCATTATACAACTGGCCTATAATATTTGTTATTTGCGCTGATAGTTTGGTTTGTTAAGTGCGCTTTCATTTCTGTGTATCTATATTCATCAGTTTTGTACCGGACAATCGATACCCATCACATGCAGAATAAAAGAAATTGGTAACGGTCTGTAGATTTTCATGCATTCATTAATGGCAAATGGCTTTATGGTTTCATTTCCCAATGGAAATAGACGTGTTTTAGAGCAGAGTTGGGGGGGGGGAAGGGGGAAGGGGAAGAAGTTTGGAGCGGGTGAATTCATTGTGTTTACGAAATAATCTCTGGACAAAGAGACCCCGGAATAACAGCGACCTTCCGGGCCTCTCTTTTAGGTTCTTAGTGCACACAGCCATTTTTTTCCCCCTCATATAACTTTAACAGCTAACGGGATTGGGGAAAACAAATCACAAAATCATTACCTTTAGAATATTTATGTCTTAGTCAGCACTTACACATAATTTCCATCTAAAACGTGGTAATGTCAAAATCCCGCGTGCTAATTATTTAGATTATTTTTATTATAGATTTATTTGCGTAAAGGCGCGAGAATCGATCGAGAACAATTAATTCTGATTAGAATTTAGGGTCACTACTTTCATGCCGTTTCCTTGCAAGTTCCTCGGGTGCCAAAGTTTACCGTATGCTTTGAATCTCACGCGAGCTGTTTTCTTCAAGTCACAGCATTGGAACCGTTCAGAAGAAGAGGGGAGGAGGGCCAACTGAACAACTGAGACGATTTGCTAAATGCAGACTGCGTGATCAGACAGTCCTTATTTCTTTATGTTCAGCAAGCTCGTGCTTGACACGTACTCTGGATGATGTCACAGATGACATGCCATCCATGTCTGTATTATTTGTTTTCGCTTATCTTGACAAAAGATGTGAAAATTAGAGTTGTCTATACATCACACGTCAGCACGAAAAATATCACTAATGAACTATTAGTTTATTGTTTGTACGTCTCATCAACAGATACAACCGAAACACCGTGTACGATATATTTCTAATATTCAGGATCTAGTCAAATATATATAACGTAATACTCCAGATTTTAAGAAAGGGTGAAGCCGCAAAGTGGTTAAGTTTTATATATATAATTGCGCTTATGTTGCGCATGTGCATTTTTCGACCCTATTTGCCCGTTCAAGACACTAAATAATATAAATAGTTGAAATAAATACAAATCTTCTATTTAAGGTATATGACATTGACTGAAAAGTGAATTTAGTTACTCTGTGGCTGACTGAGGTGTACTCTAAAGTAAAAAGAATTATCATTTTATGCTGCTTAGTAATCAATCTAAAACATTGGACCAGCCTGGAGAGAGGAGTGGCATTAAAGGTCTATCTATTATGAAATAATTCCATTATTTATGTACGTAAATTTCCTGCAAGCGAGTTGTTGATTAAGTCGCCAGGGATCATATCATATCAAATTAGCACATATTCTGTCGCTTTGACTCGGAGTAAAAATACAAACAAACAAACAAACGAACGAACAACATTTATAAGAGTTCAGTACAGTATACGTGTAGTATATAATGTAGTGTATTGCATGTTTGGTTGTTGTTAAATTTTCATTCCGGTTATTTGTTATCAACATTGGCTGCGAAACACGATCAAACCAAATTCGCTTTTAAAATAAAAGGCACACTCCTTTCTTCTTCCAAAAGTCAAATTAAGGCAGTGGTGAATTTCAGGCATATTATCAACTTACAAATCCTGCAAGGATTTCATTAGCCCGATACACATGCAGAATAAGAAATATACCATCGATCAAAATTCATAAGTAGAATGTACAACGTGGTCAAATTAATGAACATAGAAACAATGGTTCAATTATATAAGCATTCTCCAATTCAAATCATAGATCAATAGCAAACATGCATGAAATATTTCTAAGTCCATTTCTTTCTTTATCAGTCAGTTAACTTACCATAAGCTAATGATCACATTTATGACGGGACTCGTGTTATGTCAAAATCAAAGTGATAGAATATAAAACTTCTTCAACAAGGTAACTTTCAGTCCATCCCCATTGGTTAAAATCGTTATGAACAAGTGTGAAGCTATTCTTCAGAAGAAAAAAAAACTACTCATTTGCTTGGAACTGGTTTGGATTGCATCAGCAAATTCTAGCATATCTTTACCTGAGTTATTGACTTCAACTCCGATACTTTACAAAAATATCATCATAAGCAGTGCCTAAGGTCGGGTCGCGTTAACATTGGCAACAAATATATAATTATTTAGTTTAGAAATAGGGATAGGCAAATTTACTCCGCCACACAATCATTTTCAGTATAATAATACATCACTGTGGATTCGCTTTAAACTGACAGCAATTTTAAAAAGCATTTTAGTTGTGTCCAGTGCTAGAAGAGATATGCTTTGTCTGACTTCTTAATAATGTAGTGCACTTATATGTGTGTTATGCTGTGTTCATGTGATAGAGACAGAATAGGCTGAGTTATGTGAAACAGTAATACATATCAATTACAGCAATATGACAAGATATTAATGTATTACTGCAAGACTGGTTCTTTCTTCCCCCTCCCCTCTCTCTCTCTCTCTCTCTCTCTCTCTCTCTCTCTCTCTCTCTAGCTTGGTTATTTTTTGCATTGAAAGACAATGATCCCCGTAAAAGGTAAATAAATTGATTGAAAAGATTCAATCAAACCCCATACTCACAGTCCTCAGGACGACTGGTTGGCAATGGTTCATTACAAGATCAGTACTCGCCTAAAAATAAAATCTCAATCCAAGGAAAGGAAATTTTCCCCCTTAACTTGAGTGGAGGGGGAAAATCGTAAATAAAAAAAAGAACTCTGGGAAATGTCAAGTGCTGCAAGCCGTCAGTCCGAACTATTCAGGAAGGATAATTGCATGCCATGAAAATCAAATCAGACTCTTGTGGAGATAACACCATTGTAAGCTACTCGATTGGACTGTCCTGAAGATTTGTAAAGCAAAATTCATTTCTTTTTCTTTTCTGTATTATATTAGCCATTGCTTGATTAATTTTCTTGGTAGCCTTTCAAGTCTCATTCTTAAGGTTTCCAAAAAGTGCGGAAGTGACGATGGTCTGACGTAGTTTGATGATGCGAAATGACGTCAGAGGCAGACGGGCTATGCCTCGCGGAAGTTTAGTAGTGTAATAAAGAAGCACTGACGGTCAAACAAAAAGGTATCTTATTTCTAAAATGGCGACTCAGTGATATAGATTTCATGACTAATAAACATGAAAGAAAAGCTTCAAGACAAATCGCTTGAAATACACATAGATGGCATTATCAGTTTAAGACAAATGCAAGTACATTTATTTACACGCACTCTCACACGCTCACACACATACACCAGTCAGTTTCACATGATTAAAATCTAATACATCAATTTCAGAGTGAGACAGAGGCAGGTAAAGATATAGAGATAATATGTGCGCCTGTCCAATGTTATAGTTAGATAGATAGATAGATAGGCCCGGGCCACTTATAGGATGTAAAGTGATGCGTGGGTCATTTGCATAAGTCTTCTTACTTAGGGTTTGGAGCGCCCAAAGTATGTGGCAACTCACTCACACTGAAAGGACAGTCAACTATCAGAGTCAATGAGAATAGATAGAAACGATAAGACAGACGAGGAACGAACGACCCCTTAAAGAGTTATGTCCTCTGGTCTGCTGTTCGTACGAGACCACGAGTTAGCGAGGAAAAAGTCAGATATGGTTTACAAGAAATAAATTTAATATGCTGTATTAATAAAATAATTCAAAAATAAAGTTTGCCTGTTGAAGAAAAGTGATAATAGATTAATCATAAGATAAGAAGCTATCTCCTGGGTTACAGTTCTTAGGCTGCTGGCTTAAGCCTAACTTGGCATGATGAAATGGTGACGGGTACTCCTCTTAGGACCGTTGTTGAGTGGCTGGCGCTACACATGTGTCCACTGCCGCGCAACTCATCTGCAGGCCACTAGCAGTATGGGTCTTGAAGCTCGTTAGAGCTTTGGAGATTGAGTCACAGAATCTCAGCAAAGCTCAGTTGTCCCAGGGCCCTAGAGTATTCTTGTAGTCACAGTCACAGAATCTCAGCAAAGCTCAGTTGTCCCAGGGCCCTAGAGTATTCTTGTAGTCACAGTCACAGAATCTCAGCAAAGCTCATTTGTCCCAGGGCCCTAGAGTATTCTTGTAGTCACAGAGTGCCGATCTGCAGTAGTCCGTTACTCTTATTAATTATCAAGAACTAAAATGTTTACTCGCAGAGTTTAAGTTTCCTTCAAACATGATAAAATATAATTAATTAATTTAATTACAAGTGACAATATATTAGTGATTAGTCCTAGACAATTTATCAGACATCACGGTTTTAAATCATGTGCTTCTAATTAAGTATGCATGTAATAAAATAATCACTGTTGAATACAACAGAGAAATATTACGGTTTTAAGATGTAATCATACTAATTCTTACTCATCCTAAACGGCAAAGCTATGCAATCTGCGAATGCACTTGGGAGATAACCAGATAGGTCAAGATAAGGCCTTTGTTCCCGGGAGATCACAATATATATATCGTTATGATCGTCTCTGATTGCGGTCTCGCTGTTTCTAACGTACAGCACAAACAGCAAGTTTTAAGCCCCTTGCATGGACTTGACTTAGGCTGCCCTGACACGGCTGAGAGTGACCTCACTATCATTGTTTCATCCAAATATAGAATAAACAAATCCATTAGTTAGTAAATCGAATGAACCCATTACCCTGCGAATGTGTGTGTGTGTGTGTGTGTGTGTGTGTGTGTGTGTGTGTGTGTGTATGTGTGTGTGTAAATCCAGCATTGTGTTTCTGCTGTTCATCCTTTGGACCTAGTTTAGGGATCGGTTAGATATCGATTTAGCAACACCTTTGTAATGCGTATAACCGGCTTGCCCGAGATTGGCCCCACCCACCCAGTACGATTATGAATTGCCTTAGATAGTTAATATATTATGCAGTTAATTATTTATAGCAATTAAAAACCCCCAGCACACTGATCTTGATTGATTTAGGGTATATTCAAAACCGCTTTGACACAATGGATTGAAAACCCCTCTGGCAGCACACTGATCGTAACAATTCAGGGTGGATTCAGTTCCTCTTTGAGAGCAAGCCACAGCAATCATGTAAGGAAATTGGGTCACAACTCGACAACTACAATCATGCAGGAAAGATTCAATCTCCTCTTTGGCAGCTCGATGGTTTTAATATTACAAGGTGAATTTAGTCATTTCTCTGACATCATGCTGATAACAATCATTCAGGATGGATTGAATCACCAAGCAAACAGGATACCCATAGCAAATCATGTGAAGTAGATTCAATCACCAATCTGGTCACAGAATGACAATCTTTAATACGGTTGGACTCGACCATACTTTGCTCACTTTACCAATAGCAGTCATGCAAGATGAATGAAATCACCCCTCTAACAGTAAAATAAGAGAATCATTCTTCAATTATTCAATCACCCCTCTGACATTAAGATAACAGAATCATTCTGCAATGATTCAATCACCCCTCTGACATTAAGACAGCAGAATCATTCTGCAATGATTCAATCACCCCCTCTGATGCACAATAACAAAAATAAATCAGAGTGGGTTCAGCCCCCATCCAACAGCACATTGTAAACATTATTCGGAAAGTAGTCATTGCTCTGACAGCGTGTGATTAGCACTCAAGTCAGAATGGATTTACAGAAAACTAATAGCAATTACCCAGGGTAGATTCAGCAACCTATAGTAAGATTCTCACTCCCTCTCATATGCCGCCAGATATGCAATTTTGCCTGTATTCAATCGTTTGCAAGAAATAACCAATCAGAAAAGGGTTCTATGACTTCTGGGCGGGCGAATTTTACAAAGGACACTTAGTCAAAGGAGACAACTAGCTACTGACAAATGTCTAGCAACAACTGGCGAACGGCAAGAGACTTGTGCATAATACGTTATGACATTTTGCTAAACAACAGAAAAAACGTAAGAAATTACCTGATTTATTCTACAGATGTAAGTTATGTGTAAGCCAGTTGTTGCTAACCGGTTGTGTCTAGCCAGTTGTCGCAAACCTCTTGTCGCCCGCCCACCTATCTGACCACCTCAGAAAAGATATCCGACTAGAACACACACACACAGATACAAATACCTAAAGTTGATTAAATGTTCCAATTTATTCAACAAATTTCACACTTTCTAGTGTTTGATTCTAGATGTGCATGCATATATGCAGATTTCATAATAACAATGTATGTTAATTAATTGATATGTACAGAAACAGTTAACTTCATTTAGTTGTGATCAGTTTAACAAAAATTACTGCAAGAACAGTTCAGGGTGGAACCAGTCACGTTTATGACAGCAAAATGAAAAAGGTACAATTCTGCTTCTTCAGCAAGTAACCTTTTTGTTCTTCACTGCAAGTTGTGGAAACGAAGCAAATTAAAGAAAGAAAAGTGTAAAAAATGCCTAGCTGGTTGTTGAATTTTCTCCTCGACTTTTGTCAATCAAGCTTCTGACTTGTCCTCTGGTATAGGCATTCCAATGCATAGAATTGTTTTTCTTATTGGACTGGCGGCAGTATTCTTTTCTCTCTTTCTTCCATAGACAGTCTGCCGTGAAAACATGACTGGATTGGATTGCATCATGCGTATACATGTATATAGATTCAGAAAGATATTCGAAATGTTCAGACTGATAATATTCATATACAAGCGTTATGGTTATAATTAGAAGTAGCGTGTGGTTAAACTTCTACACAGTTTTTTATGCATTGCATTTGAAGAAGAGATAATGAAATCTTTAAAATTCATTCTGCGAAACCTCCAACAAGAAAGAATAATCGTCTCTAGTGAAAAACAGTTTGGGGATAGATTCCCGCCCCTCCCCTCATCCCACATACACTGAAGATGCAAAATGAGCGTTAGAGGAAAGTAAAAAGGAATCCAAATGACGTGTAAAAATATTCTAATAAAATATTTAATAACAAACGGAAAACTAAGTAATTTAGATTCGAAGAATATTTGGTTAATGGGAACTGCAGCTTTGTAAGTGTGCACGCGAAATCGGAAGATCTCGCCAACACCTCTGGATTTGGATTATTACTGTGGTTGTCAAGACATTTCTCTGTGCATTCGAGACTTAAGACATGTAATCAGTGGCGCTCTTTGGTCATGAACTCTACAGTATTGTCAAAGAAAAGTCAGTGCTCTCATTAGATCTTCTGCCGACGATCTGTTCTCTCGCACTCTTTTCTTCGAGCTTGTCACGTCTGGATGCGTGAATACTGTTGCAATTTTGGGTATTTTTATTATGTTTTTAATATATGTCGATCAAGACCTTGAATACTTGCAGCAAGGTTGTGGGCGTAAAGCAGGATCTTCGGCGGTGCATGCAAGGGTTAATATGGTGGGGGTCGGGTGGCTGGGAGGCTGTTGAGGTTGTGCTCCTGAGAGCAAAATCAATTGAAAGTGAACCCGACCGATATATTTTTTTCTCTCTTTACTTTTAATATTTTTATCTGGTCTGCTGTGGAGATTGAAGAAAACGGTGTGCTTGCTTCACGCAAAGTAAACTAAATGAATCTGAATTCAGTCAGTAAGTGAACAATGAACAATGAATCAGACATTTCAGTCAATTAAGTAACAATGAACAATAAATAAGATATTTCAGTAAGCCAGTGAACGAAGATTCAGCGTTCAATCAGTCAGTGAACAATGAATTAGACATCATTCAGTCAGTCAGTGAACAATTATTCAAAGTTCAGCCAGTCAAAGAACAGTGGCTCAGAAATGAACAATGAACAACGCAGTAGGTTAGAGTTAAACCCCCATCCAGATAAAAAAAAAAAAAAGAGGTAGAAATAGTAAGAATATTTTTATCTATGCTGACTGAATGTACATTTTTATGGCGCTTAACAAAATGAATGATTTGCTAGATTCAATGTACTGTTTACATAGACTGTCAGACACGGCCTACTCAGCTGTTGATTAGCAGATCTAAATTCAAAATTGATTGCCCGCTTCCGTTTTGATTATGAAGTGAACCCGATGGTCTTTTATGAGGAATCTTTATGTACCCGTGTTCACGCCTAATTCCTCACCTCACTCTCCCTTAGCTGCTCCTTCTAAGGAAAAGCTTATGTTTGATTTGAGTATATTTTTTTCTGAATTGTAATGGTGCATTTTTTGTACTTTAAATATTTTGTGAATTTGCCTATATTTCCTGTGGAAGTGGAACCTCACATATGTATGTTATAAAGAAGAAACTGTTGTATGATAGGGAATTTTCCCATATATTTTATATACATTTTCATTGTTGCATTTAAATTGAACGTTATTGTAATTTGAATGATGTGTGTGTATTGAATCATATTGGTTTAGAAGTGAGGTCCTGAAGAATGAGTCCTGCATGGTGGTAGAGTTATTGACTGGTGTTGATGTTTGCATCAGATAAGTGAGCGAGTCTTTTTTGTTTAAAGTTGCGTGATGAGTGGCCAATAAGCGTAGCTAGAGATTAATTTGCAGCGCGTGTGTGTGTTTGGGTGTACAATGGGAAGTTTGTTAACTAGATCGGTGCATGCAGTCAGAAGCTGTTAGAAAGTCATAATCGTATTAGCGCTAAGTAGTTCGCCAGATCAAAGGCATGTCTAACATTCACAGGTGTGATTTCAAGGATGATAAAGGCGATAGCGAACTTTATCCTTTATTCATTTTCTGAAATCATCTCTTTGGGTGAGCATTTGAAATTTTGGGTCCCTCTCTACGTGGGGTACATGTAGAGAAAAACCCTTGGATGAATAAGGTAAAAGCATCTTTGTATTGTATGAATGGTTAGGTTTTATTATGATGTTTATGTTATGTTTATTTTGAACATGTTAACATTTCTTTCTTTCAGAGGCTTATGCCAAACTTAGTATTTATTAATAGATCAATTGACTTGACACTTAGACTCTGCAATTGCTTGTGTTTCAGGGTTTGGGGCTGTTGACTGTTTTCGACTGTTTTGCCTTTTGGCTGTGTCTGCTTTAATTTGTTTCAGGCTTGGGCTGTTTGTTCCTGACCTGATTGTACTTTGATTTGATATGATGTCATGGACTATGCAGAGTCTACAATACCCTGTACATCACTCCAGGCATAAGTTGAGTTTTGACTACAGTGTAGCAAACTTGCCTGATGAACTCTATTAATTATTTTTCTAAATCTTAACTTTTCTTTTATTAAATTTATTGTTATTATTTTAAATGTGCATTTGTTAGTGAAGTAATTTCTATCGTTTGTTTTCGTAGTCCAAAGTGATAATCTAATGATTACGTCTTGTCCTCTGTTCATCTATTTATAATCATCTTATCTATTCATAAACATTGATTCTTAGTGAAAACTGAGTGGGGGCGGAACCAACTTGGCGACGTACCAGTATATCGGCGTAACAGTTGCAGATATACATATCTAACCAGTGACCCATCCTCTGTATCGGCACTTGTAGATTCTTGTATCATAACTAATTACTCATATTTGATATGATTCATTATTACAAAGTCACCCCAGGGTACAGCATCGATAGAAACATCTGGATTTTTCTGGTCGATTACAGTGTCTTTTGCTGCATGCATTTTCACTCCGGAAATCCGACTTAATCAGTCACTCTGCCAAGAGCGGTGCCAAAACTAAAAGCATTCAAATCTTGATCGCTAAAATGGTGGAGAGATCGAAAGTGAAATCAAAATACATTGCTGAAGTTTAAATGTTTCATACTACGTGCTGTATTCACGTAGTCTTTCATGCTAATAGTGCTTTCAACTATAATTATGAGTGTGTGTGTGTGTGTGTGTGTGTGTGTGTGTGTGTGTGTGTGTGTGTGTGTGTGTGAGAGAGAGAGAGAGAGAGAGAGAGAGTGAGTGTGTGTTACTGAATAGAACCATAACAGTTATAATTTAGCTTTTGTTTGGAAAAAGAGCGTTTTATCAAAATGACGTCAGCATTCAGTACAGAATCCCATATTCTTGCTAACGAATGAAAAATATTAATCGCCCATGACCTTGGCGATATTTATGTTTTGAGTTTTGCCGAGACACATTCGTACTGTTGACACGTTCGCACATTTACTTTCATACAGTTAATTTTGTCTTGCTTCACTTTTGTCGTGTATAGTGGAATTTTAGGGCTTTTAGTTAATTTAAAGTAAAATGAAGTATATTATTATTTTAACACTTGTTTGGCTCGTACTTACTGGTAACTCATTTATTGCTTGGGCCCAAATCCTTTGTGTCCAGTTTAGTTTTTCCATTCTCATTAGCTATGTACAGTGTGTACAATGCAATACACTCTGCAGTAGGATGATTTGAAATAATAAACATTTTTTCGATGACTTTTACTTCTCATTATCAGAGTATCAAATAATATTACAACCAGTATACATATATAGTTTTCCAATTCAAATTCTCTGTATCCGTCTGTGCAAAATGCTAAAGCCACAAAGGACAAACCTTTGAGCACGAGGGAGGTATTTTCACATGGCCAGCTTTATGTTGCATTGTCGCGTTCAAGAAACAGAGATAACATCAAAGTACTTATTAAAAAAAAAAATAACCGACAGTCAAGGTCATTTGCTAAATGATGCTCGAATTTTCAGTCGCAGTGAGACTTATAATCAAGCCTTCCAATAAATAAATTTATTTATGTTCCTATCAATGCATTCATTTTGATTTCCCAACCGTCATATGACGGGCGGAACATATTATATCGTTGCTAATAGAATTTAAATTTAATGCAATGTACATTGCATAATCAAATATAGTGTTTGATATATTTACACTGTATGTATGTATGTGTGTATATGTTCATTTAAGTTTAGCAGCTAGAGGAACTAAAATCAAAGTGATACAACATATATTCCGTAATTCTTGAAGGAATTTTACTTTTCACTTTTTCTTCTCTTTTTTTGATTTAAAGTTTGCACATAGTGAAATTGATAGACCAAATTCATGAACTCAGAGTGTTTACAACTAAAGTATTTAATGCATTGTTGAAATTTCTTTGGAATATTTGTACAAAATTGTATTAACTGTTTTCAAGTTATTTTTTTCTAACATTGCCGCAAGCACATACGCAAAGTACTGAAAATGTAATATTTGTATGGCCAGGCCGAATCATAACTGAAAATGGTGTGGTTGGTTAAAGCTATACCTTGTATTCTTCTGTTTCTATTGATCCAGCCAGTGTAATTATCCACACTCAATGTCTGTTTAAATCACAGCTTGTAACAGAAAAATGATTATTCAAGGAGAAATGCAAATGGCTTGAAATTGTGTTTCTTGGTAGCTTGTAGCACTTGCGTAAATGTTGGTCTCAACTCTTGAAGGTCTTGGCTATGCAATTGAAATATTTATACTTTGAAATAGCTCTTCATGACCTTTTCAGCTTTTTGAGCCTCCAACGATTTAAGTTAGATCTTGTAAATTCCCTGTTAATTTTAGACTCAATACCTAATGAGACTATGGCTAAGTATAATGTTTAGCCTTGTCCTTGTGTTGCTGAGATACGCTAGTGGTGGTAACCATAATTAGTTCTTATAAATATTAATAACAATGATGATGATGATGATGATGATAGTAAAACCAAAGATGTTGCTGGATCGACTGACTTGAGATAAGACGTTCTAATATTAGTGCTCCACAAAATTAATCCGTTACATTATTTTCCATACCCTGATGCTATTTGTCTTTCTGTACTGCTATCCTCAAAATCATTAAAGCAGTGACTCCTCTCCGAGCCTGCTTGATTATTATATATAATAACCCTTATCAAATGGACGCCCTAGTTGGCAGCTAACGAGTCATCCAGTTAATATTGCTTGGTGTAAAAATCAACAATAACAAATTTAATTTTATAAAAACAACATTTGTTTGCGCCTGTTATTCAGGCAACATTATTCAGGCAACAAACAACATATGTTATTGCGCCTATAAAATAATTACTTGAAATAAAACAAAAGCTTGTTTTAAAGCAGTAGGGTTGAATCTTTCCCTTATAATTATGACATTTCATTATCATGATAGGGGCACACAACTCCAGAACATCACAGAGGGCTTGCCCGTATCTATATTTTTCACACCACAGTGAATTAATAGTTCTTGATTCTAATAGGAAGAGACTTTTTTTTTTTTTAAGCAGTATATAACCAGATCAGCCCACCCCCACCCCCCTTGCAAAATAACACTCTAGCGCAGGAATCTCAAACTCAAACCACCCCAAGGGCCGCACGAGACGAGTTTGATTGCCCAAGGGCCGCAACGCGCCTTGATGTATCATTATTAAGGCTAGCGTCTGAGGCTTGCGTCTATTACTCTACTAAATTAATTTAAATAGATACGGTATATAACTATATATCATTATACTAAAAATACAGTAATTATAGGCTGTAGTTTTGTTTTCATCGTATCCTTAACAGAAATGAAAAATTAGCAACAATCAACACTTACAAACTGATGTGATCAATTCAACTTCAGTCCATTTTGGGGCTACTCAGTTGGCAGCGTTTTGCCTCAACCAGCACATCAATGTTGTTCTTTATATCCTAAGATGGTGCCAATCTCAAGGTTGCTGCCAAATGTTCATCAGTGAGTCTCGACGTTAACACTATCTTATTCCTCTTCAGAGACGAGAAACACTTCTCACACATTTAAGTGCTTCCAAACATAGCCTTGATCTTTGTAGCTTCAGGGAGCAACTTGGGGAATTTGTCTCGAGACAGAAACTTGTAGAACTCTGGAATCCCAATGTGCATATATTTCTGTTTTCAAAATGGTTTCACTCTGATGCTCCTTAAGCTCCATTTGTATGTTTGCAGACACTGTCGCTGTCCACAAAAAAAAAATGGAATTGTGGCTCAAACGCATCAGAATCTTTACACTGGTTGTCAAAAATCTTACGCAAGTCAGAAATGATCTTAGCATACTCTTTTAAGAATGTGGCTTTAGGTTTCCCAAAGATTTTAATGTTGAAAAGTGGGCCACGTTCACTCCCATAAGCTGTTACTCCCACAATGTCAGCTTCACTAAAACAGCCATGCATCTCTATTATTAATTGCTTTTCATCCTGAAGCTGTAAGTTCAGCGTTAAGATGATCCGTTAAGTCTGTTAAAAAGCGAGATTACAAAGAACGTTTGAATTAGAAAAATGAGAAATATGTTTTATTTTCATTTGCATGAATGTTTCAATCTCTTTTCTAAGTAAAAAAAAAAAAAAAACCACTTCAAAACGTTTCCTGCACGCAGCCTCCGATCTTCAGCGTGATACCATAAAGAAGTTCCCCATTTTCACTTCCAACACTTTCTAAAAACTATGTGAACTGTCTGTGATTTAATCCACTTGAACAAATAAAATTAACAGTTTTAACAACATTCATAACTTCTTTCATCTGTATATATTTACTATACAGAGTTTCTTGATGCAAAATACAATGAATGCTTGTGAAATTATTTTGTGGTGTAGTGAGGCTATTTAATTTAGTCTTCAGTTGCCCAACAACACCAATGTTTACAGAGCACACTGCTAGCGCACCATCCATAGCCACATATACTAGTTTGCTCCATGGCGTTTTCTAATCACTCTTCTAGTCCTTGAAGTACGTCACATCCCGTTGTGGTATCTTTCATTGGTACTAAGTCAGGCAACTTTCCAGTTATATTTAAATTGACATTCACACCTCTGATAAACACTGCACACTGTGCAGTATCAGAAACATCTGTACCCTCATCAAGTGTTATTGAAAATGATTCACATTTGTGCAACTTTTGAATCAATTGTTGCTTCACATCACTCGCAAGCTCAGTAATTCTGCTTGCAACAGTTTTAGCAGAAAAGATCATGCCTTCAGACAGGTTCTTTTTATCAGGACATAAAATGTCACTTGCTTTAACAAGACACTCTTTACTAAAAAGGCCTTCTATAAAGGGCTTTGATGAATTAGCAGTCATTTCACTTAATAGGAATTTTGTTTTTACTGCATCTTCATTTGACTTGTTAGTGTTCGAAAAGAAATTTGTTAGCTTGAAAAATGCGGTTTTCAGTTTCAGAACTTTTTCTTGTCTCATTTTTCCGGTGATTGCATTATGCAACTCACTGTAAGTCATTTCATAGTGACGATGAATATTATATTCTTTTAGCACACCTGTTTTTGAAGGCAAATTAAACATTGAACTTTACCTTTGATCTCTTTCACAAAATACATATCCCATTTATCTTGGAAAGCTCTTTTTTATTCCACGAGCTTTCTTTTCTTAGATTTAGAAATGGGTGTTGGAGCCATTATCCACATGAAGGAATTAATAATAAATCTTCACACTAAACCTCTGTCAGTTTGTGATAACTGACAGAGGAAAAATAAATTAGAATTATGTCCCTTCAGGATGTATTGTAAGCCTCACGTTCCTTCATTATAAAGTTGCATCAGGTCTGCTTTTAGCTACTGATGGCGCACTAGCCCCGCTCAGATTACAGTCCTAGGCCTAAGGTTACAAAAGTGATCCGATGCTATATTTTGTGATTGTTCATAATGCCCTCTTGTTAATCTAAAATTGTTAAAAATAAAAAAAATGTTGATTGCTTCGCATGCTTCAGGATAATACTTGGCGGGCCTCGTGTTCGAGACCCTTGCTCTAGTGTGTATGAATATGTAAAAACCGTACAGATCAAACACATAAGCATTTAACACGTGACTAACTGCATCCTGAGTAAAAGGGCAAATTGTTTTATGAATTCATAAATATTCAGAATCAGTATCTGATTCAGTTCAATGTATTATTGATTTAATGTAATTTTCACACCTCTTGGCAACCTTTTCTCGTTATGATTATTATTTATTAATTAACAACACATGACTAATTACAAATGAACACGAATCTTAATTTAGAGTTATTAATAATTCTCCCACAAAACCAGCAATGTCTCTGACTTGGCGGATTATAAATGTGTCGTAAACTGCTACTCTTTGGACAATAATAAGATAATTATTTTACTGTCACATAATGTTTCTTTAGGTGGAAACTTCTTACTAAAAGAGTAATAAATATGGGTCTTTCATTTATATTTAACGAGCCCCAATCCACCTGCTATTACTCCAGCATAAAGTTTTAATATATATGCAAGAGGTTTAATAAATTTAACAATAAATATATTAAATCAATAAATCAAATATACAATATATAAATATAATCAAACGAGCATTGGCATTTACGTCACTTTACACCAATTTTTGATTAAACGTTATACACTCATTCAATTTATCCTAACATAGACATCAGAGATCAAATTAACGGATATTTACATAATCAAGTTCATAGATATGGATTCATCATAGAAATGAGAGTGGAGTTTGAGAGATAAGTATAATCAATGTACATAACCTTTCAATGATGGCGGCTGTGTTCACAATCCACTCGGAACTGGCTTGGATTGCACCAGCAAATTTTAGCATATTCTTTACTGAGTTGATTATTTTAACTCTGGTATTTACAAAAAAAATCGTCATGTGCAGTACCCGAAGGTTATGTCACGATGACATTTAACACATTACATAACAATTAGGAATAGAAATAGGGACAGGCAAATTTACTCCACCACAGTATTAAATTATCAAAGCTTCAGAGTTCTATTGGACATTGTGAAAAAACGCAAAATGAAATGGTATGGGCATATCACACGATCAACAGGGCTTGCCAAGACAATCATGCACTATACTGTGCAAGGAGGGCGAAGGAGAGGAAGACAGAGGAAAAGATGGGAGGTTAACATCTCAGAGTGGACAGGACTGAAACTGAGCAATACAGTAAGATTAGCAGAGAACAGAATGGAATGGAGGAAACTGGTTGTCAGGTCATCAATGGTGTCCCAACGGTCGACAAGACTAAGGGATAGATAGATAGTAGATAGATAGACAGATAGATAGATAGATAGATAGATAGATAGATAGATAGATAGATAGATAGATAGATAGATAGATAGATAGATAGATAGATAGATAGATAGATAGATAGATAGATAGATAGATAGATAGATAGATAGATAGATAGATAGATAGATTCCTCGTGTCTGATATTTTACACTGCACCTTCCTCTGTTTTCCTGTATGTGTCTGAAATTAAATTGAGGTCACTTTCAAAAGGTACTAAGTCAAGTTTTCCAAAAAAATTAGTTATCCCCCCCTTGTCTCACTCTAAAGGGCATTTTGCGGGCTTCAGCTAAAAGTCTTGACAAACAAATGACTCTAAGTCAGTAAATTTAAGATGAAAATATAGGCAATCTTGCGAACAGGCTTAAGTCATAGGGGAAACTGAATGAAAGAGTGCGAAGTCATTAACCATTAGAATTGAGTGTTGTATAAAGAACTGAGCGTTAATCTGCTGGGACTGCCTTTTTTCAATCAAAATGGCAGACGCCGATACCAGTTTCACAGATGTGGCACCCCAAAGATCCCAAAACGAAAGAAAAGCAGTTTATCAAAAAGATGAGACACATCACTTTCAAACCAAAAGGAAAGCAAATCTTTTGAAAACAAGGAGAGGCCAAGAGTGTCAGAACTTTCGAAAGGACCTAAGTCACATTCACACTTTCAAAAGGTGCTAAGTTCAAACTTCAATTTAAACTTCCTAAGAAAATTTACTTTCACCATTATGTTACCCCATTTCAAAATCAACTAAATGCCAAAGACAAACTACATATAAATTTTCACTTACAGGAATGCAAATTTAACATGGGGGGGGGGGAGTAAAAATTCATTTTTTTCTACAAATTCAACTTTGCCTGACCTAGTACCTTTTGAAAGTGACCTCCTCATCTACACCATCCTCAGTTTTCCTGTACGTGTCTGACCCGTATATTTGAAGAATTCCATAAAATTACATTCTAGGCACTAAAGATCAAAGTTACCATTACGTAGAAAAGTCACATCCACTATTCGACAAGTAAGTTAACTAAAAGTAGTTAAATATTCAATTTGGAAAATATTATAAGGAAACTAAAATATTTAAACTGATATTCCAGCAGTCTCTTAACTTCTTTAGATTTAGTAAGTTACTATCCTTTTTTACCTTTTTTTTTATCCTTTTTTTATATTTTTCACCCACCGTATCTAATTATAATCAAGTAGTCGATAGAGAATTGCGTTGCTAAAAATAACCAAGGGCTAGAAAGAAGCATTATGAAGTTTGTTTAAAATATCGCAAATAGAAAAAAAGAAAAAAAATATTATTTTTAATTTAATTTTAATTTTAATTTAAAGAAGACCTTCTTTCTTAACATTCACTTAGGAAGACATCAATAGCAAGTTAAATTTAAATCAGAAATAAAAGTGCTTGAAAATAGTCAATAGCACTAGGCAGTCGAACAAACAGAAAGGATTTACCGCTGAGAGACAACGGCAGAGACATTGACCTCAAGCTACCCATGCATTTGAATGCTTATTCTTTGCACCAGTATAATTGATTAGAACAACATTGCATGCATTTGAATGCTTATTCTTTGTAACTAGTATGATTGATTAGAACAACATTGACATCAAGCTACCGCATGCATTTAAATGATTATTCTTTGTAACTGTGTGACGTGTTTCCGATGACGAATACACTTATGCTGATACACTTACACTTGAGCGAGAGAAACAATACGATTAATGAGCTATAATTGGTATACATATGCATTGAAAGCGTTTACTGTAAGAGAAAAGGCGCGATCAGCACGCAGTCACGTGACGTCACGAGACTTTGAGGACGAGAGTCAGCAGACAGGTTTGTGATTCTAAAGAAACATAGGAACAGTGACTAGTTGGTGAATATACATTTTTAAAAAAAAATATTTGATTTTTGCATTCATAAAAAGTCGAAAATGTTTCTGTAAACTGTACTTCCTTTTCGCATCAATTTTCTTCTTAAATGATTTTCACAATCCGGAATATTTGGCTTAATTGATCTGTTTTAAGGACTTTTGAGTTTGTATGTAATGATCCGGAAAAAAAACATGGAGTGGATTTTATTTCTTGAAAAGTCTATGTTCCAAGTATCCTGCTAGCACTCGGATCAATGAATGATGGGGCTGAGATATTTTGTTGTTTCTTTCTGGTTTGCTAGAAGTTCTTTCATTACAAGATCAAATTCAGCTAACAGTTCCACTTGAGACAAAAAGTTTCCATTGTAGACATCATCCATCACTTCTTTATGATACCTAAATGTTTGAGAATTTATTGCAATATTCAGCTCTGGGTTTTGTCATATGATGGGGAATTCTCCCACATATTTTTAATCTATAATTTTTAATGAGATGCTATTTGTAATTTGTATGATATAGATATGTTGCATATAAAGTTTATTTTTAAGTGAAAATCCGGAATGGAAAAGGGCAAAAGAGAGTGGTAAGTTAACCAAGTGAGTACGTGCAGAGCAATAGCCACGGGGTAGACTGTAGTTTAGGTTTTGACTTCGTTATGTGTTATGCACATTTTAGGCTGATGTAATTGTGAGCTTGTTTCTTGATAGGTCGTGTGTGTTGACAAACTGTGGGCTGGAAGATGCAAGATAGTCATCAATATTAATTAGCCCTTGGTGGATTTTGAATTTGATTAGGTCAAGAGTGGGTCAAGGCTGAAATGGGTGTGGTTTCAAAAGTAAGAAAATCGCAGTGGAAATTCTATTTTTTAACCTTTGCAAATGACTCTTCCGATGAACATTAAGACTGGGTCCCTCCCTATTACGGGTTGTACATGGAATTAAGAAGACCATTGTCTAGATAAGGTAGAGACGTCTCTGCATTGTGTGAATGGTTAGGTTTTATTAGGAATGTTATCTTATTTGAAACATGTTTAACTTTTTCTTCTTGCAGAGGCATATGCCAAAATAAGCATTTATTAATGTAGTAATTTGCAGCACACTTACACTCTGCAATTACCTATGTTTCAGATTTTTTCCATTTCAGTCTAACTTTATTCTGAAATTTGTGATGTGGGCTTTGAATCTGATGTTATTCATGACATGTCGCTTTGGGCACCCACCAGTGTGACAAAACTTGTGCCAGCTCATTAAAACTAAAGCTATATCCTTATTGTAAACAGTGATTACAGTGCGGCTTGAACTTAATCAAACTATGAGTGTTATTTACTAATGATGAGAAATTATGACAGTTTGAATTTCCTTATTTCTTGTTAAATGCTGTTAAATGTTTCCTGTTATTAATTATTTAGAAATTGTTCATTCTTGTCAATCTGTTAGTGTAATCTAAATGCTTTGTTGTTATCGTAATTTGAAGTGATAGTCTAATGATTGTGCCTTGTTCTCTGTCCGTCTATATATCTGCGCTGTACATCTATTTTATAAATCCATTTCTCGGTTTAAATAACTTACGGGGGGGGGGGGGAATAGTGATTCGAATTGATGACGGCGCACACGCATATCGGCGTAACAGTTGCAGATATGAATATTAACCAGTGGTCCATACTCTGCAACGGCACTTGTAGATGCTTTATATCATTAGCTATTGCTAATATTGGGTATAATTCATTATTACAACGTCGCCCCAGAGTACAGTGGCGACAGATTTATCAACCTTTTTAATACTTTACACCCAGAAACGTTTCTCCTTTCTTACAAATTAATTCAACATTCTCGTCCAACGTGTCACGTGCTTTTAACTCTTCAAACGTTACACAGGAGATATTGTGGACACCTGGTTTTATGTGATCCTTAATTTTTCTGCCCAAACCTCGTCAATCACAAATTCTATGAGACCAAACTGGTACTTTGAATTACTGCGGTCAGCAAAAGGCCACTATAGTTCACAATAAACAAGGGTCTAGTTTAGGAGAATAGCGCAACCAAGAAACAGTAAGAGTCCTGATTGGCTCGTTATTGTGCAGGAACTGGTAGAAAAAAGATCTTTGTTTGATGAATGTTTTCGGAAAAGGTCCTTCTGGTCTGCATGAACCCTGTTCGATATCAAACCTTTTAAAGTCATTTGACAGAACGTTCCCAGAAAAAGTCTTATATTGGTTTGTTGTTTATCTCACAAGAGCGTCTTCAGTTGCAGATTGCTGATATCAATGGTGACAGGGAACGTCAAGATCCTAAGAGGTCAGTAGCTGATGAGTTTAAAGTTTAGTTATGTCACAGACATCATTAAATTCACTTTGATTGCTAAGTAAAGGCGCCGCTACACCTTGTAATTCTTCTTGAATAAGAGCACTCGTTTGGGGTGGGGTGGGATATTAATTTTATGTCTTTTAAAATGATCTGGTGAAACAGTAAATGGACTAGTATCAGTGCTTCAATGGAAACTTCTATGTGACGATGTCTCTCTTATCAGTTATTATTATTAACAGTTATCTTAATAATCAATAATCGTATTAATTGCATGTGTTTGAATTATAATTAATAGATTAAATTCTAAAAGGATAACTTCCCCCCAAAAAAAAAAAATTCATCTGGTGGATCTGACTGGCGCTTTCAGAACTCTACTCTAAATTCATACACAGTAAATACAATGTTCTTCTGCTACATAAGATTTTGTAGATGGTAACTGAAAAACAACCCTCACTCATAGTTGCATTGCTAGGATAACACTGTATCCCCCTATATTGAACTTGGGCGAGGAAAAACTGGCTCACCTCCCTTGCATAACATCAAACTAGCATTGGCATGACGTCCATCAACTAGTACAGAGGTCTCCAAACTGCGGGCCGCATGCGGCCCATGGAGACTTTTTGTCTATGGGGGAAAAAAATACGGAAATTTACTTGTATCCTGCCAAGATCAGACGCTGCTAAATTTTTCTATCTCTAATCTCTGAGAGTTGAGAGGGAACAAACAACTCTGACCAGATCGTTATAGATATGGGTCACTGATTGTTACATAAGTCGGACATATTCTTAGTATCCAGTCCACCCAGTCTATAGTATATGAGCAGTCAACCATGACTATTAGACAAAGCCATTGAATTGCAAGCAAATGACCTCCTTAGGGTCAAGTTCAAAGGACTGGTGGGTTCTTACCAGTTTTTGCCAAGGAAGACTTTCCTAATGTCAAAACCTTTGCATCAAGGTACCTTTCAATCTTTGGAACAACATACCTGTGTGAACAAACATTTTCAAGAATGAAAATACATTAAGAACAATTTGAAAACAAACTTGTCCGATGATAATCTCAGGTCACTGTTGATGTTAGGGACATCAAATCTAAAGCCAGAAATGTCTGCTATTTTGGCATCCAGGAAACAATTTCACCATTCCCACTAATGCAGGTGTTCATGTGTAGTGTTATTAAATAATAACTGAATAAAATAATATTAAATAAATAATTAAAACAACATCTATGTTTTGATTCTTTTTTATTTCGACCTCGAGTGTGCAGTCGGCCCTGAACAGCAGTTTGATAGTTAATGCGGCCCTCTGGCTGAAAAGTTTGGAGTCCCCTGAGCTAGTAGATCCGGCACAAATTCCAGTAAGACTCCAGCCTATAAGGAATTCGCCAAACAACCAGGAAGATAGGATTCTATGAACAGCAGTCCAAGACCTATATTGATCCTATGTAAACAAAGAAGGAGCTTACTTTACTGAAGCACATAAATCATTTACATGTGAATCTCTTGCATTTTCTTTCTCTTTCTTTTTGTTCTCAAACTTATACATCTGCAAAAAAAAATTATTATGTCCATCCATTTTGGAGTAAGAAAATACATGAACACCAAAAGTACAATCGAAACTAAATTCAATTTATATCCAAATTATTTGTTATAACTAAAACGCTTTTTCTGTTTTACATCGGGAAATATGTAACATTAAAAAATATTTCTATGTTTCTTCTCACTTTAATTATCAGCCAATTAACTTACCAAATAGCGCTTAACGCCTTATTCCACCATGGACTGGAACTTTGCAGTAATCAAGCAAAGAATTCCATCTGATATTTAAACTAAAACAGTGTTTTGAAATTAAGGCAGTTTAACACCTAACTAACCCGGACGTCCTCTGGTTTTTCTGTAAAGTACTGTTGGCTAGCGAAATGTGTGTTTGCATTTTTATCTCTCTTTGCTCCCTTCGTTGACATCGGCAGGTGGCTCATATCTATTGGTTCATTCTCACTCGACACCTTCTTGCTCTAATCTTCTACCCTCTGTTTTTCATAGTGCCATCTTAAAATGTCTTTTTCTGGAGTGAAGGTCCAAGTCCTAGCAAAAGTCATTTATAGTGTCACCACACTGACTACCTAGAGGGGACAGGCCGCTATTTTGTGTGTGTATGTGTGTGTGTGTGTGTGTGTGTGTGTGTGTGTGTGTGTGGTGTGTGTGTGTGTGTGTGTGTGTGTGTGTGTGTGTGTGTGATGGTAGTGGTGATGTGTGTATGTGTGTGTTTCATTGCTTTCTCCAGTCCCCACAGTCGTACGCTCTCTCGTGGGAACCAGTGTATTATCCAATGGATCTAGACAGTGAAGTAGCGTAAGAGTGTAAGAACAAGACTAACTGTGGTCAACTATTATCTTGACAGACTAAAATATTGCAAATATTAATAATGAAATGTGATTATGTACATACGTATGAGCGAATTTGCTCTATCACACAATTCTTTAAAAAATGTGTTTAATTTTGCAAGTTTCTGTAATTGCTTCTCTTCTTTTTCTTTTCCATTAAAGTCTCCTATAATCACAAGATGATTTAGAGATAATTCGTACCTATATCCCTATAATTGATGCCTGTATCTCACCTGTACCTGATCAGCCCACAAAAAGTTCTAATTAATTATAAAGGGTGTTATCTTTCAGCCACTAGGATTTTAAAATCTTTGCTAACGCTCTGCACATTTTGGATCTTGGCAGAGGCGGGAGGGTGGAAGGGCAAAGGTAAAGAAAGATAGTTCTTGCTGCCCGCTGCTTTGGTTGTCACCATAAGTGTCTTAGTTCGAGGGTTAGTGACGAAGACCAGATAGGTGAAGATGCGGCCATGGGACCCTAACTATATATACATAGTTTTCCAGCTCTATCTGTGTATAACGCTAAAGCATCCTTGGCCTTCGAGCACGATGGTTTTTTTTCACATAGCCAGCTTACCCTTGTGCATGTGGGAGTTGTTTTGAGCGACGCTTAAGCGTTCTTGACCTTCGAGCATGTGGTAGTTTTTTTCACATGGCCAGTTTTATGTTGCAATGTCATGCTCAAAGTACTCATAAAAAAACAACAACACGATGTGACTTATAATCAAACAAGTGGGATATTTTTTGAGACACATGGTCAGATTTATGCTGCATTGTTGCGTTCATGGGAATGGGAAGGGAGGGAGGGGAGGAAGGGGCAAGGAAGGAAGGAAGGGAGTTTTCACATGGACGGAAGGAAGGATGCTCTGACTTTCTGTGTATAAGGCTAAAGCATCCTTGACCTTTGAGCACGTGGGAGGTTGTTTTCTACATGGCCGGCTTTGTGTTGCATTGTCGCGTTCAAAGTACTCATAAAAAAAACAAAAACAACGACGATCAATGTCATTTGCTCAAAATTTTACAATCAAACAGCTGGAAGTTTGTTTTATTTTAGCCACATGGCCGTATGACGGTTGGCAAATACTCTAGTCATACAATAAATCTAATTCAAAACAAAGTAACTTCCCCGCACAGTGACAGGCACGAGATAATCTCGACTTTCGCAGTGCAATCAGTAGAAATTAGAAAAGTAAAATAAATGAAAATCCAGCAATACAAATGTATGTATGCCAACTTTAATGCCGACAACAGCAGTAACTAACAATTAAAAACAAAAATCAATACAAGATAGCCAGCAATTTAAATGCTTTATTTAACGCACAAACACTCCACACGCACTCACTCACTCACACACACACACACACACACACACACACACACACACACACACACACACACACACCATACACGCACGAACTTTAGTAGCTTTATATCATGGGTCACTCAGTATTTCCCTCAGTACAAAACGCGGTAAAACTGGGGAACATTGTACTAAAGTTTTTTTTTATTTCAAGAGTGATCAATATAAAGAATGGTCTAGTTCTCAATTTTATTTCCAAAGGAAGAGATGAAAGGTACTGTGAAACATTTAATTTATCTCCTCAAACCCATACTGACAGGTTTATGGACATCAAACTGGGTCGACTGAAAGCTGATTCTTTTAGGTTTTCCTCATTTAAAATTTAATAACCACACACACACACACACAAACACACGCACGAACAAATTCACTGCTCTACAGAGAATCATCTTACCTAGGCTAGTTACAGTCTTTAAATGTGCCCTGTGAAAACCCAATGCGAGCATGTGTATATTTTTCAAATTTCAAGTATAATTTTCTATTTCTTTTTTATTTTGAAGGTACAAATATTGAGTCCCTTCTGTTGAAAGCCCCACCCCCTACCCCCCAAACACTGTTTGGGCTGCAAGGGCAGTTTTATTTACGCCAGCGTACATCATAATGGTTTGGTCATACATCTATTGGCGAACTTGATCTATGACCTTGTAATTAACGTACATAATATATTATATGTAGATTATTTAATTAAGATTTTAAATCTGATTTCACTCACGACTAATTAAAAAAAAATACCAAGGCTACACTTGACTGTAATATTTCTATAAAACTATTCATATAATTTCTGGTATTAAAAAAACCCAGAAAGATATAACAAACAGTGAAGTGGAATGCTAAACATAAAATAAAAAATAAAATTATTTCTCTACTTTAAATATAAATATAGACATAAACAACATTAGCTTAATATAATCACTAATATTTGAAGATATCAAATTTAATTAGGTTACAGAATACAGTAATTAAATACAGTTATTGAAAAGAATATCAAAAGTTAAAATTCACATGGGAATCTGTCTGACTGCAAAAATGTCACATAAGATATTTGCTTTAAATGGACCTCAATTTGTTATTCACTTCTAAGAAATATGTATTTGTACGCACATACTGTAACCATTTGAGTCCATTTTGCTTCAAGCGTTTATGACAGTATCGATTTTTAGAGTGTTAGAGAGGGACGCAATTCTTTAAAATTATATTTTTGTACAGAGTTACTATTCCTTTAATGCCAATAGAGGGCGATAAATAGGAACATAACTCTAAAATAATGGTTGGAGGACCAGCTATCATCGTTCTGAGTAAGTTTATATGCTTGGTTTTTTTTCATCAAATTAATTTAACTTGAAAGTAAACAAGCGACTGTCACTTTATCCTTTATTTTTCAGGTCAGAACACCCGGCGTGAGTCCGGTAGAAAAGTTCAGTTGGGAAATATTGCTGCTGGGAAGGTAAGTCGCGTGGTCCCTGGTTGTCGCCATGTTTTGTACCAAAGTATGACAGCATGTTCTAGAACACAAGTGAAAGTTTCATGCTTGAAGGGATCCTATATTGATTGATGTATTCACTGTTTTGTCCATAACATATCATCACTTAATAAAAGATTTGACCGAGCCTAAAGAAAAGAACCTATTCAATTATTCAGATAAATAATTTGTAATACTAATACTGTACTAGTAGTAATAGTAGTCGTTCTGTAACCATTGGATACTGTTATCCAAAATCCTACAAAACTTTAGAAATTTGCTACATTAAAAAATAAAATAAAGCGAGTAATATCCAAGTAGTGTCATACTAAGTTACTTAATAAATACACTAAAATAATTTAATTAGGGACTAACAATTTTATTTAAAGTGTTATCTTCGTACATTTCGTTAATCGCGTTAACTCTTATTAGTCTTAAAGTCTTATTACAATATTAGTCTTAACACACATGCCACAAAATGCACAAGCCCACAACGACAAATTTTGCTATTAAAATGGGAGGTGTGGGTGCAGGACAAAACCCTGTTCCTACTGTAGCCACATTTTTGGGATGCGCTATTATTTTGTATTAATATGATTTGATTAGCAAGAGCACTAGCACTGTAGCACTAGCAGGGAGAATCTTATTAAGTTTTGCAAGAGATGTATTATTTAAGATCAAGATAGGCCTAGTTGTTGCTATGACTTATGAGTCAGACTGCATTTAAAGGCTTCTTTGTTAACATAGTTTATTTTTTTCTCTATTTATATGCAGATGCTCAAGTAAAATTGTGGATTTTAATTTGCTAGAGAGTGTATGAAATTAAGATAGTTTTATTTTGCTTCTTTGATGCCATAGAACTTTAGAAAAAAAGATAAAACTAGGTAGTCCCACTCATTTTGGTCTGGAAAGGGGAGAAATTATTTAAAAGCCTAGGCAGAAACCCTGTGGCTCATTGCAGTAAAACTTAATTATATTGTAATTTCAATTTTCATTCTATTGAAGGTCAAGGAATAATCAGAGGTTTTAAATGTCTGATTTTTGATATACCCAATTACATGGACAGAAATTTCAAATCAATCAATCTTAACGAACATAGTACATGTACCCTATAACTAGAAACATGTTTGGAATGTTATAAAATCTAGCTTAATTTTAATACTGAAAATTCTTGCCTGCACAGAGATAAAAAAAGGAAAACACCCACCCAGTACAGAGTTAAAAAACTAGTATAATTTCATGTATTGATGTCTACTCTATCTTGTATTTTAATTATATATTAAACCTAAGACTAGAAATCCAGAATCACTGTGGTCCTGAGCTTTTTACAATTTTAGGATAATACAGACTCGACATATATATGTAATATTGTTCTTTTGCCATCACTGTTTTACTTATTAATTTATTGTCAATATAATTAATTTTTAAAGTGTTGAAACAACATACTCTGATGTTTAGATTGTGATAAATAAAGTTATATTTGTATCTCTTAAAGTTAAAATTTGCACTTAATGCAGCTGATTGATTTTCATTTCTTACCAGTAGTGAACATATTGCTTATATTGTGTTATAACCATGAACACTGCTTGATTTATACTTCAAAATTTCATTAAATTCAGAGGCTAACATGAGGCTTGGAAAAAGTATTTTAACATAATAAAATTTACTGCCAACAGAATTATTATTAGTTGTCTAGCAATTAAGATTTTATTATGTTTAATATCTTCATGTCTTTTAAATTTTATTATATGGGAACTGTTTTGTTTTTTTGTTTTTTCTAGACAATTGCTGATGTAATTCGAACATGTCTTGGTCCAAAATCTATGCTTAAGGTAAGTCAAACTAAATGAGAATAAAATGTTTTTTATCCTCATTCATGATCCTTTTTCTAAAATGTAATCTTATATGTACTCTAACAAATCCTCAACATTTGCAAGGATCATGTTTCCTGTAAACATGTTAATTTTGAAACCAGAATTGAGAGGTAATACAGTCGAACCCGGATATGTCGATGGCCTAGGGGTTCACAAAACAGCATCGAGATAATGGAAAACCAATATGGCGGCAATATATTATAGTACTGTAACATGCAAATGATGTGTGTTAATAAATGAGAATATACATGCTTATGTTTTTGATTTTTTACACAACAGCGTTGCAGCGATTTGTTTGAAGACGTGATCAGCTTGCTATAAAAATGTACATACATGTACATGTTTGCTAACAACAAAAGGCTTATTTATGTACACGCGGTTACTATGGTTTCATTGCAAAGTCTAAAATGATTTGTTGCTTTTTGCCTTTAACAGTCTACTTGAAAACAAATGCTTGAATATGTATTACATCAAACGTGCTTGAAATTTCTTTATGTACATGTTGTGTGTTAATAAATAAGAATATACATGCTTATGTTTTTGATTTTTTACACAACAGCGTTGCAGCAATTTGTTTGATGAGCGATCGGCTTGCTATAAAAATGTACATATATGTACATGTTTGCTAAGAACAAAATGCTTATTTATGTAAACGTGGTTACTATGGTTTCATTGTAAAGTCTAAAATGATTTGTTGCTTTTTGCCTTTAACAGTCTACTTGAAAGCAAATGCTTGAATACATATTATTACATGAAACATGTGCTTGAAATTTCTTTATGTACATGTTGTGCGTTAATAAATAAGAATGTACATGCACGTGTTTTTGATTTTTTACACACAGCTTTGCTGCAATTTGTTTGACTCGATCGGCATGCTATAAAAATGTACATACACTGTACATGTTTGCTAAAAACAAAAGGCTTATGTGCACCAATTAACAGCAGAGATTTACCAGTACATGTATACAGTGAAAATAAACAAATCTTTCGTTATATTCTCCAACATTGCAAACACAAAGATTGCTCACAAAATCAAAAATCCTGCGGGGTGTATGTGTAGTTCATTTTTACAAAAAGCTAACCAGTATCAAAATTAAATTCACGAGTCATTGTGTGTGTGTGTGTTTCGCTCACACTTACCCCAGATTGGCTAAGACACACTGTGGGCACATTTAACTTCCAAGTTTTGTGCAAATTTGGTAATGTGTGCAGAATCTAACATAGTGTGAACCCAAAATAATGGGAAGGTTCACTACATACGTAATATTGCTGTTTAAATGGTGTATTATCTACAGTGATGAACATCATAAATAACTTAATATTGTCATTTTCCCAAAACTTTTTCAAACAGCTATTGTAAATCCTCTTCAGAAAAATATCACCCAATCTCCAGAGTTATCATTTATGTCAAATCAAATGTCTGGAAGAACCTAAATTAACATATTCATTTCAGTAATTTTTCGGTCAGCTTATCACTCCATTTACAGGCCTTAAACTGCCTTTTAAATGCGGTTAATAACCTCTCTGAAGTGTTTCTGGTGCTAAGTTTTGAATGATAAATTTCTAATGAATGGTGATGAAACTGAAGATATGCTTATTGCTCATAACAGACTTAGATATGCATATTGCTCAAAGCAAGCTAAGTCCTTATTACTACAGACTGAAAATTGGTGACACCCAATATATTTAGTCATTCTTTTGGAACTCTGCATATACTTTTCAATACCTTTCCCTACAACACATCTTCGATATTTGTTAAGCAACATATCTGCAGTTGAGTCATATCAGCACCAAATTGGCACTGGTCTCTCATCACCACCATTTTCCATTAAATCACTAGGGACTGGCAAACATTGTCATTATTCTTGCTGTGTTACTGTGCATTATTATTTAGTGTGAGCACAGGTTTTTTTAGCTGATGATCATATAATTTTTATTAATTTCTTTTGATTTTCTTTTTTTAACTGCAGATTCCACATAAAACTAATACATTGTTGAAATTTCTCTGTTGTTAATTTTACAAATAATGAAATATGTTTTGACTTTTCTTTTATAACTATTTGGTCTGTCAATCTTTTATCATAACAGAATGGTCAGTTCTGTGACTTTTAAAAAATAATATAATTAGTATGTTATGTACTTATATTTTCAAAATGAAGAATCTATTTGGGTAACCTGTTTTTGAATATAGCCACAAGTGAGGTGAAAAAGTTAAATTTGCTACAAGTAAAAATTTAGAAATAAGGTTGCTCAGTCAAAATTTAAAATATAACCCACTGGATTTAAAAGAAAAGCATCTTGGTTACACATTATGACTGTCTCAGATGAAAATGTTGAAACAAATTGAAGAAATAAGAAAATTTAAAGACCAAGTGAAATGAATCTACTAAGTCAGCAACATATAAGAATAAATCCATATGAAATTAGTAATTTCCATTCTTTGAATCAAGATTGCAAATTTTAAACTTTTAGAGATTTATATAAATGCATTTATTTTGGTTATTGAAAGTCAATTTCTGAAAGAAATCAGAGCTCTCGTTCATTTGCAAGTCAAAGTGACATCACAAGTGGGACATTAAACGCGTGGTTTGAAAAATTAAAACTTGGTTAAATATTGCAGTGCATGTGACTGCACAAACAGCGGATAAATAAAAAATATTAATTTTTTTACATTCCTCAAAGATCACAAATTATGAGAAAAGTGGATTACAAAGCAGAAAAGAAAACTTTCGTCTGACTGCACAAACAGTAGTGTGTAGCAAGCACTTCAAAGAAGAAGACTGAAATGCAAAGCAGTCTTTTCAGGACAGTTTAGCAATGCCAAAGTATATTTTAACTTGATGAATCACATCATAGAGAATGTCTATTCTCACAACTACTTTGACAGTAATTAGACAATATTTTCAGCATGCCTGATTTCAAAGTTGGGAGATCGTTTTCACTGAGAATAGTTTGCCTCATGGAGTTTTTTTGTGTCTGACAGCATTGCATCAGTCAAGTCATTCAGAAAGTTAAATTTTCCAATAATATCCAGGAAATATCCATTTGCAACCAGCACATGATGTCAGCAGCAAGTTTTTACAGTTTATTTCTTTTTTATTAATTTTAATTTTTTTTTTTACAAAGTAAAGCAAATTTGCATTTGCCATAGTTTCATGGCCACTTTGCTACTTGTCGCGAATGGTGACAGATTGCCTACTCTTGATACAGAAAGTTGAGCGGTTCTCTTCTTCAGCTGCATTTTGTAAGGTAGTACATATATTTCAGTTTAAATTTTAATACTTTTGATGACTGATAGACACAAGAAATAAATTGTATTAATGTTATTTCATTACTTCATTGTTTTCTTTACTATTATGGAATTACAAATGTTTTTGTTAATTTGTATTGCTTTGCAGTTCTTTGACAATTTTAGCATGAGGTAAAATATACACTTTTATCATACTTTAGTACTTTATAGGAAAATTTATATAAAGTTATTAAAAAGAATAATTAAACAATCTCAATTATTATATTTTCATGAACCATTTTACTTGTGTTTTGGGAATTAAAAAAGAAGTGTGGGTTTTCTTTTTTTGTTTTTTTTTGCCTATGAATTGAAATACCACAAAAGGCTTGTAGCATTAGCAGTGAATGTTGATCTAAACTCTTTATGGTTGTGGCTGTGTAAGCCTGAACTCTTGATATAATTACATTAGCTCTTTATATTGGGAAGGCGTTCATTTTGGCTTTTTTTGTATCTCTTACAATTTCATTTGTTATAAAGTAATTTCCATTATTTATCTTTTTTAAAACTTGAAAGCATTGAACTTTGAAGTCTCACTAAGCAGCTGAATTAATAAATATGTTCTTCAACTAATTTTAAAAAAAATATAAAGTGGCAGTATTCATCACAAATAATTTTCTTACATTTAGTTATCTATAGCAGCATTTTGCTAAAATGTTGAAGTGGCCGTATTCATTTAAGTAATTTTCTTACATTTTTGTCATCTATTGCAGTATTTAAAGTTGTTGGGTTTTTTTTTATTGTTTGTTTGTGGTTATCATTTAATCTTATTTGTCAATTAAAGATGTCTTAAGGACAAATTATTTTGAAAGGGTAAATATATATTAAAATATAAAGAATATTTGAAGGTTAAGAATGCAGAATAATTATATAGTTTGGTTGTGTCCCAGTCTTAAATAGTTTAGTAAAAATTTAGACCAATTTAATTTTGTTTTTAATTTTATAATTGCAGATGCTGATGGATCCAATGGGTGGGATTGTCATGACTAATGATGGTAATGCCATTCTGAGAGAGGTTAGTAGTTTCAGCTGACAATTAAAATAAATTGTCATATTTGTCATTTTCTTTGCTTTCAAATTCCATTTTGAAAAATTACAAAAACAGTATAAACACCTAATATTCTAACTTGATCAGTGGCCCTGACAAGCATGCATACATACAGCTGTGTGTGAAAAAGATAACATGAGTTGTTTTCAAAGGCAGTGGAGTTATTCATTTATGCATTGGCAGGGAGTAAATAAGTATGATTGTCAGTAGAGGCACCAAAATTGTATTAGTAGGTTGTCCCAACCGATTCTTAAAATTTGATTCAGAGTAAAACAGATATGAATACATAAAAGTATTAGATGATATAAGGTTGCTTGTAAAGACTAAACCTCAAGCAATTTATAAAATATCATCATTTTAATATACAAGTTAGTCACATCAATTTATGAGATGAATAAATGCTCATTTTTGATACACTGTAAATAGTAAAAATCTTCAGTTATGAAATAGTAAAGTTAAAATTATTGACAGAAAGATATATTCTAAATGGTAAAAATGGTAAGAAGTTTTTTTCAGGGAATGTATTGCACTTTATAAACTGGTGTGCAAATATAGCTCTTCATTATGTAAACGCACTTGTGATATATTATAAAGTGCATATTCAAGACATAATATTTAGATAAGTGGCTTAAAATGTACTTTTTATCTGTATTTAAAACAAAGTACCATGAAGTTTTAGCCCAATTTTTTCCAGACACTGATCTAAAAGCCAGTGGTATATGAGGTCTCAAACATCACCAAACAAGCAAATTTAATACATTCGGAAAAAAGATTACAAAAACAATTTTAAAATGCCAATATCTCTGGAATTATATGTTACTGATATGGTTCAGATATTAAAAGATAGGGGAATTCATGTTGTCTCGCTGATAGATCATTATTTGCTGGCTTAAAAAATATATATGCATATAGTTATTATATAATAATTTATTAAAAGCAAGTCAAATTTATATATGTGGTAAAACTTGTATCATTGCAATTTGCTTTATTTTTTTATATGTTTGGTTTATATATAATTACACGTAAGTTTACAATAGTTTTCAGATTATAATTCAAAGCTTGTTGAGGGTCTACTGTCATATAATTTATAACTCGATTCAAATATCTTTTTAGCATCTACTTAAATAATCTAAATGTGACAGGTCTTCTAAAAAAGGAATGCTTGGTACTAAGATAAGACCAAACAGAGAGAAAATGGTTAGAGGGTAATTTCAATTGTTAATCAATCATTCACTTTATTGAATCATTACCACATATAATTTTGTACAACACTTTTAATATAAATATTATGTGCAGCTTTAGCTCTAAAATAAACAAACTATGCAACTAAATAGTTAAAAAGAAAAACTTTTTTTGGTTGGGGATCTAACCTCTTAAGAACTGCAATAAAACAAAAATTTGAAGATTACAAAGTAAAATTGGTCAAAAAAATCAAACTATAATTAACAAATAATAATAATATATTTAGATATTAATGTACTATTAGCAGTTAAATTTGTAAATATTTGTTTCTGAAAATTATTGTCTCATTCTGTACACAAATATGGTTTTGACTTGAGTTTTAGTTTTCGTAGTGTTAAGCATATACACTTAAAAAGTACATATGCATGTTGGTTGTTAATATTTGTTTATTAAACATCCTCTGCTCAGATAAATGTGCAGCATCCAGCAGCCAAGTCAATGATTGAAGTTTCCCGCACACAGGATGAAGAAACTGGTGATGGAACAAAATCTGTTATTATTTTAGGTATTTATTAATGTTTCTTTTAATTTATTTTCTAATACTTTTGTCTATGATATATTTGTGATGCTTTATTAATTAGTAGTACACTCTAATTATATTTGTAGTTTAACTCATATTTATTCACTTTTTTTGTGATTTTTGTTTTTTAAATGTTTTTTCGTAGCTTAATTCTTGTTTATTAAGTTTTTAATTTATATTTTAATGTGTTGTGGTAGGTTTTCTGTATTATAATAGAAATAACTCTGAAAATATTTAATTGTTTTTCATTACATATACGGTATTATTGGTAGAATGTGATTTGTTTTCTTTTTTAAGATTTACATAAATTCGGTAATAGAATTTTGTTTCAAAGAAATTGGATTAATCTTTGGGTTATTTTTTTTAATTTATCCACTCTATAATGACACAGCTGGTGAGGTGCTGTCTGTCGCAGAACAATTCTTGGAGCAGCAAATGCACCCAACAGTTATCATTGCTGCTTACAGTCAGGCTTTAGAAGACAGTCTGGAGGTGTTGCGGACCAAAGTCAGGTATGTGCACTTTTATCATATATGGTGTTTGATGTAAAATGTCGGTGAAAGGATTTGTCTGTGAAAGTTGGGAATGGTAAGTCAAGATGGATAAGCAGAATATATATTGTGGGTATTCTAATCAGTCTTTGGTCAGCAGTGGGGACTTGCCTGTGTAAAACACGAATTCTGTATAGTGTATCTTGTTAAAGAATGGCAACATTTACTACTTTCTATAATTTGATTATCAGGTTGAGATTTTATCATTTGACAATAAAGTACAAGCACATAAGATTGGTATTTTTCAGTTTTGCTATAAACCCAGCCTTTGTGCAATTTTGAGTGATCAAAGCACTTAAAGCCAATTGAACAGGATCTACATTCATGCATCTGTATTTGATAAAATCCATTTATTTCCATAATTTTAATTTTTTAAATGTCCTAGAAGTGTGGCAAAGGTAAAAGTTATTTTCATGTTTTTTAAAATAAAATAAAATTTCTTATTGATCACAAAAGCATATTATGACACAGAGTATCTATTGGCTCAAATTCTAGTCTAGGCTTGTTTCATGCACACTTTAATATGCAGTAACATAAGACAGTGAACAAGTTGTTTTGCTTTTGTCAAATGTATCTTCACTTAAGAATGGCTTTTTGTGTACTTTATTAGTAATCATAATAATCAATCAGATGCACATTTTTAAAATCATCTATTGGAAATTCATGACTGTAATTTGCTATTTGTAAACTTGATTTAACTTATTGGCATGGCTGAACTACATTTTGTCACTTGCTTTTAACTCATTAACATTTTTTAAATTTATATTTTAATTTTTGTTGTATTACAACCAGAATTTATATTTTAATTTTTATTCTGGTTGTATTAAAAGTTCTGCTAAAATGAATGTGCAGATCATACGAGATAATTATCATTAGATAATGCAAATTTGTTAAGACTTTCTGTCAATAAATTGTTGAAAACTGATACATCATACAGATAAATGAAAATACAAACACTTTATATATTTAAATTTCATACAAATTTTTTGGGGGGTGGGGGGGCAAAGAACGGAGAAGTTTGATTGCTGAAAATGTGAAATGGAGAGATCTAAAATGGATATATTTATGTATTTTGATAGTTGAAGAGAAAAAGTACACTTTATAACAAGGTGGAGAGCAAAATTGCTCATTCTTTGGCATATGTACTAAATGGATGGCCCTTTTCTTGACACTTGTTTAAAGTTGTCTTATGATTCTCATTAACTCTTGGAATATGAAGCATACATACAGTCACGAATGTTACATGTTTGCCTCCTAAACAATACATCTCACACTCTTTTTTTTTTTATTCAAGAATGATGTTTTTGGTATACATTGTTTACTTTTGGTTCATTGCATGAGTCTTTACTACTTGTATATTTTATTGAGTATAGCTGCTAGTTTATGTCTGCACAATGGGACTTGAAAAACCCAAAGATGTTGGTTTCTTTTAATGTGAACAATATTAGGTTTCATTTGCATCTGCTGTGAAAAAATTGTTTTTATTGACTAATTGCTAAGTCCCAGAATTTAATCATGATTTGCTTTATTGATCAAATTCATGTCAAAAATATTTTTATTTTAAATAATTACTTTAAAACAATCTATGTATGTTATTTTAGTGTCTTTTAACATAAGAATAGGACAAATGCTAAAGATTATGCAGAGCTGCATAAATAATTTCACTTAATAACAAGTTCTTTTTGATTTTTTTTTTTTTTTAGTGTTCCTATTGATACCAGGGATAGGTCACAGATGCTGAAGATTGTACGGAGCTGCTTAGGTACTAAGACTATCAGTAAATGGTATGTACATGTATATGTGGTTTTGTTTTTGCATACACACTTATTAATCCATAAATAATATTTTCTTGTTTTTTATTTTCTCTCTCTCTCTCTAATAAATAGATAGTTCAATTACCATTTAAAATTGAAATTAACAGCACTTAAGCTATAAATTAATGTAATGGAAAAAATGTTTGTTTGGCTGTTATCCTTTTTTTCTGTATGTTTATTCATATTGCACTGATCTGACATCTAGGATGGACCTGGCCTGTCAGATTGCTTTGGATGCTACTTCAACAGTGTTAGTAGAGGAGAATGGCCGTAAAGAAATTGACATCAAACGTTATGCTAAAGTGGAGAAGGTAAGGTATTCTTTGATATCCAATTTTGTCATTATCATCACAAATATTCGTGTAAATGCCAAAGTTTAAGGTTAGGCCATTAGAGAGAGTTGTGTGTGTTGGTAATGTATTTTTTTTCTGTATTCAACTATTTATTTGTCTTATACATAGTCATCTGGATTCTTACCTTTTGAGTGCATTTATTGAAATTCTTTGCTGCTCATATATATTACAGGAAAAAAGACTTAATTTGTTATTTATCTTACTAATGTTTATAGATTCCTGGTGGAACAATTGAGGAATCTGAGGTTTTGCAAGGAGTTATGATCAACAAAGATATTGTTCATCCTAAAATGCGCAGGTAACAATTTATTTTTGCAGCAAACAGTTAGCAGTATGTTGTCAATTCAAATTTAAATGGGGGACACTTCTGGTTTATGCTGATTTTGTGCCAGAAAAGGTAGGGATCTGACACACAGAAACACTAATTTTATTCCAGACAGTATTAAAAAAGGCTACACCACCTCAAAAGTAATAAAAATTGAATAGGAAGCTGATGGTTGACAGCAGAATATTCATATGCTTTCATATACAGGCATAAATGGAAACAGTAAGTTGTAAATAATATTTTGTCAGTCAAAGAGAACTAGTTCGAGTTTTGTAATTTTGGGTGTGTCTACCATAATCATAAGTTTGATGTATAAGCAAATTGCTGTATGAACAGTTTGATGTTTGATAAAGCTCATTCTTACACACATTTATTTACCTTGTGGCTGGAAAACTGTTTTTGCATCATTTTAGAAATAGATTATTTTAGCTTTAACAGAGGCTTGATTTTGAAGTAGTTATGACAGCTCTGGTATATTTTTAATTGTTTTTGCAGGCGTATTGAAAATCCTCGCATCTTGCTACTGGATTGCAACCTTGAGTACAAGAAGGGTGAAAGTGCAGTAAGCTTTTTTCTTCTTTTGACATTGGTTATAAACTTCCAGTCAGTGAGGAATAACCAGTAAAACTATACTGCATTAAATGGCACTCAATCAGTTGGCATTTAATTGATTGTGGAAACTTTTTGTTCTTTGAATTCAAGTGACTTGTGATAGTCAGTCTTTAAACATTTAAACTTATTTAACTGGATGTAAATCAAAGCATTTCCAAAGATCATTGAGAACTCCCCAGAGGAAATGTGTATATCCAAAACCTATATTGACAAATGAGACAAACACTGTGTATAAATCTTCTCATATATGCTTATCTGATAGTGTGATGGAAAATGTTTGCTTCAATGTTAGGTTTAAATGCATAATTTACATTTTTTCATATTTGTTAATTATATATTTTTGCAGACAAATGTTGAAATCACAAAAGAAGAAGATTTTGCGTAAGTGAATTTTGCCTTTTTCATTCATAATCAAAGACCTTGTTTCTTTTTCATGTTTCATGGGTTTTTTTGGTGGGGTGGGGTGGCTAATTATTCTAGAGTATATATGATATTAAAAATTTTTTTAGTGTTTGTTTGCTTTGAGTTTTAAAACAAAAATTCATAGGCAATATGGAAAAGATCCTGCGTCAAACACAGTACACATATAATAATTCTTTTTTTAAACCTAAATATTTACATGACTGATAAGAGAAAACAATAATAAATACACATAAAGACAAATGCATAGAATATTTAAAAGTAATAGAAATATACAGTTCTGAATTAATTTATCATGCTTATTCAAGAACAGTCTTTGTTTAATAAAATTTTAATTTTTACTATAAGATTTTCATTTGATTTTCCTCTAGTCTAATAAACATGCCTTAATTTTGGAAAATTTAGGTATTTTATATATTTAATTAATTTTTAAAAATAAAATCTAAACCAGATATTCTAAAACTAACAACTGATATTGCTTTCTTATATCAAATACAACTTATATTCCGAATTTGAAGACTCTAGGCTGATAAATAATTTTTTTCCTTCTTGGCGTGTAGTAATATGGCCTTATACTGCTCAAAGAAGTTCAAGCCATCATATACTTGTTGCAATCAACTGTGGTATATTTTAGTTATCATTTGTATTTATATTGTTATAAAAGGTATCTGTTTAATTTTTTTTTTTTTTATATATAATAATGTATATCAATTGATGAATTAACCTTTGTTGCAAGCTTCAATTTTTTTGTTGTCTTGATGATGGAATATTTGTATTGTTTCTGAATGTAAGAAGTTTACACATAGAAAATATTCTCATGCATCTTTTTTTTTCTTTTTGATGTATTATACTTTTATAGGAAGCTTCTTCACTTGGAAGAAGAGTACATTCGTAAGATGTGTGATGAGATTATTGCTCTCAAACCAGATTTAGTCATCACTGAGAAAGGTGTTTCTGATCTGGCCCAGCATTTCCTAGTTAAAGCTGGCATCTCTGCAATCCGTAGGGTTCGCAAGACTGACAATAATCGCATTGCAAGGTTTGTAAACCATCAGAAGCATTTCCTATTTTGTTGATAGTTTTATAAATAATATTAAGAGCCTCCGTAGATATAGTATGGTGGAAGATATTAAGATATGTACATAAAGCAGGCATGAATGTGCATGGCTATAGTGCTGGAATGATGTATTTGTTCCCTACCATTTATAATTCTTGTCTACGATTAAGTCTATGAATATAGGTATTCCAAACATGCGTTGATTGGCTGATTGTGACCTTGTTTAGTCAATTTTTTTACATTTTTGACTCTCATGTTCCCTCTGTATATTGAAGCTTTGTATAAGAAAAGCACATGAAACATAAAGTTTGTTCTGTCTTTCTTGTTTAAATAAATAAATTGTGAAAATGTAATAAAAAGTTATTCAGAAGTTACCAACCCAGTGACTTTTGACCAAGCTCCCATTTACTCATACCAGCAGTAATGCTTAAGACCTGCACTCTTTCTCGATTTGTCAGTATGCATGTGTTACATTAATCTAAAAATAATAACTGTCCTCATGAAGGGGAGAGAACAAGGTTCATTTTCATACCAAAATTTCTTAAATTAGGTTCATGGTTATTCAGATAACATACCAGCCTTAAAAGCTCCAAAAAAATAGGAAAATTCTTCATCTGTAAGTCTATATAGTTCGTTTGAGACAAAAATAAACTACATGCATAAAAAATTGCATTGAAAGAACTGGTCAGTGACCAAAATCGCCAGTGACTGTCAACAACAATGGTAGATTGTATTGAGCAGCTTATCTTTCCATGGTGCGAAGTTGAACCAGTTTCCACTGTGCAATCTTGTGCAGTATTCTATTTGAAAATGTTAGTTGTAAATTAAATAAATTATTTTTTGGTTTTGGTGTGTTTTTTCTGATAAATAATAATTTTCATGGTCTATGGGCCTACAGTAGCATTCATCTTTGAAGATGTTGATGGTTAACATGGAAAAAGGTTTTATGAATTTTTACCTGCCTTATCTATAGCTTACCCTAAGTGTTGTATAATTCAATAGGGGAAGGATTTATTTTCAATATAATGCATATGATTTATTCAGATTGCATGTTTGTTTTTAATTCTTTTTATTTTTTGGTCAAGCAACCACTTTTTTTCATCCATTACCTCATTAGCAGGGTGCAGTGTAAGCAATGAGTAGATCACTAGATGGATGCATAATGGGTTTTTTATTTTTTAGTTATTATTTTTACCTGATTTTTTTCCTTTTTTAAAATTCTGATAGACACGTGAGTTATATATTTATTTTCCAAACTTATATTTCCACAATAAATTTAAGAGTGAGGTGATGATGAACATACTAGGCCTACACTATAGAATTTAACTTTGAAGGGGATGGGTGGGTGAACTCTGAAAATGAATTTATATTCCTTATCCAAAGCTTAAGTGTTGTACTTTAAATAAGGGAAAGATTTATTTGCAATATAATGAATTTGGTTTATTCAGATAATTTTTTTCAAATCTTTTTATTTTGTGGTCATACGACCACCATTTTGTTTCCTTCCATAGCATGGCACAGGAACAATCGTTGGGTAGGCCCTATGTAGAATTTTTAACTGATTTTAATTTTGATAGACATGTGATTTATAATTTAATTAGCCGTATTATTATTTTTTTAAAGCATATTCTCCATAATGGATATAAGAATGAGTTGATGATGCACATAGTAATTTAATAAGGTGTAAATTTTATTTTACATTTTTGTAATATAGTTATTTCATTTAGCAAATAACTGACCAATACCGTACATGTTTAGTAAGATATTGCCACTTCTATATAGGGCAAGTCATTGAGGTGAAAGGGGAAGACACAATGGTAGTCCAATTGGTTGAAAAAAACTGTTAAGCAAAAAGACTTTTACTGCTGGCCAAGGAAAGATGTAGCTGAGGTGAAAAGGGACTATGTGCTTTACTTGGACTTAAACCAGTTTCCAGTGAAGGCAGAGTGTGGAAAGTTAAAGCAGTTAATAAAATAACAAAGGACTATCAACATATTCCATCACTGACTTAGTTAGGCATCACACTTAAAGTTGACTGGGCTAGAAACTTTGAACAGAAGACATTATTTAAGGTACAAATATATGTTTTGTAAGTGCATAGGTGAAAAGACTGGCTGAGAAAAGATATATAAAGGTAATAAGTGGCTATTTTTACTGTAACTATGAAATTTTTTACAGCAACTATGATTAGAATGAAGTTCAATCGGGTGTCCAGTGAAAGCAAATTGTGGAATAACGGTCCACCAGCATATTGCTTTGTTTATTTAAGTTAAGCACCACAACATGAGACTTGCTGTGTAGAAAGCATGTAATTGTTTGCATACCTCATATAAGAACATTCCTTGTGGTAACAAGCTAGACTGGACTATAATCATTAATCTAAAAAAGCACTAATATTAGATGAACAATTTGCAAATGTCTGAGTGTTTGTGTGTGCAAAATATGAAAAATATATTTGAGTGCATTTTTAATATAGATCTTTCCAAACTGAATCCAATGGTACTAAAACCATCTCAGTAGCTCAATTGCAAACAGAGTTATTACAGTTTTAATGTTTTAGTGGTTTCGTCCATTTTGTGTTAACTACATTAGAACTTTTTCCAACCTGAAAATGAATATATTGCTAATTTTGACTAACAGTATATTGGAAAATAACACTGCAAAGCCTCTTAAAAACATTCAGCCATATTTGTATGTTGGATACTACTTATGTGGAGTCTGAACTATATTGTTTATCATTTCTTCATTTTGTGGACTGTCAGAGTCCGCTATTTGTACAATTTCATTTTTGAGCATAAAATTTTTCTAAAAATTAAATATTGAAAATATCTTAACTTTGGTACTGATTGAGTTACAACGTTGATTTTAGTACCACTGAAACCAGCAGGAAAAGTTTTATCTGCCTACACACTTTTAAATTATTAGTAATGATTTTTTGGAAAATATGTTTAGAGTATCTAATAAATATAGGGCATAATGTAGTCTTGAATATCCATGAGTCTTTTGTTCTTTTGACATTTTAATTTGAAATCAACTATACTGTTTGATCTGCTCCATTCCCCAATCATTTATAATTCTTGACTATTGCTTAAGTGTATGAATATAGTGAATAAACGTCTTTGGACAATTTTAATTTTTTTTTTTTTTAAATGTTTTTTATTTGAACAATTACTGTGCATTGAATCTTCACTTTCTGATCAAATATTAGGTTTGTGGATTTTAAAAAAAATGTTGTTATTGTGTGCATTGTATCTTAGTGCGTTTATGCTTTATTTTGCATATCAGAAAATTTCTCTCTAACTTAATCCTTTTCACTGATGAGTACATTAATTGGTACACAATTATGCTTACTAAGAAAATGATTCTGTGATTTTTTTTTTGTTATTTGTTATGTCTGGTTTGTGCTTTCAAAGTTTAGTATATCCATCAGAAGATCTAGTTAGAAAAATTCTTGCTATTGTAAATTGAACTGTTTTCTTAAAAACAAGGGAAACATTAAGACAACTTCATTGTTCTGAGTTCAATCTGTTTTCAATTCTGATTTTTATAAAATATACATAGCAAAATTGCAGTATTTTTGCTTTGTAGCAGACTGCTACCTGATACTGTGTTTGACAAAGAATTGCTGCATAGGAACAGGTTTTTTTAATTAGTCGATAGTTTGTATGTTGTACTTTGTGAGAAAAGTTTGATCTTTTTTGCTATCACTATTATGCGCTGTACCTTGAATATTCTTAAAGTTCCTGACACTGCCTAATAATTTCAGAGCGGTGGGAGCAACGATTGCTAATAGGACTGATGAGTTGCGAGAAGAGGACATAGGCACTGGGTGTGGACTGTTTGAGATTCGTAAGATTGGCGATGAGTAAGTTCAAAGAGATTTCAAGTTGATTATATTTATTTTTATGGGTATTTTTAACTTTATGGTGATTTTTGTCTAAAATCATATAATTTTTTTGTACAAACAGAAAGTCATGCAAAGAAATTAAGCATCGTGTACAATTGATCTGAAAAAATGTAAGTAGTTTGTAATTTTCAAAAAACTGTTAAAATGTAAAGATTATTGGTTATTTTTTCTAGGGGAGGATTTGTAGATTGATAGGTATAAATCTATGATAGTGATGAACATTCAAATAATTGGTTATGTTAAAGGCATTTTCTTTGTTAAAGTTAAATTTACAATTGAACCAAGAAACTACTTACTTTTTACTTTTATTACTCGTGCCACTCTATCACTGTTTGAAGTTTACCCTCTATGTTGATTACCAAATAACCCAGTGAGACAGTGACACCTCAAAAGAATATTAACCTAAAGGAAATATTCCGACCATACCCCTCTAGTAAGGGATCGGTTTGAGCCTGCTATATTCAGAAATAACATTTATAATTGAAGATACTGTAGATATAAATATAAACTGACCCTAGCCTAAATTCTAATTCCAAACCTAATCTTATCCCTAACTCAAATCTTCACCCATCTTGTGAATATTTTGAATGCTTTGTTTATTTCCGTAAATCATGGCTTATTATCACATGCCTCTCCTTCACGTACACTCACTTGTCCATAGTAGTTGCATATTCACAAGATGAAAGAATTATTGTATTTTTGATAGGTTAATGTTGAATAATCTGAGCTAATAAAACTTGATCCTCACAATTTATTGCAATATTTCATTTTAATGTTTTCTTTTATTTAGTTTTTGTTTGTTAAGGAGTAAGGAGTCTCCTCCACTCATCATTATAGCAGTGATGCAGTATATCACAGTTTTTTCTTCCCTTTCAGAACTTAAGTTATATCTGTAGGTAATTATCCACTGTTAAAGTAAAATCAGGCTATTTTTCTTCATTTTAAACTTAAGTTGTAATATTAGGTATTACCCGCTGGTTAAAGTAAAATCAGCCTAAAAGTATTATATCTTAAACATTGAAGAATAATGTATATTTGAATAAAATTTATCAAAGTGATCACATTATTTGTTTGGAAATAGAAAAATATTTTTTGAATTATATTATAATAATAATATAATATCATAACTTTGATACTGAAGTTTAATCAGAAAATTTACTTGTCTTTGCTTGCAAAAAAAAGCAAACTTAACCAGTGTAAATTTGGGTTGTTCAGCAAGGAATATATTTAAATAAATTCTTAAATAGTTGGTAAACATTAAGTTTTTAAATATTGCAGATATTTTGCATTCATTGTGAATTGCAAAAATCCCAAAGCTTGTACCATCCTGTTACGTGGTGCTAGCAAGGACATTTTAGCAGAGGTGGAGAGGAATCTACAGGATGCCATGAATGTGGCTCGGAATGTCTTGATTGATCCATGTCTTGTGCCAGGGGGTGGTGCTGCAGAAATGGCTGTTGCACAGGTGACACTTAACATAGTAGTAGCAGACTCTTTGGATACAATACAGTGTTACATTTCAAAATATTTTGTCGGTATAGTAAATAGATTTTCATTTGTAATCAGTAGAAAAGGCAACATATCACGTACAGTTTTCATCAGGACAGTGATATATGTATAAATTATAGACATTTAAAGAATATGCCCTGTTGATTACATCTCTCATCATTTCAGTTTTCTGTATATTCTTTTGAAAAAAATGTAAAATAATGGCTTTTAAATGGAATAGTTATTTACACATATTTTGTGGTATTTCGTGTGGAATATAAACAACTGTAAGTTTAGGTGACTTACTTCATAATTTATTGTTTTACTAGTTAATAATTAATCATCTTAAGTCTTTCTCTAAGTGTACCATTTATTTTAGTGGACATTATACATTTAAGTAAACTATTTTAGTGGACAATGAACATTTTGACTGTAATGAAAGTAACTATTTTGTGGATAGTGAGCATGGCTGTATTAACAGTCATCTGTTTTGTGGATAGTAAATATAGGCTTGTAATTATAACATGTTTCTGATGTTTTTTTGTGACAGGCATTAAATGAGAAGGCGAAATCCATCACAGGAATACACCAGTGGCCATATCGTGCAATCTCACGTGCTTTGGAAATAATTCCACGCACACTTATTCAGAACTGTGGTGCTAACCCTATACGTACACTCACTGCTTTGAGGGTAGGTATTTGTAAAAAGATCTTAAATGTTTTTCAAATTGCTTATTGAATATATACCATTAGATGAGTGTTCGCATTCTTACCAGTCATTTTGTGATGACATTTTTCACTGGGAAAGGAGGGCATGATACTTATATAATACTGTACCTAAACCATTACTATATATTCTGTGTATTTAACACAAAAATTATCAGTAATGGAATTTCATTATCCAGGTTTTATAACATTATTGTCTCAAGTGTAAGAAAATGCTAGACTAGATGACAGCTCTAGAATATTTATTGGAGTTTTCCTATTTGTATAGTTTGAAATCAAGACAAAAAAGTTTGACTGTTGGTATCTTGAACATATCTAAAGGAAAGCAAATATCTCTATCTTTGGTGCATGATTGACATGATTACTTTGAGTGCCCTAATCATGTCTTCAGACAAACAAACATAACAGGACAGGGTATAATAAATTCTTGCTGATTGCCTTTGAAAACAAATCAGTTAGCAAGAAAACAAAATAATAGAATGCTTATTGATTCATCAACCCTAAATGATAATAGTTGTATAAAGATAGGTATTTGTATAAAGTAGGTAGAACCAGCCTCTATATAACGGTAGCGGACAACTACTAAATTCCGAAAAATTTACCCTTTTGTCACAAGCACTGTGTTTGTGTTCCATATTTATCATGCTTGTGAAATAATTTGTTGAATAAAACGATCTTCCATCTTTTCTTTGATGTATTTTTTATTTGTGAGAGAACAAGTGGAAATGGACACTCCTCTATAGACATTTAATTGTAATGAATGAATATCTTTTAAGAACTACTTGCTGCTTTGAGAGTCGTAATCAGTAAATACTAATGCAAATGAAAGGCAGCTCTTTATCATATGTGTTAATTATTTCAATCAGTTTATATTTCTGAGAAAAAAAAAGATTATTGAATTATGTATAGAAAGAAAAGCAATGACAGTTGTAAATACCAAGCAAAGGCCTAAATTGTAATAAGGATTAGGTCTAACAAATAAAAATAATTTCCTTTATATTAATTTCCACACAAATCAGTTTTTATTTTAAAATAGAAGATAAATGATTCCTCTCAGATATTGTTGAAATGTTGCAATTGTATTTTTATTGTATCAAAGAGTCATTTGAAAAACAATTTATTTTTAATAATTTGGTGACAAAATGATGAAGGGGCATAATTGCTTCATAGTTATTTGATGAGGATGCAAGAGTTACATATTATTTCTGTTTCTGTACAGGCCAAACATGCCCAGGGAGAGAAAACAAGTTGGGGTATTGATGGGTACAATGGAAATATTGTTGATATGGCTGACTTTGGTATTTGGGAACCTCTTTCTGTGAAAGTTCAAGTCTTCAAGGCTGCCATTGAGGTAATATTTTATTATATAATGTAATTTTCATTACTTGGATATGTTTTAATTATTGGATATTTTGTTCTTACATATAATAATTGTTTTTAACTTGAGTTGTGATTCCTAAGACTGATTGGTAAAATACTTGATTCATATGCAAATAAGATAAAACAGAATCTTGACTAAATGATTACTAAAATTGTAATTAATTTGGAATATTGCATCAGCATACAGTGCATTGAGTAAAAGATGCTGAAAAGCAAACAAGTTAATTTTTTTTAAATGGTTGGTTTATTTTGTTCTGGGTCACATATAGAGCATTAATTGCATTGTGCTGAGTATATTTCACTTCAGAATAGTAATTTGTCTTGGAAGAATAAATTAAGATAATTATATCTCATTAGAATAAAGTTTTACATTATTTTTTGTGTGTGAAAAAATAATTATTTAAATTATTATCTTGCATTTTTCAAACATCATTTCATGCAAAAATTCCTGGTCAGTTTTATATACAGACAATTTCTCTGTTCTTTGCTTTACAATACAATTCACTTCCAAGTATAATTCTTCTTAGAAATATAATTTGGTGACAAAATTTAGAAGAAACTCTAATCATTATATATTTTTACAGGTTTTTGTTGGAGAAATGTATCAATTGCCATGTTTTCTGAAGATCACTTGTTATCACTGTTTTAGTCAAATACAGCCAGCCCTTCTCTTTGAAATGCTTTATAACTCATTTCAGAAGATAATTCAATAATTCAGACCCAATAAGAATAACATTCCATACAATATCTTTAAAGCAGCCTCAAGATTTCTTATAATTATTAGTACTCTGTCTGTAAATGACGTCTTTACAATTTAGGCACTTAGGCATCACTAATGGAAATTCTTTTTCAAAAGAAATTAGTCTACTAACTTAGTGGGTTCTGATAGAGCCAAAGTAAGTATCTTGCACAGAATTTTGCTTACACTATAAATGGCAGCTGCATACAGTTTTAAAAGTAGAATTGCTTTTATTTAGTGGAATTCTTTTTTATCTGAAGAAAACGTGCTTACAATACTGGGAACCATAGTTACTGACTCTCACTCAATGAAATGGCAGTTTTGAAAAATTTAGTACTAACAAAGTTTTATAGAAGTCAAGGTTTTTAACAGTTTGGCCTAAAGACCAATCCACAAACTATTTTTAATGGTTTCAAATATAAGGGAATTAACATGCCTTTAGTCATGTTCCATATTCCCGAGTACATTAATATTGGCAGCAATGAACCAAATGTGTGCATTTTATGCAATTTTTTGGTTTTATTTCTTTTTTGGGCAATGTATTTTTGAGCACAAATTGTTTAAAAAATAACTTTTAAGACACATTTTGCTGAAAGAGATAATGATGTACACTTTTAATGAAACATCTCAAATTTGAAAATTGTAACATAAAAATTTTTAGAAATTTCTGTGGAGTCTGATCTTACTTTTTTATGCTATTTTCAGACTGCAATTCTGTTGCTGCGCATTGATGACATAGTTTCAGGCACCAAGAAACACTCTGGTGATGGTGCATCATCTTCAAAACCTGTGGAAGAACCAGCTCAGCCAGCTGGTGGGGATGGGGATTGAAGAGATGGTTGTTTTGTAGAGATATTTTTATTTTATTTTCATCACATAAAAAGCAGAAGTAAAGTTTGCAAAAGTCTGGAGCAGAAGTTTTTTTTTTTAATTTAAATTTTTTGTCATCTTCAACTGACTTAATGCAACTTATTCCGAATGAGTGTTATGATTTGTCCAATATTTTCTTCCCTTTTACCCACCACCCCAACCCCATTGCTGGTAATGAAATCTGATGGTCACACTTTAAGTCTGTTTATGCATCATTTAAATTCTTGTATCAGTTTGAGAACCAGAATAAAGTTTTGCCTTTGGTTTCTTTGAAAGAAAAAATATTCCAGTATCTTCTGAGATCAGACTTAATAAATGTTTGAAGAGTTTTTCTTCACCTCAAATAATATAAGGAAGTCATTTTATACTGCTACTAAGGATTTTTTAACTTTGCAATGTTTATATTAAGTTAATTGAAATTTCAAGTTAAAGATTGTGCTCTTTGTTTTCATTGTCTCAAAAGACTAATGATATTACCAACTGCTTTAAAAGAAACTATACTTCCACCCAGTAATTGTGTTTATATTTGAATGCTTGTATGTAGATGTCAGTATGCAAGGTATAACCCCCCAAATTCCTGGACATTCGTTCCCATTTGAAAACGTTTTTGCCAGTGTTGCAGACAATTAATTGTTAAGTGTTTTAGGGGAATTCAGAATTTTTTCCTTAGACTCTTTCACAAATGATTTCTTTTTTTTTTTTTTAAATTAGCATAAGAGCAGGAAAAAAGTATGACTAATTGAACAAAATATTGTTATTGTTTGAGTTTTAAAAAAAAAAATGTATTGCATCACAACCATTGGATGCCATGTTTGTATGTGTTTCCAATTTATGTATAAGCCAAATTTGGCAAGCCAGAACAGGTCTGAATGCAGTGTGCACCTTGACAAAATAAGTTAGAATATGCAAAACTGTTGAATTATTAAAAACAGTTGGATTGGTACATGAAAGGAATGCCTTAAATATCTCTAGTAAAATGTTTTATTCTGTACTGGAATTTATGTGACTTTTTCAAACTCACTCGTATCAAATAAAAAATGTTCCTTCATATTATATGGTAGGCTCTTGACAGTGACATAACTTGCACACAAGCAAATCATTCGCTTAGTCCTATACCATTATGTGTATAATGAGTGATTTAAACTGAGAGGCACAATTGGTACAGATATCAGTGCAGACATAGTAGAATTTGGTATTATACATTTTCTCCCTTTTCCAAGTCCCTAAACCTTGTAGATCATGGCAATTATAAGTTTTCAGCCAAGGATCACTTTCTTATTTTTAAAGCTAAATAATTATAATAATAGATGTGCAGTTTTTAAAATCACACACTTGTTTATACTAGTTGTACAGTGGTGATGCAAGTACTGCAGACGCTATCTCAAAGTAACATAGTAATATAAACAATTCTAATGCTGTCTTCTTTTTACTTTTATTATTGTTTCATTTCATTAATTGCTATTGCTTTATATGTCTATAATTTATTACATCATAACTTATCAATAGCACTTCAGAAAAACAAACTTTGCACAATATGCTGTGTGTAAAGACTACCTGTGCATTCGAATTCACGGCCGCTGTTGGTCAGATTATCATTCCAAGAAGGAATTTTGACGATAAAGTGTTTCACACGTTGAGTGACTAACTGATTTCACGTAGAAAATTTTAAAAAATCTTTTTTTTTAAATAGACGTTATTTTGCTTAGGGAGCTCGGGTTAGGGGTATGTTACGTACAGGCATATAAGTGCTCAAAGGGTTAATGTATACATCATTTACAAAAGTAGACAGAAGGCTGTTGTGATAAATTGTGTTCTTAAGATCTAACACAATCTGTAATTTCTGTTTCACAGTTAATAAAACTACAAAATCCGTTTTTTATTGTTAGGTTTCATAATTTATGCTCTAAGCTGTGTGCATGCCAATACTAATTGTGAATAAATTCATGTTTAAAATAAAACGTTTTCAAAATTACCTACTGTTGTTTTGTTTGACCATCAATAAAGTATTTATTATTTGCTTGATATAGTTTACTTTTTATGAAGATGAAGCAGACAATTTGTTGCATGTTTGCAATTTTCTGGTTTCCCAAGCATCTCTCATGAGAGGCATGAGATCATAAATTTGATTTATTCTGTTGAGAATATATGAACCTTTTAGATTAATTTGATATATAGAGGCACCAGAGATTTCACACGCACTTTTATTAACCAAATGTATTTTTTCAACAAAATAATTAATGAGGTAAACAGGGGGAATAAAGTAATGTTTGATTTATAGGGGAGGACCCCCGCCTGTATATTGTTCTGATGGCTGCTTTTAAAAAAAAAAATTATCCCAGGAATGCCATCTGGTAAAAATGAGCGAGGTATAAAGGCATTAAGTTGAATCAATTTGCACAAACCCTTTGAGAAATATGTGGTGCCAGTCATGGCGCAGAAAATTTATAGAGGCTGTAAATAGACCAAGGGGTGCGATACAGATTAGCAACCAAAAGTTCTTCCTGTGACTACTAAGTTCTGTATTTACAATATATTTATTTTTAGATTAGAATCATAACCTATATGTTTATTTTGGCTCTTATTATTTACACAATTTTTGGCTTTAATTTTTATCTATTTCTTAACCTGGAAAATATCTAAAACCGAACAATCAGCACAAAAAATTATTTCCTTTTTGTACTCGTTAAGTTTACAGAGGGAATACTTTAGATAAGAGTAAGTCTCAGTATCAGCTCAGGAAGTTTTATTTTAATCTTATTCAATGATATGTGAAGAGACACAAATTATGCCTGAGTTCATGCTTTGAAAACAATTTCGGTTTTTGTCAGCAGCTGACATTGATTTTTCACAGCTGTCGTGGGCTGCTTGGTAGGTCAAAGAAGAGTGCATTTAATTTTTGCTTCAAGAGAATTGTACTCTTGAGTAGAGAATTCTGCACATAATTTTACACATTTGACATTTAAAAATACATTTAATTCTAAGGTGACTGGGCTTTTTGTTTAGGTGCAGCACTTACTAACTTGATATATACTCACATAGAACACTTGCAACCATTAGGCTATCAGAATTGCAATAAACAAACTTTGCCATGATGAGCTGGTCAAGAGTGTACCCTAATTTGCATTGATCATGAAAAAGCATTAATGTTCCTATTCAAGTTGATAAGTTTTGCTGTATTTCTCTGCATCGTCATGACTAAGACTGATGTGATGTTGCCTAATGTTTCTCTGTATTGTTGTGTCCAAGACTGACTGTTGGTAGTGTTGTGTAATGATTTTCTGCATTGTATATACGGCTGACTTGTGCAATGATGATTTTTTTGCTTTATGACTGTTCTACAGTTGCGTAATTCATATCTGCCATCCTTCATGAATTTGTGGTGAATTTCTATACATTTGGTAATAATTCACACTTATCCAATTTTCCATAACATCGATTCCAAACAATTACAAAATGAATTTGATATTGAAGTTTTTCAGGGCTGTAAAAATAGTCAATTATCATTCCTTGAAACTTTAGAACTTTGGGAATAATTACTTGCATTTATTTTTAATGTCCTTTTGAATGACGTTTGAATGTTGCTTTCCAGTGGAATGCATGTTTGATACTAAGGGAAGTACTGTAGAATATGAAGAATAGTTCTTTTAAATTGTACTATAATTTTAGACATGGGAATTGTACAAAGCATATTTTCTATCCTTGGACCACTGCTATATCACCCTCGCGATACTCGGTACAAGCCAGCACAAAAAAAAAAATTGATTTTTTTTTTAAACATTAAAAAACAAACTTGGCATTGTTTGAGCAAGAAAGCGATCAGTATCGGAGTACAATGAATCAAACAGCAAAGAACCTAACCAGAATTTTAATACCCATCCATGTGCTCTCCTACATGTCAGAATGTGTGTGTGGAGGGGGGGCGGGGGGCATACTGCACGGACATCTAGCCGTGCAGGAGGCAATTGACAGCAAATCGCACTATAAAAAGAATTGGCACTGGTTGGACAAACTGACATCTGACAGGACAAATACTAATAGTCACAATGTGGAACTTTCTCTTGAGTCTACATCTGCACTCCTTATAGTATTTTTTATGTCATATTGTAAGTAAAAAAAAACTGAGGACAGGCTAGAAATTGCTGATGCAATCCAAACAGTTCTAACTGGACGAGTAGCTATTCTGACAAATAGTCTCACAATTGTTCATAACAAATTTATCCAATGAGGATGTACCGAAAGTTTCTTTGTTAATCACTTTAAATTTGAACATAACTTCAGTACGATCATAAATGTGATCGTTAGCTTGTAAGAAGCAGGCCTTTTCTTCCTTAGCTTCAGGCAACAGAGATTACTTTGTATCCTACTTGTTCACAGTGTGTGAATCCAGCGCTGTTAACCTATCAGTAAAACGTGTTGCTGTAAGTTGATTCCTGTGAATTCCGTTCGAGAACCAATATGGCGGAAATTTGTGGCCTGAGTTTGGTCTCGAAAATTCATTATTTTATTAGATTATTTTGAACAGTGTGCATGAATAGCACACATGAAAATTTGGAACATTCCTTCTGATGTGCTTGATAGCACATGTGAAATTCTAGATGATTCTCCATGATGTGCTTGAGAGCACATGTGAAATTCTAGATGATTCTTCATGATGTGCTTGCAAGCGCATCAAAGATTCTGGAACAGTTGTGTAACATGTCTAAAAAGGGCACATGGGACCTACAGAAATATTGTGCGACAGTAAATGTTTTGTCTTTAATGTTGTGGAAGAGAGGAAATGTTTACAGCGCTCGCATATCTGCAATTAAGAGAGATGAGTGGTGTCTCCTAGAGAATTGTTAATAACATAAATTAAGTTTCTCCATCATAGTTATGACTAAATAATAATCATAAACAGTAACTAGTGTGGCGTTACAGTATGGTTATCTGATACGTGTTTAATAGTAATAGATTTGGTGGAGAACGATCTCTTAATATCCGATCTGTATTTGATATGTCACAACAACATTACCACTGTAATTGATAATCCCCAGTGTGACTCAAAAGCTTGAAAAGGACAAGGTAAGAGGATTTAAGATGCAGCTATATTATGTTGCAACATCGTTAACAATAAAAGATAAGACTTTATTGTACCTTTGTGTACATCTGAAATTGCAGCCACCATTTGGAGCCCAACTTAGGGGACCAGTAGACCCTAGCTTCTTTGTCAATTCCCATGTCTGAATATAAACAAAATATAAGACTTCTGAAAACGATAGTCCTCTCAATCTTTTTGTATGCATGTGAAGCGTGGACACTGGCAGCAGAATACAAGCAAATGAGACACTACAGAACCATCCTTGGCATCTCATACAAAGATCATATCACAAACAAAGATGTGCGTAATACCATCAGACATGAAGCTGGTGAATACGAAGACCTCACCACCACTGTCAAAAAAATAAAGATGAAATGGTATGGCCATGTTAAAGCCAACAATCCTGCAGGGTAGCGTTATGGGTGGCAGACAGAAAAATATGGGCCGACAACACCACAGAATTGTCAGGGAAAAAATTGCAGTCACAGAGTTTGGTACATGACCGAGACAAGTGGAGGGAGCTGGTCAACCGTTCAGCAGCTCAGCTACCCAACGACCACATTATGTCAAGGAACGGATGATGATAATGTAAAGCAAACAATTTCAAAACAAATCATTAATTCTGACCACACCCGAATTTTAATGATTGAAACAGGTTTAAAGAATTATTTATATCATTGATATTAAATGAACTATTACTACTTTTAAAATTACTTTCTTTTGATAATAGTTATAGATTACCTTGAAAATATTTTAGAGTAAAATGCAGAAATATATATATATATTTATGAAACAAAGTTGCAAATTTAATGTAGCAATTTTTAAAACATGAAAACAACTGAAAATAATTGCTTTTTATTTTTTAAACTTGAGGCTACATTTTGTTTATAAAATGTTCTTAAAATATGTAATCTTAGTGTAAAAATTATAAAATGGCACAAATATTATTTTTCAATAATTTTTATCATTGGGCTTATTTATAACTGTTACATTATATTTTTATTGGCCATTCTAACATTATTGGTGGTACAAAACAAATGATTTTCTTAACTGGGTGACACTAGTAATATTCACTGCCCTCCAAATGTAAAATTTCAAAATTCTCCCTACTCAATTATGGTTAGGGCTGGCAGATCTGATAATGACGCTCGTCCATGCAGTGTTTCTCAACATTGTCATGTCTAAGGCAGTTCTAATGTGCACTGATGTTTTTCTCCATTGTCATGTCTAAGGCAGTTCTAATGTGCACTGATGTTTTTCTCCATTGTCATGTCTAAGGCAGTTCTAATGTGCACTGATGTTTTTCTCCATTGTCATGTCTAAGGCAGTTCTAATGTGTACTGATGTTTTTCTCCATTATCATGTCTAAGGCTATTCTAATGTGTACTGATGTTTTCTGCATTATTATGTCTAAGGCTGTTTAATGTCTGATGTTTTTCTGTATTGTTCATGTCTAAGGCTGTTTAATGTGTCTGTTTTTCTGAATTGTCATGTTTAAGTCTGTTCTGATGTGTCTGAGTTTTTCCTGCATTGTTATGTCTACGGCTGTTTAATGTATCTGATGTTTTTCTGTATTATCATGTTTAAGTCTGTTTAATGTGTCTGAGGTTTTTCTGTATTATCATGTTTAAGGTTGACTTATAAGATGCTTCTCTGCATTGTATTAATTCTAAGGCTGAACCTTCTAACGTTCATGTCCCAGTGTCTGACTTTATGTTGTGTGTTTCTGTCAATGGTGACGATTTCATGTGTTTATTTTTATGTACGTTCATGTCGGAGTCTCGTCCTGATGTAATTGTCCACATCATTTTGTGTATCTGTCCGTGCTGACGTCTTGTCTTGGACGTTCCGAATGTTTTTGTCCAGGCTGAAGTCTTTGACGTCCTGAATGCTCCTGTCCATGCTAATGACTTGGTTGTATTTTATTTAATATCTCGAGTGTTTTTATTCCTGCTGACGTCTTTTGCTTTTATTTAATATCCCGAATGTTTGTGCTGACATATCTTTTGCCTTTTATTTAATATCCCGAATGTTTCTGTTCATGTTCATATCTTATTTGTCTTTTATTTAATGCCTCAAATCCTTCTGTCCAATATGGCGTTTTGTCTTGTATTTAACTTCCTGAATGTTCGTGTCCAAGATGGCACCTTGTATTTAACGTCCTGAATGTTTCTGTCCAAATGACCTAGTCTTTTAATTAACGTAACGAATGTTTCTATTAAAGTCGAGGTTTCATTGTTGAACTGTTCTTGATCAGCTGATGTTTCTGACCACTTTGTCACACGTATCTCAGTTCAAACTGTTTTTTTCCCCTTTATATATGATAATTTCTTTATTCATTCTCTTAGTATTTCCGTTCTTTGCGATTTGCCCTGTTTCTGTCGATGCCGAATTTCTATATTTGGCCTCTTTTTTTTTTTGTCACGTGAACTTGCAGCTATACATGTATATGATCTTAACTATTTACCCGCATTTCACAATACGTTTTGCACTTTCTCAGTTCCTTTAGGGTACACTTCCGGTTATATGTGTTCGTGTGCATATACTCAAAACTCAAATTAAGAAAAAAGGAACTCGCTTTAAATCTCAAAACTCAAATTAATTAAAAAAGGAACTCGCTTTAATACTCAAAAGCGCTCTATAAAAGGTAGAGTACAGTACACTGGCCAGAAATAGAGCTCTACTAAATTAATCCTCGGGGTTTAATATATTTGAAATTATGGATGACAACAGGCAATGTTTCAGTACTGTTATATAGGCTTTATGTAGATTATAAGTTCATCTTTATTTTGCATTCTCCGGGAGCAGACAGTCTGTATTCTGTTGATCAGTTTGGGGAATAACAAAACAACTGTGCTCAATGTGCGGTGTTGTTTTATTCCTCCCAAAACAATCGAGAACGGTCATTTCAAAGCACTGAAACAATAATGATGAGCAAAATGTTGATGGAGTTTTGTTTAGTTTTTTTCTGGTCAATTCCTGCATCCTCCTATTTGGAGGAATTTTTGGTGTCGAGCATGCTGCGTTTTAGAAGTGCACCGTCCCTTGGAGCGCGGCACTGTTAGGGGAGATAATTTTAATTAGTCGAAAAAGCTTGTAGCGATAGAGGCTATGTAGTTCACGCAAATGATGCACTTAGTTGCTGAGGCAGGTTGAAAGGTCGATCAGCGTTTTCGTCACAACTCTTGGATCACTGAGAGAGAGAGAGAGGTAATTAGCACTCTATAAGGGGAGGACAATCTCATTATAGATGTCACGTCGGACATGCTCGAAATTTAAAGAATATATTACACATTTCAGACAAAAGAAATGTATAGTGTACAGTTTATTCTGAACTTTATCTAGAAGCATTTGAAACTGAGAAGCCTGATGTGCAGAAATTCAGCCTTCATCACGATATATATATATTTTTTAAAAGTGCATCCGCTGTAGCTAACTTTTATGTCAAGAACGTTCATGAATAATATTGCCCTGTATCGTCACGTGGTCGACAAGAAAAAAACTTCGTGTTCAACGGACAGTTGGTTATTGCACAAATTAAGGTCATAGAAGTTGAAAGTTCCTGATAGACTCGTGTATTGTCAATACTGTTTCGTGTCTAAAGACAGACGAGTGTATTGTCAATACTGTTTCGTGTCTAAAGACAGACTCGTGTATTGTCAATACTGCTTCGTGTCTAAAGACAGACGAGTGTATTGTCATTACTGTTTCGTGTCTAAAGACAGACTCGTGTATTGTTAATACTGCTTCGCGTCTAAAGACAGACGAGTGTATTGTCATTACTGTTTCGTGTCTAAAGACAGACGAGTGTATTGTCATTACTGTTTCGTGTCTAAAGACAGACGAGTGTATTGTCATTACTGTTTCGTGTCTAAAGACAGACGAGTGTATTGTCATTACTGTTTCGTGTCTAAAGACAGACGAGTGTATTGTCATTACTGTTTCGTGTCTAAAGACAGACTCGTATATTGACAATATCTCTTCATATCCAAAGACAGACTCGTGCATTGACAGCATTACTCTCAGTCTCAAAGAAAGATCGATTCTTGATGTTTCCGCTTCATGTACATTTTAATTAAGAAAATTGAACATAGAAATTTTTCGTCTGAGACAAATTTGTTTGAAATTACCATTTCATTTCATTTCATATCATTCATCTTGTTTTGTTTGTTGGATATAAATACGTCATTTTGTGTTTCATCGACTTTACGAAAGGATTAGAACTCTCTCAGGTGGTGTGTGTGTGTGTGTGTGTGTGTGTGTGTGTGTGTGTGTGTGTGTGTGTGTGTGTGTGTGTGTGTGTGTATGTGTGTGTATGTGTGTGTGTGTATGTATGTGTGTGTGTGTGTGTGTGTGTGTGTGTGTGTGTGTGTTGGTACCTTGGTTCATTTTATTTGTTTGACAGGTGCGGATATCGGCTACCTTTTGGACTATTGTATGTTTAAAATACAGACATGTTATAACAAATACATTCACTTTTTTCCCCTGATCATTCAAATGTCATCGTCAATAAATATTGATTGAACAGCTCGACATTAGCACAGAATGAGTTAAATAGTGGACTTTATACTTGATCAAATTCTTTACTTGAATGCTATCCCACACCCACTAAATTTGTTTGTTGAAAAGGACGCTGATGATATGATGACAGACAGCGTACCCTTATTTTTCTGGCAGAGAATTACTGAAATCATGTTATTTTTATCCATAGAGAGTTTTATCCTGGCTAAGTGCATTCCTGAGGCAACAAACTCTGGTATCGGACGTGCTTTTAATAAAATCCATGGTTAAGAAATAGTTTACGAACTGGGCTATCTAGTGCGAGATTTAGAATACCTTTACATAAATTTGGCAGGTATCTAATTTTAAAATCTTTATCGGGCTTTGATGGAGTACTTTACTAGCAGTATGGGGGCAGGATGGAAAGCACAGGCCAAGCTCTAGATCTCTTGGCAACGAGAGCTGAAATTAACAATGCTGATAACCGCTTTTGGCTGTCCTTTGGTTAATAAGCAAACACGAGCAAGTGTTTTTTAATGGTTTGAACGGAACAGAATATGTAGAGGTCATATGGCATGCCTTTACGGCCAGTTTTAATATATGTTTACGTAGAGGTCATATGGCATGCCTTTAGGCCAGTTTTAATGTGTGGTTACGTAGAGGTCATATGGCATGCCTTTACGGCCAATTTTAATGTATGGTTACGTAGAGATTATATGACATGCCTTTATGGCAAGTTTTTAATGGACCTGGTTTACATGGTCGGACCTATAATCAGTCTCTTGTACTTTCATTGAGGTGTACTGACTGACCACTTAAAATCTAATTACAAACAATTCCTGATCTTGGTCTGTAAAACAAGTGTATTAACTTAATTGCTCGTGATGTTAGTAACAAGTGTATTGATTTAATCGATCATGGTTAAAATGGCTACAAGAATATTGACATGACGGTTCATTATCTAAGTAGTATATGCACTGATTTAACTATTCATACTTAAAAACAACCTATTTCTAGCCATTCTTTTGTTAGATAATTACACGTAAATTACTCTCTGTTTAAAGAACAGCTTGTCTTGATTACCAACTCATTGTCAACAATAGCTTGTATCCTTATCTATCCACTTTGGGATTCCAACGCCACCTTAGTTATCAATTCAGGTGAGTACTAATTGGTCTAATTACTTATGGTAAAACTTGCTTGTTATTATAGTAAGCAGTGATTGTTTAAGGATGTGTACGTGTTGTCTGGAAACTATCTAATCTATTACTAAAATATTTTCTTAGGATTAATTATATTTAACCCACTCTTATTATGTCGAAATAATGACTTAGTAACACAACTACTGTGGACAGAAATTTATATGTCCACTTGTTAATTTAGCAACTCAATTATCACTCTCATATCTGAAGGTAAGCCAGTTAATTCTGTGAGGAGATGTTTAGGCTTGATATTGAATAAGGGATGACTGACTCTTGCAGATCCCATCCTGTAACTCCATGACTGACTCATGTTGTGACAAGAAGTGCATGCGCAATCAGAATCACCCGAGAACTTAACAGCTACCATCTATCACAAGTTGACCCAACTGGCCAGCAGACCTGCTGGGGCATAAATGTCATACTGTCACTCGACCAGAAACATGTCACAGTCACCTACTTGAGATAAGTTGGCTTCAACCAACTGCCAAAGACTATCACACATCAGAAAGAGAGCTTTTACCCTCATGATTAAGTGATATCCTTCTTATTTAGCTTTCCCCAATTATTACCTAATACTACATATTAAATTTATATCTTAAACCTTACTTCTCTGTCCTAGTTAATTTGTGTAGTATTGTACGAACGTCAGAGTAAGGGGACATAACTCTGGGGGCTCGTTAATTAGCCACTCTCCTCTTTCCGTTTATTTCTACGTTGTTCAGTAACTCTTACAACAATTGATTGTACTTAAGTGTGTGAGTGAGACTGTGTATGTTGCCGCATAGTTGGATGCTCCAAACCATAAGTAAAGAGACTTATGCAAACGACCCAAACACCATGTCACATTATCTAAACAATTCCGGATCAAGTGTATATATGTCTAAACAAATCCAATGTGTGCATATCTTGACTATATCAATAAGTTTATATCTAAAGCATAAATGATCTAAGTAAGTGCATGTGCGCAGACCAAAGCAGCAATTCTGAAGTAACTACGGATTTATGTTTTAATCTGAATCTCTTGCTTCACTTAATTTTAAGTGACATATACTGCTCTAACCATTCAGTCTGTCACATGCACTGATCTAACTATTCATAGTCTAAGTGCTGATCTAACCTTACATTGATATGAAATGGTGATGGGGATGATGACTACTGATCTTAACTCGTGTGCTATTTTCTGTAACGGTGCTTGATCATATTACCCCAGAATTTCCTATGCTCTGGTAAAAATATTGACATAACTGTCACTCGCAGCCGTGAACTTAACAACAGGGCATTTTTTCCTTTTCTCTGACAGCCATTTAGTTTTTTTTTCAAGATTCTTTTAATGAGTTCATGGCTCGGGTAGATGGGAAGCGTAATTGGTCCAGTGTGTTACTGCTGAGGCATTTTAATCCGCATGATTGTTGAAGGAGAAGCAATTTCATTTTTCATGGCTGTCATTCAAGTATGCGCAATAGGCCGAATATGTTGAATAGCATCCACAAATATCATAAATAAAAATAAATAAATAAGCATTGAAATGTCCTTCACTTTCCATGTTGTCCACTGACACACATCGTGTTGTTAATAAAGTGAGTTGTGCATTGTGTTCATCAGATGTTGCTAATAAGTTCTCCATTGTTTTCATCATAAGTTGCTAATAAGTTATAGAGTGTGTTCCTCTGATTTTTACTAATAATGAGTTCATCTGTTGTTAATAAAGAGCTCTGCAGTGTGTCCATCTAGTGCTGTTAATAATGAGCTATGTATCGTTTCATCAGTTGTTGCTAATAATAAGTTTGACATTGCATTCATCAAGTTTTATTAATAATAAGTTATGTCTTGTGTTCATTTGGTGTTCCTAATAATAGGTTCGGCTTTGTTTCATCTATTGCTGGTATGTAGTATTTGATTTGTATCGGAGAGATTGGAATAAATACGTCATACTTGACTTGTATGGGAGAGATTGGGATAAATACGTCATATTTGACTTGGAGAGATTGGGATAAATACGTCATATTTGACTATACGTCATATACACCAGTCTGCGCCTTACTGTGCACGGGGTTTTGACAGCCTTGAAGTAAAAGAGAGGAGCCGGGGAGGCCGGAACGGAGACGATTCTGACAGATGCGGACATCAAATATGCAATGCAGGAATGCATTATACCACGATATCCAAAGAGATTATAGCAAACTGTGGCAGTTAGGATTACAGGATTAGCGTGATGGGGCGAATGTAACTTTCATGAAAAAAGAATGTCAGCCATAAAAGTAGCGGTTAAACAGGCTGCACAAAATAGAAGAATATCAACTTGAGCACAACAGCATTCGCAGGTTAATACTTCTTAATCCTAACAAATCAACATCAAGACCACATGAATCAATCCTGTACTACGTCATTCGCAGGTTAATACTTCTTAATCCTAACAAATCAACATCAAGACCACATGAATCAATCCTGTACTACGTCATTCGCAGGTTAATACTTCTTATGTAATGTTTATTGTTGCTCTTTTGGTCATTAATCTAGACAACAACTACAGAATCCACAACTTTCCTGACCTTACTTAAAATATATGTTAAGGTTAGTTATATTTGTAAATACTTAAGGTTTTTGTGGTCATCTTTCGGTTGTGTGAATTTGTTACTGAGAAAGTGTATACGCTTCGAGCCGTTCGTTAGTACAATCTCCCCCCCCCCAAAAAAAAAGAAAATAAATAAATAAATAAATAAATTTAAAAAATATTGGTATTTAAAAGTAAGATGGGATCATCAAAAAGATAAGTTAAGGGAGACAATCGGATTAGAAATGTCGCATCCATCAGAGATGGCTTTCCTTGTCCATGTTTGTCTTGTATACTTGTACATGTATTTGTCTTGTATCCTTGTCCATGTTTGTCTTGTATACTTGTACATGTATTTGCAGTACAGGGCGCCTTTAACTACCATTAATAATCAAGATATAACTCTGATAAAGGGTTGTCAGTTGTAAAATTGTACATGTATTTAACTTTAAGCTTTAATAATCAAGATATGACTGATATACGGTTGTCAGTTGTAGGTTTTCTTTTTTATCAGCGAAATTAAAAGAGCATACTTAAACACTCTGTAGAGGATTTTTCAGTTACAAAGCAGACAACCGCTGTCTCTTGAGGTCTGGCTCCGATAAAATTCGATTAAGAAGCGAAGGGTGCATCACATTGACAGTCACATTGATTGATTGAAAATGTTCAAATCAAAATTTAATGCCTCTTTTAATTTTCTTCAGCTTTTTGTACATCCACGCACCGGACAGTGTGTTCCAGCCTTCTATTCTTGGTTTATAGCTTAAAACAACATACAGTGTGTTCCAGTTGTCGGTTCTTGGTTTACAATCTTAAAACAATATACAGTGTGTTCCAGTTGTCTATTCTTGGTTTATAGCTTAAAACAACATACAATGTGTTCCAGTCGTCGGTTCTTGGTTTACAATCTTAAAACAATATACAGTGTGTTCCAGTTGTCTATTCTTGGTTTATAGCTTAAAACAACACACAGTGTGTTCCAGTTGTCTATTCTTGGTTTATAGCTTAAAACAACATACAGTGTGTTCCAGTTGTCTATTCTTGGTTTATAGCTTAAAACAACATACAGTGTGTTCCAGTTGTCTATTCTTGGTTTATAGCTTAAAACAACATACAGTGTGTTCCAGTTGTCTATTCTTGGTTTATAGCTTAAAACAACATACAGTGTGTTCCAGTTGTCTATTCTTGGTTTATAGCTTAAAACAACATACAGTGTGTTCCAGTTGTCTATTCTTGGTTTATAGCTTAAAACAACATACAGTGTGTTCAAGTTGTCTATTCTTGGTTTATAGCTTAAAACAATATACAACGTGAGTGATTCGTTATAAGAATATAACGTGAACAATGAAAACCGGAAACTGACAACAATAAATTTATTTTTATAACAGTTATCGCAGAACGCATGCTGTTTGGCCTATATGTTCAGGAAAGTCATGAACAAATAATGTCAGTTCAAAACTCTAAAATTAGCACTAAGAATCCCTAAATGTAAATGAATAGCAGAAACGGGATACACCTTATAAGCGTAATAATCGAAGAAAGAAAGATCAGCACTTGAAACGACCTAACACTCAACAAGAATCAATCAATGCACAGACATCAGTACTTCAAACGACCTAACACTCAACAAGAATCAATCAATGCACAGACATCAGTACTTCAAACGACCTAACATTCAACAAGAATCAATCAATGCACAGACATCAGTACTTCAAACGACCTAACACTCAACAAGTATCAATCAATGCACATCCAGAAACAATAGCAAATAACACATGAACACTACAGAAACTACACTATGACTCAACATTATTCATATCACACTTCCAAATTTAGCTCCTGATGTCATGACATGAAGACTTAACAGACCCTACTGGAATTCACCAATTGCATTAAGCGTGCAAAAGCAGCCTTGCGTACATATTAAAGCTGCTTTCCTAAATCACATGACAGAAAACTACCAGATTGGCATATTTACTGTTCCCTGAGTCCATAAATAGAAAACGGGGATTATATATCTCTATAATTATTTTAGTACTAGTGTCCAACTCTTGCCAACACACTATATTAACTGAAGAAAGATGCTAAAAAAATTGACCGACTCTAAGCCTTTACCAAACCATAGGAAGCTAGTGATAAGGAACGAGCTAGTCCAACTATATATAAATTTATTTACTATTTGTGTTCTGCTTGGACTATACAAATTTATTTACTATTTGTATTCTGCTTGGAACTATATATATTTATTTACTATTTGTGTTCTGCTTGGCACTATATATATTTATTTACTATTTGTGTTCTGCTTGGAACTATATATATTTATTTACTATTTGTGTTCTGCTTGGAATTATATATATTTATTTACTATTTGTGTTCTGCTTGGAACTATATATATTTATTTACTATTAGTGTTCTGCTTGGAACTATATATATTTATTTACTATTATTGTTCTGCTTGGAACTATATATATTTATTTACTATTATTCTTCTGCTTGGAACTATATATATTTATTTACTATTAGTGTTCTGCTTGGAACTATATATATTTATTTACTATTATTCTTCTGCGTTGACTATACCATTTATATTTATTTACTATTATTGTTCTGCGTGGACTATACTATATATATATTTATTTACTATTATTGTTCTTCTTGGAACAAAGCTAGGTGTAAGTGACAAGGCCACCAGGCCTAGTTTTAATTGTGTTTGGTTCCAAATTAGTGACACATTTCCCACTCTAAGATTTACGTGTCTCACTAGACAACACTTCAAATTTCTTGCCTTGGGAGTTGGTCAATACTGTGCCTGTAGTTAACATTCTAGATTCTCTCACCTGTAGTTAACATTCTAGATTTTCTCACCTCTAGTTAACATTCTAGATTCTCTCACCTCTAGTTAACATTCTAGATTCTCTCACCTGTAGTTAACATTCTAGATTCTCTCACCTGTAGTTAACATTCTAGATTATCTCACCTGTAGTTAACATTCTAGATTATCTCACCTGTAGTTAACATTCTAGATTCTCTCACCTCTAGTTAACATTCTAGATTCTCTCACCTGTAGTTAACATTCTAGATTCTCTCACCTGTAGTTAACATTCTAGATTCTCTCACCTGTAAACATTCTAGATTATCTCACCTGTAGTTAACATTCTAGATTTTCTCACCTGTAGTTAACATTATAGATTTTCTCACCTGTAGTTAACATTATAGATTTTCTCACCTGTAGTTAACATTCTAGATTTTCTCACCTGTAGTTAACATTATAGATTTTCTCACCTGTAGTTAACATTCTAGATTTTCTCACCTGTAGTTAACATTATAGATTTTCTCACCTGTAGTTAACATTCTAGATTTTCTCACCTGTAGTTAACATTATAGATTTTCTCACCTGTAGTTAACATTCTAGATTTTCTCACCTGTAGTTAACATTCTAGATTTTCTCACCTGTAGTTGACATTCTAGATTCTCTCACCTGTTGGAAGATAAACTTTAATAAGTTCAGTATTTGGGGTGGGTGATGGTGTTACAAACTTACACTCACCGTGGAAATCACACTATAAACACCTAAGGAACACCATTTTATTCATATAAACATCACACTGGTTAGATAATGATCTTGGGATATTCTTTATTTAAAACCCACATTATAGTGAATGTACTGTTCACATAAGTATTCCAGAGTATTCCATTTTTATACAACAGTGGAATACCCCCATGCTGTTCATCACTCTTTTACTACAAACAACACTGGAATACCCCCATGCTGTTCATCACTCTTTTACTACAAACAACACTGGAATACCCCCATGCTGTTCATCACTCTTTTACTACAAACAACACTGGACAAGCCACGCACTAATATGCACATGGTGAGTCACATGTTATTATTTTTGATAGCACAATGAAGATCAAGCCTCAAATGCATGATATAATTAAGGAAAAAGCAAAGCTTCTAATTCCATTCTTCTTAACGAGTTTCTTTCTCAACTCTCCTTTAGATACCCACCCCTCCTTAGTTACATCACGCACGTTCGCAAAATCATTGTTGGAAATAGCTGCCCATGTTCACATAACCGTTTAAGGAATATATATTGTTGCCATTAACGTTATAGGAACATTCTACATCTATATAAATATCCTAGGGACAATTCTCGTTCACATAACGATTTTAGGAACAGCATGTTGTGACCGTAACATATTAGAAATGTTTTGACCTACACATCTTGACATTAAACATCGTATGACGCGCACGTGTGGACAGAAACATCGTATGACGCGCATGTGTGGACAGAAACATCGTATGACGCGCATGTGTGGACAGAAACATCGTATGACGCACACGCGTAGACAGAAACATCCTTTGATCTACAGATGCTGGCAGAAACATCCTATGATCTACACATCCCTGTTGTCAGGACTAAGTTCTTGTAAACTTTGGTCAGTCCTGGTGAACATTCCTGTTCACGCTAGCTAGTTTAAACGGGTGTCACATTTTATGGACATATTGTGCGTTTCCACCCATTCTTTCGTTTCTGGTCCACCGCTCATTGTAACATTTTTCTTGCGATTGTACATCAGTTTTCTGACAGCCTTAATGCGAACAATAAATAATACTTTAGCGAACTGCTGCATACCAGTAAACAAAGGTGTCTATTTCATATTCTCGCCAAGAAATGTAGGACTAAGAAATGCACATTACAACATGATCCTGCTGTTTTTACAGGAATCCCGCTCAGAAGATAAAGGTTGTTTGAAACATTATAAACCAGATGAAATTTACAAAAGAAAATAATGATCAAATATGCATTACAAGATTTCATTAGTCAGTTTACTGAAGATGTGAATAAGATTAAATTTAGAAAAGAAGCCGAAGGAAAAAAACCCAAACAATATAAATGACTGGATAAAAGTTACATTTGATCAGTAAATATTTTGTGGCCATTGCTGTAACTGTCTCAAGTTATCTCCCATTTTATTACAGTAAACTAGGTTTTGCATCTCGTTACGTCATCGAAAGTTTCAGATTCTCATCATGCAGGCTAAGCCATTTTCTAAGGTCTGTGGTGTGCTGTTGCTTTCTTCGGAGTTTTCTAATTAAGACGTAAAGTCATACATTTGCTTGTCATTTGGTCAATTAAGACGTAAAGTCATACATTTGCTGTCATTTCCTATTGGTGACTCACAAGGCACTGTCATCAAGAACTGAACGTAAAAGTAGTTGATATGAACGCTAGGCATTTATGATCAGCAGTTCATATTAACTTTCTTTCTTATTCTTACGGGAAAATGACGTCATTGTGGTTTATAACCAGTAAAACCAGAAGATTTAGGTAAAACAAGGAAAGGCTGCCTTAGTCCCTGTAAAATATAATCAGGGAACAAATGCTAACTTTCCAGTTTATTCATCTTTAACTCCATTCTCTCTTATATTCAAGTCTCAACTTACAGTTTCCTACAACATTATTTATACACGTACATAGCATAACAAATACAGACGATCAATTTTATGAGTGCATTTACTAGAAACAATGTCAAGTGTTTAGCGTACTATATGCAAGCATCTGAGTTTAAATTGTATAAATAATAGTCTACTCACGCAATACATCTATATATAGTATAACATATCAATAGCAAAAAGTCCATTCTCTCTCAATCAGTCAGTTAACTCACCATTAAGCTAACAGCCACCTTTCATGACTGGACTTCTTGCCACACCAAATTCAAAGTGATTAGACAATAGAATTCTCTATAGCAAGTAAAGTTTTGATCTCAGCCCATTGGCTGGTCTCATTCTCGTAAATCTTAACCATTGGATAATAAAACTACTCATCCAGTTGGAACTGGTTTGGAATGCATCCGCAATCTCTAGCATATTCTCAACTTGAGTTGTTTACTTCAACTCTGACACTTACACAAATACCATCATAAGGAGTGCCTAATGTTGGTTCACTTCAACAATTTAACACTTTATATAATAATTAAGACTCGAAGAGATAGACAAATTTACTCTGCCACAGAACTATGGTGTAACGGCCGTACTGTACTGTAACATCAGTACTATTGTGCAAATTCGGGACTCTGGACTACCAATGGAACTTTGGTGCAACGGTAGAAATTCTGATGTAATGGTAGAATTCTGGCATAACGGTAGAACTTTGTAGTGACATCGTAGCAAGACATGCCCAGTAGCCTTAGTCATCTAGCGTGCAGATCTGTTCATTTATCAATTTTCACCATGGTTGTATCTATACCGCTACAATTTTACAGCGATTCAGCTTTGAGCAGGCGTGTCAGCTTTGTGCTAAACATTTGTACTGATTTAATTGGACATGATTTACAGCTTGTGGCACCTCTCTGTGTATCCTTCACTCGCTATGATTATTATTTATTAATTCCTAATGCACAATTTATTACAAGTGATCAAGAATCTTAATTTATAGTTATTAATAATTCTCCCACAAGACCAACACTGTCTCACTTGACGGATTAAAAGGGTGACGTCAAACTCTAGTCTTTACACAATAATAAGACAGATGTTTTTCTTTCGCAAAATGATTCTGCAGGTGGTGGTGGTAATGTTGGTGTTGGTGACGGTAGTAATAGTAGTAAAAGAAGCAGTAGCAGTAGATCAGTAAGCTGTGGGTTCTAAAAGGAAATAGCCAAAGGACAGGTTAAGACCAGCACAAAGACTAAATAACGGAGCAAAGGTTATACTAAGACTTCTTTGCTTGCAAGCAAGCACATGGTGATTAGAGTCAATTTATAGACGTCTATAATCTCTCAATGGAAACATTGTGTGTTGACTCTGTTTACTCTACTAGACAAAAGAGAAGAATTACAGAATAACTGCATAAAGAAAATAATATTAAGCTAAGAATTGAAGGAAATATTATAATACAAAGATGATAAGGAAATAATATATAACAAAGGCGTCAAAGGAAACACTGTTGACAAAGACATCAAGAACATGTTGAGCAAAGAACTTTATAGAACATAAGGCAATTTTTAAAAGCAAAAATTACGAAAAGATATTGAGACTTTACAGAACAAAGAAAGAGACACCAAACGTTACAGAACGAACAGAGGAGACATCAGACGTTACAGAACGAGAAGAAGAGACATAAAAGAGAGAAGGAAACAGTTCAGAACAAAGATGGCTAGGAGACGTACAAAACGAAGACAGTGAGACATTACAAAACAGAGAGAAGGCATAAGATACTTCAGAACCGAGAAGATGACAATGCAGAACAAAGACAGTGAGACATTACAGAACAAAGATGTTGAGACATTACAGAAGAAAAAGAAACAGTGATACTACAGAACAAAGACGACAAGGAAAGATTACAGAACAAGGAGCGAAAGGGACATTGAGAATTACAGAACAAAGACAACAACAATAAGATTTCACAAAACAAAGACAAAAAGACTTTACATAATAAAGAGAGAATGAGACTAGACAAGGAAGAATGAGAGTCCTTACAAAATAGAGACAGCTTACCAAACAAAGCAACAAATCTCAAAGACTTTTCTAACATATCACACTCATGCATTTAGATTTTTTACTGTATAATATCAGAATATTCAAATACTGTTCAAATCTTTCTCTCTTACTCTCTCTCTCTCTCTCTCTCTCTCTCTCTCTCTCTCTCTCTCTCACACACACACACACACACACACACATCAGTCTAGACTATACTGACTCAATTAGTTTTTATAAGCGATGCTTTCATTGGTTAATTGATTCACGGCGCATCATACCCTTAGCCACCATGTCACTCGCTTTGTTTCGCGCGCACCGATAAACGCACACGTGCGCTCTCGGCTCGCGCACAAATGAATGTGTGACGCGAAACTGAAATGCTTGCTGTCGCGTGAGTTGTCAATTGCAAAGCGGCACGCGACACCTTCCAATTCTTAGAATTGAGAACGGCGGATGACAAGGAGTAGCAGTCAGAAGCAGCAAAAAAAAAATTTTTTTTTTTATTCTGCCAACTTTTTATTCCGGGTGACACAAATTTTGCGCGTCAAGACAAATGGAGATGTATTTTCATTCCCTCGTAGACAAGGAGGTAAAGAATCCTTGATGATGAAAATTTCGCAAGGAATCGCTGGTTTTAGGCTACTGTTGAACACCATTGGGGATTATATATGTGTTCTTGGAGTGTCATGAAACTTCTTTTTGATTTGTTTAATTGTGCCACTTTAGCAAACGACTTGAAAAAGAAAGGTAAGTATTAGCCTTTCTTTTCTTATTACTCGAATTATGTGGCAACAAAATGAAACAAGCAACATTTGATGTACGTATTTGTTGTTGCTTATTTGTGCAAGCGTTCTGTGTTTTTTCGGAGGTAGGGGTGGAGACTAATTATCATATCAGTCAGACAATATGATTTCATATTTGAATTGAAAGGAAACAAACATGTTTAAGTTCATCAGTTTATCTTTGAATTATATATCCACATATCATATTATGCTTCAGTAAATATTTCGTTTTTAGGATATTAATGAATCAGGCGCGGTTATGTTTTTACTCTGTACCGACAGTCAGTTACAGTTTGGACGGCCGCTCTTTAGCCAATCAGTAACAAGGGTCAGTTTGAAAGTGTGCTTCCATGGCAAGCAAGGAATTTCGGTTTAAAGTGTATGTGTTTCCACGACTAGCAATGCATTTCGGTTTGAAAGTGTGTGTGTTTTCACGACTAGCAATGAATTTCGGTTTGAAAGTGTGTGTGTTTTCACGACTAGCAATGAATTTCGGTTTGAAAGTGTGTGTGTTTTCACGACTAGCAATGAATTTCGGTTTGAAAGTGTGTGTGTTTTCACGACTAGCAATGAATTTCGGTTTGAAAGTGTGTGTGTTTCCACGACTAGCAATGAATTTCGGTTTGAAAGTGTGTGTGTTTCCACGACTAGCAATGAATTTCGGTTTGAAAGTGTGTGTGTTTCCACGACTAGCAATGAATTTCGGTTTGAAAGTCCGAATGATCATAGGCAATCAGGAATCGTCTCTAAGCGCAAGAGTCAAAGAGAAAAGCAATTCAGTTGGCTGAGGTCGAGCACTGCATGATTGCTGTAATGTTTTCTCTGTAGAATGGGTTTAGTCATTAGCTAGAATCATCCCGTCCCTCCTTTCTCATCATTTCTGAAAAATGAACTCTGCTTTGTATTAGCCTTAATTCACCTTCTTTGTATCAAAGAGACGGGTTGTGAGACCGTATTTCTATCATTTGTGGAGCGTTTTAAATATTTTCTTCAAGATATTTATTGGGTCAGATAAGGTGTTTAAATTGTAGCTTATGATAGAATTTAACAAGTCTCTCTTCCGAGCAAAGTCAATATATATATATATATGTAGTGACGTGTGGAGACTTTATCATTACCTTGCTCAAATCTCTACGGTCTTTATATTTGTAGTGACGTGTGGAGAGACTTTATCATTACCTTGCTCAAATCTCTACGGTCACGTGCTCCCTGTCAATACGCTCGCTCATAGCTTCGCGGGAAGAGTAAAGGGGACAGGAATTGACAAGGGAAGCAATTCGAATTGCAAATTCAAGGGAAGCAATTCGAAATGAGACCGACTGCATATGCTGCTGACCAAGTCACTGAATTTTCCAATTTTGGTTAATAAGATTATATGGTGTCACTAGAGTACACGAGGTGGTACCAATCAATTCCTCGCTCATACGGGTAAACGGTGAAACGCTAATAAACTCACAAGAATTACTAGTTAAATGTGCGAGGAGTGGTACTAAGAATAATTGTGCTAATAAAGGTACACGAAGTGCCCTACACAAACACTGAAATATCTAGAGACATGGCATTTAACACATGCACTCCATACTCACAAACACGTCATGACACCATACGGACAGACTGACACATGACGCTTAAAACACACACACACACACACACACACACACACACACACACACACACACACACACACACACACACACACATACACACACACGCCATGACATCACAATGACAGACGGACACATGACATGTAGCGCGCGCACACAAACACACACACACGCCAGAAGGACACATGACATGGAACACACATGATACCACAACGACAGACACATTGCTTCTAACTTGGTTGTATATGATAAAGTAACCTAGATAATCCTTGCCCTATTTCATAACTGTATGTCGTTAACTTTGGTAGAGAGGTAATGTTTTGTCTCCCAACAACAAAACAAGGACGCTTTCGATTTTCTCGGAATGCGAATCAAGACATTTATTTTTATGTTTCTGCTATAGGGTTCCACTGTAATTAGACGAAGACAGGTGAAGACCAACAAAAATGCGAAGGGTCGTTTGAATTTAATAATAGTGTGGCGAAAAAGCAGCCAAAATAAAATAATGAATTCAAATTTTGCATGATTTGTGATAGTAACTGTTTGCCTTAGCAGTCGCTTTGTTTCTACCAAAGTTTTCGTTATTTACATTCGCGCCATATATAACTTGGCTCCTCTGTTAAGTGCTCTCAGCTTAGAACTTAGAGAAATTTGACCGTTATTGCAATGGGGGAAAATACACAGATCTATCTATCTATCTATCTATCTATCTATCTATCTATTCTATTCTATTATGCCTGAGTATCAATCTATCTTTTTATCCTTACATCCATCCAACATTCTTCCTAACTGTCTGATTGCCTATTGTTTTCTTGCCTCTGTCTTTATTCTATTTCCGTACGGGTATTGCGAATTTAGTAAACGTTAAATGCACAGTTTAAATGAACAGTCGAAAAAAATAGAGAGCTTTAAGAAATAGTGTAGCTACAGAGATATATCTTGTTATATTTTCATCTTGTAATGATTTTTCTTGAAATGATTTGTATGTCTTGTTATGTCTTGTCATGTCTAGCTTTTTGCTTGTTGTTTGACAAAGAAGCAAAGCAAACACGAGCTGTTTCTCTCAGTTCTTGAGGTTTTTATTTTTTTATTTTGTACTTTTTAATTATTTTATTTTTTTTATAAGTAAATTGTGTTTCTCTCCTTTCTTATGGTTTTATTTTTTTAATTTAAAAAACTTTTAAAAATAAGAAATTGTTTCTCTCTGTTGTAATTTCTGTTTGAGTCATTTGGTTCTTTTTTTTATTAAGCTTGTTTTATGTTTGAGCTATTTTGTTGTGTTTTATTATACTATGGGTTTATGTTTGAGACATTTTGTTGTGTTTTATTATACTATGTTTTATGTTTGAGATGTTTGAGCTATTTTGTTGTGTTGTATTATACTCTTTTATGTTTGAGATATTTTTGTGTTTTATTATACTCTTTTATGTTTGAGATATATTTTTGTGTTTTATTATACTCTGTTTTATGTTTGAGATATATATATTTTTGTGTTTTATTATACTCTGTCTTATGTTTGAGATATATTTTTGTGTTTTATTATATTCTGTTTTATGTTTGAGATATATATTTTTGTGTTTTATTATACTCTGTTTTATGTTTGAGATATATTTTTGTGTTTTATTATACTCTGTTTTATGTTTGAGATATATTTTTGTGTTTTATTATATTCTGTTTTATGTTTTAACTACTAATTGTGCTTCTCCCAGTTTTTGTTTACATTTAGAAATACAGGAGGACGTCGATTATACGAACTAATTGTCTCAATCTCACGTCCACATAATGAAACATACCTGAGAATACCCATTTTAAACGAAAAAGTATATTTAGACCTACAATTAAATTAATGAGTGCAATGTTATTATTTATGTATTTTGAAATATGAAGAATTAAAAAAATAAACTGACTTAAGAAATGGTTTGTAACAATAATTTTTATAATTATTTTGTATTTAACCTAATTATTTATGGTTCCACCTATAAATCAATCTTGTTTAATCTTAAACAGAATGTAATTACGACAATTAAAATTATAATGAATATTGGGAAAGATTATTTATTAAAATAACAACTGTTCAACAGACAATGAGGCAGCATGGGACGGTTCTTCGGATAATAGACGTTCTGATAATCGAAGTTCTCCTGTATTACGTTTGTATCGATACAAACGAAGCCGGTTATCTCCAGCATCCACTCCAGTCAGAAAAAAAACTTAATTCACTCTGACGTGCATCTCTTTCATTATGACGTACATCGCTTTCATTATGACGTGCACTGTTTATATCTATAATACATCTCTTTCATTATGACGTACATCTCTTTCATTATGACGTGCATCTCTTTCATTATGACGTGCATCTCTTTCATTATGACGTACATCTTTTTCATTATGACGTGCATCTCTTCCATTATGACATGCATCTCTTTCATTATGACGTACATCTTTTTCATTATGACGTACATCTCTTTCATCATAACGTACATCTCTTTGATTATGACGTACACTGTTTATATCTACAATGTATCTCTTTCATTTTGATGTGTGCGGCTATTTCTAAACTTAATTGTTATTTAAATTGTTAAATGTCAAAGTGACCAAACCTTGGGCAGTGATCATGCTGATGTTTAAAGTGTCAAAGTTTGAAGTAAACAACTCAGGTAAGGAATGTGCTAGAAACTTGCTGATGTAATCTTAACCAGTTCCAAGTAGATGAGTAGCTTTTCTGACTAACAGTCTCATACTTGTTTATAAGAAATTCATCTAATGGGGATGATATTTTGTTGAAGAAAGTCTATCCTCTAAACACTGAATTTGAATAAACTTGAGTCTGGTCATTAAAGTGATTGTTAGCTTATGGTAGATTAACTGACTGTTAAATAAAGAAAGGATTTAGAAACATTTCATACATATTTGCAATTGATATATGATTTAAACTGGAGAATGCTTTATGTAAATGAACCCTTATTTCTATATTCACTAATTTGATTAAGTTGTACATTATACTTGTGAATTTTGATTGAGGCTATATTTCTTTTGCTGTGTGTATCGGGTTAACAATATTGTTGCAGGCTTTGTAAGTTGAGAATGTTTTTAAGACAGAAAGAAGTTATAGAGATGAAATATGCCTGAAATTTAGTGCTGCCTTAATTCGACTTTTGCAAAGAAAAGCGTGCCTTTTTTTTTTGCTTCGATGGGGGCTTGCTAAATATAGATTAAAGACGGATTTATCTTCTCCTCAGGTAAGTTTTCCACCTACTGAAATACTGTGATAGTGAACGTTTGTCTTTAATGTTGTGGAAGAAAGTAAACGTTTACAGTGCCCGCATATCCGCCAAGTGAGAGAGTGTCTTTTGGAGAATTGTTAATATTATAAATTAGGATTCTCATCACTTGTAATTAGTTACGGATAATAATAATCATTATCATATCCATAACTAGGGTGCATTGTGTCACAACGGGAATTTAATTTATTATGACGTGTATCTCTTTCATTATGACGTGTATCTCTTTCATTATGACGTGTATCTCTTTCATTATGACGTGTATCTCTTTCATTATGACGTGTATCTCTTTCATTATGACTTGCAACTCTTTCATTATGACGTGCACTGTTTATATCTGAAATGCATCTCTTTCATTATGACGTGTGTCTCTTTCATTATGACGTGTATCTCTTTCATTATGACGTGTATCTCTTTCATTATGACGTGTATCTCTTTCATTATGACTTGCAACTCTTTCATTATGACGTGCACTGTTTATATCTGAAATGCATCTCTTTCATTATGACGTGTGTCTCTTTCATTATGACGTGTATCTCTTTCATTATGACTTGCAACTCTTTCATTATGACGTGCACTGTTTATATCTGAAATGCATCTCTTTCATTATGACCTGCATTTCTTTCGTTTTAACGCGCACTGTTCATGTCTTCTGTTCATCTCTTTTGTTCATCTCTTTCATTATGACGTGCAACACTCCTTCATTATGACGTGAACTATTTATATTTACAGCGCATCTCTTTCATTATGACGTGAATCTTTTTCTTTACGACAGACCGCAAAGAATTAAAAAAAATATGCACAGCATATTGAATTTAAATTGCATTTTGAATATGTTCTTTCTCTTCTTTTACAAAAGAATTATAAAAGGCCATTGATTAGACGCTGTTTCTGAGGCACGCCAAATAATAAATTATTCGTTCTCAGTTGTAGTCAGCGCCCGTAAATGCTTGTTGAACGGATTTCTCGTGACAAGAATCAACACGAAGTAAATGGTGTCTATAGAATTTTCCTTTCTGGCAGCGATCTGTAAGCGTTTGTTTTCATTGCGAATCAGGTGAGATGGAAAATCCCAACTGGGAGCTATTCCATAGAGCCATTGATACATTCTTTTGTGGGCTGGGATCTAAGTTAGAAAATTAAATTTATTTTAATCTATCTTCTAAAATAAAAATAAAAATTGAAATGAAAGCACACAAAGAAAAAGTAATTTCAAAATAAACAAGCCCTGTTTTTATTACCGTTTCCATTTGATTACAGTTCGGGGTGAAATTCGTCAAACGTTATAATGAGTACCCTCACGTCCGGACACTTAGGAATTGCCCATATTTACTTTCTATTTTATGACGTCGCTGAATACGCGTGGCCCAAGGGTGTGTGGATCAGGCTGATGTCGCAGAGGACATGAAAACAGCTGCTCTAGAAAGAGACATTTTGGCAAAACAATAAATGTTAGTTCAGTGATTCCTAATCCTGTAGACATATCTCCTTGTAAATACATTCGAAAAGAAAGAAATCCTTAGAGACATTTTGGCAAAACAATAAATGTTAGTTCAGTGATTCCTAATCCTGTAGACATATCTCCTTGTAAATACAGTCGAAAAGAAAGAAATCCTTAGAGACAAAGCATGCAATATGATAATCCATTGTGGGAAAAGTGACTCTTTTCCTAACGTTACAGAGCACATTAATCAGCGACTACAGCATGATACAGAGTGCCGAAGAAGTTGCGTTACACGCGGTAGTGTAGCAATAAAACAGAAACATATTCCACGTGCTTAGGACATCAAGAAACAATGAAACCTCCCTTATTTGCACACTCTCGTGCCACCATTAATCAAGTTTGTCTTTTCAATGAGCGCCTGGGCAATATAAAACTCGTGACGAATGCAATAAGTGTCGATTAAAGTTGTTTCAATGCCAAACACATCAACATTGCTATTAGAAGAAGGATTTTAGGGAGTGTGCGTGTATATGTGACTATGTATGTATGTATGTATGAGATTGTGTGTGTGTGTGTGTGTGTGTGTGTGTGTGTGTGTGTGTGTGTGTGTGTGTGTGTGTGTGTGTGTGTGTGTGTGTGTGTGTGTGGTGGTTGTGGTGGTGGTGGTGGAGGTGGGGGGAGTGCACTGTGCAAGAAACAGAAATATTGTCAGTCTATTGTTTACTTTCAGTAAAATATTGCATTAATTACTGAGTAGAATTGCATTTATTGTGGGACATTTTGCAGTCAGTGTAACATCCTATACCCAGCACCAGTATATTTAAAGATAGAATGTTTATTTTTAAAAGGGAAGAGTTCGTTAGTAATGCATTGTAGAAGAGCGTACACACCCCATTCCTCAACCTGTGCGCAGCGGATAACTGCTACAGTTCTAGTTAGTGTCTTTAAGGTCAGTGATCTCTCAATGTTTAAGCTGTTCTGGTACAGTTCTAGTTAGTGTCTTTAAGGTCAGTGATCTCTCAATGTTTAAGCTGTTCTGGTACAGTTCTAGTTAGTGTCTTTAAGGTCAGTGATCTCTCAGTGTTTAAGCTGTTCTGGTACAGTTCTAGTTAGTGTCTTTAAGGTCAGTGATCTCTCAATGTTTAAGCTGTTCTGGTACAGTTCTAGTTAGTGTCTTTAAGGTCAGTGATCTCTCAATGTTTAAGCTGTTCTGGTACAGTTGTAGTTAGTGTCTTTAAGGTCAGTGATCTCTCAAAGTTTAAGCTGTTCTGTTACAGTTCTAGTTAGTGTCTTTAAGGTCAGTGATCTCTCAATGTTTAAGCTGTTCTGGTACAGTTCTAGTTAGTGTCTTTAAGGTCAGTGATCTCTCAATGTTTAAGCTGTTCTGGTACAGTTGTAGTTAGTGTCTTTAAGGTCAGTGATCTCTCAAAGTTTAAGCTGTTCTGGTACAGTTGTAGTTAGTGTCTTTAAGGTCAGTGATCTCTCAATGCTTAAGCTGTTCTGGTACAGTTGTAGTTAGTGTCTTTAAGGTCAGTGATCTCTCAATGTTTAAGCTGTTCTGGTAGAGTTCTAGTTAGTGTCTTTAAGGTCAGTGATCTCTCAATGTTTAAGCTGTTCTGGTACAGTTCTAGTTAGTGTCTTTAAGGTCAGTGATCTCTCAATGTTTAAGCTGTTCTGGTAGAGTTCTAGTTAGTGTCTTTAAGGTCAGTGATCTCTCAATGTTTAAGCTGTTCTGGTACATTTCTAGTTAGTGTCTTTAAGGTCAGTGATCTCAATGTTTAAGCTGTTCTGGTACAGTTCTAGTTAGTGTCTTTAAGGTCAGTGATCTCAATGTTTAAGCTGTTCTGGTACAGTTGTAGTTAGTGTCTTTAAGGTCAGTGATCTCAATGTTTAAGCTGTTCTGGTACAGTTCTAGTTAGTGTCTTTAAGGTCAGTGATCTCAATGTTTAAGCTGTTCTGGTACAGTTCTAGTTAGTGTCTTTAAGGTCAGTGATCTCAATGTTTAAGCTGTTCTGGTACAGTTGTAGTTAGTGTCTTTAAGGTCAGTGATCTCAATGTTTAAGCTGTTCTGGTACAGTTGTAGTTAGTGTCTTTAAGGTCAGTGATCTCAATGTTTAAGCTGTTCTGGTACAGTTCTAGTTAGTGTCTTTAAGGTCAGTGATCTCAATGTTTAAGCTGTTCTGGTACAGTGGCAGGCCTAGATAACATTACTTCTCCTTCCTCTCTGCGTGTATGTGTGTGCGTGTATGTGTGTGCGTGTATGTGTGTGCGTGTGCGTGAGCGTGTATGTGTGTGCGTGAGCGTGTGTGTTTCAAATGTTTGAGAAGCACATGTAGTTAATAAGTAGAGCCAGACGGGTCTTCCTGTTCGAATACTCGTTTGTTTCATTCTGCTGGAAATTTGCCTAATAAGACTGGAAATTTGCCTAATAAGACTGGAAATTTGCCTAATAAGACTGGAAATGGCAGTCAAGAAAAGAAATTTCCAGCACGGTACCTGGGTCCGTGTATATATATATATATATATGTTTGAACCATAATTTCCATAGGCTGTTAATTTTAGAGTAACTTGAGAGGCAAGAGAAAGTGCTTTTCTCTTTTTCATTGTTGAAATTTTGGACTATTTTCCTAAGTGGTGCAAATGGATTCTTGTCTATATGACTTTTTACAAAAAAAATATTTGTTGAACCATTTTTACTTTCTCAAACATTCTTTCATGTAAACATTTTCATCTAAACATCTTTCTACTGTGCTGTTTTATTCATCGCAACCTCTTCATGCTTATGTATTATTTGTAATGGTACTGCCTAGCATTTTTGTGTGTGTTGAATTAATCATTTTATACATAGCAGCAAACTGTTTTATCTGTACATGCATTACAGATGTATATTAACACTATGTGAATGTTTCTCTTGCTCATAGAAATTATGTAATTAACTATGTCTTTGTAAAATACGAGTCATATACTATGAGTCTATGTCCAACTTCTGTGTGTAAACTGGTGCCTTAGCTAATGCAATCAGACATGTACATAGTAGTTTCAACTAGAGCCCTCTATAGAAAGTAGCAGTGTTGCAACTATTGCATTAAAATTGCACAAAGTGAAACTGTACATGCCTTAGTTCCTGTACTGGAGCTTTTTTCTACTGTAATACTTTCTGTTTGGGCGTATACAAAAAAGTGTTCACTGTTGCTTAACCCAGTTAACTCAAGACTACACAATGCCATTCCATACCTATGCTATTGTTGTTGGTGACCATTCTACCTCTAGCCAGGCCATACTCTCAGTCACCCATAATCCATCAGTAACCTTGACACCTTCTATAAGACAATAGCTGTCGTAGAATCACCCTCCTTATTGAGATAATGCATTGCAAGTTCTATTTTAAAAGCTTAGACTTATTAGTCTTCTGACTCATCAACTTGAGCACTGTAATGTCTGTACCTTAGTATCTTTTGGTCTCAGTCCACTGGATTCTTACATATTAAATGTCATTGGTTCATTGGTTCATACACTTCTGTTTTATTCTATGGTGTCTACATCTTTCTAGGTACGAATGAGTTTTACTTGGGGTGAACCTGTATTTGTCTATTGATCTGTATGGTGGGCCACCAGTTATGTCAATTAGTAATTGTTGCTGGGATGAGCAGTGTGAATGGTACATGAAACAATCTATAGCTGCATTTATCCACCCGTGTTTAAACATCATCAATAGGCTTCTGATAATATTAAATGTCGCCAGTTCGTTCTTCAGACTCTTTTTCCTGTTTATTCTAACAACTGTCTACACCTGTTTAGGCATGGCTGAATGTGACTGGGGGCAAGCCTGATTCTGTCTATCCACCTGTCTGGTCAAAGTGGGGTTAGATTTATGCTTAGGTCTGTGGCTGCGAGCGGTGTGAGTGTGATGTCTACAGTAGCATTCATCCACTCATACATTACAGACAGAATTATTAGTTTGTCTGTCTACAGTAGCATTCACACATTACAGACAGAATTATTAATTTGTCTGTCTACTAACTTTGAAAATTACCTCTTTCTGTTGCTCACTTGTCTGAGATAAATTACAAACTTGGGACTTTTCGATGTATAGTGTCTGTGGTGAACATTATGTTCACTCTCTCTCTCTCTCTCTCTCTCTCTCTCTCTCTCTCTCACTCACACACACACACACACACACACACACACACACACACACACTGATACAGAGGCACACTTAAAATTTAAACAAATTGCCATTCCCCGCTCGAATCAAATTAAAATTCACACCATTGATCAGAGATCTCTTTAGACTTCCACCAAAAGCTTGGTATTTAAATATTCACTCTTGATCCAATTAATAATTCACTTTCGATTCTTTCCAAATTTCCTGCAAGAAGACAGATACACGACAGAACATGTAAAAAAAATAAAACTGACACTGACACTAAATTTCACTCCACAGATCTGGGAAGAGTGATAAAGGGAGATTACTTTTACTCAACGTGCACTGAAATACGTTCTGCGTGCGTTAGTTGTCGGCAAAAGATGGTTTGGGTGGGTGCGGCAGGGCCTGCCTGAGTCGACACTCACCAGACTTCGTGTGCAAAATTGTAACCGGAAGCGTGCCTACTGAAGAGTCGTGTGCATTGTTCTGTATGACATCGCTGTCCTGACCCTCGTGATGTCAGGCGTCATGACCTATGACTAAAAGAGCATGTGTCGGTTGTTTACTTGCCGGACTAGCTCAATAACAATACCCAGTCCCCAGTGCAACGTATGAGTTTGAACCCCTAATTAAAATGCGTGGAAGACGGCGATAGTTTTCGTCATGGGAAAGGAATTTATATATATTTCATGTCCTTGCTGCTTTGAGGCCGGAATGATAACTTTACCCAGCGCTTTCAATTGCATTGTGCACATGTCGTTTTTTTTTTTTTTGGTTTTTTTGTGGCACTGCGCACTCTCTTCTCGTCCAGCTGATTTGATTTCTGTTGTTAGCGTTCAATAGCGCTCGAACATTTCCGTCAGAGCTGCACACTTGGAAAATACGAATGCAGCGTTATCTATACGGCAGGTGTGATAGGCGTGTTTGAAACTTTAAAATGTATACAATCCAGTACAGTTGGTGGAATAAATTGAATCGTTGAATAGGGGGGCCTACACAATTGCACACACGCGCTCATCTCTTAATTACGAATTGTTGATAAATAATACAGTTATTCGCGTGGATGTTATGTATGAGTGGTGTTTGTGAAGTATCTATGATTAGCTTATAACAGTGGTTCTCAAACGTTTTTGCCCTATGCACCGTTTTCACCATATGTAAGAATGTCATCCCCCCCCCCCTCTCCAAGATTGTCTGACTCAAAAGGTGCATTCCAAATAATATGCAAATAATACTGAAAACTCTTTTATTTTTTTCCTATATTAGAACTTAGATTGTTTTGATTGCACAGTTTTACACATTTAATAGCAATAGAAAATATTGATGGATTTTAGAACTTGAATAGAAGTAGTTTTTTAATATTCATAACTAATTACTTAACAGACTAAAGTTCCACAAGTGAAATATTTATTTTTACTTTTAAGTTAATCTGTGACAAACAATAAACTGAATAAAGTGTGGTGTCCTGGAGGTTATGTACAATCTGTAGAATTGTGGTTTGTAGAAAGAGCAATACTGCAACAGTTTGAGTCTGCGGTCCCAACCCTCCCCACCTCCCGAAACCCTCATATACCCCTATGGCTTATAACATCAATCAAAGTTACGAACCTCGTGACGTAGCGCTCAGATATATATATTTGCGCGCGCTGATGTCTGAAATCTGTGACTATTGTATAGACAATAGCAATCACTCTAATACTGGTATAATTCTATTCTTACAATATGATTAGTGTATAATTAAATTATGGAAATACGCGTCCTTAATTAAAACGAAGGCAAGCAGACAACTTTTTTCACACACAGACACACATATAGACAATTATATACTCTATACAAGTATTTAATAATTTGCAGCGTTTATAATCATAATATATCGGTCGCGTTCTTATAAGATCTGTAATTTGTAACAATCCAGAAGCGATTTTATTTATATTTTACTGCGATTTGCGATGGCCTAATACTGAACGTCTAGAGTTTTTTTTTTTTTAAAGTAATAGTAAAGGCGTTCTCGCAATGTAACAACGAGGACATAGTGGTGTACGTAGAATTTTACCAGATTCCAATCTTACTTCATGGAAGCGTACAACCGTGGCTATTTTTATCACGCGAGATATTTCCGTCTTGTCTCGTGCTAATTGTGCACTGCTGGCTCGAGATTAACTTTGGTTGTAGAGATAACAGCCAGAGGTAAACGACTCAAATCTACAACACGTCTTTTAAAATATATAAAATAGAGCATGCTTAATGCCGGTAAAAGATACTTTCTTAGGGCTGGCGAGAAATGCAATCAGGAGTCCGGAATTTCACTCACCACCCGAGTGAATGACTGACACATCCCACCCACGTCTCAGCAACATATACCCACCCTAGCGCAGGTGTGCTACGGCTGAGAATTTTCATGATTCATTCATCGATCAATCGTTAAAAAAAATTATCAATTGAAATTTTTTGTTCGATTAAATTTTTCATTAAAATGACAAGTTTTACCGATTTTGACTTCCTTCATGATCTATTTCCGGTTATATTCCAGACAGACTAAACTGTTAACATAGTCCATTTTCGGTTATATTCCGATCATGCTATACTGTTAACATAGTGTATTTCCTGTTATTTTCCGGTCAGGCTATACTGTTGTAATAGTCTGTTTCCTGTTATATTCTTATCAGGCTCTACTGTTCACATAGTGTATTTCCTGTTATATTCCTATCAGGCTATACTGTTGTAATAGTCTGTTTCCGGTTATATTCCTATCAGGCTATACTGTTGTAATAGTCTGTTTCCGGTTATATTCCTATCAGGCTATACTGTTCAGTCTACGACCTGATAATGTGACTATGCCCGTTGGTTTTCAAGGTTGGTAGAAGTAGTTTTAAAAATTATAAATACAGTTATTACAAACCTTACCATTTCTTTTGGCAGAGGTAAGGGGGGATTTTCTGAATCATTTCACTAATTTATCTTCAGAGATATAGCTTTAACAAAAAAATTAAATTGCACTTTTCGACTTTAAAAGATTATGATACTTTATGTGATTTATCAAATTGTCTGATTTTAATCGATATAGTTTTGCAGCTCTGTGTATATTTGTGTGCGCGTTCGTGTGCGTTTTATTTTAACAGATTTGGAAATAGGACCGACTAGAATTTGAATTCGGCCAATAATAGAGAATTCATTCAAGCGTTAAACGGTAAAAATAACATTTTGTGATGGTCATGGATAGATAGATAGATATATGGATGGATGGATGGATGGATAGATAGATAAATAGATAGATAGATAGATCCGTCTCTGCTATGGTGCAGGTGACTGAATGTCAACAGGTCTTAGAATCTACTTGTTTACCATCTTGGCATAACTCTTGCGTAGATGGAGAATTTCATTAGCTCTCTCCCTCTCTCTTAATTTAAGTTCCAGTTGGACCAATCAACAAACACAATTGCATGAGCAAATTGACATAGGAGCTCAGCTAGACATGCAATGTGCGTGTACGATAAAGACTAATAAAAGGAAAACAGATTATTTTCACACTTGTGTTTCTATTCACTGCATGCCATAATCCTCTGTCCGGGAAGTGAGTGTAAATTACTTTCCTGTTTGTGAGTTGCCAGCACTTTGCGAATCAATCGAGTTTTTGTGGAGTTCAATTTGTTTCGAAGTAATCATTCATGAATTTATTTGTGAATAACGCCGTGTTTGGGTGCTTACGACAGAGAGAGAGAGAGAGAGAGAGAGAGAGAGAGAGAGAGAGAGAGAGAGAGAGAGAGAGAGAGAGAGAGTATGTGTACGCGTGTGCGTATGAATGAAAGAGAAAGAGAGTGTGAGAGAGAAACTGTGTGAGGGGAGAGTGAGATAGATAGACAGTCAAACTCTATAGACAGACAGGGAGAGAGAAGACTATGTAAAGTTATATTTTCCAACTATTTCTCTGTGTGGTGCACTGCATTAATGAAACGTTCACTGGTTTAATTAAATGAAAGCTGTTTGTCGTTTTTCTACGTTCACTGGTTTAATTAAATGATAGCTGTTTATCGTCGTTCACTGGTTTAATTAAATTATAGCTGTTTGTCGTTTTTCTACGTTCACTGGTTTAATTAAATGATAGCTGTTTATAATCTTTCTACTATTTTCTTTACACCTGCCATAGCTAAGAAAAAAAATTACTAAATCGAGTTGAAAATGCCCATTTGGACGAACTGTGAAGACATGATCATCTAGAAAGGACTGAGGGATTGGGAAGGGGGGGAAGAAAGTTAGCTAATGAATCCATTCAGAAAGATATGACCTGGTCTTGTCGTGTTTGAGGTGGATTTTACATTCCGGCTTCAATTTTCGTTGATTTCATAAACAAGGGCAAACGAATGGGTAAATATATATTCTGAAAGGTGTAGACATTTCCCATTCCATGGATACAAAGAATGAAGCTTAATGGATTTCCAGTGGATTAGCCTGCCCGCAAATTGTGGCTCGTCGTAGGAGACCTTTTTTTATAAAAAAAAAAAAAAGAAAGTGTTTGTGTATACCACAAGTTGTTAAATATACCGTGTATACCACAAGTTGTTAAATATACCGTGTATACCACAAGTTGTTAAATATACCGTGTATACCACAAGTTGTTAAATATACCGTGTATACCACAAGTTGTTAAATATACCGTGTATACCCAAGTTGTTAAATATACCGTGTATACCACAAGTTGTTAAATATACCGTGTATACCACAAGTTGTTAAATATACCGTGTATACCACAAGTTGTTAAATATACCGTGTATACCACAAGTTGTTAAATATACCGTGTATACCACAAGTTGTTAAATATACCGTACCGATGACCACATATTGCTGGTTTACTCAGAATAATGGATTGACTGGGTCCTGTTTCTTTCTCCTCAGTTTCAAATGTTCGTTTTGTGTCCCAATTTTCCGAGGGGGTCCGATACTGCATTCTCATTTCCGTCACAAGAAACTGGCTAATTGCATTAAGTAGGCCGAGAAAATTCGTGTGTAGGAAACGAAATCGTGGACTGCCAAAATAAATGTTTTCCGCTGCCGAGACGGTAAACAGAGGTTTGACAATAAGTAATGTATCGTGATTTAATAACTTCCATACATGAGATTGGAGACTGTTCCCCCTCCCCCCCCCCCCCATACACCCCAAACAAATTTACGGAATATTTACTGCGAGTTGTTATGGAGAATAGGACAATTGCGTCACGGTCAAGCATTTCTTTATTTCTTTGTTTGTGTGTGTGTGTGTGTGTGTGTGTGGTGTGTGTGTGTGTGTGTGTGTATCTTGTATGGGGATATGTGCATCAGTGTGTGTATCATTCTGGATGGATATCTGTGTATCAGTGAATGTATCTGTATGAGTACCTGTATGAGTACACTGTTACATAAACAGTGTGTCTGTCTGTACGGGTATCGGTGTATCAGGGTGCGTCAGTATGGATATCTGTGTATCAGTGTGTGTATCTCTTTGTATAGGCATCTGTGTATCATTGGGTGTATCTGTTTGTATGGGCATCTGTGTATCATTGTGTATATGTGTTTGTATGGGCATCTGTGTGTCTGTGTGTGTGCCTAACTCTATGGATATATGTGTATCAATGTGTGTGTGTCTGTCTGTCTGGGCTTCTGTGAATCTATGTGTTTCTCTCTTTATGGGTGCCTGTGTATCAGTGTGTATCTGTCTGTATTGTTATTTGTAACATGTGTGTGTCTGTCTTTATGGGTGTCTGTGCAGCTGGTTGTGTATCTATCTGTATGGTTATTTGTGTAACAATATATATCAGTATGGTTATTTCTGTAACAGTGTGTATCTGACTTTATGGGTATCTGTGCATCAGTCTGTGTATCTGTATGTATGGGTATCTGTGTATCAGTGTGTGTATCTGTCTGTATTGTTATTTGTGTATATGTTTGCATCTGTCTGTATCTATGTTTCAGTGTGTGTATACTTTGTTTATATTGATAGTCTCTGGTTGCTTAGCCCTCAGTACGTGATTTATTTGTGTGTTTTTCTTTGAGTCTGTAACAATTGTTTATTTGTGATTATTTGTGTGTGTGTTTGTGAGTATGTATAATTGAGCATGATTTATTTATTTTCAAATTACATGACTTCTTATATTTATTTTGACTGTCCTCGTTCGATTTAGAATTAGAATTAATTTGTACAGGTTTGCAGTTTGCATTATGAACAGATTTCGTGAATAAACACATCATGCCCTTCACTTTTATTCTTGGACAATGTTTGGCTTCCAATCTTATCTGTTTGAGCTCGTCTAATTTGCTTGAATTCGAGTAATGCCTATTTGGGTTCAAGTTTAGTTTCGTGGGTTCAAGTCTAGTCTGCTTCGGTTCAAGTCTAGTCCGTTTGGGTTCAAGTTTGGTTACATATCTAGTCTGTTTGGATTCAAGCCTTGTTTGTATGGGTTCTAGTCTGCTTCGGTTCATTTCTAGTGTGTTTGGGTTGAAGTCTCGTCTGTTTGGATTCAAGTTTAGTCTGTATGGGTCTAAGTCTAGTTTGTTTGGGTTTGTGTCTTGTCTGCTTCTGTTCATGTCTAGTCTGTGTGGATTCAAGTCTTGTCTGAGTTCAAGTCTAGTCTGTGTGGATTCACGTTTAGTCTGTTTGGGTTGAAGTCTAGTCTGAGTTAGAGTATAAACTGTTTGATTTCGAGTTTGTCTGGGTTGAAGTCTAGTTTGTTTGGGTTAAAATTTAGTCTCTTTGGGCTCAAATCTAATCTGAATAGGTTCGAGTCTAGTCTGCTTGGGTTTATTCTGGGATCGAGTCTAGTCTGATTGGGCTGGTCTAGTCTGTTTAAATTCAAGTATAAACTGTATGGGTCTAGTCTTTTGGGTTTCAAATCTAGTCTCTCTGGATTCAAGTCTAGTTAGTTTGGGTTCAAGTCTAGTCTGTCTAGGTTAAAGTCTAGTTCGTTTGGGTTCAAATCTAATCTGTTTGGGTTTACGACTAGTCTGGGTTCTAATCTAATCTCTTTTGGGATCAAGTCTAGTCTGAATTCAAGTCTAGTTTGTATTGACAACGGAATTGTCAGTTGTGAGGTAGTGGATTGATTCTAAGAGTAAGACTTTCATAAAACCACTTAAAATTAATTCACGAATACAGATGAGCAAGAGGACTGGACTACACTCGCCAGTTACTCTAAGAAAACTGTCTTTTGTTATAAATGTAAAAATCTAACATTCATTTCTCAAACATTTGTAGTCCTGAAGCAAGACAGCCTCTTCATTCCGATTATATATTTTTTTAATTCCTAAACTATTAAATCAGTTAGGAATTAAAGAAACAATATAAACACAGAGCTTAATATTAAAGATAAATAATTAAATAAAGGAAACAAAGAAATAAGCAAGAACACAAACAAACAATGAAACAAAGAAATAAGCAAGAACACAAACAAACAATGAAACAAAGAAATAAGCAAGAACACAAACAAACAATGAAACAAAGAAATAAGCAAGAACACAAACAAACAATGAAACAAAGAAATAAGCAAGAACACAAACAAACAATGAAACAAACGAATTAGAAATACAGAAACTAAACAAGCAAACATTCAACAAAAACCTCAAATAATTAAAGAAGTTAATTAGCAAATATACGAAAGAATTCAATCAAAAGTTTAACATTTTGCAAACAAACAATACGAACACAATGGCAACAGTCAATATTTAATCTAAATAGCCTTTACCAGGCCACTAACTTGTTTTACTAGCAATGACAGAGGAATAATAAATAGCCTTTACCAGGCCATTAACTTGTTTTAATAGCAATGACAGAAGAATAATAAATAGCCTTTACCAGGCCACTAACTTGTTTTACTAGCAATGACAGAAGAATAATAAATAGCCTTTACCAGGCCATTAACTTGTTTTTTTAATAGCAATGACAGAAGAATAATAAATAGCCTTCAACAGGTCACTAACTTTACATAGCCTTCACTAGGTCACTAATTTGTTTTAATAGCAATGACAAAGGAATAATATTTTTTAAAAACAGTTGATTATAAAAAGTAATATTTGAATATATGGCGATTTTAACATGCAATGGGAAAACACACACACACACACACACACACATACACACACATACACACACACACACACACACACACACACACACACACACACACACACACACACACACCCCAAATAAGCACATGCATTAAGAAGCAATAAACATGTAAGCAAACAAGGAAGCAAGTTACAAAGAACTAGAAAGGAGTTAAACAAACAAACAAACAAGTTACAAAAACTAGAAAGGAGTTAAACAAACAAACAAGTTACAAAGAACTAGAAAGGAGTTAAACAAACAAACCAAGTTACAAAGAACTAGAAAGGAGTTAAACAAACAAACAAACAAGTTACAAAGAACTAGAAAGGAGTTAAACAAACAAACAAACAAGTTACAAAGAACTAGAAAGGAGTTAAACAAACAAACAAGTTACAAAAACTAGAAAGGAGTTAAACAAACAAGCAAGCAAATACTTTATTAGCTAGCGTACAAAAAATACAGCAGCACATCTTAATTCAACAAACAGGCTGATTGCATATTGCTGTCCTTGGTGTAGTTCCAAAGTCTTGTTCTGACACTGTGCTTTTAACCAAACATTTGACTACCATGGCTCCAGCACCGGAATTGTTTGACGAACTAACCATAGTGCTGGCACACAATTCCCGATAACTTCTGAAAACGCGATCTTGTCCAGTCAACCCGGAATCGATAGGAATACAAGTGTGCTATTGTCTTCACTTTCCTGCGTCACAGAACCACCTTTTAGCAGGACGATTTTGATTGTCACCGCTACAGAACAAGCTTTGGAAGGGGAGATAATTAATCAAAGGGAGATGAACCAATCATGGTGCCGTAAAAGACAGAAAGACATTTGACGAACACGACCTATTAAGGGGTGGGGTGGTGGTGGGAGAATATGTGTGTTGAGATAGATAAAGAACGATAAACGACTTTGACAATATAAGTGATTTTTTACATCGACATTGTTTGGCTTTGTAAAAATATTTTTAATTTGATTTATCAACTTTCTTCCTATCGCATTCTTGAATACCGCGTCCTCTGGAGAAAATTATTTACTCAGTAAAAAATGATAACTCTGGAGACATTCTATTCGAGATAACGATGTTAGCAGGATTTATCTCTTGCTTCAATTTTGACGTGTTTTTTATTGGCAATTGTTTTCCTCAAGCTTAACTGTTAAATTCGTTTCAATCTGCAGTGAATAGCCGCATGCATTACCTAAAGATTTCCATTTATTTTTCAATTTGAAACCGAATTGTATATTATTCCAGACCAAATTGATTATATTGGCATTATATACGAACTTTAATAGTGCATTTGTTTTAAATACCAAAAGAAGGAGGATACAAGCAGCTTGATGTCAGAAGTAGGTGGACGGTACAAGCAGCTTGATGTCAGAAGTAGGTGGACTGCTGTGGATAGCTCGGTTATTTTATTCATTATCACTTAAGAACTGTTGCGCTTTATCATTCTAGAAACTATATCATAATTTTGAAAACATATTGTAGTCATCACTACAATATTAAGAAATCTTCATCAAGCAAAGGTTCCAAGAGATCTAGGTTTCTATACATTTCCTGTGACTCTTGGATTGAGAATTTATTGGGCTTTTTGGACTAAGGATCTGTTTAGAGAAAAACCTTAGACCTTTTGTAGCAGAAATTGTAATTGGCCTCAGTAAACAGATCCCTTGCAGATGCATGCCAATAACTGAACATCAAAACCAGTAGTAGTAATACAGTTATAAACAGTATTGTGTAAATCATTTCAACTTTGCCAAGAAACCGTGTCGTTAGCACAACGAAATTGAGGCAAAATTTATCACAAAACAAAAGGAACATCATAGCGCCAATTAACTTTTACCTTTAAAGTCAAATAATTTTGTAAACTATTGTACAGTTTTGTAAACCTCTTAATTTACTGTTTCTACTTCATCTTTCATTTTTCGCACTGATGACTTATTGTCCAAGAGATATGATATAGTTTGTGTGGAAAAGGGAAACATATCTGGGACACAAATTAAGTACAGGTAAAACAGGTAATGTCTTTGATTAGATACATTGTCGTGGTTATACACTATCAACTGACAATGTAAAAACGCACGCACTCGACATCTTCCACATCAGTTTTCTCCCTTGTTACAAGAATGAAGTCTACCACAGGAGTAATTAATTCCACATTCTCCCTTGTTACAAGAATTACAGGAGTAATTAATTCCACATCAGTTTTCTCCCTTGTTACAAGAATGAAGTCTACCACAGGAGTAATTAATTCCACATCAGTTTTCTCCCTTGTTACAAGAATGAAGTCTACCATAGGAGTAATCAATTCCACATCAGTTTTCTCCCTTGTTACAAGAATGAAGTCTACCATAGGAGTAATCAATTCCACATCAGTTTTCTCCCTTGTTACAAGAATGAAGTCTACCACAGGAGTAATCAATTCCACATAAGTTTTCTCCCTTGTTACAAGAATGAAATCTACCACAGGAGTAATGAATTCCACATCAGTTTTCTCCCTTGTTACAAGAATGAAATCTACCACAGGGAGTAATAAATTTCACATAGGTTTTCTCCCTTGTTACAAGAATGAAGTCTACAACAAGAATAATCAATTCCACATCACTTCTCTCCTTTGTTACAAGAATGAAGTATGTCACAGGAGTAATCAATTCTCATGCAATATAAGTGTAATTCCTTACATATTCTACCAGCCCATCATGAAAAATAAATTATATTTTGGTTTATTTGAATTAAACTATAACTTTCGAAATTAACAGTTTGCTACAATAAGATGATTATATGTGCATAGTAAACATTTGACTTGTTATCAGACAGTCAGCCTGTCATTGAGCAAAGATTTGAAATGTTATCAGACAGTCTGTCTTTAAGCAAAGATTTGAAATGTTATCAGACAGTCTGTCTTTAAGCAAAGGTTTGAAATGTTATCAGACAGTCTGTCTTTAAGCAAAGATTTGAAATGTTATCAGACAATCTGTCTTTAAGCAAAGATTTGAAATGTTATCAGACAGTCTGTCTTTAAGCAAAGATTTGAAATGTTATCAGACATTCTGTCTTTAAGCAAAGATTTGAAATGTTATCAGACAGTCTGTCTTTAAGCAAAGATTTGAAATGTTATCAGACAGTCTGTCTTTAAGCAAAGGTTTGAAATGTTATCAGACAGTCTGTCTTTAAGCAAAGATTTGAAATGTTATCAGACAATCTGTCTTTAAGCAAAGATTTGAAATGTTATCAGACAGTCTGTCTTTAAGCAAAGATTTGAAATGTTATCAGACAGTCTGTCTTTAAGCAAAGATTTGAAATGTTATCAGACAATCTATCTTTAAGCAAAGATTTGAAATGTTATCAGACAATCTGTCTTTAAGCAAAGATTTGAAATGTTATCAGACATTCTGTCTTTAAGCAAAGATTTGAAATGTTATCAGACAGTCTGTCTTTAAGCAAAGATTTGAATTGTTGTCACATAGATACTTCTGTACTTTTGATTGATAACGTGAACTCTTGACAAATGCACACAAGGTCTACTTAGTATCCATGTTATTATGGTTTATAAACAATGATCCTCCGAAGAATTACTGACATAGGAACTAGTTCCACCTGTGTCTTGGTTTCTCTTTCATAATCATGCTTCCGGGAAGACCATTCTTGAAACTTTTGTTTCTGATTTGTGAGTTGCTACAGTTTCATCATATCTTTCCGTGTTTTCAGGAATAACGCACTTCGAAATAATTAATTATTAGTCTGCACACTGTTGACAAGCGAAAAGTAAACTTTGCAACTCTGTATTTGTGAAGTCTATTTCTCTAAATAATTGCTCGTATTCTCATTCTTTAAAATGCGCTTTGGTACCTTTATACTACTGAGTTTCTTTTGTTTTGCTTTGCTTTTTGGGGGTGGTGGTAGATGTGGTTTTAAAAAAAATACTGCTTCTCGTAATTGATCGAGAATTGGTACTGCACATTGCATTGTGTTAATACTAAATACGAACTGTATTGCTGACCTGATTACAAGGTCATAGGTAAATTAAAATACACACATCACAATATCGCATTACAAAAATGTCGATCAATATAAACAAAAATGCGAACGCGATATCAATGAAGTTAGACGAACAAAACTAACAAACGCTTCTACAATAAAAACTAAAAATTAAAAAATATTCCAGCTGACAAACTCGCTAAGAGGAGCACGCAAACAGTGAAATCAAAACCCGAAAAATTCGCTGTCCATGTTATTTTTTTTCTGAAAGCTTGTTGGAAAGTATATGCAGACGAACTTGTATGTAGTTCTGAGCTGAGACAGAAACAACACGAGAGCAAGCAAAACAACACTTGGCACTTCTGTAATCTATGTTGGCTTATCTAGAACAACTACTTCCCTCCCTACCCCCCAAAAATGAGAAAAAGGAAAATGCAGTTTACTGAGCAGCACTGAATTGCAACAACGACTGTCGAAAGACAAAGAAATGGAACTCACTTTCTACAGGTAAGAATTTCATTTTATATTTAAACAACAAAAAGAAATAATATTATTTTTTCATCTGTGTTGTGTATCGCCTACTAAATGTTGACATCGATAAAACAAAACAACGTTTGGGACTTTCTTGCAGTAGTTGTTTATTAACAGATTACATCCTAGTTCTTAGAGTAGTGCTATTGGTCCGTTTCCAAGAATTCATGTCCCGCACAAATATTTTATTTTAAACTTCATCTTCCTTATTTCAAGTGAAACCCGGGTGTCTGGCGTGACACTAACGATCGATTGCAGATCGCAGAATGGAGATCTATGACTGATTGTCACATTTCATCAGTTTGCGTTTGCAAATGACAGAATGGAGATCTATGACTGATTGTCACATTTCATCAGTTTGCGTTTGCAAATGACAGAATGGAGATATATGACTGATTGTCACATTTCATCAGTTTGCGTTTGCAAATGACAGCATTACCTCACATACTGGCAATAAAGAAGTCACTGCAGACTTAGTCTACTTCATTTTACTACTTTATATTCTGTTGTTAATACGCATTCTATAAATTATTTATTTGCATTTCTTGACCGTTGTGTTGTGGTCAGTTTTAATAGCGTCATGAAGACACAGCTAGAGATTTCAGTGTGATCAGTTTCATAACGTCATGAAGACATAGCTATAGATTTCAGTGTGTGATCAGTTTTAATAGCGTCATTAAGACACAGATATATAGATTTGAGTGTTGTGATCAGTTTTAATAGCGTCATTAAGACACAGATATATAGATTTGAGTGTTGTGATCAGTTTTAATAACGTCATGAAGACATAACTATAGATTTCAGTGTGATCAGTTTTAATAGCGTCATGAAGACACAGCTATAGATTTGAGAACGTATTAGTATTTCTTTCTTTGGAACTATAAAAGTTTATCACGCACAACAAGACTACTTAAAAAAGATTTATGCTTGAATGTGTAATATGTCAGCTTAAAGTTAAGCATCATTTAAATGTGCACATAGCTATTCTTATGACAATATCCCTAATGGTAATTAATAACATCAATTAAATATGCATATAACTATTCTTATGACAATATCCCTAATGGTAATTAATAACATCAATAAAATGTGCAAATAACTATTCTTATGACAATATCCCTAATGGTAATTAATAACATCAAATAAATGTGCATATAACTATTCTGATGACAACCAACCCTAATGGTAATTAATAACTTGAAATGACTCGTACAGTACCTCAAGTGCTCAATCCACTTTCTTGATATAAAATCGAACTTGACACGGTTCGGAGAAATTTTAATAAAACCTTTCAATTAATAATCATGGTCTAAAAACTAGCATGTTTTAATTCTGTATGATTTCAAAAGAGATTGTAGAGTCTGTTGATATGGAACAAAGTTTGGTGATTAGAGTATTGCATACTAAATGATGTAGTGTTAACAACAGGTCAACTTAGGGTGCCATTATGCGCAGCTTTGCGTGGATCTAAAGCAGAACGAGGTCAACTTAGGATGCATTTCTGCGCAGCTTTGCGTGGAGTGGATCTAAAGTAGAACTAGGTCAACTTAAGATGCCATTCTGCGCAGCTTTGCGTTGATTCTGCGCAGTTTTGCGTTGATTCTGCGCAGCTTTGCGTGGATCTAAAGTAGAAAACTATTCCGACTTCAGTGCTGTATTGCCCCAAGAAAACTATTCTGACTTCAGTGCTGTATTGCCCCAAGATAAAATATTCCGATTTTAGTGCTGTATTGCCCCAAGAAAAAATATTCCGACTTCAGTGCTGTATTGCCCCAAGAAAACTATTCTGACTTCAGTGCTGTATTGCCCCAAGAAAAACTATTCTGACTTCAGTGCTGTATTGCCCAAAGAAAAACTATTCTGACTTCAGTGCTGTATTGCCCAAAGAAAAACTATTCTGACTTCAGTGCTGTATTGCCCCAAGAAAAACTATTCTGACTTCAGTGCAGCTTTGCGTGGATACAAAGTATCAAAACATAAATTAAGACCAAAGAGCATATCAGTCGAAACTTTTAAAAAACATTCATTCCGGAAATCATAGACAGAGCAGTGTGTCTTCCGCTTGCACATCCCTTTCAATTGCTGCTGACTTTAATGCTTTGAGCAGTAGATGTAATACATTAATGCTTTGAGCAGTAGATGTTGTAATACTTTAATGCTTTGAGCAGTAGATGTTGTAAAACTTTAAAGCTTTGAGCAGTAGATGTTGTAATACTTTAATGCTTTGGGCAGTAGATATTGTAATACTTTAATGCTTTGAGCAGTAGATGTTGTAATACTTTAATGCTTTGAGCAGTAGATGTTGTAATACTTTAATGCTTTGAACAGTAGATGTTGTAATACTTTAATGCTTTGAGCAGTAGATGTTGTAATACTTTAATGCTTTGAACAGTAGATGTTGTAATACTTTAATGCTTTGAGCAGTAGATATTGTAATACTTTAATGCTTTGAACAGTAGATGTTGTAATACTTTAATGCTTTGAACAGTAGATATTGTAATACTTTAATGCTTTGAACAGTAGATATTGTAATACTTTAATGCTTTGAGCAGTAGATATTGTAATACTTTAATGCTTTGAACAGTAGATGTTGTAATACTTTAATGCTTTGAGCAGTAGATATTGTAATACTTTAATGCTTTGGGCAGTAGATGTTGTAATACTTTAATGCTTTGGGCAGTAGATATTGTAATACTTTAATGCTTTGAACAGTTGACGTATCCAATCTCCACCCGTTACGTGTCTTTGTCGATTGCAGTTGGAGAAAGTCAAACTTCAGGAAAAATACTATTAGTTACTTTATTCTATCCATCCCCGAGTGTTACCCGATCAGAATTCCTACACTCCTTGCATGTATGAACACTTCTAGGAATGTATGTACCCTCACACATCTCCTTTAACTCAGCGGGGAACACTTTCCCACGATATGCTACTGACTGACTTAATATAAATAAAATCCAGCCTCACCTCACACCCATACATATCTCCTTCCTTAATTAAAACACGGAAGTGGAAATGTAAACAATAACAACAGATTTATTGAATGCAATGAATAATGAAAAAAATTATTAAGTGCAAACAAAAACAATAATATTAAATCACAAGGCAGCAATAAAAGAAAAAAAATAGTTTTTCAATCTAAATTAGATTCCTAAAAGATCTGCTATCAGAACTCTCATAATAAATACTAAATTTGTTGAGTTCTTAACCGGTTCATGTAAATATAGAGTTCGATATATAGTCTTTAGAGTGTCTGCTCTTCAAGAAGTACTAAGTTATATGTAATATTTGGTTGAATACTAAAGTTTGTGATTGTGGAAACTGAGTAAGAAATCATAGAAAGAGTACAAACAGGGTTATAGATTCTGGAAACCGAATCACCTTTATAGAGCGCGGGCGTCCCACTTGGAAGTTCGCTGTAGCATGTATCGAAACAGCTTCCCACACGTGACATTTGACCCTGAACAAAAGAATTCTCGTCGCTAACCTAGCCGTGATATAGCAAAAACTTGTTTCAAAGTCTTTTGAAGTTTCTGTTGTGGGGTCCAGACTGCAGACTGTTTATTTTCAGTCTGTAACACACATGAGTATGAGAAAACAAATTATCAGATTGACTGGCCGACCTAAGGGCCTCAGGCTATGTTTCTATTATTTAAGTCGGGGAATACATCTTTTCATGTTAGCCGTCTTAGGACTTCTTGAAATAACATCAGTCGGCACTAGCCTGTGTTCTAGAAGTAGTTAGTGTGAGAGTTTTATTTTTAGTTATGAAGCTGCGCGATAAGACTGCAGGCGATTTGTGTGTGTGTGTGTGTGTGTGTGTGTGTGTGTGTGTGTGTGTGTGTGTGTGTGTGTGCTCATAGGTGACTAAGAAGCGCATTTGTAGCCTGCTAAACAGTATGATTACGCAATCTCAAGACACGCATCTGTAGCTTGCTAAACAGTACGATTACGCAATCTCTAGACACGCATCTGTAGTTTGCTAAACAGTACGATTAAGCGATCTCTAGATGCTATGGCTGGAAGGTACGTCCTTTGATCAGCCCTAGCACACACTTACTTGAACAAGTTGTGCGAGAGAAGTGAACATTTAAAAATTAAATAAATTGAAGGAAAAAAATATAATAAATAATTATCACTTCTGTTATTTGCATTTCGGGTGTTACCCATGTATTACTTTAATTATGTGAGCAGTACATTTATTACTTTAGATGATGTAATACTTTAATGCTGCGGGCAGTAGTAATACTTTAATGCTGTGGGCAGTAGATGTTGTAATACATTAATGCTGTGGGCAGTAGATGTTGTAATACTTTAATTGCTGTGGGCAGTACACTTATTACTATAATGCTATAGACAGTGCATGTATTAATGTTGCGGGCAGTACATGTATTACTTTAGCTTAATGCTGTGGACAGTAGATGTAATACTTTAATGCTGTGGGCAGTTACAGTTATTACTTTAATGCTGTGGGCAGTAAATGTATTACTTGAATGCTGTGAGCAGTAGATGTTGAAATACTTAATTTCAGAATTAATTCTCAGCACGAAAGAGCCAATCTAAATTTAATACCTCTTTAGCCTTTTTTATTATTTATTTTTAAATATACTTAGCACCTTCTAGTTGGTGCTGTTTCTTACTGAATTTTTTGTTGTATAATGTGAATCATGCAAGCCTCTAAACGTGTAATAATGAAAGGGAAATTAGCACCAAATGAAGGCAGGAACACATCATTCTATGAGGGTTGCAAAATTTTTCATTTATTATCTTCTTCTTTTTTAAAGAAATATGTTTATAATGCTTAAAATTAAATAATAAATTATATTTCATTATAAGGTAATGGTATAATGACGCATCATTCTCCGCTTGTCATTTTAATTAAAACAAAATCATAAAGGAAATCTTCCCCTTTGTAATAAGTATAGTCATAGTCAAGATTGTAAAAATCATAAAGGAAATCTTCCCCCTTGTAATAAGTATAGTCATAGTCAAGATTGTAAAAATCATAAAGGAAATCTTCCCCCTTGTAATAAGTATAGTCATAGTCAAGATTGTAAAAATCATAAAGGAAATCTTCCCCCTTGTAAAAAGTATAATCATAGTCAAGATTGTAAACATCATAAAGGAAATCTTCCCCCTTGTAAAAAGTATAGTCATAGTCAAGATTGTAAACTTCATACGGGAACGTTTTACAAGCAATTTAAAAGATTCCTCTTTAGAGTGGAATGTTTTAGAGTGAAAGATATTTTATAATCCCCTCCACTTCCATGGGGGGTTCGATATTGAGTGATCCGCTTGGTGTGTCGGGACCCCAGGACATAGTGAGAGGAACCAAGTCTCTCCAGAACTCTCCAGTGCCGAGAACGTCCTATGACCAAGACTCCTCGCAAGCTCTGGAGAAAAAGAAAGCTAATGGAAACACCACAACTATCTTTGAATTAAAAAACATCATGCGCAAACTGAACAACATTAATTTTCCATAATATATCCATATCAAACGTGATTCAACAAAATATGCTATACGCACACTAGGACAAACTAAACAAATGAACCCGAAAGATGTGCTTTAAGAGCAAGCAAAACAAGAAAGATGTGCTTTAAAAGCAAGCAAAACAAGAAAGATGTGCTTTAAGAGCAAACAAAACACAAAAGATGTGCTTTAAGAGCAAACAAAACACAAAAGATGTGCTTTAAAAGCAAGCAAAACAAGAAAGATGTGCTTTAAAAGCAAGCAAAACAAGAAAGATGTGCTTTAAGAGCAAGCAAAACAAGAAAGATGTGCTTTAAGAGCAAGCAAAACAAGAAAGATGTGCTTTAAGAGCAAGCAAAACAAGAAAGATGTGCTTTAAGAGCAAGCAAAACAAGAAAGATGTGCTTTAAGAGCAAGCAAAACAAGAAAGATGTGCTTTAAGAGCAAGCAAAACAAGAAAGATGTGCTTTAAGAGCAAACAAAACACAAAAGATGTGCTTTAAGAGCAAGCAAAACAAGAAAGATGTGCTTTAAAAGCAAGCAAAACAAGAAAGATGTGCTTTAAGAGCAAACAAAACACAAAAGATGTGCTTTAAGAGCAAACAAAACACAAAAGATGTGCTTTAAAAGCAAGCAAAACAAGAAAGATGTGCTTTAAAAGCAAGCAAAACAAGAAAGATGTGCTTTAAGAGCAAGCAAAACAAGAAAGATGTGCTTTAAGAGCAAGCAAAACAAGAAAGATGTGCTTTAAGAGCAAGCAAAACAAGAAAGATGTGCTTTAAGAGCAAGCAAAACAAGAAAGATGTGCTTTAAGAGCAAGCAAAACAAGAAAGATGTGCTTTAAGAGCAAACAAAACAAGAAAGATGTGCTTTACTAGTAAACAAAACACAAAAGATGTGCTTTACTAGCAAACAAAATACAAAAGATGTGCTTTACTAGCAAACAAAACACAAAAGATGTGCTTTACTAGCAAACAAAACACAAAAGATGTGCTTTACTAGCAAACAAAACACAAAAGATGTGCTTTACTAGCAATCAAAATAACAACGAATAGATAGATGATCACGTCCGACAATGCTCGAAAGATACAAGCCAACAAAACCCATAACAGTAACATACGCTCTACTAACACAAGTCAACAAAACCCATAACAGTAACATACGCTCTACTAACACAAGCCAAGCAAAATTAAACAAAGTAACATGTGCTCTACTAACACAAGCCAAGCAAAATTAAACAAGTAACATGCGCTTTACTAACATAAGCCAAACAAACCCCCTAACAGTAAGATGCACAAGCCAAGCAAAATTAAATAGGTAAGCTCTGGTCTACTCCCACCAGAAAAGCAAAATTAAATCGGTGAGTTTTGTTCTACTAACACAAGCCAAACAAAATTAAATCAGTAAAATGCGGTCTACCAGTATTTAAAATTAAATCAATAGGAAATGGTATACTACCACAAGCCAAGCAAAAATAAATCAGTAACCTATGGTTTACTCCCACCAGAAAAGCAAAATTAAATCTGTGAGTTTTGGTCTGCTAACACAAGCCAAACATAATTAAATCAGTAAAATGCGCTCTACCAGTACAGGGCAAACAAAATTAAATCAATAAGATTTGGTCTACTAGTACAGGACAAACAAAATTAAATCAGTAAGATTTGGTTCACTAGTACAGGACAAACAAAATTAAATCAGTAAGATGTGCTCTAAACAAAAAAAAAAAACAAAAAAACAAAAGAAAATCATTAAGATGTCGTGTAAAGATAGGCACACCGGAGCTCTTTATTGAAAAAAATCGAAACATACTTCCTGTTCAGTAAGAATGGTGCCTGAATACTAGCGAGCTCTTGGCTGAGGAACTCAAAGAGTTCTCTTCGTTCAAGCATAAGAAGACATTTTTTTCAGTTTACTGGGCACTGATTTGGCAAATTATATCGGTTCTAGCTAATGTAGAGGAATTATGTGAGACGTACAGGATACATTTTCAGGAAACGACAGGATAGTCGAAAAATTTTCAAGTCTTATTTTCAATATAGTCGTACATATTTGTTTCAATTATATGTATTCTTTCTTCGCAGGTATGTTTGTATGCATGTGTGTTTGTGTAGATGTGTGCATAAGTATGTGTTTTCTTTATATATGTGTGGTGTGTGTGTGACTTTGGCGTGTGTGTGTGTGTGTGTGAGAGAGAGAGAGAGAGAGGCATGAAGGGTTAGATGTGTGATTAAAATGAATTAAGCTAAGAACAAAAGCCCCAACATGACAGACCACATACATCACCACACTTCAATATTCTACCATGTATTAATTAGTATTTAATTAAATCGCATAAGTAAACAAATGGCTACCAAAGCTCCTAGTCCCACCTCTGACAAATACACAATACTAACGGTACATGTAAAATCACACGTACTCGAGTACACGCAGGCACTAGATTCCAGAACTAGAATCCACTTCCTCAGAGTTCATTACAGTTCTTACATGATGATTATCTCAATATGGAGTGGAGACACGAATGTGACCTATATTTTGACCTATATGACCTATATGACCTTTATATGTGACAATAGAATTGCACGTCCCCTGCATAATAAATTGCCGTTCAGGGTGTCATAGATTGCCGAGTCTGTCTCGGCTCAAGATGTGTCATAGATTAGTCTCTCTCAGCTCAAGGTAGGTCATAGATTGCCGGGTCTCTCTCGGCTCAAGGTGTGTCATAGGTTACTGTCTCACTTGACTCAAGGTGTGTCATAGATTACAGTCTCTCTCGGCTCAAGATGTGTCATAGTTTGCAGTCTCTCTTGGCTCAAGGTGTGTCATAGATTACAGTCTCTCACAGCTCAAGATGTGTAATAGATTGCAGTCTCTTGGGAAAAAGATGTGTCATAGTCTCACTCGGCTCAAGTTTTGTATAGATGGTCGAGTCTCTTTTTGGCTCGAGGTGGTCATAGATTAGTCTCCCTCCATTCAAGGTGTGTCATAGATTACAGTCTCCCTCGGCTCAAGGTGGTCATAGATGGTTGGGTCTCTTTTGGCTCAAGGTATCATAGGTTAATCTTCCTCGGCTCAATTTGTGTCAGAGATTGCAGTATCTTTCGGCTTAAGGCGTGTCAGGGTTGCCGAGTCTCTCTCGGCTCAAGGTGATCAGAGATAGCTGAGTCTGTCTCGGCTTAAGGCATGTCATAGATTGCCTGGTCTCTCTCTGCTGCTTAAGGTGTGTCAGAGATTGCTCTCTCTCAGTTCAAGTTGTGTCATAGATTGCCGAGTCTCTCTCTCGGCTCGAGGTGTTTCAGCAAGGTGGTCACAGGTTGCAGAGTCTCTCTCCGGAAAAGCCATTTATATCAGTTCTAGTGTGGGAAAGCGATCTGTGCATCTTATCGTTTTGGCGGTGAAATCAGTTCTGAGATCTGGCACACTTTGGCGCGAAACAGTTCTAAGATGCGGCACACATTGACGCTATTATATGCGTCAGATGCGTGGTTAGTCGGCTAATTATTATTTGACCTACATTGTTTGGCCAAGTTATTTAAATACGTGGTTAGTCGGCTAATTATTATTTGACCTACATTGTTTGGCCAAGTTATTTAAATACGTGGTTAGTCGGCTAATTATTATTTGACCTACATTGTTTGGCCAAGTTATTTAAATACGTGGTTAGTCGGCTAATTATTATTTGACCTACAGTGTTTGGCCAAGTTATTTAAATATTTGTGCGGTCCTCCGAATCTGGGTGTTGAGTTTTGTGTTTTGGGCGTAAATGGCGGTATTCTTAGGTAATGGGGCCAAAGGGCACAATCCTTTCAGGCTAAATTTTTCAACCACTAGTCCGTTAGAACCAAGGATAATTAGTTCTAGGGAGGCTATCTTTCGTATGTAGGTCACAGTAAGTATATGTGTGTCTGTGTATGTTTGTCTGCTTGCGTGTGTCTCTGTGTGTGTTTGTATCTGTATGCGTGTGTGCATTTGAGAGTGCGTTCATATATGCATGTGGCACTGTTAGCATGTGTGAGAGAGAAAGCATGTGTATATGACAGTACATGTGGAAGTGGGAGTGTGTGTGTGTGTGTGTGTGTGTGTGTGTGTGTGAGAGAGAGAGAGAGAGAGACAGAGAATATGTAGCAGTGTAGGTGTGTGAGTGTAGTTTATGTGACGGTATAAATGTATAAATATATGAGAATGTGTGGGGCAGTGTCAATGATTGTACGTGTGTATGCATGTATGTGAATATGACAGTGTAGGTGTGTGACAGTGTATGTGAAATGTGTGTGGCAGTGTATATGAAAAAGTGTGAGTGTATGAGAGTATTTATATGCAGTGCGAGTGTGGGACATTAAATGTGGCAACATATTCATGAGTTTTTGTTTGTGCTTGTGTGTGTTTGTGTGTGCGTGTGCGTGACAGTATATGAGACAGGGGAAGCCTAAGAGTGTTTGACAGAATATGGGATTGTGTAAGTGTGTGAATGTATAAAAATATATGTGACAGTATGCGTGTGTATCTGAGAATATGTGACAATGTGATTGAGTGAATGTGTGTGTGTGTGTGTGTGTGTGTGTGTGTGTGTGTGTGTGTGTGTGTGTGTGTGTGTGAGTATACGGGACAATATAAGTATGTAAGTGTAAGAGATCGTATGTGTGTACATGTGTGCATATGTATGCTAGTTATATATATAATTTATTTTTTAATGGGGTGGGGTTCCACACAAGGTTAACGTTTTTGATGATGACTATTGAACTCAGTTGAAAATACAGAAGAGTACAGAAAGTATGACCTTATTAATGAAAAGCTATGTGATTAACAGCTTTCAGTGTGAATACTGATTAGCATGTTACAGTTTTCAAGTAACAGAGTAATTAACATTGTGACAGTTTAATATTTGGTGTGTCGATACACATTCTATACAGTGACATTCAAGATGAAAATAGATAAGCTTCATCTAATCTGAGCTTGCTACGCGTCGGAGTGTCAATGTTCAAATTAAATAAGTCTCTTTAGTCTATCTGTTTTTTCGACACACACACAAACTGGACAAGTCTCTTTAGTCTATCTGGTTTTTCGACACACACAAACTGGACAAGTCTCTTTAGTCTATCTGGTTTTTCGACACTCACAAACTGGACAAGTCTCTTTAGTCTGTCCGGTTTTTCGACACACACAAACTGGACAAGTCTCTTTAGTCTATCTGGTTTTTCGACACACACACAAACTGGACAAGTCTCTTTAGTCTATCTGGTTTTTCGACACACACACAAACTGGACAAGTCGCTTTAGTCTATCTGGTTTTTCGACACACACAAACTGGACAAGTCTCTTTAGTCTATCTGGTTTTTCGACACACACAAACTGGACAAGTCTCTTTAGTCTATCTGGTTTTTCGACACACACACAAACTGGACAAGTCGCTTTAGTCTATCTGGTTTTTCGACACACACAAACTGGACAAGTCTCTTTAGTCTATCTGGTTTTTCGACACACACAAACTGGACAAGTCTCTTTAGTCTATCTGGTTTTTCGACACACACAAACTGGACAAGTCTCTTTAGTCTATCTGGTTTTTCGACACACACAAATTGGACAAGTCTCTTTAGTCTATCTGGTTTTTCGACACACACAAAAATGCATTCACTTGTGTGTTATAATTTTTATTCGATAAGTTGACAGTTGTTCAAAAGATGTTATGTTGTGATGTGTTTCAAATTTTTTTTCTTTCTTATTCATAGGAAAATACAATTTCCGGCGCCAATAACACATTACACGAACACTTTCTTGCCCCGAAGTGAGTGATGACTGAACGCAGAAATGAATGAAATTAACAGACTCTGTATGTGGCAAACAGAATCTGTAGATGGAAAGCAGACTCCATAGGTGGCAAACAGACTCCATAGGTGGCAAAAAGACTCCATCGGCGCTGACTTCATCCTTGATCAAATTAGTAAATGTAAAATGTCATAGCTGACAAGTTCAGTATTTCTCGTGAAGCTATTAAAAATAGTGATCGATGTACTGTAAAACATGCTCTGGTTTACATAGTGAGTGTGTCTTGTGTAGTTACAGAAATGGCATCAGTGATCGATACGTAAATGTTCAGCATACAGCCCTCGGGGAGTGTTTAAATCGTTCTGTTTTCAAGAACAAAAGGTCTTCTATTTTCCATTCCTGAAAGTAATGCAGACCATATTTCATGGGTAAGGGTGGGATATAGTTTCCCCTTAATACGGGGACATTGTCTCGTGTTGCATTTAAACACGAAAGTGGCGCAGTGGCTAGAAAAAGTATTCCGATTTTAAGCAAGTTTTTACTGCAATAAACCATTATAAACCAAAAACTTTTCATGTATCTGAGACACTAATCGAAACTGTGTATATGGTCTGTATTGTACATGCGGACAGACTAGTTTCAAATTGACATACTCTGCTCAAGGAATGCAGACATATCGAAGATTAGCTTGTCAGTGGCTAAAGAAATTCGGTTTCATTTAGTGCAGATCGCTGGTTGGTCAAAAGTCTCAAGGTGATGTGCATGGGACACATGGAGAGCTCTGATTGGTCTGAGGATGCTGCGCAAATAAAAGTGACGTCATTCCGTCGCTCCAGAAGCAGACGAAATAAGTGAGTATCTTAACACGACAGCAATACTTTTAACTGTATTGTGGAGCTAATGGTTTTAAAACTTTATTTTAACTGTATTGTGGAGCTAATGGTTTTAAAACTTTATTTTAACTGTATTGTGGAGCTAATGATTTTAAAACTTTATTTTAACTTCAAAGAAAAAAACCTCTCGAAATACTTTAAAATGAACTGTGTAGCTATAGTTATTTCAGTTATATCATACTTTTAATTAGATCATACAACCACTAGCACAACAAAGAACGTTTGCTTGTCTGGGTAAGCAACAACTTAAAAAAAGAATTCCTTCTAAAATAAAATAACTGCATATTTCGAACAATAATTTCATTTATCCTCTTGTCAGGCTCTGAATGGGAAGCCAGGAGATGCCTGACCCCTCAAAGCCTACAGTACAAATGTCTTCATGATTATCATTAATTACTAAATAATTTTTTTATGCATGACTACAGCTTTAAATCCTGTAAATGGTCAGTCTGGCTTCTATTTTCATTTTGTAATCAATGGCCTACTATACTATTTGACCCCAACAAGTAGTCATTCAGCATAGCCCTCAAGTTGAATTCAGTGAGAATGTATTTGTGCAAGCAAGTTACAAACATTTAAGACAGTGAATTTGACGAAAGCGAATTTAACGAAATCTGAGAACGACGAACTCAGTGAATTTGAGAAATTGATGAACTCAGAGAACTTGACTAACTCTGAATCTGACGGACTCAGAAAACTTAACGAACTCATTGATTTTGACGAATACATTGAACTTAACGAACTCAGTGAATCTGACAAAAGCAACATGTTTTCTGATAAGTTTGACAACAACGCTGGATACACATACCAACATGATCTGGTAGAGACTGCAGAATGATAAGTTTGACAACAACGCTGGATACACATACCAACATGATCTGGTAGAGACTGCAGAATATAAGTTTGAAATCCAAAAGTGTGCATTCGGAAGGTAGTTTTTTAATTTCAAATGGAAAGGCTTCCAAACAATGCAAGAACATAACGTTTTTTAACGTTTAGTCTAAAATGGCTAATATCAAGAACCGCGTTTTATTCTAAAAGTATTTACTCATTTAAGAGTCAGTGAGTAATTGTTCTATCTAAATGTGTTGTTCTATTGTCTACAAGAACTGAAGATAAACCTCGTTTAACATTCCACTGTGTAATTGTTCTTTCTATTGCGTTGTCCTATTGTCTACAAGAACGATAAATCTCCTCGAACCATTTCTCTGTACAATTGTTCTGTCTACCGTGTTGTTCTATTGTCTACAAGAACTGACATAAATCTCGTTTAACCATTCCTCTGTGTAGTTGTTCTTATCTACCGTGTTGTTCTATTGTCTACAAGAACTGACGATAAATATCGTTTAACCATTCCTCTGTGTAATTGTTCTATCTATTGTGTTGTTCTCTAAAACAACCGATGATAAGTCGCTTTGAATGTCTTACTGTGATTACAGTCTACTTTAGACGGCAAGCAATCCTCCACTTAGTGACCGAAATGATCCCTTCCTTGAAAGAAGACAAAAAAAGTTTCTATAATTGCTCGAAATCCTGAACAATATCTTCAGTGCCTTCTCGCACCCCCTCTTCCCCCCACCTGTTCTTGTTGTGGGGGAAGATGTTATGGGTTAGGGTTGGTTTCTTTTAGCACATCGTTAATTTTCTCGAAAAGCTTTCGGACATGAATTAGCATTACCTGCTTAATCTTGAAACGTAAATGACACGATGCTCTGACCCGATGGTGATGCAAAAATTTTAATGTCTTACCTCAGTTATTTATTTATGTATTCTTGCACTACGTAGAGCTATTTCAAGATAAGGATGACGAGAAAGGAAAAGAACATTTTAAACAAGCTTCTTTATAGTGTTAGATACAGTTAAGAGTTAATAAATGATGTAGACTTAAGTTGTCACCAAGTCACGCAGCTCTCAAGAGGACACTGAACTCTTAAGAAGTAATCCCCATATTTCTTTCTTTCTTTCTTTCTTTCTTTCTTTCTTTCTTTCTTTCTTACCATCATTATGAAATGTTATTGGAATGAAGTGTTGTTTCTTAAATTTTGAGTTATAAGAATTTTTAACTCTTAGACGTACATAAGTACTCATGCAAGTGTTTTCTAATTGGCGGTGTAGGCGAGATCAAAACCGGAAGGCGGAAGAAGAAGCACAGCAACGCCTCACAGGTCAGAGAGTGGTTTTCCTTTTCTCTCCTTCCCTCTCTTTCCTCAGCAATTCTCTTAATTTTTCAATAGTTTGTTCAAAACATAAAAATTAAAAACAGACATGTTCTTCATCAGTAATTATTGGTTTTTATTATTCAAGTTTTAGATTCAAATTGTTAGAATGGAGAAGCAAGTTTTTAAAGTTATGTATAATATTTAATTTGTTCGTTTCTCTTTCTTTATTTTTATCCATGTATTCATTTCTTTTAAAAGAATAAAACAGAGGAAGATTATGTATGTGTATGAATGTACATACATGCATGCGTGTGAAGCGGTAATGAAGGAAAATAATACATTTTGTCCTGATTTTCTTCTTGTCTGTTTCATTTAAAAATAATTACGATACACATTTGTATTAATTAAAGGACACACGCACAAACACACACACACACACACACACACATACACACGCGCGCGCGAGCGTACATACACTAATTTTAGAATTCTTATTTTATAATGAATTACAATCGTACCATCATTCATTTTTCGGTGTTACTGTGATTGGAGTTGCTTTGCAAGTTTTGTGCTGCAATCATGTGCTCCTAGCGTTTCTTCTGATTTAATGTTCATTTGTTCCGCACAAAACGTTTCACTGATTTAATGTTCATTTGTTCCGCACAAAACGTTTCACTGATTTCATCTTGTTCAATTTAATTCAGAGAACCAAGAGCGTGACTGAAGACCACTGCCTTCGTTCTATGCTGCTAGCTCTTTGCAGATTATTTTTCTTTCTTTCTTTCTTTCTTTCTTTCTTTCTTTCTTTCTTTCTTTCTTTCTTTCTTTCTTTCTTTCTTTCTTTCTTTCTTTCTTTCTTCTTCCTTCCTTCTTTCTTTCTTTCTTCCTTCTTTCTTTCTTTCTTCCTTCCTTCTTTCTTTCTTTCTTCCTTCTTTCTTTCTCGTTAGACTTTGTTAATATACGTGAAAATATATATATCTTTTTTTGTTATACATATATATATATATATTGTCAATATACAATATTTATATGAAATATTTATGTTGTTATATACAGTAAGTATTATGTTGTTGCTATTCAGTTAATATTAAGAAGGAAAATTAATATTCTAAGATCATTTACCAAAAAAAGTTATTAATGCATTACGCTAAAATTAAAAATAATTTAAAGCAAATTTTCTTTGACTAACTGCCAGCCTGCCTATTTGTCTGTCAATCTATCTATCTATCTATCTATCTATCTATCTATCTATCTATCTATCTATCTATCTATCTATCTATCTATCTGTCTGTCTGTCTGTCTGTCTACCTACCTACTTACCTATCTGTCTGTCTCTCTGCCTACTTACCTATCTATCTGTCTGTCTGTCTGTATGTATGTATGTCTGCCCACCTATATATCTATCTACCTACCTACCTACCTATCTACCTATCTATCTATCTATCTATCTATCTATCTATCTATCTATCTATCCATCTATCTATCTATCTATCTATCTATTTATCTATCTTATACTATTTAGTAGTCAATTATTATTTACTTCTGTTCTCACTCCTACTACTCATTTTCTCAAAGGTTTGACAGAAAACATTATTTTGAAAATTCTCTATTTTCTCAACTACGGAACGTGCTTGGCTGTTTAAATTAAGAACAGAAACACTAACGCACACACGGAACGTGCTTGGCAATTTAAATTAAAAACAGAAACACTAACGCACACTAGGAACGAAATAGTATTCATCTTCTTTCAACACCATATTCTAAGTATTTGTGTATTGCATGTAGGTAATTGCGCATATGTGTCTTCCCTCCAGCATTCTGTCTAAAATGTCAAAGATAATATTTCATTGACTTTTCGCAATGTGACAATTTTTATTTTTATTTTGACTACATACCTACAAAAATCACTCAATTAAATATTATGTTTTGTCATCGGTCTTAGTACATTGCTCTAACGACCCGAAATAATTTCGCTAATTAACAAAGCCCAGACACTTCTTTACACATCAAGATGACCCGAAATAGTTTCGCAAATTAACAAAGCCCAGACTCTTTTTTACACATCAAGATGACCCGAAATAGTTTCGCTAATTAACAAAGCCCAGACACTTCTTTACACATCAAGATGACCCGAAATAGTTTCGCTAATTAACAAAGCCCAGACACATTTCTTTACACATCAAGATGACCCGGCTCACACACTTATTTTGGGAGACAGAGCCGACGGCCCTAGACAGAACAGAAGTGTCACGACTTATTGGAAAAGCTGAGAAGAATGGGCGATGATTCCCAGAGTTTCAGGAAGGCTCCGCTAAAGTGCAGCATGTCGGCTGTATAGCGTTGTCCTGGATTTCACAAGACAAACACGGCGGCTTTAATACTTATTGGCCATTTATAGGACAGCGTAGATGACAGAGCGTCAAACGAAAGATTTCATTGCTTTTGCAAGATAGGGCGAGATGGTGCTGACATTCACTTTCCGATGGTAACCCTCACATTCGAAAACAAAGAGCATCTCTCTCTCTCTCTCTCTCTCTCTCTCTCTCTCCCCATCTTCTTTTTTTCAGTATCTTTGTGTTTGTTTCTTTATTTTTCTCAATATCTTACATTTCTCAATCTCTCTTTCTTCGTCTTTTTCATTCTATATTTCTATATCTCCCTCCCCCCCCTCCATCTCTCTTCATGTTTTTCTCTACATGAAGTTTGATCTATCTATCTATCTATCTATCTTCTTTTCTCTACATGTAATTTGGTCTATCTCTCTATTTAGATTGTTAACCTTTAGTCTCATATGGTGTATTTTTCATTTATTTAGGTAGTTATTATATTCGCTTGTATTGGATATTTATTCTCATGGTTCGTGGTCGACATAAATATGTCTATTATACATCAGTTTTCAGTACCATGAAAAGTAATATGAGAAGATACTTGAGGGCAGTCTGGTTATTGGTATTACGAGTAGAATGTCCTTCCTTTCAGCCTTGTCAACCGTATTACTTTATGATGACATCTGTTATCAGTCTAGTCAACCGCGTTACTTTATGATGACATCTGTTATCAGCCTAGTCAACCGCGTTACTTTATGATGACATCTGTTATCTGCCTAGTCAACCACGTTACTTTATGATGACATCTGTTATCAGCTTAGTCAACCACGTTACTTTATGATGACATCTGTTATCAGCCTAAAATGTCCCAAAATGTTGACCACTGTTGGATTGCTGCGTGCGACCTGACGCTTGAGAACACTTGTCTTCAACTATCGTCTATGACATTTTAAGAATGACAACTAAATTTATCATAAACTTCAGAGAGATAATTGCAAGGCAGCTATATTTAGCCTGGTCGTCTGAGTGGCCGACAACTACAGCCAATCTTGCTTTCGTTTCAATAAACAGAGTTCTTTGTCACAAAATCAGGGGATATGCGAGTGTTTAATTTAGACGTATATTTTTTTTAAATGCAATTTACAAAAACAATCATCTGCAGCCGTGTCAACAGAGAAGCAACTGCTAGACGGAGATTATATATATTACATATATACATAAAAGAATAATTTTTCCTACAGCAACAGTCTACAAGTGGTGTGTGATCACGTGACTTGTAAACTGTTGCTGTAGGAAAAATTATTCTAGTTCTTGAGATACTTCAAATTCCGAAAATACTTTGTATACGCAAAAATGCTACAGCTGCTTCAGATCTGTCAGATCAACAATTAATTTAATCAAATCACGAGGGCTCAGTCACCATCAACTTCGAAGTCTTCTTGAAGAAATTGCTGCAGATTACGGTGACCTTGATAATTGCCGTGAAGTACGTTGGCTGAGTCGAGGGAAGATCTCAAAAGATTCTGGGAGTTAATTGAAGAGGTCATAGAATTCCTCAGAAGCAAGAACAAAGACACAGAAGTTGTTTCCATGATTGATCAGCATGGCAAGCTGATTTGGCCTTTCTCGTCGACATGACACAACATTTAATGATCTAAATTTGAAGTTGCAAGGCAAAAATCAGTTTGTTTGTCAACTTGCAAATCACATCTCGGCATTCAGGACAAAGTTCCCCAGTTGTTCCGGCAGCAAGAAGCATCGGGGAACTTTGTGCACTTTCCCACTTTTCAGTCACAACTACAGAAGAGTCAGGACATTGACACAACTACAGAAGAGTCAGGACATTGACACAACTACAGAAGAGCCAAGACATTGACACAAAAGTTTATGTTGGAAAGCTAGATGCATTGGTTCAAGCTTTCAATTCACGGTTTCATGACTTTGACCAATGCAGATTGTTATTGAAACTTTTTGGTGATCCGTTTAGTGTGTCAGCGGATACCAGCTCGAAATTACTGATCTCCAGGCATCTGATGAACTGCGTGCTACTTACCGAGAAAACAGTTTGCTTGACTTCTACAGAACATTGCCTGATACATTTGCTAACATTAAAGATTACGCACATGTCCACACCAGCATGTTTGGCAGTACATACTGCTGCGAACAGGCTTTCTCGCAGAGATGAGACTGAACAAAAACAATACCCGAAATCAGCTGACTGATGATAATCTGGAAGCAGTTTTGCGTCTTTCAACGTCAAACATCAGGTCGGACATTTCGAAGCTTGCAGATGACATGCAGCACCATCCATTGCACTGACTGTGAAAGTTGACGTATCATAACATTTTTAGAATAAGTCTTAGTATGCAACTACTTTGTCATAATTATAGTCTTAATCGTTATTTGTGTGTTCTTAGATGTGATGTCTTTCTTGTGTGGGACGATTTTGATCTTCACTTTCTTTTGTAGCCCCGACGGTTTCGAGAAGTCAGATTGTGGCCCCTGACTCAAAACATTTATGCACCACTGCCGTATAGAGACATGATGATTACAACAAGGATCTGTTTGTGTGTGTGTGTGTATCTGTATGTGTGCGCCAGTGCGCACTGATTATTTGCTATTAAGTTGGGAGATGTATGCATGTAGCGGGTGGGTGGGTGGAAGAGGATATTTTTTATTTCTCTTGGGCAGCGTTCCAAATGATTAAAAAGCATCTTTACTGATACAGAATTATTTATTCATTAAAAATGGAAACAGGAGTTGATTTGTTTCTTTTTTTCTCCCTTTCCAGGACTGAAATTCTGAAAAACGATCTTATCATTGTTTTAAGCATGCTGCAACTTGAAATAAACAACAAAACAATAATAATACATGCCAGTCCTCTCTTTCATATAACTGTATCTATCTATCGAAGCATGAAAGCAATTTGATTTTAATGAAATATTTGTATGACATTATGCTCAGAAATGGGCAGTATGTAAATTCTCCACCAACCCGGTTGACCCATACCCTTAGGCTGTATTGGTCACCCCGTAAACTAATGAATAATCTAGGATAACACAACTAATTGAGGCCAGTACTTCCGGTTGCTTGATAAGCCCCCATGTGAACATGTAGGCAGTAAATACAATATGAATTTTACATGAAGTGGAAATGATAAGGAATGACATGAAGATGAGTGAAAAATTAATAAAGAATTTATAAAAAAAATAAATAATAAAAAATAGAAAACAATCAAATCACAATCCACAATTACAAATCTCAATTTTTAATCTAACTATCTCAGGGAGATCTAGCTTGCCCTAAAGTTCAACTTCCTAGCTACTAGTATTTCCCCCCAAGAAATATTATACTTTTTCTATGGTTTGTTCTTCAGTCTTTCTACTCAATAGTTTCTTATAAAGGTCTAAGACAACTAGACTGTACATTCTGTTATATTAATGTACAAGGGGAACACTTAGCTTATTTCACTAATGTTCTAGTGTTAGGTTTGCGTGTAGTCTATTTTTAGGGGAGAGTGGGTGTGGGCTAATAAGCCATTATGTGACAGAGTGCTAGGCTTGTTTATTTTCTTTTTTGAACATTGCTCTGTTTTCCAGCCTTCTTTTAGTTCACTTGAAAAATGCAATTTGGTGAGATGTATTCGTGAGAGTCTCCACTGACAGTTGGCTATTAAGTCTGCTTAGCGGTTATGACGTGTGTGAGATTACGTCATTTCCTGTGTGAAGTTACATCCAGCCTGGAGCTGTCAAAATGGTCAGTGATTAATGTCCTTTCTGGAATTACAAGAGGTAACAATGGGTTGCATGGGGCCTGTGATTTTCAGTTATATTATACTGTACATTTCAAGTGGGTGTGTCTTGTTGTCAAAATATTTTGTTGGTACATTTCTGGTCTAGTATGAAAAGACTGCAACAACAACAAGAAGACTTTTTGTATAAAGTAAACGGTCTTAGTTTGTTTTGAAAAAACAATAAATTCTGTCGTAGCCATTTCAAAGCAGAGGAAAAAACAACCGGAAAGAGATGGGCAAAGCTGCCAAGAGGTTAGACAGGGCCATCTTAGCCAGTGTGTCAAAGACTCAGACGACTTTTTACGCTTCAGAGAATTTACTGAAAATGAGTGTCTGGTTTTTCTTTGCTTTGTTTAATATCGGGCGAAGAGTTGCCCTAGCAACGTGTTGTTTGATGCACGTGCAAATTGGCCCTGTGCTAAGTAGGTCATCCAAATATCTCTTTGTCTCAAGAGTTCGGCCATCAAGCAGTAGAAATTTGTATAATTTTCTCATTCTTTCTGTGCGGTTTATGTGTCATTGAAGGGAGCCAATCCCTCTTATAGTTAATACCGTTTCTAGCTCTATCAGCTGTTTCGGTAGCAATGCATTGTTGATTAAACAAAAATTGATTGCACTGCATTATTGATTAGTTGCTACAAGTGTGTGTGGTAATTTGAGTTCTAAATGCACTTCTAGATGGAAGAATGCAAGGGGAGAATTGCTATATTTCTCTTCTGACATAGGGTGATTTTTTTTTTAATAAGATATTTCTTTGAAATTGTTCGCTTCGTATCATGATCACAGTTGTTAGGATGTTCCTGTTTCTGTGACTGTAGTAGCTGTTGTGTTTGTATTTGTCTGAACATGTTTTCTCTGCTGAATCGAAATTAGGATAGATCTTAAACAGTTTTTTAATAGCACTTTTCACAATCCTTACTTTTCAAAAATGAAATGAAACTGCCTTGTATGATTCAGTGATGATTCACATTTCTGAAAGATATTTTTCATTTCCTCGTGTCTTTATGCCTCCCACGTTCAGTGTCCGGAACAAGCTGGAGTCAGCACTGTCGTACTTTATTTCGTACTTTTGTCACGTTGATTTTGCGCGAGGGGTAGGGAGGGGAAAGCTAGATGGCTGTGAATTGTTTGTTACTGATTAGTTTTCATTTGCATGATTTTTGTGTGTTACGTCCACATATATATAGAATTTCTCAAATGGGGATTTAAATAGAAGCTTCGTGTGGCTCTGCTTTGAAAGTTAAACTTACAGAAACAGAAGGGTGGGGGAAAGGTGAAGAGCTTGATACAGAATAAACCCCAAAAAGTTAACAAAGGCCGATATTTCTCACTTTTTCTGTCTTTCAATCCATCTTATTTTACTAATTTACTGGCATTACCGCAATAACGATTAAAGAATAATGCGTTCAAATTACTGTAATCAATATCTTATCTTTTTTTTCTCTTGTTAATTTCTTTTCTCACAGGAACTGCAAAAGCCTTTTCATCTTTTAACGTTCTCTCTCTTGGTTTGGTGCTGCTATCGAGATTTCCTCTTCTCGCCTTATTGTGAAGAGAGCTTTCTACATGTTATATTGCATGTGGAGATGGTTAGATCCTTGTAATGCTGGTGGAGCTGTGTTGTTTTTGTCTATTTCGTTTATTTGCGATTTTTAAATGTCACTTCCTAACATGTTTTAGTGAAGGTGTAGTGTGTTTCTGTAAGAAACTTGATGAGTGCTTTTTTTTTGGTTTCATTAATTTTTCTAATTGTGGCTGTGGATAAAGTAGTGATTGTGTGGAGAGCGGGACTTGTAACAGATTTGTGGCTGTGGATAAAGTAGTGATTGTGTGGAGAGCGGAACTTGTAACAGATTTGTGGCTGTGGATAAAGTAGTGATTGTGTGGAGAGCGGGACTTGTAACAGATTTGTGGCTGTGGATAAAGTATTTCTTAAGATCTGGACACAGTACTCTGTAAAAAGGATATTATTTAGAACATATCAACATACATACATACTAATAAATCTAAATATATATTATCAGTATGAGTGTATGCACGCACATTTATTCATGCTTGTTGTATATATGTGTGTATTTATGTGTCTTAGAAACTCCACATTTATATAAAATCTTTAAAAGCGATGTCTCTAGTCTCAAAAATCTTTTTCAATTGCTGTTTTGCTGCATTTTTTTTTGGTGAGGGTGGGGGAGGAACACGAGTAACAGCATATTACTCTTTGAACTTACCTATTAATACATGACTACACTAGACCTCGAGGACTTTGTAATGACAAGTGAAATTGCTGATTGAAACATTTTTCTGGAGTCCTTTTCCATTGTTTATCACATTACTCTACTTGGTTGGAGCGTGTGGCTGTTTCTTTGTCCTCTTTCTTTGTCCTCTTTCTTTCAAATATCTTTGATATAGTCATTATAGTGGCACCCTTCTTGTCTATTACCGATGGAGATCTGTTGCATGATACGAACAGACCTACTTCCAAACATGTATACAAACGCATATGCATGCATACACACTCACAAACTCACCCATACACATGCACACACAAACACCCGCGTACACAAGCATGCATACATACATGCACGCAATCATACACAATGCACAGTACACACATACATACACATATTGTATATATACACACGCACACACACACACGAGCACCCAAACGCACGTGTATACCTACGCCCATACACACATACAAACAAATACATATTCATAGGCCTTATATATGCCTATATATTAATACACGCGTGCTCTCTTTTGTTAATCCTACAGTAAAATGCAAATTGAATGTAACTACATGTGTGATTCTTGCAAGTACTGGCTCATTTAATTTATATTTAATTTAGTCAGCACACTGCCAGAAAGTAGTAAGTAATTACATTTATCGATCGTTGAAAAAGCTTCAGTAATTGAACCCTTTTCAGTCTTGAGGAATGTATGTTAAACAGCACACATTTATTTAACAACAGCAACGGATATAGTTTTGCTTTTTAGCTCCCTCCACCCCTACCCACCCCTTTCCGCTGACATTCATCGTGCCATATTTCTTTAAAGGATGCACGTTTTTTGTGTTTTGTCAGTTTACCAAAAATATGCTTTAACCAATTTAATGCTTTCAGTTATTGTTCGTTCTCGCTCGAAATGGACTTTTTATGTAAAGCACAGCAAATTGAATCGTCCGCCGATGATGCAAGCACTTTATAATTTCAACTGAAACGTGACGTTCTACAGCAAACTATGGAACGCAAAGGTATAAATAACGAAATACAATACACAGAAATGTACTCACAAACATTATCACATAGAAGTGTGCTAACAAAATTTAGCACTCAGAAGTGTGGTCACACTATTTAACACATAGAAGTGTGCTCACAAAATTTAGTACTCAGAAGTGTGGTCACACAATTTAACACATAGAAGTGTGCTCACAAAATTTAGTACTCAGAAGTCTCATACTTGGTTCATAAAGAATTCATCTAATGGGGGTGGACCGAAAGTTATTTTGTAGAAGAAAATCTATATTTAATCACTTTTAATTTGACCAAACTCGAGTCCGGTCATAAAGGCGATTGTTAGCTTATGGTAAGTTAAGATAGTGATAAAGATGGACTTAGAAATATGTCGTGCATGTTTGCTATTGATCTATGATTTGAATTGGAGAATGCTTTATGTAATTGAACCATTATTTCTATGTGCAATAATTTCATTACGTTGTACATTGTACTTTATGAAATTTGATCCGATACTATATTTCTTATGCTGTGAGTGATTCAGGTTAACGAAATTGTTGCTGGATTTGTACGTTGAAAATTTTGTAAGAGAGAAAAGAGTTATAGAGATGAAATATGCCTGAAAGTTAGTGCTGAAATATGCCTGAAAGTTAGTGCTGAAATATGCCTGAAAGTTAGTGCTGAAATATGCCTGAAAGTTAGTGCTGAAATATGCCTGAAATTTAGTGGATGGTTTATTTGACAATCAAATAGCACGCTCAAGTAATAACAGAATGTATCTACTATGAGAAGATAAATTCATACAAGAAAATGATCTTCAGTATCATTGTTGCCTGTAGAGTTTGTACATGATCCTGCTAGTACATTAAATATTAAAGCTATTGGTTTATGTGATTAATATTAATAATTCTAACAGCCCCTCGGACTGGCCTACTCTTCCAGTCGTTATATTAACACTGGTACACAAAACCAAACACCGAAAGCGGCGGAAGCCGGAAGCGTTCCCCACATTAACAACCAAACAGCTAATTATGTTCCCTCTAAGGTCGGCCACTTATTACTTCCTCCTCTTTATTAATTAAATCTCATTCATCAAATCTGCAACTTGTCCCCCCCCCCCAGCCAATTCCAATTATCGGTCATTCAAAGAATTACTTAAAATATGGTAAAGATAATAACAATTTATTACCTAAGAAACTACTTCACATAATACAAGTTATATCAATATAAAAGACAAAACATGCACCACAATTACTATTTCCCAGATTTTTCTTATGAATATATGGTTAGAGTCAGATTGGTCAGATTTAATGCTTACGTTAGGGAGCTTAACTTAATTCTCAAATGGAGACAAACATAGATGACGGAGAACTACATTACCACATGAGGTCGCACACTCCTAACTTAATTCCCTGGATTGGAGGCAATCAGAAAATTACTTCAGACCTTCATCAAAACCTCTCAACTCTCCCGCTGGCACAAATCAAACAGCCCTGGGAGTGAACTTGGTCCACGAGTCTTTTGGTCTGGATCAAACTGAGCTATGTATCGCATAGGTCACAACAACCCGGGTCCAGTGTATACTGGAAACCAATAGTTCGAAGTCTCGATCCAATAATTTAATCAACCTCTCTTGTCGGGAATGGACAAGAAACCTGAGCAGTAAAATTACCATTTAACTTTAATTCCCTGTTCTGACTATGGTCATATAGCGGAACGCATTTATGGCAGTCTGGTGTCTGGTTTATGACTCCCTTCTCTCAGCATGGCGTGTCCCCTTCCTCTGAATAACTACATCTCAGTTCTTCACTAACTTCTAGTACAGCTTAGCATTATTACTTTGTTGGCAGGCTTAACAGAGCAATAACAAATGTCACGGATGACTGCATGGCTTTGTAAAGGCTTGTTTACTTTGCACTAATGATCAACATATAATTACATGCACTACTATTATAATAACACAAGAAGAAAATGAGAAAGAAATTCAAAATTTTAAAAAGAATTGATTGTAATTTGCCCAAGGATATTCATATTCTTACAGTCATCTCAATTCATATCAAGAAACAGCAGCAATGATAAAATAAGAAATATACTTCAAAGAAATGCCGTACATTGAAATGATACATGAGAAAGTGGTTGACAAATAAATTTGACTTCAAAGGTTCAGAAATACGACACGCTTTAGTGAACTTAGAACATTACAATGATGGACATCTATAAAGTGTTTTAGAGTGGCAAGTTGGTTGACAAGAGTTATCTGTCTCACAAAATAAAGGTAGATTCAATCTCTGTGCTGTGCATCAATTCCAACCTACAAAACGTGTACACATTGTACTGAGATATGAACCCAAACACTAAGTGAAATCACCTACTTGTACAAAACGTGTACACATTGTACTGAGATATGAACCCAAACACTAAGTGAAATCGCATACTTGTACAAAACGTATACACATTGTACTGAGATATGAACCCAAACACTAAGTGAAATCACCTACTTGTACAAAACGTGTACACATTGTACTGAGATATGAACCCAAACACTAAGTGAAATCACCTACTTGTACAAAACGTGTACACATTGTACTGAGATATGAACCCAAACACTAAGTGAAATCGCATACACCTTCATGCGTACGCATACACATATAACAACAGAAATGTGTATACAGAAACACTAATGAAATCACACACACATAACAACAGAAATGTGTATACAGAAACACTAATGAAATCACACACATATAACAACAGAAATGTGTATACAGAAACACTAATGAAATCACACACACATTACAAATGCACACATACGCACGCGACGACAAAAATACTCTCAGACATGCTCTAAAGCACTAACTGAAATCATATGTACATGCATATAGTGTACAAAGTCATACACGCACACAAGCACACACATACACACACACACACATACACACACGCGCGCGCGACATGTAAGCCCTAGAGAAAAGTTTTTAGATATCTACAGAAACACTGAACAGAAATCATACACATGCATAGTTACAGGCGTACAGAGAAACTCATTCCAACACACACACATTCACACACAGACATTCCCATATATAGAACCATTAAGTGAACACACTCATAATACACAAACGCGCGCGCACACACACACACACGCACACGAAAATACAAGAATAACAAAACCATATCTTGTAACTCTTTGTCATACTTACCTCTATGCACCGCTAAGATATAGATTATACACAGAAAACTGGCCTCTACTCCCTTTCTCCATGTGTCTCTAACAAACATCACACGCACGCACGCACGCACACACGCACGCACTCATAAAGAATTCGAGTGCCGTTATTGGTCAGTAAAGGTGATGTTTCCATAGACATTACTATGAGTGGCCTTAGGGAAAGTTAATATACTGCCACAATTTGATTCCATCAGATCTCCACAACCCCTCCCCATTCCTTCTTTGTTTTCTTTTCCTAGACTGTGGAAAGTCGGAGACAAAGAAGTTATTTCCCCTGAAGGGACAGACCCTGGCTGTGTGGGAATTCACTGACCGCACCTAACTAACTCAGTCAACGAACAGTAAGATGAGCAGACGTGTCGATCTTATTTTAAACTGTCAAATTGGCTGCGAGCAGCAGAGCAGAGAACTGTCTGCAAAAAGCTGCCTCGCACGGAACTCCGTGACCTTTCAGTTTCGACATCACAACTCGCCCGCGTCAGATTTGTAATTCTCAAATGCTTTTGTCTCACGGGCACTACTGGGGCTGTCTGCACTTATCTTGTCTGTTTGCATTTGCTTGCATTTTCAGTCATAAGATCGCCCTTTTTTGTGACTTCTCCCTCTACTCTCTCTCCACTACCACCCCTCCTTAACGTGTGTTTGTATGTGTGTATATGCGTGCTTTCTCACTTTACATTTCTCTGCTTCCTCTCTCTATAGAATTATTTTCTTGTTTTACCTTAGTCTGTATATATGATATGTGTATCGTGAGACCAACATCAACAATGATCGAATGATCCTCTCAAAAAAGAAAATGATGTGTGTATCGTGAGACCAACATCAACAATGATCGAATGATCCTCTCAAAAAAGAAAATGATGTGCAAGCTTCGAGGTCAACGTAAATACTGCTTTGCTCGTCAGACAGTAGAGTGAACACACCTGCTTCTAATCACTAAATTCAATAACACAAACATTCATAAACCAATAACTGAAATGATTTGTGTGAGTCCCTACAGAGTACATTAATATTTAAAAGCTCGCTTTCTTCACTCTACACTGGATAGAGTCATTACATTGAAAAATTCTCGTCTTCAGTAAAGCGAGCAATATACTAATAAAACAATATTCTGCTTTCGCAATATTATTATAGTGCTATGTTTGCAAACTGTATAGTATTTCTACTTAAAGAGACTTAGAGTGCTTTATTAACAAACTCTACATTCCACTTAAAAAGACTTAAAAGTACTGTGTTTGAAAAACAATACATTCTACTTAAAAACACTTTGTGTTTTGTGTTTTGTGTTTGAAAACTGTATTAATTGTACTTAAAAACGCTTGAAAATCTGTGCATTCTACTTAAAAACACTTGTGTTGTGTTGTGTTTCATAACTGTGTATTCTCGTCACAAACACTTAAAGGGTTGTGTTAGAAAACTGTACACAGTACTTAACGCAGATTTATTAACTGTGAACAAACTGCTTATCTTTACTTCCGAGCATTTATTCTGTAAAATTATTTACATGCAACACGTAATTCAAACGGTCTGCGGTTTAGCCCATTTTGAACGTACCGAGTAGTTTGCTTTCTTAATATAATGTGCCACTGAGTGCCTAAGTGCAGACGCTGTTCCGAGAGGTTACGTCCTACACCCCTAAGCTTAGAGCTACTCTATAATCCATGCGCAGTCCGAGTAACACAGTGTTATTTTATGACGTGTTTCATGGCGTACGTCACGGACTTTACGTTCCATCATTAGTGCTAACTAATTAAGCACGCAACAGACTGTAGAATACTTCTTGCCGGAAATCAACCATAATTAGTATCCTTTAGTGCGACGATATTATCGGGCTTTGGCCATAGTGTCCAAATTTTAGATAATTATCATCACGACATTTATCAGTTCCTCATAAAAGTGTTGTTGTTTCTTTCTTCTATATTTTTTTCTTTCTTTCTAAAGGAGATGCACACTGGACAAAACTACTTCAGGTCAATGGGTCCGAGCTTGATCGCTCCCTTGTCACTCGGCTCTCGTGCAAACGGAAGAATTCTTCTTCCGCTCCTGCGCGGCACACATCACGTGAGACATCACGTGAACGTGATCCGTGCGGAGGAGATAACTCATGCAGCGCGGGAGCCGTCCTGCCGAGGCCTCGCGACAGTCTGCTGATGACGATAACGTCCCGCATTCGACACTGGATTCAGTCGCGGAGAAAATATGAAATTTCACCTCGAGAGCCCTTCGTGAGCAATTCCTCATCGTCATCGACCTCTACTCCAATCAAAAGGTCGGCAAAAAGTGACTCATTTGTCAAGGATAGCGTGCTTGACTGCGACGCAGCTCTCAACCGCTGTGGAGCAGGGCGGCTCAGTCCTCGCCTGCCGCTTCACCAACCCAATGGTTTTGCCGTGGCTACTGCGGCCGAAACGGGCAAGATCCCTCTACAGAAATCCCCAGTGGCTCGGCGAAGCCTGCACAAAACGAAGCCCCCCACAGACCCCGCCAAGAAGGGAGCCAGTGGGACCTTAACGCTAACAACATCCGCTGCTTCTGTCCAAACGACGACAAGTCTTACACCGAAATCCGCGCATGTGCCATTCAAGGCCAAATCCAAGAGTCCGGTGGTGGACATTAGGATCGAGGTGGTCGATGTCTCTGGGCAGACCCCGTCACCACTCAGCCCTTCAGCTCACCGACTGTTGGCTAGTTCACGACGACACCTCCTTCGACAATCAAGAAGCAAGCTGAAAAGTCGAGGGGTGCTGATCACGTCGCTTGTTCCCGGAAGTTCGAACCTCACACGTCAACCGCTGACTACCACTATCAGCTGTCCACCGCAAGCGGAAGCGGCGGCGGCGGGAGTTGGAGGGACAGGGGTGTCGGATTTGAACCTTCTGCAAGCATCCCTAAAACGCAGCCACTCCTGGCCTTTGCCCAGAAGGAAAGCCATTCCAGGTTGAGTTGCCAAATATATCAAACTAGATGTACCTTTTCTCTCAGACATTAGCGCGCACACAGCAAGCCAAATATATCAAACTAGATGTACCTTTTCTCTCAGACATTAGCGCGCATACACCAAGCCAAATATATCAAACTAGATGTATCTTTTCTCTCAAACATTAGCGCGCATACAGCAAGCCAAATATATCAAACTAGATGTACCTTTTCTCTCAAACATTAGCGCGCATACAGCAAGCCATCTAGCTTGGGGCTGCCTGATGATTTCAATGCATGTCCACTAAAGTGGCGATTAAGAAGTCACTGATCTGATTGTAGAATGATCGAAAGATTTCGAAATCCTAAGTTGGCCCTGGTGTCTTTGCAATAAAGCCAAACCTATTTCTGTTACGTTTATTCTCTTTATGATTTTTAACGCAACGTTTGTATTGGGCCACGCTAGCACAAGGTGAAGTAGCTTTATATTTTCCCAGCAATAAATTATGAGTCTGAAGCACCCGGATGTTGTAGGCAAAGTATTATTGAATATGCAAAATCAACCAGATTTGGTCCTTTAGTTAATTTAGTTAGTTCATAATTAATCGTTTTCTTACACACCTCTCCATTCTATCAGTTATTTTGAAGACTGTATAATTAATTGAAATAGCACCACACAATCTAGTAAAGATCTAAGTCTATGAAATAATTAAAAATCACAAATATATAGGCACAAACCCACCTTAACGATCAGTATAATCATCTGCACGCAATACACACACACAAACACACATATACACACACACACACGCACACATATATATATCTTTTAATATTCTTTGTACACGACAAAAGAAATAATTTTATCTTATCATACATTAAATGTTAGTGCCTTAGAAATTTGTAACATCCTAGGGACGTGCGTGCTTGTATGTGCTGTATCTGTACAGAGTGTCTGTAGGAGTGTAGTGTCTGTATGTGTATGTGGTGTATGTATGCGTGTGAGGTGTCTGTATGCGTGTATGGTGTATCTGTGCTTTGAGGTGTCTGTATGTGTGTGGTGGCTGCATGTGTTTGTTTGTGATGTCAGTATGCATGCGTAGTGTCTGTATGTGTGTGTCTGTGAATGTGGTTTTGGGAAGATAGAGTGGGGAGTTCCAGTAATTTACAAGTGCATGAATGAACAAACAACTCATGACAGTTCTTTCCTTATTTCCGCGACTAGCTAATCAGTGTGCGTCATGCAAATTTCAAATTTGGACATTGATAGAGACAGTATGAACATATTATTATTTTATTTAATAAATGTCAACTATAACAAGTTTCAGCGCCATCGCTATTTGTCTTTCTACCGGAGAGACGCAGGCATGATCTTTTCCCCATGGACGAAATAGGTCACAGGGAATTTTATTTAGTCATTCCGACTTTGAAGTTAATTCCTTAAAGATGTGGTTTTATCTGAAGCTGAAAAAGTAAAAAAATCAATGAGACAAAAAAAAATATGGCATTATCTTAATTTTATTATTTTAAAAAATTATGGTGGAAAATTACGTTTGTTTTTCAATTTGAACGGTGGTTGTTGTTTTTTGTTTTAATGATTGTGGGTGGGTAAGTCATAGAATGGGGAGAGAAAAATGTTATTTTGAATGTAGTTCGACAAAGCTAGTCGATTAGACAAAAAAATGGAAATTAAACTCTTATAGTGTTCATCAGCATTCTGACTTTTAAATTATCATTTTTTACTTATTTTTTAAAAGTGTGTGTCTAATTGTCGAACCATGGGGCAAATTATGTTCTTTGTTTTTCTATTATTTCTTTTTTCTAAATTAATAATCAATAATTGATAGTTACTAGTTATGGCTCACCTCCGCGTGGCCGATTATGCAGCCTGCCGTACCCACATACGCTGCATGCAGTAAAAGATTGAGGTCAAGTTCTTTGATCACATGTGGGCAATGGAAATGTATAGAAGGGGGAAGGGAACAGTAAGAGTGGGTGAATGTTGACAAGATACGGGATGCCATTATATGGACGTTTGCATTCCGATCAATGATGCGAGAGAACTGATAGTTTGACCCAGAGTCGGTCACACATATATCACACCGATAGAAGTGGTAGTTTGACCCAGAGTCGGTCACACATATATCACACCGATAGAAGTGGTAGTTTGACCCATAGTCGGTCACACATATATCACACCGATAGAAATGGTGGTTTGACCCAGAGTCGGTCACACATATATCACACCGATAGAAGTGGTAGTTTTACCCAGAGTCGGTCACACATATATCACACCGATAGAAGTGGTAGTTTAACCCAGAGTCGGTCACACATATATCACACCGATAGAAGTGGTAGTTTAACCCAGAGTCGGTCACACATATATCACACCGATAGAAGTGGTAGTTTGACCCAGAGTCGGTCACACATATATCACACCGATAGAACTGCGCCCACGTCCTTCATAAAGGGCTACAATGTGAGTGGATAAGAAAAAACCTGCAGGTTTAAATATATTATTGACTTATCAGAAATTATTATTATACTTTATTATTGATTAGAATGTTGTGTAGAATATTCGTACATTTTTACTAATGATTCTTACGCATGTCTCTTTCAGAGAAGTTTATGTGACACTAGTGATAATTCATGCCATATGTGTAGATGATGAAACAGACATAAGCACGTTGTGTGCTGTGCATTATGTATTAGAAAACCTTTTGCAGCAAGTGAAGCTAAATGGCAAATTGAAGTAATCAGTCAACGTGAATTTAGTGTAAACCATTCATTGATTATGGTTGTATCTATTGAAATTCATGGAAATGTGGACATGGAAATAGTCTTGCCTCATTTGTAAATACAGTGAAACCTCTCTATAACACAATAATTGGGATCCATCAAATCGGATAGTGTTAATAGTGGGGTCGCATTAAGGCGGGGTTTTACAATACATGTATTTTACATTTTTCCAAGAACATATACCTGTATTTATGTCTAATGTAAAAAATCGGGTTATTATAAGAAGAATAGTAATGCAATATTAAGATATATTCAAATTATAACAGATAATATATTTATAAGTTATCACTTTGCATTAAATAGTTTTACACATTTGTATTTCTTTGTACGATAATACACACTGACCGATAATACCCCATCATGAATTGTGTATCAACACCGTACAGTGCCATCGTACCATGCAGTTCCTCCATAATACATTTAATTCCATTGAAAATCGTACACAGATTAAGAATATTCAATACTTTTGTCACAGATCATTGTGTCTGAAATTCAACGTCTAATATATATATACTTTAAAAAAATATTTCTTCCCAGTATGAGAAAAATACACGTACATGAATTTCAAATTTCAGGAACCACGCCACAATCGTATGCAATCTCAGCCCCAAAATGAAGTTAAATATTTTTTGTACTCTTTTTCACATGTTTTGAAAAAAATTCATGTACGAATGAATACACGAAATATTGAGAGCCGTGCCTTGGCCATGCGAACTCAAATTATTGCGGGGTTCCACTGTATTTCTCCATGACGAAAGTTTATAAAGTATAAGTTGGTGTGAAGCTAATGTTTAATGACTTAAAATTGTAAGAGTGGTCTATTGCTGTCACCACAAAGCCTTAAATTGTTCATATTTAATGGCTGCTACACAGAGATATGATTACCTATTTCAGCTGGCCTTTTTTTCATTGAGTGAATTTCTGCTGAATTGATCCTCATGTTAACTCTAAAACACACACCTTCTTCCTGTCACGAGCTGTTGGTCATGTTGTGATATCCTCAGCAAGGGCGAGAGATGCTGCGTGAGTAACAATGGGTTCATCTCTAATGACCACAACACAGTTAAGTCCTCTTGAGCTACACAATCTGTAATTGACCAGAAGAACAACAAAACATTCAACAAATGTCAATTTGGGGACATAAATAAATGGTCTCAGTTGACCTATGTTTTCAGAAATCGAATTATGTTGTTTTCTTTTTATTGTTATTATTATATCTTCTTTGTTCTTGTTATCTTAAACCAACATTTTGGTTAATTGTTAGTGTGACGAAGAAGAGTTGGCTGGGGGTCTGAGCCAGAAATATTTGAATGTTATATATATAAGTCATAATTAATTATGTTAATGTTATATAAGTCATAATTAATTATGTTAATGTTATATAAGTCATAATTAATTATGTTAATGTTATATAAGTCATAATTAATTATGTTAATGTTATATAAGTCATAATTAATCAAATGGAAAGATAACGTTGCCAACTCAAGGCACGTCAGTTAATCTGTCTGTCGCTATGTTAGATGAATAAAGGTCCCAAAGAACAGATCTAATATGGAGATTGAAAGGTTAGGCTGCATGGGTCGTTGTCAGTATTATATATAATATAATAAATTTAATGATTAATAATTCTGAGTCTAATACTGCAACAAGGTCATAAAACAAGCTATGCATGTGACAGTGTGCATGATCATTTTACATCATTACATGCAGTACCATTTCTGCAATTATTCCAAGGCATTCCTGTAGTCACGTGATATGCCCATAAGGAATGGATTGGACAGTGGAATAGAAAGAGTGGTAGTGACTGTGCTGTGAGTATTTTCTGATGGTTGGACATTTTAGTCAACAGTTTAATAATGTGATCGAACTAGGAAGCAATTGATTGACTATTCGATTTGATTGATTATATAATGCAATCATGTCAAGTGATGGCGTATTAAACTAAGTACAGTTTAGAAATAAAAATTGAAAAATAATAATATAATATGTTCTGATACTTGCTAAAAGAACACACAAAAAAAACTCCTTATATAGATATAGATGATGACAGTTGTAATTCACAACTTGTTCAGTTTCAGGTTCGATGCCTCTCTCTTTTCCAATATCAGTCCTTTATATACACACACCCGTCTTAATTCCTACCCCATGCAACCTTCTTCTATACATCTTTTATAATAATAATTTGTCATCAACTGAAATATCTATACATAAGTACGCACACATGTCCCTAAAGTATACGTATGTATATACTAAATACATGTACAGATGCACATACACACTTATAAACAACAAACACACACACACTGCTTGCTCATATACAAAATGTTCGCGTTTATGCATACAGAGTACGCATGAAGAAACAAAAATTAAGATTTAAAAAAAAATTATTTCGACAAGGTGGATTTTTTATTTTTTTCAAAATCATAGTAAACAATAATTATAAAGTAAGCGTATTTCTGCTGGGTTTTTATAAAAAAAATCTTATATCTTAATTTCCACTGCAACCAGAAATACTTTAATTATTAATTTTTTTCTTTCTTTCTTTTCCCTTTAATCAGTTCTAGTTTTTTTCCCCCATTGTTGTTTCAGAAGAAGAAGAATGTCCAGATAGCGCCAAAGAGGAGGCCTTACTAAGGTAAGGGAGTGAACTCTTAACGTCATGTTTTTTTTCAGGACCACCATCCGAGCTGTCCCTATTCCTTGCATCATTTATTTGTCAAGAATTTCACTCCAAGACCGTTAGATATTTAATTTCCACTGCGTTGCGTGAAAGCAAGGGCTCTGAATGACCGATGGAGAAACTAAGTATGGGTAGTGGGGGTGGTGATAGAGGGAGGGTGAGAGCAAAGTGGACTCAGTAACAGTTTTGGTGCGATCGACATGCGGCTGGAAAAAGCTGGGTTGTCCTTTCTGCAGGTGTCGAGTTAGATTAGACATAGTTTTCAAAATCCGTGAAAATTAGAAGAAGCCGTTGGACGTGAGCAATAAAAGAGACTCTAGCAAATGAAATATAAAATCCTTGTGGAATTTAGTATGAACTGTGGGTATTTATACACCATTAAAAATGGATATTAAAAATATAGAATAACTGATAAAGTATTAGCAGTAGATATTATTTGCACACGATTAAATATGTGTATTAAAAATACAATATTACTGTATGAACAGTGTATATATATATATGGGCCTACAGATAGATACATTTTGACATTAAAAAATATAAAAGGGTTAGAATTAACAATAGTGATGACGACAGGCGGGGGGGGGGAGCTTACTGAATTCACAGGACCCACCGCGTCGTGGGGTGAGTGGAGGACAGAACATACTTTGTCTCTTAGTAGCACACATTGATGCAAGTTAACAAACTGTTTGCAAAAGATGGAACCCCAAAAAGAATTCATCCCCAGGGTCCATAAGAGCTCTCGATGCTCCTGGATGACGTAGGCAGAGAATTAGAAATTGACATTAAAAGAAATATAACAGATTGAGTGTTAAAAGTAAGTTATACACAAGCAAAAAGTTAAATCTGGACATAAAAGAAATATATTAGTTTTAGTAAACAATATTTACCTAGTCAAAATGTATAATGTGGATGCAGAAACAGCATATAAACAAACTAATAATATATATTATTATTTTAATATTTTAAATGACATATTTTAAATGACAGTCAAGTTGAATAATCAAATGTACTTTTTTTTTTTAAATTGCTTACCACAGAATATAATGTTTTAGTTCCGGGTATTTGTTATTTGTTGCTGTTTTGTTAATTGATTTGTTGTAATTTAAAAGTAAGCCGTACTAACTAATGAGACAGAGTCGGGCAACGTGCAACACAAACAATATTTTATTATTCTTCGCGCCTTACAAGACACCAGGTGTTGCCCTTGTCCCAGCTGACAGGCTAGACTGGCCGGCTGACGTGTTCGAGGAAGTATCCGTCATCATACAATGGAAATGTGTAGTGCGCCATTCGTCTGACAAGTTCGGCTAACACCATGGGTTCGGAGAGTGCACTCGGGTGCACGCGCGCCGGTCATGTGACTCGTGCCATCTGCGAATCCGCTCGAGATGGATTGATTCAGAGAAAACGTTTTTTTAAAGCATACCTCCTTAAATTCGTGATACCGCGATCAACTGATGCACTTTGCATAGAATACATACACGTTACATTGTGTAGCTTCCTAGTATAAAGACATTTCATATTGTACAGATATTCTTTATTAGTAAAGAGACGATTTATGTAGTGAAAAGATATTGTTATATAATACGAAGTCATTCATGCTGTAAAGATATTCTTACATAGTGTAAATATATTATTACATAGTACAAAGACAATTCACATAGTGAAAAGATATTGTTACAAAGTTCGAAGACATTTCATGGAGTAAAGATATTCTTACATAGTGTAAATTTATTGTTACATAATGCAAAGACATTTCAAAGTGTAAAGATATTCTTAAATAGTAGAAAGGCACCTCAAATAGTGTAGAGATTTTTTGTTACATAATACAAACACACCTTACATAGTATAAAGATATTTTGACATAGTACAAAGTTATCGTACATAATGTAAATATATAATTATCATATTTTTGACTTATAATAATGCAAAGAGTTTACATAATATATATTTCTTATCTTGAACTAACTTACGTAGTATAAAGATTTTGTTTATGTGTTTGTTTTACATAATACAAAGATATTTTACATAGAGGAGTTTCTACACACGTCATTCATCGTTTTTAAAAAGTATAACGTAATTATTATTCAGTATAGGAATTCTTTTCACAATATAAAAACAAATTTCATAGTCAGATACGTAATACGAGATATTCATTAAATGGTATAAAGAAAAGCTTTACGATATTTACATAGTATTGTGTAATCTTACAGTACGGATATTTGAAAACATGTCGAAGTATAAGAACACAGTATCCATCATAAAACCCATTTCACACATTTAAAAACATATTAATTAGGTTACCAGGTCTATGTAGAGACACATTACATAACAAACAGGAATATTACATCGCATAAAGTCATATTTTTACCTTTCAAGACCTCTTAGTAATAATTGCTTCCCACACTGCCTTGACTGAGGTTCCTACCACTCCAAGCCGCTTTCAAACGCTCGTAAACGAGGTGCGTAGACATTGCTGCTTTGCCTGGACTTCCAAAGAACACGGAGAATGGGATAAAAGGATTTAATTACAATCACCAAAGATACGAATTGTAATTTGCTTTTTCAACTGAAAGCTCCCTTTTACAGGCTCAACCGTACAAATTGATTTATTTTGGTTAATGCCAGGAATGTACTCCATCATGGAGGAGCTGGTTGGCCGCGAAGTATAGACGCTGGGTTTTCAAGCGTAAGACATAGGATTCAAACCTCATCTCGCGCCTTTTTTGTTTGTTTCCTTCCCAGTCGATACACCCTCTCTCCAGTTCAGGATTTGTTGATTTGCGCTCAGATTATAAAACGCTCAAAATGTTGCCATTGAGCAATATTACTGAGAGACATACAAGATCTAATATTATTATGTATGGAGCATTAATACTGAGCGATGTACAAGATCTAAAATTATTAAACATGGAGCATTAATACTGAGCGATGTACAAAGTCTGAAATTATTAAACATGGAGCATTAATACTGAGCGACATACAAGATCTGAAATCATTAAATATGGAGTGTGTCCTATGCTGCTAGGGTTGACTCGTATTCATGTAATTTAGATCAAATCTATCCAGCCCGCACTGTAAATCCACCTACAAGTGCCGGTGCAAACAGTATGACTTATTGATTATGGGGTGATGGCCTGATATATTTATTTGACTCGCCAGCCCCCAGCAGAATAACTGCGCACAAAATTATAACAATACTCAACAATGACACTAATGCTACAAGAGACACTACACTACAATTATGACACAGATTAACACTACATTTAACAGCTACATTAAATAAGATGCGTAACAATTGTAAAACAATTTACAATAAAATTAATTATAAAATATCTTGCATAAAGATGTTAATACAGGATTTCTCAGTGATCACTATAGTGTTTCTTCAATGAATGGATTTTCTTTATGTTTAATCTAAAAAGATGTTCATAACCAATGTTTTACAGGAATTGTTCCTGGAAGACAGTGTCTGCAATTCTCTTTTCAAACAGACTCAACTTTCGTGTCACTGGGTTGTTGTAGGCTTATTGAAACTCTGGCCACGCACACTGTGCCCATCATGTTTCTTTCAGCAGTCATCACCAACTGTAAACATGTACACCTCATTTGTACACCAGGTTCCTGAAATATAGAAGGTTGCTAAGTCCCTTCTTCAGAACTATGTAGATTTATCCTATTTACATTTACCAATCTCTGACTACAATTCATTATAGCCATACTACATAATGCAGTATAAAGCTGATATTATAAGGTATGGAGTATTATTGCTGAGGGATGTACAAGTTGATATATTATGTAGGGAGCATTAAAGACCAAGTGAAATGGAATCTAGGCCAAACATAGTTTGTGAACGAGATTTGTCCCGTCACTAAAACAAGCCCTTAGGGTAAAAGCAAGCATTCTCTGGATTTCTAAATATAGATCTTAGTGTTTTTCAGTCTTCTCTGTCTCTTTTGTTTGTATGTTTCTATCGTTCAGTGCAGCAACCTCAATGCTTACTGTCCCTTTTGACTTGCTGACAACTGCAAATGTCCAGTTTTCTGGTTGGTGCATTTTTCTGGCATTTTGATCCCTTAGTTCTCCCATATATTCCTATTGCTGCTTCGTTATGCCTTCTGATGTATATTTCTGTCTAAATGATATCCAGACAGAACTATGTTTATGCAGTTGTGGCATTTTGGGATCCTTTGAAATCTTCATTATTTTAGCCGTTTGGCCTTTTACTGACATCTGAATAGTAAAAACTCTGCTGTTTCAAGCATGTTCTTGCAAAATCATCATTTGGGAACCTTGAAGATTTTCATGTTTGTTTGCAATGCAGAATTTGTGTTTAGTGTTTGATCTTACCGATGAGTGCTTCTGTTGTTTGCAATGCAGAATTTTGTGCTTAGTGTTTGATCTTACTGATGAGTGCTTCTGTTTGTTTGCAATGCAGAATTTGCAATGCAGAATTTTGTGTTTAGTGTTTGATCTTACCGATGAGTGCTTCTGTTGTTTGCAATGCAGAATTTTGTGTTTAGTGTTTGATCTTACTGATGAGTGCTTCTGTGTTTCGGCTTTCAAAGCTTTCTCTCTAAGTCTAAGTCATCTGCATTTGTATGTCTTAATGTTTCACTGCTTGTCGCACATATTATCCAGGATGGGTTTCTAACTCCAGCTGTTTGTTGTTTGCTTTGTTATTTGATTCAATGATTCTTTGTTTACGATAGCTGGTACAATCCATTGATATTTACTGCCTTGTTTACGTTAGCTGGTACAATCCATTGATATATACTGCTTCTATCAGTGACCCTTCTTTGCTTTTAGTCCAGATTTATTCGACTTGGCCTAATTTGACCAGTCCCTCGATACTTCCTTGGTTTCCTTTTAATAGTCGCAAGCATTCCATTTCCCAAGATGCATAGAGTGTCTTTGTATGCTTAATGCATTGTAAACAAATTTCTTGTTGCCCTATCTAACGCATTGATCTTGTTTCTTGTCCACTCTATAACTACTACAGGTAAAGCATTTGTATTAATGGCGTGAGTTTGTTCGCACCATTTAGTGTTCTTTTAAATCTTGGTCTGTATCGTTTGTTTTTTCATAATCTCTTTTAAACCTTGACCTTTACTTTGGCTGGCTTAGCCTTCTGATGATGATGACACACCTTTATAAAACTTTCAGCCACTGCAACCTTGACCACATTTCTGATGTCAAGTTGGGTGCAGCTCTGTGAATGTGATACTTCTTCCCACACTTTTCACGTCTATATTTCTTACTGAAAATCTTGACAGTAATGAAACATTTATATCAGTTTAGATGGCTGATTAACTGTCACGTCTATATTTCTTGACAGTAATAAAAGAAACATTTATATCAGTTTAGATGGCTGATTTACTGTCCCGATTTCATTCTGCATCTAAATAATGTTTTGTTAGTTTTCCTAGTTTGGAGGAGAGGATTTAAGGCAATACAAGATAGTATTGTTCATAGGGCATAACCTTGAAAGATTAGATTATGCCATGTGGTAAAAGACGTTGTCTTAAAATAATAAGCCTTGTAATGATAAGTCACCACTTTCTTTCTCATTGTTTGTGACGCTGTTTCCCATTTTCTCCTTGATGCTTAGATCAGATTGTGTGTTATGATCTTGAACAGATTTGTTGCCTAGCGTATCATGAATGTGGGACTGAGTCGTTAGACCTTATGGTGGACACCTTATTGCCCTTGCTAGATTTGTTCTCTATTTTCTGCTGTCACTAGTAACATTATATGTTTTCTGTAGTAACATTATATGCTGTCTAGTAACATTATATGCTGTCTGTAGTAACATTATACGCTGTCTGTAGTAACATTATATGCTGTCTGTATGCTCTCTGTATGCTTTCTGTAGTAACATTATACGCTGTCTGTATGCTTTCTGTAGTAACATTATACGCTGTCTGTAGTAACATTATATGCTGTCTGTATGCTTTCTGTAGTAACATTATATGCTGTCTGTATGCTTTCTGTAGTAACATTATACGCTGTCTAGTAACATTATATGCTGTCTGTATGCTTTCTGTAGTAACATTATATGCTGTCTGTATGCTTTCTGTAGTAACATTATACGCTGTCTAGTAACATTATATGCTGTCTAGTAGTAACATTATACGCTGTCTAGTAACATTATATGCTGTCTAGTAACATTATATGCTGTCTGTAGTAATATTATACGCTGTCTGTAGTAATATTATACGCTGTCTAGTAACATTATACGCTGTCTAGTAATATTATACGCTGTCTAGTAACATTATACGCTGTCTAGTAAAATTATACGCTGTCTGTAGTAATATGATACCATTTTAAGGAATTATTATACCATTTTTTTCTTCTACCTTGTGTAATTTGCATTTTTCTTCACTGGTCATTGGTGACTTTGGTGAATGCTGATTAATTTTCCTGTCTGCAATAATATCTTACAGTAATATCCTTACGATTGGTAGTCCTGTAGCCGGACACCAATTCTTGGGGCTCTGCCCTTATCACAGTCTTTTATAATCAAGCTTGTTTTGTTTTTCCATCAAGGCTGGCAAAGTGTCTAGTATATCCTGCAGATGTTCAGCAAATTTTTTAATGTGGGGAGGTCAGACGCTTCAATTAGAATATTTATGACAATCTACGTCTTTCTACTATGTCATTGTCCTTAACTTTTTCCTGATGATTGTCCGTAAATCTTACACGCTCTGCTTCATGTCTTTGCTTCAAGTGTCTTTACTTTGTCTTCAAGATGTTATATTTTGCTTTTCTATTTCTCATTTTTTAAATTCAAGGCATGGTGTTAGGAGCATATTTTTGCATGATTTCAAGAGACTTGTATTCACTTATAAAATCTCCCGTTTTTCAGCCGTATTTCAGGCATTATTTTGGAACCATATTTCATGCATTCCATTTTTGTATTCTCTGACTGATGGTTGTCCTCAGATTATTATCTGAATAATTACAAGCCTTGACGTTTATGTTATCTACTCTATTCCAGTTCCTCTGAGGTTTTGTTTGTCTTCCAGTTGTCCATTTTCCATCAGAGTACCCTGAAACATCAGTATCTGGCACAGACCTGATTAAACTGGATGTGGTCCGAGTGTAATTTTCACTGTCATGAATGGATGGCTTCGCTTTATTGTAGAGAGTGGAGTAGGGGAGCTAATTTACGTGTCTTCGAGATCATTGGGCAGACATAACTTGAACCTTGACCTCTAGAGTAAAGACACTGTCGCCACAACCAAAAAGAACATATGAATGTAACACGTTATGAAAAGAATAGACATTTATGATAACTATGAGTGCTTTCTTTGCGGTTTTTTTTTTTTTTTTTTTTTGTAAAATCCATGCGCTAACTTGTTGTTGTCAAAAGTTTCAAAAATTGCTCGAGTTTTACGCTGATGTACCTATGAATCGTTCCGAGACAGCAATACCTACTTCCTTCTTGAAGGTCAAGGTTACAATAGTGATTGATACAGATTAGTCTGCACGATCGTGTTACCGAGTTAAGGTTTTAACCTTCAAGTTGCATGATTATATTTGGATTTATGTGAATCTATTTCCAAACATGTTGGTGGGCATTGCACCTTAAACTATTGGATCTTTATACCGTGCTTCTAGCAATTATTATTATTATTATTTCTTTTTCCCACGACTTCTGTTGATTGTCGGTTGTAAACAAAGGTCTCGAATCTTACCAAGATTCTGGAAGATCCAAGTGTTTATGGAGGATGTGGGCACTTACACCTACAAGGAGTAGAGAGAGGGTTAGAAAACACTTAACGGGATGAAATAACAAGTTGCTTTCTTACTCCACCCAGCCCCTTTCATTATATACTTTTATGTTTGCTATTAAGTGTCAATTATGTATGGAGTTATAACACTACGGCTACTTACAATACTACATAATTTACTTTTTGCAGCGTTGGGCTGAATGGGCAAGACTCGCTAGAGGACTGTTCCATCCGGTTCGAAGACCTCGACCTTGGGGAGTGTATCAAGGTCGGACGCCGATGTAAGATATACAGGTGAAAGCACGTACCCGTTTCTCCTCTCTATTGTTATTTCTGTCTCTCACGAGTTTAGCACAGACATTACTCGTACGTACTACATTCAAATCTTGTCATTATAACAGACTCTATTCGTAAGTGATAATTTCAAGTCTTGTGTTATAACAGATATTACTCGTACATAATACATTCAAATCTTGTCATTATAACAGACTCTATTCGTAAGTGATAATTTCAAGTCTTGTGTTATAACAGATATTACTCGTACATAATACATTCAAATCTTGTCATTATAACAGACTCTATTCGTAAGTGATAATTTCAAGTCTTGTATTATAACAGATATTACTCGTACATAATACATTCAAATCTTGTCATTATAACAGACTCTATTCATACCGTGCTAATTTTAAGTCTTGTATTATAGTAGATATTACGAGTATGCATTATATTTAAGTCTTCTGTTAGAACAGAATTATAACAGTTATTCGAAAGCACTACAATCAAGCCTTGTCATTAAAATAGACACTACTCGACATACTACATTCAAGTCCTGTATTATAGTAGACATTACACGCACCTACTATATTCAAGTCTCGGCATTGTAACAGACATTACTCGTAAGTACTACATTCAAGTCTTGGCATTGTAACAGACATTACTCGTAAGTATTACATTCAAGTCTTGGCATTGTAACAGACATTACTCGTAAGTACTACATTCAAGTCTTGGCATTGTAACAGACATTACTCGAAAGTACGACATTCAAGTCTTGTCATTATAATAAGCTTGAAGGGTTCTATGCACTATGTATTGATTAAGTGTCGTTATAGCAAGCATAGTTCTGAATTAATGGTCTTTTCGTCTTGGAAATTGTTTATGTGTATCAATACATGTCCTACAATTTCTTCTCTAGAATTGGAAAGAGCCAAGAAAATAGCCTCTTCAATAAATATGTGTCCAACAATAGCTCTTCTCATTTTAAAAAATAATCTAGAGACATGGAAATAGCCTCTAAGTATAGAAATAATCTAGACACATGGAAATAGAATCTAGACATAGAAACAGGATCTTCATTAATATGTGTCCAACAATGCATAATGTCAACTTAGAAAAAGGCGTTACACTTTGAATTATTTTGAAATACCACAGTATAAATCGTTGTAATAATGATAGTATTTATAGCACCGTTCGTCTTTGGGTATGCTCATTTCCGCTTTTAAGTGCAAGAATGTATGAATTTGTATGCTTATGAAATTATGTCATTTTATAGAATGTGCCTGCATATGTATGCATATGTAATTATGCCGTTATATAGAATGTGTGTGCATATGTGTGCGTATCTTTAGCGCCTTTGTGACCGTGCCACTGTGTAAGCATACACGAGTGAGTGTGAACGGTACCCTTGCGTCTTTATTTTAAAAATAATGGATTTAGCGTAGTATTAAGGTTGCCATTATTATTTATTTATTTGCGGGATTCCTTGCTTCGGTGGGTTGGTTTAAAATATACTGTATTTGTCCAATTCACCTCTGATTTTTTTCACTCGATCGTTTTACCTGGGTAACATTTTTTCATCCTTGAATAACACACAATTATCCGATCCTGAATAATGCACAATTTCTCATTTATGATTAAAGTTGTTAGTGGTTTTTTTAAAATGTCTGTTTTACAGAGCCCGTTGGCACGGAGATGTGTTTGTTCATTTGTTCGGCGAGCTGGTCAAGAGACCAGATAGAGAAGGATTCTGGCGTGACGTAGCCAAATTGTGCCGAATACGTCATGAAAACATCAATCTTTTTATGGGCGCCTGTACCATGGCACCGAACCTCGCTGTCATAACTAGGTCAGTATGCTGTCGGCATCCTACGTCAGATTGAGTTTATATTTATTTTTCCTTTCCATTCCTTCCGTTCTGGAAGTGTGTAGAAATTTAGCGGAAAGATGCTGGACAAATTTATCATTTTATGTCTCGTTAGAATTAAGTTGAATCCATTCGTCAGCGAGCAAAAACAAAAACATAAGTAACAAATACTATTTCATCAGTAAAACAATGCTTTCTTGTGTTTTTTTTTAAATTCAACAATCTAATCTAACGTGTGATTGTGAGTATGTGTGTGCAAATGTACATGTAGTGCGTGCATGTCATTTCAAATTAATTTACTGACGTTTTCTTGATCTAGATAAAAGCTGTTCTTTCTATTTCTTTTAGAATTTAGTTTACTTGCTTCTTTGTACTTTTCTTTTTGTGCGTGCGTACGTGTGTGTGTGTGTGTGTGTGTGTGTGTGTGTGTGTGTGTGTGTGTGTGTGTGTGCGTGTGTGTGTGTGTGTGTGTGTGCGTGTGTGTGCGTGCGTGTGTGTGTGCGTGTGTGTGTGTGCGTGTGTGTGTGTGTGTGTGTGCGTGTGTGTGTGTGTGTGTGTATGCTCATGTTTAGAATTTACGTACAAAGTAGCATCTGTGGGCTTCACTCTCATTCGACAAAGACTGCGTTGCCTGATCGAATTGCATAATAATATATTATTTCAGATGGAGACAGAAAGTTGACCAGGGTTTCAGCCGCTTCTTAAAATAATCATTCAATTGCCTAACATTCGCATTTAGATATTTCTTTTTTTATAACATTTCTCAGAATAATTTGCATTGTGAAAATTTTTATTTTCTCAAACTGCGGAGAAATCAAGCGCTGTGGTATTCGCAATAATATCACGCGTGTGTCTTGCTCTTTTTGTGTATCTTCCCTTTTCTGTATTTTGCCCTCTTTTTTTTTTTTTGCATCTAGCCCTTTCTGTACTTACCCTTTTTTTTTACATTTTGCCCTTTTTGTATCTTACCCTTTTTTGCATCTTGATCTTTTTTGTATCTTGCCCTTTTTTGCACATTGTCTTTTTGTTCTTGTCCTTTTTTAATATTGCCATTCTGAGCTTTCTTCAAGATAAATCATGCTTGTTCTTGATGTTATTTTTCTTCTGTTTTACACAATGTCATTCTCTCTTTTTCTTCTGTCCTCTCTTCTCTCTTTCCTTCTCCCTTCTACTCTCTATCCATGTTGCTTCCTCTCCCCCTCTCTCTTTGCTCCTTTTCCCTCTCTTTTCTCTCTTGTCCTATTTCCTGTCTCTTTCCCTCTTGTCTGACTTTCATTTCCACTCAAGTCATTGATTATTAATTTTGCTATTACATCTTTGCTTTTGTACTGTGTACTCTTTGTACTCTTGAAATCGTATTCCTATATTTTGCATTGACGTTCCCTCTCAGCACATGAGAACAACGGCTAACATGGCGAAATGTCGCAGTGACATTGGCAAAGAGGTCGGCTGTAATACGCGAGAAAGGCACAAACCTGTTGTGTTCAGAGTTTAAGGGTCGAGTCCAACAAAGTGGCAAGAGAAGTGATGCGTGACTTAACCACTAAAGTCTAGCTCGTCAAACTGCTGACGTCCTTCCTCTTGTCTCCATGTCATAAAAAAAATCATAATTAAGAGGGGGGGAAGCAAAATCTCTTCCTAGACACCTCTCTCCCTTTCCACTCCTTCCCTTCCTTGCACCCCCCCCTCCCTTCCTCAGAAAATGCCGGAAACGGATATGAAACGTAAATGAAGAACAGTGGAGCTCAATGCCGATTGCATTAATTTTATTGTTGCATTTAACACTCGATACCTGCAATCGTTTTCGGACGGCGAATGCAGTGCTAACTTGAAGCACACAGCCCGAGACCCACAGTTGTAGAACGGCTTCACGCGTTCTTTCCTCCGAGTGTTCTTGTATCAGTTCGATGCAAACATTTATCTCATTAGACATTCAGTCACTGGCTCACTGAACACGTTTTATTGAACAGGTGGCATTAGTCCATATTCATTTCTATATTGTTAGATACGAAGAAACAATCGATTGTAAACATTTATCGGACAGGACAATAGGCATTGCTTCACTGAACACATCCAGTGGATTTAAACATTTGCTCACTACACATTTGAACAGTACTGGATCATCGCAGACATTTATCTCACGGGGCATTAGGCATTATTACACGTTTCACGGGGCATTAGGCATTATTACACGTTTCACAGGGCATTAGGCATTAGTTTACCGGGCACGTTTACTTAAGTGGATTTAAGGAATTAACTAAATGCAAGTAGTTATCCCATTTATATTATGATCAACAATGTCATGGCTCACATCATACATTCATTTCACTTGGCACTAGGAAGTGCAAAGTTATTATCATGCATTATCTTACTGTGTCATAGTGTTTACCTCTTATCTCACCTTTGTCTTTCGGAGTGGTTCATCTGTGGCTTTAAAGAATGGTAGATCTGTGGCTTTAAAGAATAGTAGATCTGTGGCTCTAAAGAATGGTAGATCTGTTGCTTTAAAGAATGGTAGATATGTGGCTCTAAAGAATGGTAGATCTGTGGCTTTAAAGAATGGTAGATCTGTGGCTCTAAGGAAAGGTAGATCTGTGGCTCTAAAGAATGGTAGATCTGTGGCTTTAAAGAATGGTAGGTATGTGGCTCTAAAAAAATGGTAGATCTGTGGCTCTAAAGAATGGTAGATCTGTGATACTGTAGGATTAAACAGTGGTTGAGTGTTCCTGGTGGCGACCACAACATCATCGCTTGCTGGAATGGCATTGACACAGCATAGCTCGGTGACAGTGGGACTCATTGCTTGTTGTCACAGCATAGCTCGGTGACAGTGGGACTCATTGCTTGTTGTCACAGCATAGCTCGGTGACAGTGGGACTCATTGCATGTTGTCACAGCATAGCTCGGTGACAGTGAGACTCATTACTTGTCACAGCATAGCTCGGTGACAGTGGGACTCATTACCTGTTGTCACAGCATAGCTCGATGACAGTGAGACTCATTACTTGTCACAGTATAGCGCGATGACAGTGAGACTCATTACTTGTCACAGTATAGCGCGGTGACAGTGGGACTCATTACTTGTTGTCACAGCATACCGCGGTGACAGTGGAGTCATGTTCAAGAAAAACACCAAAACCGTTCGTCTTTTTTTCCTGTGCCTTTTTTCTTCTCCTTTTATTTTTTCATTTATTAAGTCATCTAGCATTTGTTGGACGTGAGAGGAGTCAAAAATGACATATTGTTCTGTGTGTTGAAGCCAGACACCATTGTTAGCACGCAGGGCTGAGTTACTCTATACACTGATGTTCCAAGGCACACGCCTGTGTGTGTCATAGTGTACTGGCAACAGAATGGACCGGTTATGGTTACATATAATATAGGGATAGGGATAAAGATAGGGATAATATTGCACTGACTAGTATGTTTCTAATTCATAGAAGTTATTCCTTTGTTGGTATGATGGGATATGGGGTTGAGAGAGTTATGGAAGACTAAAATAGAAACATGAATATCTTTTCCAGTTGTCTAAAAATTGGTATACAAACAAACGCTTTTACCAAAAACACTAACACATTGGGTTTACAGTCTAAGTCAACAAACCAAAGAGCCCCATATTAAATGAAGGTTTAGAATAACACTAATAACTGTATTTTTTTGTACTGTCTGATATTCTACATCCTAAAACATGTGTGGCGGAGTAAATTTGCCTGTCCCTATTTCTAAACTTAATTGTTAAATAATTTGTTAAAGCCAGCATGACATGACCTTTGGGTACTGTGCATGATGATATTTTGGTAAGTACCAGAGTTAAAATAACAATTCAAGTAAAGGGTATACTAGAACTTCCTGATGTAATCCCCAACCATTTCTAAGCAGATGAGTAGATTTTCTGACTAATGGTCTCACACTTGTTCATAATAATTTCATCCAATGGGGATAGACCAAACCTTACATTTATTGAAGAAAGTTCTGTATATATTTTAATCACTTTGATTTTTACGTAACTCAAGTCCGGTCATAAAGGCAATTGTTAGCTTATGGTAAGCTAACTGTCTGATAAAGAAAGAATGAACTCTGAAATATTTTGTACATGTTTGCTATTGATCTATGACTGAAGTGGAGAATGCTTTATGTAATTAAACCATTATTTCTATGTTCACTAGTGTACATTGTCATCAAACTTAGTAAACGTATTGCTGTAAGTTGAATCTTCTGAATTCTGTTTGAGAGCCAATATGACAGAAATTGAGGCTTGAGTTTGGTCTCAAGAATTCAGTAGATTTTTGAACATTCCTCATGGTATGCTTGGGTAGTGCACATGAAGCTTCTGAAACATTCCTTGTGATGTGCTTTAATAGTGTATACGAAGTTCTGGACGATTCTCCACAGTGTGCTTTGTAAGTGCATCGAAGATTCTGGAACAATTGTGTAATGTGCCCACAAGGGGTATGTTGGACTATATTATAATAAGAACAATTGTGTAATGTGCCCACAAGGGGTATGTTGGACTATATTATAATAAGAACAATTGTGTAATGTGCCTACAGGGGGTATGTTGGACTATATTATAATAAGAACAATTGTGTAATATGCCCACAAGGGGTATGTTGGACCATATTATAATAAGAATGCTATCCCTGATTAGCTTGAACAAGGACTAGCCCGGTACAAATACCTCTAACTCGAACAAAGGCTTGCCCGACATAAATACCTCTAACCCGAACAAGGACACGAATACCTCTGATTAATATCAACGAAGACTTGCCCGACACAAATACCTCTGGTTAACTTCAACAAGGACTTGCCCAATACAAATATCGCTGATAACCTTGAACTTGTCCGAAGAATTTACCTCTAATAAAATCAGAAGTTATTGGGTAGTTAAGCAGTGCATGAATACCTAGCAGTCTGGCGCCAGCACCCCGATAACTGTCATATATTAGCATCGTGATACAGGTATCACTCAGATATGTTCATTATCAAGATGCTATAAGATATATAGCCACGAATCGATTTAGTTTTAAACGAGATGCGAAAAGATTTATAGCCACAAACCGGTTTTGTTTATATGAGATGCGATAAGATTTATAGCCACAAACCGGTTTTGTTTATATGAGATGCGATAAGATTTATAGCCACAAACCGGTTTTGTTTATATGAGATGCGATAAGATTTATAGCCACAAACCGGTTTTGATTATATGAGATGCGATAAGATTTATAGCCACAAACCGGTTTTGTTTATATGTTTATATGAGATTGTCACAAAACGGGCGGGCTTGTTACAAGCCGACCCGAGCTGAAGTTAGAGATGCAAGGGGTGAAGTCTATTTTTGGCCTGCTCCGGTGCACCTCCAAAAAAAGCCCGTGACGTGTGCCAGTACTACGTCGTGTCAGGTTGTTACAATGACACACATGACATACTCCATTGATGTTTGGGTGGGGCCCACTTTATTAGTGTCATGCCAAGGAACGTTTTATTGGCGGTGTGTGTTGTGAGTGTGTATCATAAATGTGAATAAATGGACGAACAGACGAACGGTGCAAAACAATAGTACAAATTCTTTCGTCCCTCTCAAAAACTATGAATAACAAGAGAGTTGAAAGATGTTTAAATCAGGTTATTTATTTCCCGATTTAAAAGGGGCACTACTCTTTCGCACAGTGATTAATCATTCATTCAACTTTCCAATGTCATGCACTCTTTGGGAAATAAGGGGAGATGAAAATGATGAAATTCAAAATATAAAATAAAGATTAATTACACAATTCTTATGCGGCAAATGGGGCCGCTTTAACAATAGTTGACATGTAAAATAAGCATTACTTTTAACATTAGAGTTCTTATTTTGCAAACGATATAATAGTGTTCATTTTCTTAAGAGTCCTAGACTTAAGTATGTGCGCGTTAGCCGTGCTAATGATTACTCACTATTAATGTCAGAGTTCCAAGGAGATGACGTAATCTCACACGTCACTTATAAGCGGCACTTCAAGTGAAGATCACGGCGCAATTGAGGCGTCGCATTACAGGTGAAGACTCTGCAGAATCTAGGCACCACTTTCAGATTATCACGGGGAGAAATCTGAAATTTAGCTGACTGTTGTCAGCTTCGATAATTGTCGTGGAAACGGACATCCCAACGACGTTGAGCATTATCGGGTGGAGTCGTCCAGTGGGATGTGTCGTCGCATTACATTGAGTGTAGAAATCCGGATATGTATCTCCGGCGCTAGCCCCTCAATTTGCGGGATAGACTGCCAAAACGAACTCAGACAGGGGGAAGAACAAGTTGGTCCCTCGTGTCGTTAACTGCATACAACCAGCGTCACATGCATCGGGTTTTTCTTGACAGCGAACTTTCCACTTTGCCAACAATTATACTGAGTAATTTTGCCTCGTTACTCGATATATGGCATCAGACGGATGGAAAACGGATGGAAAGAGATTATTGCAGCTTTCCTTTATGAAATCTCTGTACATGAGATAATTCATACGTGAAGTTAGACTGGCTTCAGACGAATCGACGTTTTCAACATTGAGAGTAAAAGTCTTCATTTTGCCTCTTATATAGCTCTCACTGAAGGTTTCCAAAACTTCCAGAAGCTATGTCCTGTGACATGATTTTTGCCTTGGATATATAGTGGTAATCGTGATGCACGCTTTTCTGTGGTCAATCCTAATGCGCACTGGCCATTTCACTCGTCAACAACATGTGACGGTATTGCGCAGTTGTCCCAATTTATTTAACATACATATTCTTCATAAACTAATATATATATTCAATATGATAATTAACACACACTGCGTCACGAACGTCTGTCTACTAAAGAGATCTTAGGTGACCGTTACTGGAAGTTACATGCTACATACGAAAAATAACAAAACTCGGATTACTTCAATTAGTTTTGTTAGCGGTTTTTTAAAATGAAATAAAATATAATTTCTGTCCCTCATTTCCTGTGACAACCCCCTTCTTAAAATTGATTGGAGCTCACAGAGTGGAAATCAATTAGGAACAAAAAAATTTTATTTCACACGATAGTCTCCACAGGAATTATATGCGCATCTGTGGAGAGACTATCCTCTCTCTTGTTTATATCGCGGTTATGGCATGCCGGGATAATGCATCGGCACCCGAATTTTCTCGGCCCGCGATGTGTTCGACAACGAAGCTATACTCCTGTAGCAGGAGTGTCCATCTAGTTAGCCTAGCGTTATCATACATGCTAGTGCGCAGGTATGTCAGCGGCTTATGATCGCACTGCAGGATGAATGGTTTAGAGTACAGATATGCACTAAATTTCTTGAGTGCCCATACGATTGCTAAGCACTCTTTTTCAATCGTAGAATACCGTGTCTCACGATCTAACAGTTTCTTAGAAGCGTATGCTACCGGTAGGTATTCGTCATCTGTCTCTTGGAGAAGTATGGCACCGAGGCCTTCGTCTGATGCATCGGTCCTGACAATAAATCTTTTGTCAAAGTCTGGTAACTGTAGGACGGGTTTACTGGTCAAGATGTCCTTCACTTTTTCGAGGGCGGTGCTACACTCTGCCGTCCATCGTATTTTCGTGGGTTGTTTGTTCCCAGTTAAGTCCGTCAGTGGTTTAAGAAGCGTACTGAAGTTTGGGACAAATTTTCGGTAGTACCCCACTAGCCCCAAAACTGCCCTGACCTGTTTCTTTGTAGTCGGTAAGGTCATGTCACGAATGGCTGCAGTCAAGTCTAGATTTGGGCCTATTTGTCCGTCACTTATGATATGGCCAAGAAATTCAATCTCTCGAAAGCCCGCGCGAACTTTGGAGGGTTTCACGGTCAATCTATGGCGCTCGAGAATGTCAAGTAGACCATCCACTGAGGATAAATGTTGGTCCCATGTTCCTGTTGCTACCAGTATGTCATCAAAGAAATTCAATGCGTCAACGCTCTCTAACGGTAATTTTCGCATGAAGCGCGCGAATGTTGCGGGTGCGTTCGCTAGTCCGAACGGTAGTCGGCAAAACTGAAATAAGCCTAGCGGAGTTGGGAATGCTGTTTTTGGTCTGTCGTCAATAGCAACTGACAGTTGCCAGTACCCTTTGCACATGTCAAACTTTGAAAAGTAATGTGCCTTGGTTAGTTTTGCGAATAATTCGTCCTGATTTGGGATAGGTTCCGCATCGAATTCAGTTATCTCATTTAACTGTCTGTAGTCCACACAAAAACGAAGCGTACCGTCTTTCTTTTTAACTAAGACGACCGGTGATGAATATGGGGAGATTGACTGTTCAATCACGCCCTGTTTTTGCATTTCACGCACCTGTTCTGCTATGTACTTTGTGCTCTCATATTTCTGTGGGTACTGTTTTAAGCGTATCGGTTTGTCACTTAAAAGTTTGATGCGGTGTTCAACCAAATCTGAGTGGCCCGGTTGGTCGGTGAATATGCGCGCGTGTCTGTGTAAGAGGTTGGACATTGCGTCGCGCTGTTCGACAGTTAAGTTCGAGTCAATCTCGACTTGATCGACTGTAACTGCAGAGTTAGGCTGGGTTTCGGCGGACATCATGTCTGTTCTGAAATTGGAGTCTTCCAATTGTATCAGTGCGACATTCACGTTTTGTATCTGTTCGTCGCTGCGTTCATAGTGACGCTTGAGCATATTTATGTGATAGGTTTTCTGCTTATTTCCTATCTGTATGCTGTAGTCGTTCTGCTTCACACGCTTAATAACGCGATAGGGTCCACGCCAGTGCATTTGCATGCGGTTGTTATGCGTGGGCCGCAAGAGTAACACGAGCTGACCTGGTTCGAGGTCACGTTCCACAGCAGTACGGTCAAAATTTCGCTTGTATCGGGGTTGTTTTTCGCGAATGTTTTCCTGTGCTAAGTGACATGTCTCGGTCAGACGTTGACGTAGTTCGGCTACGTACGTGTGAACATCTTTACCATCGGTCACAGTGTCTCCCTTGACCCATGTTTCTTTTATTAGCTTAAGGGGACCACGAGGTTGTCTGCCGTATAGTAGTTGGAACGGTGAATAGCCCGTACTCTCTTGTGGGAGTTCGCGATACGCGAAGAGTAATGGTGCTAGAAAACGCGGCCACTGGTCGGGTTGTTCCGAGGCCATTTTAATTAACATTTTCTTTATTGTACCGTTGAAACGTTCAACGGCACCATTAGACTGAGCGTGATAGGGTGATGAGAACAACTGTTTACACGCTAGTAGACGCATTGTTTCAGCCATCATTGCTGAGGTGAATTGAGTGCCCTGGTCACTCAATATTTCTCGAGGAACGCCCGTGCGAGAAAATACGTCTATTAAAGCGTCTGCGACTTCGATCGCTGTGATGCCCTTTAATGCGACTGCTTCTGGATATCGTGTTGCAAAATCCACGATTGTTAGGATATAGCGATATCCTCCTTCGGCCGCGGGAATGATTGGGCCAATAATGTCTACTGCGACTTTTAGGAATGGTTCCTCTACTGTTGGTACTATCTCGAGGGGAACTCGACTGACACGCCCTCGGTCGATATGTTGTTGACACTGCATACATGTACGAACGTACGAGCGAACATCCCTACTCAGGCCCGGCCAAAAAAAGTCCTCGCGAACTCGCTGCTCAGTGCGACGCGCGCCCTGATGTCCAGACATGATTGAGTCGTGTGCAAAGCTTAGAATCAGCGGTCTGAGTGGTTTAGGGGTAAATAGACACGTGGTGCTTCTAGTATCATTTTCCTTATAGTCGGTGCGCCGAAACGCTAGTCCGTCCTTCAGGAAATACGTCATTGTCGCGTACTTGCTGGACGTATTAGTGTTTTTCCGTGCCAGCTTTAGCATTGAGGACAAGCTTTTGTCCTCCTGCTGCAGGTGACTGAGTTGACTTGGGGTCAACTGCGGGAATGTATTCTCGACTATCTTTAGAGCTGGGGGTCCTTGTTTACTACGTACCCGTTGTGCTCTAGTGGTTACGGGGAGAACAGGATAGATGTCATCAGTGTTTGCGTCACACTGTTCGGGCGATAGTATGAATCCGAACTGCATGTCTCTTATTACTGCGGCGGTGACTGTACCGGAAAATACGGGTGAGGTAACATGTACAGTGGCTCTTGGACATGTACTAAGGTGTCCCATAACACATCGAATGCGGACACTACCTCTTAGATACTGTTCAGGGCGTACAAGTTTAGCATTTATGCAGCTTATGGACGCGCCTGTATCGACCAGTATTTTGACTCTTTGTCCGTTTACTGTAGCCTGTTGGGTCTTTAGAGTTGCACCTGTTTCAGTGCATACCTTTACATCACGTGGACTGGGACAGTTCTGAGAACTATGCCCCTTCCCTTTGCAAGTGTAACATGTCATAGGTGGGGAGTCACGTGTGTGACGTCGTACGTCTTGTGACTTAGTATATGTCCGCTGTACCGGTTCGGGTTTTTCCGATCTCGTCATTGGTCGGTTCGGTTTCGGTGTATACTTCTGCCGATTTGTAGGAGGAGGGCGTGGTGCGCTCCTCGTAATTACCGGATCAGGGTAATCATTATACGTGTCTGCTAACCTCAACATATCACTGAAGTTAGCCGGGGGGTTTCGCTGCAAATATGTCGTCATTGCAGGCGGAGCAATATGGAGAAATTGATCTCTTAATATCAAATCAAATAGGCCCTCATATGTCTTCCGGATGTCTGTCAAATCAATCCATCTATCAAGATAATGGCGTAACCGGGTACCGAAGGCTTGCATGGTGTCATTTGCTTTAGGTATGGCTCTCCTAAACATTTTTCGAAAGCCTTCAGCTGTACATTGAAAAGTACGCATCAAACCCGTTTTGAGATCTGCATATGTAATAGCGGGATCGCGCGTTAGATCAGTAAATGCGCGCGAGCTTTCACCTTGGAGTATTTGACCGAGTTGTTGTTTCTTTTCAATGTCAGAGTAATTAAAGTTGGCAATGAAACTGTCAAAGCGTGTCAAAAACTCGTCAATCGTGACTTCAGGGTTAAAGAAAGCTAGCCGTGTACGGGGTTTATTTAATTCGGCCTGTTGCTTAGCAGTCCCATCTAACAACTTCTCTCTAGCTGTTACCTCTTGCTTAGCTAATTCAAGCTGTTCCTGATGTGCTCTAGCTTTTAACTTAAGCTTTTTCTCTTCTACTTCCTGCCTTTTATCTTCTAAATCCCTAGCTGACTGAATCTTTAATAACTCTATTTCTCTCATATCTTGGATTTCTTTCTCTTTAAAATCTCTCGCCTCTTTCGCTCTTTTTTCCTCTAGCTCATTTTTTCTATCCTCTAGCTCTCTCAGGTTTTGCATCTCTAGCTGTTTAGCTAACTCTCTCTTATCTTCTAGCTCTATAGCCTCTTTCGATCTTTTTTCCTCTAGCTCTCTCGCCTCTTTCGATCTTTTTTCCTCTAGCTCTCTCAAAGTTCGCATCTCTAAATCCTTAGCTACCTGTCTCTTTTCTTCTAGCTCTATAGCCTCTTTCGCCTCATTTTCTTTCGCAACATACCATTTAGCTATCTCCTCATCCACGTATTCCTTTAACTCGGCTTTTTCATACCCGAATTCTCTACCCATAGCCATGAGTTCTTTCTTTATGTTTACTAGCTCGGCCATTTTTAAAATTGCTAGTTATCACGAGTATGGATAAAGTGACTTAGAATATTCGCGGGATTTTGACCTCTGTCGGTCACAAGTGGTGCAATGGTGTGCGTATGAACACCAGCCACCACGTGATTAGGATTATGACAATCACGAATAAAAGAAATCCTAATCGGAAATTTGCAAAGTTAGCAAAATTAGCAAAACAACAGTTGCTAATGTAGCGTACAAAATATCGATCTATGTACGTCTAAACACGAGTCGGTACGCGTTAACGATAATAGCGTAAAGATTATAAAACTTATTTCAACACAATAATAAGTCTTATCAAAATCCAGTTCACCTAAGTCTCAATAGCAAGCCCTAACATGCAATAAACAATGCATAATGGTGATGAGATAGAAAAGCAGGAAAGAGATGACACTTTCTTACAACAACACAATTTACCTTGTCAGATCACGGTCAGTGGTCACCAGATGTCACAAAACGGGCGGGCTTGTTACAAGCCGACCCGAGCTGAAGTTAGAGATGCAAGGGGTGAAGTCTATTTTTGGCCTGCTCCGGTGCACCTCCAAAAAAAGCCCGTGACGTGTGCCAGTACTACGTCGTGTCAGGTTGTTACAATGACACACATGACATACTCCATTGATGTTTGGGTGGGGCCCACTTTATTAGTGTCATGCCAAGGAACGTTTTATTGGCGGTGTGTGTTGTGAGTGTGTATCATAAATGTGAATAAATGGACGAACAGACGAACGGTGCAAAACAATAGTACAAATTCTTTCGTCCCTCTCAAAAACTATGAATAACAAGAGAGTTGAAAGATGTTTAAATCAGGTTATTTATTTCCCGATTTAAAAGGGGCACTACTCTTTCGCACAGTGATTAATCATTCATTCAACTTTCCAATGTCATGCACTCTTTGGGAAATAAGGGGAGATGAAAATGATGAAATTCAAAATATAAAATAAAGATTAATTACACAATTCTTATGCGGCAAATGGGGCCGCTTTAACAATAGTTGACATGTAAAATAAGCATTACTTTTAACATTAGAGTTCTTATTTTGCAAACGATATAATAGTGTTCATTTTCTTAAGAGTCCTAGACTTAAGTATGTGCGCGTTAGCCGTGCTAATGATTACTCACTATTAATGTCAGAGTTCCAAGGAGATGACGTAATCTCACACGTCACTTATAAGCGGCACTTCAAGTGAAGATCACGGCGCAATTGAGGCGTCGCATTACAGGTGAAGACTCTGCAGAATCTAGGCACCACTTTCAGATTATCACGGGGAGAAATCTGAAATTTAGCTGACTGTTGTCAGCTTCGATAATTGTCGTGGAAACGGACATCCCAACGACGTTGAGCATTATCGGGTGGAGTCGTCCAGTGGGATGTGTCGTCGCATTACATTGAGTGTAGAAATCCGGATATGTATCTCCGGCGCTAGCCCCTCAATTTGCGGGATAGACTGCCAAAACGAACTCAGACAGGGGGAAGAACAAGTTGGTCCCTCGTGTCGTTAACTGCATACAACCAGCGTCACATGCATCGGGATTTTCTTGACAGCGAACTTTCCACTTTGCCAACAATTATACTGAGTAATTTTGCCTCGTTACTCGATATATGGCATCAGACGGATGGAAAACGGATGGAAAGAGATTATTGCAGCTTTCCTTTATGAAATCTCTGTACATGAGATAATTCATACGTGAAGTTAGACTGGCTTCAGACGAATCGACGTTTTCAACATTGAGAGTAAAAGTCTTCATTTTGCCTCTTATATAGCTCTCACTGAAGGTTTCCAAAACTTCCAGAAGCTATGTCCTGTGACATGATTTTTGCCTTGGATATATAGTGGTAATCGTGATGCACGCTTTTCTGTGGTCAATCCTAATGCGCACTGGCCATTTCACTCGTCAACAACATGTGACGGTATTGCGCAGTTGTCCCAATTTATTTAACATACATATTCTTCATAAACTAATATATATATTCAATATGATAATTAACACACACTGCGTCACGAACGTCTGTCTACTAAAGAGATCTTAGGTGACCGTTACTGGAAGTTACATGCTACATACGAAAAATAACAAAACTCGGATTACTTCAATTAGTTTTGTTAGCGGTTTTTTAAAATGAAATAAAATATAATTTCTGTCCCTCATTTCCTGTGACAGAGATGCGATAAGATTTATAGCCACAAACCGGTTTTGTTTAAACAAGATGCATAAGATTTATAGCCACAAACCGGTTTTGTTTAAACAAGATGCGATAAGATTTATAGCCACAAACCGGTTTTGTTTATATGAGATGCGATAAGATTTATAGCCACAAACCGGTTTTGTTTATCTGAGATGCGATAAGATTTATAGCCACAAACCGGTTTTGTTTAAACAAGATGCGATAAGATTTATAGACACAAACCGGTTTTGTTTATCTGAGATGCGATAAGATTTATAGCCACAAACCGGTTTTGTTTAAACAAGATGCGATAAGATTTATAGACACAAACCGGTTTTGTTTATCTGAGATGCGATAAGATTTATAGCCACAAACCGGTTTTGTTTAAACAAGATGCGATAAGATACCAATACGCACTAAAGCACCTTGTATTTCAACGTTCTGAACCTAGTGGATGTGCTTGAGACATAACTGGATCAATCAAACTCAAAAGGCAATAGTCGCTCTTCTGCATATGAATTTCTTCCTTTCTTTCTTTCTTGGTACCTTACTCTTTCTCATTCTATTCTGTTTTCTTATCAATCTTCCAGCTTCCTTCTGTTATATTCTGCATCTTTTATTCATTCTTTAAAAATATGTGTCATATTTATTGCAATCTACCTTAGATAACACTTACAATTGGATGTGTGTGTGTGTGTGTGTGTGTGTGTGCGTGCGTGCGTGCGTGCGTGCGTGCGTCATAGAGAGTATCTTGAAACCTTCTTCCACATAAACACCGCACTCACTACGTCATTGATCCTGCACTCATATTAACAAGGTAAAACATAGTTCACGTGTGACGTCAGTGGCATTTTAGACTTGTGTACGGAACTGCTGACATAATGATTTACGATTATTCTGACTTGGCTTAAATGGTTAGATTTGCTTTTCATTCTTTTTTGTTCAAAAACGTCAGAACTGAGACCACGTATGACATTTTCACAAGAAACTAAATTTACCGATTTTAAAACACTGTACTTGATGCTAATTATAATGTTAAAATGATGGCAATTAAATGAACTTTGAACTTTATAAATGGTTTTGAACGGCTGGATATAACAAAATTTCAAAAATAACACTTGAGTTTACTGAAAACATATCATACATTAAATCAACTCTAACACTGGAGTTTACTGAAAGCATATCAGACTACAAAACGGTTTTAATTCTGGAGTTTACTGATTAATTGGGGTTTTTTTTTTTTTTTTTTAGCATAATACAAGTAACACTAACTTTGGAGTTTATTGAATACGCCAAACTGCATAATACCGAAGTTTACTGAAAACATATCATACTATAAAAGGCGTTAGCATTGAAGTTTACTGAAAAAAATAAAATAAATTTTAGTGAAAACATATACTATAAAACTTAATATAGTCGTATACCATACAATATTATTGAAAACATGACGCACTACACAACGACAGTTAGATGAAATATTTAAAAAGTGGTAAAACGTATTGTCAAATTAATTATTAAAACTTTAACTCAGTTTGACAAAGCAATTTTACCTTCAAACCTTTAACTCAATGTGATATACCAGCTTTTCTTCATATTTTTAATTTAACAAACCACTTTTGTCTGTACATCTGCAACAGTCTGACAAACTGTTACGTTTCCAGTATTTATTTAGAGACCCTGCCTAGGATTTTTAAGGACTTTAAAAATGATAGGTTAAATTAATTCCTTCTCTCTATCCTAAACAGACTGGCTGCCCAAATTATCATTTGACTAACTTAAAAATGTGTCTTGTAGTGCAGACAACAGTTTTACAAACTGACAATTTGCGTACAAAGCTGGCTTGGAGTCGTTAAATTCCTCTAAATTAATATGCATTCGTTATGTCATTCAGCTCATTCGCCCCCATCCAAACCAAGAGTTATCTATAGGTCTATCATGCATAAAAATGTACTACAAAGAGGATTAACAATTAAAAAATAAGATTTAATAAGTTTAATAATTTAACAAATAGTTAATATACGAGCGCGAAGTCTAATTCTAAGCCTTTGCAATTAACGTGCTAAACTGTCAACGAGAGAATTGCCTTGAAAACAATGTTCATTTGATTTCGGTACACCAAGCAATGACTTAGCTTGTGAAAGTTGCCACGTGTTCGAATCCAGTCCAGACCAGTCTACCTCACTTGTCTTCCCTCAGCAAAAGATGCATACAGCATAACAATGGAACTGTCTTTCAGTATCACGCTGAATGGAATGGTAAGTATAGACAGACGTGCAGACCTGCGCGTCGGCACTGCCTCAATAATGGTAATAGGACAATAGTGGATTCAGCTCACTCAGAGAGCTTGAACAGGGCTTCAGTGGAACAAGGATAAAACGGAGGAGGCTGACCTTTAGTGAGAAGTCGAAACTTTATCTCAGCAATCGCGTTGGCTGTCCTATGACTCAACGAATAAGCGATGGCACGAAGTATCAATACTACGTCTATGCTTCTGGGTTCTCGGAGTGACTCTACAGAAACGCGTTCCCCTATTTATCAGAATGTATAGAACGCATCACGTGACTGGTCACGTGGTATGTAGTTGGTTCGAGAACTTAGACAATGGTCTAAAGTTACATAATGTCTCTGACCTCTTTGTTAGAAGCTTCTCGATACTGAAGTATCATGGGAGAACTCTAAACAAAGGAATTTCAAATTTTGATGTTTGAAAAACAAACAAGTGGGTCAAGGAGTCATGACATTTTTATCAGACTGTGACACAAACTATCATTTTTCCTTCAGATCTTTCACTCCGTTTGACAAATCTGTCTTGCCATTACATGTTCAGCTCACTGTGATATACCAGTTTGACTTCATGTCTTTCATGAAAAACCAATTTTGTATGTCTTTAACTCAGTCTGACAAACCAGTTTTGCATGTCTTTAATTCAGTCTGACAAACCAGTTTTGCATGTCTTTAATTCAGTCTGACAAACTAATTTTGCATGTCTTTAAATCAGTCTGACAAACCAGTTTTGCATGTCTTTAATTCAGTCTGACAAACCATATTTGCCACTAGGTCTTTAATTCGTTTGACAAACAAATTTTGCTTTTACAAGTTAATTCACTTTAAGCTAGTTTTGCCTTTACATCATTAACTCAATTAGACCAAACATTACGCCTTGAAGTCAATTTGACAAGCTAGTTTTGCTTTTACATCTTGAGCTCAGTTTAACAAGCCTTTTTTGCCTTCACATCACTAACTCAATTAGACTAAACTGTTTGGCCTTTATGTCTTGAAGTCAGTTTGTTCCTTATGAAGGTCAAATCTAATCTTTATATGTCATTTACATTTTTTAGTTACATGACGGGCAAGTCTTGGTATGTTTTGATTTTTGCATTTACCAGCTGGGTCATTTCTTTTGCGTATTGATTTTTGGCAGTGCAGCTTTTATGGGCAAGTCGGTGATATATATATAATGTGATGTACATGTCAATTTCCACGATGACAAGAGTTTATACATTATTTTCATTTTGCACTTATCGTGCAAATCCTTAAATTTCATTTTGAAGTTATATTATCGAGCAAATCCTTAAATTTTATTTTGCAGTTATATTATCGTGCAAATCCTTAAATTTTATTTTGCAGTTATATTATCGTGCAAATCCTTAAATTTTATTTTGCAGTTATATTATCGTGCAAATCCTTAAATTTTATTTTGCAGTTATATTATCGTGCAAATCTTTAAATTTTATTTTGCAGTTACCTGACGGGCAAGTCCTTGTACGAACACATCCATGTGAAGCGCGAGAAGATGACACTGCACACGAGGGTTCAAATCCTGCAAGGGATTGCCCAGGGGATGGGGTACCTCCACGCCAAGGGTATTGTACTCCGCAAGCTAAACACGGCTAACATCTTCCTGACTCCAAGGGTCAAGGTCAGCGCCATCGACTTCAGTCTGCCGGAAGCACGACACAACAGGTGAGAATTTAAATGAGTTATCAGAAGAAAAGAAAGAAACAAGAAAAACAGACTTTAGCTACTACCTTGCGCTGTGTGTCGCTCAGTGGGTTACCACACTCACTCTGTTCCTGGGGATTTGATTGCATGCGATGTGCAAATGTAGGAGTAGGGTTATATCTGTTCGAGGGAGAGGGAGAAAGCAGTGGGTTCCAGGTCGAAAGTTGTGTATTTTGAACTTTTACTAAAATGACATGTAACCATAACTCTGGATGGATGTTGATTACAGCCAATCATTAGACAATTTATTACCATACAATTTGGACACACCACGCAAAATCGATGTTATGGTTTATGCCATTGGCTACTGGATCTGACCGTGAACATGACGTCTCACATAATAATGAGCATTCTCAACCGCTCCATATCTCAAGCTTAGAATCTAGTCAGTCGGGTGGCACGATAAATCGGTTCTCGGTGCTTACGCTGTGCACACTAAAGATCCCTTTAGAAAGTTCACCCAATAGTCGCTGAGTTCACTACTCACTTCAAATCAAAATCAACAATTAAAACATCAGGTGTAGCCTACACCTAATTAGGACGCAACTAATCTTCATTCCAGCGGATTACCGAGACGGAAGATAATGGAAAGAAGAAACTTCAGCCCACGTCACAGGAATAGCAAAAAGAACAAGATGTCCCACTAGAGTTAGACGAATAGACTAGACAATAGACACAAGCGACAGAAGGAATCGAAGAGGCAATAACCATAACATATATATACATACACATATTCACATATATGAATACGTACAAATGCACATACATAAATATACATACACACATCATAAATATATACATGCACACATACATATATACATACACTCATACATAAATATATACATACACACATATATAAATATACACTCATACATAAATATATATATACATACACTCATACATAAATATATACACACATATATATACATACACACACAAATACATATATACACACACACACTGACCTCGAATAGTGACTGTCCGTAAAGTATCAAAGTGTGAAAGAAACTATTTGCCCTCTTGTCACAACCTGTCACACCGAACATGTACACCCACCCTCCCTTTCCATCTAAAACATATCACAGACTGGCAGACAACGGCTAACCCTCCCTTTACATCTAAAACATTTCACAGACTGGCAAACTACGGCTAACCCTCCCTTTCCATCTAAAACATATCACAGACTGGCAGACAACGGCTAACCCTCCCTTTCCATCTAAAACATATCACAGACTGGCAGACAACGGCTAACCCTCCCTTTCCATCTAAAACATATCACAGACTGGCAGACAACGGCTAACCCTCGAGTAAATGAAAGTGATGTATTTGTAACAATGGCTTTTCATTGAATTTAACAGATTCGTGTTGTAGCGTGAGAGATGTTGGGATCAAATAAATAAATAAATAATCAAATAAAAAAATAGTACTATGGAAAACATTCACAGCTAACGACCATCTCCTACGGCCGAGACATGTGTTCATTTCCATTGATTTAAGACAGATGACAAGGCATTGTTTAAAGTTTAAAATAACAATTAACAATAACAATAACACCTTATTTTTTTTAATTTCTACATACAATTACGAAATTGCTAACTGTGTATATCTTCTGAGAGAATGTTACACTAATCAGACAAAGTAGACTGCATGTAATTGTGTTGTCTTTCATTCTTTACTCTAGGGCGTTCGTACTGAAATACTGCTGTCTAGACACATCATTTTATACCAGAACTTTCTTTGCTGCTTTGGTGGTCACACAAAACACACCAAACAGCATCCATCGAGTAACCATCATCAATATTTAGTATTACTTGTGTCCAGGACGTAACTGGTCCAAATTTTCACTGACACACAATCACATGATCCAATAGTATTTCTCTCCGGTTCAAATGTACTTCATGACCCGATAGGACACAGCGACACCTGTCTTCCTTCTTCATCACTAGGCTGTTGTAGACATGAATACTGAAAACGCAGTTATGCTTCCCTGAACATTCTTCCCTTGTTAAATGAAAAAAAGACTTCCTTTTTCTTTACAGATAATAATAAAATAACACAATTTAACGATTTTTCTTCCATGGCGTTAAGTCTCTCCTTGGGCACAGGTGTTTATGCAGCAAAAGTCGTTCACCGTGTACTGGTTAACGACCTGGCGATGTGGAAAGTTAAATTATTACTTCATATAAATAATTTAACTTTCCGCCAATTTAATAATTTAACTATCAGCCAGCTGCAATCATTTTCGTTTCACTTCGAGTATTATAACCAAGTCACTGCACTCGGTCACGTTACAATTAGAATGCATATGAGATTCCAGTGTTTGTCTTCAGCAGCACAGGATAATGTCTATTTTATGTCACTTGATAGTCAGTTATATGTGAGGGTTTTTTTGTATGTTTTTTTAACAAAAGTAACTTTTCCAGGATCAGATAACTGACAGTGGAAGAAGGAAAAGTCTCATATTGTAATTTTAGATTGGGAATGACACTCTATCAAAGTTTAAGGTTGTAGGTTAGGTTGTGGGGCGTCGGTAGTGATGGCAATCCTGGTGGTGGTGGTGGAGTGTGTGTGTGTGTGTGTGTGTGTGTGTGTGTGTGTGTGTGTGTGTGTGTGTGTGAGTGTGTGTGTGTGTGTGTGTGTGTGTGTGTGTGTTGTACGGCTGGTATACACCACCTAGTAATAATGTTCTGGCCACAGTGGTTCTAGTGCCGACAGCTCTGTAATTTAGTCACTCACATTCATCATCATGACTCTACAACTTTTCTTTCAACACCCTCCATTCTGTCTTTCATCAACTTTAACCCTCTCAACAGCGGCACACCTCGTGCCAGGCAGTGAAATCAGCCGGAAGCTGCTATCATCATCCTCCTCCAAAAGAAAACCTGTACTGATATCTGACGTCATGCCCAATTTACTCAACCCATTCAAGCAAGAAGATGACATGATACCGCATCCCTTCAAACAAATAGATGACGTCATGTGAATTCAAAGTGGACTCATTCCACTGGTTTATACAATCAGTACTTTGACATTGACTAAGAAAACATTCTGATTAAAACATTGTGTGTGTGTGTGTGTGTGTGTGTGTGTGTGTGTGTGTGCGTGTGTGCGTGCGTGCGTGTGTGCGCGCATATGTGTGTAAGGAGGTGGGGGTACTCAGAACTCCGAGATGCATTAAGGCAAGTTGCTGCGTGTTTAATTCAGAGGTTAGTCGCATTTTTTTTTCAATTTGCTTTTCTTCGTGGGAGGACTCGAAACCTCCTCTTCCGATTTTTTTTTTTTTTTTTACCAAGTTCTGCCAGACACTGAAATAAATTTTCAGGCAGACCTGAGATACTAGTAACTCGAACAGAAGAGAGATTGTTCAATCTTAGGAATAGATTTCTTTCCCCTTACTTTAATTTAAAGCTATGTGGATTTTCTAACCCAATTCCAATTCCGCCTACACTTCTAATTTCTTCCATTTCAATCTCTACAAGGCCGTTCTCCTTCATGCTAAAGCCTGAGGCGATGTAACTCAGTCAGAGTTATCGTCAGTCCCTGTCTTTAAAAGAAAAAGTTATTTAAAGTCATCTTTTTTAGAAATAGGTGGAGCACCAGAGGCCTTGACTTTCAGTTCTTAATAAACTTACAAGCAAGTTTAAAAAACAAAAAAACCACTTCAGTTACAAAGCACGTGTTCGTATAGTCCTACCAATTTGAAATAAAAAACACTTCAGTTACAAAGCACGTGTTCGTATAGTCCTACCAATTTGAAACATAAAACACTTCAGTTACAAAGCACGTGTTCGTATAGTCCTACCAATTTGAAATAAAAAAACACTTCAGTTACAAAACACGTGTTCGTATAGTCCTACCAATTTGAAACATAAAACACTTCGGTTACAAAACACGTGTTCGTATAGTCCTACCAATTTGAAACATAAAACACTTCAGTTACAAAACACGTGTTCGTATAGTCCTCCCCACAGAAAATAATCATCCGGAGATATCGCCCGTCTCCAGTTTACTGATGACCCTAGGTCACCCCCCCCCCCCAACATTATGCAATCGGCTAAATATAACAACAAAAATGCCAACGCACGCATGTTGTGATGATTGTATTATTTACTTGTACAAATGAACACATACTATTGACTGAACACGTTTTGAAAGCTAACACAAGATGGAAGGCAAATTCAAGATTTGATGGTTAACTACAGATGAATGGCAAATTCAAGACTGGGAAGTTAAATTACGTTTTGAAGATCAACTCATGGTGGAAGGTTAACTCAAAATATAAAGACTAACTCAATATTTAAGGCTAACTTAAGGTGTGAAGGTTAACTCAAAATGTGAAGACTAACTCAATATTTAAGGCTTGCTTAAGATGTGAAGGTTAACTCAAAATATAAAGACTAACTCAATATTTAAGGCTAGCTTAAGATGTGAAGGTTCTCAAAATGTGAAGACTAACTCAATATTTAAGGCTAGCTTAAGATGTGAAGGTTAACTCGGGCTTTAAATCCAATTCACAATGGATGGCTAATTCAAAATTTGAAGATTAACTAAAATACAAGGCTAATTCAAGACTCAAAGGCTGTCTGGCAAAGGAAAGGTAACTCATAATCTGAAGGTTATGTGAAACTTTCAAGGTCACCTCAAAATGTATATGCTAACTCAAAATGGGAGGCTCATTCAAAAATTGAAAGGTAATTCACAATCAGTAGCTAACTCAAGATGAATGACTAACTTAAAGTATTGAATGCTAACTCGAGATGAATGACTAACTTAAGCATTGAATGCTAACTCAAGATGAATGATTAACTTAAGCATGAATACTAACTCAAGATGGATGGTTTCCTAAAGCTTGAGAGCTAGCTGAATATGGATCCTAACTCATAATTTTAAGGCTAATTTAGTCTTGAAGAATAACTGAATATTTGAAGACTAATTCATGATGAAATGATCAATCAAAATGTGAAGGTCAATTCAAAATTTCAAGACTCACTTATAATAAGATTAACTAAAAATGTATAGGCTAACCCAAGTTTTCATAACTAACCCCTCATTCCTTTGCTTTAAGTCTGAGTTATTAAACAAATTTACATTAAACTTATCCACTGATTGAACAATCTTATGTTATTCTTTTTGCACACAATATAAATGGCGCAGAATAATGTTGAAAGCTTGCTCGCTGCGTAAATTTAACTGGCTGATGACAACCTTACAGGTATTTCACACAAATTCATTGACTGAACAGACCGAAATGCTTTACAGAGGTGCAGAATACTGCAACTAATGCCTCAAGCTATGTGTAGTGTAAGTACTAATTCTATCTTCACCCATTCGTCATCATATTTTCGTGCCCCTGATATAGCCTATCTGCAATAGCTTTTATCTGCGCGCATGACCCAAATAATCAATCGGCAAATAAGCCTCCACGTGGTGACCCAATTAATCGATCTGCAATACGCTTTTATCTTCATATGATGATCCAAATAATCAAGTTGCAATAATCCTTTATCTTCACACAATGACAAGCCAACGATTTACTATATATAACCTCGGTTATCCGCTGCTGACCCACATGCATGAAGACCAGATTGCAGACCATCTTTTTTTCTACTCATAGATTAAATTAGATCTAAAATTAGATTTCAGTCTCTGGTTCTGGCGTTTGGTACTCAGCATGTCTAGGCAAAACCTTAAAGTGGCGGCCGATAAATTGGATTTGTATGTGCGTAGAGACTGGCGGTATACATTTGAAATCAACAAGTACAGTGTCCCTTTTTTCTCTTAGTGAGTATTGGTTTCTTCAGTTATTTAGCTCATTTGCTGCAATCTCTAATGACAATCTCTAATCTCTTCGCCATTCTGCTAAGTGACGCCAGGCTGTAGTCAAGGGCAGACAATGCCACGGATTTCAGCCGACAGCCAGCAGCTTTGAGTAAACCGTACAACCTAATCCACAACATTCGGTTGGCCTTACAGTTGATGTTGTCCTATATATCTAGTTCGATTAATTGTAAATTATCCCTACAGCATATGTTTAACCCCATGTATAAACACTCACACATACACACACGCATGCACACCAGCTATATTAGACTTGATCCTTTTTCTAGCGTCATTAATTTAATGTAACTGTTATCACCATCCTGCCCATTTCCCCTCTGAGCAATGTTAGTTAGGCTTTTAGGCTATTTCAAGTCCTACTAATTTAACGTTTTACAGACTAGGCTTGTCCGGCCCTCTCAAACGTTGCTTGACCTAAAGCCTTTTCTAATCCACTAATTAATGTTACTCCTACAGTGTATATATATATAATATATATACCCCTTAGCTATATTATACTTTAACCTCTTCTAGCCTCACTGATTTAACATAACCCTACAACTTAATGAAGCCTTGCCTCTATCTCAACTTCTAGCAATGTAAGCCTTAAAGTCTATTTCTAACCTCTGCTTGACGTTGGCACTGAACCCGCCTCCCTGTCCCGTAAAGCAAACTTATCCATGTTCTGTAAACTAATGTTATCCATGTCCAGTAAACTAATATTTTCTATGATCTGATGTAAGTTCCGTACAGAAGTAAGATTGAGAGAACACAACAAGGCGCGATAAAGACTGAGCTGGTGATTCATGTATTTAATTTTAAGATTAGACGACAAGAGAAACAATATCGATCCAAGTGCTACCAATTTTTCGGTTGTAAGTTTAGTGCCTAAGCATTTGAATTTGTTGATTAAATTCTGATATTTTAAAAATGTATATATTTTGTGTTGATAAATAAGAATAATTCAGTAATGTTTTTAATTATTTTGACTATAAGCTGGTAACCTGAAATAATGTTCGTTTTTAGAATTTCAAGGCTGCTGAAATCATTTGGAAATAAATGGTTTGTTAATGTATACTCAGTGTTTAAGTGAAGGTCGCAAATAATAGATATTTAAAATATAGGAGTTGATGAGCCAAATCTTTGTCTATGATTGTGCTTATGTCATCTGTAAACACTTCGTTCTAAAAACTTATGTCTCATTTTACAGAACTGACATTGTGATGTACGAGGTGGCTGAATGCAACTATAGATGTCGGTGTCGTGTGCCACACTTACGCCACTCACATCCTGCAGACTAGGCACGAAAACAGTCACAAATCAATGTTTATGGTTTTACATATGACAGATTGAAAGACATGTGATTGACCCCCTTTTGCACTTAATCGAACCAGGTGTAAGCAGTTAATACAATAAACAAAAGCCTCTTATAAACAAACAGGTAACAGAAGAGTGGACTGCTGACTGTGTTAGAAATGTCAACGCTGTTAAATACTCTTTACAGCTCACACAATAGACATTTGAAGTCTATAACATTGTATCAAACGCTATAGTTGCAAGTCACAGTAGACATCTCAAGTCTATAAATTTATATCAAACGCTATAGTTACAAAGAGCAATAGACATTTGAAACACTACATCAAATGATATAGTTACATGTCATAAGTGATGTCTATAGCACTATACCAAATGCTATAATTACAAGTCACAAGTGAATTTGAAGTTTATAACACTATATCAATAGTTACAAGTCACAAGAGACATTTGAAGTCTATAACACTATACAAAACGCTATAGTTACAAGTCACAAGAGACATTTGAAGTCTATAACACTATACAAAACGCTATAGTTACAAGTCACAAGAGACATTTGAAGTCTATAACACTATACAAAACGCTATAGTTACAAGTCACAAGAGACATTTGAAGTCTATAACACCTTACAAAACGCTATAGTTACAAGTCAGTGTTTTAGTGTAAACACGGTATCATGGAGAGTTACTGAATCTTTACACTCTGCACATATAACTTGAAAAGTCTGACAGTTTTACTCTTACATTGCTTTAGTGCATAAACAGAAAATAGAATTTGTTTGCTAAATGTATTTAACACCAGAAAAAAGAAAAAAATATTCTAAAAGTATAATGAATACCAATGGTCAGATAATAGCAACCTGTTTGAAATAGGAAAATCTTTTAAAAGGGATGATTAAGTAGAACGAGTCCAATAAACAATTTACAATAGGTTAAATAGAAAATAATTCCTTCCTGCACTGCAATCTAGAATTTAGTCTGAAATTAAAATTGTGGAAGAATATGGATTATTTGTTCTTAAAACAGCTCAACATAATAATTGTGGTTTGCGTGGTTTGGTATATCTACAAATCTTCTCTTAAAAAATGAAATCACTCAGTCTAATCAAGCTCTCTATATAGGGACCCGTTCAGCTCGACAAGGTTCAGGCAATACGAAGAATCTTCTCTTATGAAATATTCTATCGGAGATTGAAGTAAACAAGTAGTGTGCACGTACTGACCCATCAAACACCTGTCTAGTGGCCTTGTTTACTTCTGTACGTATAGACCCATCAAACACCTGTCTAGTGGCCTTGTTTACTTCTGCACATCTGCTTTCAACATTTTTCAAAAAAATGATAGTCGGTCACCAGTGAAAGGGAAGCGGACGGATCCGACTAGGGAAGGACATCAAAGGTGTAACCACCATTATTCCTTCATATTGCATAGATATGTAAATTATTAAAGAAACTATATAATCAAGCACACATTAAAAACAAAAAACCCCACCCTACTTGCTCTCGATGTCAACAGTTTTTCAAAATCAGTGAAAGTTTTTATAATTTCTCCAGTATCACATACTTGTAAAGTTCAAGTTTACAGGCTTAACCAATGGGATGAATGGAAAAATTTCCCGAAATGCGAAACAGTCTAAGTGAGGATGTCTAGTTTTATCATTTATTCCTTTATAGTCTGGAACTGGCTCAAACAGCCTAGGAAAGGATAAATCAGGATTGTGAATGTGAACTACACTTAATTATACATATCAAACATTATATGTGCCACGCCCATGAGCTGCCTCCCTTGGCAAGTGAAGACTAGATTAAAGGTCGTATGTTCGTTGTTTATTTAATTTTGTAACAAATAATTATTGATGCAGAAGTATCGTCCATAGTATCAACCATGTTGGATGTTATAATTAATCATTCAAAAATAATCAAATCAATCACTAAATCAATCAAAAAGCAATTAATTTTCCACAATTAAAATTATCAGCATTTCAGATTGCCCTTATGCTCACAAAACCAAATTACAATTATGTATGTAGTTACTTAGTACACATGCACTGAGTATTGTTTCAAGGTCTTAATATTGAGTACACGTACACATTTTAAGATTTTTTTCATACGCTTAGTATATGGTACACATGCACTATGAATTTGTTTACTTGCACTTGTTTCTTAGTACGCTTGCACTAAGAATTAAGTTTCACGTATATATAAGTGCATTATCAAAGCTTTTTCTTATCACCAGTACAAAATTAAGATCGGAAAGTCTCGAAGAGTATGCTTATTCACTCCTACTACCAACATTCATGGTACAGTTGTCGGTATGTATTTCAATCGGACTTGGGCATTGTTACCGGCCCTTCGTCTCCTGAAGGAAAGTTTTGGGTTGCAATAAATAACGCTTATACATCGAAAGAAATGTTAACATGGAATATTAACAATGGCAGAATCGGTTGCTACATAGAATGCATACTTTTTTAATTAAAGTAAATAACTTGTGATATAATTACCTTTAAAAACAACACAGATAAAAATATCAAAAGTTATTAAAAAAAAATTAATGAAATCTTTGCTTTTGACTGTTATTTTTTTGTGACACACACCATCCACAGGTTACGCATAGAAAAAAAATACTTATGATATTTTATTCCATACTTGTATATACTTATACACAACATCCACAGGTACGCGTAGAAAAAAATACTTATGACATTTTATTCCATACTTGTACACAGTTATACATAAGCACGTGCATTTTATTCCATCAGTAAGAACTGTACATTTCATATCGTACAAGCACATACATTTTATTCAATATTAAGAGACACACTACTTACTAACACTCACACACATATATTCAGTACATTTTATTCAGTATAATAGTTTCGCACACGCGTACATTTCATGCTTGTGGTCCTGAATGAAGCACTTGTGCAAAACACCGCCATTGTTCCTTTGATGTAAAGCTCCAGCATGCGTAATTAACCAGTGTGAGATTTCACCGCGTAAACAAATCACCGGTACCCTTACGGACAGGTGTCACAAACACAGCGATTCTTCCAAAGATATCGAACTTCACGGCTCAAGTATGATGTAGTTTACCAAGTGGGACCCTGGGGTATAGTATTCCACCCTCTCCACATCAACCCCACCCCCGTTTTCATTGTGTTAATTACGCAAAATAGCAACAGTTCAGTGGAATACATAGAAGCACGTAACATGACACATTTAGAAGCACGTCACTGGCGCACATAGAAGCACACACACACACACACACACACACACACACACACACACACACACACACACACACACACACGTATAATCACGAAAGTAAAACACCAGGCAAAACTCGTACAAAAACACGGCACTGATACAACTAGAAACGCGACATCGGCACACAATAAAACTCGCATGCAAAAACACACGGTATTGATACAACTAGAAACGCGACATTGGTACACAATAAAACTCGCATACAAAAACACACGGTATTGATACAACTAGAAACGCGACATTGGTAAACAATAAAACTCGCATACAAAAACACGGCACTGATACAACTAGAAACGCGACATTGGTACACAATAAAACTCGCATACAAAAACACGGTATTGATACAACTAGAAACGCGACATTGGTACACAATAAAACTCGCATACAAAAACACGGTATTGATACAACTAGAAACGCGACATTGGTACACAATAAAACTCGCATACAAAAACACTTTAGTGACATGTATCGCACCATTGGCACATATAAATGCACCAAACATGCAAGATATATAGGTGTGATTTTTTCCACAGATAGGCCTAATACCCCTTTAGCTTTTGTTTTGCAGTTCTTATAAGCTAACTAGACAAACACAGACAGATAGACAAGCAACTGATTGGACGGTTGGAGGAATTTTGATAGACACGATTTAAAAAAAAGTGTCGGTGGTGATGTGTTGTTTTTCTCGCTGACATTTCCCCTCAGAGGCCGCAGTAGATTTTTCATCATGTGGTGTTCTCGGTCTTCGGTGGCTCCCTCTCTTCACTGCTTTTTTTTGGAGAGGGGAGACGGGTTGGTGTTGTATTGGTGGCGGTGGTTGTTCTTCGTCGCATGCCGTGGTGGAGATGAAGAGTTGGAGAGATGTGCCAATTTTTTTTTTGTTTGTTTGAAATTTTATGGGAGTTTTTGTTGTTGAGTTAGTTGCTTTCTGTTGTGGTTGTGTTGCGATCCATCTTGGAGCTGGTGATTTGTTTCTGGTGATTGTGGAATGGGTGTTGTTGTTGAAGTTGTTGTGTTTCGGTGGAGGTATATTGAGGGTTGGGGTATCCTGTTCTTTTCAGGGCCACTCTAGCGGGTTCCGTGGATTTATTGTCTGGTACTGCTGGGGGAAAAAAGAAAGCACGTCTTCTTTACTCGCATCGCAGTTGATTGCACCCTTATTTTCATCTCAAGAGTCTGATTGCACCCTCATTGTCATCACTCAGAGTCTGATTGCACCCTTATTGTCATCACTCAGAGTCTGATTGCACCCTTATTGTCATCACTCAGAGTCTGATTGCTCATGGTTTACTTCCACATACATAGTTGCCGCCCTTTTTCTACCATGTCTGCACGATAAATCGAGATGCGTTTTTGAAATATTGCTGTATCTCTGGATTGCGATTGAATTGCAACATGGCCTTGTTTAATCGATATCATTCTTCTTATAGTATTTCTCCAGGGGGAAATAACTGCAATAACCTTGTTTAATTAGACATTCTTGTTATATTATTTCTCATGGGAAATAACTACAATAACCTTGTTTAATTAAATATCATTCTAAATATCATATATTATTTCTTCAGAGATAATAACTGCAATAACCTAACAAAGTGCCATCTGTCCATGAGATTCTGGAGTCTGCGTGAAACAGTGTGACACTCTATAACTTGAAAGTCAATATTCCTGCTGCTAACTTATTCTGGAGTCTGGGTGAAACAGTGTGACACTCTATAACTTGAAAGTCAATATTCCGGCTGCTAATTTTGGACAATGTCGAGTGTTTGTGTGGTGATGGGGAATGTGTAGACTAATATATGAGTTCAATAAACAATCAGAAAAGGAAATTAGAGCTGAAATAATCAATTAAAGCTCTTAGGCTTTGACCTATATGCGAGCGATAACTAACTGCGCTACTACCACCACCTTACAGCCAGCTTCAGGTCAGAATCACAAATGCGCTGTTGTGTCGTGGGGGGTTAAGGTGGGTTATAAAATATTTAAAACCCTAATGTGGCCAATCACACGTCCAGCCACACTTCAGCTGTGTCAGGTGTCAACGAGTATTTATTCCTGTTTAAACATTTAAAACATTACAATTAGAAACAGATACAACATGACCCCAAAACCCAATCTGACAAAATATAAAAACCAAGATAACTTATAAAAGAAAAGAAATACTCGTGAACTTAGAAATGAAATAGAAAGACTTCATGAGGAAAAGGTAATGATGGTGGAAAGAGTGTATAACGAAATTAATCATAACGACTTGACTGCGACATTAGAGTTCACTATTAGGCTTTGTGTTAACAATGTGGCAGAATGGAGTTTGTGTATATTCTTGTCTCTCTGGACTTGCCCGGCTGCGACCGTTGATAGACTGACTAATAAAGTGGTGGTTCTTACGACCTGGGTCAGTCAAGTGCGGTGCAGGCTGTGAGCTCTGCGTCCATCTGTGTGCGAAGAGCGATAGCTGGCCTCTACCTGTTCTACTCACTCGTGAGGCGCAGGACGGGGTAGACAAAAGTAGACAAAAGTAGACAAAGAAGGATGCTGATGGCATGGATGTGGTAGATAAAATGACGATTGTACATGACATATATATATTGACATCCACTAAATATCGTGTGGCATTAAGCACACCGAATGCACATCACTCATACATGGAAAAATAAGGAAAGACGGATGACATATAAACAACGATAAATAATTGAAAAGAAATATTTAAAATTACGAACATACATAATATATATCTAAACGCTAGCATGATTATAAGTGTGATTACTTATACCTGGTTTAAATTATAAGCTCAACCTGACATGACCTTTCTTGGCAAAAAGACATTTTTACCAGTGTTGTTTCTGGGAGAGGATGACAGGACGGTCCTATTACGACAGTGGTCTGTCTGGACTCTATGCCGTGGGGCTATTTTCCGCACAAAGAGGGACATGGTCACATGGTCAGTCTGGTTAAATATCTGAAATATTACTATTACAACCTTACCAGAAGACGGGCCGGGATGGATAACATCGCCAGGACCTCTCGCGCAAATGGGGAGGTAGCAGGCATATACGGAAATGCTAGATCTAAGGTTTGGCCTCCTAGCGCGAATTAGACAGTAGATTCTAACGCTAGATCTAAGGTTTGGCCTCCTAGCGTGAATTTGACAGTAGATTCTAACGCTAGAGTCACAAAGATGAATGCAAGTTAGGCGGCCGAGTCTTGTACCGTGACACCTGTATAAACTTCAGGATAGCTGGTTCAAATCCGTGATCTTCTATTCTTCCAATCTTTGTGCCTGTGTTTCTGACACTATTTGAAGCTTTGTGTGTGTGTGTGTGTGGGGGGGGGAATGTCCTTGACAGCATGCACTATAAACGACAAATTGCCAGTCTAGCACGCCACTCTATTCCAAATATCTTGAAATTGAAAACAGACACACAATTATTTTATATGAAACGAAACCTTAGTTCCTTTGTTTGGTTGTCATTTTGAAAGAGAGAAAATCTGCTGTGTCATTTTACAGTTTATGGCAAAATGTGGTGATACACTGAGAAATTCATCGCATCACAGCTGTCACGGTGTGTGTGTCTGTGTGTGTAGACCGTGCAGGTGTCTGCGTGCGTGCGTGTAGGTAAGTTTTAAGCAGAAGGGTGGGTAAAGAAGACTTTCGCTACGACAGTCTCACGACACCCTGTCCTGGGTCAAAGTCAAAAGATCTGTACGGACACAAAGGTCAGCGGAAGACTTGGAAACGCGGTGCACTTTGGAAGCAGAGTGCTGCTAGGCACGTGACATACTCATTTTGACGTCTGCTTCTCTGATTCGGAGTGGGGCGGGACACCATGAAACTGTCATAGCCAAGTCCCAACCACTCTTACTTAGTGACATATAACCCATAAGTTATGCAGAATAAATCGTTACCTCGCACTGGCCACGACATTATCATCCGTATGCAACTAACTGCATGGAGTCCCGAATCACCACTGTTCAAAAAATGCGTAATTAAACAATGTTCAGACTTGCCAAGTCAATGCAGAGCAAACAATGTGGTGACCTTCTGCTGATCTGATCATTATGTTTAACATTAGACTTATTGCTTGTTATTTTCATTTGTTCCCCTACACTTTTTTTTTTTTTTTTTTGCAGCCAGAACAAAAGACGCAGAGGATCTGTGACGTTAACTTGCAATGTTTGCCACGATTAACAAAGGGTCAAAGGGCGATCTGCGACGTTAATTTGCAATGTTTGCCACGATTAACAAAGGGTCAAAAGGCGATCTGTGACGTAGGAAAGTTATGTTTCGATATTTCTGGTTTAACCAACTTGCTTTAGATCATTCATTATCCATCCACTTTACATGGATCTGCCGAAGATCGACACCCATTTTTTTTCTCTCTAGTACACTCATCTGCGATCTAGTGGTGAGCCAGGTTAAGACTGCCAGCTAGTCACGTGATCCGTCTAGATGTGAGATAAGCGATGCACCATCTGCCGAAACATTCTAGTGCCTCCTGCTCTTGCTAGTTTCTTCGAAATGTGGCTCCCGTCAGCTTGAGTTCAGATTCTCTGCATTAACAGATTCTATGATGCTATAACTGAAGTAACATTCAGTTATAATTATCCGTAACCGTTTTTAACGACTAAAGCGAAGAACACTGCCGAGAGCCATCGTAACTTGAGAAGTTAATTTTTCTTTCATTAAATATATATTAATTGCTCGTATTGGCGTGACTAATTTTTTTCATCCTGTATACACTCAATGCCAGCCTTTTTTTCATTATATGACAAAATTCTCCCACTGCATGAGCATTTGATATAATAATTATTAATACAATTTATTTATTTTTAGTAAGCCCTCTCAGGGTGAGCTGTGCTTCCTTGCAAAGGGTTCAGTTACTAGTTCTCTCCCTGCCGTCGTAAATCACATTAATAACCGATTTTCTTTATATAGGTGTAAAAGACCCGCAAGGGGGCCGGGGAAGGACTCTGACCCCCATTTGTCCGTCTCAGGGTTGTAAAACCACCCTCCATGCAAACTTTCAGATTCCTCTCTCTCTCTCTCTCTCTCTCTCTCTCTCTCTCTCTCTCTGTGATCGTGAATCATATTAATTAAACATTTTTATATTGTATTGGTGGTGGGTTTTCATATATGTGTGTGTGTGTGTGTGTGTGTATGAATGGAATTCACAGGAATCAATGAGCACTTGGCAATTATTGTGCTAATTGATAAACATATTAGTTAAAATGATAGATGAGTTGAGGAGATTATTAGCCCGGCTTGACTGGAATGTACACTTTTGTCTTAGAAAAGAAATGTTAAGTTCACGGGAATATAAACTAGCTATGTTAGGAGAGATTATTAACTCCTCTTGGCTATAATATGTTAATTTTTACTAAGGGCACTAAGTTCAGGAGAGGGCTAACTTCTCTTGGATGTAATGTGTAAGTTTATATACAGACGTAGGAAGAGTTCATCTCGTGAAATTATTAATCTCGCAAGCTGAGGATAATTCAAACTGTATCTGTCAGTATGTCACTCTGACCTTTAGTCTGTCTCTCTGACTATTTAGCTTTTGTTTGTATAACTGTTGTGACAGACTGACGTGCCTAATATATAAAATGGTGTGTGTATGTGTGAGAGAAATAATGTGAGCATGTGTGTGTGTGTGTGTGCGTGCGTGCGTGTGTCTGTGTGTGTGTGTGTGTGTAATAAGGAGTGCTCGAGGGTGGGAGTGAATGTGGTGAGTTTGATACTTGATTAAAGAGTGCTCATGTATTTGTTGTTTGTGTGTGTGTGGGTGCGTGCGAAAGGGATTAAAATATGAATTTCAATGGTTATATGCAAAAGTTTGCAGTAAACAGACTTGATACACTCTACAATGAAGATGTATAAAGTTAATATTTTGATAATATCAGTGAGATCACCGCGTCCCTGATTGTCTAATGTGATATATAATTAAAAGCAAGCTTGTTATTCCCCCACTGAGATTGCTGTGCGTACGTGCGTGCACTATTAAAATGTATTTATCTTACATAGGAAAATTGTGCGGCTTATCTTTAGATTTGTCCCCCTTGTATCACATTTCTTTTAATTTTCTGTTCGGTGTCTGACTTCGTTTGCCTAACTTGTTTGAGGAAACACTAACACAACATTGTGTGAATTGCTATGCCGCATCTATATTAATATTTCATATCGTCACCATTGATATTTCTTTCAGTTTCATAATGCATGTTTTAATGGGAGTATGTTGGTTTAGCTACTTTGTTCTCAGATCGATGTGTACGAATATATGTACAGTTTTACGGTTCTATATGTTAATCTGAACCTAAGTGCACATTAAAGCTGTATATGTTAATTTAAACCTAAGTGCACGTTAAAGCTGTATATCTTATTCATATGTATATTAATTTAAACCGAAGTGCACATTAAAGCTCTTTATGTTAGTGTAAGTTTCGGTTACCTTGAGACTGATATGGTAGTTACTTAAAAGTAGGTCTTGTAACGTGTATTTAGATAGATAGATAGATAGATAGAGGTGTAAATAAATTTAAATCTAACTTAAAATCGATTTGTTTATCTTAAAATGCATATTTATTCTACTGCTACTGTTATTCTGTGACGAATTTATCCTTGAGTCTGTTTCAGACTTTTAACTGTAGAAATCTTACTGCAAAATTCATGCTTCCATCATATTCTTTTATTAAAAGCTTAAGTTTTAATTGACCATTTACAAGACAAAATGTTTAGTTCTTCATAAAACCTGTCTTCGCAGGTTGTTTTTACAAGGCATAATGTTAGCCTAATTATCAAACATTCTTACTTTTTCACTAGACTTTGTCTTCACTAGCCTTTGTCAGGCAGCAATGTTAACATTTTTTTTTAAATACTAAACAAGCGTAACATTTGTCATCCACAATGTTGATCTATTTATACAATAATTTTATATGCGTACTCTCTCATTTGCCTTTGTCAGACACATTGGTATGATTATAAATTAATGTCTACCACAAGTAGTGTTCTTCACAAAGTGCAGTGATAACTTCTCTATGTCTGCTCACAACACCTAATCACAACTTTGCAGAAAGGATTATGCTGTTATACCCCACGGCCATCTGACCTACGTCGCACCAGAGTTGCTGAGTACCTTGAAGGTTATCCCCCCTCGGCTTGTGCCGACGGTAGCTCCGTCATCCGAAACAGACGTGTTTGCGTTCGGGTGGGTACATTTAATTTGTTAATACTATCTGTTCTGTCTGACTAATATTACAATTTTTATAACCTTAATGTACCAAAGTTCATAAGATGTTAGTTTCTGTATTCTCTGGTTAAAAATTTTATTTGGAGATGTTAAATGGCATTGCGTGACAAGATAATGATTATTTGTATATATGTGGAGCTGCAACACGTTGTTCTAAACAGAACTCATTAAAAAGACAATTGATTTTTTTTTCATAGTTTTAAAAAACATCGGAGAAGAGAGACAGACCGAAATGGCATTAACTGTCAGTTTGAGGCTATTTGCAGGGGGGGGGGGGAATACTCTTTTCGAAACTGAAATTTGCCCGAAAGTTTCAGTGTAATAAACACTCTGTAGACTGTAATTTTCTTGCAGTTTAGTATTGATCTTCAAATAATGTAATATATTTTGAATAGCGATCATATGCCCTCCATTTTACCGTTTATTTTTAATTCCATCATTGGCTATATTTTTCCCGAAATCCGATCATTGGCTGTCATTTTTACCATTTACTTTGAATTCCCGTTATTGGCTGTAGTTTTTATAATTTATTTTTATTTCAGATCATGGGCTGTTGTTTTCATCATTTATTTTGTATTCCGATCATTGGCTGTCTTTTTTACCATTTATTTTGTATTCCGATCATTGGCTGTCGTTTTCATAATTTATTTTGTATTCTGATCATTGGCTGTCATTTTCATAATTTATTTTGTATTCTGATCATTGGCTGTGGTTTTTACCATTTATTTTGTATTCCGATCATTGGCTGTCTTTTCACCATTTATTTTGAATTCTGATCATATATATGCTGTCGTATAAAGTTCCTGACGACATTCCTCAATACATTTTTACTTTATATAAAGGGTTATTATGTTTGCTTGGTGAAGCTGTTACTATTGTTGTTCTTTCCTGGAAAGGTCATTACAAGTCATACTGTACTGTACTTTCCATAGGAAAAAATGTGTATATGTGTGTGGGGTGGGTGGCGTTGGAGTGAATTAAAAATTAAAAATGGATGCCTTCTTTTATTTTAGCACATGATATGTAAAGTGATTGTTTTTGTCTACGTTAGCACATGATATGTTTGTGGCTCTAGAACTAGAAGGGACTATTTTGTAAAGTGGTTGTTTTTTTACTATTTTAGCCCATGATATGTTTGTGGCTCTAGAACTAGAAGGGATTTAGTAAAGTGGTTGTTTTTTTACTATTTTAGCCCATGATATGTTTGTGGCTCTAGAACTAGAAGGGACTATTTAGTAAAGTGGTTGTTTTTTTACTATTTTAGCCCATGATATGTTTGTGGCTTATTTAGTAAAGTGGTTGTTTTTGTCTATTTTAGCCCATGATATGTTTGTGGCTTATTTAGTAAAGTGGTTGTTTTTGTCTATTTTAGCCCATGATATGTTTGTGGCTTATTTAGTAAAGTGGTTGTTTTTGTCTATTTTAGCCCATGATATGTTTGTGGCTTATTTAGTAAAGTGGTTGTTTTTTGACTTATGTTAGCACACAAGAAGTTCTTAGCAATATTGTTTGTTTAAGTACCATTATTCACGCGGTTTACTGGTGGAATTTTTCAGTGAAATTTTCCTTTGTATGTTTATCACATTGTGTATACATTCTGAGTGAGGCTTGTCAATAAAACATTTTCATTTTGTTTGTTTTAGCACTATTATGTACGAGGTTCTTGCTGGAACTTTTCCGTATTTGGGTTTTCCTCCCGAGGCGGTCATATGGAGCGTTTGTCGTGGACATCGGCAAAACCTGGCCAACATAAACTGCACTATTCCGTTAAAAGTGAGTTTGTTGTTTTTCATTTCCCAGCAAATAGTTCCTGCAACGATATTGTGCAACTACGCGAACACGAACTGCATTATTCCGTTTAAAAGTGGATTATTGTTTTTAATTTCCCTGAAAACAGTTATTTCATACTGTAGAATAAGACAGGTTGCTTTGTAGTATTTAGCAAAAGTTAAGTCATTCTATGTGTAACCTTTTCTAAGTTAATGGTTCTTACAGTTCAAATAGTGTATACCGTTAATGGTACCTTATGTGAATTGCATATACTGGATGAATGGTAAATTTTGTGTACTGTTAATAGTACCTTATGTGAATTGCATATACTGGATATGGTATATTTTGTGTAAATTGTGTGTAAACAGTGAGTTTGATGTGAGTCCTCACCACGAACACTGATAATGGGTGCCAGTGTGTCGGACGGCTTTTCGTGATAAGAAATTTAAAAATAAAATCCGTGTCATTGTTGTGATTTGAGAGAGGTTTTTCGATTGTGACAATGAGTAAGAAGTATTTCCTTAACTGTCAGAAGACATTCTGAGCAAGCTCTTTTAGAATCTGGTCACACAAGACGTTACTAAGTGACATCAACATAAATTGTCTTTACTTCCAATAGGCTCCATTAGAGAATGAATGAATAAAAATAGAAAGATTTGCTTTAGGAGAATTAATGCATTTCCTGATGGTCTGTTGGAGAAATAAGTGATACGCATTACTACTGAAGGAAACTGAAAGACATTTGGCGAGGCACCACAGGAGACGGGCACGATTACTGAAGAAAAGTATAAATATTTTCTTTTATTGAAGAGTTCCCGTTTGACATGGGCAACATGACACGAACTTTCAAATAGGAAAATTGAAAGACTTTTTAATAATCTAGAATGACTAGCTTTTGTTAAATACTACAAAGCAACATGTCTTAATAATAATCTAGAATGACTTAACTTTTGCTAAATACTACAAACATATGCGCGCGCACACACACAACAAATATACGTAATATACGTGCGTATGTGTATAGTCTATTCTGTCATCTCAAAATGAGATGGACTACGACGCAAAAAAGGAAGATTTTTTTCGTGTTCAGACAGACCAGATTTTATAAATATCTACTTTAACAAACAAGAAAAATTAATCAATGAAAATACCTGTACGAGAAAGAGAGAGAAAGCTAAGATAAAGACGCGTTTTTTAGTGAAATAGGACTGATGCTATTTTCATATATTCTATGTTATAATCGATATTACAGCTTTGCATGAATTTCTCCTATAGTGTTAATGATGTTGCTTTTGACGCGTCGTGGAATTCGCAGGAATATTGTCTGTGCATTATTTGTTGAAAGATTTTTGAGTTTATGAGTTTTTCGTGTACATCACCGTCCACATGAAACTGATCATCAGTCTGAGTGCTAGGGTAAGGGGAGATGTTATGGCGAATGAAATATTTATGAAGTTGATTTCTCACCTAAATACATTCAGTTATCTGTCTGTCTGTATATATCAGAATATGTGTCTATCGCTCTTTTTGAATGACTGTTTTATTATTTACTCTCTCATTCAATGCTGTCTATATATCTGTCTGTTATTCTGGTTATCTAACTTTCTTCTTCCTATTTACCTATTTATCTATATACTGATAATGATATCGCTATTTGTGCTCTAATCCAAGATTGTTGTTGATGCCTGGTGTATTTTTTACTCATAATGTCATTCCGCTATTCTCTAATCCATAATAGTTTTCTATGATATATGGTATATTTTTATTCATGACGTCAATTTGTTGTACTGTCATCAAAGGTTGTTGTTGAGGTTGTATTTATTGCCTCCTTGCCTCCTTGTATCTTGTATTTTGTTCAGTATACTGCTTGTGCAATTTTAATGATGGTCGTTCGACCCATCAACCTGGCAGTCAACATTGTCAGTCATAATGTTTTGTAGTTCTGACTGGTGTACCTAGTGAATTTCTCAAACAATCATTTTGTACCTTTATGTCAAACTGACCTTTTGGGTTGTTCTTTAGTATAGTAACGAAATCGTTGGCCTATTCCAAAGAAAACTTTTACAAATCATTTTCACGATATATATATACATGGTGTCTCTATTAGTCCAGTGGTTAGGGGGTTAAATTCTCAACTGTGTGAGAAGGATTTTGCTTTTTAGATTCGTAGAATTAAGAAATGAGAGAGAAAGAAAGAAAGAAAATGAAAGGAAAGGAAAGAAAGAAAGAAAGGGAAAGAAAGAAAAAAAGAAAGAAAGAAAGAAAGAAAGAAAGAAAGAAAATGAAACGAAAAGAAAGAACGAAAGAAAGAAAGAAAGAAAGAAAGAAAGAAAGAAAGAAAGAAAGAAAGAAAAGGAAACGAAAGGAAAGAAAGAAAGAAAGAAAGAAAAAGAAAGAAAGAAAGAAAGAAAGAAAGAATATACGAACATTTTAAGAAATGTAATATTACCTCAGCTGGTATATTTTGCTCGGTTCAAAACAAAAAACGAGAGACAGAGAGACGAAAGAAGAAAGAATACGAGTCACGATGGCAAACTCACAGGGCTTGCAACTTCTATTGATTGTATTCACTAGAGACCGCGACTCCAGCATTATCACTGAAATAAATCTTATAATAAACAGTTGGTAATATATACGCAAAAAAACCCAGGGAATGTAATTAAACTAATGCACTGATTTTACAATCTTTTGTCTCTGGTAGCCTTTGATATGATTCCTGTTCCTGAAATGTTCTTGAACCTTCATACAGAAGTACTAAAGTAACTAAACACTTCCTGCAACCCTTCACTTTTGTACTAAATACTCCTTGCAACTGTAGACATGTGCATTAAACACTCGCTGCACCCTTAGATTTGAATAATGAATGACACGCATTTCACCGTTAATTTTCTTCATCACATTCTCCCTGCACTACAGATTTATACACCATTACTAACCCGCGGGCATGAATGCTAAACATTCCTTACACCTACACCAATACACCAATACCAACCCGCAGGCATGTGTGCTACACCGCAGACTTGTACAGCCGAACATTTTTTCCAGACATTTTAAATCCCTCTACACCGCAGACATACACAAGAATGTCCAGGCAAACATAATGGCTAAACGCTCCCTTCTCATCCAGACACTTGCTGAATTTGACATTTGAGTTATAAACACTCCCTTCACTTTCAGAATTTTGAACAATCTCTGCAGCTTTACGTTCTAACACTAAACACATTTGTGCACGAACACATTCTGCATAGTTTGTATTAGCTTTAGACTTTTAACCTTTTAAACTGCGCCTTTAAACCTGTACACTAAACATTCCTTGAAGCATTCGACTTGTAAAATTTCAAGAGTTACTCTAGCTGAAATCAATGTTCATGTCTGAATGATTGCAGAAACGATTCATATCTCTTGCAACAAACATGTTCATTTATTATTCTGGTTGCCTTATTAGGAACCCAGCCATTAGCAAACTGATTATGCACAAATATTTTTTAGCTTTCTAATCTATCAGGTGCCTTGAATTGGAAATAAATAAGAAAGAATTGACTATGTAACTACGCAAATTGCTTGAAATAAAAGATTACAATGAGACGTCAACTACCAAAGGGATTGTCAGTTCGTTCGGATCTTTACCGTTTATTATATTTTAATCTTTATACTTCAATCGTTCTTTCTTCTCAAGTCAGCAAAATATTTAGAACCTGAATATTTCAATTTATCAAATTATTTTTTCAAATTTCGTCATATATATCAACATTTACAAGGCTCCTCAGGCATTGCTCACATCTAAAGTTGTAGGGCGTATTTAGTGTAGCGGTCAGACGTGTATATAGATCCATGCGGTTCAGGCAGAGGTCAGAGGTGTATGTCGAGTCATGCGGTTCTGGCAGAGGTCAAACCATGCGATTCATACGGAGATTCAATAGCAATAATCATACTGCTTAAGAATGAAGACTTAGCAATTAAGTAAACCGCTGGGGTGTGTTTCTGTGATGATGGAAAATGAATCACATGTACACAAACAGTTTTCAGAAAATCAATTTCTTTTCTCTTCTTTCTTTACAGCTCATTTTTTACAATATCACTTATTTACTGGCCTCACTGAACTATTTATTTTAAGTCATACAAAAATACTTTACGTCATACTCTAACTCTAAACGAAAGGGTTGAATCAGAGGTGTCTCCTACAAAAGTTCTTTAAGTCAGGCTCTTAACTAAGGGATTGAACCAGGTGTCTCATACAACAGTTCTTTAAGTCATTCTCTTAACTAAGGAGTTGAATCAGAGGTGCCTCATACAAAAGTGCTTTAAGTCATGCTCTTAACTAAGGGGTTAAATTAGAGGTGTCTCATACAAAAATTCTTGCTCTTAACTAAGGGATTGGATCAAAAACGACTGTTACACAATTTATTACGTCCTTTCTAAACAAAGGGACTCGATGGAAAAGCGACTCATACAAAAACTAAGTCATTCTAAACTAAGGAATTGGATGGAAAAATGACTCATACAAAAAATAAACCATTACGTCATTTCTAAACTAAGGAGCTGGATGAAAAATGACTCATACAAAAAATATTATGTCATTTCTAAACTAAGGAATTGGATGGGGAAAATGACTCATACAAAAAAAAAACATTACGTCATTTCTTAACTAAGGGTCTGGATGAAAAATGACTCATACAAAAACTATTGTCATTTCTAAACTAAGAGACGGATGAAAGATTACTCATACAAAATATATTGTCTTTTCTAAACTAAGGGACTGGGTGGGAAAGTGATTCAAAACAACTACGTCATTTCTAAATTATGGGAGAGGACAGAAAAATGACTAATGCATAACTATTACTTCACCTCTAGACCCAGGGATTGGCTGAGGAAGTCAAATGTAAAAAAACAGAAATAGTGCCGGACATTTTCGAGTGAAATACTCGACAACAAATGCAAATTAATAACAAAAGAAATTTTGGAAATTAATTCTTTCTATTATGCTACTATTATCGAGCAGTACAAATGAGCGATCTGTATGGAAAAGAGAATTGAGTTTTCTAATCTGAACTCGCGACATTGATGCATCATGGCGGATGTATAACTTGCGAGAACTGAAACATGAGACGTGATATGCTTTTTTCCAACTTCTTTCGCAACGACTCAGAATCTCATTTTTTAAATTATAACTCTTATCATCAACACCCAAAACATAACTACGAAATCATTTATTGCCGTTCAAACCTTGAACTGGCTATATTCAGATTGACTATTCAGTTGGGGTTTCTTAAAATTTTTAACTAACATCCTAAACGGCTGATACTCCTCCACTGTTGTAGCTACACTTACGTGTATTCGTTTGTCTTATTTGTTCGTTTGTTTGACAAATATCTGAGAGACCTTTCGTGCCGTCTTGAAGCCATCATTCCTCTCATGTTGGATCGCAAATAGACTTTCCTGGTTCTGACAACGTGTAGGTACTAAGGAGAAAATAGCTTAAGTGTTTAACGTAGTCACTTATTTGCTAAATCTCTACCTTCGTCCGCATTTACGGCAACAACGGCCCTGCAAACAGTGACGTGTAATATAACGCCAGGCACGCCCAGTTTGTCCCCCCGTCAACCTGTGGAAATGACTAGCATTGCTGTATATACCAAAGGAGAATATGTCGAGAAACTAAACAAAGAATCGATTGTTTAAAATAAAAAATGAATGTGTCAAGATATCTGATGTTTGAAGGGATCATTATAAAACAGACATTTAATAATGGTGTTTTGTAAATACCGAGACGCATTGATTCATTGAAGGAGTGTACGTGGAGTAGGTGGGTGTTGTCTGTATCACTTCAAAATTTACCCCAAAATCAAAACTAAAAGCAAAATGGAGAAAAGAAACATTAACGTGACCTTTACACGAAGCTTTTATCAGAGTTATTTTTACTCGGTCATGCAGCTAGGCTTCTGTTTTCTCAATAGCAACATTGAAAAACCTGAATGGTCTCCTTGCAAGTATTCACTGGCAATATTTAACAGCCTTCTCCTTCACCTCGCCTTCAACAGCTCTCTCCTTCACCTCACCTCCAGCAGCCCTCTCCTTCACCTCGCCTTCAACAGCCCTCTTGCTTTACTCGCCTCCAACAGCCCTCTCCACTTTGCCTCCAGCAGCCCTCTTGCTTTACTCGCCTCCAATAGCCCTCTCCTTCACCTCGCCTCCAAGAGTCATCTTGCTTTACTCGCCTCCAACAGTCCTCTTGCTTTACTCGCCTCCAACAGTCCTCTTGCTTTAGTTGCCTCCAACAGTCCTCTTGCTTTACTCGCCTCCAACAGCTCTCTCCACCTCGCTTCCAACAGCCCTCTCCACCTCGCCTCCAACAGTCCTCTTGCTTTACTCGCCTCCAACAGCTCTATACTTCACCTCGCCTTACTGACCTTAACCCAAAATAAGTATATCGCATCAATTAACTATTAAAATATATGGGAAAATTTCCCATCATATAACACACTAAGTGGCATAATAGTCATAAAGATAGGTATCGTGGTAGTCATAACACCATAACACTAAGTGACGTGATAGTCATGAAGGGAAGAGACGTAGTAGTCATAGCATCATAGCAGTAATTCACGTGATAGTTAGGAAGGGAAGTGACGTGGTAGACATAACAGTAAGTAACGTAGTAGTCATAACATTGTAACAGTAAATGACAGTAATCATGAAAGTAAGTGACATAATAGTCATAACACCATAACAGAAAGTGACGTGATAATCATGAAGGTAAGTGACGTGGTAGTCATAACAGCAAGTGACGTGCTAATCATGAAGATAAGTGGTGTGGTAGTCACACAAAAGCAAATGACATAAGCTCAGAAATTATCTTCATGGATTTTGAAAGAAAGCGGAAATTCATATTGTTTGTCTTTAGATAATCCAAAAAACGGTTCTAATCGCGCACATTATTTGATTGGTGCATTTTATAATAAACTACACGGACCCAACCATTGGCTCCAATCTGACCAATCATAAAATTTCAGAAAACATTTCTCTCAACTGAATGCATGCGTAATCCGTTAGCCACTAGTGTATACAGCGGTTAATTCTAAGATGATTGAGCCGATTTTTCTGCTCAGCTTTCGTTCAGAGTTCCTCAATTTCAAGCGCGGTAACTCTTTGTAAATGAAGGGGTTGTGGTGGGAGTTAAAAAAGTAGTGGGATTAGATCGCCCTTAACGATTTTGTTAATTACAAAAACCGTTTTAAGATATTTAAAATTACAACAGCAAAAAAGTTTTATAAAAATACCCTACGCATTACCAGGGTTATCTTTCCAGAGGAAATGATCTGTACCCGTGCACAAAGTTAATTTCCTCAGAAGTGTCGTTTGTCAAAGTGTTTTCTTCTCTCTCTCTCTCTCTCTCGAGGAGACATTCTTTCATTTGCAAAAGAGCGTTTAGAGCTTTTTTATTTTATTACCGGAGCGTGTAAATTTATCTTCTGGAAAACGGATAAAAAATTCTGGTAATATTGAACTGCCTTCGAGTCGGGTCTTTCTGGTATTGTGGAGCTAGACGGCTTCTCTCCCTTAGGATTGGAGAGATATTACACGTCAAGTTACAAACCTACTCGTCACAGCTATTTTCCTCGCGTGAAGGGTACATGCATAACTCCCGCGCGCACACATACACACACACAAACACATTTTAGTATGTATTCTCCAGTAAATTACTATTTAAAAAGACCCTGATAACATTTTTTCGGAAAACTTGACTGAGAACGTAATTTTACCAACAACGTACTTTGACTGACAACATAACTTGACCGAGAATGTAACTTGACCGAAAATGCAACCTGACTGACAATGTAACTTGACCAGCAATATGTCTTGACTGACAACATACCTAGGTTCGACTGTTACAGTCACTCATACATGATACAAAGTGGCACTCTTCAGGAACGCAGTACAAAGTGACGCTCTCTTCACAAACGCAGTACAAAGTGACGCTCTCTTCACAAACGCAGTACAAAGTGACGCTCTCTTCACAAACGCAGTACAAAGTGACGCTCTCTTCACAAACGCAGTACAAAGTGACGCTCTCTTCACAAACGCACTACAAAGTGGCTCTCTTCACAAACGCAGTACAAAGTGACGCTCTCTTCACAAACGCAGTACAAAGTGACGCTCTCTTCACAAACGCAGTACAAAGTGACGCTCTCTTCACAAACGCAGTACAAAGTGACGCTCTCTTCACAAACGCACTACAAAGTGACGCTCTCTTCACAAACGAAGTACAAAGTGACGCTTTCTTCACTGACGCAGCATAGAGTGGCCCTCTTCACAAACGCAGTACAAAGTGATGCTTTCTTCACTGATGCAGTTTTAGTCGCCATGTCCATCCCTCAATTGCTCAGTACATCATTCATCCAATCTTGCATTTCTTTCCACACCCGCAGGAACACTGATAATCGCAGTGAGCACTTATTTAGCCACAGTACATTCTACTGGAACGTTTCCACAACCACTGATAATCGCAGTGAACACTTATTTAATAAGACATTCTACTGAAACTTTTCCACACCCATACGGGTATCCTCTCTAATCGCATTTTGCACCTATTGACCTACATGACGCACATCATCATAATGGCCTATCAACAAACTTTAATCATTGTACAATAAAATGTGTAACTTGTAACACGGAAAAATTCAAGGATCTTAAGAGCCTGGTACTTGGAATCGAGGCGAGAATGGCTTCCTAAGCGAAGTGTCATTAAGACTAGGTTTTGCGTCATCTCGTACGTAGATCGCTTACAAACGATAATTATATCCTTGAATGAGATGCTCTAGATTTATGACGTCAAAGCAGTAATTTAATCAGATTTAATTCTTCTTAATTTATGGGCAGCATTCCCCGTCGAGGCCAATATAACGCTAAATCAGATTATCGATGATTAGCAATGCATTCTTATCATACCTTTGAGCTATAGAGAAGTGCGACCTAAACTATTTATTTAAATTGTTTGCTAGCAGTTCTTTTCTTCTTTAATTTATAATTGTCAAAAATGTTATTTAGAGAAGCCGACACTGGAGGTTTTTTTCCTTCAAACATTCTTTCACTTGTTTATAAGCGCCAATAATCTGCTTATAAAACTTCTCTTCAATTTACGAATATACGTCTGTATATTTTTAATGAACAGTAATTTATTTTATTTTTGTATCCATTAGTGAAATTGTGCCATTGTTTTTTTTTAATACAATATTTAATGTGCATACTTACGGCCTTGACACTGACTGGAAAACAATTTCTTTATGCTGTCCACTTCTTGTTATCGTGGACTTTACATTTAGGTTTCAAATGACTAAAAATTATTCGATCTGCCAATCTCTGGTCGATTATAATAGTAATATTTTATGCAAGGTTTTGATGAGATAGAAAAACATAAAAAAATTAAACAATTAATTTAACTTAAAATTAAAACAGCACGCAGAAATGAACAAAAATTCCAAACTTAACAACACTGATCTGTCAACGTATGCAGTTTCGCTAAAACCATAGGTATACACCGTTTCGTGTCTTTGTTTCTAAATACATTAATAAACAAGACTTCTCTCTCCTCTGTGTGTGTGTGTGTGTGTGTGTGTGTGTGTGTGTGTGTGTGTGTGTGTGTGTGTGTGTGTGTGTGTGTGTGTGTGTTATTAATCTGCTCTAGGGAAATAAAATTTAATTCATCGCAAATAGCATGATTATTTCTGTAAACAAATTAGTATGAAGTTAAATATAATAATCAAACCCACAATGACAAAACAAATATTAGAATATTAACCTCGCAAATCCTTTTTTTTTTTTTAATTATAATTTTTAAAAGCTGCTTTTTCCTTTCTTTCGTTCTTTCTTTCCTAGTTTTTTGTTGTTGTTGTTGTAATTGTTGAATGGATACAAATTATTGATTTTTGTGGCAGAGTAAATTTGCCTATCCCTAGTTTAAACTTAATTTTTATATAAGTTGTTAAATTGTCGAAGTGACCCGACCTTAGGCACTCCTTATGATGGTGTCTGAATTGGAGTAAACAACCGAGTCGAGAATATGCTAGAAATTGCTGATGTAATGCAAACTAGTTCAACTGTGTAGTAGTTTTTATTATCCAATGTTTTAAGACTTACGAGAACGAGACCAGACAAAGGGCTGAGATCCAAAAGTTTACCTGCGGTAGAAACTTCTATTGTCTGACCACTTGAATTTGTGTAGCAAAGAAGTCTGGTCTTGAAAGGCGGCTGTTAGCTTAATGGTGAGTTAACTGACTAGTTGAGAGAGAATGGATTTAGAAATATTTCATGCATTATTGCTATTGATGAGTTATACTTGTGTTTTGCGTACAGATGTATTATGTGAGTAGACTATTGTTTCTACAAATGTTTGATCTATGATGCTTATATGTAGTCTGTTAACACTTGACATGTTTTGATGTGTTGTATTTATTATGTTGTGCGCATGTCTCTGACTAATAAATACCGTTGCAGGAAATTAAGTTGAGACTGGAATGTAAGAAAGAATGGAGTTATAAAGCTATAAACTGGAAACTTAGCTTTTGTTCCCTGATTATATTTTTACAGGGACAAGCAGCCTTACTTATGTACATGATTTGAGTCTCCTGGTTTACTGATTGTAAACCGCTACGACCGGTAGACGCAAAAATTGTCTGCCACAATGTGTGTGTAAATGAAAGGAATATACTACACTCCATCAATGTATGGTAGCAAAATATTCTGACTACATGAGCAATTTCAGATATAATGAAGTACTAGAGTTGCTGTAATTGTTATTCTGGCTACAAGAGAATAATAGCGCAACAGTGTTTTTTCAACATGTGCAGAGAGAACCGTGGAGTTGTAGGCAGACAATAAACTTGTAACATTATTGCAAAAGCATGTAAAAGACTAAGGCTATTGATATAGCACTTAATTCAGGTTAGGTAAAGACTATTATCACTTATTTCTCATTTCTATTCTTTGATAAGAACTATCCTGTGATTTGTATTGACGCTATTGTTGAATTGTATTTTAGGTTATAAGAGTGAAATATAGAAATTAGGTGAACGTGGTTTTGTGAAAATACTGATGTCAAGTAATCTTTTTCATTGTATTTGTGAAGTGTATATTTGATTGTTGATTTAATAAATTTATTGACCTTATGCATATGGATAACCTTATGTTGGAGAAGAAAGTAGGTAGATGGGGAGTCACTAAAATTAGATTAAAGACGGATTTGTCTTCTCCTTTAGTAAGACGTTTTCCACCTATGGAAATACTGTGTGACATAAATGTTGTCTTAATGTTGTGGAAGAGAGATAACATTTACAGCGCCCGCAAATCCACCAAGTGAGAGAGAGATGAGTGGGTTCTGCTGGAGAATTATTAATAACATAAATTAAGATTCTCATCACTTGTAATTAGTTATGAATGATTAATTAATTATAATCATTAAGTAATTGGCGTTGGTGTCACAATTTTTAATTTTTTCATAAGTCATCTTGGATATTTTTTAACTTTCTAAATCTATATGAGCGCGAGTTTACTCATGTTGTTAGAGGTGTCGAACAACGCTTGTGTCCCTTTGTCTGACATGAAACATTTATGTCCCTTTATATGACAAAAATCACTTATTTAGCAGCATTGTTTGACTAGGCACAGAAAGCCTTTATTTCTCAACTTTGCTCACTCAGTAATGTTGACTTTGGTCTATTTCTCATCTTTGTTCAAGCTATATAATAGTTTACAACGTAAAAGCTGAAATGTATTTCTCATCATTGTTCACTAACTGTATAATAGTTTACAACGTAAAAGCTGAAATGTATTTCTCATCATTGTTCACTAACTGTATAATAGTTTACAACGTAAAAGCTGAAATGTATTTCTCATCATTGTTCACTAACTGTATAATAGTTTACAACGTAAAAGCTGAAATGTATTTCTCATCATTGTTCAAACTATATAATAGTTTACAACGTAAAAGCTGAAATGTATTTCTCATCATTGTTCAAACTATATAATAGTTTACAACGTAAAAACTGGAATGTATTTCTCATCATTGTTCACTAACTGTATAATAGTTTACAACGTAAAAACTGGAATGTATTTCTCATCATTGTTCAAACTATATAATAGTTTACAACGTAAAAACTGGAATGTATTTCTCATCATTGTTCACTAACTGTATAATAGTTTACAACGTAAAAACTGGAATGTATTTCTCATCATTGTTCACTAACTGTATAATAGTTTACAACGTAAAAACTGGAATGTATTTCTCATCATTGTTCAAACTATATAATAGTTTACGAGGTAATAGCTGAAATTTATTTATCTTTGTTTATACTGTGTATTATTGGAGGTGTAATGGTTTGCATTTATTTTATTTATTTAATATCGTATCTTAACTTGTACAGATTTCAAATTAACTTGTTCTTATTTATGTCGTTTAATATCGTGTCTTAATTTGTACAGATCCTAAATTAACTTGTTTTGATTCAAGTAATATACAAAGGTGTCTTAACTTGTATAGACATGATATTAACTTATTTTGATTCAAGTCATATAATATATCTTAATTTATACAGAGCTCGAATTAACTTATCTGATTCAAATAATAAACTATCACGTCTTAATTTATACAGCCCTCACGTTAGCTTTTTATTGAATTACCTCCCTCTAAGGTTGGTTTGTCCTTTGGGTTTTGTTTTTTCTGTTTGCTTTTTGTTCGAGAGGGTGAATCTGTTCAGAATTTTGTACAGAAATAAATCATAAATATCTTCTAAATATCTCCATTTGTACAGATAGAAATCATAAATGTGTTATAATGTCTTAATTTGTACAGGTAGAGAAATCATAAATGTGTTATAATGTCTTAATTTGTACAGATAGAAATCATAAATATGTTATAATATTTTAATTTGTACAGACACTCATCGAGGACTGCTGGGCGCATGAACCACTCTACCGCCCTGACTTCCCAGAACTGAGCAAGGAGCTCCATAAAAATGTGAGTTGTCATGCGGTGTGGCGTGTTTTTTCCCTTATTATCCGATTTATGTGGACATTTCTGTTGACAAGAGATGCTTACACGTGCAGCGTTTTGTTTGTTTAAAATTTCCAAAATAGTACCCTTCTTCTTTATCTGTCGTTCTTCTTTATCTGTAGCCATTCTTCACACACGTTTCATCTCTTCTTTTATTTCTTGTCAAGAGAAACTGTTTCCAACTGACTTAATCTTCAGGCAACTTCGGATTTTTTTCCTTCTCCAACTTTAAAATAAAACTAGTGCTCATCCTGCTTCTTTCTGAAATGAAAAATATTTTCTGTGAGTGTTGTTTGTGTGTGTGTGAATGAGAGAGACACACATACAGACAGACAGACAGAACGAAAAAGAGAGAGAAAGTATATTGTTTGTTATTCAGTACATTGAAATGATTTACAGTCTGGTACACACATTTTGTTTGTTTGTTATTTTAGTCCCCTCAGTATAAACGCCACAGTTCTTCCGAGCCCGAGCGGTTAAATAGAACTCCTGGCGCATTTGACTGAACAACAGCAGGCAGATGACTAAGCTGCTATAAGTGTGTACATATTCTTCGAAAGACTTACAAAACCAAACATACTGCCTTTGAAAGAGTTATTTGTGTTTATTATATGTTCCAAAATGATGTTGACACAAAAGTCATGACTCCACAAGAGACATCATTATCTCCACCTGGCTCATCACAGCTCCACCTGGCACATCATAGCTCTACCTGGCACACCATAGAGCTACCTGGCACATCATAGAGCTACCTGGCACATCATAGAGCTACCTGGCACATCATAGAGCTACCTGGCACATCATAGAGCTACCTGGCACATCATAGAGCTACCTGGCACAACTCGAATACGACACCAAAGCTCCGTATTTTACATCATAGCTCCACATGGAAAGTCATACCTCCACACTTAAGACACCATTACTTAATTCAGCAAGTCACAATTCCATCTGAGATATCATAGCTTCCAGTGGAGTATTAAAGCTGCAAATGTGATACCTTAGCTCTGCCGTGACACCATAGTTCCACCTGGCACATCTTGGCTATAACTGGCACTCCATGACTCCAACTGATGCTTCACCGCTCTAAGTGACATTTCATGGCCCCGAGTGGTACTTCATAATTCCGTCGGTCAAAATTTTCGTTGTTCAAAGACCGACTATGAATTACTTCAATACCACATCTTTTCCTTTCACCTCCCTAAAATAATCTGACGAGACGGTTTGATTGTGTGTGTGTGTGTGTGTGTGTGTATGTGTGTGTGTGAGAGAGTGTGTGTGTGAGTGTGTGTGTGTGTGTGTGTGTGTGTGTGTGTGTGTGTGTGTGTGTGTGTGTGTGTGTGTGTGATTGACTTCATGCATTCGGACTGACAATATACTTTCAAGAATATTCGAACCCTTGCACACGTTTCCGGCAAAACGACAAGTGAATTAGGGTCAGTTTATTGCAATCAATACGACAGGTCAGAAGAAATATGGATCCTTCACTGATATTTCTGGCAAAACAACAAAATTACGTTGGGGCAGATTATTGCAGTCAGTAGATATGAGCCTGTAGACATAAACAAAGTATAAACCACTACGCTTGTTTACAGTAAATTATAATTACAATATTTCTAACCGTTCATAAATGCACACGAACTAAATCTTACGTGTTTGTGTGTAGTGGAGGACGGGAGGTGGGCTGGGAAGCTAGGGAGGGGAACTGAATGTCCAGTGCATGAATTAAGGAAAATGTTACAGAAAAATTTAATGAAATTCCCCACAATTAATAAAGTGATCACTCAACATAGTTTTCCAGGCAGACCTCAAAAAATATATCCTAGAACGCCGTAAGGAACGTGAGTAAAGAAATTTGAATGAAGCCTTTTACAATCAGCTGTGTCCGCATACTTTCTAAATTATTCAAAGGCCCGCAACTCTATGCTTGTATGTGGTCGGGCATTGCTTGCTTTTATATTTGTTGTATAGTACAGTTTTCATCCAGATGTTTTACAGCCTTGTTTCTTTTGCAATGCTGCTTGTCTATTCAAGTAGTACTTCTTTCACATTTTTAAATCCCCATATCTCACCATTAAAATGTGTACACAGAATATTATAGGATTTTCATTTCAGTGATTTTTTTTTGATTTTTTTTTACAAAATCATGTCTGCGTTTATACAAAATTAAAAATTGTATTCACAATTCCAAAATTCCTTTTAAGCAGAAATTCTATGTGAGGGCCTTAAATCATTCTTCTTTATGATTGCAAAAAAAAAGATTATGTCTCTACCAACAATAGCAGTGCTTTAAATCGACTCTCTGAAGTTGTTGTTACATTCGAAGCACTGTAGTGCTTTAAATTGACTCTCTGAAGCTGTTGTTACATTCGAAGCATTGTAGTGCTTTAAATTGACTCTCTGAAGCTGTTGTTACATTCGAAGCACTGTAGTGCTTTAAATTGACTCTCTGAAGTTGTTGTTACATTCGAAGCACTGCTGTGCTTTAAATTGACTCTCTGAAGCTGTTGTTACATTCGAAGCATTGTAGTGCTTTAAATTGACTCTCTGAAGCTGTTGTTACATTCGAAGCACTGTAGTGCTTTAAATTGACTCTCTGAAGTTGTTGTTACATTCGAAGCACTGCTGTGCTTTAAATTGACTCTCTGAAGCTGTTGTTACATTCGAAGCACTGTAGTGCTTTAAATCGACTCTGAAAATGTTACGTTCCAAGTTTTTCAGTTTTGCACTTTGTGTGACTTTTGTGAGCATTTGTTACTTTAAATTTTCAATCCTATCAAAAAGAATGTTGTAATTATTTTTTCATTCTGTTTCTCAGATTTGGTTTTGTCATACGCAATCGGAAGAAAATATTAGATTATGCTTTCTTCCCTGTTCTCGATATGACGAATTTACCTTTGTTAGTAGTGAAATCGTCCCAAAGGCCATCGTTTCTATGAACGCAATCTTAGTCACTGAAAACCAGTAAGTTTGAAACTTAATGCAACGTTCCGACTACACTGTAGAGACTTAGAAATGTACTTCAAAGGCAACATCTAGAACAGAATCTTATTTTGACGGGGTTTCGTAATAATTATAATAATAACCATCCGGGTTGTTGTTTTTTTTTTTGCTTGAGAATGCCAAATGTAGAACTATGAATGATAACGAAAACTAAATAAATGCCGCAGAAACATTTTCACACACACACTCATTAAGTCATGCGTACTTCCCACCACCTGATCTGACGCTAATTTTAGTGATAAAAGTCAGGAGGGGTGAACTATTCTTATAAAATTTTTCAAAAGTAATATTCATTCATATTAGCAAACAGTTGATTAATTAATTAACTGAAATAGTAAAACGACCAATAAACAGATGAACTGGACAGGGTGATGGTGATAATATCTGGAGAATGGACGGGTGTGGTGACATGGCGGCAGTGTGCGTGCGAGTGTCTGCGTGTGTGTGTGTGTGTGTGTGTGTGTGTGTATGTGTTCCATGAACTTTTATCTGCTTAACATCAATACTTATATGAAATCGCTTCAGGCAGGCAAGGTTCTTTAAGTGCGGACATTTAGGTATGTGTCCATAGCAGTTTTAAACATTTTATTTCAGGATTGGTTTATTTTGCGAAGATATATTTTACATGTGTATATAAATGTTTTATTTTGTTTTTGTATAGTAATTATACTCAATTTTCAAAATAAAATTTTATATGCAAATATACGACATTGTTGGTGTGAAGTCTTTGGTTCAGTTGTCGAAAACCTACGTACCAATATGTCTTAATTATCTGAGTTATCTCCTCTTTCCTACCTTTATCAGAATAGTGCATTTAGTAGGTCTGTTTAAAAAGTAAATAAATAAACAACAAACAAAAAATCAAACCTTAATTGTTCATGGGAGAGGTTACACTTTGACCTTTCATTAAAATTTCGGTTAATTTTCTGCTTTATCAAAGCATTCCCACTTAATTAGGCCCATTAACATTGTTATTATCCGTTTAAATCTATACATTAAACATGTGGTATTAACTGTATTGTAGAACATTACTACTAAGTGCCATGACAATATACGTCACCCGTACAATATGTGGCATTCACTACACTGTAAAACACAATCATTAACCGCCATGCTAATAAACGTCACCTGTATGTGTGGCACTCACTACACTGTAAAACAATACCATTAATCTTCAAACCCGTACAACAGGTGGCTCTATAAACACTAGGCTCTACCTCCCCACCAGTCTCTTCCCCAGATATTCCCCTCTGACGTCATTCCTTCTGGCAAGGGAAAGGTGCTCTACAATGAACAACCTTCCGAAGAGCTGAAGTTGAAGTTGAAGTTCACATATAGTTCAAGAAAAGACGATTAAAACTTAAAACAACTTGTATCATGTACACATCTTTAACAGTTGTCCTGCAAATCAGGTTTGGACTTGGCAAGAAGATATTTTTAGCAATTGTTATTTATTATCTGAACACAACATTCACACGTCTTGAATAACAGACCTGTAACACTTCGGACACTAGAGGACATCAGGTCAATGAGGTGTCAATACTGTTGTTAAATACATAATAAGTTGTTAACCACTTCACCAAGATGATCTCATAATATGCTAGAAGAAAGTCTAGTTTACAGTTCAAGTTGGATAGTTCAATCAATCAAACTAATTTTTAACTAGTCAACATGATACTTTTACAAACCAGACACTATGGTTGAGCAAAACTTGTATTGTGACCCAAACCGTCAAGTGTAACTTTTTTACCGAGAGAGAGAGAGAGAGAGTGAGAGTGGTACGAGCACGGTTCAAGCGTACTGACCTACATTTCCTTTTAAATATGCAAAATCACTAGGTCAGGATATTTATAGTTCCGTCTTCAGATGGCCTCAGTGCCATAGAACCACTGAGTCTCTCTTGCTTTGAGATTTCGCAATGAATTTGAACTGATCAATTTTAATCTCCAGTTTAGTAATTGTCCTTTTCACTGATACAGCGAAAAAATAACACAATCTATCTAGCTAGTAAACTGATCAATTTTAATCTCCAGTTTAGTGGTTGTCCTTTTCACCGATACAGCAAAAAATAACACAATCTATTTTAATCTCCAGTTTAGTGGTTGTCCTTTTCACTGATACAGCAAAAAATAACACAATCTATCTAGCTAGTAAACTGATAACAATCTGTCCCCAGTGTGTCAACATGTATAGGAGGCTGCGTCAGTTAAAACGCGTTTGACAGTTGCGCTGCTGTTTGAAGGAATGCTGAATCACTGACAAGTGTCATGTGGACTCCGTGTGTTCTGAACCACGAGCAGGAAAAGAGCCTCTCTAGCAGCTATCTCATAGCCGGCTAAGACTGCGACCCTTCTCTAAGCTAAAGGTACTTTAAGAACAGGGATAAGGTGGGCATTACGAGTCCATCTTTGCCTTATCATAATAACAAATCAAATGGCAGTGTAATGTAATGGTAGATAACATATCCCACAAACCGCTAAGACTTCTACACCTCTATTACAGAGATAACTTATGAGCAGTGATATGGCGACTAAGTCCACTTTAGCGTTGACCATAATAAATTATTAGGAGAATGGGAATAGCTATCAACAGTCCACTAAGGCATTCACCTTTCTCGTAGATATCTCTCAGTCCACTAAGACATTCACCTTTCTCGTAGATATCTCACAGTCCACTAAGACATTCACCTTTCTCGTAGATATCTCACAGTCCACTAGGACATTCACCTTTCTCGTAGTTAGGGGTGACGTAAGTACAGGAATACAATTATACCTCGTACTCCTAATAGTAAAATACCAAGTGGCAATCATGGGCGAGCACTCTTTGAAACAATGGAATCCAATGACCAGCACTGAATGTCATGGCACTATTTTACTATCAAAATGGAATGAAGATACATATTTGAGATAAAACAACGACAAATCCAATCGGGAATGTAATTTACTGTGTACATTTGATCCAATGTTGGCGTCACTACTTGTAAAAGAAAGAGGAGGTGAAACTGTATAGAATGGAGATCCGTATTATATACATGAGTTTTTAAAAAATATAATCTATTTTTAAAATATCCAGAGCGATGCAACGTGACAATTCGAAACACTTTGTCGTTCTGTGTGTGAGTGGGAGGGAGGAACATACTGCAATGGTCTGTGTTTTGTTTTATTTTAACGCTTAGCAATCTTGCTGTTTATTATACTGATTAAAACAGAAAAGATTATATTTATTCAATTATTTTAATCTAAAACACTTAAAACGGTCTACAGTCGGATAATCGGATAAATTATTCTGTAAAGATTGCACACCATTCTTAAAACTTCACGCTTGGAGCATTAGTCTAAGACACGTAGTAGCAGGTTAGGAGTTTACTTCCGCTTAAAGAGCAACATACCAAACAGCCATGGTCAGGAGCAATTCAGATACCGCCTGAATAACACTTTCAGTAAATTACTCACTAAAATATGTCATTTTGGACATACTGGGATCAGTAAATTACTCACTAAAATACGTCACTTTGGACATAATGGTATCAGTAAATTACTCACTAAAATACATCACTTTGGACATAATGGGATCAGTAAATTACTCACTAAAATACATCACTTTGGACATAATGGTATCAGTAAATTACTCACTAAAATACGTCACTTTGGACATAATGGGATCAGTAAATTACTCACTAAAATACATTATTTTGGACATAATGGGATCAGTAAATTACTCACTAAAATACGTCACTTTGGACATAATGGGATCAGTAAATTACTCACTAAAATACGTCACTTTGGACATAATGGGATCAGTAAATTACTCACTAAAATACATTATTTTGGACATAATGGGATCAGTAAATTACTCACTAAAATACGTCACTTTGGACATAATGGGATCAGTAAATTACTCACTAAAATACATTATTTTGGACATAATTGTATCAGTAAATTACTCACTAAAATACGTCACTTTGGACATAATGGGATCAGTAAATTACTCACTAAAATACATTATTTTGGACATAATTGTATCAGTAAATTACTCACTAAAATACGTCACTTTGGACATAATGGGATCAGTAAATTACTCACTAAAATACGTCACTTTGGACATAATGGGATCAAAATGAAGGTCCCAGTTTTACTGATTAAATGACACGATTCGACAAACTTTGGAAGCGAGATTAAGATGACCCTCACGCACCTCTTGCCAATTTTCAACATCGTGTGTGTGTGTGTGTGTGTGTGTGTGTGTGTGTGTGTGTGAAACCATTATGACTGAAGGAGTTCAGTTGCATGTGAAGATTGGGGTGAAAGCCGAGAGAAAATCAGCACGCTTTCCCGGCTGCAGGCCTACGCAAGACATTCTTGTGCCATCCACTCGATTTCCTCTCCCCCTTCCCATCCTCTTTTCCTCTCCACCCATCTCATTTGCACCACCGTTGCTATGGAAAGCAGAAAATATATCAATTTCTGATCTTCTTCGCAGAAAATGTCACTGAAAGACTTTGCTTGTTTGGAGGATGGGTTGGTAGATAGGTTGTCGTGATGCATAGGATAAAGTGATGCTAGAAAACAAACCATAAAAATCCAATAGTAGAGGTGGGATGGGGGGGAGAGAGAAATCACATAGACAATTCAGTGAAGCTGTAGTTTAATCATCTGTTGATAGAACTATGGGAAGGAATATAGAGGAAAGGTTGGGTTGTGTGCGTGCGTGTGTGTGTGTGTGTGTGTGTGTGTTGGAGGGGGGGGGAGATAATAAAAAATATCAGGGTGTGTAAGTTGTTTCATGTCTAGCTATACAGAGACAGAAAGGGGTGGGAAATATAAACAGAAAAGGGTGGGAATTTATATTTTTAAAAATATGTATATAACACCACCACCGATAAACTAAATGAACTTCATCTAATTGTTGTCAAGACATAGATAGTAGTGGGTGGGGGGAGGGGGAGATGATAAGTTGATAAAAGAAAAGCAAATGTCAGTCTGCCGATTTCATCAGTCACATTTGTAGAGAAACACACAGAAACATACACAAGGTGTGTGTGGGGGGGGGGGGGGGAGGAGGAGAAAGTGATTGAAAGTAAAAAATGTGTGTGCGTATGCATGTGCGTGTGTGTCGAGGGTTGGGGGGGATGCGCGCGCTTAAATTGTCAAATGTAAATGGTTCGGTATGGGCATTTGGGTTCGTGCTTCGGCGTGTATGGAAAGATTATATACTAAGAATTATTTTTAAAATTATGTGCTTGATTGCTGTATACTTTTTTGTGAAAAAGTTTTAAGTGCCTGAGTGCCAGCACTTGCCTGTAAGTACTTGAGTGCATGAGCAAAGTGTTTGAATATGAGATGAGTACATGGGTGTGAATGCCTGAATATGAGATGAGTGCATGGATGTGAATGCCTGAATATGAGATGAGTACATGGGTGTGAATGCCTGAATATGAGATGAGTACATGGGTGTGAATGCCTGAATATGAGATGAGTACATGGGTGTGAATGCCTGAATATGAGATGAGTACATGGGTGTGAATGCCTGGATATGAGTGCATGAATGTAAGTACCTGTGCATGCATTTGAGTAAATGGATATGAGTGTTTCAGTGTGAGTGCATGCATAAAGTGCTTAAGTGTATTTGAATGTGAGTGCTTGTAAGTGTGCGTGAGTGTTATTATTTTTTATTGTGAGTGCATGACAGGCATTAGCGTGAGTGTTTCGATGTGAGTACATCAGCGTGAGTGCAGCATAAGAATTATAGCACTGATCAAAATTTGCAAATATAAAGTACAACATAATCAAATTAATGAACATAGAATTAATGGTTCAATTACACAAAGCATTCACCTATTCAAATCATAGATCAATAACAAACATGTACAAAATATTTCTAAGTCCATTCTTTCTTTATCAGTCAGTTAGCTTACTATAAGCTAGCAATCGCCTTTATGACCAGTCTCAGTGAAAGTGATTAGAATATAGGACTTTCTTCAACAAAATAACTTTTGGTCCATCCCCATTGGATGAATTTGTTATGAGCAAATATGAGACTATTAGTCAGAAAAACTACTCATCCACTTGGAACTGGTTTGGTTTGCATCAGCAAGTTCTAACATATTCTCCACCTGAGTTGCTTACTCCAACTCTGACACTTATAAGAAAAAATATCAGCATAAGCACAATCTTAAGACAGTATAATTATGTGCAACCTTAGGACTATTAAACATGTTATAATATTAAGATTGAATCACTTATTATCTAATGATAGGGGCAGGAGAGGGGGTTGTGCTTAAGTTGTCCAAGAACTTTTCATGAATATGATGTTGCTTGCTAGTTCAAGATTGGCCTTGAAATGACTTGGCTCCACTCATTGTGTTCTCCTCTGGGAGCCTACCATCTCAAGTGGTCCATTTAAAATCGAGCTCCTCAATAAGATAATTTCGGCTCCAGAACAGTCATAATTTATTTATAATCTGAACACAGTAAAATATTGTACAGTCTTTCAAAATATAAATATTAAAATTGTATTATTTATATAGTCTGTAGATATAGTCCACTTACAAATATTAAAATTGTATTATTTATATAGTCTGTAGATATAGTCCACTTACAAATATTAAAATTGTATTATTTATGTAGTCTGTAGATATAGTCCACTTACAAATAAAATTGTATTATTTATATAGTCTGTAGATATAGTCCACTTACAAATAAAATTGTATTATTTATATAGTCTGTAGATATAGTCCACTTACAAATCTTCAGTGAAATGTTCTGCAGTCTAACAAATGTTCAAAACTGTATTATTCATAGTCTATAGAAATAATTCATTTATAATCTTAAGATACCATAAATCAACATTCTTAAATCGATATGATGTAAATTCTGATAGAAATTATAATCTTAAAACGGTTTTAATTTATAAAGTCTACGCAATCTAGTTCAAAGTTAATGTTTAATTTATAAAGTCTACGCAATCTAGTTCAAAGTTAATGTCTAATTTATAAAGTCTAAACAGTAGAGTTCAAAGTCAATGTCTAATTTATAAATTCAAGAAGTAGAGTTCAAAATCAATATCTAATTTATAAAGTCTAAAGAGTAGAGTTCAAAGTCAATGTCTAATTTATAAAGTCTAAACAGTAGAGTTCAAAGTCAATGTCTAATTTATAAATTCAAGACAGTAGAGTTCAAAGTCAATGTCTAATTTATAAATTCAAGAAGTAGAGTTCAAAATCAATATCTAATTTATAAAGTCTAAAGAGTAGAGTTCAAAGTCAATGTCTAATTTATAAAGTCTAAACAGTAGAGTTCAAAGTCAATGTCTAATTTATAAAGTCTAAACAGTAGAGTTCAAAGTCAATGTCTAATTTATAAAGTCTAAAGTGTAGTTTATAAATTCTAAACATTAGAGTTCTAAATCAATGTCTAATTTATAAAGTCTAAACAATCTAATCCAAAATCGCTGTTTATTTTAGAAAGTCTAGGCAGTTCAATGGCTTTGTGACGCTCGTAAAGTCTAGGCAGTATCGTTCGTAGGCATTGTGACGTTTATAAAGTATAGGCAAATACAGTTCATGGGCATTGTGACGTTTATAAAGTGTAGTCAATACAGTTCATGGGCATTGTGACGTTTATAAAGTATAGGCAAATACAGTTCATGGGCATTGTGACGTTTATAAAGTATAGGCAAATACAGTTCATGGGCATTGTGACGTTTATAAAGTATAGGCAAATACAGTTCATGGGCATTGTGACGTTTATAAAGTGTAGTCAATACAGTTCATGGGCATTGTGACGTTTATAAAGTATAGGCAAATACAGTTCATGGGCATTGTGACGTTTATAAAGTGTAGTCAATACAGTTCATGGGCATTGTGACGTTTATAAAGTATAGGCAATACAGTTCATGGGCATTGTGACGTTTATAAAGTGTAGGCAAATACAGTTCATGGGCATTGTGACGTTTATAAAGTGTAGGCAATACAGTTCATGGGCATTGTGACGTTTATAAAGTATAGGCAAATACAGTTCATGGGCATTGTGACGTTTATAAAGTGTAGTCAATACAGTTCATGGGCATTGTGACGTTTATAAAGTATAGGCAATACAGTTCATGGGCATTGTGACGTTTATAAAGTGTAGGCAAATACAGTTCATGGGCATTGTGACGTTTATAAAGTGTAGGCAATACAGTTCATGGGAATTGTGACGTTTATAAAGTGTAGGAATACAGTTCATGGGCATTGTGACGTTTATAAAGTGTAGGCAATACAGTTCATGGGCATTGTGACATTTATAAAGTAGAGGCAGTATAGTTCGTAGGCATTGTGACATTTATAAAATCTAGGCAATACGTTCCAATGCATTGTGACGTTTATAAAGTCTGGGCAGAGTAGTTTATGGGTATTGTAACTAATAAATTATAAACTCTAGGCAGCATAGTTCATGTGCATTGTGACGTTTATAAAGTCTAGGCAATGCAGTTCATAGGCATTGTGAAGTTAGCAGTGTTAATTTTCAGTAATTATATTTTGTCTTAGATAAACAGTTCACTGGTGATGATGCTTTGTCAGTCACACACACACACACACACACAGACATACATATATATAATGAGAGAGAGAGAGAGAGAAGTACTGATTAAAACGATTAATTGAATGTCTTTAATCGTTCGAATAATTTGACAAATCAGCAAAGGGTATTTCTTAACAGACTTTTTTTAAATACATGTACTTTAAAAGTAATTTTTTAAGTTTAGGTGAAGCTAGTCTCTCCAGATGAATTGCTTAAATGTTCCTGAAATAGGTTTATTGCTTTTGTTTCTGCAATTTTTTCATATTATGGGCTATTTACTGGAGTGAAATCAGTAAAACCAGATCAAGTTTTAATCCAATATGTCATCGAATTTTTTTTAAACGATTAAAATTTGTAACAATCAATGAACATATGTGCGTGCGTGTGTGAAATCCTGGTTAAATGCTTATATTTCATCTGCTGGGCCCTTTTAATCTCAAATGCCTTCATGGACTTTGCTGGAAATGAACGGTTAAATATGGAAATATATTTTGATGTAAAAGATTGCTAAGAAACCATCCGAAAAGTGCGACATGTTGGCAATGGGAAATTTAATAATACAAGTTTATTCGAGTAAGGTTTCATAATATCCACAAGAATGATTTCATATCAACAACGTATGCAAGAAGGGTTTTGTAACGACAACGACATCAGAATGATTTCATGACGTATAACAGAACGGGGTTTATGACACACCAGAAGAGGTTTTAACACATCAGAATGGATTTATAACATACATCAGATTGGGTTTGTGGCATAATCAGAATGGTTTCATGACATACACGAGAATGGGTTTATGACGTAATCAGAATTGTTTGTGGCACATATAAGAATGGATTAGTGGTATACTTCAGAATGGGTTTTGTAACATACATCAGAATTGGTTTTATGACACACATCAGAATGGGTTCGTTACATACATTCTGAATGTGTTTATGGCATATATCAGAATAGGTTAGTCGTATACATCAGAATGGATTTAATGATAAACATCAAAATGGGTTTATGACATACATCAGAATGGGTTTATGATATACAACAAAATGGGTTTTATCACATACGTCAGAATGGGTTTGTGGCATAAATCAGAATGGGTTATTGGTAAACATCAGAATGGGTTTATGACTTACATAGAAAGGGTTTTAGGCATAAATTATAATAGGTTTTATCACTAAATCAGAAAAGGTGTATAACACATCAGAATGGATTTATGACAAACATAAGAATAGGTTTTACGAAATACATCAGAATGGTTTCGTGATGTATACCATAATGCTTTGTGACATAAAATAATTTCATGACATGCACCAGATTGATTTATGAAATACACCAAAATGTTTTCATGACGCACCAAAACGTTTTATAACAATAGCGTACAAAGAATTATTTCTTTGTACAACAGGTCTCACCCCACCCACCACCACCACCCGAAATTTAAAGAGAAAGTTAATGTTAATTAAGAGTTGCTATTTTCCCAAATACAACTATCTAATTTAAGTCAAATAAAACAGCCATTGCCGACTAGACATGACATCAAACATTCATTGCCGACTAGACACGACATCAAACATCCATTGCTGACTAGGCATGAAATCAAACATCCATTGTTGACTAGGCATGAAATCAAACATCCATTGCCGACTAGGCATGAAATCAAACATCCATTGTTGACTAGGCATGAAATCAAACATCCCTTGCCGACTAGGCATGAAATCAAACATCCATTGTTGACTAGGCATGAAATCAAACATCCATTGCCGACTAGGCATGAAATCAAACATCCATTGCCGACTGGTCACGACATCAAACATCCATTGCCGACAAAACATGATATCAAAGTTTAAGGGAGGCGAGGATAAAACATGACCATTCTGACATCAACATAATTCAAATGAACTACATCTCCTAAGTAATGTTCCACTTAATAAAATGTCAACTATAGTGAATAAGGACCATTTTATTACAACAGAGAGCCAATTCAAGTACTTGAAGGATTCTTAAAAGTACAGGAAATAATACAACTTGATACACATTAACATTTTATTACCATTAAATTATGGCACAAACATGAAGTGTATATTAGAAATAAAAAATCATCATAATATTAAAGACTAAAAGAGCGTTTTATGAAAGCTTTCAAGCACATGCCTTGACAATAACTGCTCAAGGGGGCATTTCAAAATTCAACAGGTGAAAGAAAGAACTTTACACTCGTTCAACTGACTGACAAACACACGCACAGCAAAATTAATGAACTTACAACACAATGATGACAAAAGAACAAATTAACCTAACGAAAACTCGTGAATTTAAAGGAGGGGAGTGGAATGAGTATTGTATTATATAACTGCTTGTGCTATCGAATGCATTCTTTCTTGTCTTGACCCAAAACAATTTTTTTAATGGCATACTATGTTTTGAACAAATCCAAAAACATGGAGTGGACCTATATTCTGCACGTGACTTTACGAAAGAGGATGTCCGATTGTTTACCCTGATTTGTTCTAGCATGTAAACACGGGCTCTGTAATTGATCTGGTTCAAATCAGCAAATAAATTGAATGTGTGCTTTCGAAAGAGCACCGATTAAGTCGACACTCATCTTGAGTTTAAATGTTGTCGGTTAAACAGACCGACGACTGTATAGGCAGGCAGTTCTATTTTTAGACTTCACAACGCGTCAGACATACATTTGTCGCTGATAAGGAGTTCTCCCTGCATGTGCTAGGCACAGTGCGTGCAGTTCAGCTAATATTTGCAACCCGCGCCCGGTTTTAAAAAAAATAAATAAATAAATGAAAGGTTTGCAGTAATGATTGAGCAAACAGCGAGCCATTAACGGATGGATGTTGATTTTACTGAGAGAACATTGCCCCAAATATTTAGATATTAACTAAGAGTAGATATTTTTTTTCATTTGTAAATCTTGTCATGAACAGCAGGTTGGTTTGTTTTCATGCGTCTGCTCGACTGATACGGAAAAGACACGGGTGGCTTTACGCCTTTGTACACAAGTGAAAATAATCGAAGTAAGCCCATTAGCAGTTCTGGAGCGCCACACAAGACAGGTTGCTGTGTTACGGGTTCAATGCATTTCTCGCAAGTCTAAAAAAGCACCACCTACAGCAAGTTACACGTCAGTGCGTTTCGCAAACTAAAATTAAAACATTACCCCACTCTACTGATTTACCAGTATTTTCTAAACTGAAAATATTGCCTGATCGCTGAAGGACTAATTCCAAACAATCACAAGAGAATGCGACATAAATACAATGGAGATATACGAGATCTGACCTAAACAACAAAGGACAACTGAAATATGACGTAAATAATTAGGACTCGTACAACATACGACGTAAATAACCACGGATTTATACGTGATACGACGTAAATAAGCACGGATTTACACGTGATATGACGTAAATAAGCACGGATTTATGTGATACGACGTAAATAACCACGGGTTTATACGTGATACGACGTAAATAACCACGGATTTATACGTGATACGACGTAAATAACCAAAACTTTGTAGAAGATGAGTCCTAAATAATCAATGACTTGTAAAACATACGCCGTAAATAACCAAAGTCTGGTACGTGATACAACGTAAATAACCTAAGACTTGTGCAACGTAAAATAACCAAGGACTTGTACAGGATGCTATGTAAATGACCGAGGAGTTAAACGAAATATGGAACTTAAAGAAAGAACGACATTAACTAGATTTGTAAGAGACGTGGCATAAATAACCAGACGTGTACGAGATATGACAGGAAATGACCAGACTTGCACTTGCACGAGATTTGACGTAATCAGCCAGAGTCGTATGAGATGCGTCATAAATAACCAGGAACTTGATTCAATAATAAAAGATTATTGGTGTTTTTCTAGTCCGTTGAAAATCAGTCAAGAAATCGTTTTAAAAAAACGACTGATAAAAGTATTATTTGTGATCTTTGAAGTCAGCTTTAGTCAATCCTAGTCCCAAAAACATGTTTTTTATATACCGGATTAAACCACACAGAAATGTATTCATAATAGAGGCTGTTTAGGGAAAGACAAATTTGAGAATGTATTCATAATAGAGGCTGTTTAGGAAAGACAAATTTAGAAATGTATTCATAATAGAGGCTGTTTATGAAAGACAAATTTGAGAAATGTATTGATAATTTAGTCTGCTTACAAAATTTTTTATATATATATTGATAATAGAGACAATTTAGGAAAGACAACTTTTATAAATGTATTGATAATAGAGGCTGTTTAGGAAAGACAAATTTGAGAAATATATTGATAATAGAGGCTGTTTAGGAAAGGAAAACATTTGGAAATGTTTTGATGATTGAAGTTGTTAGTAACTAAAAATTATGTCATAGAAAGTACATGTATATATACATTTTAACTTTTCAAAAATGTTAGGAGTGGTGGAAGGGAGGGGAGCCAATTAGTCTACCCTGTCTTCAGTTCTCATTTATAAGATTTCTATATCAGAAATAAATGAAGACAGACAAGACAATTAATGAATACAAGATATACATTCACACAGCAATTTAAAAAAAAAAAAATCAAGTACAATTTTTAATGAGTGCAATACTAAATTTATTTCCATAGAGTAATAATAAAAAAGTTATCTTTCTTTGCATGTGCATTTCTACAAATAAGTTTAAACTTTGTTTCTGCATATCTTACAATAAACAACAGTTTATTACAGTACAATGTATATAATTTATTAAACTGGCATTCTAACACCTTCTTTCCTACAAGTAATATATGTAACTGCTTGCAATCACTGCAATATTAAATCTAATTTAATAAGAAATTAAATCAATAAGTAAAATTCTATACATACATAAAATATTTCAATCATAAAATCAAGCTGCATGCATGAGTTTTAAATTGTTTTTTTAACACAGAATATAAAGCTTATGGTGTAGTCTTTGCTGCAGATTAATAAAACTATTCTGTGTGAAAAATGTGATAAGCATTAGTATTTATCTGACACAATCATACTCTTGCTAAAGAAAATATTTTTGGAAGCTGGAATAAAATACAACAGTATTGTGAGTGTTTGTAATATACCAGATGATATTTCAGCATGAATGCCAACACTATTTCTTCTCAAAAGAAATTTCATTTAATAATTGATTTTTTTTTAAAATACAAATGTTAAAGATTCTCAGAGACAATTTTGACCTTTTTACACATGATTAATCTACCAAAATGATATGCTGTATGTCATGTTTTCACTCTTTCAACCTGGAGTTTTTCCCCCACACTAAATGATAAAACAGAATTTCAATCAGGAGTTTCCCCCCACCCACCCCACACACTAAATGATAAAATAGAAACTGGTCTCTGAAGAGACCTTTGGGACTGCTGTGTGATAAAACTATTCTAATAGATTTTTAGAGAGAACATGTCTTCACTGTTAATCTTGCAATATTATCTTCAAAATTATTTTCAGTAAAAACACATTTATGAACACACATTGTTTACAAAATAAATAAATAAAAACCACAGACTATATTTTTTAAAACTCAGATGTAAATAGCATCTGACAAATCAATTTCAAAATATTAAACAAAGTCACCACTTGCAATTACATGAAAAAGTTGAGCTTATGAACAAGACAACATGTACAGTATAGCCATTTGCAGCACAATTCTGAGCAATAATAAAATCAAAACTTAAATTTAGATTTCATGTTAACACCTTTAAGTGACTAGGACACAAGAAATTAAAATATATAAAGAAAAGGGCAGTACAGAAAAATGTTCTCATAACAACTAAAGTACAGATTTTTTTTTTAACAAGAGGATGGTAATAAAATATTTTTATGGGGGGAAACAAATTGCCTCACATGCACAGAAATCAAATTTAATGTCATTTATTCAAATCATTAATCAATAACATTTACATTAATTGTCCTCTATCTTTTAGATAAATGCCAATGGTAATTAAAATGACATAGCATATAAATTTAATGTCAATCATCTTTCAGATAAATGCCAATAGATATTAATAGGTGACAGAGCATTGAAATTTAATCTCAGTTGTCACTAAAATCAATACCAATGGAAATCAGTGGTAAAGAAAATAAAGTATGGTGAAACAAGCAGGTATTTTTAGAAGAGAAAGAAGAAAAGGGTAATGCAACAAGGAGAAATATTTTATACACATCACAAGGAAGAAATACAAAAGAAATAAGCATCATCACCTTTCTGGTGTCATGGTTACTCTTCCCTCAATTTGACATAGCTCAAAGATATTTACTTTATAGTGTATCGACTGTTGATGAAGGAATATTTGCAATTCAAAAAGTGTAATGCCTGCTAGGCTGATTAATAATGAGGTCAAATAACCAGACACATTAGCTAAATGATATTTCATATTACATATACTATAATAATGATCTCTTGTCATTTTATGGATTATGTTGTATATCCTTCCCTGCCTATTCATTAGTGTTCTGACAGTTTCCAGTCCTGTTGTTCAACACCATGTGTCAACTTTGCTTTCTTCATTAAATATTTAAGTCAATTAAACAGACAGATATGTATTTTACAAGTGGTAAAACTAGTTTGGGGTTTTTCAGTTTTGTTTTCTTTAAAAGTTCTGAAAGGCAGCAATTGCTCTTAACAGGTTAAACTCAAAATATTCTTGTGAAGAGGGATAATGTTTCTTTAATGGTAATATCTGACCAAATCAATAGCCAATAGCTATCATTCACAAGTTTAACATGAAATGTTATTGTTAGATTGTATTAATTGTTCATTTGTTTCAGTAATGGATGGTAAAGAATACACAGATGAAATATTACCAAAATCAGATGTTTTTATATAGATATTTATCCAGCATTAACTGAATGATCTAAAATTCAATGCTTATACTTAACATTGTCTGAGTCTAATATTAGGCACAAAAAAAAAGAAAGAAACCCAGAGCAAATTGCTCTTCTTTTTTGGCACACTGAAAGTCATGGATAATGTTTCTACATACATTTTCAGACAATATATCTTTTTCATATTTTCAGTAATGAATTTATTTTTTGTTAAAAAAAAAAATTATTTAGAGCAGCTGTTATTATAGCATTACTGTTTTGAATGAGTGCTTTGAAAATGTATAATGAATTTTGCTGATGAGCATCTGTTAACAAACTATGTAACACTTACAATACTTCTAATGTTATTTACGTTTACACTCTACAGTTTTGTTTATTTTGCCATCATGGCAAAATCGGGGGCGGGGCGGGGCGGGGGGAGGGGGGGGAGCAGAAGAATGTTTCATGCATTTCTGTTTATTTTTAAATATCCTGTAACAACAAATTATTTCTAATTGACATATGCCATGAAACTCATCTTATCCCCAATACTTAAATAAGACCAAAAAAACTTAAATCATGGCAATGAAAACAAAACAAAATAAAACTGGTTTCTGTGATGAAAAATTATATATGTATATAGGAAGACTTTAAATGTAAGGTGGTGCAATAAAATTTTCAGCAAATAGATTTTCTGAATAAAAAGACTTCTAACCTGTTGCCTCCTACATTTTAAAACATCAGTAATTCAGTTTCTAAATAAATTTTCATTATTTTTATACCAATAGCATTATCCTTTCAAACTCAAGAATTATGTAAGAAGATGAAAAGAGCACAGATAATTCTAAGCAAGCTAGACTGAGATATCTCCACATAAATATAATCATCAACTAAATGAAGATAATTGCCAACTACTGCCAGATATATTTCTTTGGAATATGTAATTGCTTAACTGATTATCTTCATGTGATCACCAGCTACTGTTTCCAAATAAAGATAACTGCCAACTATTGCCTGAAAAATCTCTTCAGAAATATAATCACCAACTATTGAGATATTTCTACGCTAATATAATCATCAAGTACTGCTTGAGATATCTCACGAATATAATAGCCAAATACTGCCTCAGGCATCTTTATAAGTCTAATATTGCCAGTGACTGCCTGAGACATCTCAGGAATATAGCCAATTAGTGGCTGTCTCCACATAATTAAACCGCCAACCAACTATTGGCTAAGATATATTCACATGAATAAAATCAACAACTTGTATATAACGGCCAGAGAAATCAGTATGACTATCGATCATTCTTTTAAACATGAACTAAAAAGCTGAATCAGCTATCCCAGTAAAGTAAAAACAAAAACAAAAACTCAAAGCATGATGGTTAATGAACCTGTAATAAAAACCCTACTGATCCAACACCTACATGCTTATCAGAGGATACATCCTAGAAAAGAATGGCATTACAATTTATTGATTCATCATTTATGCATGCTATGTAGCCTTTGGTAATGTAAGGGATTGATAGCACTTGTAGCAAAGTTTTCTCTTGTCTATAATAAAGTGGTAATAGTTTATCACATTCTCTTGTGGTCAACAGATACTGTATAATATTTCTGCCAGAATAAATTATATGATTCTGTATAAATACTTCTGCCAGAATAAATTATATGATTCTGTATAAATACTTCTGCCAGAATAAATGATACTGTATAAATATTTCTGCCAGAATAAATGATACTGTATAATATTTCTGCCAGAATAAATTATATGATTCGGTATAAATACTTCTGCCAGAATAAATGATACTGTATAAATATTTCTGCAAGAATAAATGATACTGCATAAATATTTCTGCCAGAATAAATTATATGATTCGGTATAAATACTTCTGCCAGAATAAATGATACTGTATAAATATTTCTGCAAGAATAAATGATACTGCATAAATATTTCTGCCAGAATAAATTATACTGTATAAATATTTCTGCCAGAATAAATGATACTGCATAAATATTTCTGTCACAATGATTGCTTCAATCCTCAAGAACAGTAAGGATTCTACAGATGTGATAATATTTTATTTATTTTTTTCTATTTTGTTCCAATTAACAGTAACAATAAAGATATTTATTACTATAGTAAACATTAGATCTTAGTTTACATCCAACTGCACTATGGATTATTAATAACAATAAAGAGATATTATGTGTACATAAAGTTAGGTTTTCTCTTGTTTAGTAATTGCTAACAGTAATATGTTTATTTTACTGAAATCTGAGATTATTTATGTTTAAAAGTAGTTGGACCTTTGTCTGATATTTTTTTAATGTTGTTATAGCAGAGGTTACTTAATACTCATTATTCAATCAACTCTTTATTCAATTGTCTGAGGCTAACATCATCACAGACCACAAAATTTTCAACCAATAAATGTAATATATTAACAAAACCATTTGTTATTTTATAATTTACTCTTGATGTATTAAATATTTGTATAAACTGATACTTTGTAAGTGATCAAAAGGAGTCGCCCATTCTGAGCAAATTTCAATCAGCATGAAATTGTCCGAAATCTGAAAGTAATGGCTGAATATAAGGATTTTAAACAATGTTCTCCTTCATTATTATTACCAGACAAGCATATCTTGTTGCGCACTTATTTTGTTATATCTTTAACAGTAAAAGTTTAGTTATAAAACCCATTAAATGATCTTATGTTTCAGACATTATTGTTAGTAGTAATGATTAAGAAAGTGTCACCTTACTTTTATTCCAATCATTATATTTGAAGTTCACGAAAGAATGGCCTTTTTCTACCCTAGCCATTTGTAGGAATAGTAATGATATTAAGAGAGGGCCTTATTTTACTCCAGCCAATATTAATAGTAATTATAATGTTAAGAATGTTATTATTTGGTTAATATTATATATATATATTATAGTGTTATATTTGGTTATAATGTTATTATAATGTTATATTTGGTTATAATGTTATTATAATGTTATTATTTGGTTCAGTCTTAAGTCATTAGTAATGTCAATGTATGGGTCTGCTTTGTCCTAGTTCTCAGAGTAATAATGATAATTATAATTTAATTCAAAATTCTTGTCAGTAAATTTAAGGGTTCATTAGTATCATTAACCCCTTTCACATGAACACACAAATAATAAACTTCAAAATTAAACAAAAATGAACATTTTCTCCAATATTGCATTACGCACAATCTACTTTGCTAAATCTTATAAGCAAAACAATAACAGAAACCACTCTTTATCATCTTACAGACACTTAAGTCTTTACATCAAGACTAACTCAGAAGTGAAAAACAAAAAACAATACTTTTCTCCTGTTCTGTAGATAGGACATTTGTACTCAAACAACATTGGACATGACAGCTAACATACTAAAACCATGCAATTATCAACCGTAGTAAAAAAAAATGTGCAAAGCACAATAAATACACAAGAGCATGTCATTATGTCAACATGCACATACACACACACACACACTGCAGCTTCCATATCATATGACTTGTAATGAATCAATATCATGTGAACAGGTACCCACTTCACAACTTATTATGATAGTAGTATTGTTATTTCATCCTCACCACTTGTTATGATAAAAGTACTAATAATTCACAAGTAGTATACAACTAGAATATAGAATTTAACTTTCCCATATTTTTATTTTATTGACCAGACTTTGCATGAATCAATGTCATGTAAACAGGTACCCACCTCATAACTTTTTTTTGGACCAGATGATAGATTTAAGAATCTAACCCTAGCATTGCAGTTTTGTAGGGATTTGCTGGACTTTCTGTGACAAAATGACAGCCCTAGGCAGAATCTGGAGGAATTATTTTTCACCTTAATTACCATACACTTCAATACCAGTTATGATGTAATGCTGACACAATTCATAAGAGGTAAGCAGAATAAACACACCCATATTTTGATTTTATTTAAGACATTATCATAAGTATTATAAGCATAGCATTGTTTGACCTTGCCACTGGTGTGACTCTACGATACCTACTAGCAATAATAGTACTGAAATTCTAAACTGTATCCAGTCATTCTTTTTCAGTACACATGTATTTTCTTCTCCTTTAATCCTAATGTAATTTTTTTTGTCACAGTGAGTATTGTTACTAGTAAGAAACAACTTCAGGACAATGATTGGCTTTGTTTGTACAACTTTAATTGTTAGATTGTGTTTTTGTGCTTAAGGATGAAAAGTAGAACAATGTGTAAAGATCAAAATGTTATCAAATCATTTTTAATTACAAACTTTGTCCACTGATAGTGCACAAGCAAAGCCTAAGTGATTTTAATTTGATAAAATTTCAAGAAATGACATCTAACAAATTGTGTATGTGACTAATACAGTCAATTACAGGACTTTTGAAGCTTGCAGTTTGAAAGGAAAACTGTTTCCCTGTTTAAGGGAGTAGACTATCTCAGAAAGCCCTGCTTACTTACAACAAGTCAACATTTCTTATTGACTGTGTAAACTATTTCCTAATGAAGACAACTGCTGTTCAAATTCCAAAGAAATAGCGCACAGGTGGACCAGTTGCATCATCATCTGCATCATTTTCAAAACAGACAACTAGATCAACATACTTGGTCCCTGGTTCAGGTTTAATAAGTGTCAACATCCTGAAAAAGAATAAAATATTTGTTGATATAAACTTTTCCAAGAATTTTAAAATGGAATAGGTGGGTAGAAATTGTAAAGAGGTTTAACCCGTTCGCCGGCAGCCATGTTTTGACGCTTACCGATAACTGAATGGGTCAGTGTGCTAAAAAATTTAAAGCGACTGTAATTATCAATGGATTTTAAAAATTTAAATTACTACCTATTATAGACATACTAAGGAATCTTAAAAGTATTTTTTAAATTTTTTTCGAATTCAAAAACAAAGAAATAATACAAAGATTTCTTATCTTTTTGTTGAACTTGGGAACATTTTCACCGTTTTTTTTTTTTTACTAGTCTACTAAATAATTAAAAGCAAGCATAATTCGTACAATTCTAAAATGATTTTCAAAATAAATATTATGGGGGACATTTTAAAAATATTTATTTAATTTTTTAACGTTTGCTTATTATTATTTTAAATTCAAAAATAAATAAATAAATAAAAAGTTTTCTTACCTTTTTCTTGTGTTGACCTTCGTCAATTTGTTAGATGTTTCCTTGAATAAAATCCGAAAGAAAACGATTTTTGTTGATTGCCATTTGAATATATGGTATAAATAATAATTTATCTTGTGTAAATAAATATTATTCCTGGGGAAATTGGTTGATTTTGAACAAAACGAAAGAGTCATATGAAAACCACGAGGGTTCGGTTTGAGACTGATCGGTTTTTTTTTTTTTATTATCAAATGGTCACATCCAAAAATTCAGTAGGCCTGTCGAATTTCATCTACAATATATTAAATTAATTTACACAATAAAGTTCTTTAGGTAGGATCAGGCAATCAACTAAAAATCGTGTTTGAAACGTGCAATGTATAATTCCAAACCGGTTCAAAATGGCGGCTCAGCTTCTTTACAAGCGAGGGGTGACTCGGGATTTCTGAACTTTGTAATGGAAAATACCTTTCTAAAATTAGTTAGCCAATGATAAAATTAGAGCAGATTGGCTGCTGAACACAAACATATCTTTCTCCTTGACCTTGATTGGTATTTTTTTTAAAGTGGCTATCGATAAAAATAGTATCATAACGACGTCATAACGACGACCACGAGGGTTCGGTTTGAGACTGATCGGTTTGTTTTTTTTATTATCAAATGGTCACATCCAAAAATTCAGTAGGCCTGTCGAATTTCATCTACAATATATTAAATTTATTTACACAATTAAGTTCGTTAGGTAGGATCAAGCAAACAACTGAAAATGGTCCTTGAAACGAGCCATGTGTAGTACAAACTTTGGTTCAAAATGGAGGCTCAGCTTCGATAAACGTGAGGTGTCTGGGGATTTCCGAACTTTGTAATGGAAAAAACCTTTCTAAAAATAGTTAACCAATGATAAAATTAGAGCAGATTGGCTGCTGAACCCAAACATATCGTCTGCTTGACTTGATTGTTATTTTTTTTAAGTGGCTATCGATTTAAAAAAGTGTGCGCATGCGCTAACCTAACTCGGTAGCGGGCCGGCGAACGGGTTAAAGGTTCCATGACTTTCCAAAACCCAATTTTTTCCCCCAATGATTTAGCCTGGAAAATCATTTCTAAATCAATGACTTTTCTAGGATTTCATGACCCTGTATGGATCCTAGAGACAAGACCTACAGTAATTTATAGAAACAACATACATGATGACATTCTGTAAGTGCCAAGAGTTGGAGTAAACAATTTTGGAACATTCCCCCTGATGTGCTTGATAGTGCATGGGAAATTCTGGACAATTCTACAGAAATATTGTGTGATGATAAATGTTTCTTTAATGTTGTGAAAGAGAGAAAACATTTACAGCAGCTGCATATCCACCAAGTGAGAGAGACTTGTGATGTCTTCTGGAGATTTATTCATAACATAAGATTCTCATATTTGTAATTAGTTATGGATGATTAAATAATAATAATCATAACCAATATCTAGGGGTGGCATTGTGTCACACATACAGAGACAAGACCTATAGTAATATACAGAGACAAGACCTATAGTATCATACAGAGACAAGACTTATAGTAACAAATAGATACAAGACCTAGAGTATCATACAGAGACAAGACCTATAGTAACATACAGAGACAAGACCTATAGTAATATACTTAGACACAACCCACAGATTACTGACAAGACTTATAGTAACCAAAGACAGGTCATACAGAAACATAAACAGAACAGATTAATGTACAGAGAGTCAAGTCTTAAATGACATCAACAATTGTAACTCACGGCACTGGCAGGCGTTTTCGATGTAATGGCATGATAGGCATGTATATCATCTTCACACCGTGCACCACTGTTGTTGCTTCAAATCCAAACTGCTCCTGCGTACATGTGACCAGGTAACAGTCAAGACATGCAAACACTCAAATTCTACAACTAAGCATTTCAATATACAAAGAATTTTCCTAAAATCACATTATATATCAAGCAAATATTCTCAAGCATCTGTTATCTTGTAATGCATAGTTCAAATTGCTAACAGTAATTATAAACAAAACAGCAGCAAAACCCTTCAAAATATAAACTATTCTACAATTCTAAAAAATTAAACTTTCTCTTAGCTAACAATTTAGGCAAAGGCTAAAGTGAATTAAGGGCAAGTAACTGCTAGAATACCTGGCATTTGTTGAGGAACTGTTGTAGAGTGAAATCTTTGCTGCCATGGACTACCCATCTGTCCCATATTGTAACTGATAGGCCTTCTCTATTAGACAAATAGCAACATTTTTTTTAAAATAAGCCAAATAATGAATTTTAAAACTAGTAACATATTTTAGAGAGAATCAGCCAATCTTTAGTGTTAAATCTTTAACTTCAAAAGAACTGTGGGGATGAAATTTTTACTATAGATGAGACTTAATTATGTTAACTTATGAATGTGTGATTCTAATTTCCCTTTTACAAAGAAAGAGAGAAAGTCAAGTTAAAACAAAAAATGAACTCTGCAGAAAGAACAATCCACTAGATATCAAAGACAATAAATGGTCTAGTACAATGAGCAGATCTGTATGAGAAGTACACAAATTCAACAACTTAGCATATTCAGCATAAAGTGGAAGTAAAAATGGGACGGAGAGAAAGACAGATACAATGGGAGGCAGACAGAAGAAAGACTGGATGAGAGAGAAAATAGGATGGAGAAAGAAAGACAAGAAGGAAGAAAAGAGTGGCAGGAGGGGGAGAGACAGAATGAGAAGAAAAGAGTGGGAAGGGAAGGAGAGAGTGGGAGGGAGAGATGAGCAGAAAGGTAGACAAGGGGAGGGAGATATGAGGGGAGAGGCAGGAAGGGTGGGAGAGAGAGGAGATGTGAGGGGAAAGGCGGGAAGGGTGAGAGAGACAGGGAAGGAGATATGGGGAAGGGATATGAGATACTGGGGGGGGGGGAGAGCTGGAATGAGAGAATGACTGAGAAGAAAGAGGCAGGGAGGAAAGGCGATGAGGAAGAGGCTGGTTGGGGGAGGAGAAAGAGAGAGCATCAACTTCACCTCAAAACTGTGCGCTGGCAAGGTCCAGGCTCAGACAATAATACCAGAGGAAGTGCCAAGTTTATAAATGCATTTTTGTAGGATTCCAAAGGTCTTTTCTGCAAAACCTTAATCAATTCTATGGTTACCAGACCAGCAATGGCACCAGTTGTTGTAGCAATGGCAGGAACAATCCGACCAGCAATGCGCTTGATTTTAAGACGATCTACATTCTCAATGCTGTACATTTGAGCTCTTAGATTCTGTAATGACAAATAATGACAAAATCAAACAAAACTACAATTCAAAGTCAGTTTTGCTGCAATGCATGTTTTTATAATGGCAATTATTGTAATAAGTGTATTCAGAAATATCTCTTTTTTTCAATGTGGCCTTTGTAATTACAGCCTTTGTTTTAATGTCACAATGAAATATTCTCAACAAATGCATACAAACTAACAATAATAAAACAAGTTTCAAGAAAATATCAATTTGTTTGTGCTAAGTTGTGTATTTATTTTCCTGCACTACACCCTTCAACATTCCCACTAAATTAAGAATCTTTTATAAAAACAAATGTTGTTTATAATCAGAACCTACTTCATTATATAAGAACCAAGTGAATTTAAATCAAAAACAATAATATTTAACTAAATCAAATGAACAAAAGTAATTAAAAAAATTAAATTGCAACATAAAAAAAATCCTAATGGTAAATTAAAGTTAAATTTATCCCTGAAAAGGAAACTAAACAAATCAAATTAATAACTGCAGAATAAAATGTAGTGTTCACTCACGGAACAAGCAGCAATAAAGTTGATATGGTCGTTGGAATCATCATCCTTTTCAAACTCTACAGATACCATCAGCTTCAGAACTACAAATTACACAGAGCATTTAGCACAAGTCTTTAAAGCAATCCAAATAATGTCATCTAAATTCAAATTAATTATAAAAGATTGTTATAAAACAGGGGTCGGCAAAGTCCAGCCTTTAGGCCATAAACGGCCTAGCTAGTATTCCAGTCTGGCCTAATGCCACACTAGTTATTTATTACTGGATTCGGCCTAATTGAATTGTCGCGGTTTTGTTCTCCTTCATTTCAACAATCTAAATATAGTTTATTTTAAAAAAGTAAGAAAGCTGAAATTATTTTAATTGTACAATCACTGGCTTAGTTAAAGCTCAACGTTAGTGTATGTACTGTAGGTATGACTGGACTAATCAATCCACATATATCATTTTTTTTCTTTTCTAACTTTTGTCCATCCATACCCCTTGAAGTTATACCGTACAGTTTCTTCTCTTTATTAAACATTAAATTGCACAAAATAAAGTTCAAAGAGTTTTTATTCAAGCATAGTAATGGTGTACTTTTGACCAATTTTTTAGTGAAGAAAATTTCAGATTACTTACCAACTTTTGTTTAAAATTCATTTTTTTTTTTTATTGTACTGTATTTTTGAATAAAACAACCTTTCCTTAGGCACCTTGTTTCTTATGACCTAGTATGCCTTCTTGACCTCCTGAAATGGCCTAGTTTGCTGACCTCAGTTATAAAATATCTACTAGTTAAATAATTTCATTGTAATCATCTAAAATTAGTCTTTGATTTACTAAAATGAAAGAATAACTAGTATTTATGTCTAATGCTAGAGGAAGTAATTAGTTGAAATCACTATTATTAATGTAGAATCAATAATGTGGTAGTCTTAAACAAGAATAAGTTTATAAAGCCATAAAAAAAAAAGGTTTGTGACACACGTTAGTTCCAATACAGTTGTTCATACAAACCTGCTTGCACCGATGAAGACATGCACAATCTCTCTAGGCGATGTCCTGCTTCTACTGCCTCATCACCAGATACTTCTTCTACCTGATCATGCATTGTCTTTGATTCATCGGTTTCAATTTTCTGCACAAGCAATAGTGAAATGTGAATCATATTACAGTTTGCAAGAACGTGCATATAATATAAAAATACTGCAGAATATTTGGAGGGGGCGTTGTGTTCAAATTGTTTTTTGGCTTGTATAAGGATGTTCTGAACAAGATTGATTTGAGAGTATACATGCTCATTCCTCATGTTTTGGCTTGTATAAAAATGTTTTGAACAGGATTGATAAGTAGTACATGAAATATATGTAAAATGCATGCTCATTCCCCATGTTTTGGCTTGTGAATGAACTAAAGTATTTTGACTTGGATTCATAAAGATTTAAGAAATTTTAGGAAAGATATGATATAAAGCTGTTAATATTTGTAAAAGGTATCTATCGATATTCATTCATTCAATGGCTTAAATGAAACTAACAACATAATAAAAACAGTATTTCAAGAAACACACACACACACACACACACATACATGCATGCAATATTAAAGATTAATCTTGCTTAGAGTAGCTATGTCACCAATTTCACTTAAAATACATGGGAAATAATAGTTTTAAAATTTACTACAATTACCCTTTTCTTGTATGATTTTCAAAATAAATAATATGATACAAAAAACCCCAAAGCAATACTAAACAAGAAATACAAGAAATTTGATTTCAACCTTGTTTTTGGGACAAAACTCTGGCACCTGTGTGGTCTGCAATATACTGCTGATGTTTTCAGATTGCATATCCTGCAAACAGCAAAGAAAATAATAGGGAATGACAAACAATGAACTGGAAACAACCAGCTTAGCATAAGAGACCTCTGCAAAAAATTAAAACTCTACAAAGATATTTTATTTCCCAAAATATAAATTTTCAACAACAACAAAAATCAAGATATGTAAAATGTGTGGATTTTTAAAAAAGACTTCTTCTGAATTGTTATCAATATAACACTACAAGTAACATATATAAATGACTCTAATTATTAATTATTTAAATGCTGCAATATTTTAGACAACAGTTTTAGAAATATAAATCTTTAATGATGATAGATATAATTCAAATTTTATAAATAAACCAATCATATAAATGCCCATTATTTTAAAAGAAAATCCATTAGTTTTAGTTTTTAACTTATTTTATATTATCTATTTTAAATCCTGTATGCCTTGGTTCTAAAAAAATTATTTTCCATATTGTTATATAATACAGTTTTACTTTTACAAAACTCCAATAGGTTTAATGCAGCTTGCTTTTTTCAATAAACTAAAAAAATACTGTAAAATAAAATACATTTGTCATCATATGAAGAAAACCATTATAATTAATTTCCTGTGGATTGATTGGATTTTCTCTTTTTTTTTTAAATACAAAAGTTAATATTAGAAATGTGAATCTATTAATATGAATAGCCAGCTGAATAAATGATTTAGAATTTAATTAAAAGATTTATTAGAAATACAATTTTATTCATATTCATACTTAAAAATTACTTCCATTCTCTACAATGTAGCAAATGGAATACACCAAGCTTTTTCAAAACAACGTATCATGTTATTTACTATTTCACTGTAAATTGTTGATGCATTTTAAAATTTAATATTGAATTATGTAAGAGCAAGTGTTTTCATAATTATACCAATCTATTCAAGATGAGAATCAAATCAAACTTTTATGAAAATTAATAAAATGAATTAATTGCAAAGTGAAGCTATAATTAATCAAGTTGTAATATTTTCAGATCTCTTTATCATATCTAAATTAAAAATAAACAAACTGCAAAAGAGAATTTGCAAGAAAGGTCAAAAGTCTGGCTGATGGGCGCCAAACAGTTCTTAATAAGTTTTCAATAAAATGTAAAATATGCTTTTAATTATTTTTAAATTTTAACTACAGTCATATTGCACTCTTTATTATTAAATATATATTATAGTGAACATAATTTTAAAAGAATATAAAAAAAAGTTGTGCACACTTGTTTTAATAGAAATGAGAAATTTTTACTTAAGTGGTCTAATGACTAAATAAAAATGGCTTTTTTTAAACTAAATCTTTAAATTTGAAGTAAACTGAAGCAAGATAAAAATGTCATTAAATAAAAATATTTTTACTAAATAATGGTTATTTACTTATACTTAGTTACCTATTTATTTAAATAAATGTTTAAAAAAGTAAAATATTTTACTAACTAATGGTTATTTACCTATTTATTTAAATAAATGTTTAAAAAAGTCAAATATTTTACTAATGGTTATTTACCTATTTATTTAAATAAATGTTTAAAAAAGTCAAATATTTTACTAACTAATGGTTATTTACCTATTTATTTAAATAAATGTTTAAAAAAGTCAAATATTTTACTAACTAATGGTTATTTACCTATTTATTTAAATAAATGTTTAAAAAAGTCAAATATTTTACTAACTAATGGTTATTTACCTATGCTTAATTACCCTGTTTATTTAAATAAATGTTTTTCAGAAAACAAATTAACCATAGTTAATGAAATAATAGACTTTGAAGGCCAAAAGATAAAAACTAATATCAATTTACATTTACCAAATTTATGTTTTTTCAAATATTTACATTCTAAGAATTTAAAATGCTATACAAAATACTCATCTAGACCTGTTAACTTCCAAAAATGACTAAAGAGTTAGTGAAAAACACACATAATGCATTCTATGATCTGAAACTAAAATCTAAGTGAAGCATTTCTTTTAGATTTAAATAATAGCTTGGAATCTTGTACCCTCTTAAGCTTCATCATATATTACAGTAATTATTGCACATTGCATATAACTGTGCTTAGCCAAAGATACACACTTATGGCCACATAAATAGAGGAATATTACAATTTTCTATCTACCTCTGCAGAGTACTTGACTCCATTGATGTCACAAAGTAAACGGGCAGTACTTGTGATGAAGCTCAGGTGTCTAGAAAATAATAATCAAAACAAACTGAATATCACTATGCAGAACAAAGAACAAACGTGCCATCAAAGTGAATTATTACACAAGTGGATTTGATAATGTGATGGATGGATGGATGGATGGATGAAAGGACAGAATGAATTGGTGTCAAAATGGAAACAAGCAAAAATAAAACAACCAATAAAAATATTTTCAAAAACTTTTGAAAATAAAATACTTCCTGTTTACATACCTTAGGAATATCAATACCTTTCATGGATATAAGCAAAAGCTGAAGGGGCCAAATTAGCTTCCAAGAGAGATAAAAGTACTTCCTGGGTAGCATAGTGTGACATTTTCCAGGGAAATGGGCAAGATGTTAATTCTCAGAAAGATGAATGATAATGCAGAAGAATGATAGTTCTAGAAGAAAGCTCGAGCCCCCTGATACATACAGCCAGGAAGTAAAGTACATATAATCAAGTAAGTAAATAAAGGTGACTATAACGTATAACATATAACTGAGTCACGTTAACACGAGTGGTCTAAGCATCAACAATAAATGTATTCAAAAAAAATAACATAAGACAGCATGGTTACATGTAGCAAATAGTTCAACAGTTACAATTAGAGTTTGAGTGTTGTAAGAGAGTGTTCATTTGAGTCTTATGTCATTGTAGTAGTTATTTGGTTCATTCATATGAGCGAACTATAAATGAGTTTATAAGAGAACACTGAACATTTCTGTGTGAACTCTAAAAGTACTTTGATTAAAGTTCAAGTGAATTCGATTGAATCTTGACTGATGCTGTGCAGTTGTCTGTGTGTCTGAAAACAATTTGGCTGTGTGTGGGCATCTGACTGTCGACCAGTAGTGTTTAAAGCCATATTTGCTGTCACTAGTTTCTTGACAATTGTTAGTTACTTTCTCCCAACATTTAAACAACACTCACAAATATGCATGTCTTTTCACAATTGTAGTTTATTACACATTATCCACAAGTGAGACAGGAGTTAAGTACTTTTTCCAGCAGCTGCCTCAAAATATACTCAGCCAACAAAAGGGGACAAACAGCCAAAGATGTCAGCAAATGAAAAGATAAAAGATGCCTTACTGTAATTGTAGACCAAACCAAAGGATAAGAGGAACAGACAACAGCAACAATAAAAAACATGCAAATACATCTCAAGAAAACTGAAAAATGCATTACCCTAGAATACAATTTATACAAGTACCAAAGTGAAAAAGGTACTGGCAAAAAGAATACTACATGATAATACTTTTATCTCCCCTGGGGAATTCATGTAGCACCTTCTGCTGTGGCTCTATGTCCATGACAGTTTTGAAATTCCTTATGTAAACACGTTGGTTGTGAAAACAACTTGGTGTTCTGCACCACACTTTTTCTTCTACAGCCAAATTCCCTTAGTAATTTTAATTAGAGAAGGACAGGCAGAAACTAAAGTAGGAACAATGCTAAAGATGAGAAATAAATGACAGGATTAGAATTTACAAAAGTATGAATATTTTTAAAAGCAATAATTATGAATATTATAAAGCAAAGAAGAATTCTATTACAACTTTTAAAAATGTAGTTGTTAAATTAATGTTTTGCAAATGTTTGTAATATTTCTTAAATTAGAATTTTAAAACCATGATAATATCACTAATAATAGCAAATACTCACCACAAAGAAATGTAGGTTACTGGTGTCAAAATAGTATTGGTAGCGTGTTGTTTGATAGATGAATGGATGGATGGATAGATAATTAGATCTGTTTGTGTGTTTTTGTGTGCATGCATGTGTGCACTTGCATGCAAATATGTACTTGTGACCACATGCATAGTGTCAGTCAAGCTGTATATGTGGGCCACATGTCTTGTCTGTATCAAACTGCTAATGTTTCCACATAGTGAGTAAGTATTTCTCAACACTATTCATCAAGGACTGGGACACACTTTTCTAAGCACCATTTTGAATGTGGACATAGAGCAAGAGAACAGAAATGATAATTTCTTGAATACTATTTATAAACACATTTTTCTAAAATAAATATATTTTTAAAATTCCAATTTCGATATTTAGATATGACTGTAACACTTCAGGAACCCATAATAGTTACAAAATGCAGTCGAAGGGAGCAGTTGGCAGCGAAACTTTTCATTCATTTGAAAACAGTAAACTCACAATGGATCTGCTGGATTGAACTGAATTGGTGTAGGTGGGCGCTTAGGAGATTGCCAAAAAAGTGCTACAGAATAGAAAGAAATAACATTTATTAGTTTACTAATTATAGAGAATGGATTTTTTCCAATATGTCTTTTTAAGAGTACTCACCAATTGAGTATACAACAGAAGTATAGTTATTGATGTAATATAAACCAGGACATAGAGCCCACATATGCTGCCTGAAGAGGAAGATAAACCACAGATAATGTTTATGGCAACCAGCTCTTTGTGTAGCATTTCCTTAAATACTCTCTAGTAGTCACATAAGCTAACTATGGTGAGAAAAATAGAACTTGAGAGTATTTTAGGGGTGCTAGTCATGGGATCAGAAACAGTGCTCTTTTGTTTATATCCCACGTTTTGGGGTGCTCTTAGCTCTGGCTTATATGACTTAAGCAAATGCATTCTTTTGTTCTACACTCATCTAGTTGTATGATGGATTAATATATCAAATATATTTTTTCAATGCATGCAAGCACACACATTCCAGCTCTCTTTCTCTCCTCTCTCTCTCTCTCAAGAAAACTGTACATCAAAATTGTACTTACTGCCATCTTGTAGCTTTGTATCTAAAGGAAAAGCATGCAAAAGCTGCTTTGCCTGTAGAAAAATAAAACATGATAATCTTACTGAGCCCAAGTGACTTCAAATATTAATAACAATACATAGATTATGAGTCTGCAATGGCTTAAATATTTTTCTAAGTGACCACTATTTGTCTTTGCACAATTAAGTGAACAAAATGTTTTGCTATGGAGTCAACATAGCAGCAACCACAGGAATATCAAATGTAATCATCAATGTTATTGTTAGGAAAATAAATCAGGTGACAACTAAAAAAAAAGAAGGAACATATACACTTTAATACACCAAAAGCAGCATAAAAAACATTGGGAATAACAAGACACTTCACAAAAAAACAAAAACAAAATCCTGCTAACAAAGACCTGGCTTACAAAACATCCACTAATGTAGGGGACATCACACTCATCTAAAGGATGCTATCAGGTGGGATTTTAAATAGGTTATGGTTAGTATGAGATGCAAGCTTTGTTGGAGGTGGGGAATAGAGAAGACGAGATGCTGCTTCCCAATTTTTGTGGTCACTCAAAAAATTGAGACAATCAGAAAAAGAACTAAAAAAAAAAACATATAAAATATATCAACATCTTCATTATTATTTTCATTGTTTATTATCTACCAACATCAAGTTTAGTTCTGTTGCCAAGGAGATCAAGTTTCAAAATGAAACTAAACACACAAACACAGACAATTAAAAATCTAAAAGCCTCGATGGGACTTATTTAAATTTGGCTTAAATCTGTCTCTCCAACAATCTGTGAGAAAAGCAAAGTGTACACAAAGCATACAATATGAGCAGTCTACAGCAAATGCAATTCTCTATTATCTGCATAAAGTACATGAATTGATTTATTAGAATATTATTAACTGTAAATTCAAATCAGCAAAAAATTTCTGCTGTAATTTTTCTCTGACTAATTCTTGAATAAATACAAAGCATATACTAAATGCTAAAAAGAAAAGTAGACAATCAATCTAACTATTTAATGACTAATGCTCTACCTTATGATTGAAATATTTCTCAAATCGTACACGAGCATGAGAAATACAATCCTTCCAAGTCTGGGGTCGCATGGCAGCCATTTTGCTTACACGAACACTTCCATCAACCATATCTCCGGAATTGAGACGCTAAAACAAATTATCAAAAATAACAATACGGTAGTCAAAAACAAATTTCATCTTGGAATGAGTAACTATCTCCTTTTCAGTTAGACATCTAATGATCATGCATATTTAGTCCAGTTGTTCTTTTCAACAAAAAATTCTGATCAAAGTGATCAACGGTTAGATAATTAAAACATTAAAAAATTTTAAAATTTAAAAAAAAAAAAAATGAATAATGGCATTTTAATCTTCATTCAGCATATAAAAGAAAAAGTGTATTTCTTTTGTACAGCTGGGCTTTGAGATCTCTATCAAATTTTTTGTCATCTCCCTCTTGTCTTCTGATTATTAACAAAAATACTAGAACAGGCTTTGGTCTTAAATTTCACTATTTTATTTTTAAAACTGCAAAACAAACAGCAGATGGCAAAGTAGAAAAGATATAATGGTGACTCAACAATGAATGTAAATTAAAAAAAACAACCCTCTGATATAGTTATAGGGGATTAATGTTCTTTACACAAGTTATAAAATCACTAAAAAAGAGTTGAATGTTGACTAATTTAATATGGCACTGAAGTGGTAATTCTAACTGAATCATAAAAAAAACCCCAATAATTAACTACATATTTATGTTAATAATTTCTAACAGGTTGACATTATAAAAACCATTTTAAAAAATATATACTTAATACCCACCTGTATAACTTCCGCCAGATTTTTGTTTGTGGCAAAAAACTTGTTATACAAGTTTGGCTGCTGTACAAATATCTGCTCAAACTTATCTCTTGACCACTCTATACAGTGCTCTATGTGAGCAGGAAATGATTTCACAGTGCAGTAAGGGAAGTCTTCGTCAGCTGGGTCTTGCTAAAATGATTCAATTTTACACAAAACAAATTAAAAACTGAGAGGGTAGTTCACATAGGAATTTAATGATGTAAGCAATATAAAATAATCAATGTATTTTAAATCATTTCTACTATTACATACTCATAACAATAAATGAAAATATAACAGACTGTAATATAGATATTATTTATATTGAATATTTGTCTTTAAGATTGAAATCATTGAAAACATTTTGAAATAAAGAAATTATTGGCCATAAGTATACCAGCAATCACCAGCTTTCTACCAAATCCATCATCCAAAATATCTTTCATTTGTACCAATTAAATGGGAACAAAAAAGAACAATTTAATAATAGCTATCTTAAAACTGTCTTCACTAATAAAATTTCCAGGAATATGACTAAAAGAAAGAGTTTAGTTTCAAATTCCTGACGTTTAAACACATAGGGTAAACAAAGGAGGATGTCAGCAAACAAAGATTAAGGAAAATATATATTCAAATATAATATTCCTTACTATTAATTAGAGAAAAGAAAAAGGTCAACATGAATTAGTGAAAACTAAACACATATCCCAAATGTGCAGAAGATGATGCCCTCAAGTAAAAATTGCAACACATGTTGCTATGTCTTTCTGAGTACTAAATGAAAAAAAGTGCTAGTGGAGACTTCTATGAGCAAGAGACAAGAAATCAGTGAAGTGCTTTTACTGCTATCTCACCTGAGCAGTTAAAGTGACAGTTTGGCCACTTAGATTTTATATTTCTTGACTAATAAATACACTGCTATTGTGCGTGTGTGTGTGTGTGTGTGTGTGTGTGTGTGTGTGTGTGTGTGCATGCGTGTGTGTGCGTGTGTGTGTGTGTGTGTGTGTCTGGTTATATGATGGTAAAAGTATAAAAGAGTTTTGCCTCACCTGACTTGTGTAGGACTCAGTCAAATGGGGCACAATAACCTGTACATGACCTTTGGTTCCCATGGTACCAGATTCTAACAATGGCCTCTGATTGGTTACACAACGACTATATAAATAGAAAAAACAAAAGTAAACCTGATGAATTAAAAAAGAACTGACTAAAACATGACAACGATCATCTTACAATTTAAACCAAAAATATCATTTAAAAAATTATTTTAAAAGAACTACTAAAACAAAATGCAGGTAGAAAGGGCAAGTCTTTTTATCAAAGAATCTGCCAAATAAAGATTGCAAGCTTTTTATCAAAGAATCTATACTAAAAGATTGCAAGTTTGTTATCAAATAATCTATACTATAAAAAAATGCATTTTTGAAATCAACACACAAAACAGGAAAGAGGATCTGCAAACATATTTTTTGCTACACTAAACATTCTTTATTTGAAAACATTACAAGCATTATCTATTGTTAACTGAATAACCTGTCCATATATCGCCGAGCTTCCAGATTATCTAGTGCATTCACCATCACATCATGTGATTCAAAGAAAGCATCTGTGTATATTGTTGATTCTGTTTGAGGGCACACTGCACACAAAAATTTAGTTAAGGAGTCATAGCTAAATAAAAGTGAACAATATTTTAGAAAGAAAGAATTTCAAAGACTCTTGGTAACTATGAAGAATTAGAAGCAAACATGAGGATCACTAAATAAACAACCTAAAGGAAGGCTTAAATAACATCACTCAGCTCTCCAGTTAACTCCAATACAGCAGGTACAAGTAGTTTTCAATTAATAAGCTATCTATGTTCCTCCAACCATCACTTTAAGCAAAAACAAGTGCATATTTCAAGACTGATCAAAAAAGTGAACTTATGATTCATGTACTTCTTAAACATCATTTGAAAATTGATTTACATATGAAAGATAAATTCTATGCTTATAAAATAAGTACACTGATTAATATAATCACTCAAGGTATACCAGAATGACTGATCAGACAATGAGTTGATAAATAAAATCACGACTAACTGGAAACAACCCATCCAATGGGCAAGAAGGTACCTAAAGTCAGATAGATGTGTTACTCTGTGGAACTGGCATTTTGTGTTTAAAAATGCTCGATGAAGGAAGAGTACTGTATTAATTTTTCTTAAACCGGCAGTTATAAAAATGCAAAAGTAGAGAAACTAATATTTTAAAATTCCCTTTATCATATAAATACACCAATTTTATTGACAAAATTCAACATAACTTTTTTGCTATCACCACTTTGGGGCAATTGGCTTTGCAATTATCTCATCCTCTATTTGTAGTTGCTTACCTACCAAAAGAAAAGTACCTAAGCACTAAGCATTTTGGCTAAAAAGTGTTTCAGAGTATATAATAAGTACCTAAGCAATGAGCATTTTGGCTAAAAATGTGTTTCAGAGTATATAATAAGTACCTAAGCAATGAGCATTTTGGCTAAAAATGTGTTTCAGAGTATATTTCTGTGCATTACACAATGGTTTTTTTTCTTAAAAACTTCTCATTAATGATTTTATTTTATTTGTAATAAAAATTTAGTTCAAATTTAATAGCAATTATTACTTTAAGCATCTCTAAATAATTCAATACCTTTGAAAATCCATGATAAACTATTAACAATTATATCAACTTTTATTTGTTTTCCAACACCATAAAATAAAACATACTGAAAAGAATAGCTCACCTTTATGTTGCTGAGCTTCAATGTGAAGACCTGTAAAAATTAAAAAATTAAATTAAATTTTTGCACATACTATCTCCCAAAATATAAACAAAAGTATTCATCACATAAAAGAATGCACTATAAAATGTACATCAAACAACCAAACTGTCAGTCCTTGGGTAAATATGCAATTTGTCAAGTTTACATTGAATATTAAATTGTTAATCCTTATTTTAAGTGCAAAGAATGCCAAAAGTTTATTTTATATCAAACATCCAACTGACAATCCTTGGTAAGAGTTTGTAATATGCCTCATCATTGTAGTACAAGGGATATCATTAACATTTATACTATGATATAATGTACTGCAAGGAAGAGTTCATACTATGATCCATAATACACTGCAAAGGAGATGGTTAAGAATATATAAAAAGACCCATAATATACTGCAAGAGAGATCATTAACATTTCATACTTATACTACTGGAAGGGATACGCAACAGTTCATACTATGATCCACAATATACTGCTAGGGAGATGAATAACAGTTTGTATTATGATCCACAATATACTGCAAGAGAGAAGGATAACAGTACACACTGTGATCCACAATATACTACAAGGGATACGGATAACAGTTTGTATTATGATCCACAATGCACTGCAAGAGAGATGGCTAACAGTTCGAACTATGACACACAATATACAGCAAGTGAGATGGCTAACTGTACTATAACCTACAATATACAGCAAGTGAGATGGCTAACTGTACTATAACCTACAATATACAGCAAGTGAGATGGCTAACTGTACTATAACCTACAATATACAGCAAGTGAGATGGCTAGCAGTTTGAACTATGATCCACAGTATGCTGTAAGGAAGATGGTTAACAGTTTATACTATGATCCACATTATATATTGGACAAGTATTTAATTATTTAATTAAAAAATAAAATAAAATAATGAATTGTTATTTGTAACCATGACTTAAAATCAACATAAATGAACATAAACAGTGTTTATATTATGTTTAAGAGAAATAATTCTTTCAAAATATTTATCAAATACCCTGCCTGATAAAATTAGTTTATCTATATACTTATACAAAGTGTTGCTGACTGCCAAAGGGAGACAAATGAAACAAGATAGCCACTGTAAATCACTCTTAAAAGTTAGACAAATTATACAGTTATAAACAGTGAGTCACATGGGTCCCACCCTAACTGCTAAACTCCAGTAGAATGTTGGGTTTAAAATAACTTTTACCAACTAGTGGTTCAGAACAAATCAAAAAGTGTTTCCTAATTTGAGCTCAGTATCCTGTCCCATGTATCCAGCTTAATTTAGTGTCTGGATTTAAGGTCTAGCTTAATTTGTTTAGCTTAATTTAGTGTCTGGATTTGGGGTCTTGCTTAATTTGTTTAATTTAGTGTTTTCATTTGGGGTCTAGCAATGCATTTCCTGTTGGAGCCAAAAACTAGTAAAGTGCACCTGTACAAGTCATGCACAAGTTACATTTTAAAGTTCAGACATGCTTTTGATAAAACACTGATGAGTACACTAACTAGTTCCATATGTACACAAGCTAAATAAGACTTGCCTTGTTGCAGTTTAAAGTCCCCATGTATTTGTGATAGAAATGCTAACAAGCCCCTAAATGGCTAAGTACTAGATACCGTTGCTGTCCCAGAGTCTTTATACACTTCATAAAACATTATAAATTAACATATTTTGTTTGATCTTGAGAAAACTTGTCCCAGTAAGGGAAATAATCCTATCAGTGTGCTCAATTATTTTTATAAACAATAATAAAGTTTATTATTCGTACCTGGATTAATTTCTAGAACAGCATGAGCAGCAGTTGTCGACTTGGGTTTCTATGACAAAGCATTATTAAAACCAATAGGTTGTATTTTTTTAAATACATAAATAAAGTACTGATATAAAGTAAATCTTTTTCAAGTTCACTTGGAAATTTTGCTATTATATTTTCTTCAAAATACTGACACAACATATAAAAAAACATTAAAAATGGTTTGCTGTAAGTCTAAAATTTGAGAATTCAGAAGAAGAGGCAGAAAAAAAAATGTGTATGTATTGAGTGTTATGCATTGTAGTGAGTAAATAAAACCTGTTAAAACAAAAAATTCTGAAAAAATTAAAATCTTGATTTAGTTATTTATTCTTGCTTGATCAGAAATATAAGTAATGTTTAAAAGCTTATCTATTAATTGAAATACTGTTATTAATTCATCAACTTACTTGTATATGGTGTGACCTAAAGAGAAACTGCCGATTAAGGTTTGATTTCTCTATTAAATCATTGTCTGTAATTGTAATCTGAAAAACAAATAATTATTTTTGAATTACAGATTAAAAATTGAAAATAAGAAAGTAACCATTCAAGCACACAATACATAAATTTTATGGTATGAATTAAAACACCAATGATACCAGAGTCACATGCAATGTATGTGACATATTTTTAATTTATATCTATATATAAAGGTACTGTGTTCTGCTTTCTGCCTGCTACTGTATCAGTGTATGAAAGCCATTATGTGTAATAGCATTTTTATGAGTTGTGGTAAGGATTTTTTTTAAATTACAGTAAATTTTTAATGTTACTGTATAAAGAAAAAGGGTACTGTACTAAAAAAACAAGTGCTTTAATAATAGAGATACTAGGACTTTCAATTCACCAAGGGTTAGTTAAGGTAGTATCTGACAGTTTCAACAGAGGAAGGAGACAGTCGAATGATTTTATGCAGGAAAAAAAAAAGATGACTAACTCACAGATTCCTTATAAAAACAACCATCAGACTTCTCAATGTGCACAAAGTTTTGGAGAGTATCAGCTATAAATCTATGTCTGCAAGCTAGTGCTACTGGGAAGTTTTATTTGGAAAAGGTTTTGACCTTATAACCAAACTATCTACTGAATTCATTTCCCAAAGAAGTGCTGATAGTGGTCCTAAAATCAATCATTCAGCTCCAATTTAATCTCTTCAATTCAAATAAAAATAAATAAAGTCAATATTTAAAAAGAAAATAAACATTTTCAAAGTAAATTTCCATCTGTTAAGCCTTAAGAAATATTTCTTCAAACTATTAAAGCCTATAACAGCAAACATCACTGATGTAAACTAACTTTATATAGATTGATGATAGATTATAATATTAAGACTGTTTGCTTTGGCAGAGGAGATCACTAAAAAAAACAACAACTTGTAAATGTATATATACAGAAAGAGAACCATAAACAGCTCACTTTTCCTCTGTCCCCAGTTCCTAGACCAATAAGAGCATAATTCTTCAGCATCTCACATCCAATGGCACCACAACCAACCTGGAAAAAAGTGAAACAAGAATGAGCCCATCATTTAATTATAATAATAATCATAATAATCATAATTATTATAAGTACAGAAATCAAAACTCAAGGTCTTCATCTTACTTATTCTTACATGTTTGTGTAGATTATTGGAATGTATGACAAATGGAAACTGAGAAGAAAAAATACAATTATTTCCCTCCAAAATTTTGTAGCTCAAGATTTTTTCCTCATCTAATTCATTTCTTTTTTATCTGTGACAAACAGAGACTGTATAGATAAAAATATCTAGGTACATTTTTCTCTTCACAATTAAAGATATGTCAAAGGTCAACAACAATTATATCATTATTCAGTATCAGTAAGATCACTATATACATGGTCTCAATTGACATGAATTTGAAATAAAAAGAGATGGAAAAATGCAAAAACAATTATCTCACTACTCAGACAACTCTCTCATAGTGCCATCTCATCACAAGCAAAACTTACCCACAATCCCTAGTACTTACATATCAGACATTCTGTTACTCTTCGAGTTTAGTAAACTGCTTGTAGTCTGTATGAAATTCTCAATGTCATGAGAAAAGCATGGAGCCAAAATTAAATTTTTTATTTCACGGATCGCGCAAGCCAAGCGTGGACTAAGGGGAGTAACTATGTATGTACATATACTAACATATATAAATAATAAGCGTGTATTTTGTTTACCAAATTTCATTTAGTTTAGGACAAGCGTATGTAGACATAGTATATGTGTATCATGTCATGCATAAATATATATACATTTAAGGATTTTATATATTGAGTGAATGAGTTATATTTCATAAATGCGCATGCATGTGTGTATACTTATTCGTTATTGGCGGACTGTTTGGGAGGTTTACCTGTTGTCGTGTGACTGGGCCCATACCAGCACCTATCCCACCCCATCAGAAGTTTATTTGAAGACAAATAAAATGTTACTCTCATGATCAAATGCGTGTTGACATCAACTACAAATTCTGGCAAAAAGATAATAAGAAACTATCCTGCTCTTGTTTCTGGCTGCACAGTGTGATTTTACTTCCACCAACCCAAAATATCTTTTAAACCTTTCTGGTATTTGCTAACAGCTACAGTAATACAAGGACGGAGACTCAAAATCAAAAAGAAATTAAAAAAAAATAGTATCCATTAGTAATCAATTACACACATGAATGAAAGCCTACCATAAAAAGGTGAGCAGCTGCCAGCCCTTGACAGGTCTCCTGCCCAACACAGATACGTAACTGGTCCAGTCTGTCACCCCTGTTTATGTAAACAAAGTCAATGGGTGGTGTTACACTAAACAAATCATTATTTGTTTGCAAAAGTAAGCTTTTAATCATCTAAACAATAGTTCCTGAGCTGAAGTGTTTATGACATAGATGTGATATTGTTATGAAAAGATATGCAATCAGTGAAAGAGAACCACTTGCAAAAGTAAAGAACATATGTTCTATATATATATAGCTGTACAGAAAGATTAAATGAGATTTCTGAATGTTATAATAAACTGTAAATTTATAAATATTGCTATTTAGGTACATTTACTAAGAAAAAAATATTTCCACACTTTTGTCCTACACTAAAAATACATTTTAAAGAAAGCATTCATAGTTAGTTTTAAAATTAAGAAATATATTTTTTGTAATTTTAAAAAAGCTGCTACTAAGATTTTACTTCAGCTACCAGTTGTAGGAGATAAATATGTGAAATATTTCATTTAAATGTGCTTTGCTCTTAATTCTCTCATGTAACTGTACATTCAAAATTAATCACAACTTCTGCTTGATAGGCACAAGTTAAATTTCAAAGATCCATAAAATAAACATAAAAGTGAAACTGAAAATGTTGTTAAAGGTCCCTATGAACTCTTTTATTTTATAAATTTTCCTTAACTTTACTCCAACTCAAGCTCTTGCAAATCAGGGAATAACTGAAATTGAGTTTCTGCACAAAAGGTTAACAAAGAAGGAAGGAGGGCAGCAGACTATTTCAATCTATTGCTTTAAATCAGGGATCTCAAACATGCAGCACATCATGTCATTTTGAGAAGCCCAAAACAACACTAAGAATTCGTTATCAAAAACTATTCTTTCACTTAAAAATGTCTGCATGAGGACTAGGAGAGAATTAAACAAGTCTGAAATTGGTCATGAGAAATACTTTTTTTACTGATTGCTTGCTTCTTATCTTTCTCTTGACCAATTTCAGACTAGTTTAATTCTCTCCTAGTCCACATGCAGACATTTTTAAGTGAAAGAATAGTTATTTTCTTTTAAAAAACTCTAACCTGGGCATAAACATGTCAGGTGGTGTTGAGTCTGGATCAGGAATTACTTCCATAGCATCTAGGTACAGCTGCAAGAAAGAAACTTTCATTAACAGCTTATCGAAATCTGTTTAGCATACAGGTGCTTTTGTATTTGGCTTCAAAATGATAGAATAATTTTTTGAATCAACTGTTTTTAATTCATTTTAAATGTCCATCTTCTGCAACAGTGATTTTTTTCAGACTTTTCCTCCTGTTCTTCAAATATTATATTGCTCAATTTGCTAAGCAAATTGTTTGATATAAGGAAAAAAATGTCAATCACATGAATCACTGCCTAATCTAGACAACCTTCACCTCTATAACTGCACAAAACTGCTTCCTACTTTTATCAAACAAATTATAAATAGTGCTGTATATTTTATATTAGAGGACTACTGTAAAAGACAATTTTTTCTGTCTTGTCAAGTCTTCAAGCAGTCTGGTCAATGTTTAGAGACACAAAACTTGAACGTGTACTCACTTGATTTCCACAGCTAAGTACATCATCCATACCAATACAGAGAACAGATCATTTACACTTTTATTTTTCTAGGCTAACAAATTTACTATTGCAAAAACCCTTACTAACTTATGCACTATAAAAATTAAAAAGCTGAGAATACAATAAAAAGTAAAAACAAAAAAGTGTAGATGTATATGTAACACAACCCAATTTTAAAAACAGAACAATAATTGCAATAAAAACTGTGAAATCTGCTTTTAATAATGTATATGGGTACAAGCTGATAAACTTTTCTGCACTTACCCACTGCTTCAAAGGCATAAATTTTCCTGTCAGTGCCTTTATCCCTTCTTGAGCCACAAACCCTCCAATAGCTGCACACAATGGGGCAAGGCAGCCAGAGGCAGTGTGGGCCAGGCAACGAATCAATTTTTCATCCACAGATTCCACCTGTTAATCAAATAGTGTGAAAGCCTGCGCCTAACATTAAATGCATTTAGCTTTAACAAGTAAAATATACTTTACCTCTATCAAGTGTCAAATCCAAACATCAAATGCAAAAATTTGCCACTGCAGCTTTTTACGTTATTTAATAATCCATTGGACTATATAAATGAAGAAACTTATCTTATTCTACATGTAACAAGTTTGTAATTTTTGTGACAACAAAACTATGCTGAATTTCACAGGTTTTAAAAACCTGTAACACATGTGTACATTATGTAATTCAGTTATTATTTCATGGTCAAGTACTTTTTTGCAAATAGCATGCATCAAAGTTATACAACAGGACTAGCTACATAAAACAGGAACTGAATAATTAAATTGCTGTTAACACTGGTTTGATTAAATCTAATTTAGAAACACCATGAAATGGTCTCATGAAACCTATTGTTTTTCATTTAAATGTCCTGTAATCCAGTTTATGGTAATTATTATTATTTTTCACCAAACAACTATATCTATTGCAGCCCATAGGATAAAAAGCAATTCATCTGTTTGCTTTAAGTCATGATATTTTCATGCTTGGCCAAGTAATAATCTTCTTTCGCTGCAACATAAGCCTGTTAATGTTGCAGTCTCAGTATCTGTAAATTAGGGGGAAATTAATTATTCCAATGATGAAAGGCATTTACTGACTTGCCCTCGATGTGGACTTTGTGACAAATTCTCTTACTTCTAAGTGCAAGAATTAAAGAAAACAATTTTCACACTTTTGTTGTAAACTCATTTATTCATTCACAAAATATAAGAATGTGCTTTAATATAAAGAATGGCACCATAAATGAACTTTAAAAAGTAAGTCAGGTGTAAACTTTAACTTTACAAATGAATTCTGCTTTAAGATTTCACAGATTAAGCAATGCAGATCAAAGTTTAGGGCTACCCTTACATATACAACCTAGTTGATTCCTGAAGTACCATTATTAGTATACCATTATTATATCACTGCAATTACAGGCGTCAGTAAATAGAAGATTTGTTTCATTACACAGAAATGAAGGAAAACCATATGCAAAAGTAATACATAAAAACATTTATTAACAAAAAGCAAACATTCAATATGAAATAAAAAATACACTTAACACATATGACATGTGAAGTCATAATAAATACAAACTGCAGATGCCAATTGGGAGGGTTTAGTGACACTTCATTTAAAAGAAAATTATTGTAAATTTAGGTAATCATAAGGTGATTGGCCTGTAATTATCCCTGCTGAATGATATAGCCTAACTGTCTTTTAGACTGTTTTATGTGAAAAGTGACCAGTTATTAAAATGTTGATAAAGTTGGAAACTTACTTCAGCTTTACTAAAAAGACAACAGGTCACAATCTGTCTTTGCATTATATTGTACAATCACTAAAACAGGTAAAACTCATAAAATGGGCCACTGGTCTTCGATATTTTATTCATGAGTTGTGAAAAATGAAAGAGCAAAAATTAAATTAAAAAATATTTTAGAGAACAATCTCTCTGTGAAGATAAAAAAAACAAACTCTTTAATGCAGACAAAATGTGTTGCAGAAACATTTTCTGTTTGCTTCAAGCCAGCACCTTATCTGTAACATAACATAACAAAATACGTCTACCTATACTGCAACAAAAATGGTACTAGAAAGTGTGTGAGATGTGCTATTCCAGGGACCTGCTGCTGGTGAGTTACATTGTTTTCATTTATCTCCTTTCCCCAACACAGCACTGAGTGGTCATTAGGTCTGGCTTTTACAATACAAATAAATAAGCCCATTCTTTCCTACTGTATGCTTATCTGACAGCATGAATAACCTTGTTCTTTCCTATGTATACTTATCCAGTGTATGAATGAAAAATACAAGAAAAATGCTTCTAAATGTACCTTGCTTAAACTTTCAGAATTGATTTCCACAGCAAGACTGACAAGTCTGTCAGAGCTTCTCTTGCACCTATTAATAGAAGCAAAGCAGTAAAATATATGAACTTACAAAAAAATATACATTGAACATCGACAGCAACTCTATAACCTTAAAGAACCATCAGACCTTTGGTGCATTTAATTAACATTAACAGAAGTGTATGGAAAAGAAGATTCATACGTTTAAATGTGTTGACCATACATCTTGCCAATAACCTTTTTTCTTTCTTTTTAAAAGAAATATATATACTTTGTGTCAAATGCTACTGCCATATGAATGTTATTAAGAAAAGAAGATTTTAAATACTGAAAGTAAAATATTAACATGTTTTGACATTGCTTTGCATGTGTACAAAATGTAATCAGTTATTATTCATGTCTGAATTAGCATGGTGAGTTGTAGATTTATATGTTTATGCCTGCACTAGCAGTTTAAGAAGGTATGTCAGTATTAGTAAATTTAATCACTAATCATTTTTACATTAATTAAGTTTAGTGCAATTTGCAAATGTAAACTGAGTTCCTAAGTACAGTTATACTGATAACTTTTGAAGCAATTAAAAAATTTTATTAGTATAATTCATTCTAAATTATGCTTTGTGTTATATATCAAATATGACTTGTTCTATATTCTAATCTCTGCAAAGGTTTTAAGGAAATTGAGATCTAGGCACCAAACTTGTTTGAGGAAAGTAAGGAGTTCGAGCCCACAACTCTGGTCATGATCAGTGAGAGTTCTTTCCAACTAATACACCATCTCCATAGTTTAGAACTTTAAAGTTACATTTCCAATTATAAAACAACTGGAGTTTTTCTAACCAGTATACTCTCCCTAGCTTGGAATTGTCAACTTACATATCTGATTATAAAACAACTGGAATTTTTCTAACCAGTACACTCTCCCTAGCTTGGAATTGTCAACTTACATATCTGATTATAAAACAACTGGAGTTTTTCTACCAGTACACTTTCCATAGCTTGGAATTGTCAAGATGAACCTTTAATTGTAAAACATGTAAGCGACTGCTTCTATATAAATAACCGAAAAATAAATTTCCATTAGTGTTATCTCAGGCACCGCTTATTGTGATCACTTATTAACAGAATCAGGTGTGTTTTAGAATCAAAATGCACAGAATGGATTAAAATCAGTAAAATATACTACAGTTTTTTTTCCATTTATTAAACTCACTTTTTGCTTATAAGAATAAAAATATGTAGTTATTGTAGAAAATTCAAGTGTGTCACATCAAAGCCAGGCAATTTTGGTGAAGAACCACAGTTAAGGGTAAAGAACCATAATGCAAAATTTCTATTAAGTGGTTGTATTTAATTCTTAGTTTTCATTTTTCATAAGTAGCCTTTTACAAATGTATAATAAAATTAGGGAATTTTTTATAACTTACATTCCCTGACTCATTTAGTCCAAATAGGAAGCTTTTAAACTTCTTAATTCTTGTTTTTTGTAGTCATCAAGGTCAAATGCCTACACTCATATAAAAGGTTCAACTGTATTTATGTGTGCTCTTCATTTTCTACTTGTGAAAACCACTCTCAAACTGATTTTGAAAGTAAAAGTTCAAAGAAACCAAAATTACTGTTTTAAAAAAATTAACTGTTTTACAAAGTAGACCTATCTCTAGATATTTGCACTAATACATGTATCTGCAGTGTGAAAAAAAAAAGACTATGTAGTGTTTACAATAGTATGTTAAATAATTGATACTTATTTTTTGGTGAAGTCATTTTCGTAACTCTGAATGGGTTTATGCAGAAGTGTACATATATGTGCACACATATTAAATAAGTGCACTACTTATAATTCAATATGTTATACTAAGGTGCATTTCTTATGATTTTTGTTTATAAAAATCACCATCCATAGAATCAAAACATCAAAAGGAATAAATCTGATCACAATAAATGGTGCCTACTTTTAATTTGATTTTTTTTATTATTAAACAATCAAGTATGTATATGTTTATTAGCAGATATAAAAATATTTTTTAACAAGATTTTACCACACTGTAGGTAAGCTTCCAGTTTCTTCATAGTAAGCATGGAGTGCTTGGAATGCAAGGTGAATATTTGATGGTGCCTGAATAAAAGGAAAGGCAATACATCAGAATAGCTACTTATATTATCTTAAGCAAATATACTTAGAAGTGTGTTTTAGGTATTTATAATGTAATTTAAAATCCAACAAAATAAATAAATGATGTGAATAATGATCAAATAAATAGGAAAATCTAAAAGAAAATTGTTTTTTATACACATTAAAATTAAATGCAATTCAGATCTTAACAAAACAAAGCAGTCTATGCTTTAATACCTTGTGAAGATTTTAAGTGTAGATTTATCAGACTATCCATTTACTCAAACTATAAATGCCTAAACTGTCTTAAAGCTTTTCAGCAATGACTGCATGCATATTATGTAAGGAAAAAGTGGTCTTTGTTGCTCATGCAATACTTACAGTGATCTTGCTCAGGTCAGACAAAAGTATACTTGGAGATATTAGTTCTTCTGCAAGGGAATTCTGAAAGCAGAAATAAAAAAAAAAAAATTTTCTTTTTCTCTCTGGTAACACTTCAGAAGTCCCTTGCCTGTAGCTATAAGAGATTTCAAACTGTCACTACCCAATGTTTAATATAATATTGCTAATAATGCACTGTTTCGGTAAATGCTTAAAAAATATCTTCACCTCTGCTACTCCCATGCAAAGAACACAGGTCAAGCAGTTCTTCTTGAGTTGAAAAATCATCAAAGATCATATGTATGAAAATAACAAGTTGGTCAACACTTTCATCTAAACACAGCGAAAAGTAGCTGCAATTTCTACTGCTTCTCCAACTTTATTCTTTATTTGCTTGCCCATACTGTGCACTTTTCTGGAGACTGTTTGGGTAGACAAGGGAGCAATTGCTAATTTTTCACACAAACATTTTACACCAAAAGCTTCTACCATGACAATCAATTAGACTTTATAAAATTTATTATTTGGGGATGTCAGGTCATATTTACCCACAATCTCTTAATTAAAATTCAACACTGTGAGCAAACTTTGTGAGAATCATCATTCAAGATCAAGGAAAGTTAAGGGAATATTTTATTACATATTTTTTTTATAATTTAAAATAATTTTTAAAATATTATTTTTAATATTCTTTAGCATGTTTAGCATATGTAACAATTTAAAATTTTAAAATCCATTTATAATTACAGCCGCTTTTCATTTTTTAGCAAGCTCACACATTCAATTATTGATGAACGGCAAAACAACCTGCCAGGATGACGCTTGGCATAACTATGTGACCTGACACACAAGAGATTAAAGTAGTCAAAAGGGAATTCTTAAACTTCTTATTTTTAAACTTTTATCTCAAGTAATATGTATAGAATTATATCTTGTAGCATTTGAAAAATATAATACAGGCTCTCACCTTGAGTGCAGACCTTCATGTGTGAAATAAGTCTAATATGGAGTTTTATGATTAAAAAATAAAATATAGTTAGCAGTCATATTGGAAAAGTCAAGCATTTAAATGACATTCTCCATGTACACATATTTTATTATCTCTCCCATATATCTTTGTATATCTTTACCATCCCAGCATTTCAATGTCCACAACTTACTGCAGGAACATTCTGGGTTCCAACACAATCAACAATAAGGACGACTTATAACGTAAACAAAGTTTTCCACTATGTGGTCAATAAGCTGTTATAACAAGAACAATGAAAGTAGTTCTGGAACCTTTTGATCTGTCCCAGAATGCTAGCTTGCTTGACATTTTCACTTTCAATCACAGTTCAAAGAAATAATACTAATACTTACAAAGGACACAATCTTGGGGACTTTAACTTGTTTCACTATGCCACCACTCTCATAGGCTGGAAAATCATGGCCACTTGTATCACAGATACTGAAGGCTGAAGGTGTAAGAACTGAAACACAATTACTGACTATATACTTTGCATATGAAATATTTCATAAATATAAGCAGATCTTGGGCTCATAAAAAGAATTTTATTTATGCTGCTGCACAATGAGACATATATATATAGACAGACATACAGTGGTGTTGCATATTCATTTGTGGGAGAGGGGTTGTTCTAACATCAGTGCAAATAGCAAAAATTGCATATATTCAAAATTACTGTGATGATTACTACAATGCTCATATGGTGAATGATGATTATGATATTTAAGAAGTTAGTAGCTATGAGTAGAAGGCTGTCATATATTATTACTTTAAAAACTTAACTAAAAGCACTTTGTGACAGTACGCAATTATGAATCAACAGTTTACATTTGAAAGATACAAGTATTAGAGAAGAGTGGGGTTCAGCATATGCCTTCTTTCATGGTCATATAATTTTGACCTGAATATTAAGGTAAAATTAGGAATAAACATCTCAACTTACATTCAAATATATACTGTAGTTATTTATAAAGTGTCTGTATGAAATTTATAGTAAACTTGCAGCAATTTACAGTGTTTGTTTTGCTTATAAACTCTCCAGAATGTTGAAAACCAAACAGAAATGCAATTACAAATACAGATTTTTATTTTATTTTTTAATGAAAAAGAAGGGATTCTTAGTTTTAAAAAGAGAAGCAATCTAAATAAACAAATGTGAATTAATTTAACACACAAAGCTAGCCTAAAATTGAAGAGAAAAAGCAACATTTTAGAAAAATCATTGTTTTGTCAGGAAGTTTTAAAGGGGATTTTAACTTTTATTCTTTTAAAGACAGAAAGACAAAATGGTAGTTTATTAACATTAATTCTCCACGATTGAAAGACATAATGATGATATTAGCAAAGTATTTTACAAATAAACAATACCTTTAACCTGATACTGATGAGAATTAAGTGGTGTCATGCCTTGTACTTCTTTAAAAATCACAATATCACCATCTTCAAACCCATGCAGCCTGTTGTCCACACAAGTAACCACCCCAGGATTTGCCTGCAATAATGGTATAAAAAATGCTTCTAACACAAACATTTAACAAATATAATGATACTTGAAAAACACCATCTTTGGCTTTAAAATTTTAAAATAATTTTAATTTTAATTTTTTTTAAATAAAAGGTTATTTTTGTTAAATATATCATGTTGCATCAAACCTAGTGAAAGCACCACCTAATAAAATGTCTGGTCAGATAAATTAACTTGACATGTGTGCAACAATGCTTTAACCCATTTTGTGACTTTTGTAATTTACACTCTAGAGCCATCGTGTTCAAGCTGGCAAAGCATTATCTCACTCAGTAGCGGGGGTGGTGGTTATGTTAATTTTTTATTTCACCTTCAAAGTCTACAAAAATTTTTTCACCAATTTCATGTTTGATTGGACTCATCTTCCACTCTTTGGATTTGGAAAGCCATTTAATATCAACTCAGTTAAAAAAAACCAAAAAAAACCAGTTAAAATTTATTAAATCCATTTACTGCATTATGTACCTAAACTTGTTCTCTAATATTATCATTTACTGTTTGTCGTTAAAACCTTAACTACTCTGCATATTACTATGACTAATGACTAATATAATTCAATCAGAAAAGTTAGATGACATAAAGAAATGCTCCTGCACAATTTACCACAGTGGGTAGGTTAAAGGCAGTTTAACTTCTTTCAATGCTGGATAATTTTATCTCTAAGAATAAAGAGTCTAGCTATCAACCTTGCTTATATTAGAAATGAAGATTTCATGTGGTTCTTCTCCTGTGGGGTCTGAAACTTCAAAGTCATCTCCAAAATCACAGAACACACTTCCAAACACACCAAACACATCAGCGCTGATAAACTGAAATGACAGTCAATTACATTTGTTTAATCTCATACTTTCTAGAACAGAACTAAAAGAAAACTCAATGAAACAATAACTCAGTTCAGATTACATGAGAAATGACATTTTTCTAAACTCAATGAAGGCAAATAATTCACTGATAATAATAATATAACTCTCAGTTCAGATTACATGAGAAATTACATTTTTCTAAACTCAATGAAGGCAAATAATTCACTGATAATAATAATATAGCTCTCAGTTCAGATTACATGAGAAATGACATTTTTCTAAACTCAATGAAGGCAAATAATTCACTGATAATAATAATAATAACTCTCAGTTCAGATTACATGAGAAATTACATTTTTCTAAACTCAATGAAGGCAAATAATTCACTGATAATAATAATATAACTCTCACTGTCTCAGGTCAGATTACATGAAAATAACTAATATGACTTTAAAGAAACGTTCTTCAGTCATAAATAACTTTGACTGTAAACCAAACTAGTCCATAGAATTTGGTTGGTTGTTTTTTTAAAAAAAGGTCTTGTAAATTATTAATGTATTTCAAGACATAATTAATAATTAATAATCTTAATTAATGTAGGCTATAGAAGTAAATTTTTAAACTCACAATGGAGTCTGAACCATTATTTCCCGTGATATTTAACAGATCACTATTTTAAATATAAATATATGACTAAAAGCATTTTGTCCATAGTTTCTTTCATGTAGTTTCTTTTATATATACCAAGTTTTTGCTAAGGCAGCAAATTTTACTACACTTTTATTTACCCAAATGTTGTATTTTATAAACTCAGCATTAACCCACCTTTAGCTTGAATGAAAGCATATAGCAATTTGTTAACTGGTTTCTGTATGTTCGAATGCCAAGTTAAATGTACAGATTTTACCACAGAAGCAAGACCGTTATGGTGAACAATTTTTACAGTTTAATCAGACTCCTTAAAGTTTATTTTAAAAGTTCTAATCTTTAAGAAAATTAAACTTAGGAGGAACAAATAAAAATAAAACTGTGGGAATTAAATATAACTAAAGTCAGTCAAGTACAACTACAAGTTGCATATTATATTGCATATAAACTATTCTGAAACTGTGTTTGAAATGTAAAAGTGAGAAATAAAAAAATTAAATATGTATCTATTAAAAGTTAATTCTTACCCTGATTGTGGGACAACATGTGCGACAGTAGTTATTGACTATTAACTGCACCCGCTGAGAACACTCTGTTAAAATGACACACTGCAACATACAACAATTCCAAGACAGTTCTTTAAGTAATACTGGTTTTAGAGATATTTTCATCATCTCACAAGTATTAGCATATGCCATAAAAATGGTCAAACCAGGAATCAGGTCACCCAGCAACTTGAATATCAGGCATCTATAAGTTAAAAGACATTCAGTTGCCCTACTTAAATCAAGTATTCACAATGTATGAACCATGTCAAATTGTTTCCTGGCTGGCTCTTTTTTACAATATCAAGGATACTGGATGTCAAAATATTTAATGATGATCTTGTTAACTCAACATGGTAGAAATCATGGGGGAATAATAAATCAACACATTTTTATACTATTAATAATACTAATAGACTGCTGAAGGCAATTTTTGTGAAAGTGATTTAAAAAAAAAAATTAACATCTACTTGTGAAAATAATCATCTACTTGTGAGAATAATTCATTCATTTTTTTTTCTTTCATTTTGATACAAATTATGATAGAAATTTCAAAACTGGTGATAACAAAACGAGGTAAATGACAAAATGCATTTTTAGTTGCTTGTTCATTTGCTTAAATAAATTAACTTATGCCAGCATCTAGGCAAAATATGAATTTCCAATATTTTTTCATAATCACACTAACAACTTACCTGTATGTACCTATACTTTAAGTGAAAACAAAACACCTTGATTTATTTACAAACATCCATGTTATAATTTATAGCTCTCTATATTTTCTAATTAAATATGATAATATCCTAATTATTTAAAACACTTAATCCAAGTTTGAAATTAATCATAACTGACTGAAAACAGACTTTACTGTCATCAATATCAGCTAGAAAGAATTTATTATAAAGAGCAATCATATTCTAAACTGCTGAGAAAATATCAAGTTCATTCAACTTTGTTCAAAAGCGTTTTAATCCAAGCAGTGTTATAACTTAATTTGTTGACCAATTTATTCAACTTTGTTTAAAATTCCAAGTAGTATTATAGAATTTAGAACCCAATCTGTCCAGAATTTGTCAAAATCCTTACACATCACATGATTATGACCATGACCAACTATGAGAAAAAAAGAGTTTAATTTTAAATGCAAACTGGACTACTAATTGTTCCTGAAATTTACCATGCAAAATATTACTTAGATAAGAAAAATTATGAATCTGTCAAGTTAAAATTTTACATTAGGTAAAACAGCTTACATTACAAACAATAGATTCAACCAAGTCATCTCAAAGAACTCTAAAAAATTCTCATGTCTGATGAGTTCTAACAACAGTCAGAAACTTGATACTCACTTGAAATTGCTGCAGATAAGAAATATCTGTTAAAGATGAAATAGGCTCTGTTAATGTTGAAATTTTCACATATGGATTTAGTTCAGCAAGCCGCAAAGAACAGGCTTCTGCCCTAAAAATATATATATATTTTAATCATAACACAAAAACCATAGCCTCATTCCACCAGTGACATTTAATACTGTGCTCAATGTATATTACTTGTGCATAAGCAAACTTATGACACTTCAAACTTAAGACCTACAAAGAGGTAGTAAGTAATAAATAAAACAACAAACATAACAGAAAACTAAAGAAAATGGCAAGTTAACAGAAGAACACAATGCAAATAATGCTGAATTACTATATATATAGGAAAATTCAAAAGTAGATCAATGTTATTTTCACTTTGCAACTGCTATTAATCCTGTTTATGAAACAGTTTTTCACAAAACAGCTTTTGCTTAGTAACTGGTCAGTTTATAAAAAGATGACACATTAAAGACAGCAGGCTTTCAATATGAAAAAAAAAACAAGGGAAAAAAGGTGAAGGATATACTGTTTGAATTGTAAAATTCGCTATTAAATCAAGTTTATAATAAAAATAAAAAATATTCAGAAATTATTTATTTTAAAGCTAAATAAAATTTCTTTTTAAATGAGAAAAATATATATATCCAGAATTTGTATATAAATATATTTAATTTAGTACAACTATACATAAGTAATATACAAGTTATATTCAGAAACTAAAAACATGAATAATAAAAGATTTTATAAAAGATACAAATAGTCACCCAAGTTTTTATCAAGCAAAATTTGAATTAAAGTAATTAATTTTATCTTCACAGAAACTCAAAGTCAAACTCTTCTCTCAAGCTATACAATAATGGTGTTAATAGGTATTATTTTATTTTATTGCATGTACTGACATGACTTAAGCTATGACAGTAAGTAATTTTTTTTTAATAATACAATTATGTTGAACTAGATATAAATGTTGGAAACTTGTGATTTTACTAAGCAGTAATGCACAACAATGGTGCTGTAAATAAACATATGAATGCTAACACTATTGATTTATGGGACAAGATTCTTATAAATTTTTATAGGTATGTTTTAATATGACATCTCAGCCAATATTCTTAGTACATTTACACCTAACTTGCCAAAATACCAGTTGATGTAATGCACAATGTCTCTTGACAGTGCTTCAGAGAAAAAAACAAATCTAAAGAAATTAGTATTGATGTTGTCATCATATTAAATCCAAAAGAATATACTGCTCTTGCAATGATCTATATATCATAGCATAACCAAGATTGCTGACAGTTGAAAATCAAGCAGCTATTCACCAACATCTGCTGTAGAAAACTGCTACAAAATCACTCTAAGAACCCCTGAACCCCTAAAACATCTCTTCTCTACTCTTATCAATGGCTGCCTACTCACTCCACTCCCAGCAATTGTAACATGTTCCTTACAGAATCCAGTACTAAGTCTCCCCCTAAGTTTTACTGACTTATTCCAACTACAGGCACTTGTTTGAACTCAATCATGTATACATTCCATCTCAACATTCATGCTCCCATTTCATATATGTATTCTTAGCAAGCCGATTATGACAAAAAAACATTTGTTAGACATTCTTTCTAATATCAGGATCCTACCACCAGGAACAAACTGCCTTATAAAACTCAAATGCTGATCTTAACATCTTTCACCTACAACACTAATCTTAACTTTCACAATTTTCTCTATTTTTTCCTGAATTCGTTCTGTTCCACCACTAAATGTTACATCTGTAAATTATGAATCTTGATGTTGTAGTATCTGTTTATTATTGGGATACCAAATATTTATGTATTAATGTGTTACTGCTTGTGTTTATTTTTTTTTTACTTTGTTAATTTTGTATGTGTGACTTTTTTTATATTTGAAAAGTGCATTTTTTTTAAAACTAAAATTAAATGTCCAAATCACAACTGAAATTATTATATGCAATTGTTCAATTTTAAGCACTACAAATTTAATCTATTATATCACTCAATTGTATACCCCAATAAAGAACATGGGGAAAAAACTTTAATGACTTCCTAGGGCCACAAAAGTATATAAATATATAGAGGTAATCTTTGATATCAAGTTCAGTGAATTAAAGAGCATCAGATAAATGAAATTTGAGCATAAATCAAATTAAGTGAATCATGATAAGTGACATATGAACAGTGTTGAAATATCAAGCAGGCCATCTGCATCATGGAGAAGAAACTTTTACCACTAAAGTAAGAAAAATTAGTCAGTCTAAATTAAGCAATCAGGTTGCAGATCTTGGATAAAAAATTCAAAAGCATGTATTGTGTAAATGAACATATTGCAAAGTATTAGTGTGGCACATGTGAGGATATTTTCTATTTTCTTAATAAATATCTTAACATCATACTCAGTTGATCTGCTTCAATAAAGTAAACTGACAAAAGCTGAAAGATGTGAGTTAATAGTTAACCTCAAAATTACTGTTTTAAATTCAGAACTAAATATATTTTTTTTTAATATCCAGACAAACGTGTTGAACTTAATTTAAATCAGTTTTTCATATACACATAAATTCAATACAACATAATTACAAACTTTTAATGTAAATATTTTTTTTTAAAAAAGGGTCTTTCAGATTGGTAGTAAAGTGACATCAAATAAAGGGAGTAGTGCTGTAGAAGTCTGGTGTACTTACATCTACTACAATTTGCAAGCCTGTCTATCCCCTCCTTAGCAGACCATAAGATCTTTACCAAAACCAGAAGAAAACCAGAAAATTCTACATGGAAGCTGACACTTTAATAGAAATACCAATAATATAAAATAAATGCAATATAACAACAAATAATGTTAATATTGTAAATACACTTACCAATATTGATTTATGTAAAGCACAACATGGTATTTTCTACTCTCCATTCCAATGTTTTATTTTAGACTAACTTGTGTCATGCACACCGAGTGTTAGGCAGTTTTAGTTAGAAATAATTGGCTTAGGTATTTGTTTAGACTTCACTTCAAGGAGGATCTTCACATTTCAGAACAGTGAGCCATTTAAGTACTGCATCATAAGCTTCACTTTTACAGGAAATAAGGAAAGTTTATAGTTCTTATACCTACAACTAGTACAAGAAGATATGATGCACAAAATGATCAATAAAAATACAAATAAAGTGACTTGTAGTTTACATTATAACAAAACTATACATTATTCAAACAAAGTTATTATGGTAGTTCTTTACTTCTTCAAGCTTTTGGCTTCTGCAATGCCCCTTTTCCACTTTCTCAACAGCTAGATCAGAAATGTTTTAGATTTTTTTGTAAGAAATTCAATTTAAATAAGTTTTTTTTCTTGCAGAAAGCTTGATGACAAACCTTTTATTGTATATATGGGAAAAAAAAGAAAGCTTGATGACAAACCTTTTATTGTACATATGGAAAAAAAAGAAAGCTGGAAAGCATAATCAACAGAGTTTAAATGGACTTTACCTGTTCTTGTTCGAATTTACATCATCTGGACGAATAAAAAATTGAACTCCTAAGTCAGATGCAGAACAAACCTGCCCATCTTGTAATGTTAATGACTGGAAAATAAAATATAATAATATTATTACTGCAATACTGGGATAGTAAACATGTTTTTGTATAGTGTGGTATAATGCAACAAGCTGGTTACTAACCTTTAAGGTAAATGTGTACAGGCATATACCAGGTTAGAAACTTCCTTGAGTTATACTTCAACAAACTATTATTCCACAAGGTCCATTTTATAAAAATAAAAAAATCCCGACTTATGACATGTACAAACTGAGGTGAACTAGATCCAATGCAAACAAACCACTGATGTCTGCCACTCATAAGGATAAAGATGTCAATCAAAACTTGGAGAATGAATGAATGAATGATGAATCTGACATGCTTCATGTGCCTCTAGCCCAGTAAGTTTCAATACCCTCATTGAAAGATTAGGAGTTCTTGCTCCCTGCATAGCCATCTACCCAATAAAACAGGATAACATGCAACAAAAGCATCCAAATTTTCTTCACTGACTTAAGGAGGCTGCTGTTTATGTGGGTTTAGTAAGAAGGGATGAAAGGTCAACACTTGCTGTTGTCGCCTAACTTGATGTGAATTAATCTAGACGAGTTTTCTCCCAACTTGCAATAAATGTTACCATTTTAAATAATAAGAAACATATAAAAAATATAATCATAATGTAGCAAATGTATTCATTTACATTTAAGGAGTAAATAGAATTTTGAAAAAATGTCCATGCAATGCAAACATATATGAATGTTTGTGATTCCTAATTTTTGGTATTAATATTTATACAAACTTTGTAAACTGCTGAATATGTGCATATATTTGACAATTCTGGATAATATAATATATATATATATTCTGGATAAAATATAATCACCTCTTACCTTGATTCCAGCCAAGACAATATTTTTTGCTGAAAAAAAGAAAAGAATGATTAACTCTTCATCCCACACACACCTGCATGCACACACACACAAGCATACATGCATACATGTGAGTAAAATCTCAAGCATAATTTGCACCGGTGTATAATGACTTTTCAATTTTATCTTAATAGAGAAATTTATAAACAATGTGTAGTTCACTTTGTCCACTGGTTATTGTTTTTGATAAACCATTGTCACTTGTTCTGAACTGTATTAGATTAGTCTGCAACTTTATATTACTGTGGATTAGATTGGAGCTGGCATTTTATAATGGAAAGATACATGCAAAAGTGTTTCTTTATATTATCTTAATTATCCACACAAGCAAACTGCAAAAGATAAGGGTCCTTTAAATAGTTTATTGGTAAATTGGTAAAAATTGCTTTCAGAGATACACTTAAATATAGCTGGGCACTACTCTTCAGAAGATGAATGCTCAAATAAATTTTTGATAAAATTAGTTGTTGTCCAAAATAAATAATATGCATATCAACTTTCACAAACAAAAATGTTTTTAAAAAATGGTAAATTATATTTAAGATTTTACAATACACAGTAAAATTGTAATCTTAAAACACTGTATTACTTATGACAGCAGGAATGAAACTATTAAAACCTTGACATTGTTTGTAATACTACACGTAGGTAAAGCATACTAGCATATTCAGAATAACACTTCTTCAAGCAAATCTGGATGGAAGAAATATGATTACTGGTACCACTTAAGCATACTTGCCAGCTATCTATTTCTACTTCTAGCAAGGAATAAAAAGAAATGCATGTTAAAACAATATAAACAAATAAAGAAATTATGGAGTCTTAACCAATTTGTCAAATCTGATTCAACTAAAACAAAACAAATGTGCTTACTTAATAGTATTAGATGATATAAGGTTGCTTTCAAAATTCTAAGAGAAAACCTCAAATAGTTTTTTAAATAGTTGTCATCAAATTTACAAGATGAATAAATGCTCATTTTTTATACATTTTGTAAAAATTAAAAATCTTCAGTTATGAAATGGCAAAGTTAAAATTATAACAGCAGTATATATTCTAAATGATAAAAATGCAGAAGTTCCTTCCAGAGAATGTATTATATTTTACAAACTGTGTGCAAACATAGCTCTTCATTACATAAACGTCCTTGTAATATAATATATATTATAAAAATGCATATTCAAGATATAATATTCAAATAAGTGGCTTAAAATGTACTTTTTCTGTATTTAAAACAATAAAGTACCAAGGAATTTTGGTACAGTTTTTCCCAAATACATTTATCTAAAAGCCAGTGATATATGAGGTCTCAAACATCACCAAACAAGCAAATTTAACATATTCAGAAGAAAGATGACAAATTGTAAAATGTGAAACTTTACATTTTACAGTCATGGTTCAAATATTAAAAGAAAGAGAAATTTGTATTCTATCTATCTAATACAATCATTATTTGCTGACTTAAAGAAATATATACATATGGTTGTTATATAATAATTTTTAAAATTTACTTCAATATTATAAATGTGGGAAACCTTGTATCATTGCAATTTGCCTTATTTTTTTAAGTTAGCTTTATATATTATTACACATATTTTTACAATAGTTTTAAGATTATAATTCTAGCTTGTTGAGGGTCTTGCAATGTGTGTGTTAATGAATATACATGTTTTAATTATTATAATTAAGTTGATTAAATAAAGAAACTGCATATATGAATGTACAGAAAGCTATGAAGGTTTTACAACAATTACATCAATATTCAGAACTGTATCTCCACTAATAATGATGCTGCAGTTCAAATCCAGGTATAGTCCACATTCTGCCACTGACAATAAACAACTTAGTATCCCTAGTAAAATAAACTTAAATTATCATAATCAATACCCCCCACACCCATGTTTTAGTAACAAATTACTTACTGACGATTACAGTTGCTATGTTAGTAAACACTGAACATTTTTTTTTTATTTTAAATTTAATAAAAACTTGTAAATACATCGCAACATGTTGCTCCTGTCTGTAAAAGCCTTCAGATATAACTTTTAAATGTGGAAGGTCTTCTAAAAGGAAATGCTAAGTACTAAGAAAAAACAAAAAGAGAATGGTTAGAAGGTAATTTCAATAGTTAATCAATCATTCACTTAATTGAATCATTGTCAAATATAATTTTGATCATGCAATCATATATCTACTAAAATTAAATTTCAGTGACTAAATAAATTCATATACAAATGAAAAGGTTATATTTGTTGAAAGCAATACTAACTGATATAAGACTGATATAAAGCATTATATTAAACACTTTCGAAGTATGATGAAGCTCTACATTTTCTAACACACCTGACGAGGCCATTGCTAGAATTTCGGTTCCCTAATGGAAACTCTTTGTGCTAACTGCAGCTAAAGTTACATAATATTTTAACTTTAAATTTTGTATAGGAATGAATGCACTTCTGATAACAATCTTCAGAGAATACTTACTCAAATGTAGTAAAAGCAATAATTTCAAAATGAGCTAAGTTTTTAATTCATTACCAAAGCTGTGAAGCCCCATTTTTAGCAAAAACATGCCCAACACTTAGCAAGTGTAATTATTTTTCTTTCAAACATGGTTAAAATTACATCAAATAAATAAAATACAACAGCTTATTAGATAAAGATATGATCAAACTTCACTACAGAAAATCGCTAAAATCATAAATGCTACTTATTCCTGCAAAACAGTGACATTGGGACTAACTATATTATGGCTTATTTTTTTCTTGAGTATTTAAAAATATTTTTCTTCCTGTATATCTCTAATGCCTACACAATATACATATCAAAACAATATAGTGAAACCTACATCATAGTTATGATGACTAAAAACACTGTTCAAAATTATTCAAATTTTTATTCAAATTTCAAACCTAAAATCTAAATAAAGTGTTTATCTAGATATAAAATCAAAGATTACAAAGATTTTAATTTCATTTTTACAATCGGAATGAGGTCAGAAAACCCCAAAGGCACCCATTAAAAATAACTTAGAAACAATTTCAATAAGAATTAATAATAGTCTTTACTTAACCGATTAATGAACAATTAAATACAAACCAATTTCTACCCCCAATCCTCCAAGGCCATATAATAAAACAGATGACTGCGCCATTCTCTTCATGGCACTATCTCCAAGAACATAGCGCTGTCGGCTGAAAATAATGCCATCCAAATAAACTTAAGTATAAACAATTCTATAAATTGTATACATTTGAAATAAAAATAATTAATGCAGATCTATATAAAACAATGAATAAGTATTATGTCCATTTATTATGTGTTCATCAGACTTCAAAATCAATTTTGTATACAATTTAAATATGCTATGATAAACAGCACTGAAACAGGGTTTTAATTCAAATCCTAACAAGTAACATTACTGCAATTATGACTACGAATGAAATGACACTGTACTATTTCTTGAGAACCAGTAACAAAAACTGCACATACACACAAACAATATTCCAATTACTTGTACTTGTAGATAATTACAATAAATGAAAACAGGTAGAGCAAATGAACAGAAAATTATACTACTCTTCTAGTATAGAGCCTCCAAATTAGGTACCATGGCACTTACTTTTTTCAAACTGGTGACCATAATTTAAGGAGAATCAAATTAAGACAGTCAAAAACATGCTTGACCTTCATTTCAGGGGAAATATCTCTTACTTTAGCACAGGAGAAAATATCTGAAATTTCTGGTATTCATGTATTATAATACTTCTAAATCAAGTATTTTCAAACTTATATTTTATACAATGCTCAAATATAACATTCCACAGAGAATTTTAAATCACTAGCAATTAGCTAGTAATTTAAAAAATTTTAGTCAACAGTTAGACTATTTACAAGCTATTTTCAGGAAATTCAGGAAAATGATAGTTATATAGGGCCATAAAATTAATATTAACAAAATATATAAGTACTGTGTGTATATATTGTTCTATAATACATATATATTTGTTGTATCTTACAAACTTTTCCAAGGTTCATCTCCTTAACTGGAGCGATCCTTATTTTTTACTGAGCAGGAAATATGTAATTTGTAATATGTAATAGTAATTTTAAAATGTGAAAAACAAACATCTGAAACATCCTTGCTTAACTAGATTTTTGTTGACATAGTATGACTTGACAAACACAACTTACAGTTACAGCAATCTTGACTAATAGCAGTCTGCTGAAATGAATGGGCCTATAAGGCATTTAAAGAAAAATTCTGACTCACTGACATCTGTAGCTTTTAAATTTAGGTGAATTAGTTTCAACATGAATGAATTGAAGATGCCTGTCATATAAAATAGCCCACAAACAAAATTTAAACAGCCTGTAGAGTTTACTGCACAATTAGAACTTTAGAATCAAGATTACTTTTAATATTCAATAATAATTCTACATAAAAATTATTACATTTATCTGACAACTAATAAATTAAAAGCAGATTTAGCAGCATTTAGCAGTCTACAAATTCCTGCTGAGCATTTTTTGTATTATTATTATTAAAATTATCTTTATCTTACTAGCTTGTAAAGAATTTTTGACAATAGAGAGACAGCATTTGTGATGTGGAAATAAAGAATAGATCAAGACTTTACATCTGACTGCTTGCTAAAATGTCTTTTAAATAAGCATCTCTTTATATTTTAGTACTTTTCTAGTTAATAGAGTTTACAAATTATTATAACAAGAATGACAGGCATATCAAATAAACTACCATTTATCTTTTATGAAAGGAATGTCCTTTCCTACCAATATACCTTCATTTTCAACACGAAAGAAAATTCAAAATCATTCTAAGGATTTACATTACATTTCTGAAATAAGAACAATCAAAAAATATCACTTTTACTGATGATACTTGATACTATGATAGTAAAAAAAAACATTTAAGTAATAAAATATCCTACTATACAAAGTGCTCAGCCAGCTAAAGCTGACATGCACACTGACTTAGTTAGAAGCTAACATACAAAGACATCATTGTTCAACCAAGCTTTCACCATTTCTAACTGCAACTCAATGAGCTTCATCTGAATACATCATTGTTCAACTGGTTTATCTACTACCTCAAACATTCTTGTGTTTTATGCTTCCAAATATATTTAGCGCAAAGTCCATTCAAGGTTGGAATACATCTCCCTGAACTTGTTTATAGCCATGGTCAATTATATGTCACCTTATCAAGGGTTTGAAAATCTTACAATGTCAAAATTAAAATTATTATCTAAACAGGGATAACTGGTAAGTGAAAACAATTTAACATTTACTAAAAGGTGGTTTACAAGATATTTTCCATGTACATACATGAGAAAGCTAATATGACTGAGATTTAATGAGATCCAACAAATCAAAAATTAAAATAAAAACTCATGTGGCAACTGATCTCATCAAATGACAGGTTTCTTTCTAATATACAGTGAAAAAGGTTCAGTGAATTTAACTTGAAAAACAAGAGACGTGTAACAGTGAATTGGTGCATTGATAATGCTCATTAACGTTACTTTATAAATAAAAAATCTTCAATAAATCGTTAACAATAAGATAAAATATCAAATTTCCAAACATTTATTGAAAATATTTTGTCTTTTATTTACTATTTTTAATGTTGTGCTACTAAATTAGCAACTAAATGGGAGATAGTTTTGATTTGAGAAAGATTATGGTTTAATAATACTAATATATTTCCATATCTTGACTTGAAATCAGACACTAATTTTACTGAGGTAAAACAAATTAATCAAATCAAACCTGTACAAAGAATCATCAATTTCCATTTCTGATGACATAGTTATTTTCAACCTGGAAGCAAATTTCTGAAACAAATGAAAAAAATCTTATTTAGTTATATTACTTCAACTGGAAATGAAATTTAGTATAACTTTATTTGTAATAGTTACTCAACAGTATTGCTACTTTTAGACAAACAGTTTAATAATATTAATGTACATTGTGCATATATAATGTATGGCTTAACCAAATTATCACTTATGGGTTAGGCATACTGTAAAAAATTTAAATGTAACATAATGTAGGCTGATTTAGGAAATTGCCATTGTGTTATTAAGTATTATTATAAATTTTCTTTTGTAACAGGTTTCTTGTTAGTGTTATAATCTGCTGTTGGGCAAATGGAATAAAATTAGGCTTTCAAAATCAGTTTAAAGACATTTTATTAAAGTACAATATAACATTAATAACCACAGTGTCAAGATCTCTTAATTCTTAAAACATTACTAAGACAATAATAATCAAAATTAAAAGTGTACAGTCGAACATAAACAATACAATATTTACCTAAAAAAATCTTACAATCTATATCAAACATTTAAATTTGGAAATAATTATAGCTCTATCAAATAAAAGTTAACAAAGGCTGCTGTTTATAAATATAACAGTGAATTATAAATATAGCCTATGCTTGTGTATGAACTTTTAATGCAAGTAAACAGAGTAAGGCAGCTTAAATAAACAATGAATAATTTTAAAAGTTTAATATAATTTTATTTTAAGACTTTAAAGGGGTACACATCATTAAAATATAAATCAAGCACATTCAAGATTTGCACATAAAAGTAATCCAGAATATTTTGTTAGAAATATATCTTTAACTTAATCAAAGTAGCTAATTCTGAGAGTGTATGGAAACTGATTCATATCACTTATCAGTTTATGGACATTCAAATTATGAACTAATCAAGATTTAATTTATAGGTGAATGTGATAAAGTTAACTACAAAAGACTTTATAACTAAAATTATAATTATAATCCAGAATTATAACATGAGCATGCTAGTTGCTACAAACTAAAAATAAAATTATAAAATTATTCTTTATTTTAAGCAAGTATTTATATTCAATAAAGTTTTAAACATATTTACTGAAAAACGTGTGAGTAAACTGGATTTATAATGTAAATTACACTCTACAGAGTATATCTATGTACTGTACGTGCATGCGCATGTGTGCGTGTGTGTGTGTGTCTGTGCACATGTGTGTATATATATATCTAAAATAAAATTTGACAAAGGTCTCAAATGACTAATAACTTGTTGTCTTACTCTTAGTCTAAGGTATGATCAGTGATAGCATTTTGTTAGAATTTATCATACAGTTTAAATTGTTTGCACAGTTTGCACTGTCATCAGCTGATGAACAATTATTCTTGGTCGTCAAACAAAATCACTTATATGAGTAATTATATGACCAAGAACAAAAGTTAAATCGATTAATGTTAATAATATCAAATAATACATATGCCTATTATATCGTCAGAGTGGAAACTTAGAACGAAAAGGTAATGAATACACATTTGTACTAGAAAACTGTAGTAATTCATTTATTGTTAATATGATGAATTAATTAAATTAAAAAGACATGTGCACACGCGCGCGCACACACACACAAACGCATACACAATCAATAGGTGATAATGTCTGACCAGATAGAATAGAACGTGCATGCAAGTGAAACTGACGCTATGTGATGAAATTTCTTATACGGGATACAAAATTTCTTTCAAATAGTTAATCCCTCTGCTATTCATCACTGCAGGGTGAAGAATATATTACAAATGAGTCAGAAGAAGGAATCACTGGTGAGTCAGTGAACTTTCTTAAGTGAAACTCTCTTAACCAAAAAAAAAACAAAACAAAGGTGTTAAAAATACAAAAACAAAACAAATACAGCTGCTTTACCTAAGCACTGGTTTCTGTATTTTCCCGGTAACCTGCGGAAGTACATGCCACAACTGTCTACTTGTGTTTGGATTGGACATTCTTAATGACCTCCAAAGAGTCGACCAATCACATTCAATTTTACATTATTTCTTTAGGCGCAGAAGGCCGAGCTGAAAGAGCGAGGAACTCACTGTCAGAAGCCGTCAGCGAGAGAATGGCGACCGAAGACGGAACTACTGTTTCCGACGATTTGGCCGGGGGTACTCAACCTAAGGCTTCAATTTTGCTCATTGTGGGGGAGCCTTTTTCTGAAGACCATAAGACTTTGATTCTTACTGAAATCACAAAAGGTAAGTTGTATTTAAAATTTTTGAAAATTTCTTTTTCTTTCCTTTTTTTTTTTTTATTTGTAGAGGGGATAATGTTTTAAAGTGATCTTGACACAGAATCAGTTATGAAAGCGGTTTCGACCGGCAGGGGTATCTCGGGTGACTAATATGTCTCCGCCAAATGTGCCAAAATCTCGACGTTGATAGCTATAACTTGACATCAGTTTGAAACATGCAGGATGCACTAAGAAAATAGTCTTAACGTTGTCCACTTTTTCTTTCATGATTATTGCGCGTATATGTATTATGATCGGTGTTGCGACCCCTCGACTCAGTTTCTGCTTAAAACTCTTTTCGGCTTCTGTTTTGACATAAACGACCAGCATTTTATAATTTGTTTGAAGAAAAATATTATTATTTACGTTCTCCGCCTTTGTTGTCTATCTCACACCATATCCTCTTCACGATAAGAAGACTGCGATTAACATAATTTATTGCAGACAGACTGTCTGCTCAAATAATTTTTGCACCAACCCAGCCCCCTTTTACAGAAACACGCATGGAATTATTGCCTATCACTGTTTTCTCTTGATGTTTAGTAAAATACTTCTTTGTTGCAGTATGTGAAAAATAGAAAAATCAGCGAAAATGCAAACAGACTTATTGCGGATAATTATTTTTTATTAAATGTTACTGTGACAAAACAAAGATAAATATCAGTCTGAGTGTAATTAATAAGTTCGATGTTCTCCATACACATTTTTAAAACAAAATATTTAATAATGTTTTATTCCCGCTTTTAAAACAATTTTTAAGAATGTTACAATTTACAGTAGATTAGGACCTAGTACTAGATATTAAAATTTCAATATTGAATGTTTTTCCTGTTGAATAGACTCTAATATTGATTATAAAATTATAATTTAATAAACAATTTGCATTCACATTCAAATTCCAAAGTTTTTAATGGTATAGTACCTATTTGTTTGATGAAAATGAAATTCATAATTCTTAGAAAATGTATTATCATTTTTAAATGTCATTCTCAGATTGTGATAGAGTTTCCTTTTGTTTAGTACATACTATATGTTACCTTTCATCTCTTAGTAGTTAGTTTTACACACTAAAAAAATAAGATCAGTTGGGTTTTTTTTTTGTATTTGTTATAACTATATTACCTAGCTACCCTTTATAACTTGAAAGAGTACACAAAAATATAATGAATACACTATTTCTGCTATATCCTTAATGTAATATTACTAATATAACTTTGTTTAACAAGGTTGGGGAGGTGCAGACTTTTGCACAAGCAGATGTGTACTACAATGTAACACAAAGTTTTAAATAGTTACAATGCTTTTATTAAATCCTGATCTGTTTAGGAAAGTTAAATAAATTAAACAAGTTCTGTTCCTTTCAAAACTGTGTATAGTTAACTTGAAGTAGAACAAAAGGGCATATGTTCTGATCCATGGTAATAAACTGCTATGTTGCCTGAAGCAGTCTGAACATACCAAATCATGCTCTACACTAGAGCTACATACATGTGATTCAAGAGAAAGGAATTTGTGCCGGGTTATTCCAAATTGAGGGTGCTGTTTTTCAGCTGTTGCGGAGATTTAATCGATTGAGATTTTTGGTTAAGTAAATCTGAATTCAACATTGCTGCTTGGTTTTCATATAATAACCATATGTCACACCAACTTTATTGAGATATTCAGAGGGTAAAAAAAATCAGATAATTACTTACTTTTAAAAACAAGAATATTTGTTGATTCTTTTTCAATATGTGCTATTTTCTTTATCCCTTTCATCTTAACCTTTTTTTTTTCTTTTTTGGACATCAGGTGGAAGATTTATTAATTGAACTAGTATAAGAAAGAGGAAGTAGGCTAGTATTGTTTCCATTTTACAGAACAATTACAATAATTTGAATACATGGTTTAAGCTTGTCATATATTGCTAATATAGTTAATTATTATATTTAATTCTACACCAGATTAGTAGTTGTTCAAGTGGTTTGTGATTAGTTAAATTTTTTCTCCCCTTTGCTTTTATTCCTTGCATTACTATTAGTAAGTATTACCATTATATTATGCTATACAGTTTATATATTGTTTATATATATATTAGATAGTAAACACTAGTTTAAGTAGTTACTATATCTGCAATGTATATATTATTGCTTATATTAGAGAATGAGCATGATTATTCATTTATTGATATGAAAGCTACATTGATTTAAATGATGACATAGCCTACTGTGTCTTTCATTAAATTAATAAAATATGCAGTATTATAAAAATAAAATAACTATTACTAGTGACAGAATGATTGTAATACTAATGACTAATAATTAGAGTATGTGAATTTAGAGCAACTATTCATGAGAACTGTATTTAATCAATTATTTATTATTGTGCTTCTAATGCATGTCCTTGTAACTACTGTTAAGAAATGAATTTTCTGCTATCTAGAACTAGAAGTTGGTATTGATTATTCAGACATTGCCCAAGGAGTGTCCTTATGACCACAACTGAGACACTCCTTTAGTTTCTTGTTTTGCAGTGAGGTCATCTTTGTTCTAGCAGTTTATTTACTTGTGTAAATAAATTTCACAGTCAGTTTGTAGTTTACATGTGAACTGATAACAATGATTGACATGATTACTTTGATGAAACTATTTTTTCCCCTCAATTTTTTTTTTAAGAGAGAGAGAATTTGCTTTTTATTAAAAACTCTTAGAAATTATATAGAATACACTTTACAAACATGAGTCCTGTTCTCATGTTTCAAGTACCAAGGAGTTAACTATAAAATTTCAAATACATTTATTGAAAGATACCAGTAATTACAAGTATTAGTCATTGGTATGTTATCTTCAATGAAAAGGTGACAATTTAGCCATTAAAACTATCACAAAGAGAAAAATCAGTGATTTACATCATTTAGGTATTTGCAATGTAAATATTCATTGGGATGTCTCTACGATAAGTAAGTATTAAAATATTAACTATAAAACTTAAATGCAATATTAAGTATAATTATATTTATAATATACAGTAATTAATACAGATACACTAACAACAAAAACTAAGTTAATATATTTTATTTTTATTAATAATTATATTGATACAATTTATTTGAAAACTAGCAAAAGTTGTTGTGACTTAAATAAAAAGGTATATATACTATTATAAGTATTATTGCTCTATTATTTAAAAAAAATTATTATGTACATATACAACAAATCTTTGTTTAAATTTGTGTAATAAAGACAGTAAACATATCTGGGTTTTCATTTTTGAGTTTAAGGAGTCTGCTGACTGCAAGTAATACACCAGTTTTTCATCTTTTAGTTTTAACTTTAATGGCAGTTTCCAAAATTGCCCTTTTTTCCTTTCTCACACCTCAGGATTTTTTTTCTTTCTCAAGCCCACATACAAACACAGATCTAGAGAGCGCTCTTGTTTATCCAGACAGTAGAGAAGCTTGTTTAGTCATGGATGTCATGGCTGTTTTATTTGTGTTTATTTCTTTTCATAGAATTTTTTTTTTTTTTAGTATTGTACACAAACATATTTTCTCACGTCAGCATGCATTTTGGTCACATAGAACAAAATGTAAATTTTAATGCTTATTTTTCATTGTTATTCACTCTCTCGGGTTTAAAAAGAGTTGTAAATTTTGAAAGCATTTACTTATTTGTAGTTAGATGATTCAGTTATTCACTTATTGATGGCTGAAGTTGTGTACCCACTCAACCTTAATTGTTAATAAAATTTGGAGGGTGTTTGTGTATTAAATTTGGGATTTTTTGGTGATTGTTTTATATGACTTTTTTATGAGGTATATGAAATGAACCAATAATAGTCTTATTACTTATAAACATTAGAGGGGGGGGGGGGCAATTATATTTGATATGTTAATTTAAATTGAAGATCATTTTCAAAATGCAGACAAGTGTATGTGTAGAGTAACTTTTTCCCCCTTTAAAACTGTTTACTAGTCAGATAAATTTTATATATCTTACCAAGATCAGAAGAGATTTACAGTACCCTGAAATTGAGATTACTAAATATGATCTGCCTGCTGTAATGAGATTATGAGATAACAGAATGTGGTGCCTTTAGTTTATGTCACAGTTTCTGTTCATAACTAAATTGTCATGTGGCTATAGTTTCTTCTTTAGAAATTCATTCTTGAAGTATTCACAAATGATATGCACCATCTGAATTGTGGAAGCTACAGTAATAGCAGTTGCTATTGTACTGTAAAAAATAAAGAATGTTAAGGATTTTTTCTTTTCATGGAACTGGAACTTCGGAAGACCTACTTGATTTCACTCATCAATTATTCACTCAATTCAGCAACAGCTGTTGTACCAACCAGTACATTCACATCTTTAGTTCAGTATTGCTTTACAATTCCAGTTTAAATTAGAGAGATATTTAGACAGTAATTGTGATAATTGATATGCATGGTTACATTTTAATTGGCTAATTAATATTATTGTAATTAGACAAATCGTTCTTGCACATATTTTTATTTTTTTAAAAACATGGCACGTCGGTGGTAGGATTTTGTATATATGGATTGGTTGCTCTGTGGTAAGGTACAACTCCATGCTATCAGTATTTCATAACCAGTCTTGCTCATTGTGGTTGAAATTTTATATTAGCTGTATGGTATTGTGTTGTACTTTTTTACCCTCACTTTATTGATTTGTATTTTAAGTTGGGTGAACTAAATAAATGGCATTAATTTACAGCATGACATAGTACTTGTGTTAAGTTGTAAACATTTTTTTTTGGGGGGGGGGGCAAGTCTGTATTTTTGTTGTATACTTCTCTTCTATTGCCAATACCTGTTAATAATATTAGGAAAAGATGTAGCAACAATACATTGCATATTTTTATGAAGGGGCAGAAGATTAGAAAAAAATAATTCTTAGTGCTTATGTATTTGAAGATAGAAAGCAAGTCATTTGCTTAGTGGAGTATAGATATACAAATTGATTCCCCCCCCCCCTTCTTCAAATCTATAATAAAAATATGTGTACCTCTTTTGCATTGTAGTTATATATTCCTTTAAGTATTAATATTACATTGGTTAATCTTTACGGTTAGTTATAGGGACATTTTAAGTGTATGAGTGTTTGTTGCTGGCATATTGTATATGCAGACATTTTGAAATGGAGCTATTATGCGTTAACTGTTGTGGTGTTTGTTGCTGGCATATTGTATATGCAGACATTTTGAAATGGAGCTATTATGCGTTAACTGTTGTGGTGCCAAAGTTGTGATTTGGCAAAGACAGGCAGCTATATATACATATATATTCTTGGCGTCCCTGTAGAAACTTGTTAGGGCTGCATGCATTCCATTCCAGACCTGCAGGTCATCCATCTGACAAGAATGTCCATGTTTGGTTGATATTTTTAACCACCTAGATTTTCTTTACTGTAGTTGAACTTTGCAGGATTCATTTATTTTATAATATATATACATCTTTAACTATAATATTACATATTGTTTTATTATATGTGGTGGTTGTCTCCACTGGTAACAAGTTATGGTTGTTAGAGGTTGGGGGAGTATCTTGTCTTGACTGATGAATATTTAAAGCGGAATTTTAATTACATAATTTGTCTGCACATTATAATGCCAGATTACAACTCCACTGACTGGCATAACTTGAATTCAGAGAAGATTGCGGCTATTTTTCATTAATATTATCTCTCAGCTGTATCTAAATATCTTTATTATTTCATTTTGTTACATAAAGATCATTTTAAAATTGATTTATTAATAATTGTTCACTTTTCAGTGCAAAAGATAAGGACTATGTATTTTTTTACTTTTTTATTAAGAATGTTCTGTTTAATCTTGTGTTTTTCTCTTTCCTACAGTTCTTTGGTAATTAAAGTACTGTGTTCATTTTAGTATTTGGAGTAGCATTATATTTATAAAGAATAAATTTTCAAGATTTAACCCACCTGGCCAAGTTGCATTAATTAGCATGTTGAACAGTAGGAATACATGTTTTTCAGCCCTTTGTGGTTTACTCTTACAAGTCTTAGCTGAAAGATCATTCTGTTAATCTTGCACCTTTTTCACTTTATTTATATATATAAGCAATATGTTTAAACAAAGAACAATAAGAAAATGAGTTTGTTTTGGCTTCTTTTTGAAAGTTGTTCAGTTGATCGATTAACTTGAAATGTATGTACCTTTATAACTAAGAGAAACATTTCATTCATTGAAAAAGTCTGGAAATTGCCCTAAACTGTTAGTGTTATAGGCATTCATTATATCTCTTTCCATGGTTAACTTTGTGAGAAAGAGGGATGTGTGTAGTGTAATTTTTAATCTTTTAAAACCAATTATTGTAAGAATTGCATTCTTAAACTGACTAAACAGCTTTTATATAACACCTTAAAATTAATACACTGTATAGTTGGACTACTACTACTAGTACTAAACCTAATTAAAAAGAAACATGCATTCTTTGTCTGGTTAAATAGCTTTTATGTAACATAAATTGATACACTCTATATTTGGATTACTAATAATATACCTACCTCATTTTATACTTGAACATTATTTTAACCTTGCTATTTTTGCTAATGGAACATAATTATTATATATATATATATAGGACATATATACATTAAACAGTATATGTAAATACAAACTGAAAGACTTGGAAATTTATTTAGTCTTAAAAGATGCTAAGCACTATGCATTAGCTTGTATGTCCATGGTTACTGTTAGGGTAACATGCCATGTATAAACTACTGCATCAAAGTCTTTTGTTACATAACTTCAGATTTTTAAACTTTCTTTTTTGTTGTAGTTTGATTGTGCTTATACATCCTTTAAAGGTGCCCGGGCACTTTAGCACATCATCACTCTTGTACCTGCTGGTCCCATTGCCGACACCACCTTCTAACAGCTTAAAACAGTTCTGGACACTAAAATATGGGAAGCAGCAGCTGAGCACGTAGTCTCTATATTCTACTAGGCAAATGGCCAGTGTGCCTGGTGGAGGGAGGCTAATGGGGGAATGGTGGACTGAACTAAAAAAATAGTTACTTAGAAGTATAGGAGGATTGTGGGTGGGTGCTTTCAGTGTAGAGTACATTATTTTGCAATTTGGTGTTTTACATCTGCTTTCCTACCATTTTAATCTTTTTCACTGTATTTACTAAACGTTTTCATTTTTGGTTCATGCACTGTTCAAACAAGTTAGAAAATACATTGAGTCACCAAATTCAAATATGGTAATAGGTTGGGGTTTTTTTGTTAATGTGATAAAACACTATATTTTTAATATAAAATAATTTTTTGAACGAGTTTGTAAAGAGATGTCCAAATCCATTCAAGTGTTCTGGCAATAAAAGGCTGACTGCCTTTTCTAAATTAAGAACAGATGTAAACTGTTACATGTGATGTATATTTGACATTGACAAGTTATCTCTGTGTAAATATATCGGCATTTGGAACAAATCTATGTATTAGACAGCATAAATCAGCACTTAGTATGTAGAGATTCATTTGACTAATCACAAGCGCACACTGGAACCTGAGACAACCCACAGAAGGACACACGTAGATACATGTGACATGTGACTTCTCGTTGTACAGACACAATGATGAAGGAAGACATGATAGTGATGGTGTTTGAATGGTTGTTCTAGGTGCTGTCTGTTCCATGTTTACTTTATCAACAAAGACAACCTCCAGGAATGTTCACATAACAGAAATCAGGCCAGGGCAGCTATGATGAGGGGGATGTTTGCTGGGGCCTTGAAATAATTATAAATGGATGGATGGATTTGACTTTTTTTTTTTTTAAATCGGCTGACAGTTTACTTTTAAAATTGTATGGTTAATATTGGTTGTTTTATAGTCAGACATTGTAAAAAGAGTTTGGCTGTTTGTACTGTTACATCAATAGATTGTGCTGTAATACAATTAATAAGCTAATTTTAAGTTGTCAGTGTTTGCTTATTAAAACAGAGAAAGTGGATTTGTACAACTACGTTTGAAACATTACTGTAGAGTGTAGACCAATGTGTGACCTAGTTGCAGTCACCCGAAGCATTGTAAACGTAGGCGAACGAGGGAAGAGAGAGTAGACAGCTAGACAAGTACTAGTACTATAGTCGTAATTCCATGAGATTCCCAAGTGCCCCCGCATACCTCGTCAGTCCTCCATGATCTTGGGAAATGCACATGGGGGATCGAAACTATAGTTTATCTTACCGTTCTTAGCTTACCGGGCGCGCGCGCGCACATGCACACAACACACACAAAGGGAGGCGCATTCCTTGTTTTCTATTATTGTAGGTTCGTGTCTGGTTGTTGTTGTTGTTGTTGTTTTTAAGAGCATGCAATGATTTAATGTTCACAGTTTACAATGTGATTTGAAACATAATTTGTTTAGTTTCTTTCTTTTATAATTTGTTCATAGGATGCATTCCTGTTTGCTGCTTGATGCATCATGTTTACATAATAATCGATTGGGCACTTCTACCTCAAGTCTCGCAGAATGTTCGTGTGTGTATGTTTGGATGTAGAACTAGAAGCATCACTGTTTTCAATTAAGAATGCCATAAAAATGCTAGAAACGGCGACGTCCCGCATGATGTGTACAATACAAATGAACACATTAGCTGTCATCACGTCTTAATACACTGTGGTTTTACGTAATAATAGATTAACTGACAGTTATTTTGCAAGCACCTAAAAACATTTAAAAAATCATCTTACTTAATGATGGCCTATCTGGCATTGACAGTGATTTGTTGAAACTTTTAGACACGATGTTTAGTGGCTGTTAGGAAAGATGCTGGCCTCGCATGCTGAAAGTCTTGGTCGTTGAATTTTTTATTTATTTTTTTTTTTTAGTTCAGGCCCGGCTTTGTTTGAATTTTTCACGATCGATCAGCACCCACTCCGTAGATCCTGAATGTTGAGCTGAGCAGCCATGACTGTACGCGTTTAGAGTTTTATGTGGAGATTAACGAAAATAAATTAAACTGGTTACATTAATACGGTCATAAATGAAGGCATAATTTGATAAATCGAGTATATCTTTAAACATTTTCACAAATAATCGTTAGTCAAGCATTTTGGACTAAGCAAGACATTGTTCTTTAAATATCGGAATATTCAGAAATAGTTCCTTAGTTTAGAGATATTTTTAAGTCAACCGTTGTTGTGTAAGTTTTAGGTGGAACTGTGAAAAATAGCAGCCTCAACGCCCATCCGAATGAAATGAACGATCTGTATGCGTTCTGTTTTTAGATCATTTTATTTGCTGCAGAATAAGTTTATTTATAGCAGTAATGTGATTGCTTGCTATAAGTTAATTAAAATCGTTACCTAACTACGGCTTTGTCGTAATTATTTTTTTTCCTAGTCTTTAGTGGAAAGCGCTATCAGTTGGCTGCAAGTCAGTTTTAAATTATTAATTTGCGTTCGTACTTTCTTAATGATGGGATTGGCCGGGGAGAACGTGGGGGGGGGGGGAATATTGTGAAAAATGGGGTCGTGGCAGATCTAGGCAGTTGCGAACTTAAATTATTTTGATACATTTTGCCTATTTACCTGAATAAAGATTGTTAGAAATATTTCTCTCTCTCTCTCTCTCTCTCTCTCTCTCTCTCTCTGGTTCTCGTGGTCTGAAAAATGTTATGCATGACGTTCGTCAGAGTCAGCACGTTTGGAAAGTTCATCGTGTCGTGTTTCTTTAGTACCACGTACTGCAGCTGTCGGGGAATCAGTCTTGGAATGCTAGACGGAATCGGCCACCAGACAGAAATATCGATTTTTGTGGGGTTTATCGTGGCTCTAACCAGTCATCGTGACATTGCACTCTGATCATCGAAGCACTGTGTTTGCTTAGTAACAAATGTGTATTTTCGTTTTTCAATTATAATCCGAGTTTTTGTTGTTGTTGTTTTCCAGCTCATAACTTTGTACCTTTATTTTGCATTTACTTATACTAGTTATAGTCAAAACTTGGCATCATTTCATTGTTCAAAATAAGCTCATTGATTTTTCATTTTTAATAAGAAAAGAAAATATTTTAATAATACATAAACATTTGCATTAGTAAATCATAATAAACATGCTTTTAAAAGTATTTACTCATTCTTATACAGCTTTCATAACAAACTTAAAGTCCTTGAAAAAATTAGAACTGTCTCGAAAAGCGCTTAATTTGCTATAAACCCCTGAATTAGTTGAGAAATTCTTGATTTTTATTTTGTAAATAAATATCCCACCCTTTTTCCTTTGCCATCAGTTTGCATAAACATTTTATTTTAAAATAAAATGTGTGAAAACATTTGCAAGTCCTTGCTTAGTTTTCGATTCTTCGGCATTTACTTCAGATATTTCTAGTATGTCATTCAAAAGCCTGAGATAGGATACTGAGAATTTCAATTTGGAGCACTAGGAATGTTTGGAAACTATATGGCTAATTTTTAACAATAACAGCCTTCTTTAATTTTTTTGTTCAGTCATGTCAGAAATATTTTTTTCTTGTACAGTTTTTGTTTATGTATGAACAAAAAATGTGGCTGATGATCAACTCATATAGAAAGTATGCACTGAACCAAATAAAGAATTAGGAGAGTTTATAAAAGTAAGTTACTGGGAAAATAGATAGCCATGTGTGGAGTCAATACATGGTATTTTCATGGTCAAGACTGTGGTTTTGCATCTTCTGAATTTATCAGAAAATTGTAGGCAGTTAATGATCTCTATGATTTTATAATGACGGCCATGAATTTCAGGTTTTTTAACCATAGTAGCCTTCATATTTGATAAACTTAGGTTAATATTTTATTTGAATCATGCACATATATAGTTCCGATAGATGGACGACCTCTGTCTTGCTATCTAAACGATTAAAATGTTTTTATTTTCTTTTTTTTTAAAGGAAGAAAAACGTATCTTAACAAGCAACTTTGTAATTAGAGTTTGTGGTGGTTCATGGGACGGTTTCCATGTGAAGAAGCTTTCCGTAATATTTAACTGAGATTTTTTTTTTTTTTCCTCCTCCCGTGTCATTTTACTTGTGGGTGAGTCACGGGATTAACGTCGCGGGCTGCATCGTGGTAATGACATGGTCGATTCAGGTCTATAAAGTAATGAATCGATTTCGTTCTTACTTTTTTTTTTGAACGTAGGTTCTCGTCTGAGCGTCGGCGTGTGCCCTCTCAAATCCTAGACCACATTGTGGGGTGCGCAGGAAAAAACTAGTCTGGTTACCGGTAGTACGTGCATAATGTCTTTTGTTTCCAGCTGATACCCAGTGACCGTCAACGTGTTGCGGAGAGGCAGCAATGACTCTTCCTTTAAGCGATGCGTGAATGTTGAAAGTTCGCATTGACCCGTCCAAAGTGAAATGAGTAATGTTGAGCTCAGGACTACCAAGGATGCAATCACAGATGTAGCTGTGGAAATCATTGCACAGTTTGCGCAAAAATGCCCCACCCCGTGCGCTCATGATAGTTGGGCGGTGTGTTGCGGATCTCCTGTTTGTCCCATACAGATACTGACACAATGAACTTATTAGTTCTTCTGACGTTGATGGCGTTTTTATTTGCATAAAAGATAACCGATCAGACTCGATGTTTACAAATCATTGTTTTTGTATAACCTCGAAACTTCTGAGAGGTTAAATAGTAATCCAAGGGTTTATGCGAAACATTTTTCTTTTTAAAATTCATCAATAAATATTGGGGTGGTTTTTGTTTGTTTGGATTTAGATCTGTTATATATATATATTTGCTAACTATAAACACTGAGTAATATTTGTATGAAAGTGTATAGTCTGATTGGGTGTGCATGTATAGCCTTATGTTGCACCAAATTTCACATTTTTATCTGTTTCTCTGTTTCTTATATTGCTCGGGGTTGTTGTTTTTTTGTTTGTTTTTAAAGTTTAATAACACTATACGCTTTAATCATTTTGTAACTGCTGTTTTTGGTGACCACACTCACTAGTGAATACGCCACTGTCCGCTATGTAATTGTTGTAAGAAAGCTCGTCACTAAACTGTTTAATAAGTGTTCTAAAGGTTTAGTAGAATTGTGGTATTCATTTACTTCAAACTGCTGGTGGGAAGGGAGCTCTGTTGCTTAGCATGCCTTCAACGACTGGTGCAGCACCTTCGTATGGGCGCACAAGACAAATGTTAGCCAAGTTACTGTTTCATTCCATGCCCTCTGAAAGTGGATTACCCGATAGTAAATACGTTTGATCAGGTGAGATATCTATCTTCATAAGTGCATTGAATGATAGTGTATCATTTGTTGTGTTCACTTTTTCTTTCTTTCATTTTTTTTGTTGTTGTAAATTATAATTCAGTACTTTATATTGCTTCCATTGGCTGTAGGTACATTCTTGTTTTATTATGCCGCAGTGTTGTCTTTCTGCGGCTGAAAAGCATAACTGTCAGTGAAAAGCCCATCCATTGTTTTCAAATGCCTGCCTAAACAGGGCGTACTTAATACTGTCCATTAGCATAACTGTTTCAGGACGTAGTGTGTGTTGTGTGTATGAAATGAATGGCTAGTCACTAAGTAATAGTAGTGACCTCTCTCTCTCGACCTCTCTCACATACACACACACACACACACACACAGTGAGAAGAGGATTTAACTTTTGCATCTTAGGGTGGAGAGAAAAGTAAAATCACTATATCTATAATACTGATTTCCATAATCCTTTCATTTTGGCGGCGTTTCTTGTCCTTTCGTGCACCACACTTTCTATAATTACTGATCTCTTAGTGTAGGAGAGGAATTCGCCCACCCGATTTCTTGTCAGTACACTTAAGAGTTGAGAAATTCCAGAGCTATTTGCGAAGTCCTACCAGGAAGGGAGACGGAACTGTCTTGGAGCTCTTTACCATACGTTTTTAAGTGACAGAACCAATTTTGAGAAGGCAAAAGTTATGTGTTTTTATCATTGTCAGGTGTCCTTTATTCATTAATATAAATATGATTTTGATATGGTCTTAAAAAACTTTAATTCATTTCAATAAACTTTCAGAAGAGAGAGCGATCACAAGTGGAATGCATTGTCAAAAAAAAAGAAACCGCTGAGAAACAAAAATATGAGAAATGACGTTCAGAAATTGTCACCCCGGATCAAGTAGCACATATGAGTGTAAATAAACTGTAAAACAGTTCGTATTTAGAAAGGGTGCTAGTTCGGAAGTTCCTTCAGAAGATTTCTCAGTCTTTGAGGAGTTTGGAGACATTCGACAGTGGCATTCACCTTGACCTCATTCGCTACGCATAATCGGACATTGAATGAACACAATTCGGAGAATGGCTTGAGAAAGTGCAGGTTGGGGGGGGGGGGTCCTTTAGTGTAAGTCATTTGAGATGAATTTGTAGAATTTCTAGGAGTATTTTTTACGTTGAATAGCTCCTAACTTAGTAAGGCATTTAAATTAATGGTGTGTGTGAGAGAGTTGAACTATTTGAATGTTCTGGGTGCATCACATTGAGTGGACTGGTATTAATTTAGGGAAAGAGGGGTGATGTATATGGGAGAGTGTTAAAGTGCGTACTTTCGCTACTTCCTTGTTTATAATTGTCGGTCGTGTTGTTAGTGTCAGATAAATAAAGGGTAACCTTTGTGTGATGTGTAAAGGGGCAAAAGAGGGTGAAGTTTTGCTCCACTATTGTCTAATCGTAGGGTGCATTCTGCTATTTTGCGTTATAGTTTCACTTCATTCTGATTTTTTTTTCAAAACGGAAATACCAACACAAACAAATGTACAGCACAGTTTTATAAATGCTAAATTACTCTTTTGATTGGTCACTTTACTGAAGTAGGGACTTAAAGCACTTGTATGCAGACAGAAAATATTGTCAGACAGAAATTATTGTCAGACTTTCTGAAGCATACGTGACGTTGTGTTCTGTTTTAAACGTCTCAAGTTCTAAATTATTATTATCGTGTAATACAGTCATATAAGTTCGCGCGCTGAATGTGTGACGTATAGTCTGGGGCTCAAGGCTCATGCAGATAAAGGCTATGGGCAGGTCTAGGCTGAGTCATACCTACGATACCTACGAGAAAGCGTGGAAGGAAAGCTCCACATTCTTTTTTTTTTTTTTTAAGTGAACTGTTCGCAGCAAACGCAAGAGATGTGTGATTCATGATAAATGTACTTCTAATTGCTTTCTTTCGCATTGAATGAGCCTCTAGACGCTTTGTTTGAAGCTGGTCACAGTGGCACAAATGTCCGTGTGCATTGCAGCCAAGCTAACTTGTAATGCAAAACACGTGTTATGTCAACGGATGCACAAATTTGTTTCTGTATGAGGAAAAAAACCCAATGATTCTTCTGTTTGGGTGTTAAACATCTCGCTTAAATTGTCGTTTTTTTGTGAGTATTGGGCACATATTTATTACACTACGGGCAGATGGTCCTCATCTGTGTACAGTACTTATAACTGCAACATAAGTACTCAAAAGGTACAAACCCTAAATCGATATTTTAACGACCGGTTAGGGACAGTTTTGTTATTAAATTAGATTGAAATGATTCTGTTTAGATGATGGGGTTTTGTTTCTCCTGTTTGATGATCGATGACTTTTAAAAGTTTTATTTAATTGACGAGTGTGGGCATGTGATTTGGAAGGTAAACGCATGGTTGACTCATTGACGGCTCTCTTCCTTTAATTAAGTCCTATAACTGTCAGTGTGTTGTTGTGAAGGGGAGGAGAGTAGTGAGATTAATGATTTTATCGACAAGTTATATTCTACCTTACACATGAACAGTGAAAGAAAGACGAGTAATTAGGCGTGCATACTTGCATTTAGTTACATACATAAGTATTGTGTATAGTGCGAAATGGACACGTGTTCATCAAGCTGAATAAATACTAAATTCGCCGTAGGATCTACTACAATTGATAGTTTTCCCTACTGTCACGGGGGCGATTAATGATATGAATTGGGCTCGTGTATTTTAGAGCTCTTTCGGATTTATTACCAATCTCCGACTCATATTCGGTTGAGTCACTCTTTTTCTTTGAACAGTGAATGTGCGTGTGCGTGCTACGTTAAACGTAGCATTGCCTTTATATTAAAAGACTTAAGAAAACTTGTTGACCTTGACTTCTCTCACCACCCTGATCAGTTGTCTTTATTTCTCTTCTCCTCCCAGCAGCACAAGTACGGCGCGTGTAGGCCCACTATTGTTACGTCTCGGTATATTATAGGCCATGTGGCTATTTTAAAAGATACAGGGAGATGATTCTCTTCATTGAATTGTTAAAACCTCTACTTTCAACACGACGTCTAGTGATTTGGTGCTGTCTTCTCACACCTCTCACTTCACATTGCCTCTGCTGTTGAATCACCGCTATTGAGAACAGGGCCGGTTTTAATCTTGTTGATCCCGTCCCGAGCAGTCGCGATTTTTTTTTTTTTAATGAAAAGGTGTCTGACAGATGAATAGACCTAGCTTCGCAAGGTTAAATGTATATATATATATATAATTTATTCTTTGTAACGTGTCACCGGCAAAGCGGTGCGAGTTTGTACTCTTTGTTTAGCACAGTGTGGTATAGGCCAGAGCTTCATGTAGTATATATACATATATTTTATATGCATTAAGACTCCGGAAAAGGCGAGTAAGCAGAACCACGACAGGTAGAATCCAGTTCTAGTCGTCTTAGTGAAAGTAGTACGTTTTGTTATAGAAGTTCATTAGCGGAAAATATATAAATAGGATATATATATATATGGTGTCAACTATTTTACACTAAAGCAGCCATTCCTCGACTTCCAGGTTATTTTTTCTTCCCCATTTAAATTATTTAATATATTTGTTTTAAAATATGTTTTTCTGTTATTGCGAATTAACTGATGTAATTGGATGGACGTCTTTTACGTATACCTATCATTTGCACAAATTGCACCGACAGATTTGGGTGTTAGACAATATATTGCAAAGGTGTATTTAGGCTCCCTATAGAGTATAGACTTTGATGTAGATATATATTACGGATTTTCATGCACACGCTCTTATGTGTGCAATTAGTCAGGGTTTGTTTAGAGCTGTGTTGTTTTAATTATCATTATCTAAGAGGAATCACTAATTAGGGCAACGTTACCATCATCTTTGAAAGTAGGTGTATACTTGTATGATGATTGTCTCAACCATTTTGGTAGTTTGAAGACCTTTTTTCCCAAACAATCCGCGCAATGTCTGTTCCCTTCAGTTTACACAAACTTCGGGCAAGCAAAACGTAGTCCTTTTTTTTAAAAAATTAAAAATAACACATTCTGTGGTAGACATAATGGGTCAAGCAGATATCCGCGGTTATATGGTGGGGAAGGTAGTAGTTACCTGGCCTGCGGGAGAGCTGGGGAGAGGAGAGCACAAATTCCATCTGGAGAACCCTATCAACTAACAAATTGTGAGCTCTTCTGCAGCAGCAATCTATCAGTTGAAGCATCTGGCCGGAGATATTTTTAACTAGAAGTACGTCTCCGTAAGAAACTAGAATTGTAGAAGTACGTGTAACAGCTAAAATATAGTAGAAAGGCAATAAAACTACGGCTTGCTTAGTAACGAGGTTGGGAAATTGGTTTTAGGAAACGGACCATTGGCTTATTTTATTTATGTTCACCCCCACTTGTTTTTCTCACCATGGATTGTTTTCGTTAGTTATGTTGGGTTTTTAACTTTCATATATTGATGTTTGTTTTATTTTGTTTTGCATTTGATTTTTTACTTTGCTTATTGATTCTGTAATTTGTATTGTGATATACGAACAAGGAAACAAATTATCCACATTGTACATACACAAAGAAAGTAAAAAAAAAACTAGAAGTAAAAGTGACGTGTTGGGAGTGGGGGAAGGTACATGTACATGCTGGGACGAGTCTCGGTCTTTGATGATTGTGCCGGCTTGCCATGAGCTAAGCTTCGTGCACGTATACAGTTTCTTTGGAGATACTCGCCGCTGATTGGTGCTTGTGTTAGTGTGTGTGTTATCACCTATTCGGCGAATATTCAGAATTCTGAGCTATTTGAGTTTCCTCACTCATCAATATCAATCACCTGAGAAGAAAAAATACACATTTGGTTGGTTCTTTTTATGCTAAATACATACATCTCGTTTCATTGAAAGCGCATTGTAATCTGAGAAAGAAGGGAATGCTTAATTATTTTTACATATCCAGCTATGGAGAGATGACGTTGTACTCGTTAATATTGAACTGATTATATGGCGCGCTGCGGATTCCGCACGTGGCTATGCACTAATAATGTGTGTGTTATATAGAAAGGCCCACTGATCTGAGCTTGTACGTGCATGGCACTAAACCCTGTGTTTCCCTTATATTTTAATTGCACGATACTGTTTTGTGCGGTTTGGTTATAGAGGGGAGGGGTTGTGTGTGAAAAGCAGAAAGTATAGCTATATATCTTTAGTAATGCAAAGACAGTCGATACAAAGGTTAAAACAACTCACTCCAGAACCATGGCTGTAAAACTTCTTGGTGTTTATCTATTACACCTTTGCTGAGAGCTGTGAACAATTCCCAGAAAGACCATATTTTTTGGGGGGGAATACGTGCATAAAGTATGTACTCATAACGCTACTAAAGTAATCCTCGGAATGCAACAGCATTCTAAACTGAATGTTGATAAACTATCTCTCTCTCTCTCTCTCTCTCTCTCTCTCTCTCTCTCTCTCTCTCTCTCTCTCTCTCTCTCTCTCACACACACACACACACACAAAGATAGTGATGTCAGATTATGTAATTATGTATTATCATTATGGACGACAGCAATCACGCTGTACCTTTCGAAATAATGGGCGATTGTAAATGCATTTATTTTTTAAAATAGTGATATATGTTGGCGACATTGCGAATGAAGGTAGGAAATTGCGATAAGCGCTGAACCGAGATTAAGAAAGTTTATCTTAGTTTGAGAAATGTCACGTCTGCCTTAAAATTTAGTGACTGGTATAGGCGGGGGGGGGGGGGGGTTAGAGAGATAGTATTTTCTCTTGGAGTAATTTTTCCTTACGATTAGTCAAGTATTTGTATTTACTTTAGCACTTTTTGCTACCATTACGTACTAGGGCACGCGAGTAGTAGAGCAAGCCTACTCTGACACCCCCGCGAGGAAGCTTAATGTAAAGGCATGTCCTCGCATGTTGATACACGCGCTGGCGTTGTCCATTTTGCCTACTACAGCAGTCTTCCACTCTGTAACAGTGTCTCTGTATTCATTAACAATGTGTGTGTGTGAAAGAGTTAAGGAGGGGGGAGCTATAACAGACAAATGTATTTGTTCAAATGATGTTTCCGTCGTCCTTCAAATTCCAAGTTGCCTTATGTTCCATGGGCGTTGTGACTTCACTGTCAGCCATTTTTTTTTATTTTTTTTTTGGTGTTCGCCGTAACTCGTAACAGGATAAAAATAGAGAGTACAGGGAAAGTCAACGTTTGCTGCCCACAAAACGTCGTCACCAAACGAATTAACATGTACGGCTCTTGGTTTCCATGCACACAAAGAAAACTATTTGCTGTGCGGGGGTATGCAAGAAAAAATACTAGTACAAGAACACGGTTTCGTCTTTTCTTAACCTTGAACCCCACAAAGCCATGAGAACACCTTTATAACTGCTTCCTCCTTTCCGCCTAAATGTACATTAATCTGAGCAATCCATAACTATAATTCTCATACACAATGCTTGCGTGAGCTTATTCCGGTCATTACAGAACAGTTTCCTTTCCTGTGAGAGATTTCCCAATTTCCAATTGTTAGCACGTACAAGTTTGGTAATTCAGCTGTAAGAGGTTTTCCAATGGTTAGCACGTACAAGTTTGGTAATTCAGCACTTTGACGGATGGCTGCTAAATTCACAATGTTAGGAGGGTGTGTGTGCTTTTTTTTTTTTAATTTTTTTTTTTTTTTAACTTCTGTGTGTGCTTCAGCGTTGAGTACTTACTAGTCCTACACTAAGCAACAATCTGTGATGAATGGCTTCCTCGGGACGAGGTCTTGTCTGAGCAGGTCAATTCCAGGGCGAGGCTTTCACAACAAGCAAGCTCTTGGCGCTGTTTGCCGACTAACACAGCCGGGCATCCCATTTGAACAAGCGTTTGGGCCCGGGGATTGGGTTGTGTTTGTCTGGGTACATACTAAACACAAGACTAGTACTGACTGGCAGGCGTTGTTTATAAAGCAGAAAACGATTAAATCTAACTAACCTCCATGTGTGTCGATCGATGTCCTCCTTAAACTGTCATGGTGACATAGCATTGCTTAGTTTAGAAGAATGAACAGGTCATAATATGATAGTCCTTATCTGAACAGGTGTTTTAAAGTATCTTTGTTTATCTCTACTCAGTTGTCAAGTATTTATCCTTTTGTGTATGATTGTTTTGAATGCGTGGTAAGCAATAGTATAAGTATGCCGCCCTATGACATGCTTAACTAATAACTTTTCTGTGATAAGCTCTTTAAATACTGAAACTGTTCATAAAAGACTTGTATTTTAGTTAAGCTAAATATAGGCTTTTAAAACCTCGTAATTGAAGCTTTATAAATGCTACTCCGATGTAATATCTTCTGATTAATTACATTGAATGACGCACACAATAGGAGAGTAGGTGAGAGTGATTTAAATGAATGCACGAAGTCTCGAATATTATTTCCAAAGATGGTACTGTATTGTTTTTTTCTTATAAACTTTTCTGTGAGATTGGTATTGAGTTACCAGCATGTTAGTTTTATAAAATGTTGCTTTTACTGTGTGTCTGTACGTACATACATTTATATTAAAAGAGAAAATCCATGTGGCCTCGATTTTAAAACTACCATTTTACGCGACCTTTACATAAAGGTTGTGTGTGGGTTTTTTCTCTGCCCCGATAATTTCTTTCTGTGGCACAGATTTATTACATACAAATAGCGGTTCTGAAAGTACGCATGTTGATCACACGGTACATTTTAAATACATTGCATCAAAAGATTTATGTGGAGTGGTATATCTACATGAGTTTGTTTTAACTACTAGCATTGTTTCTGTTTCAAAACAGTCATTTGATGATAAAATGCACGCATGTCAATGTCCCTGCTGCAAGTAATAGATGGAGGAAGGGGTATTTTTCGAAAATAGAAATGTTTCTAGGTGTTTGTTAGTGTAACGATATAAAGGCGAAGTGGGAGGGGGACTCAAGAAGGAACCTCTTTTAATTGTATAGGTGATCACTTCATTTGTTCATGCTGATAGTGATGTAAATTATTTTAACGATATATGGGGATGCGGTTTTATAATTAGCAAAAAACTAACTAAAGAAAACAAAAATTTTACAAAACATATGCATCTGATTTTTTTTCTTTCTTCTCATGATAAGCCATTGTATATCTAACGATTTCATTTTAATACACACACACCTCCTAAAAGCCGGAAACTTATAGAAAATTTAACTTGCATTGCTTAATTCTGTTATTCGTATAATATCCTGGCCCACTATAATCATGTACATTTTTACAGTGCGTGGGAGAGATACAGTGTTGTTTAGAGAGAGTGACTCTAGTAGGCAGTGCGTGAGAGAGATACAGTGTTTAGAGAAAGTGACTCTAGTAGGCAGTGCGTGAGAGAGATACAGTGTTGTTTAGAGAGAGTGACTATACTAGTCAGTGCGTGAGGGAGATACAGTGTTGTTTAGAGAGAGTGACTATACTAGTCAGTGCGTGAGGGAGATACAGTGTTGTTAAGAGAGAGTGACTATTCTAGGCAGTTCGTGGGAGAGATATTCTAGTAGGCAGTGCATGGGAGAGATACAGTGTTGTTTAGAGTGACTATACTAGGCAGTGCGTGAGAGAGATACAGTGTTGTTTAGAGAGAGTGACTGTACTAGCAGTGCGTGAGAGAGATACAGTGTTGTTTAGAGAGAGTGACTGTACTAGCAGTGCGTGAGAGAGATTCAGTGTTGTTTAGAGAGAGTGACTTTAGTAGGCAGTGCGTGAGAGAGATACAGTGTTGTTTAGAGAGAGTGACTATACTAGGCAGTGCGTGAGAGAGATATAGTGTTTTTTAGAGAGAGTGACTATACTAGGCAGTGCGTGGGGAGATACAGTGTTGTTTAGAGAGAATGACTATAGTAGGCAGTGAGTGGGGGGGATACAATGTTGTTTAGAGAGAGTGACTATAGTAAGCAGTGCGTGTGAGAGGGCACTGTTTAGTTTAGAGAAGGTGTGAATATTGTGAGTTGACATACATTGCAGTCACTGCCATCGTAACAAATCTTTTTGATGCCAAGTGAATATCTTGGCAGTTGCCAACCTCAGAATGTACACACGCATTTTCTTGCTGGAATCGTATCCAAAAATTAACATCTTCAATGCTGATGTGAATAGGTACATGTGGCCTTTTCTACCCATTCTTATTTAGGTTGACACTGTTGGGGTTAAAGAATCTCTGCATGTCAAGAATTCAGCTGTTAATTTGTTGTTATTTTGTTTTTATGAGAAGAAGAAAGCATTTGAATCGCTCTAAGAGGGATCAAGTGTGTTTTTAATGTTGATTCAATCCATTTATGTTATCTCAAGTGCTCGAGACCTATAATTCTATCCTTACTGTTCACTTTTAAAGTTGTTGTTTTGTAATCAGTAATCTGACTAGGTCTGAAGTAAAGATGGTGTTTTCCCTGCTGTAGTTGAGAAATGAAACTTTCATTTAAAGAAATTATATTGGAATGCTGAAATTAAAAAGTTTTCATTACATCTTATCAGTAACATTTTATAGTATGATATCTGTTTCTTGTCTCAATTTATTGAATTAGTCAAGCTTAAGCATTGGATTATAAAACTCATGTGACAATTTGAATTTCATTGTAAGATGTTCTGTTTGGGGTTTGATTTGGGGTGGGTGGGGGTGTTAGGATTTTAAAGATTTGCAACCTGAGCCAAAACATTCATCATTTTACTGAGTGAAATTTTTGTGTTTTTCTTTATGCAAATACCTAATTTTTTTTTAGTGTTATTGTTTTGTTTAATTTTCTTTTTTCTGTTGCAAGATAAAATTATTTTTTAAAGCTAAAATAAATAGTTTAGATTTTAATATATATTTTACATTCTGATTTTGTGACAAACCGCCACCTTTGTTATTGGTTATTATTGCTATTAATCATCCATAACTAATTACAAGTGATGAGAATATTAATTTGTTATTAATAATTCTCCAGAAGACACCACTCGTCTCTCTTACTTGGCAGACATATGGGTGCTGTAAACATTTCCTCTCTTCTACAAAATTAATGACAAACATTCACTGTTGCACAAAATTTCCTTAGGTGGAAAACTTCTTACCAAAGGAGAAGATAAATTCATCTTTAATATTTATTTAGCAGGATTTGTAAATTGAGAATGTTTGTAAGAGAGAAAGAAGTTTAGAGATGAAATATGCCTGAAATTTAGTGCTGCCTTAATATGACTTTTGCAGAGAAAACATGCCGTTTTCTTTTGTTGCATCTTGCTACAGTGACTACTGTACTTGATTACGTTGGTGTGTGCATCCAGCATTGTCATCAACTTTTCAGTAGAACGTGTTGCTATAAGTTGATTCCTGTGAATTCTGTTCGAGAGCCAATACAGTGGAAGTGGTGGCTTGAATTTGGTCTTGAGAATTCACAGATTATTTTGAATGTTCCCCATGATGTGTTGACTACTACACACCAAAATTCAAGAACATTTCTTGATGTACATGATGGTGCATGTGAAATTCAGGATGGTTCTCTAAGATATGCTTTACGACCTCATCAAAGATTCTGGAACAGTTGTGTAACATGCCAGAAAGGACACATGGGATAAAGATTGTGTCTTGTTGCAAACTACATGATTGTGAACACCTGCCGGTGATAGAATCCATCATGACATTAATTATTTCTCTGAAACATTACTCCAATTTCTATGATGATATCAACTGAATTATTTATTTATTTTAATTGAATGCTAATTTCTATGTTAGGATAAACTGAATAATTGTCCAGCGTTAATCGAACATTGTTTGAAGTGATGTAAATGTCAACACTCTTTCATTATATTCATAAGTTATGTATTTTATTGTTGATTTAATAAATTTATTGACTTTTTTACATATATTGATAAACATATGTTAGAAAGACAGTGGGTGGATGGGGGCTCAGTAATATAGATTAAAGACAGATTTGTCTTCTCCTTTAGTAAGAAGTTTCTCACCTATGGAAATGTTGTGTGATGGTAAATGTTTGTCTTTAATGTTATGGAAGAGAGAAAATGTTTACAGCACCCGCATATCTGCCAAGTGAGAGAGACAAATGGTGTCTTCTGGAAAATTATTAATAACATAAATTAAGGTTCTCATCACTTCTAATTAGTTATTCATGATTAATTAGTTATTATAAGTATAACCAATAACTGGTGGTGTTAGCATCACAGTTACCTATAGTAAATAATTCAACAGTTACAATTATAGTTTATGACCATGTGGTGTTGTAAGAGAATATTCCTTTGAGTCCTATGGCACTGTAGTAGTTATTTGGTTTGTGGTACAAGCTAATTATAATGAATTTATAAAAGAACACTGTTTCTGAGTGGACTGTAAAAATACTTTGATTATGGTTTTAGTGAATTTGGTTGTATCTTGGCTGAAGCAGTGCATTGTTGACTTTATGAATGCATAACTGTGTTTGCCTGACATGTTGTCTAGGGTTCTGGTGAATGTCATTCACAGGTGTGCACTTGCTCAGTTGAACCAGTCCTTGGCACATGGGTCATTCTGATCTGGTGTTGCTTTGCAGTGCAATACTTGTCAAAGTCAACATCAAAGATAATGTGGTTCTATTCTGGCATTGTTTTGTGGCTCGTTTGTTGATCAAACCTGTCCAATAAGGTCTCAGATAAAATGCTGGTCTGCCAGTAAAATACACATGGGCTAAGAATTCATCCTCTTTATTCTCTGACAGAACACTTCTACTTTCATGGTCATCATACTTTTTAATATCATGAGTGAAATATAACAATATAAAATCTATTTAATGTCAATAGATAAACATAATTGTAATATTAGCTAGGCAAGCAAAACCACATACCTTTGGCAGTAATATATACTGAGGATGATTTCCTGCTGCATGGATAACTGACAGTCAGGGTTAGTAATGTGCTTCTAACTTACTTATTCCAGGATCCAAAATATGTATTGCCTCAACAGTCAGCTGCATTCGACTGATTTACCGGTGAGTTTCTGGTACAGTCGTTTGCATGGCTTAGCTGCACTTTGGTTAGTTTAGAGTGAGTGTCTGGAAAATTCAGGTATATTTCCAGCCCGTGGATAAGGGTCAACCTTTCTAGATTTACGTGTAGTCTATTTTTAGAGGAGGGGTTGGTGTGGGATACATAAGCCATTATGTGACACTGGTGGCTGGAGTGAAGTACTTAAGTAATTGTGCCCCATGTGCAGGTACGCTTGGGTCTGGCCAAGGAAAGTGACATACCTTGTTTTTGTCACAATACATGTATCATTTTCTTTCCTGCTATTAAAGGCATGTGATTGTCAAAGTAAGCACCTATTAGTCCAGTACAACAGATCTATGTGGCGGACAGATATAGTTAACTGAGGTTGTTAAATACACTCTTCTAAAAATGTAAATTAGCTCAGGTTCTTTTTTTTGTTTGTTCACTTTATGTTCCATACATATGTAATAATTTAGGATTCTTATATATATATATATATATACAAACAAGAGGTCACTAGAACGAGCCATATATATGAAAGGTGAAATGGTTATTAATGATTATGTCACTTAATTGAGAATACATTTATATTCACATAAAAGACTTTTAAAACAATTCACCTTGGAACTATCTGATGAATTGGGTTGATTATTAAAATTTCAATATTAACTCTATCGATAACATGATTAACCCTTTAAGGTTCACGCGTTTTTCCTTTTTCTAACTCTGAAGGGGCAAGATTTTTCTGGGTTTCAGTGAGATTTAGGGTTACGTTAGTAAAATAATCATATCTTAGGTATTAGTGCATATATTTCAATGAAATAAAATGCAAAATGAACGGAAATGAAAGCAGATTTATTAAAATCCTTAATTGAAGTATACTTTCAGGTGTTAAATTTGAATCCTTGCATGAAAATATATATTTACACAAAAAAAATATTGTCCAATTATTGTCTGCTACAAACACTATGTACACACACTTTGTTGATGCCGGGAACACTAATCTGTCATCAGACACCAAATACATTTCTTTTTTCGGCATATTATGAATTTCTATCAAAATCATAAGCCCAAAATAAGCCTTAATTTCAGTGGCATTAGTTTCCTTCCAACCTGGATCGCCATTTTGTTTTTCCACAATTTTTGGACGTGCGTACTTGTTCGTTTATTCTGATATCTTGTCAAACGTTTTTACTTTGAAAAACTAGCCAGCTGAATACTATCATTAGTTCCAGTCACATTTGGCCCCATTTCTGTTATAAATTCCGATATATTCAGCGCTAAAGTACTACTATTCCAACCATGTGCGTCTCCAGATACCCCTTCCCCCTACTCATCTTTAATATCCGCCGAATCTGATGCACTCTCCTCCAAAATTCGAAAGATGCAACATGTGCATGCTACTGACATTAATGTCACTTCTAATCCTATCATCCGATTCAAAATAAACTTCTCTCACCTCATTATCCGATAAATTGAATCAATTAAACTCCTCATTATCGCTCGACGATTCTAAGAAATCCATTTGAAACACCGAACGCGAAAAACAAAGAAAACTTTATGAAAAAATGAATGCTGCCACATGAAAACACTTCAAAATGGCGCGGAAATCGTTGTACAAACGTCATGCTTCCTCTAGACACCGGAAGTCTCACGATTTCTCGAACGATATGAGAAGAAAAGAGCACTGGTTGCTACGGACGCTTTGGAAGTTATGTTCCCTAATTAGCATCAATCAAAATACAACTTCCACGCTCATACAATATTAGGTGTCGCTCTTGTCTCAGAACGGTTCACTGAGTATACCGGCGCGGGAAGTAAACAATTTTGAAACTTTCGATAACGGAAGTTTGGCATTCATATAGTTAAAACACAAAATGTGCATTGATTTATTATAAATATATATACGGTTGCTTTTTTTTTTTAACGACTACTACAGTCGAACTTTCGTGTCATGGTGACAGTGCCTTATATGAATGCAATTTGATATTCTTACGATTACTGTAGTACGATTATTATACGTACGCAATTTGATATTCTTACGATTACCATAATACGATTATTATACGGTATAACAAATGAACACGTCAGATACGTTTTATAAAAATTGTCATTTAGTTTGAAATTAAGAAATCGACACCTTCTGAATGGCACTGTTCGCCCTTCCGTCTTTACACTCTCGTCTTCATTCTGACACTCGTATAGCCTATAGTGCACTTTTAGTAATGGAACCGATCTTTATACTTCAGGTCTGACATACATCTTTATACTTCAGGTCTGACATACATCTTTATACTTCAGTCGGCTCTGTGCAGACCGAATGATTTTTATATGATGAATGCGTGTCTAACTACCACCATCGTGCTGATTGCCTTTCGTGTGTGCAATTAGATTTATAGTGTGTTAGTTAATTTAGAGAGCGAGAGCATTGTCCCACCCACCCCGGTCACGTTAGTGATATATGGAACAGTTCTTTGCGGAATTAAAAAGATCTGTCACTATTTAATCATATTGTTTGTTGTTTTTCGCAAATAACTTCATCGACCACACGTGCCTCGCATTCTAATAATAAAGACTGTTGTTGGTATTGAGTTCTTCTTGAAATGCAAAATGGGAAATCCACGTTGAGCCATTGTATTAAAACAATATGTGTATTATATATATGTTTTTTTTAGGTCATTTATTGGTCATACTCATTTCAGTCAGTTAAATGTTTTAACACTTGTTAAAAGTTATTCCTAATTTTTATGCAATTTACACGTATTCCTGTTGAACGTGATCAGACATTATTTTAGTTTCCTTGCATTGAAATTATTTTGTTTTTATATAGTTTACCATGTCATTGTGCACAAATAGAAATATGATGATCATTATTTATTAGTAGATTGCTTGCTGCAAAACACGAAAAGTCTTGCAAATCAGCCACTATACTGTTCGTGTATGTGACGTTTAATATGCGCGGATCTTCGTTACATAAAGTGCTACGCGGAGTGCCACATACGTCTTACCATTATGTCGAAGAATACCTATTCATGCGTCTATAATCCAATTGCTTACGTAAACTCCGCATTAGATTTAAGTCATACCCTTTTCCCTCCTCAAATCCCCACCTGAAAAGATATTCAGAGTACACTTTAGAACTTAAAAGTGCATACAGAGAGATAGATTTTACACCTTCGAGAGGAAAGAATCATTTATATTTTTTTTTTAGAAAAGGAACATAGTCTACACTCTACAGTCTACACTCTACACCATACATCCGTAGTACATATATAAATGTTTCGTGTAAGTTTTGCCGCCATTTTTAAAAATGGAAATCCTGCCAAGTCTGTTCTTCCTGGACGGTAAACATATTATTATATTCTGCTCGGCGTATCTTCTCCGTACAAGTGAGATGGTGCACCTGGGTCTAATTGAATCAACTCGCATCTCCTCACCTCGCAGTCCGGACTTGCACAGTTGGATATCTCCTGTTTGCGAACTTAGCGGTGGGCTCATATCACACACGATCCACTGCAGAAAGGCTTTGATTTTGCTGCTGGATGTCTCACATTTCAGCTACGCGTGTTTTTCTTTGTTTTGAAATAATTTACTTGGTATGATCATATTCCAGTAAGTGCATTATTGGGTTATTTAAAATTCTAAAATATTTTTTTAATATATGGGAAAGACGCAACCCTTTTCATTTTCTTTTTCTTTTGAAGTCATTAAAATGAAGGGATTTGTTTTAATAAGTACGTATTGGTTATTGCGTCTTTTTAGATGTGCAGTTATTATTATTATTTTTTTTTTTAAGGATTTATGTTACACGAGTTCTTTTGCTAACATTCCTAGAGCACTCACAAAAGTGAAGGGAGATAACTGTGTCCATCATTTTTATCTGTGTCTGAGAGGTGTCACAGGAAAGTATTGTACAGACTTGGAAGACTCGAGGCATGAGAATGAAATAACAACAATAAGGATGCTTGGAGAGCACATATTTAGTTTGATAGTTAACTCCTTGTGAGCAATGGTGTATCTTGTCCTCAGGCGTACTTTATTGATTAAAGAGATAATACAGGTTAGATTTATTATTATCATCAACATCCACTTTTGTCATTTTTGAATTTTCATGCAGACACATTTTAGTTATTCTATTGTTTGTTTGTTTGTTCTCTCGCTATCTGAATGTAAGTTTTGTTTAAGTTAATGTTCAGTTTTTATATTTGGATTCGAATAAATAATAAGATGCAGCTAGTGTGAAAATGAGAAAGTTCACTTTTGTTTTGGATGCGTGACATATTTACCTAAATTAAGACTTAATATGTTCTGAATTTCCCCCAATCCCGCCCCACCTTCCCTAGTTTGATAGCCGAAATCTCCCAGAAGATGACCCCATTTAAGATAACCTTTGATAGAGACGGAAGACGGAAGAAAAGCAGTTTGTCTTTTCGTCCAGGCGCTAGTGCAGGGGTCACCAACCTTTTTGATACTGAGAGCTACTTCATGGGTACTGAGTCATACGAAGGGCTACCAGTTTGATACACTCTTCTAGTTTGCCTTTATACATTATTAATAAAGTGAAGACGTAGAAAAGGCCTGCGGGCGACTCATGTGGTCTTTGCGGGCGACCTGGTGCCCGCGGGCACCGTGTTGGTGACCCCTGCGCTAGTGGCTTGTTCTGTAACCAGTCATACTCCACGTCCTGCAGTGAGTTTCTGATCTCACGGCTTCTTTGCGCCTAGTATCCATTAATATGACTACCTTATATTGGCATCTTTAGACGTGTGTGTGTGTGTGTGTGTGTAAAACATTCCTTGCGCCTAGTATCCATTATTATGACTACCTTATATTGGCATCTTTAGACGTGTGTGTGTGTAAACATTCCTTGCGCCTAGTATCCATTATTATGACTACCTTATATTGGCATCTTTAGACGTGTGTGTGTGTGTAAACATTCCTTTCGCCTAGTATCCATTATTATGACTACCTTATATCGGCATCTTTAGACGTCTGTGTGTGTGTAAACATTCCTTTCGCCTAGTATCCGTTATTATGACTACCATGTATTGGTATTTAGACGTGTGTGTGTGTGTAAACATTCCTTGCGCCTAGTATCCATTATTATGACTACCTTATATCGGCATCTTTAGACGTCTGTGTGTGTGTAAACATTCCTTTCGCCTAGTATCCGTTATTATGACTACCATGTATTGGTATTTAGACGTGTGTGTGTGTGTGTGTGTGTGTGTGTGTAAACATTCCTTGCGCCTAGTATCCATTATTATGACTACCTTATATCGGCATCTTTAGACGTGTGTGTGTGTGTAAACATTCCTTGCGCCTAGTATCCGTTATTATGACTACCTTGTATTGGTATTTAGACGTGTATGTGTAAACGTTCACACGTATGGTCAGCATTTTAATTCTAGATGATAATATAATCAAGCTTTGCCTTTTTGCACACATCGTTATATTTATGCCTTTTTTTTCCTCCAAGCACTGGTCGGTCTTTGTTCAGTTTTTTTTTTTAATTGTTAATTTGGTTGGTTGTGTATTTTTTTTTTAATCGATGGTATCTGTATCCGCTGTACACTTTCTCGCCGGTTTCTTATTCCTGGCTGAACTGCGTCAGTTTGGGTCCTGTGAACTGGGTTTGCCCGTGAAAAACACAGCGAATCGGGTCGAATCGTCAAGATAGAACTATTTCAGGTCACGGAAGAGGAGTACTAGCAAGCTGTAACCTTCGGGCTTATGCAGGCATTCATTCACGATCGTATGTCAGTCTGCTGCCAGTTATGGGCTTTCACTACGCTCCAGTCACATATGCTCCGCGTATATACGCTTCATTTCAGTCAGGTCCACTACGTACTCGTAAAGCCATGCACGGGATGTATGCATGCGTTATATTATCTGTTGTGTAGGCGCGCGTCAAATATCGTAGAGGAGTGATGTTTCATTTGTTTATTTTAAATCTTGCTAGTGCCTCATCTTCCTTTGATTTACTTTGCAGTTAAGTATGTCGTTGTGTCCTCATTCTAACCACAAGTTAGGTGCCGTTGTCCCTACATTTAGCCTTCAGTTTGTTAATCATTTATTTTAACTATCCTTCACTTTGTTAATCATTCTCTTCATTTAGTGTGCAACCCGTCGTCTTTTCAGTTACCCTGCGGCTAGTAGTAAGCCAGTCATTTAATTTAGTATGCAGTTAGTAAGTTAATCGTTTCATTTAGCTTGCAACAAAGAAGCCATTCTCTTCATTTAAGCATGCAGCTTGTCCGTTCCTTTTGATTTCAACTTGAATCAGTACCTCCATTAAAGCATGCAGCCATATAATTTGCTGTTAACAAATCAGTCCTGAGACTGTACTTTCACATGATATGGAGCTTGTAAATCAGTCCTTCGTCGCCTGTTAAGTTTTAGACCTGTGGTACTTGTCCTGAGTTATGTAGGCAAAATCTGGCCAAGCAGTCTAGATGCTGTACAGCAATACTTTGAGACTGTATTAAATAGTAGATTTGGTTCGATTTAATGTACACGTTATTTAAGCAAAAGCAGATAGATGTGTGAATGGATGGATGAAATCGGCAAACGCTTTTTTCTTGACTAACATACACATATGTTCTGGCTTGTCACAGGGAACATAATGTTGCTACACTTTCACATATGTACACACGTTTCAACACGCACAACAGCAGATATGCTTCCCAGAAAAGGGATGTGAGATGGAAGAGGTGAACAAACGGGGAGTTGTGGGGGTGGGGGTGGAGAAGAGATGATTATATCTGTCGTCCGTCCGCAGCATGTGTTATCTTAACAGATGTGTGTGTAGGCTAAGGAAAAGGGCGCTGCTCAACCAGTAGTACAATTTTGGGACTAGCACCATCTTGATAGGTCGTAAACACATACTTTAATAAATATATATTATACAGGGTGGCCCAAAAGTAGGTTTACAGTTATTAAACTACCTTTTTGATTTGAGATTTGAAGAATGTTGCAATGTTGAAGGAGGAAATTTTGAGCATCTGAGAGATTAAATTGTTTATGTTTATGTTAACAGGTATAACGAATTTCCCGCTGTTATAGTGTCGAATTTTCAAATAAATAGTCTACGTGATAACTGTAAACCTACTTTTGGGCCACCCTGTATTGCTATGTTGTCAAAACTTGTATTATTATTGTGATCAGAAATTCGGATGAAGTGATGATTAAGCGAAATCAAGTATTATTTAAGAATACATGGTCTTATTGTTAAGTACTTTATGTTTCTTTGGTTCGTTCAAACAAACAAACACACCCATACACACACAACTGTTTACTCCAGATTCGAGATGCTTGAACTGGCTGTTGAGATCTTCCTTCGGTTGGTGGGCGGTGGGGTTGTCCGTTTTATTTCCTTATGTTTGTAGGAATATGGTTCTTTCAATGATATGAAACCGGATATACTCAATATGAAGCCTAGTCAAAACACTACATTTTCCCCCTGTTTGTTTCCTCTATTCATTTACGTTTATCGCTATAGTTATCAATGTTATCAGTGTGATCATTGTCAGTTTCTAAAGGTCATGCTACACAAACATACAGACAAAAATGCAGAGTATTTTATTTAAGAACAGAAATTATGATGGAACCTAAAAATGTTCAGCAGAATAAAGACTAAAGATGATATTTTGTTAAAATACTGAATACTGAATATTGGGCCTACCTGAAATTGTTATTTACCAAACGTTTTCAAAACATGTTGCGTTAATCCACAACCACCCTCTTTTCAAGATTTACAAGCAGGTGACAAATTGCATTCTGTAAAGTGTGATAAATGGGTTTGTTTTTTTAAAATTATATTAATATCACAAGCATTGTACTCGGTACTGAACTGGTCAATATTATACTCTGTGTTGCTTTAATGAGCCATGTACCTGTAGTCGGTGGTGAGAATTGATAGCTTTTCTTTTTCTCATTTTTGTTCGCCATAATTCTTCTCTCATCCGTTTTTACATTGCATGCATTTCTTTATCATATAAGAAGAGTGTTGTTTAAAAAAAATTAAATAAATTTTAAAAAAACACCTCTTTTTGTCACTAGCTGCAAGTGTCCGAATATGTCAGCAGACTGTGTGACGTAGTCACAGCCAAAGTCATATCTCAAGTGGGTATTGAAGATCATGCTATTACAAAATCAGCAGTAGTGGTAATGATTAGTATGTGGTTTTTTTTTTTTTGGTTTTTTTTTTTAAATTGGCAACATTTATTGCTTCCTGCTAATCTGATTTGCTCTCTATACCTGGTGGCTGAAAGAGAACACAAAAATTAATTTAACTTACGATTATTTGTGAGAAAAGACCCTTTAAAGAAAAAACATAATGAAGTCTGCATAGACCATGATGCACACTCCGCCACAACACTGAGGAAACTTTGGCTCGGGTTTCAGACTTGGCAAACTGGGTCGGCAGCAGCATAATTGTCAAGTTAACTTACAGCGTTCATTTTGAGTGGTGAGGGACGTGCTCACACTGCTTTTCGTTCACATTTTGAACTTGTGTCTGGGATTACTTCATTTGGTGAACACGATGCGCATTTCAGAGTGTGTACTTGTAATAAATGCTGTTTCTCCACTTCTTATTTCCAAATCTTTCCATTTGAGTTGGGTTTAAAGGGTCCGTTAAAGATGAGTGTGCGCCGAAAAAAAATATATATTTAAGTTGATGTATTAGTAAGTTTATTGAAACAGATCAGAAGGATACTTGAGTCCTGTTGTTTTATCTGTATCTTTGTGTGTACATGGCGTCGCGTCTTATTTCACAGTAGTGAATTCCCGGCATTACTTTGCCAAGCGTGTAATCAGTTGGATGCGCATCTCCTCAGTTAGGGTGCAGCTAATCTGCCCCAACCCACCCCACCCCGTCCCACTCTTTCCAGATTTGTGTTTACCGACTTTGTTGTCTTTGTAGACATACACATATAATACATGTCGATCTGGGGGGTAGGAGGGATATAAATTATGAATGAAAATGAGTTTGAAGGTTTGAGATATGCTTACGTCTTTGTGCTGTGCGGCAAAGAGGAGAGTGAAAAATAATGAACATGATTATTTGGGTATATTACGCTGAGGGTGCTGTGCAGTTTGCAATTGTATCGGCAGAACATCCAGCAGCAGTTGCAAATGGGAGTGCGAGGTTACATACTTCGAATGACAGAAAATTGTGTTGTTTATCCACGCTTAGACAGATATTCGTCCACTGTTTGTGTATATATATAAATATAATTCAAATTATCAGTATTAATCAATGCCCTAGTTATCACTGTCTTCTTATCCTTCCTGTAGCAATAAACTCTCGTAGCGCTCTCCGTCTTGCAGCCAGCATTATTTGAGTATTACAGCATTATTCATTTATTGCTACTTACACTACAAACTATAGCTTCCGAGTGGGATTTTGTTTGATTGTTTGTTTATACTGCACGGTGTCTGGTCAAAACGGAATGCTACTAGTACTAGACGGAAAGGAAACGCTGCTTAGGATTCCGGAATGACGATTAAATAAATAGTTTAACGAAGGCATTGTGGGAGAAAGTTGCTCAATGTAACTGTTTCTAAATTTGTTACTTCCTATTTCAACAAATCTGTGATTATAAGTGCGTATGCGCACGTGTGTGGTGTGTTGTGTGTGCTTGGTGAGAAAGTGGAAATCCATCTGTTGACGTGTATTTGGGGGCATTGGTAGCCAGTGTTTTTGTAAGCTTATCAGAAGCGGAGCAACATGTCATACTTTTTTTTTTTTTTTAAGATCCAGTCTTAATTTTTATATATTATTTTTTAAATCAATTTTGTAGATCATATTTTGCCAATCTCATTGATAATTATCAATAGCTGACACTTTAAGGTGTGGAGGTTGTTGATGAGGACGATTGCCACGTCCGTTAAATCCTTTGAATAGATCTAATAACCTCTACTTCCCGTCAAAAAAAAATGTAATTGAAGATATATGGATTTTGGTGAGGTGTGTTGTTGTTGTTGTTATGCGGCCCGTTAAGTCGGCCATCTGAATTGGCGTGAAAGTGATTGTGTGTATGGACAATGAAGATGTGGCATGTGCACCTATCACGTTCATTTGCATAACTGTCATAGCCGTCAGAGTCGTTCGCTTGGCATTATGCATGACTATAATTCAATATACGAGGCATTGGGTAATATTAAAATGTCTGCAATGGGGCATGGTGTCCTTCCTATGGGAAGGGTGAGGACATGTGAGGTATAGTTTTCTTGCTTCCTGAGGATTTTATTCAGTAGCATTCTTATGTTCATATCCTCTTTAAGAATATTCTTTACAGCAAAATTTGGGAGTGAGTGAGTGTGTGTGTGTGTGTGTGTGTGTGATCCTTTAAATCGCGTCATTCATGGCGTCAGCGTCATTTGCATTCACCAGTATGAAAATGGCTCTCTGTATTCGATTGTAAAAACAGTCTTAAAGTTAACAAAGCATTGTTCTGATAGTATTGACCTCTGCATTTCTGACTATCTCAGACTTCGAAAAACAATATGGCATAGCTTTCGTCTGCATAGAGTCGTTTAAATAAATAGTTTATTGCAGATTTTAATTTTTTTTTAATACTAGGGGTTGGGATGAAATAATTAAATTAATATGTATTATGATTATTTAGTATAGCTAGTGTTTAATTTATCGCCATTTATAGCAACCATCAGCATATCTTAAGTTTCAATTGCACAACTATCAAATCGTCGTCCGTAGGGCAGCAGTTAATACAGCCTATAACACTAGTGACTAGTCCATCCCACATAAAGAAATGAATGAATTTGAAAGCCAGTCGCATGAGTCATACATAACACTTTGAACAATGGACGCCCAGCCTTGCTCTCGTCACTGCTTCGCGCTCTTGTTCCATTTCCTCTTTTAATTTTGCGGCGCGACGCCACATAATTGACGACGATTTGTAGTGCCATAGTTTGCCTACACAGCGAACAATTTACCTCGAACGACTTCGCTGTGGTTTACGATTTACAATATACACCAAATTCCGTGAACATATAGTGTGTGTGTGTGGGGGGGGGGGTAAAGTTCATTTATTGGATCGACTTGCTGATGATAGTTCGTATTGTTATTATTTGGGTGTGTTTGAAAACTTTACCTCGGTTAATTATATCTTTAAATATCTTTGGTACTCCTGCAGGGAACAAAAATGTAAAAGATAGCAATGCCAACACTTAAAGTAGAATGCCGATTTTCGCTGCAGTGGGATGGGTAGTGGGGAGTCCATAATTTAGAGATGCGGACTCATGTTTTGTATGTATGAAAGCGAACCAATAATAAAAAATAAATAATGCCTTCATTATTTTGTTTAAAGTTAAGTAATGTATAAATATGTTTCTTTTGCTCTTTTAAATGTTCAGATTTTTTTAACATTTACTTTCCAAAAACATTTTTTTGCACTTTTAACTCCTGAATTACTTGTATGATAAAGTGTATTTTTAACACTCCTCTTCAGAAATTATTATTTTTAATGAAAAGCAAAATCGAAACCCCTGCCTGTCCACCTATCCAATTTTCTACTTTGCGTGCAATTGTGCGAACATGGAGACAGTCGGGCCATTTTTAGAAAAGGGTTGGGTATGGATAGTGTCCAGTTTTCTTTAAGTTTTCTTTTTTTTTTATGAAAGAGTCAGGTGGGGAGTGAGGAAGGAGGAAAAATTAATCACAGGTTATACATTGAACTTACAATACAATTTTAACAATAGCCTGAAGCTGTAAGTATATTGTAATTAAGTTGTAATTCCAGATCAGTACATGATGATACTAGATAATAGAAAGCTAGCAAAACCCAGCAGCAGGCAATGTGAATTATACATTTGCTACATTCATAAATTGCAGAATAAAGCTTTGATTAATTATTGTTGTAGAAATAACATTCTCTCTGTTGGTGTAAAACATAATTCAGTCCCTGCACTATAATAAAAGTTTATTTTTTCCTTTTTTTTATAAATGAAAACAAAGCTGCATTCACATAGTCACAAACAATACACACATAAACAAGTATTCCCTATGCCAGTGAATATTTTATGTTGTTCCATCATAATATTAGGATGAAATAATTTTCAGTGCACCTTTAAATAAATAACTTTAATTTTACAAAATTCCTTGTTAAATTTTTATGTATGTAGTCATACTAGACTCATTGTACAAGATTAATTAATTAAAATCTGTTTTGACTCTCTCACCAAAGAAACTATATAACTAAAGAAGAAAATAGATTATTACTTTAATGCATATTACTCTATTTTACAGCAAAGGTATATTCATAACTGTATTTATTAATATTAAAATATTAGTGATAGTAGACTCATTATAATATTTAGTCATATCAAAATTGCTTCTTACAAACCTTATGTCCATATCATTTCATTTTGATTTGTTTGTATGTTCTTATTTATAAGATGCGTGCATATTCTATGTAATCAGGATTCCGTGGATGGGACAATGAAGCCACAGAAGTTGACCTCAATGATGAGTTAGCACAGATTGCCAACAGGGCTGCTCTTGGAGAAGAGGGATCAAATGGTGAGTTAAACCACATGATATTACATTGGCACAAATGTTACCTTTGTTCTCATTTTGTGGCGGGGTGGGTGGAGGTTCATTAATTGCTGAAATTGAATTTACTGACTATAACTAAGTATAAAAATGATTTTAAAAAAAAATCTTCTACAAGATTCAGATTCAACTGTTATAGTGATTTGTTGTATCAGGTCATATTTACAGGGTATCTCAAAAATATATAATAAATACTAAGCATTTCATATTTTATTGAAAAATTGATTAATTGTATATAATGTAAGCATTCATCAAAACTTGAAAGTGAACAATATTCATCTGTTAGTTTTACTATGCATGATTATGTCAGGCTACAAAATACTGTACTGCTACAATATGATATATCAAAGCAACAAAAGTAAGATGCATTTCTTAAACTGTCCTCAGATTGCTTATTTCTTCTTTTATTACTTAAAAGTATAAATCTACATTGCAATTAGTGCAGTGTGACATACAGTAAGCACTAGGTGGAACAAAAGAAGAACAAAATTTCTTTTTTTTAAGATCAAAATGTTGAATAAGAGAGAATGTAACTCCTTATGTAATGAGTTTTAAGTCACTCTAGTCTAAACAGCAGTAACACCCATGTAGTCCATTTCCCTCCCTCTCCAGGGATTGCCAACCTTTAGGCAAAAAATGCCAACTTTCTGGGGCATGTATCCTTGATGTCTGTCAATCTGACTTTGCTTAGGGTAGGCTTTCTTCTTTTTCCTTTGTAATGAGTATTCTAGTTTTTTTGCTTGTCCCAATTTTCATTCATCTCTAGAAAGATCTGGGCCTACATGTACAGTAATCATTACACTTATGTTTTCACAATTTTCATCCATCTCTAGAAAGATCTGGGCCAGCATCTATTTGTCAAATATTTATTATATTTATGCGAGTAAGAACGTTTGTTTCTATTTTCCTGTTTAAATGCTTCTTTGCATTTTGACCAGTCTTTTGTAGTTTTCACACACACACAATTTGATTTAAATTTTCCTAATTGAAACAATATTTTCTATGAATTCTGACAACTCATAGTTGTATATTGTTAAATCATTTTGTTTCTAGAGGTTTCCTTAAGCTATTGTAATCTTACATTTGCCACACACTGTAATTGTTTATTCTCTTTTCTATAGTTTTGTGACTATTTCTTTGTTTGCATGAGTATCTCTCTTGCTAATACTAGTCACACATCATTATACTAAGACTTTGTAAATACAACATTACAAGTACAGTAACTGTACTTTTCTTTTAGGTCAGGGACGGGCAAACTCCAGCCCACGGGCCACAAGGTCTTTTGTCTGGCCTGCCAAGCTGTTCACTTAACAACAATTTAGTCAGACATTGAATCACTGATTCATTATAAGCAACACCATCCATCTCATTAATTTTTTGTTGAAACAGTTATTTGTTTTGCATAAAATACACCTTTTAAAACTACTTTTGTTCTCATTTTATATTCTAGACTTTGTAACCTTTGGTCATCTATTAGGCGCCGCCACCCCCACCCTCCCTGCAACTTTTCCAACAGTTTTATCCGTCCCACACTCTTAAAAGTTTGCACGCCTCTGCTTTAGGTTAATGCAATTTAAGACAGTTGTCTGCTTACTTTACTTTCACTGTTTTTCCTTGATGAGTGTGGGAACCTGCTTATAAGACATCCTTATTGCTCTGCAAACAGGCACATTATACATAATGACTAAAATATACTGGAAAAAAAAGACTACTTAAAGTGGACATTGTGCCTAATGATGAAAAGTATGCTAAAAGAAGAAATAGACCACTTAAAGTGGGACATTGTGCCTAATGAGTAAAGTATACTGAAATAAAGAGCAGACCATTTAAAGTGGGAACGTATACATTTTAATAATTCCTCTGTAAAAGTATACACAGTTTTGTATTTGCCTTTAAGTTTGTCTAAGTGACTGGCTCCTCTTTGGTCTAATTTTTGCTCAGAGTTAAGCCATCATTAGCAAACATGTACTACTTGATTGGCTACCATTGTATTTTTCAATGACGATTTTCAGTCAGTAACCCTGCCTATGAAGACACCTCTGCCAGACTACATTTTTTCCTCTAGAAGCTTTCATTAAGAAGTATTGCAGAAGTATGTTTAGAGAGCATAGACACTACCTGTGCTCAGATGTGAGCTTCAAACTGTGCTGAGTGGCAATAACTGCAGTTGTAGTATTATTTATTACATAGACTAAGTTTACATCTGTGTGTCAGTTCCAGACATTTTATCTTTTGTTTTTAACTCTCTAATGCATCATGTGGTCTCATTCTAGCAGTTTATTACTTAACCATTTCATTCATCAGACTGTTCATTCTGTCCAAAGTGTCTGCATCTGTTTTTGGGGGTGATTGATTGGGACTTAAAATGAGCCATCCATCTAGCTATCAATTTGTCTGGTGTGCATCCAATCACACCATTATTTGGTTCATATGTAAGCTGCAGTTAGCACACAACACAGACATTTATAGGCAATTCACTCATACACATTTAATGTCTTAACAGAATAGTAAAAGCATTTTTCGGTTGCTCATAGTAAAACATTTTTGATTTACCCTTATGTATTTGCATTTATGCATGTTTTTATCATAGCAATTAACTGTAAGATATATCTGCATGCACATTTGTTCATTATTAATCAATATTTGATCATTTAAAATTCATCCATTTGATGCTCTTCAGTAAGTGTTTGTTTTGAATTTTATTTCACAGTTAAACAGTAGATCCAGTCAGTAAGACCAGGTTGTGGGTTTGAAAATGAAAGAACTTATTTTCTCTTCAATCAATCACTGTTATACACAACTTTTAGCCCTTCTGAGAGGATGTTTGTTTTGAATTTTATTTCATTATAAAACAGTAGATCCAGCCATTAAGATTTATGACCTGGTTGTAGATTTGAGAATTATAGAATAGTTTTCTTTTCATTTAGACTTACTGTTATACACTATTTTGGGGCCTGCTTGAAAAAATAACAGATGTAGCTTTTTTTTTTTTTTTTTGTAAAACACTGTTTCCAGTCATTAAGAACACATTGTAGATTTGAGAATTGAAAGAATTATACAGTTAATATGAACATCACATTTTATGTGTTAATTTTTTTTTTTTCATATTGCAGTAGTAGCTTCATTATCAGTTTCCTTATTGCATATGGTTGGATTTTTTTTTTTGTGAATTAATTTTATAATTTGTTTTTTAAAGGGTAGGATATTTGGGGGATTTGTTATTTTTAATCTGATTGAATCAACTGTTGTTTCTTTATTGTTTTAATCAGTGCTTAGAAAGAAAAAATATTAAGAAATAAAGGAAGGGCCCCTAAAGTTAAAAATGAATATTTTCACTAGTCTTTATTGGGTAGGTTTTCTCCCTTGCATTGTTGATTCAATATTTTTTACTCTTCTTTTCCTCACTTATTATAGACTTAAACAAAAGCCATATTATTTATTTCACAGGATTAGTTATCTAAACTACATTTTATTTATAACATGTTATGTTACTGTTTTCAAAATAATTTTTTATTTGATTTCATGTGAATTACACTTTGGCCAGTTACATACTAAATAAAGTACAATTAGAGTGTTTAATAAACTGGTTTTCCTTGGGTACAAAACAAAATTAATATATTAATTAATATAATATATAGTAATTAATATAAACTTATAAAGACTTCAATAAAAATCAAATACTCCCTTAATTAGTTAATAAACATAAAACTACCTTATTCAGAAGGGGAAAATTTATCATAGAAAAACTGGTAACAGATTTATTTAATCTTGAGCTTCATTATTTTGCTTATTGATGAAATGTAAAGTGTTTAAGATAATTTTTATTGTTTTTAATGCTAACATGAATAATATTAATACTTGTGTGTACCTGTTCATATGATGAGATTGTGGGGTTTTTTTTTTGTAAAATACTGATATTGACCTCCTATCTACACTTGTACAGCTTTCTTAGCCTGCTCCTGTGTATTTTATAATGACCTCCCATGTAACAAATCATTACTTTTTTTGTTGGACCCCATTTTCACTACCACCAGTTAATAACACTGTGAACAGATCTTTATCACTTAATAATGATATATTTCTTGTGAATAATCATTATCCTTACAATAATCATCATCATTATGCACAAGTGTTATCAAACAAAACCCTTCCTCTGGTTCCCGATACAGATATTGCTGGAGGAAAGGCAGGTGGTAAGTGGATTATTTTCATGTATCTTAGCCCAAGGCAAAATTTGTTGTCAGTAGACCTGTGAGTAAAAAAACCACATGTGTTTTCTTGTTTTTGAAGTTGTTGATATAGTGGATCTGATTAATAATTGTACAATAATTATCCAGCATGTAAAAGTTAGCTTGTCAATTTTATATATATCTCGCTAAAATTATTGTTAAGTAATTTTTGTTGGATTTTATCTTTTTTGTTGTTGTTGCTTTTGGCTTGATTTGAAGTGGTTCAGTTCATTTGTTAGTTCTTGATGTTATTTTGGCTGCCTTTCTAAACATGTTTATCAAAATTCTGTATATTGTCATGCATTCTGAATTCACCATGTATTTTTTATTTGGCAACTGTGATAATAATTATTTTGTAGAGATTCAGTTAACACTATTTAGTATTAACACAAAATATTGTATGTTTGAAAGGTTACAATCTTTAAACCAAATTAGCATTTTAACTACAATAAAAATATATATAACTGTAATCCTCATGTCAGGAATCACAGATGTCCTTACTGTAGTATACAACCAATCCATAGTGTTATAAATTTCTGTCATCAAATCATTAATACTATTAATAGGTAATAATTGTAAGTCATTAATGTTGACTATCATTAAAGCTAACTCATGTGTGGCTAGTTTTCTGCAGAATATACCCCTTTAAGTTAGTTCATTGACTACCATTTGAACATGATAACAGAGTAGCTGTTACTAAAGTGTTAGTGGTTAGCAGTTTTATCTCCAGCAAAATCTTAGAGTACAACACTGTTCTTGACACACTAACTTCTAAAGGAGTTGATCATTGAATTCATTATTTATGTAGAAGACTGGTGCTTGAACTTCAAATGTAATAGATAATATCGGTTTCTGTGAGCATGTGACATGTCATTCTATTGATATATACTAAAAATACCTATATGCACTGTAGGATATGAGTTTCTGGGATGTGCCATAAACATTTATCATGTATTGGCTAGTAAAAGTGATCACAATTATGATAATACAAGTTTTAGTTCATAGATTTGTCTTTCATACAAAATTAGTTTTATGCGAACATTTGGACTTTATATTTAAAAAATTTACAAAGATCGAAAATTTAGGTGTGTACCTTTTGATTAGCAATATTTCAAATATCATTAGTGTGGATTACTTTTCTTTTATGTTTGTGATTGTTATTGATAATGACACAGTATTTCCAGTCTGTTTATAGTGCATTAAAAATAATTTCTGTCTGTTAATGGAGAAGTTTGACACATATTGATATAACTCCAGAATACCCTTGCTCATTGTGTAAGTTCAAACTGCAGATTTACAGCTTGGTTTAAGACATACCCAAAAATCAATTATGATTTAATAATCATTTATATTTTTCTAAATATTTTATTATTGATATTATAAAATATTTACTAGTAGAAGGCCCCTTTAACCCTACTAAATAGTTTTCCTAAGATATATTCTGTTAAATTTCATATAATATCCAAAGTGTGAATATGAGCCAGAACATGTAACATTCTTTCTTAACTATTATATTTTGGAAATTGTGTTTTAAAAATATGCTTCACTCTTATTGGTATGCATTTCCTTATCATATATATTCCTTGATCATAATTGAAAGTTTGTGTATGGAAATATTTAGTGTGTAATGGTCTCTGATCATAATTGAGTTTGTGTGGTGTGCAATGATCTTTGATATTGTCATTTACATTTATTGTCATTGTAAGTTGAAATGCTTGTTGCCTCTGCTAAAATAATATGTAGGGAAATTAAAATATTATTAGTTTTTATTTCTATAATTTCATCAGCAGACAGGAAAGATTACTGTATTGTTATGTTACTTAAATAAACATTTCTTGCTTTTTAATATGTGGATTTTTACTTACATTCTCCACTAATGTGTGTTTGTGTGTGCACATTTGTTGTATATTTATAATATATTTATATATCATGGGTTGTTATGTTTTGTTTTACATAATAGTTGTATAATCAGCCTAATTATCCAAACACATAAATGTTAAATTGGATGTAGCAATTGTTTCACAGCCATTTTTCTGTTATTAAGTTACATCAATTGCAATATGTGTCACAGTTTCTATATTATAACATTAAATCAAATGCTGTGATTGACTCACACAGTTTCTGTTTAAATTCTAATTATTAGTAATTAACCATAGCATGCAAATTGGTGTACTAAAATGACTATAATTTCAAATAAGTCTGTTGTTTATGCTTTCCTTTGTGTTACATTTTGTTTCTTAAAACTAATTGAAATGATATTAACCTTGTAAATAGTCAGGGATTTTGTTATTTTTTAAAAATCATTTGACGTTTAAAAGTTTTAATTAAATTCAATTATTTTTATTATTTTTATTTTTATAATTCATTAATTGTTTATAAGTTCATTTAAGTCGTCATTATCGAAAACTGCTATCATTGTTTTTTTTAAATCTTTGATAGTACAGAAGGAGAATAAATACTTAGGTGTCAGTGGGTCTTTTATTGTTAAAGGATTTTACACTTGTCCAGTAGAGGTGGTAGTTTATGAAATAAAATTCTCAGTAATATCATTTTGTAGTATGAGCAATTTGAATTATTTAAAATGATTGCAGTCAGTTTGGTTAAGTGTGGTCACTACAGTTTGAAATGCTGTATAATGAACAACTCTATACAAAGATAAACATTATCTACTCCATTTGATGGATGGTATTGTAGGGTTTTTGACAATAAAAAGAAAATTAACAGTGTATTATTCATTTATTGATTCTACTGCAGTTGTTACAATTACAAAGAAAGGATAAAAATTGACATTGAGTGTATATAAATATGTTCATTTATTGTTGATTCTAGTACATTATTTTTTTCAGATTGTTGAACGTATGATTTTATGAATGATTAAGATTAAAAATGAAAGCACTAATATGTACAGTGTTAAACATAAGGGAATGTATCCACAAGTTTCCTAAACATATAGGTTAAATAGCAAGTGCACTGCCATTACTGTTGTAAAAATAGATTTTTGTAGTCAGTTTCCATATTTCATTGCTTACATTATAATCTTACAATAGATCACTCGCATTTAATATTGATTTTTAAACTATAAATCATGGATAGAATCACTGAAACCAGGACAATGTACAGTGTGTGGATGTGCATACAACTGGATAAAATTTATATTAAATCAATCTTGTTTTGAACATATTCTAGTCGAATGTTGTACTGTCAATGTGATGACCCTTTGTTTTTTATCAAATGCCTTCGAAACTAGGCAATGGTTGTCTGCTTTGCAAATGAAAAATCCTTCACAGTGTTTATGTATACTCTTTTTGTTTCACTTATAAAAAGGTCTACCATTGACAACCCTATATTAGAGTTATATCTTGGTTAGGAAAGAAAAACAGTTAAAAAGTGAGGAATGTTGGTGAGGTGTCCAGCGACAGTGTCATCTGCTTCAAATACAGTCGTACTTGGAAAAAGTCATCTGCTGATGGATGTGGAAATTCTAATCCATCTGATTGTCTCCTTAACTTATCTTTTTGATGATCCCATCTTACTTTCAAAGTAAATGTACCCATGTTTTATGATATTCTGAAAAATTACTAACTTCTAACAAATTGCTTAAATGAATATACTTTCTCCCTAACAAAATTTGCAGAACTGGAAATTGACTACAAAAGCTTTGACGATTTACAGTGTCATTGACCTTGTCATATTTTATGTAAAGTCAAAGTTGTGGATACAGTATATGTACTTCTACTTGTATATTTAGGTAGAAAAGAATCCAATAGAGTGGGTGATCAGAATTACTTTGATAACTGTATAAGTGTATTATTTCAATATTTTTAATGGAATGGGCTTATATATTCTCAGGAGAAAAGTTAGTTTCAAATATTCTGATTGTGCATATTACACTTTACTAATTAATAAGATTAAGTTTAAAGTTTGTTTTCAAAATTTACATTTAAGGGTTGTTTTTTCCAATTTTATCATAATAGTTTTTCTTTTATTATTGATTTCAGTATGAACAGAAGCAGCTAGTTTTATGTTATATATTAATTTATCTATATATCTGTTACTGGTCTCTGTATAGGTGAGCGTTTAATTCGACACAGATCAGATAACTTGGCTGTAGAGGTCCTTGTCAACCCTCAGGTTCAGACAGTCAAGAAGTCTTTGCGTGGAGTTCTGACACAGCTGTCACCAATCAAATATGTGGTCTTTGGGGGCTACGCTTTCCATGGCTTGGGAACATGGATTCTACAAGATGACACTTTCTCCTTTCATTCCTTTGCCCAGGTACATGTAAAGCTGCATCGTGGAATTTTAATATTGTCAATAATTTGAAACACATTTTTAATGATGTTTATTTTGATCAGTTATCATCTCTTACAAAACATTCATAAACATGGACAGGGAAGATGCTGTGTTCGTATTTATCTGTAACCTCAAGTGGCAGTTATTAAGTATACAGTGTGTTCTTTATCTATAATTTCAAGTCAAGCAACAATTAGTAAGTACACAGTGTATTATCATAACTGTGAGAAACATTTGAACCAGATAACATTTCATTAATTTCTAGAGAGGTGAGCGACTAACCGGGCCATCTTCAAAATAGTTTATGTTGACAATCATGAATCATGGTGATACTGACAGCTTCCTGATAAAGAAAATTCTTTATGTTTGAAACAATCATTTTCAAGCTGTAACCTTTATTGAATAGTGCATATTCCTCAAAATAATCTTTCACAGTAGAGAAATTAGTCTTTTTTTTTCCATTATTTGCCTAATATTTAATTAACCATGTTATTATCATTTATTAGGCTTAGTATTACCTTAACGGATAAAATATATTCTTAAAAGTGACTTGGACTCTTAATTAATACATTGTATATTGTTATAAATTAATTAAATCAATGTTTATTGAATTTAGCACCATTGAACAGCACATTAGGCTAAAACTTAACAACTAATTGTAATAATTCACAAAGTATTGTTTTTCTTTTGATTTTTTAAACTTCCATATCTATAACCATTGGGTAATATCTGCATCATTGAGGCTATCTGCCCATGGCAAGAAGTTCAACATTTCAATCAGTATATTAGTGATTAACTTGAAATTATGAATTCAAGTCCTGTAAACTATGTTGGAGTTCATCATGCTATTTATAAATAATGTATATTGATAGTTACTGTTGTCTGCCTTAATTTGGTTAGTAAAGATACATGACTTTAGAGAGTGCTCAGATATTATAAATATTGTGATTATTAATTTTTATGTCCTTTTATAGTCAAAATCAACTCTTTGTAAAATATAACTTCCGTTAATGACAAATTCATTAAAACCCATTAGTTCTGACAGTATCATATACAAAGCATATGTTCTGTGCTCTTCTAAGGTAGAAAAGGGTAAGTGTAGTAATGTACACTATAAAATAAGTAAGAAGCGGATATAAAATGTATGTTTCATTGCAAATAACTTTGCATTAATTTGATAATGTTCTGCTAATCTTTTTATGCTGTATTAATTAATGAAGTTCGGGGGGTGGGGGTACTATAATTTTCATATAATACTATTGCAGTCAGAATTTGCTGGAACTCAAATACTGAGAATTTTGTCATCATTTGCAATTTACCAATATAAATAATTAATTTAAAAAGTGAATACAGATTATTTTTATTAGTTTGGATGTTTCTGCTATATAACCACCCTTTGTAGGACAATTTTTTTTCAACATTTTGGCATATTAGTTGAGTAACCATTGTAATTAAGCACTTCACACTTCTATAAGATGCACCACAAAGCACATAATTTTCGTTCATATGATATGTAGATTTATTAGTCTTGTGGTAGAGGCTATCTTTTCATATTTTATTGAAAAACATCATATTTTGCACATCGTGAAATTTGTGTGTTGAGACATTTTCTCACCCAACTCTGCTGGTGACATCACCCAGTAATTCATTGCTATTTATTATTTTTTCTGTAAATGATTGTTTTTAACAATTATAAATAAATGTAATTAATATTTGAACTTAATCAGTATCATATATATATATAAATTAAAATGTGCACATTTATTGTCATATGTCTGGACATATCTAACGGCTGTTTTTTTTTTATATATATTATATCAGCATTAAAATGTGTATTTATTGTCAAATATTTGGACTTATAGCTATCCTGTTGTTTACTCCCTATGGGAAATTTGTGTCCAATTAATATAGTTTTTCTTGTTACACAATATATTATTTTAATATATCTTGTTCATTGGCACAATCTATAGTGTTACTATTAATTTAATGGTCTTGCCTGGCATCAGGTTTGTTTGTCACACACATTTTCATTAATCCATTCAGATTTGGAATACAAAATGTGCAGCACATTATTATTCTAAAAGTTGTAATATTATAATTAAATGTCCAAAAATGTGTACATAAAATTTGTGGGGGTTTTTTTTTGTTGCAGTATTTGGAGGGTGGGTTGTTTTGTTCACAAGAAACTAAAAGTCATTTACTTTCTTCAGATCACTGAGATATATTTATGACATACATTTAAAATCATTTACTGACCTACTGGCTTTTATTATACCTTAGAAATGTTGCCTTTTTTAAAATTTAAAAATAAACAAAAATATATTCTGTCAAAAAGACATTTAGCTTTTTGAGATTCATCTTTTACCAAGATGTTCATTTACTGTTCAGTTGGGGAGGATTTGTTGGTTTGTTTCTGTGTATTTGAAGTCATTCATCTGATCTTGCATTTGCTGAGAAACTCTTACTGGATGCTATAAAGACCAGTTAAAATTTAGCGTACATTTTTAATCAACCAGAAATTACTGTTAAATGTGAAACTGCAGAACAGTTTCACCTTTTATGATCAGCTAAAATGTCACTAGAAACTACAGTCAGACATAAATCTAGATTTTAAAGCAATTTAAATTAAGATTAATATTGATTTAATTGGTTAAATTTATTAATTCAGCTTATAAAATAAAATAAATGATAAAGCATGAATTCTCTTGCCATCCTGATTTTTTTTTTTCCCAGTCAACTTTGACTAAATAGGTGAATATAATATACTAATAAACCTCTTCCATTCCTCTAACTATAAGCTCATCTGTCTTCCTTTAAGATTAAAGTTCATCTTCTCCAATGATCTCTCCTGACTATTTGTTCATCCATTCAGATGAGTTCGGAGTAATTATAATACACTGCCATCCTCCCACCAACACACTCCAACAAGTGCACACTATTTTCTCATTTCCTATAATCATAATCACAGTGGAATTAAAAAATCACAGATTTGCAAATTTTATTGTCACATTCACATTCTGCATCAACAGTTAAAGTGTAGAATCATTTTTTATGAATTTAAGATAAATGTCCAACTTGTACACTTGAATTTCGTTATTGTAGATTCATAAAACATTGAATCTTGAGGATGTAGCACTGGATTTAACGAGACGTTAGGTCATGGAACCGTGTTTGTTATCAGAAGAACATTGTCATTGATCAATTAGTTTTGTCTTCTCAAGGAGAATTAGCATTAATATACAATATATTTCATAATGTGTATATAACTTGGAGCTAAGAAAACAAAATTATTTCAGAAAGCATTAGCTTTGGATAGACATGAAATCATTCTAAAGATATTTCATTTTAAACCAGTTTGTTTTTTCTTTAATAGCATTATCCAATTTTTGTTTTCAATTTCATAGTTATGATGTTTATTAAATAATGCTTTTGTCATCTTATTACATACTGAAATTTTTTTAATAAGTGTTTTAGACTATTAATTAAAACTCTATCAAATAATTTTTCTTTTAGGTATTTAAAGACCCAGAGGTGGAAAATGCCATAAAGCGAGTGGAAAATGTTTCACTTACTCTTTATACTGTTGGATCAGCTGACTGGAGTAGTGCACTGAAGGGATCAGAGCTATCACGACTATTGAAGGTGACCGTGAACCCACCAGAGAAACTGCACAACATCCATGGTATCCTCCAGTTCTCTGCTTACATCAGCAATTTCCTCAAGCCCATTCCAGTTACTAGCATTCTGCAACCTTCAGATGTAGTGGGCAACATTTCGTTCTCCCGACCTGTTATCTACATCTTCCCTGCTTGCCAGGGTGATTCTGCTTTATTTGGTATGAAAGGTTTCAACATGCTTGTAAATGGAGGTTTCAGCCGCAGATCTTGCTTCTGGGATTTTACACGCCATCTGGATGGTATTGATGCATTGCTTCTAACACATCTCAGCCCTGACAATCTGTTTGGAGTCAAGACCATTTTAGAGAGAAAGTCTGTGGAACCTATCCATCCTGAAATTGGATACATTTATATGAATCATGGAAAGCATCCTACTGTTGGCAGCAGTGAAAGCAAAGAGGACAAACCTGATGAGCAAAGCCTGCTTATCAACCTGGTTGAAGAAGGAAACAAGATTCTGGATCTGGGCAAAAACCTTGGCCACATTCCCCACCCATTAACCCGATCCCCATCTGGAAATGTGGAACCCATCAATCTGTTCCATAAGGTAGGCTGGGGATCCCTTGATATGTATATCTTGAATCCTGTTGCAGACTCAAAGGAAATGAAAGACTTTATCCATCATTGGAGCAAACAAGCACCAAACTTTGGTGCAGCTAATGGCATCCCTGTCACTAACAACACTTCTGTATGTGCTCTGATTATTGTTAGGCCTGCCAACCCAAGTGAGAAAGTCACAAGAATCCTTTTTCCTGGTAATGCTCCTCAGCACTTAATTATGCAGGGACTGGAACGTTTCAAGAACCTAGAATTCATGAAACATCCCACCTACTGTGACCGAGACCTACACAAACCAAAGAAGACACCTGTTGTTGGAAATGGAAGAGCTGGCTCTGTCACCCGAAAACCCCCAGTTAGTACCACTGCGATTACCAAAACTCCTTCTTCTACAACCAAAGCAGAACCACCTAAACGTTTAGAGGCAAAGTCTTCCCCATTGCCCAAGCCATCTGGAACCCCAACCAGCTCAGCAAAAACTGTTAAGCAGAAGAAAGAAGACAACAACAAGCGAGCTTCCAGTGCTAAAGAGAAAGTGAAGCTGGATGAGAAAGAAAAGGAGGACAAATCTAAATCCTCAAAGTCATCTACTTCGTCTAGCCCTTCAAAAGCCTCTGTGAAAACAGCTTCCCCTGTTAAAACACCATCGTCTCCAGCAAAAACACCAGTTTCCTTAACTCCAGAAGATGCTCCTCAACTAGTTGCTACTCCAGAACCTGCAGTTGCTGATGAAGCTCCCTACCAAGAATCCAACCATATCCAGGAAGACCTGGGTCAAGGCGACGGCAGTTTTAAGCAAGAACCAGATGAATCCCCTGAAGGATTACCAGAGTCTGCCCATTATGGTAGTGATGTTGATGCTTATGGCCAACAAGTTCATGATAATTCTAGGCAAAAGCTTGAAGAGCTTGGCATCTATGATGATGATGAAGAGGAGGGTGGCTTTGAAGTTGGAAGGGAAAATGGAAACCTGTATGAAGGTGCTGGTGATGCAGATGAAGAGCCTCAACCACTACCAGAACCTGTTGCTGTTATTGAATCGCCATGCAGCACAGAGCCAGATCTCATTCAAGATACTGTCAGCAGTTTAGAACAGAAAGTGATAGAATTTAATCAAAAAGAACAAGCACAAATTCAACAAGAAGAATATGAAGATCAAGAGGCACTACTAAAACAGGAACAAGAGGAGGAATTCAGAAAACGAGAGCAAGAACTTCGTAAGCAGGAACTAGAAGAGCAGCTTCGAAAACAAGAACAGGAAGAAGTTCAAAGACAGCAAGAAGAAGAGAAACTTCGAAAGCAGCAAGAAGAGGAAGAACTTCGTAAACAAGAGCAGGAGGAACTTCATAGACAGCAAGAAGAGGAAGAACTTCAAAATTTCAAACGTGAAGAACTTCGTAAACAAGAACAGCAGGAGGAACTTCGAAGACAGCAAGAAGAGGAAGAACTTCAAAGATGGCAAGAAGAGGAGGAACTTCGAAGGCAGCAAAAAGAGGAGGAACTTCAAAGACTGCAAGAAGAGGAAGAACTTCAAAGACGGCAAGAAGAAGAGGAGCTTCAGAGACAGCAAGAAGAGGAGGAACTTCAAAGACAGCAGGAAGAGGAGGAAGTTCGTCAACAAGAACAACTTGAGCAACTTCGAAGAGAGCAAGAAAAAGGTCAAAATCTGGAACGTGAAAAACTTCTAAGACAAGTGCAGCAGGAGGAACTTCGAAAACAGCAAGAAGAGGAAGAACTTCATGAACAAGAACAGCAGGAAGGGCTAGAGGAAGGATTTCAAGAAGAAGAACAGGAAGAATTGCCAGAAGACCAGCAGGAAGAACAAGGAGAACAACAACCAGTTGAGGAGGAACTAACTCGAGAAAGAGAGTACCCAGAACAATCATCAGTTCATGAAACCTCACACTTTTTACACAGTGAACTCAAACCGCAGCTGAGTGAATCAGAAGAAGATTCTGAACAAGAAACCAAAGAATTTGAGCAGGAACCTAGTGCCGAAGAGTCACAGAATGAACCTGCTTTTAATCAGTTTAATCAGTCTGACTTACAAACAGAAGAAGAGGTCAAGCAAGATTATTCTGAACCTGAAGCTGAAGACCCTGCAGAGGACATACCATCCTCACCAGAACCAACAGAAGAGGAACATTCTGATTTTGTCTACCCTGATGATTTAAAAGAGCAAATTCCAACTCTTCAAGAACCAACTTTTACAGATGACTCTGAAGTCCTTTCAAGCAATGAAGTAATTGAGCAAAACATCCAATATGGAATCACAGACAACAGCGCTTTCCAGATGGGCGGAATCAGAGAAGAGGAGGAAGAGGAAACTGCAATTGCTGAAGATGAGCCTGAATCTCACCATGAGGCAAAGCAAGGAATTGACAAGTTTTGTATGGAAGAGCTTGGTATCTATGAGGATGAAGGTGAAGAATCACCTGATGAAAAAGGTGGAAATGGAGATGATATTGAAAAGGAAGACTTTGTCTATGAGAAGGATGTGGATCTTGAAGATGAAGAAGTACGAAGAGGGGGTCCCACTGAAACTGATGACCAGTGTTATGATGTCCAGAGTGAAGACCATGAAGATGCTGAGCAAGATCACATTGAGGTTTCAAACATCCCAGAGGCATTTGAAAAGGATGAGTCACCAGTCCCTGTTGATAGTAGCTATTCAAATGAACCACAGGCACAAGAAACAGATACATGTGATGTTCTTGGGGAAGATACCTACCCAGACACAGCAGAAGCTGACAGTGGACATGAGGACACAGACTCAATAGATGGTGGAACTCCAGATAGTGACAAAGATGTAGATGAACTTCTAGACCAGCAACAACCACAAACTGGCCTTATTTCTGACAATGATGTTGAAGAACAAATGCCAAGTCATGGGGATACACCTGTTATGGACCAATCTTACAATCCATTCCTTGGACTTGATGGTCAGACATCAGCAATGACTGATTCCTACATGCAAGATGAGCAACCAAATCCATTTGAGGCTGATGTCCATGACACAATCTCTAAAGAAGAGCAAGGCCATGATGAATTTGATCCTCTTTCACAGTGGGGACACCCAACTGGGCTCCCATCTCCTATTCATCCACAAGAAGAAGCTGAAAATAAGAAACCTTTTCTTTTAGAAAAAGATGCTTCTGACACAGAAGAGGTAGATTCTAAAGAATTTGATCCTTTGACCGAGTGGGGACAACCTATGGGTTTGCCCTCACCCCCACCTCCAGAGTCTGATGCCAAACCAAACACCAATGGGGTTAAAAGTGCTGCATCTGATACAAAAAAAGCAGATCCTAAAAAGTCTTCACCCACAAAACCAAAATCAGCAGAAAAGCGTCCAGCACCTTCTACTAAACCTTCAGCTGCTAAATCCAATGGTTCAGCAGAGCCTAAGCCTGCACGTCCAATCACAGAAAAAAAGGCAGAGCCTAAGAAACAAACAGCGAATCTGGATACAACACGCTCTGCACGTCCTTCAACTGCACCATCCCGCAATCTTGACACATCAAAGATTGAATCTAAGCCACGCACAACTACTGCACCTCGTAGACCTGCCACAACAACAACCAACAACCGTGCTTCGCCAGTTACTGCCAAGATGCCACCATTGCCTCCCATGACTCCCTTTTATGTTGACCTAACCTATGTCCCTGCTCATGGTGATCCAGCTTACTGCGATATTGAATTCTTCAAACGTGTTCGGGCACGTTATTATGTGCTAAGTGCATTAGCACCCAATCCAAACACATTACAGGCTGTGATGGATGCCAAGGCCACTTGGGAAGGTGGTTCTGATCTGGAGGTGACCATTATTCCAACATATGAGACAGAGGCACTGCGACACTGGATGGCGCTGCACAAAGATCAGCTTGCTCAGCTCAAGATTGATGTAGCCCCGGCTGCCAGTCGCTGCACTGTTCGGCTCCAGGACCATGAAGATAGCTGTTTTACCTACAGGCTGGAGTTTTAAGTAACATTCATAGCCATCCCCTATTTCTTTCCTTATTCAGGGGTTCTTTCCACTCTTATTGACCTTGATTGCTTTGTGCTTACGCTTCTGATGTAGACATTGAACTGGCCATTCGGTGATTTTTCTTTTTTTATATTATTATTTATTTTTATTTTTATTTTTATTAGGTGCCAGATACAGCTCATATACCAGATGGTGTTAGAAGTTTCTGAGACCCCACATAATCCAGTATATGCTTCATGATTAGGCTACAGTTCAGTTGTGTTCTATTTGCATCATGAATGCTTCTGAACTCTATTGACACAGGCTGTAGTTTTGATTTATTTAATTTTTTTAAATATGCATGTAAAAGTGGACACTTCATATTCAAGATTTAAATAACATTTTTACTACATTGACCAGCTCATATTTTGCATAAGAATTAGAACAAAAATAGTAGTTATTATTAGCTATTTAAAATTCCACGTTATTTATCATTGTATTTTTAAAATACAGCTTATTCCCTTTCCTGATATTTATTTAATACATAACTATGTAAGTAGGTTAATTAACTTGTTTTTCATATTCCTTATTAAATTTATGAAAGGTAAGAAACATGCTGAACAGTTTATTTTAAAATTATTTCTCTCCTGTCGGGAGGGTTTTGTTATTTTTGGCAAAAAAATTTACAGATTTAAATATAATTTTTTGTGGGATGCTTTTAATCTAAATGTACTTAAGACATTTTCTTCTTTCTTCTTAAATTTGCAAGTCTGCAAAACTAATTTCAATTCAATTCTTGGTTTTATATATCAGTGTGATCACAAGAAGCTTTTCACATACGGTTGGGGTTTTGTTGTTTTTACAAAGAGCATCAGATCAGAAATGCATTGTAATATGTGAATCAACAATGCAAAGGATGAGTAGCTATTTGTTTGATTATTATTTTAAATATGTCTTGTTAAAATTTGATACAGACACATGGACCTGTTATTCCATGACTGCCAGCATTTGTTGTATATCAGTTTGTTGTTTTTCTTGATGCTCTCTTTGGGTTTTTTTTCAGTATTTATTTTCTGTAAGCATCTGCACCTAGTCAAGTTTATAAACTTCAAACATAATGTAAAGAAAATGCAATAACATGGTTGTAAAATCATAAAACCATTTAAATTATAACTTGAAAGTAATTGATTAAGGGGCAGGGATTTTTTTCATGACATAGTGTTCTCATAAAAAGTTAACACTTACACTTCTTGCTCATTAAGTTTTATTATATAGTTCACCCTTTTGCATAACAATATATATAGCATAAATTTTAGTAGATATTGGGGGGGGGGGGGGTCGGGGGATTGTGCTGTAAAAATTTACAAAAAGTAGATCTGCAAAAGGGTGTAGTTTGAATAGATTACTGATAAATTCTGGCACATTCTGCAGGCAGAATACAGTTAAATAATGGTTGGGTGGGGGAGAATAATTTACTCCAAAATTCACAGAAAATAAAAATTAAAACAGTGTAAGTGCATGGTAAATACTATCATGCTGCCTTGTGATCAAGTTTAGTTCTTTTATGTTGTTATTTTTGTTAGTTGTTTTCTTTCCATTTGTGACGTGTAGATAAATAAGTTTGCTTGTAATACTTGTCCTGTGTTTTTGCTAGTTGTCAGTAAAGAATGGATTACTTTAATACCATCGTGCACATATATGTATATTTTCAGCTGTAGTGACAATATCAGTGCATTTAATAATTTACCATTGTTTTTGGTTTTTTATAAATTATTTACAACTAAAAATGTTTTATGCTGATGCTTTAATGTCAACAACATTTATATATACTTTGATTCATTTGAAAAATCATCTGAGAACAATTATTGTCTTCAGCATTACATTGCAACATGTTAAAGAAGAGATAGGGAGTGTTAATGAACATTTTCTTTTGAATTTTCAAAAAGAAAGTTAATTACTATGTAGTGTGATGAAAGATTTGCTTTCAGCTTGCTGCCGCTTAGTTCATGCGGTGCTTTTCACTCCTAAAGTCAATTGACATCCTGGATTCATTTAGTTTTCAATTTTTAGATAGTTGACATCTTGGATTATAAATTGTTAGTTTTCATTTTGTAGACAGTTAATATCCTGGATTGTAAATCACTAGTTTTCAATTTTTAGACAGTTGATATCTTGGATTGTGAATCACTAGTTTTCAATTTTTAGACAGTTGATATCTTGGATTGTGAATTCTCCATTTTCATTTTGTAGACAGTTTCTTTTAATTTTTTACTTATTCTGTGAATATTCAATATATTTAATGTGCCAATAATTTCACATGAAATTCTAAATTTCACTTTATCCTCCTATTTTATCTTTCTTTTAGATATAAACTTTTCACTCCTTTTAGTTAAAGAAACACAAAGTTGAATTTGTTGTGAGTCTTTTTGCTGCTGATGGTTTAGATAGTGTGCTGTATGTTTATACCTTTCACAGGAGATATTTTGTTTGGGGTTGGGGACTTTTTGGATGGGAGGGAGCAGCTGTATTGTTTCTAAATTGGCTCTTTTGAATGATCAGGTTATCTTCCTTGTACTAGTTATAGTTAGCTTCACATAAATAAACAGTTCCAATAGTAGGTTTTCTTTCTGTCTTTTACTGTTTTAAATAATTGCTACAGTCTTTCAAACTTACAGTCTTATATATTACAATACTGACACAGTTAATTTGAGGTTGTTTGGTACAAGAGTGATGGTACATTTGAGGGCATTGTGAAAATCATGACGTTGTAAAAGGACATTTTTAATGTGAAGCAGTCTTTTATTTTTTTTAATCAAGAAACACTCTAAATTAATTCTTGAGATGCTTCAAAAAGTCTAGGTTCAATTTTTTCCTGATGTAAAATTGATTGAAAATTAATTCATATTTTTGTGTGTTTCTTTCTTAATTCTAAACAACAAAAATATTATGAACACATTTAACACAGAGTTGAGATCCATACTTGGAACCTTGCCATGTCTCCATGCCTTCATCACTTTGCTTATCTGTGATCAACTCTTTGCTTACACTGTGCTCTGTGTCAATTGAAAACTTGCTCTTTGTGGATGCACAAATGGTTAACTATTTACATTACTATTACAGTTATTATTTGTATTATTTTTTATTATTATTATGAGCATTGCAATGTAAGCAAAATAACTATTTTCTAGTAAACAACTGATTTAGTACAATTAATTTATTTTTATTTTTCTTAAATCAGTTTGTTCAGCATTTTTATTATTCTATGCCTAACTAGATGCTAAACCTATCACCGACTGTAGTATGCCAAAGTGTGTTTCTAATTAATTGTCATGTATTCATCAGTACCCTTTTGTGCCACACCTGCTTAACACTTATGGCTTTCATTTTCTCTCCACTTACCTAATTAAAAGAATGAGGATTTGCTATTTTTGCTATGTGGTGATGTTTCCTGTGTGGAGTTTGCGCTGGCATTGCTGATATAGTGTGACATTTTTCAATGATATTGAATGAAGAAGAAGGGATTGTCAGTTCATATTTTGCATGTATTATATGTTTGAAAGGCTTGATGATTCTGTATGTCTGAGATTTCACATGATATGACCATTCAGTTTCAGGTCTGGTTGAACCATTGCTGTCTTCCTTTTGCCATCCTTACCTGACTATTCCACCACTAACCTGCAATTCTTTTACTTTTATTGTCACTATAATTAACTTTGTTGTTCTGATCCAAGATCTCACCAGTTCACTCTTTTTTTTCTTCCTATATTCCCTTTCTCATCACCTTTCATTTTTAAAATCATTTCATTTTTAAAATGATAAAAATTACTACTTCAGTAACCACTCTTACCTAGAAAGGAAAAGTGCAAATCAGAGAAATGAGTCTCTCTTTTTACCACTTACGTAAAAGAAGTCAGAATGCAACACTTTTACCACTAATTTCGCGTGCATTTTATGACCAACAAGTGCTGAGACCATTTGCTGAGAAAAAGGTTTTGCAGTTTCTTTTATCTCTGATGACAACAGTAAAAAGAGTTTTGGTTATTATTTTTTACTCTTGCTACTGACAGTAAGGGCAAAATTATAACAATGTGCTAAGCTTCAATTAAATATTGTATTTGATTTTTCTGCTCAGTATGATTTGTTTAAAAAATTGTATGTGCATTTTTCTTTCTTTTTTTTTTCCTTTTAAACATGTGATGTACAGCTTTTTCTTGCATTGATGTTCAGTGTTGTTCATTTTTTGCATTTTCGTGGTCAGTCATGCCCAGTAAATTGCTGTGAAAAAGTACCATTCTGGGATTTGTTCGGGTTTTTTGTTCATTTAGTTGTTTGGTATTTGACAATGAAGTTTTGTTAAAATGATTCAAATACTTGTTCAGCAAATCATATGTATGCCTCCATTTGTTCATTTGCATGATTGCTCAGTTTCTGAGGATGTGGGGTAATGACTGTTTAGTTTTAACTGATAAGATGTTAATTAACACTGAAGTACAATTTTACAAAATATCCGCATTTGTCACAAGTACGTTGATGATGAGATAATATAGAATGCAGCAGCAAGGTGATGCATTTAATTAACTTAACTCCCCTCCCCAGCAACCTAATTTACTTTTTACTTGCGTGTTTAAAGATGGGGATGTTTTTTTTAAAATAAAATTTGTACTTAGGGAGAAAGTAAACAATGCTACCTTTTTTCTTAATCAATACATTCCAACTACATATACTTATCATCAGTTAGGAAAAGCTAAGTTTGTATTAAAGCAGTTTATTAATTGATTACAGTGCTTGATTCTTCAGCAACCAAAAGGAAATGTTTTGAAGATAAAGCTTATTCAAGTAAGTATAACATGCTGCCAAAATGAGACCAGGTCCTTAATGAGGCTTCCTATTTAATCATTGTAACAAATTTGAAACACAGTTACTTACACGTGACTTGAATAGCAATATAAAACAGATAATAACACAGTAATTTAAAAATCAAACCTTAAGAACCAGCAACCTATTGTACAGATTGAGTGAACTGTTGCACACACTAAAAAAAACAAAACTTCCTTTCATCAAGTAACATTCGTTGCTAGTGCCCAGTTAATCAAGTATCCCTGTTAGCTCTAGAAATATGCATAACAGTATCATATGTAAACAAATCTGGTCGCCATTACTTGCAACCTTGAAATGAAAACTTTTTCATAAGCATTACGTCTCTTTAGTCGAAATGGAGATTTCTTAAATTGTGCAGTCGTAACCTTGTCATGTGACAAGCACAGTAAGGCTATCCATGATAGATGTCAACTGAGTATTCATCTAAAAGTTTTAATATTGTTTTGAAATAAATTTTGCTTTTACAACCATTTTGTTTAAAGGACGAATATATATCCTGTGTAGGCCATTCTCAGAAACGCTAAGGTATACAAGCCACTCACGAAATCAAAGAAAGTTAGCAATGGACGCTAAGCAGAAGTCATTCAAAGAGAATTATACTAATACAATAACGACAGAATATAATGATTGGATATACAAATATATTTTCCTTATTACTGTTAAAATTACGCGTGGATGTTGCTTTTTGATGAGTCAGTTTGGCCCGCCCGCAGGTTAGAATTAATAACTAGGCTCAGTATCCCTTCTATCTTCTATAATCAGATATATGGTGTACACGGGCCGTAATTTTAAAATTTACATATATATATATTATATGAATGAGCACCCTGATCCGTTTTCCTGAATTCCCACAGTTTAATTATGTATTTGATCAAGGCTCGAAATCATTCTTACCTCAATGTGTCTCTAGAAGTCATATGGGCATGTTGCTCTATAATCATAAATGATTGTCTTGGTATCTCTCTAGTTATCATGTGGCCTTTGTAAATCCTTGGGTTTTTTTACCACCACAAACGTACAGGACCCATATGCATAGTTAGTACTCCGGAATTCTACCGAAAACCACTAAGTTGTCGTAATAACATGGCGTTCTGAACTACTGGTGACAAGTTTATTAATTTACTAAACGAAAACACCCAATAGGAGTAAGACGTATGCTCGTGTGGCTCCTGTCGAGCCTTGTACAAGCACAAGTAATTAATTAATCACAAATGGATACATTTTTACTTAAACAAAGAAACTAACGAAGCCAAGCTGTTCAACCACAAATGCAGTTAACATGTTGAGGGAATACACTTCTTTATAACTTATATCTACATACGATCGGCTGTAGCTGCCCACTGCTCTGTCTGCATTAACCTATAGATTGTACCAATTCATTGGATGGGCGTGCACTCTGAACTGAATTGTCATCAATTTTCTCTTTTAAAAAATCTATCATAAATTAAACAATAACAAAAAATGTCATTTCAGAGTGCACCCGATCCCACATATTGTACAATTCACGCAAGAGTAAGATTACTCTGACACTTTTATAACTTGTGAAGGCTTCGGGCACTGTGCGCGTAAACAACATGATAATTCAGGTAGTGAGTAACCATCTAACTCTAGTCCAAAGCGTTCATTACAAAGCTCGACGTTAGCGTGTGATGACACACACCAGTCACCAGCTACATACAGCCACCTAATGAAAAGACTATCGTTAGCGTGTGAAGACAGTCAACAGTCACCAGCTACATACAGCCACCTAATGAAAAGACTATCGTTGGCGTGTGAAGACAGTCAACAGTCACCAGCTACATACAGCCACCTAATGAAAAGACTATCGTTGGCGTGTGAAGACACTCACCGGCTACAATTTCTGTTGAAATACTCAACGTTAACTGGGCGATTTGATACCAATAGTGTCGGAGGAGGGAGACAATATTTTTTCTAATATAAACTAAAAGCGGGTTTTCAAACATAAACTCTTTTCAAGAGAAGTGGAGAAGCGTGCCCTCTGCTGCAAATGGGCTGGGTTCGTTGTTAGAGCAGATTGGGTGCTGCTGTGCTGTCAAGAAACTATTCTACTCCACAAAAAACCAACTAATCCTTAGGTGCTTTGAAGAGATGTCAGTTCATAATAACAGTGCATATTTCACAAGAACACAAATCGGCGTGTGCCAGCGTTTACCCGCAAAGAGCTGATAATAATCTATAAGAACTTGTAATAAAAGCACTGTTTTCCTATTTATGTTTTTAAAAAAAACACACACACAGAAAGAAAGCCACAGTTTTACTTCTTACTGTCTGCCGAACGTTTTCGTTTTTTTCCAGCGTCGACGCCTATACCCGACTCTGAGGCCTTAGCGAGAAAGAGATTCGACATTGAGGAAGTGAAACTTGGTCGTAAAAAAAAAATTATGTTCAGTGCGTTTAATTTTCTAATTCAAAACTAGTGTATGAAACTGTGTTTATGAGTTATAATATTATTTATTATTTTCATTCTATTAAATAGATTTTCTTTTCAAAAAGACATTTTTACTATCCGAACATTAATAAAAATGTTTCATATTAAATATATAAGTCTTTAAGAAGCACACATTAATTCAATTTTCAAAAATGACTAAATTTTTTTTTTCAAAATGAAGTCACACACACACTTAATTTCAAAATGTCTAATACTTCAGAAGCCTAGTTCTGGAGAGGAGAAATAGTACCATGGGGAGGAAAAATGAAGAGCTATAATATATGTATGGAGAAATAGTACCATGGGGAGGGAAAATGAAGAGCTGTAATATATGTATGGAGAAATAGTATCATGGGGAGGGAAAATGAAGAGCTGTAATATGGAGAAATAGTACCATGGGGAGGGAAAATGAAGAGCTGTAATATGGAGAAATAGTATCATGGGGGGGGGGGGGGATAAAGAGCTGTAATATATATACGGAGAAATAGTATCATGGGGAGGGCAATAAAGAGCTGTAATATATATGGAGAAATAGTATCATGGGGAGGGCAATAAAGAGCTGTAATATATATGGAGAAATAGTATCATGGGGAGGGCAATAAAGAGCTGTAGAATATATGGAGAAATAGTAGCGTGGAGAGGGAAAGTGAAGAGCTGTAATATATAATATATATATATATATATATATGGTGAAATAGTACCATGGGGAGGGAAAGTGAAGAACTAATATATGTATGGAGAAATAGTACCATGGGGGACGAAAGTGAAGAGCTGTAATATTTGTACGGAGAAATTGTACCATTTGGAGATGTAAAGTGAAGAACTGTAATATATATATAAAAATTATTTGCAAGCTGTATCACATGAAACCCTATTTATCGTACAGCCGCCGATCTGTCCGTCAGAAATATCTCTTACACAAGCAGAGTCTATTCCCTCTGTTTACAGTTGCAGTAACTCAGCACCACATTCATTTTGTGAATAGCATTTGTAACCACATCATTAATGCTATTATTTCAATTCTTACTTTTTTTATATGTGAATTTGCTTTCTATGGGCATGTTTCTGAATTACGTTGAAACCTGATTGGTATGCCGTCCGTACTAATACCATTATGAACTGCCGCCTGGACACACTCTACACTTTATTAATACCATACCCGCTGAATATTTCTATTTCCCTTCCTGGAATGGCCTAGAATTGCGTATTGATCCAAACCGCAGATTTATCACCACAAACATCCAACTTTTCAGGTACCAATGACCAAATTCCCTAGAAAGAAAGAAAGGCACACTGAAATAGTTTTGTTTTCCTGTTCAGTTTGGGTAATGTTTATTGAACTGCGACTTGGCTCTCGTACTTATTTAGTCAAGCACCGATACTTCAATTGTTAACCAACTTATAATGCTTGTAGAAGTGCTAGCTTCCTGGAATCGGATAAGGTTACCAGTCTCAGTTACAATCGAACCTACAGCTCCTTTCAGTGAAAGCGTCTATGCTGAATCTCAGACTGAGTGGAACTATTACCAGGACCGAAAGTGAGATTATCACCACATCACAGCAATTCCAAGAAGAGGGATAAAAAGTAAGAATAGAAATAAACGAGCGCACAAATATATCAGCCTTGATTCAGCTGCTGATGTAAAATGGAAAAATGCTTCACCTCTGATTTCTTTCTTACACAAACAATTTATTAATTTGCTTTTGCATTTAATTGAATCCAATACATAATATTCTCGTATCCATCTTCAAGTTTCATTCATTCATCTGCATTCTCTTGCTGAAAACTATCGTTCGTCGTTCTTTATACTCCACAGCTAAAATCAATCATATAATTTAGCCAGAGGTCAACTGTTTACCAACCAAAAGGAACCATGACGTCATTCAAGAGTGCTTGAACAGGTTTTCCATCCGTCCGATTGTGTTCGAATTACATGAATGATGTTTATGTCCCACAGCGTTCACAGAAAAGGTGAACAGAGTGTTGGATGGTAAGGCATACTCCAAAGAAGTACGTTGTATGTCCATTGCGGGTGTAACATGTCATATATAATACATTATTTCTGGCCTCTTGCAAGAAGAGCGACTTGACCCTAGTGTTAAAAAATGACCGCCTATGATACAGTAACTAAATAAATGTACATCTGTGATACAAACAGGGTGGGTAACAAAATGTACACAAAATGGGTACACAACATAGGGTAACAAAATGTATCATACAGAGTAACAAAATATATACCAGGGGTGCACAAACGTTTTAGGCTAGAGGGCCAAATTTCCAATTAATAGTGCGTAGAGGGCCGCCACATGGATGGCTCAGTAGAAAAAAACCAAAACAAATAATAAAATAATGTGCTTTACATTCGTAATAATGGTAACATCTAAAAGTCCTCCGGGGGCCGTATAGAGCTCTGTCTCGGGCCGCGGTTTGTGCACCCCTGATATATACCTATGATATAGGGCAGTGTCGTAGCAAGTACTTCTGCGGCCCTTACAGAGCTTCGGTGGTAGGACCCATCGATTTCAAACGTGTAGGTTTAGGCTTGATCTGATTACACTCTGAAAGTAAAAAAAGAGACTTCGCTCGCTACCAGAGCCCCCCCCCCCCAATTACCGGGGGCCCTTGTGCATTGCACAACCTGCATAATCCATTGCCTCTTTATTTATATAGGGTAACAAAATGTACACTAATGATATATGAATATTAGGTTCTGAATGTATATGCAGCAGGTTCTTATGTAATGAGAGAGCGAGTTATGTAATTCAGAATAATTTCAGAATAAATTATATAAAGATGTTTTCCTTTATTTAATGAGAACGAATGGGACACAGTCACGGAAATGGCTACATCATAAATTGACAACTATTCAGGGTAAACGAGTCGAACTTAAAGAAACAGTTTAATAATTAAAAATAAAATGATGGTTGGATATGGATGTAAATATTGTCTTCTAAGATCATTCTACTTTGCATCCGGTTTTAAGTCACGAAACAATCCTTACACAATCAGTCATTGTGACATAAGAGGTCCAAAAGAAAACATACAGCACTACATTAAAGATAATAATAACGACGAAGTAACCAATCAATCACCAGCAACAACTGATGCATGTATTATTTTTATTGACATTTATTTTGTAAGCCATCAAATAATGCTTGTCCATCCTGATGAGGAATTAGTGACCACTTAATATACAAGTGACTGATTGAATTTGAGTCATTTGTGATATATGAAAGGCAGTGGCGTGATTTCAAAAACTGCCTCCTTCTCTTGCAAAAATTCTAAAATACTTCTATTTCCACAATCGCTCACCACTCTCTCTCTCTCTCTCTCTCTCTCTTTCTCTCTCTCTGCTCCTCAAAGAATCGGCTTGTCCAGGCTAATATCGAGCCTTGCCATGCACCCTGTAAACACTTGGCTTAAACATATGTATGAAAATTTTCAACTTTCTTTTTGAAAGAACAAAATAATATTGGACACCATCTGTTGAAAGCTCCTCCCCACTAATGCAAGGGTAGTAGTTACACCACTAATGAAAAGTAAATGAAGTGAATACAAGCCAATCAAAATTTGTAACAGTAATTGAACTAAATATGATCCAATCAAAATTAGAAACAGTAATTAAACTAAACTAAATACAAGTCAATCAAACTCAGGAACAGTAATTGAACTGAGTACGAGCCAATCAAAACAGGAATAGTAACTGAGCTAAGTACGAGCCAATCAAAACAGGAATAGTAACTGAGCTAAGTACGAGCCAATCAAAACAGGAATAGTAACTGAGCTAAGTACGAGCCAATCAAAACAGGAATAGTAACTGAGCTAAGTACGAGCCAATCAAAACAGGAATAGTAACTGAGGTAAGTACGAGCCAATCAAAACAGGAATAGTAACTGAGCTAAGTACGAGCCAATCAAAACAGGAATAGTAACTGAGCTAAGTACGAGCTAATCAAATTCAGGAACTTAGTAACTGAACAGGAGCCAGTCAAAACAGGATCAGTAATTGAACTGAATATGAGCCAACCCTAAAAGGTTGATGATTTCAAAGAGTAATGATGTGGAAATTAAAATAAATATAGTTAACCACAAACTCAGCCAATATTGGAAGTAAATATGAAGTAAATATTTGCAACTCAATGACAACTGGAAGGAAGTACAGTGCAAAGCACAGCAAATGACTGGCTACAATGTTCTGGGAAGGTAGACAGTTGTTCCTGGTGTGGTCCTCTTCCTCATTCTCAGCAACAGAGACAGCTGGATTGAGTGGCCCACATTCAAACCCAGCTAAGGACAGTGGGTCACTTTTAGTCCAAAGGTTAAAGCAATAAAGTGGGATCCTTGTGAAACCCTTACAAGTTCAACATTATTTTGCATTTAAAAATCAGAAAGAGTGCGAGTCCAGATAAAAGTGTGGAGAAAATGTACACAGGCACTGTGACAATTATCTGCCACTTGCCTTCATATTTCATTTTTATTGTATGTATTGTAGTATTCATAGCTGTAGTTATATTTAATTCTTATTCTAAGCATAACTATCTTATACATGAGACAGTAAAATGTATTCTGCCATTAAGAGCAGTACCAATATGTTGCCATTAAGAGCAGTACCAATATGCATTTTTGACTAATCCCAAAGTGAGTGGGAAATAACTCAGGAGAATGACTATCTCTACTAAAAGACTTAATCATACATCACTCAGTCTCTATAGATTGATGCAATTCAGATATGGGTACACTCCTCACTCCAAGGCAGGCTAGCTAAGGATTAGGCAAGCTTGACTGATTGACAGCATGTATGTGACTGATTGGCAGTAGAGTTTCAACAGAGGTTTAAGCCATGACTGACCAATGGTGAAGTACCTACAAATTGAGACTGACCAATCGAGAATGCTAGTGTGTAAGGGGTAAAAGTTGGGGCTTTGAAAAAATTATTTCCAAAATCATTCTGCATTTTTTCTAAGTAGACAGATGTATGGATCCTCAGATGCAGGGGCTAGCCAATACTTAGATACTGGCAGCACTTTCCACCTTCAGTTCACTTTGAAGTAACTTGGAACCCAAAGGTTGAATCTTAATTCCTCAGAAAAGAGAAGCTCTGGGTTACATTACACACCACAATTGGCAGATAGCCTAGTTTTTTGATTGACTGAATGACATTCTTTGATTTTATAGTCAGTATGGTTAGCCAGTTTACTTATTAAGCAGAAACAACCAAGTCAGACTCACCAGTTTACTAGGGCCTGTTAGCAACATAGCCAAGGGCTAGCAAGTATTCTTGCTAGAGCCTATTATTGACAGCCAATGGGCTAGCCAGTATTTTAGCTATGTCCTATTAATTAGTGTCATATCCAAGAGGGCTGGCTGGTATTCTAGCTAGGGCCTATTTGTCAGTAACAAATACCAAATTGTGCTAGCCACTTTATGTAACCATACTTTCACCATTAAAAACAGTCTACAACCAAACCCTATCCATAGAGACTGTTGACCCATACTCTTGGGGGAAGGGGGTGGTGGCCTAGTTAGTATTACAACTTACTTGAAATGGACCATTCAGAGCATTACTTGATATCATCAAATGAATATGTTGTTTGAACTATTATTAAGTGGCAGATAATGTGAATGACTGCAGAGGCAACACATACATGGTTCTCCCAGTTACATATACATGTACTTCACATGAGTTATCATCCTTAGTTGCTGGTAATTAATGCAGCAGGAACCCATCCATTTATATCCATGTCTATTTTTACTGCTGAAGGCATGTGATTTTGTTTATATGTCTAAATATTATATCTATGCTTTTATATTTAACACTAATCATATTCTCTTACCGACTATACAATCTGCTTGCGACGTTAGATTATATAACTATGTGTGTAAGACAGACCATAAGTCCTTGTGTTTTTGTCTGCATATTGGCACCTTATCTTTGATGTTGATGAACACTGTGCCATGAAGGCAACACCTGAGTGAAGTGAACCATGGGCCAAGAGTACAGTTTGAGGACCCGCATGTGCCATTTGCTGTAAAGACCACTAGACAATGATATCAGGCATAATACAAAATGGGCTACATGATCAACAGCTTCCATATATTCTTCCATACACTTCAACAGCACAATATCTTCTTTTATTAAGGACTCATAGTTCTTATTATGAACTCTATATTCCCCATTATCTTTTCTATATTGTTGATAACTATATATCAGCAACTCTATTTTTATTTCCCTTTTAAAAAATATTTATACTTGAATAATCACTCATGTTGGCCTGGCTTACTTACATAATGTGTGCTGTTAGAGTGTCATCTTTATTTCATATTCCTGGCTGTATGTATCAGAGGGGTGTCTCAGAGCTTTATTCTAGTCTTTCATTCTATCCTACCTATCTTTCTTCTTCACAACACTTGTGACTAGCCAGAAGGTGTGTTTTGGGGTTAGCCTATGGTTATGGGAAGCTCAAGGGGTGGAGGATTGTCTCATCCCTACCAAAATGTCAAATCAGTATACTAGGATCTTTTGTCAGTGACAAATAGCCAAGTAGGACTATCTGGCAGACTAGAACCTATTAGTCATGACAAATAGTTTTTGCCATATATTGGCATCTGCATACATTAATCACGGAGACAGACAATCATGATTGTCATGGACTAGCTGGTATGTTAGGACTTAATCAGAAACAGACGACTTTGATAGGCTAGCAGGTACTTTAGGGCTTACAAGTCAATAATACAAATACCTTAATAATGTATTAGGGTCATAGTGACAGCTAGCCATGATAGGATAGCCCATATATTAGGGCCTACTAGTCACAGTGACAGATAGCTGTGAGGAGTTAGTTGGTACTTTAAATCCATCCTATTAATAGCAAATAGTTTTAATGTGCTAGTTGGTGCATTAGGGCCTACTAGTCACAGTGCAGATAGCCTTGTGGTACATTAGGGTCTGCTAGTTACAGTGACATATATTCTTGGTGAATTAGCAGTTCATTAAGGCCTACAAGTCACCCTGACAGATAGACGAGTTAGCTGGTATATTAAGGTCTGCTGGTCACACATAGTTATGATGGGTTAGCTGATACATAAGGACCTACTAGTTACATTGACAAATATCTATCACATCCTATCCAGCATAATATATTAGTCAGAGTGACAGAGAGCTGTGATTGATTAGCTGGTTCATTAAGGCCTAATAGTGACAGACAGACAGCTATGATGGGCTTGGCAGTATATTAGGACCTAATAGTCACAGACATGATAGACTAGCCTGTACATTAGTCACAGTGGCAGCCAAGATGGAATAGCTGTTATATTGAGACCTACCAGTAATAGTGAACCAGGGTGGGTTAGATGGTACACTACTAGTCATAAGTAGACATGATTAGGGCCTACTTGTCACAGTGACAGATAATCAAGGTGGGATAGATGGTATATTAAGACCTACTAGTCACAGTGACAGCCATGGGCTAGATGGAGCATTAGGACCTACTAGTCACAGTGACAGCCATGGGCTAGATGGAGCATTAGGACCTACTAGTCACAGTGACAGCCATGGGCTAGATGGAGCATTAGGACCTACTAGTCAAAGTGACATCTAGTCATGATGCACTAGCCAATACATTAGGACCTACTAGTCACATTGACAGATAAAGATGGGATAGCTGGTATATTAGGACCTGCTAATCACATTGACAGGTAGTGTGATGGGCATACTGGTACATTAGGACCACCTAGTCACAGTGACAGATAGTCACAGATAGTCATAATGGGATAGAATAGTGGACTAGATGCAGTGTGTAAGTAAATGTGGAAGTGATTTATTTAACTTGAAGCATTGACCTGTGGTGCATTCACATCTTCATCTTGCCATTCCATTTTATTCACTTTTACATTTCTTACTTTTTGTTTCATTAATGGTGTTGTAGTTGTATTTATTTTATTTTGTTTTAATTACTTTATTAATTTAATTTTTATTTATGTACTATAATTATTTTAATTTTTGAAAGTCTGAATTATAGCTTAGGAGTTGTATATTTAATAAGGACGAGTTGTAAAACAAGGTTATTGTTTTTTTTGTTTTTGTTTTTTGGTGGGGGTAGGTTTTGTGTGATGACTATTTCAGGATTCTTGTGAAATAAAGCTAATTTTAATTCTGTAATAATGTTGTGTTTTTTTTCTGGCTGTCTGTCATTTCCAAAACTTCTTTATATTCCTTTTTTTTCACCAACTGATTTCTATTTTTATTCTTTCATCTACCATCTTTCATTCTTGCCACTGGTGATCAATACTCATCTGTGAAATCAGTGAATGATAAACAGAATCAATCAGACAGTGCAATGCCATGCCCACAACTAGCCTAAGAATGCACACATCACACTGAATTAGGAAATTTAAAAAAGAGAGAGAGAGTGCCAGTCTAAGAATGCATATATCAAATTGAATTAGAAAAGTTTAAAAATTAGAGAGAAAAAAATATCCACAGTCCACAGAATGCTGACACCAAAAATATATCAGACTGACATTTATATTGTGACTCACAGCGTTCCTGCTGATAACCTTCAAAATAGTATGACCAGGTAGAAGGAGTCATTTCAGATTTCTTGAGGAAATCAAAACTTGTGCATTGTGTTAAGAAACTACAGGAATACAGGGGTCTGACTTTGGTGAATGTTTATGAACTTATATCCACTAACTCTCACCATGTGTGTGAGTGTGTCTCTGTGAGTGTGTGTGTGTGTGTGTGTGTGTGTGTGTGTGTGTGTGTGTGTGTGTGTGTGTGTGTGTGTGTGTGTGTGTGTGTGTGTGTGAGAGAGAGAGAGAGAGAGAGAGAATGAAAAATATCCAGTCCTCAGAGTGATCAAAGTGGTAGTACATGTTGGGACTTGAAGTGTCCCTGTTTAGATGGCCTTCAAGTATAAATTACATAAAATTCAAACTAATACAATCAGGTAGGAGTCATTTCATAAGAAAATAGAAACCTAGGTAATATAAGAGCTAGACTTAGGCAGTATTGATGAGCTAATATCCACTAGTAATTTTTATCATTATACAGAAATAAATTAGAACTTGACTTAGTGTTTGTTGAATTTCTGAAAAGGGGAACAGTTTAGCTTGTAATGGACAGTTCTGAAGCTTAAAAAATTTCATTTTTAGAATGATGTCAGAAGCAGAGCTATGTAATATGAAATTACATTATTTTTGAAATTAATTTTATTGTTTTAAATCAAATAACCAAACTTTGTATCTACTTTTACACAGTGAGAGGGAGAAAGAAAGAAGACATGAACTTCAATAAATTGTATGGTGTTATTTCAAAATATTTGCTACAAACATATCCCTTGCACATTTGCAATTCTTTATAAAGGGATATGTTTGTAGCAAATATTTTGAAATGACAACTGTATATTTTTTTTAAATGCCTGACTCACGACAAGAGATTAGGACAGAGCCTCCCTGCTGCTGACAGGCAACTCTAGATACATGTAGATAATGTAGCCATAACACGGACTAGAATATTTACAGATCAATTTGACTTAGTGCTTGTTGGTATTGACTCAGTAATTTTCTCCTCAAATTCTCACTCTCTCTCTCTCTCTAAAAAAAAAATTGAATATTTTGCATTTTAAAATGATTAGCACAAAGGCCTAATATATATATATTATCAATGTTATCAGAAGCTCACGAAGTAAGAAGTAATTTCTAATATGGTTCTGAAACATCAGTGATACCAATGTGATATAGGTCTTAAGGTAATAAAATGAACTTTAGCCAACATTTTCAACATTATCATTGTTTTTAATTCTTTACTCATTTATCAAATGTCCCTCTTCATCTTAATTTCTTCTCAGGCCTTTGTGCCCAGCCACAAAATCAGCAAATGTTGAAAGTGGATATTTAGCACTAAAAGCCAACCACAAACAACCCCACCCCTACCCCTCTGAAACTGAAGATAAGATTTATAGACAATATCAGTGGTATCCCTTATCTTCCAAATGAAGCATAATCTGACCTTGACATACAATGAAACTAAAAAAAAAAAAAATGCAACATTATAATTATTATTTTTAAAACTGCCAAATATACTATTATATGCATTTTTCTGAGGTACATTCTCAAAACACTCAACAACCCTTAATTTTGATAAAATATTTCTTTTTTACCCTTTCAATCAGAAATTAGTTGCAGTCTACCACAGATAAGCTCCTTAATTTTATCACAATAACATGCAGTGATGAAACAGTAAATGCTTGAATAACACCAAATGTTGATGTTTCAATCTCATTTGCATCACACATCTTCCTACATATATTTCTTTTTTTTTTTAAAAATCATCATTTTCTGATATTTAAGATGCTTGCTCGTTGGTGTTCATCAGCATTTCCCACTTTTTTTAATTAAAGGGTTTTTATGCACCTAGTAAAGTTTTCATATATTATTTTTTTTAAAAATTGTATAGAAAATGGCAGAACAAGAATTTGTGATGGGGACAATATCTCCAAACTACACCCTTATTCCTTGCAGTGCAAACTATGAAATGTAAAGGAAAAAGTACCACACGAAAACAGAACTACCTATCCTTCCATTTAATAATTTAAATAAAAAAAATATTCAACTTTGTGGAGGTACTGTAAATTCAGTTGCACTCTCCTGCTCTACTGCTCGAACTGATCTTGTGTGTAAAAAAAAAATGTTTGAAAAACAGAATTATAGCCCTTATTTTTGTATTTGATTTTTTTTATTCTTCACTCTCGGTACGAGAGTGATATGTGGGCATATTCAGTAATTTTTATTACTGAATAAATTTTGTGTGAGGAAAAGCACTTCATAGTTGTTAAAAGAGAGAATTTTCCTGGTATTTTAGAGTTTATTAATTACTGTCTCTGAGTTATTCATTCGGGAGTTGTAGTCATCCTATCAGGGATTAAACACAGTAATCTTCCAGCCTCGTGTAGGGGAGTAAACGAAATCTCAAAAACAAACAATCCCCCCCCCCAAAAAAAAAAAAATAAAACCCCAAACAAACCCACAAATGCGTGTGTTAACAAATAATGCCACTCTGTTTCATACTTCATTAGTTTCTATTCATAATGTAAACAATTTTAGCTAATTTTCTAGAGGGCATCGATAATGATCAGCAAGAAAATCAATATGCATTTTGATCTTTTCAATTAAACACTTTGTAAAAGGGAAATAATGCTATGCAAGTGAGCTAAGAAAAGGAATATGCAGTTATATTTCTTCGTAGTTCTTGCGATATAATGTTCATATATTTTTTGCTGTTTTCAAGTTATTAATTCGAAATCAGATTTTCAGTCCACGTGTTTAACATGTGTCATAAAATATATTGTTATTGCTATTAATTATGACAGATATAAAATAAATAATAAACATTGCATATTAATGTGAGCTCAACAGAGGGGAAGTTAGTCATCCTCATTAGTCAAGAACAAGGAAAATCAGAACGTTTACACTTTTACAACCGATACCTTTAATCGATATTATAATTTTTTTAAAGTCTGAGTAAATGTCCATTTTTTATAAACTGTACTGCATGTTTCTCTTATGGAGCTATGTAATTTGATCAATTTCACTTAAAAAAACAGTTTGTGCATGTACTCAGCATAATCTCCCATTCATTTTCTTTCCACTTGATTCACTGTGTGGAGCTACCCCCAAAATATGATAAAACCTTACAGTTTTTGCCTTGTATACAAACAGTACTACTGTGCACGTCTATAATTAATTTTATAAAACATATATATATATATATACACATATTGTATCAGTCACTGAATACCACTCATGTACATTTGATATTGGCTAGTAACGCCATCTGTATTTATATAAAGATCAAACCGGAGAGGCAATGGTGGCGAAAAGAAAATATTTTTCTATAAATTGACTAAAAGCACAGCACATTCAAACTAATTATCATTATAAATTAAATGTATACATATATTTTAATATTAAAACATTTTAAATTATGATGACGTCAGTAAACCCTAACATTATATGGCGGCGCGAATCTAGCAATGTCACGTGACTTACACTTATTCTCTTAACGCAAATCGCAGGTAAATGGCTAGCTGAAAATATTTATGTTTTCATGCTTACTATTGATTAACCTAGTTTATATTGTGATTAACATTATAATTAACAATCAGATCATTTTAAAAACTTAAATAATATATAAATCAAACATTTATTTTAGACGAACTTGGCGATGGAAAATGCGAAAAAAATTCAGCATGGCGTCACATGTAACATGCCAAGTTCTGTTTTGTATAACAACGGAGATCTAGATCTATAAAATGTTATTTATTCTCCTTATATACTTTTTAATTTTATGTACTTATTTTCTGGTGTAATTTATTTAGTTCACTCCATTGTTTAATTTTTTAAAGCTCTAGAATCTTTCTATCCTATTCTAATTTTATTGTATGTTTTTTCATGTCTGAAAATGGATGGCGGCTGGAGTGCGCACCTTGCGTTCTTTGTTTCAAAATATGCTATTTATTTGTAATTATTTCTTCCAGCATTTAAACTACAGTTTAATAGTTCTATTAAATGTCCTTTTGGTATGTTCTCCATTTTTTATGATCGGTTGATTGTCAGTATTTTCTGGTAATGCATAGAAGGAAGGCCTAACGGGATTTTTTTCTTTAGGAGAGATTAATATAGGCCTATGTATTATTTTAATACTTTAATAGTGTAGTTAAGAGAATATATTATAATCGTTGTATGTCTGTAAAAATACTAGATCTAGGTTTTTGACAGTCACAAAGAAACAGGATGTTTCGCACCAACTCAACAAAACACCAACTCAATAACAAAAAAATGTAGGCCTAATTTGAACTTGTTGCGGATACTTTGAAGTATTCTAATTTCCACGTAGGCCTATATTTTGAAGTATTCTACGTATACTTTTCAGCGCAATGTGAGAACTCACAAAATTTAATTTTAATTATCTTGTTTATCACTGTATTTTATGTTTTTCAAATCAAATTAGATACCTCTTAATTAAGTTAATAGTTAGGCTATATCCTACTCTTAATTTTACCAATTAATATAAATTTTAAGAGTATTTGATTGCATGAGCCAAATTAGGGCTAGTACTTCAATGTACCATTGCTGAAGTTGAGCATTTAGTTTATATGGAATGTAGTAAGATATTTTTAATAAAAAATGTAGTTTATTTGACTGCAAACTAGTACTAAAACTAAAAGATCAATATTAAAATTTTAAAACTAAAAAGATTCAGTTTATGGAACAATACTTTGTATTTTTTGCTGCAGTTACAGTGTGGGCATTTAGTTATACACAAAAATTATAGCACTGTTCAGTATTATAATCATGGAACACAAAGTAGTTAATTGATATATAGCTTACACAGGTTTAAAATTGTTAGCAGTCTATTATTTTAAGGTTCTGTTTGTGCTCATGTCTCCATAAGTGTTTCTGTGATTGTGTGACTGTGTTCTACTTTTCTATATTATTTTGGTCACATTTCATCAAAATATAAATAAAACTATTTCGGTAATATTAAACTTATAAAATAAATAACAAGACTACTGACTTTACTAAATTTCTATAGCCTATAGGTATCACGAAAGTAATAGTAAAGGATATATGTAGCTCATTTATTCTAATTATCTAGTAAATTCCATTGATTGCTTAGATTGGAACTTTAATTTAGTCTGTGGACATTTAAATGAGAAGAGTATCATCATTTATAGTAATTTAAAAAAATATTAAGAAATAAACCACCTGATATGGCTTATTATTGACTGAGTATTACATTCAAAATACTGATTACATTAGCCTGTGAAATGTGGACATTTTTTAAGATACAATCAGTGTATTCCAGTTCTTATACATAAAATTAAGTTTTAAATTGCAACAAATATTGTTTGACAGTATTAGACAACCTTGTTTATTTCCTGATACCCATCTTTGCTAAAATAGATCATTAGTGCAAAGTAAAAGTTTTGTTGAATTAGACCCACAGTTGCCTGTAGCTGACTCAAATAAATAAAGTTAAACCTTTCTCTGTCATGATTAAAATTGCTTTTTACAATTGCCACTTCTAATGTCTGAGCCCATATAGCTGAACCTATTATTCACCAAGTCTCTTAGTCTCACATACAAACTGGGACACTTGTTTGTACAATGTGTGGGGTACACAAAAGCAAAACCACATCTTAACAGATTTAGGGAGGAAAAATGTGTTCTTAAATATATATTTTCATAATTAGTTAACTTTTATGATGATATAGACCTAGCTTAGAAGAATGACATTAAACATATGATTATGAGTAGCCAGTGTATGTATATTCATAGAACAGTTTTTCCATATCATCTTAATTTAGTTTTTGTACAGTGGTTTGTACAGTGTGTGGGATACACAAAAACTAAACCATATTTTAACAGATGTAGGGAGGGAAAATGTGTTCTTAATTGGGTATTTCATAATTAGTTAACTTTTATAATGATACAGACTTAGCTGAGAAGAATGACATTAAACAAATGAGTAGCCAGTATATTCATAATCATAAAACTTGTTTTTTTTTCTCATATCGTCTTAATTTAGTACGTAAGTGATTTAAATTGTCATTATACATTATTAATAATGTGATTCACTGATTGTCTTCTATACTCATTTATTGAAATAGTGTAGATTATTGGATTATAATATAAATTAGATTTTGATTTTTTTTAAAGAAATTTTTTTAAGTTATGAAAATATGAGTGTGCATTTTACTTGGATATTTTTGGCCAGTACAATATTGTGGTGTTGGGGGACATTTCAAAAGCAAAGGATAAGTCATTTATGGTCAGTGGTTGCTTGCTTAATAGGGTCCATCTATCTGGAATGTGCTACCTTTTGAGCTTAGATAAAAGACCCTGATCTTTTTTAATATGGATCTCAATACATATATCTTCTTCATCAGCATGAATATAACTGTCTATTCTCTGGAATTATTAAAATTGTACACTTAGATCCATTTATTTGTTTCTTTTTGAAATTAATTATTTTATTTTTTGTGTATATATATTGTTTTGCAAGTGGAAATTTCAGTTTGTTTCATTATGTTATCTGTAGTGTTTTAGTAGTTTGTATAAAGGCTTTTGTGTATTTTAAATTTTACATACAATTGTTATAAAAATTTTGGATTTTATAAGAATACTTTTACTCAGTGTTATAAATGTACATGATGAGACACTTCATTTTTTGTTTGCTTGTTTATTGAAATTTTTAAAATTTTTCTTGATTTATAATTATATATCAGTTGAAGAATTACAAATCTCTAAAACATACTTTTCTACTACCGTACTAGTTAATTTAGACATGCTTTGTTGGTCACATCCTTGACTCAACTAATTGTTTAAGTAATGTTGAATTCTTTGTTCATTTCTGTTATTTCTAAAAGTTCTCTTGTTTTTTCTCGAACTAATTTTAGGTGTAAACTTTTCTTTTGTTATTATTGAATTTTGTTCATCTGTGTTAAACCACATTTAATGTTTTTTTTACACATCTGTGTATTGCATCTCCATACATCATTTAACTTTTACTGAACCCCCGTCATCATATTAATTGCTATAAATAATTACTTAGTAATACGGGTGTGTGTGGGGGATTTATTTGTCCTATATATTGAATAATGATTAACTAGATGAACAGTTCTCCAATATTGGGTTCAAAGAGGGGTATGAAATTGGAAATTGAATTTTGTTGAAAGTAGACATTGGATTTACATAGAAATAGTTTTAAATCATCAAAATATTATTAGTCTAAATATTCTTTTATTTTGAGCTCACTGGGATTTTAGTGTATAAAAAATATTGAATTAGTATTAAAAATGTGTCCAAAATGGTGACCTAAAATGTAACATGGAACACCAGGGCAAGTTTTGTCAAAACTGCTACTAATCCAAGAAGCTCGATACTGCCAGATATTTTTCCAGTTAATACACATTACCTTGAAAATCTGTTTCCGAATCCTGTTTGACATATCAGTTGTTAATACTCTATTAATGTTGAAAAATGTTTTAGATGCTTCAGTTAGTGTCCCTCCCTTATGGTTTCTTTAATGCCGTAATCTATCACAGGCACAACCACGAGAAGGTAATAAAATGTGTGCAACATGAAAGTGATCATCAAATTTGCTCTTTGTTTCATTTGTTTTTTTATCAAGGTAATTACAAATATTTTAATTTGGTCGCTGTGTCCCAAATGAAGTGTACCAGATGCGCACTATAAATAAGCTGACATCTTAGTAAAATCGAGGATTTTACAATCTGTATTTTTCTGAGGTTAACCTTTAGAAAAGGGGACAAAAACGGATGACATTTCCATCGGAAACTCGGTCATATGTAAAAATAGCACTGTTAAATTGATGTCAGGTCCCTTCCTCCTGTCGGCAAAGTGTCTAGAACAGAATCTTCCAATGATGATCACCATTCAAGGTTTGTTGATTTATGTTTCTATTATTTGTATATTTTTATTTTTCATATCATTTGAATTTTGTAATTAAAAAAAAAATCTCTGACCTATTTTTTATATACACATATTGCAGTACATTATCTGAGTCTCTCATTTAATTTTAGAATAAAATTTAACACGTATACGATTGCTAATCCAAATTTATTTTATTATTATTTGTGTGTGTGGGGGGGGAAAGGGTGGGTGGGTAGGTGAGCATGAATCTTTATAAAAATAATACTTTTTACTGAATTTATCTCATGGATCCAGATTTTTTTTACACATTTCTTTAGACAACTTTTTAAAAAAGGCCTATGTGGGCTATTGTTACACTACTGTATCATTATATTATTAGACAAAATTTAACATATAAACTGAGTATCAGCCTGTATGCCTGATATATTTACAGGTAAGGTCATGGAAGAAACAAACAGTAAGTAAGTCAGTTCGCAGGCAGTCCAGGAAAATAGCACCAGTCATAAAAGAATTGGCTCTTGCCACACTGCAAGCCAGGACAAAAGCTAAGAATGAATCTGGGTTGTCCAGACAGTTGCTATCTCGGTTTTAAAAAAAAGAAATAGTTTTATTTTTTTTTTAGTTTTTGTCCTGTTTATTTATTTTTGGGTGGGTGGATAGGTGGTGGGATCTAGTGCAGGAAGTAAGGCAGAAATTATGTGGGATTCAGCAATGTCTAGATTTTAAAAAAAAATATCTATTAGAGTAGCTAGTGTTAAATAATTAATTATAAATAAAATTTCCTTAATTACAATTAAGTTCCTATATTTGGGGAGGTTATCTGGGATTTGAGGTCTTCCAGGCGATATCTATTCCAAAATATTATTTTGCACTGCAGGGTAACCTTGCTTTTGATTATAATGTTTGTGCAGGATTAGTGACTGCAATCATACCACAGCTGAAGGTGACATTCCTGAAACCACATTGGACAAAGAAAAGTACCTTTGTATTCCCTCAATTGCCGGACATTTAATTGGTCTTTCCAGAGATGATTCTGGCAGAGGTCACCCTTGTGCCCATTGGTGGCAGTCTCCATAAATGGAAATTGAGGGATTTTACTTTTAAAAAGAGTGTGAAATCACACTTGTGTTTTTTAACTATCTGTTTGGTAACTTGCTTTTGACTGATTAAAGAGTTCCACCTGAACGAATCCAGACTCGTGATTTTTGTTGCATGTTTTGTTTAATTTTGCTTTTTCTCTCTTTCTCAATTTTTCTCATTTAGTAGACCATTACAAAAGGTTGTTTATTTTATTTATTTCATCAAACAGTTTTGCCATACAAATAAACATACGAAACTTCATACATTCATGGCTTGTCAAATGTAAGTTGTACCTGGTGTCCTGAGTAACTGTAACATTTTATTGTTATTTTAAAATAAATAAAATACTTTTTATAAGGCTATTTATTCACAATTTAAAAAATAATACATTACTAATTGTTGAATGCAAACAATGATAAATGATGTCTGAACTTTATGCTGATTTATAAAATGTCTAGTGTTCACCATTTTAGATGCTACTGTGTCCATACTTTTGCATTTCATCAAAGTTATTTTCAAAAGGTAAAAAACTTAAAACTGGGTTTTAAGTGATTTGCTAGCATGTGTGCAGTTTTACTCATCCAGAAATTATAATTTAAAAATTTCTTTGTCCTTAAGTTTCGGAAGGGTGTCTCTAAGAAGCATCTGAAACAGACACACACACCCCTTTTTTTTTTCTTCTAATTGTGTTCAAAAGTAGGTATCATAATTAATTTTTCATTCTTAAATTCTTGTAGTGCTTGGTCTAGAGCACGTACTGGAGAAATGCTCAGATAGGAATCAAACTTTTTATATTAGGATATTTATTTAATCAAACTTTGGCTGAAAGTAATGGGTAAGAGTGTTTCTAGATGTACTTCTTTTATAGGAATAATTTTTCTTAAACCATTAAAAAAAAAAATTTAAACTTTGCATATAATTTTTTTCAGGACTTTGTACATACACATTGTACATACTGTAAATCATGAGCACAGTGGTAGGCACTTCACGTGCCAGTAGGACTAACAAGGACAAAAATGCCAAATCCACAGCAAACCCAGTCATTCAGACTACACAGAGCAAAACAGATAGGCCTCCAGCTAAGATTCAGGTTTGTTAACAACATGATGAAGTGCTCTTTTGTTTCCTCCCAGTTATATTTTGTAACATTTTATTTATTAGTTATTGTGGTATGCAAGCCCTCCATTTTTTATCAGTAGCTGTTTTATACAGACCCGTTTAGATGGGACTGTTTTATTCTATAATATTATAAATTGATTTTCCAATATGTTAGTCCTTTTCTTCACTGATGCACTTATGTTTTCTCTTTCTTTACAAACTAATGTTTACATTTTAAAATTCAGTAAATTATGAATTATATTTTAGGAAGGTTTATACAAGTTTGTAACAATTTATTTAGTAACATAGCAGCTAGTAACTTTAAAATTTAAATTCTCTTTATTTAACATTATTATTGAACTTTGCTTTGCATTTAATATTCATTTAAGCATTTTTAGTGTCACAAACATGAAAATGTTTAATTTTTAAAGTTACTCCTACATTTTTCAAATATATTTTATTGAAATTAGTGGAATGATGGTCATAATTTGACTTGTTATTTTGTTAAATTCAAATATAATTCACTCTAAAAGAAAATTTTACCAACATGAAATTTTTAAGCACCATGGTGATCTTGCAACTGGTGTTTATGAATCTGTTTTTGCCATAGAAAAAGAACTTATGACTTGACTTGTACAAATGCCCAAATAAAAATGTGATAGAACTTCACATTGATAATATCTAATAAGGGGTGTATTGTTGTGTCAGTCATTATTCATGTAGGTCTATGGTCATTCATTTGGGATTTTATTTTTAAGTATTGAAAACAAAAAGTTGGGTTTTTTTTTTATTATAATAGCAAAACATCTTTTTAAAAAAAATCTCTGTATCACTTCTTTTTCAGTCAGTAAGTTTTGATTGTACACAGTCCATTCTCTGGGCAAAGTGTACTATTGTACAAAGTGACAAAAAAGTGCAAAAATACAAAGTAATCTATTATTATTTTACATGTTGAAATCTACAACATGACCTAATGCTAACATAAAAACATAAAAATTGTAAAAATGTTGGTGAAATAGGAGTTGTAAATACATAAAAAGCATGTTTCTGTTGCAAACTTAAAAAGTAAGGTTGAGACATTTTATCAGGAAAATTTCTTTTTTTGAATAAGCAATATAATTATCTCACTACAACAAATATATTTCCTTTATTAACCTAAATAATTAAGTTAAACTAGATACATACTGTATATACTCTAGTATAAGTCAAGTTTTTTTTTCTCAAAATTTCAAGGTCAAAATCAGGGGGGGTGACTTATACTCACATAACTCATTTTATAAATTTTAGCAACACGATAAATGCTATATTTTTGCTCAAAATACGTTTCCGTGGTTTCAATGAACATTTCAAAGCAATCACCTACCTTATAGTGTTTATCAATAGTTGAATAATAAAAATGATGCCACCAATGTTTACCATTATTTCAGTTTTTGCTAAAATTCTACAATGTTTTTTTAACCTGAACTCAAAATGTCTGCCATTTCCTCTGTATTTGGGCTATGCACACGTTTTCTTCGCATTTTTCACCAAAGGTATATTTTGGTCTGATTAAAAAATCTACCTGGAAATCTCTTAAGCACAATTTTTTTCGGAATTTCAATTTATTCAATGTCCATCTTTTATTACCGTATAACCGGTACCGGTAACTCTTTACTGTAATTATTTGCCACGTATTATAAAAAGAATGGAGAATTTGAGAAACAAGAAAAGAAAAAGGCATTCATACAAAACCCAAAATGAAGATTCAGGTGGCAGAGTATACTATTCAGAATAATAACTGTGCAGCAGCCCGACATTATGGTGTATCGGAAAAGCAAGTAAGAAACTGGAGAAAAGGCCTTGAAAGTCTTATGGCTATGGGGGGGGGGGGGGGGGGCTAATCAAGGAAATTATGCTCAGTGCAGTGAGTTAGAAAGTAAACTTCACATAAAAAAAAAGAAAATATTAACTCTTAAACTTGATTTTAGATTAGGTTAGAAATAAATCTGTAAATCCGCTATTTAGTAGTAATCGGTTTTTGCTGGAAATGGAGGAAAACTGTAAACATTCAAATTGAAAGTGCAACAAAATATCTTTTTATTAAAGACAGTAAGTTAATATCATTTATTTATATCAGAATATGTTAAAATTATACTTTATAACCTGTATAATAACTGATTATATGTTACTGTGAAACCATAGTGTGTGTGGCAAATTCAGTTACATACATACAGCTTACAGGCCATTAGTTTACTGTAGTGATCGTCGAAGAAATGTAAAGTTCCATTTTTCAAGGGGCAAATTGGGGGTCGACTTATACACTAGATCGACTTATACTTGAGTATATACGGTATTTATTTATTTAAAATGGGGTGTATAATTATAACTTCATCACATGGAAATCTTATTCATGCTTCCAGTGACAAAATTATCAACCATCATAAAATGAGCTCTATTTTTCTCAACTAAAATATAAAGTGGCTTAGTTAATATGCTGTTAATGTTTATATAAAATAAGCCTAATAATGATGTTTATATTCTTGAATGTAATTCACAGGTTTTTCTACCCTTACTAGCTCATGTTCAAAACACACACAGCTATGTGAAACTTTAAATGCAAATGAAACCATATGGATACATGGCAGGAGTAACTATAAATTAGTACGAATCTCTCAAGGTTGCCAGATGCCTTGTCATCTTATAAAACTTTTTGACAAGGATTTGGTCTCTGGACATTGCAAAGGACGGTGATCAGAACAGCTTGTCTGACCATTTTTGGGGGTGTAGGAAGCAGTGCAGTCACCTTTCTCCCCAGGATTTTGGGCCTGCGGATAGTAAATATGTGACCTGCTGCCACAGCTCAAGAGCGATCTGGATCACCCACTCCCCCTTAGCAACCATCACCTGTCATTGAACTACACCATTAGGCAAAGGTTCAGACCCAGAACTGCAAACTAGGCCAGCTGTATAAGCCTATGCCTAAGGAGATCCACCATCCCAGTCAGACAAGCCGTTCTGACCACCATTCTTTATGATGTCTCGAGAGTGACTCCTTGTCACAAATATTTAAGCTATTATGTTAAATGTTAATTAATTTAAGCAAAATAAATCAAGAATATTAGAAATCATCGCTGTTTTGCAACATTGATAATACTGAAAATTTTACTGCCATTTCTGACATCATCCATGTTATCTTAATGAAAATGAAAGTTATTTTTCTTATTTGATACTTAAACTCGTCAGACAAAATGAAATGAGAGTTATCTTTCTGGATTATGGCGCCTTTAGAAAATGTAAGAAGTAGTTTGCAGTATTATCATCATTATTTTATATTTACAAATTTGTGGGAGTTTTTTGTCACAAGTTATAACAGAAGCGAAGTCAAATTAGTTTACCTAAAGCTGAAAGAATAAATTTGAAAACATTAGCATATGAATAGTTTGAGTGGTGAATACTTTAAATAGCACATGGTATTTATGTCTGAGATGTCGATGTTCAGTAAAAAAAACAACCTTAAAGTTTTGGGTTTGATTTATGTGGAAACTAAGTATGACAAAAAAAAGATTAATCTTTTAAAATTATTATTTCTTCACAAAATTGGCCTTTTGCAGATAAAAGGAATATTGAATGTTGCTTTAATGTATTATCACTTCTAAGAAAACCTTGATACAGTTAGTTTGTTGGATTATTTATAACATTGAAAATTAAAGAAAATGGCTATGTGATATCACAAAAAGAGGTGCCAGTTTTCAGTTCAGAATGAATTTATATTAAAAATAATTATAAAATAAATAACACATTTTCACACAACTATTTTATGTATCTCTCACATCAATTCTAAATATATAGAATATAAACAATTATTTCAATGCTTTATATAGCAGATTAATAGGTTTTTTCACCTCTTAGCTGTTTAATAAACTTGCTACTGAACTCATGAAATACTCTAATTTTTTTCATTTTAATATTTTCTTACTTGCATCAGTTTTTAAAATTTAAATTACAAATTCTTTTCAGGCCACTGTGGAACAAATCCGTATGGCTCAGATGATAGACAGTGGAAAAGAGACTACAGACATTGAGACAGTGCGACAGGTATGCCTATTTATTAAAAATTATTTAAGATAAAGAAATAATTTTTAATAGACATCAGTGCACTTATTATGATTGTTTCAAAATCTTCAAAAGAATGTCCCATTACCTCTCAGGGTAGCAAAATGTTTAATTTTTTGCAGAATTCCATTTCCCACAAAAATCAATTTCTGATTTTGTTGCAGAAGTTTAGGTTTTTTAATTTTTTAAAAGCCTTTAAGTCAGTTCAGAATTTACTTTTTATTTTGTACAGATTTTCTGTCTTCTATTCCCCTTTCAGTGCTTTAGATGTCAAGGTTGGCCAATTTTTTTCACTATGATTATGTTTCTTAAGCTTATTGTTGCTTGATACTTACCAAAGGACACTTTAAAAAAAAAATTCGTTATATAAGTTATATAAGTTATAAAAAAAAATCGTTATATAAGTTATAAAAAAAATTCGTTATATAAGTTATAAAAAAAATTCGTTATGTAAGTTATAAAAAAATTCGTTATATAAGTTATATAAGTTTTTAGAATTAAAAATGGAATCATTATGCAACAGTACATTAATTTTCCTACATGATTTAGTAGGAATGTTAAGTTTCAGTAATCATACAAATGGTTATCTACTTATAATTACATTTCTTCTCTTACTGATATTATTCTTACCCTTGTTTTATGTTTTTAAAAAGCACATAACTGTAAATGATGAATTATTTATAAATTTTATAATTAACAAAATAGTTAAATTTTTATATCTCAGAAGTGTGAAGATTGTATAGCCTTTACTAAATAAACTGAAATAATTTGTAACTTCCAGCTGTCATTGTTGGTGGTTTTAAGGGGAGTTTGAGTGTGAAAATTATAAGATTTTTGGGGTGTGTGTGTGTTTTTCGATCTTCGTGTTATTGTTCACTTTAATCGTTCTACTTTCATTTCCCACGTTCACATTTTCGCAGCTGTTTTAGCCCTTTAATTTAAGTTTTAATTGAGTAGGTATGCATAAACAAAAGTGCAGTTACACTAATTATATATGCATAAAGTTTCAAAAGTCATATCTCGTCTTCTACATAATATATTACATATACCAAAAGAATCAGAAAAGCCAGCTTTAGCTTCCCATTTCCTTGTCCAAAATCCACCATAACATGCATTTTCATTGGCTACTTTTTAACTCTTTACTGGGCGGAGCGTTTTCCTCTTTTTATCTCTGTGCAGGCAAGAATATTCAGGATTTCACTGAGATTTAGGGTTACATTAGTAAAAACATCATAACTTAGGTATTAGTGCATATATTTCATGAAATAAAATGCAAAATGAAAGCAGTTTTATTAATATCCTTAATTGAAATATACTTTCAGGTGTTAAATTTGAATCCATGCATGAAAACATATATTTACCTAAAAAAATATTGTCCAGTTATTGTTTTCTACAAACACTATGTACACACACTTTGTTGATGCCAGGAACACTAATCTGTCAATACATCTCTTTTTTTTGTCAGGTTGTGAATTCCTATCAAAATCGTAAGTCTAAAATAAGCCTTAATTTCAGTGGCATTAGTTTCCTTCCAACCTGGATTGCCATTTTATTTTTTCACGATTTTCGGACATGTGTACTCGTTCATTTATTCTGCTATCTTGTCAAATGTTTCTTCTTTGAAAAACTGGTAGAAGAAAGCCAGCTGAGTGCTATCATTAGTTAGTCACATTCGGCCCCATTTCTATTATAAATTCTGATATATCCAGTGCTAAAATACAACTATTCCAACCGTGTGCGTCTCCAGATACCCCTTCCCCCTTATTCCTCTTTGATATCCTCAGAATCTGATGCACTCTCCTCCAAAATTTGAAAGATGCTACATGTGCACGCTACTGACACTTCTAATCCTATCGTCCGATTCAAAATCAACTTCTCTTACCTCTTTATCCAAATAATTGAATCCAGTAAACTCCACTATCACTCGACTATTCTAAGAAATCCATTTGAAATATCAAACGCGAAAAACAAAGAAAACTTTATGAAAACATGAACGAACCAAGGAGAAAACATTTCAAAATGGAATGGAAATTGTTGTACAAACGTCAGACTTCCTGTAGACACCGGAACTCTCACAATGTCTCAAACGATATGAGAAAAGAGCACTGGTAGATACGGATGCTTTAGAGTGCTCCGCCCGGTAAAGGGTTAAAAGACTAATATAGCAAAGGGTCTAAAATCAGCTTTCAAGAGCATGTCGGACGTAGCAAACTGACCTCATGGCGTCTTTCACAGCTTCGATCTCATGAAAGTTACAATCTACATTCAGTTTGATTTCTATTTGAGGCTAGGGTACAGTAAAACTAAATGTTGAAAAGAAAACAATCCTACTCTTCCAGAAATCGAAGTTTCCAGGGAAACAGACATACTAAAGGATTGATTACAGTAAATAATTCTATGCTGATCATAGTGTTGTACACAATGAGCGACGCCGTGTCACAAATACATTATCTGCTACAGGCAATGTCTCTGACAACTAACAGGCTTTCGTTTTGTAGACTGAACTCCTTTTGAACTTTATAAAGAGACTTTTATGCCCACATTGCCAGAAACCTCTAGGGAATAGTGACAAACTACCATCAGTGCACTAGACAAGACACGACTTAGCCTCTCAGTTTAGAGCTCAACAGAAAGAGAATAACAGCCGGACAGAATCAAGCCTCAGATGCAGCAAAACGTACGTGTCAAAATTATTAGTTCAAAATGCATGTAATGATGCAAACATTCAGCAGTTTTTCTTGCTGGTGGTCATGAATAAATTGGTGATTTTACTGTCTTTAAAATATAATTAATGTTTGGTTATAAAATAAAAAGATTCATCTTTTTAACTTATATTTATTATCTAAACACATAATTTTAGTAAAGAAAAACTTTGTGATGCGTTTTCTCAGAATTATGTGCTGCCAGTAAGGTTCAGAATGCCATGAAATTTTGAATGTGGTTCCAGCACACATGGCTACATACTGAACTAGAAAGCAGCAAGTGTGTAAAATAGAAGACTTATTTTAACTATGTCAACACCTCTTCAATATATTTCAACAACAACAAAATTTTCATGGTAAACTTTTCATGCTAGTTCACATTGTATTACAACATACCTGAAGTAAACCAAATTTCACATTAAAATAATGTATAGTTTACTTGTAATCAGTTGGATGGTGGAATGTAGTTTTGCATCGACACAAAAACACGTGTCATTATAATCCATATAACTCCACATGTTTTATTGTTTAAGTGTGTTAGCAATAGGCGTGATTAACTGCATACAAAAAATTATGGCAATAAGTTAATAAATACAGGAGTTGGGATTCCTTGATTTTTATGCAAGTTTTTTCCAGTTTCACCCTCAAACCTTCCCTTAATTAAACTGTTACATAAAAAGACCAAGAGTACATTGATGTTCTTTTGTTTGCTTAACAATATATTTCTTTCAATTGAAAAAATATGCATTTAGATATGTTGAAACTGTTGATTAAATTTAAATATTTGTTGAAAGTCTGTTAAGAAAACCACACAAACTGTTTTCGATTGTGGCAGAAACCTACACACACATACATTATATAAATGGGGCTTTTTGTGATGGTTAAATGTTGCTTTGTTGTCAGTTTACTAAACACTGGTTAACAAAATTGGTTTGCAGCTTTCCGAGATGACTGGTCGACCAGTTGAGGATGTTGTTGTAGCTCTTCACGATGCTCAGGATGACCCAAATCGGGCTGTTATGATTCTGCTTGAAGGAAAACAGGTATAGTTCTTTTACAAACTATTTAAATTAGGTAGTCCCAATAATTTTTTTCTACTTGATATTATACAAATGTTTTATGCTCAAAATGTGTGTTCTGATGAAATAAGGTTGTACAGAAAAAATTATGATGATAGCTATAATACTTTTTGAGATATTGTCATTTTAGTGTCGTAATTTGTGATCAACAGTTTTTAGACGTAACAAATGTGCAGTTTGTCAAGTTCAGTACAAGTAAAACAACTTTATTTATTTTAATACTGAAGCTTGCTTCTAAAAGTTATTTTAAATGGCCTTTCAATATTTTGAAGAGAATAGTATATACCAAAGTTTATTCATAATAGTAGTAACATGATTTATTTGTATTCCACTTTTTTCTTTTGTGCTCTCTTACTTTTCACTTTACAGATTATTGTTTTATATTGTACATATTATAATTTGAAGTTAATTTAAATACATTAAGTGCACATATGGCATAAGATATCAATTTTTTTCTTATCTAATTTTTTTTCAGTTTTGAGATTTTTACACATTTGCATACTTTGATATCTTCTTTTGCAGAAAATTTGTTTTCTTATTAAAAATTGTGTTTTTTTGTGCAAATAAAGTTGTTTCAAATGTATCTTTGGGATTTGCAGATATTTACTGAAAGGCTGAAAGTACTAGATTCACATGTATTCTAACTGAACCACTGATTGAGTTATTACCACTTGTATTATAAAGTACAATCGAGCCCGGATATGTCGACGGCCTAGGGGTTTGCCAGGAAAGTGTTGAGATAACTGAAGATCGAGATTACAGAAAACCAATATGGCAGCAATATATTACAGTACTATAACATGCGCTTGAAATTTCTTTATGTACAGGATGTTCTTTAATGAATGAGAAATGTACATGCACGTGTTTGGTGATTTTTTTTTTTACACAACAGCATTGCCATGATTTGTTTGACGCGATCGGCATGCTATAAAAATGTATATGTTTGCTAACAACAAAAGGTTTATGTACACACGGTTTATATGGTTTCTTTACAAAGTCTACACTGCTTTGTTGCTTTTTGCCTTTAACATTCTACTTGAAAACAAATGCTTCAATATTACATATAAGGTGCTTGAAATTTCTTTATGTACATGATGTGCATTAATAAATGAGAATATACAGGCACAGTTATTTGCAACGTCTCTATATAATAATTGCCCTGCATGTATTCATGATATGCTGATGTAATGAGAGAGTATGACACCCAAAATCAAGAATACCCAATTTATATGTCAATCTGGGGATAGAAGTACAACATTGAATTTTTAATGGATACATTTATAAAATAATAATAAAATTATTTCCAAAATTAATATGCATTAGAGAATGCAATCAGGACTGATCGAAATTATTTTTATTTGAAATAATTTTCTACTTATAAGTTATATTTGCTGCTGTTTTTTTTTATAAATGTATTTTTCCTATTATGCCAATGTGAACTCATTCCAAAGTGTCTGTAGAAATAGCATCTGCAAACATGTTGTTTGTTTTAATTATGCTGAGATTTTATGTACTGTTTACTTGTCTGTATTACTAAATAGGATCAGTGGGAAGAGCAAGGTAAAAAGAAAAAGAAGACTAAGTCTGATAAAGAAACTCCTCCAAATAATCCAGAGAATGATCGTGTGGAAGACAGGCAGGACCGGTCCCACGACCATCAGGATAATACCAGACATGACATTCCACCAAGGTATATTTTATTTGTTCTTATAATTTCTAACGGTTAATTTTTATAAAATATATTTTGCTGTGAAACTGATTTTTTACCTAATCATGGTTTAATTTTTAGTATTAAAAAGAACACAATTCAATTGCATTTAAAATTGCTATATATTACAAATATTTTTAAAAATTCAAAATTTTAAAATGTTTAAACTTATTTTTAGACGTGGGAGGGATCGTCGTAATGGTGTCCCGCCACCAAGATTAGCAAGGGGTCGTGGGCGTGAACGAAACAACTTCAGTGGAAACCGAGATCGTAGCAATTTTAATGGAGAAAGAGAAGAGAGAGAGGATTGGGATGGTGAAGGGGGCGATGATCGAGAAAAACGACGTGACAGGGGTATTGATAGCAGAGGGCGTGGACGAGGAAGGGGTAAGCGTTGTGATCCTTGTTGATAATAACCATTTTTAATATTCATTATTACTGTTTCAATAATAAGTTAATTATTTGGCTAGCATTCTTGTAGCTTTATCATGTCTCGCTATAGATCAATTTTTTTTGTTTATTTGTTGCAACCTACTCGCATTTAGTGCCTAAATAATTAGCAACTTGGTTTCTGTTTTGTTTTACAGAAACAGATTAGTCCTTTCAATTTTTTAAAATTATAATTTTTTTTGTGGGACCTTGAATTTTCATGCTACTGAAAGCACATAAACTGGAATCAGTTGAACATTTCAAGACTGTTTATTAGATATGCAATGATCTCTCACTGTTTAACTTTTATTTAATTGACTTCATTTGGTAAATGTCAGTGATATGACCTGTGAACTACCATTCTAGCAACCTAAAAATCTGAATACTTACATCATTAATTTATGTTTAGTATCAGCTGATTTTTTTCTGAGAACCATAATAGTTTTAAAAATATTACTCAAGTAGAACAACTTGTTCATCTTGAAGATTTAGGTTAGGTTGACCTAGTGTTAGGGATTTATGAATCCTTGCTTACTTACCATTGGTTAAAATTTGCAGAGTAAATTATTCAAAATTAGTTATAAATTTTCACAATGAAAATTTTTATTTATTTTCACAATGACTAACTGCATGAATATTATTATTGTCATATAACTATTAATCAACATATTTCTTTTAAGAAAATCGTTCTATAATTTTTCAGATTTTTTTTTTTTATAGTTATTGTTCGCTGTAGTTTGTTTTCTAAAAGCATGATTTTGTAATAGATAATTGTTTCACTTACACATAGATTGTAAATTTGTGGAGACTTCATGTACTTCTGCAGTCTTTATGAAAAGCAGATACTTTTGAGGAAAGAAAAAACTTACAACCAAAAAATATATTTTAGTATTTAGCATTATTCATTTATTGCAGCTAAAACATTTGAGGTATTATCCCAAATGCAGATTAACCAATGTTGAATAATACATTTATATATTGGTGACTCTCATATTACTTTAAAAAAAGGAATTTTTTTGCTGCATAATGATTGAGTATGATGGAACATTTATTTTTATATTTATTTTCTAATCACATTGATAATATATATGTACTTTTCTTGTAGGTGGATTCAGGCGTGGTGGCAGAGGAAAGTAAGTAAAGATTTACTTATATTTTAATAATCTTCCTCTTAACAGACTTGCCTACCTTCCACTTTTATAATTATATATTGCCTTAGTACTCTGCAAAATAACACCTCCATCTGCCATGTTTGCTAAATACCCATTTCTTCAGTTCTATCATCAAAATCAGGTTTTGAGCAATGGTTTCTGGGTAGCATTAATTTTTTTACAAATCTCAAGGGATTGAATGTAAAAAATCTTAGTGGTGAATGGTTTGCAGACATTTTATTACATTTACAGTAGATAGAGGCTACAACATCATAATGCCCAAAGAGGTCTTTTAATTTAATAAATATATATTAAATTGTAAAGCAAGAGCTTGATATAGGATTGAAAATTGTTTAGGCTTGTGCACCATACTTGCTGTTTTAAGAACGTGTATGTAAACACTTTACAAATTCAAAACCCCCATCTTGTTCACAAGTAGTTATATACAAAGGACATATTTAAATATTTTCATGTTTTAGAAAAACTTCAAAGTTTAAATTGTTTTATTTAATTTTTTTCTTGTATGTTTACTTGTTAGTCTCTTTTGCAAGAAAGAAAACTATTTTAAAGATAATGGTTCTGTTTCAGTCGTCCGCAGCGTTTTGAGCGTCAGACTGAATCAAGCGATGGACCTCATATTGATACTTGGACCAATGAGACTGCTGAAAATGCTGAGAAAGAAAATAACAGTGAGTGTCATTCATATTGCTAAAGATTGAAATGTAGATTATTACTTCTTCAAACATTTATTGGATTTGTACAGTGAAAATTTGTTTTTTTAATTGTTTCAGGAATGGTTAATAATTTTAAAGTAATTTATAAAACCCATATCAAAGTTTTTCATGGAAGTATGACTAGCTTCAGAATAAATTTTCAGGATTCTTTTTTAAAAAAATTCTTGAAAGAAAATTTAGACATTTTGAAAATTTTGCTATTTATTTTCTTGAGTGCATGAATTCTATGAATAGTGAATTTTCTAACAAATTTATGACATTTGGCAGATCTGAGCATGGTTTTCAGCAGCATTTTACATGATAATTGAATATGTAAAATATATATATATATTCATGAATAAGAGGTTAAAAAGCTGCTTATTTTCACTACCAACATCAACTGAAACTAGAATTGCTTATTTCTTAATGAGGTAAATCAAAATGCCTCAGTGATTCACAACACATAATTCATGATATTTTTGTTTTCTGATACTCATAAGATCCCATCCTTATCAGACATGACTGAGTTCCTCAGCGCTTTTCATTTCTCAAATTACCTGGTAATTGCTTTTCTACATTCTCCTAAATCAGTAGCTATATACCACACGCCCTTCAGGCAAAGCAATTCATGTTAATTGTTTAATTTTGATTGCAAGTGCTACTTAAGCATTTTCGTGATATTTATTTTGCATTTTGTTTTGCACATATATATATATATATTTAATACAAAAAAGTCTTTGAAATTCCCTTTTTACTTTTCTAATTTTTGAATAATTTTAATAATTTTTTTGAGTGTTAAATGAAAAAAGAATTTCAAATTAAATATTTATTATTAATAAATTTTGTTCTCTTGTCTACACAACAATATATAGGTATCATGGTTTGTAATTAGTCATTTTTTCAAAGTAGATCAGGTAAATTGTGCTTATTTTCAACAAACCATGATCATCCATTATAGTACGTCTTTCTCCTAATCTGTTTATACATTGTATGTAACTTTGAAAATAACACCAGTTGTACTATTTCTGAATTGCTTTATACCGTTGTTGAACCAGTAAGCAAAATTTGGATCACAGGTTACACAGCTAAATTAGGATTTAACAAATATTTGCCAACATCTGTTGGTTGTCCACTTGTGAGTATTATTGATAGGTGAGGCGCTAGAATGAAATTAATGCTAATCTTTGTCTTTTATAATTGTATCTTGATGGTTTAACAGCAGGCTGGGGAGAGAGTTGGTCAGCAGAAAATTACACAGAGGACTGGAGCGAAGATCAGTGGACTGGTTCAGTAAGTAATGTTTTTCACTTAGATAAGTTTGGATTATTGTTTTTCCCCATTAATTTTGTATGCATGTTTTTGGGTTAAGAATGAGTAAAAAGGTGGATCAAACAGACAGACAGACAAGTTGCAATTTACATGAATTTGCTTTTTCTAGTGGTGATTGAAATTTTTCTCTCTTTGCAGCTTGATGAATCAAAAGTGTTTACATCAACTCAAACCAAAAGCCCAATTGACTCAGATGTGGGACCTGCCTTGAATGATTCAACAAATACTCTTGGGCAGAGGTAAGCAGATACAAAATATGAAAGAATAGTTGATTTTGAATATTGTATCAAATTATTAGAGTAGAAGATGAAAAAATTAAAGTGTTTTACTTAATAAATTATATCTAGCTTACATGTAAGACGATATTTGTAATATTCTTCAGAAATTATCAGTCTGAAACAAACTACATTGATAATTATATTTCAATGCTCTGAAAAAGATTGGCCTATTGAAATAACAGTATATTTGAAACTGCATAACAGTTCAAATATTCATTCTTCTGGGACCCATTGTAATTATTCTAATAAAAGAGACTATTAAAAAATCTATTCCTTAAAAAAGTATTTGTCATGAGTTTTAAGACAAAAAAGTTATTGGCGATAGAGGAATATCTTGAGGCAAACCTGTTCTGATTGTAATTTACAGAATCATGAACATTTACACAAATCTTAATCATTTCTACTACAAATGTTAGAAATATATAAAAGAGGCAATATACTTGTATTTTTAAATTAACAGTCTCTATTTTGTGATTACACAGTGGATACATTATAATGATTAAGAAAGGTCTTGTAATAAAAATATTCATGTGGTATAATAGAACTTTGGAAGGCATAACAACAATAATAAATACACATACATGAAGACAGAGAAATGCATAAAACATTAAAAGAATAATCATATCAAATTCTTAATTAATAAAACATCCTTATTGTGAAGAATGGTGTCTTTTTAATAACATTTTACTTTAAAAAATTTTTTTGGCAGGTACAATTTAAAAAAACCAAACATAATTTAAAAAAAAAAAATAAATGGTCATGCATAACTTTCAGGGTTTTTCTAGTAAATAATAAATTTTTCAAAAATTTTCTTTAATTAATGTATTAAATATTTTATGAATTTTTTTACAAAGGGTCAAACGGTACATATTTCTAAACATTAAAATATTAATAAAATAAAAACTAAACAATATATTCTAAATCTGACAACTGTTATTGCTTTCATATACAAAGGGAAACTTATATTCCAAATTTGAAGGCTCTAGGTTGATAAAAAGTTTTTTCCTTCTTGGTGTGTAGTACCCATCAAAAATATATGGAAAAGATAATAGTTAAATCATACCTTGTGTAAAGTATTACAAGTTTTCTCTCTCAGTACAAAATCTTAGGTAATTTGCCAAGTTTAATACAGGATCATTTAGAGATCTGTCTTTCTTTATATGGAACACCAACTTTTTTCTAGACTGACTATAATTCTAAATTATAATTTAAGCCTATTTTAGTTTAAATTAAATAAAAATTAGTAAGACTATAACTAAATGTAAGCCTTTGAGGGATTTTCAGTATATATATATATCAGTGTTTCTCTGGAAAGGTGGCCAGTTAGATCATTAAGAGGTCACTTACTGTGGATGGATGTAAAAAAAATATTTCTGTATAGGAAATTGCCTGAACATTTGAATTTCTGTTAAAATAATATTGAATTTAAAACCTTTCTGTGTTTTCTCGATGTTTATTTTTTTAATCTTTTTTTTTTGTTTGGGTGACAAAAATGTCCAATAAAAACAAGGCAGATTTTTGACATTATGCTGCATTTTGCAAAAACGTATATTGCATTTAAAATTGAAAACCCAAACATACATAAATCAAATAAGTACATCCAAAAGCGTCTACAAAATATGTTTATGGGTTTATAATATAATACACAATAATGCAACAAACAAACAAACAAAAGTCTTTATGAAATGAAACTTAAATGGGTTTCTAATTATTACACAGTTAATTCTATTCCAAAACATATTGATAATAGCCCATTTTCATGTTGATTTTTTTTGATTCACCAAAAATGGTTAGAACATAGACTTTGATAAGGGCCTTTATTTAATTTTTGTAATGCTTTGATTAGAATAACTGATTATTTCAAAGAATCTTAACTATGATTATTTACAGACTGGACGTTGGAAGCCTTTTCTCTAAATCTGCAGAGTTTGCGAAAGCACCAGACTTCACTAAGACTGATGAAATGGTTGACCCATTCATCTCTCAGTACAATCAGCAAGCAACAGAGTCAATCAAAAATTCTATTGGGGTTAGTGGGTTTTTCTCTTCTTTTTAGAATTGTCTTGTTTAAATTCATAATATGTCTTTAAAAATGATATTTATTTTACAAATATCAGTTTTCATATATAATTAAATATGACATTAAAATGTATCTATATGAAAATATTTTTCTTATTGTTTTTCTTTTGAGATTATATATTTGCATTGTTCAGTGTTTCCTCACTCAGGATTTTATATTAAAAAAATTAAATGTATTTTTATAATAAAGTTTTTTCAAACCCACCTCTTTTGAAAAGTGTATTTTCTAAGCCGAAAATCATTAAAAATGACAGTTTGTTCACAAATGCCAGCATATATATTGTACAAAAGAAACAGAGCAATCCTTTCTTTACATTTAATCATTAACCCATTCTCATCCACACCGATCTGCCGCTAAGCGATAATTGAATGGGTCAGTGTACTAAAAAATTAAAACCAACTGTAATTATCAATGGATTTTAAAAATTTAAATTTCTACTTATAGACATACTAAGGAATTTAAAACGTATAATTTTGAATTTATTTCAAATTCAAAAACAAAAAATAATGAAAAGTTTTCTTATCTTTTATGAAATTGAAAATTATATGATCGTTGATTTTTTATTTTATATTTTTGAAAATTACTTAATTGAAAACTATTATAGACCTAGTACTACATTTATTTTTAATTTATTTCAAATAAAAAAATTAATAATAATTAGAAAAAATTTTCTTACTTTTTTGTCGAACTTGCGAACTTGCCCCAAATCCATGAAAATAAATCCAATAAAATCACTTTTCTTCTTTGAACATTTGCAAAATAATGTTTTATAATAATTTTCAAATGTGAAAAATAATTAAAATTTATATTTTTCGAGCAAAAGCTCCATGCTTTTTGCACACAATGAAAACCACACGAAGCCACATGGTACTTTGACATATTACGATCAGTTTTGATGGTATTATCACATGGTCTCATAAAAAATCCCAGTAGGGGCTAGTTGAATTTAATCTACAGTTCATGCAATTCATTTTATTAGGTAGGATCAAGCAGTCAACAGGCTATCGGCCTCCAAACTTGCCAGGCTGTTCAAAAAAAAATTGTTCAAAATGACTGCCAAGCGTGTACCAAGCATGGGTTGTTGTGGGACAACCCCTTTTTGAATGACACTGATAATTCCAAATATAGTATTCAAATGAAAAAATTAGAACACATTGGCTGCTGAGGCAGTACACATGTTTACTTCAGACTTATTGGTTAAAGTTAGAATGGCAAGCACAATAAGACTAAGCCTGCGTGCGTGCGTGACCCATTTCATTCCAAGGACGACGAACAAATTAAATATTGTCTCAAATCTGCTTTTCTGAACATTTTTTTGAGAAGCCTTCACCTTGATTTAATCACATTTTATGCAAAATGTGTAGAAGACTCGATTTGATTGACACAGAAGGCCTCAACATTTGTTGTTGTTTTTTTGAGCACTTAAGTAATTTTCCTTCATCAGTCAATATTAACTGTAATTGATAAAGCATAATTTGGCTTATGAAACAAAAACTTCTTTTCATATTTATTTATGATTAGAAGTCAAAGCTCAATGGGATAAGCAAAAATTGGGTAGTGCGTTTACACTGTCCATTAGATCGACAGACAAAGTTTGCATTTTCAAAATGGCATCTAGATAGTAATGAGTACACACAATACACCCCTTCTCAGTTTGACAGATATCCTAATCGTATCCTGCTTACATATAAGAATTCCAATAAATCATGCTCTGCATACAAATAAGACAATATTTGCAATATTCTTCTTAAATTATTGGCCCAGAATGTATTTATTGACAAATTATATTGGGTAGTCCCACTCGTTTTTTCTACTTGATATTGTACAAATTTTTTCTGCTCAAAATATGTTATCTGATGAAATAAAGTTGTATAGAAAAAAATTATGATGAAAGCTCTAATACTTTTTGAGATATCGTCGATTTGTAATTTGTGATCGACATTTTTTTAGATGTAGTTAATGTGCAATTTATCAAGTTCAGTACAAGTAAAATATAAATCACACTGATTAGTCCAACATTTTAAATGAACATACTCGCAGACAAGAAACAACAGACATAATGCAGAATTGAAATTTCTGTTTATTATAAATTGCAAAGGAAAATATACTTTTGTGTCATAAAATTGCTTACAAAATTGAAGTATTCATGACATCATATTGTATGCAATTGATGAACAAGTATATCCAGAATGCATATTATTAAATCATTTGCCATGTAATTAATGCTTATTTTTCTTCAAAGGCATAGCAACAACGTTGAGGAAATTATTCGAAGCTGAAAATGGCCTTTTCAACAAATTTTAACCCAAAAAGAGCAGTAACCAAGCGTTGTAGAGAAAACCTAAAAATACAAAGTATCACATCTCTGCAACTAAACACAGTTATGTTCACCTATTAAAATGATCGGCAGGATGTTATACATGTAACTAAAACAAAAGATAAACATCAGGTAAATTAGAATTCAGTTGATACGAGTAAGAGAGGTTGCTATATGCCAAAGTAATTTTTCAGATACATGTATTTCATGATTTAAAAAATATTTTAATATCAACAATAATATTTTGTACTGTTAAATTTCCAGATTGGCTCTTCATCTCGACAGAATATGCCAAGCATATCTTGCCAGTCTCAACCTCACCAATCACAGCCTCTAAGCCCTCTGAGTCCTCTATCCTCTATGCCACAGCGTGAGATTGAACAGATGGTGCGAGGCAGTATACCATCTCCAATACCACCTAATATGCTTCCACCTGCAACCACATCTAACTTGCAATCTCAGCACCACCAGCAACAGAGGCCTAGACCACAGCGTTCCAAGCTTCCTCCCCCATCAAAGGTGAAACTTTGTATTTTTGACAGCATTGCATTTACATGAGTTAACCCGTTCGCCGGCCCGCTACCGAGTTAGGTTAGCGCATGCGCACACTTTTTTAAATCGATAGCCACTTAAAAAAAATAACAATCAAGTCAAGCAGACGATATGTTTGGGTTCAGCAGCCAATCTGCTCTAATTTTATCATTGGTTAACTATTTTTAGAAAGGTTTTTTCCATTACAAAGTTCGGAAATCCCCAGACACCTCACGTTTATCGAAGCTGAGCCGCCATTTTGAACCGAAGTTTGTACTACACATGGCTCGTTTCAAGGACCATTTTCAGTTGTTTGCTTGATCCTACCTAACGAACTTAATTGTGTAAATAAATTTAATATATTGTAGATGAAATTCGACAGGCCTACTGAATTTTTGGATGTGACCATTTGATAATAAAAAAAAAAAAACCGATCAGTCTCAAACCGAACCCTCGTGGTCGTCGTTATGATACTATTTTTATCGATAGCCACTTTAAAAAAAATACCAATCAAGGTCAAGGAGAAAGATATGTTTGTGTTCAGCAGCCAATCTGCTCTAATTTTATCATTGGCTAACTAATTTTAGAAAGGTATTTTCCATTACAAAGTTCAGAAATCCCGAGTCACCCCTCGCTTGTAAAGAAGCTGAGCCGCCATTTTGAACCGGTTTGGAATTATACATTGCACGTTTCAAACACGATTTTTAGTTGATTGCCTGATCCTACCTAAAGAACTTTATTGTGTAAATTAATTTAATATATTGTAGATGAAATTCGACAGGCCTACTGAATTTTTGGATGTGACCATTTGATAATAAAAAAAAAAAACCGATCAGTCTCAAACCGAACCCTCGTGGTTTTCATATGACTCTTTCGTTTTGTTCAAAATCAACCAATTTCCCCAGGAATAATATTTATTTACACAAGATAAATTATTATTTATACCATATATTCAAATGGCAATCAACAAAAATCGTTTTCTTTCGGATTTTATTCAAGGAAACATCTAACAAATTGACGAAGGTCAACACAAGAAAAAGGTAAGAAAACTTTTTATTTATTTATTTATTTTTGAATTTAAAATAATAATAAGCAAACGTTAAAAAATTAAATAAATATTTTTAAAATGTCCCCCATAATATTTATTTTGAAAATCATTTTAGAATTGTACGAATTATGCTTGCTTTTAATTATTTAGTAGACTAGTAAAAAAAAAAAACGGTGAAAATGTTCCCAAGTTCAACAAAAAGATAAGAAATCTTTGTATTATTTCTTTGTTTTTGAATTCGAAAAAAATTTAAAAAATACTTTTAAGATTCCTTAGTATGTCTATAATAGGTAGTAATTTAAATTTTTAAAATCCATTGATAATTACAGTCGCTTTAAATTTTTTAGCACACTGACCCATTCAGTTATCGGTAAGCGTCAAAACATGGCTGCCGGCGAACGGGTTAATAATCATAAGGATTAATTAAATAAAAGAAGTGGCAGCTAAATAGAAATGTTTAGAGTACACACAAAATCGGTAACTTTGTTAATAAACAAATGCACAAATAAGTCACTCAGATAGTGTCAAGTAGTCAGTATAAAATGGTGCCAAATTTTTCTTTAATAATAATTGTGTTTAGAAGTTGTCAGACATCTGCAGAAAGATTCACTTTACATCATCCCATATGCAAGCTTTAGGAGCTGTCATTCACGGTTAACTCTGGAGAGTATATGTGAGTGATTTGCATGATATAAAAAATAAAATTCAACTGATTTGGAAATTATATTCAGACTGTCTCCAAAGATGATTTAGGAGAATTTATAAAGCCACACGAATGGAGAAATAATAGTCATATGGTGAAGAATCAATCAGAATTATAAAATTATTAAATTATATGTCAGTTTCCACAACCTCTGAAAATGTTAAAATGAGCATGGATTTCAAACTGGACCATTGGGGAACCTTTATATTTCATCTCTTTCATTACAGGGTAAGGTATTCAAAAATTTTATTATTTTCCCTTTATTATTTCTAATTATAATAATAATTATATTTGTCTGTAACAGTTTGTGAATCTAAATATGTTGATAAATAAAGTACACAGTGGACAATCCTGCATACATGCTACAGCATTTCTGGTTTGAAAATGTGATCATCTTGAAAGGGTAAAAGCATTTTGCAGACTGTTTTTTGCTTTTACAATGATGGAATATGATACAGACATTTCATTTAGTTTCTTGGCTGTAACTAAATCGCAAGGTGATCTAGCTGTTGTCATTATTTGAATTGTTTTTGGATTTCCTTTTCGACAATTTCTTGTGTGCATCACTAGCATTATTTCATATCTAAGGATTGTAGTGACTTTTTGCTAATTAGACTTTATTTTCTGCATACATTACAAAGGTTGGTTATGTCACATGGATCTTGTATAGATAGTTTTTGGTGGTAGAAACTGACCTACATATCTGGTTGAAATTCACCTTACTAAGGTTTCGATATAGCCAAAATTCGTGCTTATATCTATACTTCCCTTGAAACACACCTCAGAGTTGCTTTTTGCTATTTATTTTCTGAGGGTAACCAGTAAGAAAAATGTTATATTGACTTCTAGACATTAAGAATTACTATATACCAAAACCTACATCTATTGTGCATTTGCCACTGGCTCTATGCATGTGTCTGATGTGTATTAGATAAATGTGGTTTCTCTAAGCATGGTAGGGCTATTTTGACTCAACCTGCAGAATAACTTAGTGTTCTGGCTACACTAGTAAGACTAAGTAATATTTTGTTTGTCATTCACTGTTTGCGAGGTTTAGATAGATCAGATCTGTCTTCCACTTCATCAAGGCAGTGCATTCAAGCTTAGATTAATGACCAACTTGTGTATTTAGAATTTATCTTGTGTATCTAGAATTGTTTTTCTTTGGTGGGGGACTCTCATTATATGCTAGAAATATGTTTTTATGTTTTTTTATTTTCATTTGGTTGTTTTTTTAAATCAGATTCCTGCATCAGCAGTAGAAATGCCTGGCCACATGATGCCCCAGCTAGATGTCCAATTTGGAGTTGATTTTGGAACGGAATCTCAGTTTGGTTTTGGTTCTGGTGGTGGTGGTGGTGATAATAATAGTGTTAATGTTTCTTACCCGAGCTCTCCACCAACAAGGTAAACACAAAAAGTTTTGTGTAGGCTATTTTATTATACTGCCACTATTGTTATTATAATCTTTGTTAGACATGTAAAACGTTATTTTAAAAAATGTTCATCCATTCAGAACTTCTGAAAACTGTATTGTGTTCTTTCTGACTTTTTTTCTGGACTGTATACAAGAAATGTTACATTGTGAACTTTATTATGTATATTGATACTGGAATATTTTGTTTAGCAGGATTTACATCTAATAATCTAAGTAAAACTAAGTTTCTTGACATCTTTCTGAGCAAAAGATTTTGGTTGACATAAAATACAGTGGTGCTCTTTGTAGCTATTATAGTGCTTTTATTTTGTATTCAGGTTTGGAATGTACAGAGGAATATTTAGTAGTTCATTGTCTCAATTTCTGCACATATCAGTGCATCATTATTTAATAGCTTTGTATTTTTTCTTTTTTGCAATGGTTTTACTACTTTTCACCTAATATACTGTAAATTTAAACATCAGCTTTTTCATTTACAGACTTTTTTTTTTACTGTTTTCAAATGGCAGATTACATTTTATGCATGCATTTTAGATGTGAATCATGCTATTGATCTAAGTCTTTAACAACATGCCAGTAAAATTTTTACATTGTTTGATCATTGTGTGCATCTAATTTTTTTTGTGTTCATTCTAGATATTTGCCTGATTAGTCATGTTTAGTGTCATCAAATAAATTTATTTCCTCTTGAAAAATTTTCTTGTATAATGTTTCAAATTTTTCTGTAAAATTAACAAAAATCAAACCAAATCAGAATTCTTTATTGAATGCTTTATGCATATTTTTTTTAGGAAGTGCATTTTGCCTTATATGCTCTTGGTTTCATGATTAAAGATTATAATTTTTCCCTTATCATTTTTTTGTTGTTTGACAATTTCTTTCTTGAAAGGTTAAGAAACAAAAAGTGCCAACAAATTATTTTAGAGTTCACCTTTGTATAGTAAAAAGAGACCTCATTACAAGCATTTTAAAGCCTTTCCTGTTTGAGAGGTGAGCACACTGTTGTACATTTCATTCTGCTTGTGGATATTTAGCAGATAACAAGAAAAATACGTGCAATTTTGAACACCGTGCCATTTTTGTGACAGGACTTATGAAAATCTACTATAGTAGGCACTTCTTGAAGCAGTTTGGCAAGTTGCCATTGTTATCTCCCTGAGCAGAAATTCAATGGAAAAAAAACTGCAATGGAGTTTACTGTATTTAACTAGTTATGAGTCTAATTGTCTTTTGCAAAATTAAGAAAGTACACTGGTTTATTTTACTGTTTATTGATAAAAATTCTGTTTATACAGTTCTGTGATAACCAATCACTTGGGTAAGACAACCAAGCCTACTTCAGATGTCTCACGGCAATCTGTTCTGTCTTCCCCATCAAAACCACAGCAGTCGTCATCTCTTTCAACTATGGAAGCTTCACCTGCAAGACCATCAGTATTTCCCAATTCAATATATACAACACCTACCAAGCTGGAAGTACAATCCAAAGTATTTATAGCACTGTTTCATCTTTGACATAATTTTTATTACAAAGCAAAGACCATTAGGTTTATTAACCCATATTGACATTTCTGACTATTTTGCAAGTATAGTCATTAATTAAGGTTTAGTTTGTATAAGTATTCATGAAGAAAAATATTTCACAGATTTTAAAAAAAAAGAAAGGAATATTTAAATTGACAACGTGGCAATGTACATGTTTATTTTATTGCTGTAGTTATTAAAATCTTTCAACAAAGAAAAGCGGTTTTCTAATAAATGGACATAAACTTGATAATATTTACTGACTTTATGGTACCAATTTTCAGGGTTCAGAGTCCATTCCATTCCCAGTGTCTCCAACTGACCACAAGTCAAGTACACTGATTGGATCACAGCGAACTACACAGAGTCCCTCAATTGTCCAGGGTAAGCAGAACCTATTAGACCAGTTTCCAGCATTTTAAGCATTAGACATACTTTACGTTTCACAAATTATTTCAGCCGTAAAACTCTCTAAAATGTCTACAAAATTTTAAAATGTTTTACTGATGTTTTAAAAATGTTTAAGGACTCATTTGAAGATCATCAAACAAATTTGTGTATGTCAACTCAGAGACTCACAAAAACATGAAATATGATTGAGACAATTTGTTTTCTTGAGCAAAGCTTTGTATAAAATAATAAACTATAACTGTTGAATATATATTAGGTTGTATATAATAACTGATTTAATTCATTACCATTTAAATATTTAATAGGATAAGTGATAACAATTTATTTATTTTGAGGGGATTCAACTTTTATTGTATTTATCAAAAATGAATGAAGAAATAAAATCAACATTAAAAGTAAAGTTGATCACTTCTGTTCAAGGAGACAAACAAAATTCAAATAAATATTTGTAAGAATTTTCCATTTACAGGCAGTTGAATACATTTGCCAAATTCCAGCATCCCAAACCTCCAATTAATTCTTAACAAATCAGTTTTTTTAACATGTTAAAGTTAAACATCAAATCTCTCTCTCACACACACAAATGCATGCAAGCCCACATGAAAAATCATTTACTTGTAACAAAAGTAAAATAATTCCACCTTAATGCCATACATCAGGAAGGAAAAAGCTATCAACCTACAGCCTGAGTTGCTCTTTGTATAATAATAGTTGCCAGATTTATATTGTCTTGGTTTTTTTATTTTATTAATTTTTTTAATGTTTAAAAGTGTGTAACTATTTGACCATTCATAAAATATTTAATGTATGAATTTTAATAAAAGTAATATAGTTTTTTTTATTATCTAGTGGACAAACCCTGAATGTTTTGCATGTCTATTTAAAAATTTGAAAGGGAGAAAAGTTATGGTTTTTATTTGTTTTTTATCGTACCTTCCCCCCATTTTTTTTTTTGGGGGGGGGGGGGAGGGAGGAAAAGTTTTAAAATTTAATGGCTTTCATCCTTAAATAACTTTTTAACTGTATGTATGAGGAACCAGTATACCAAATTTCAGGGACATGGAATAATTACAACTATTCAAAGAGGGTCTTGGTGTGTTGGCCAAAGGATGAAAAAAAGTCGTTTTGAGAAAAATGCATTTAAAGTAAAATAAAGACTACAGAAATTGAAAACTGTGATCAAAGTTGTTTATATTTTTTTTTAATAAATATACCTTATTTATAAAACATTGGACTGCTGTTGGTCATTTAGCTCTCTTAGCAACACAGAATTAAATATTCTGCCTTCTACATCCTCTCTTTACCATCTTTTTAATTTTCTATACTAGCAGAATACTTAAAGGATAATAGAAAAAAATATATTTATCAATCTACATTAATAAAATTTGGAATATGTTGTCTTTGTTTTGAGAAAGCAATATCAGTTAGTTTTAGAATATCTGGTATTGATTTTGTTTTATAAGTTATTTTAAATTTATAAAACACCTATATTTTCCTAAATTTAGGCATATCCATTAAAGAAGAAACAGTGAAAGTCTTACTGTAAAATTAAAAATTTTATTAAAAGGACATTATTCTTCAAAAGCATATTTTGTTAATTGAGAATTAGATATGTTTATTATATTTTAATGTTTATGCATTTCTTTGTCTTCATGTATGTGTATTTATTATTGTTGTTATGCCTTCTAAAGTTGATTTTCTTAAAAGCACAATTTTAAAAAATGAAAAAAATGCTTTTTTACCTATTTTTTACATTTGACATTTTGGGGTTCACACTTTTCCTCTCCACAGGTTCCACTATAAAAATGCCACTTTGTCATACTATATACCATTTTAAAGAAGAGATTTTCTACTTTCTAATGATATTTTAAAAAATTATATCTTAAAATAACCATGCAAAAAGTAATTCAAAATAGGCTTTTTTTTAGTCGACTTTTAGAGACAATAAAAATAAAAATACATATTCACAACTAGCATGGCTGCATTCTACATTTATTTTGGCTTCATTTTTAGTTTTGCTTAATTTTACATTTTGATTGGACAACTGTAGCAGAACCTGTGTTAGTATTTGCAAGGCATACCAAAATGCGGAGGTAAACGGAGTTTGAGAAAATTGCAATGTTTTGTTGTCGGAACATGCCAATCACAGCAAATTTAATGCAATCTTGCACGCTTCCACCCATAATCTTATAAATAAAAATACATCAATGAAAAGTTGGAAAATAGTTTTAAATCAGCAAAATATTTCACAAGCATGATAAATATGGAACATAAACACAGCACTTTTGACAAAAGAGTACATTTTTCAGAATTTAGTAGCTGTCCACTATCATCATATAGAGGCTGGTTCTACCCACTGATAACACCATAGGATGTAGGCGAATAAGGTTAGTACATCCTAAAAGGTTTCAATGGGTACACAGCAGAAAATCACTAAAATTTAGGCAATAAGAATGATGTTCAGCTGATGTTCCCTAAAGTAATATGCAAATTGTTAGAGAAACAGTTTTAGGTCATTGGTTGTTTTTCCACATGCGTGCATTTAAATCTGATTACTGTGTCTGTGTTCATACCAAGAAAGATAACAGTTGCGACTTGTTAACTGTTCCAATGGTTCATAGAGCAGATTTTCTCTCTTCCTAACCCTCCAAAAATTACAGTATATTTTAACTGAGAAAGAAATTGTGGGTTTTATTACTTGATGCCTCCCTGTTCAATTTGTGAAATGGCATATAAGACAGAAAAGTCTGCAAAAGGACATTGATTCTTTCTCGTATAGACAGGACTAAATTTCTTGACACTTGCTGAGATTTCATTGATACATGCATGCACACTCATACATTCTCTTTCATTCTATACATAATGTTAGAATGTTCTCACCTAACCTTTGGGTTGTTGTGCCACTCTGTCTTCCTGAGGACTCTGACTTCTGAAGCAGACATCTGGGTTCATTGTTGACAGTCCCTCAACTTGTTCTCCTTTTCGTTTGATTTTAATTCAGGTTGAGTTCAGTGATAGCATGAGGAGACAAAAGACGTCAGAGAGAATAAAATTATCTTAAATGCAATACGGTAGGTCCTACACAGACTTCCAGCCTGATAGATGATTGGGAAAATTTAAATGTATCAGTAGATCACATGCAGACTGAAGACTCTTTATTGTTAGATACATTACTATAAAGCATACCATTGATCATGTTTTAGAATTTTTTTTGCTTTGTTTGTATCCACTGCACAATCTTTAGAGGCAGACAGAACTTGTTTTCATTTCTTCATTTTTAAACACTAACACTTTTAACATGGATTTCTGAAAGTGAAAAGGCACAGGTTGCAGGAACTAGTGGTTATCTCTATGGGCAAGAGTCACATAATCGGATGTGTGCCTTTCTTGTATCTTCCCTTGGGAGTTGATGCTTGGCTTATATGTCTATGACTAGAATCTACATATATAATATTAAGGACTTTTTCTTTTAAAAAAATCCTGCTTCTTATTATCTATTATTCTTCCTTCCAGATTTGATAGAGAATACGGTTATATCCACAACACTAATGGGGAAGTTTGGCAGTGAAAAGATTAAATAAGAAAAAGCTTTTTCCTAAGAAAAGTAGAGTTTTGAATGTACTTAATAACACTTTTCAAAGAAAGCAGGTTTATAGATAGGTCCATTTGCTTGTGAATTAAGTTATTGTAGTAAAAATCTTGTATTTCCCAAACCAGTTTTCTTGATTGCTTTTTTGATAGCAAGCAAGCCAGACACATCCAGTCAACCTGGCTATTCTGCTGCTAATGGTTACTCCTCCGCCACTTTCTCATCACATGGGAATCACAAGACAACTGGACTGTCTACAGGTGCATCAACTGCCTCTCAGACTTTTTCTCATACTGCTGTCACCTCTCAACCAGCAGCCCCATACCAAAACCAGTATGGAGCTCAGGCTTCATATGTTTCTTCACAAACATCTCAGTTTCAACCAGTCAGTCAACCACAGTATTCAGGAAGAGAAGGTCAATATGCTACTGGCTCAGCAGGTTTAGCATCTCAACCAAATCAGTACTTGCAGAATCAGTCTCAGTTTCAAAGTAGACAAAGTGAGTTCCAGTCTGTTCCAGCAAGTCAGAGCCAGTTCCAGCCATCTGGGAACCAGTATGGAGGTTACCAGGCCTCAACTGCATTCCAGGGTCAGTCAGGAATTTCCTCATCAGGAAACAGGGAATCAGCTCAGAACTCACTGTACCAAACATCCCCCCAACAACCTGCTAATTCCTATTCTTCAGGTTCTGGATCTTTCCATGTACGTGATTCACAATCATCATCAACTCTCCAACAGTCCTCTAACATCCAATCTAATAATGCATATCAAACACAGCCTTCACCGGCAGGTGCTCCAGGACTGAAAGTGACTACTACTCAGAGTCCTTCAGGCTACACTACACAGACTTATTCTACTTCTCATAGCTCCCAACATCCACAGAGTTTGCAGACGTCTCCTCTTAGCAACAAACTTGGAGACAGTTTGTCCAAAATGACATTGAAGGATTCCTCATTAGATGGTCGCCAGCCAGCACAGGTATGTTTGCCATTTGTTGCAGATTGTAAAAAAAATTTCTTAGAAAATTTATTTATTAGTAACCAGACTTCAAGGGAATCAAATGTTTATTCCAGATTGAAAATATATACTTAAATTTTGCAATCTCGTATCACTAATATACAGGTTAGAATTTACTGATATGGTTGTTTCACATTTTACCTCCTTCCATCCTTTCCTCTTTCACTTGCCATAAAGACATTTATGAAAAATATCAAAGAAAGATAATAAACCTAACAGTCGAGGAGGCTACATAAACATTAAAATAATTTGATCATGTTAGGTCACTTGTCTTATGTGGCAAACTGATGTTTTAAAACAATTATACAAAAGCTGCCACTTATCAAAATCAACATTCTTCATATATTCATTTTTAAAACAACCATTAGCAATATTCTTTTTTTAATCAGTGTAAATTGCATTACATTTTAAAATGATTTTGAACATAATTTAACCTCTCCCAGAAATTAGAGCAGTAACCACCCCAGCAGCTACAATGCACAAGTTTACATAACTGACTGACTGGTTTATGTGTTTATTTGTGAATTTCTGTTTTCAGTGTGCACTTTTAAGTTGATGAAAGACCATCAAGGGTGTGACAGTTTTATCTTCTTTACATATATTCAAACATACATCTGCATTTTATAATTTTATTTGTGTTGTATATTTATATGACTAATCTGATGATACAAAGCAAAATAATCAGTATTTATTTAAATAATAGTAGGTAGTCCCACTAATTTTTTTCTACTTGATGTTGTACAAATCTTTTATGTTCAAAATATGTTATGATGAAATAAGGTTGTACAGAAAAAATTGTGATGATAGCTATAATACTTTTTGAGATATTGTCAATTTAGTGTTGTAATTTGCGATCATCGTTTTTTTAGACGTAAAGAATGTGTAATTTGTCAAGTTCAGTACAAGTAAAATATAAACCACACTGATCAACAGTCCAACATTTTAAATTAACATACAGACAACAAGAAAATACAGACATAATGCAAAAATTTCAGTTTATTATAAATTGCAAAGAAAAACATGCTTTTGTTCCATAAAATTGCTTAAAAAATGCAACAAACTGAAATATTCATGGCATCATAGCATAATCAACTTATGTACAAAGTCTTTTCCTTTGCTGTCCATAAACTGACAGATTTCCTTGATCAGCTGGAGAACTTTACTGAGAACTTTTCCCCGACTTAGCCACCGCACCTATGTATGATAAGGTATGTCACTGAACTCTGAGTCTATTTCCTGCAAAAAAGACTGAAATTGGCGGTGATTTAAACCTTTGGCTCTGATAAAGTTAATGGTTTGTGTTACAGTGTTACATGTTCCATGTTGGGGACTTTACCACACAGTGATCCTTGGTGTATGATGCAGTGATGTGCTATCAACTCACCAGTACAGTTCTCCTGCATCTTTAATTGTACCCTTCCAACTAGTCAACTTTTTTTGCCGCACATCGCCAGTGCTCCATCTGTTGTAAAACCAACAAGTTTGTCCCAATTCAGGTTCATGTCGGTTACACTTTGACATACGTTGTCAAAAATGTCTTTTCCTGTTGTTGTCCCATGCATGGATTTCATGTCCAATATTTCTTCTGTAACATTTAACTGGAGTCTACTCCATGGATAAAAATGGCGAGCTGTGCAGTGTCAGTCGTGTCACTACTTTCATCGACAGCAAGAGAGTGTGCAACAAAGTCTTTGCCTTCTTCGATCAGCTGTGTTTGCACATCGGTGGCCATCTCACAAACTCTATCAGCAACCGTATTTCTGCTGAGGCTTACATTTGCAAACATCTGCTTTTTGTCTGAACACAAGACGTCACACACTTTCATCATGCAGCTTTTCAGAAACTCTCCCTCAAAAATGGTCAGGCTGATCTGGTGATCTCCTCAGCCCCAAAAAACTTGCTTTCACAGCTTCTTCACTTTGTGATTTTGCTTTGGTGAAAAACGTCTGCTGTGATGTTAGATTCCTCTTTAATTCTTTTACCTTCTGTAGCTTCTGCTTTGCATTCAGGTTTTTCAACTTGTCTTTATGTTTAGTCTCGTAGTGCTGTCTCAGATTATAATCCTTGATCACAGCCACATTATCTCCACAAATTAGACACATAGGCTTACTACTAATATCAGTGAACATATATTCATCCTCCCAGCGGCTTTGAAAGGCTCTGTTTTCAGAATCAACTTTTCTCTTGGCCATTTTAAAGACTAGCTTTGATTTAAAATTAAGATTTTGCATCTACCGACAAACGCTTGATCGATATTACTTACATAAGCGGAAAGGAGTGGTGCAATATCCGGGCACTGCACTACTTTTATTTCTTATGAGCCAATCCAAAGCGAGCAGCAGGATGTTGCTAGGTTATTCTAATGATGAATATCCACGCACTATATATACAACTTTCATTTTCGCTTATTCTGACAAAAGGCGGCTTTGGCCCCCTCCCCCCACCGACGAAGGGTGGTTGAGGGTGTGCGCCAATAGGTGCGATCTGTTTCAATCCCTTCCACCAGCCGTCCTATCCTCCAATTCAGACGCACCAGAGGCAGACCAAGACCGAGAACATCATGAAGATGAAAGGTCTATTGCCACTTCTGGGGTGAGTGTGAGTGGAACAACACAACAACAACACTTATTTTGATCTCACAGGCAGCCTTTCATTCGGCAAGGCTGCTACATTAGGGAATTTGATTTGCACTTCATATCGCTGGGCCATTAAAAAATATTTTTGCCTAAAATTCTCTCCCGGGCCAAATATAATTGTACGCTGGGCCGGATGTAGCCTGCGGACCTTGAATTTGACACTTGTGGCCTAGCACATCATAGCAAATCATTGAATCTTTAGGAGTGGGCAAATGTACCAAGGTGGAGTTGAGTTGTGTTGTGCAGAAATTAACTCTTCAAATGCAAATAAAAAATAAGCAAGGTGGCAGAGGCTAGTTTATAGGTTAGATAAAATACTTGTATAAAACTTGTTAAAAATGAAGGAATAAAACCAAATTTATTATTATTATGCAAAAGACAAATATATAATCTGGGGGTTTTTTTGTTTACCTGAACCCACTATTATGTATTTGATATTAACAGTTGTCATCTCTCTTCCCACCCCACCCCCCTTGTTTTACTTCTTTTGTTAGTTGCCACAACATAATGCAAGTTACTCAGGACTACAATTTTCGAGGGTTGTTTAAAAAAGCAAATAATTAGAGAAATAGATTGACATATTATGAGGAATCAACCAAATGTAGTAGGAGATTGGAAAATATAAGGCAGTGTACCATCTCTAAACATCATAAAATAGTAGCTATGGATTTCAAGTTTTTACCACCAGGGCCTTGATTTTTCTCATTACAAAATACAAGGTAGGAAAATATATTATTTTTGAACATAATGAATATTTGTATCTTTGTGAACCAAAACATTGCTAAATGAAGTAATAAAAAGGTGGGATTTTCAAGATAAAAGCATGTGAGCAGACTAATTTTATTGCATTATTGCATTTTTTTAATAGTAAAATGTGTTATTTTAATAATATATATTTTTTTAATTGTTAAAGAATCTACAACAAAGAATTATGTTTTACCAAGAATTATGTTTGCCATTATAGCAGTTCACTGATTTTCAACTTACATCGTTTACAAACAGTTGCCACATTCACCATAAGAAATTTGTGTATTTTCACCTCTAAGGATAAGAATACTTTTGACAGTAATTGTCATCAGATTATTGTTTGTATTGTAGTTCACAAATTTTCTCCTTTTTTTTTTTTTTTTTTTAATCAAAATGTTTGCAAATTTTGACATTTTATTATATACCTACAGCAATGATAGTTGTCTTTTAGTCTTTCACATTGTCATCTTTTATATACACAAGATTCAAGCTCATATTTGAAAGAAATTACTAACTTCTGAAAAATTACATTCTACATATTAATTTGTATATATTTACAAAGAACCAAGTTATATGGGCAAGTAAACACTTAAAAAATTCACCAAAAACATTACTGTTAAAATGTAATTTTCACCAGACAAAATTATATAATCATGTATTATCCACTTAACTGAAAAAGGGGAAAGTTTCATGAATGTATTGGAATATTTCAAAAAGTTATTACCAGAAAGAATTCAGAATGTTAGAGGTGAATTACTTTGTTCCAAAAATATTGATATTGTAGTTTTGTTGCTGTTGGTCACCATACTTAGGACTGAAATGTAAATGTGATGACACCATACATTGCCCTTTAGTCCACTGTTTGTTATTATTTCTGATCCATATACTCACTTTTGTTTACCCATTCTATTGCTTGCTTTATTGGCTACAGAATTTAATGCTTTCATCTGCTAATTCAAAAGTGGATCTTTAAAATGATAAACAAATGTATAAACTGATTACCTATTTTAAGTTTTCTATTTTTTTCAACAAGACACAACTAGCAACTAGCATCTGACTCTGAACATGGCCAGCTATTTATTTTTTCTACCTTTGCTTGCAATCAATTGACATCTAGACTTCAACCAAAGACTGTTGAAGTAAAAGTATGACAAAGCAAGCACATTTATTTATTTGTTTTGCTAAGTGAACTCTTAGGGTGTTCAGCCTTTGGTTACCATAAATATAATCTATAAGCTGAGAAGTTGGTGCATGATAGGGTTTGAGAGCAAGAGGAGTCTGCTTATATTAGGTAGTGGCACCAAAAAATAAATAATAAAATCAAGCATTCAGTTTTGTTATTTTCATTTAAAACTTTTTAAAACATGAAAAATTAAAAAAAAATTGTGAAGCTTTCTCAATTGGTTCCAGAGATATGCTATTTTTAAGTTTTAAAAATGGTGGCACTTAAAAAAATGGTCATTTCAACCATTTTTAGACTTGCTAAAGAGTAACTAAATCTAACATGCAGTTATGAAAGTTTGATACTTTATTCCTTTCTACTTGCAGATAACAAAAGGCAAAGTTGTAACTTTGAAATATGATGAAATAACAAAATGCCTAGCTGCTGAAGTTAATAAAAACCATCATCAGGATAGTTAGAAATAACGCGATGTTGAAATTATTATCATTTATCTACCTTCAAAATTTACTCTAGCTAGTATTAATCTTGTAATAAACTATTATTAAATACATTAAGAGTATTTCTAGACTCTTATCTCATGGTAAACTGTTATTGATTTAAATGCTTTTATTGACTGATTTCCTGTTAACAGTATGAACATGGGAATGTATCTGCAACAACTGCCAGTATTGTTTCAACTGTAAGCACATCTTCAATTTCAACAGTAACATCAACCGTGTCTGCAATGAGCACACCCATGGTCACTAGTTCAACACTGACTTCCCGGGTATCTTCAACATTACCAGTCACAAGTGTGTTCATTTTTTTGTATTTTTATATTTTAGACTTTATTATATTAAAATTTTGATTTAAACATCTTACAAAATTAACAAAGAATTAAATCAAAAATGTAATTTAAACAAATAATACTTATTTTATGGAGAGAATATTGATTGTTGAATATGAGTTTATAAAGTATAATTTGACAGTATTTTTGTATGTTTAAATTTATAGTCTAGGTAAAGTAGGTTTTGGTATAAACTGAATGTAGTAAAAAATAATTCAATTATGCTTAAATTGAAAACAAAATAAATTTTCATTGAGTTCTCTGTTTAGATGATGTGAGTTCCCAATACCCTTACATAAACAAAAATCACCTGAAAAGAATAGGATTTTCTCTTTGCAAATGTATATAATCTGTCACTAAAGAAACACAATAGCTCTTAGTTTGACATTTGTACAGTGCAATCAATCATCTAAAAGACTCACAAGAATAGACATCTCACTTTCACTATCAAGACATCTTGGTAAAATTTCAAGTTTAGCAAGCAAATGAAAATGCTTAAATATTAAGTCTTATGAATTCAAATTCATTTAAACAAAACTTGCAAAAACAGAAATCACTATTCGCAAAGTTTACTGCAAAATATATAGTGCAAATATATTTAAAAGAGGCAGTTTCAAATAATAGATCATGTTCTGTTTGAACAACCAGACACTTCTCCCTGCACAGCTGATTTATAAGCACCATATTTAGTGCTGAAGCTGATCCCTATCAGTAGAATGCAAACATTTAATTTAATATATTTTTTTAAAATTTAAATATTTAGTGGGTGCATACCCCATTACTTTTACAGTGTACATTTGTGTTTTTTCCAATTTTCAGACTATTTCACAGTTTTCATTCTACTGCCTGGTATTGGGATATTTCAGTCTTTTCAGTTTTGTCAGGTTTCATGCATGTTTCCTCAGCTTATTTTTAAAAAAGTATATTTGATATTGTGTGTTACAGATTGTGTTCTAGCTGTATATAGTTTCTTACCCGAAGGTAATAGGATTTAGCATCTGATATTAACTGCCATTATAAATATTGAGCAAAATTTAGGATGATTGTTTTCATTTTTATCTTTTATCAATAATTTATTAGGTGCCGATATTTTGTACCTGAAAACCATAGTTAATATCCAAAAAAGCAATATATGTCCACTTTTATTATTTAATTTTTTTTGTAAATTAATTATTTTGCAGCTAAAGCACCACCAAATCTGCCACCAGGTGTTCCTTTACTTAATCCACATCAGTACATGATTGGACAAGCTGGTACACTCCCACCTTATTATGTAAGAACAGCTTTTTAATAACATTTTCTAATTTGTGATTATTGTAGTATAGTGTTGGCTGCACATTTGTGTCACTTTATCCACAATTTTGAAAGCAATTTAAAGTTTCTTTTATAATTTGTTGTGAATAAAATATATAATTTATCATGCAACACAAATAGTGTTTATACTTGTAACTGTATTGTTTGTTTATGAATGTACACAGATTATTATAATTAAGGTGATATGCTCAAGAAAATTAACATATATGTGTATGGAAAGTTATGAAAGTTTGTACAACTGATTACTTCAGCATTCATAACTGTACTTCCATTAACAATACAAAGATTTTTACTGTGTGTATGTTTGCCATATTTATCAGATCCACATATTTATATTAGTCCACATTTTACCCTTGACAGTAAGCAACTGTTGCTAGTCTACACTCTGCCAATGACAGTACAGTGGAACTCCGCGATAACGTGAATTCAGATATAACATGGTCATGGCATGGCTCCCGAAATATATACCTTAATAATGCATTTTGTTGCAAAACCCTGCATTAATGCAACCTCACTATTAACAGAGTCCTATTTTATTCACCCCAATTATCGCCTTATAGTGAGGTTTCACTGTATCTTCATAATCAATACTCTCTTTCTCCCCTCCCCCCCCCCACACACACACACTCCAAATGTTTTAGTGACCATATTATTTCCTGAAGATTATATTTGCCATGTTAGTACAACAAACTCTTAATACTTTCCAAACAAACAAACAAAAATATTGCAGTACAATGCACCATGTTGCTCCTGACTGGTAAAGCCTTCAAATAAAACTTTTAAATAATCTAAATGTGGCAGGTCTTCTAAAAAGAAATGCTAAGTACTAAGAAAAACCTCAACAAAGAGCACAATAAGAGGGTAATTTCAAATTGTTAATCAATCACTCACTTTATTGAATCATTGTCGGATATAATTTTGACTAACTCTTTTAGTGTAAAGCTTATCAGAATTAAAAGGTTAAAAGGTCCCAAAGTAGACTATATTTTACCAAGGTCACAATTTTTTTTGCAAGCTGAATATTTAGAAAAAAATTATACGAAAGGGTCTATTTTTAGATTTCCAATGATGTGAATCAGTTGGCAAAAACAAGGTTTTCAGACCCCAAGTGCTAGACAGAAGATTTGAAGGCCATTGTTAAGCACAACAGCAGACAACATACCCTGCTCCAGTGTGTAAATTTTCTGCCCCCCCCCAAAAAAAAAAAAACCACCAACACCAACCCCCCATTTTTGATAAAATATAAACGCAAAACAACAGACAGCAGAAAAAAAGACTTGATCTTTCATCTGATACCAAGTTTATTCAGATCATAGCATTATTAACCATCTTTACATTAGTGAGAAAGCAAGCAATTTAGAGACTTAATTCAATTGTCTGCCATCCTTGGCTGGCCTGCGCTGCTACCTATTAAAATTCAAGAAGTTTATAAAACAGTTTTAGGTAGGTTTTTTCCTTTTAATGTTTTGATTTGCTAATAATGATTGTCTGCCATAAACAGTTTTGCCATTTTCTAAAATCACTTATAAAAGAATTAAAGTTGTTCTTGCTCTTTCTCTCCTAATTCTTGATAAATTGTCTGTAGTAACTAGTATGCTGATATGTTCAATGTACCTTTCACTTTCTCAGAAGTAGTCTTACACGGTTTTTAGTGAGCATGAGCTAAATGTTTCTTATGCTTTTGTTGTCTTCAGTCTTTAGTCAAACAAGACTTTTTTCTTTCTTTTTTTTACCCATCTAAAATTATACAGCCATCATATAGCATTATATTTTAAAAAATATAAACTGTTCTGGCATTCAAATTGTTAACTGCAATATAAATGTTCTGGGTAAAATAACTGACCAGGGAATTGTCACTGAAGAGTTAGGTCCATCATGATCATTATATTCATCTGTTATCAAGGCACATTACTTTCCAGAATTAGACACCTTTTTAAGAATATATTAAAATAAATTAGTTGGCAAATGAACCAGATTTCACTGGTAACTATCCTTGAGGCAGAAAGCTTATTTGATGATTAAAAACTTTAGAAATGTCAAAATATCATCTTATTTTTGAACAAATAAGGTGCTCATATATCTTTAGGGAGTTCTGTTCAGGAAATTTCCCCCCCTACACCTGAACTAGATAAATAGTAACATGTTGAAGAGATATTACAGTAAATAGTGCAGATTAAATTTTATTAATGAAGATTATATTAATCTATAGAATATAAGAAATAATTGGAACTCTTGTAAACATGCAAAAATAGTATAAAATCATATGTATGTAAATGATGTATACTATAGTTTATAGTTCACAATTTGTAGACAGAATATAAGTACATGTTATCGTGTCATTCCTGCTAAACGGATAACTTGAGGGTTAAGTATAGAACTCTTTATTGAGGAGAAAATATGTGTCAGTCTTTTTCAACCTAGTCAATGTGCTCATTGGTATAGCAGGTAAATTTTCAAAAGCATCAGAGAGGAAAGCAAATATATATTTTAAAAAATTTATTTGCACTCTTAATGTTTGTGTAAAAAAGACAGAGCCTCTTCATATTTACAAAATTATCAGGTCAGAATTTTAGTCTTAAGATACAGGGTAATCTAAAATATCAACCATTTAATTAGTATAATTATTATTTTATTTAAGATTCACATATATATTGCAGGGATTACAGCAGCCTCTTTATGGTTATGAGGACTTACAAATGTTGCAACAGAGATTGTCAATGGTAGGTATTTTACAATCTCTTTTAACATTTTTCATAATCATGGAGACAGTGAATGAATGATAAGCATTTTGCTATTTGTTTAGCAATTTTAGAGATTTTCAGTGGTAAATGTTTTACAATCTATTTAACTAGTAATAAGGTGATTGTAAGTGGTAAGTTTTCTTACAGTCTCTTTAATAAGATCGTTTATATTCTCAATCATAATGTTGAATGGTCAGGAATTGCCATTGATATTTTACAATCTTATTAACAATTATTATGTGGTTAAAGTGATTTTTAATGTTGTTCAAGGGATTATTCATGGTAAGTATTTTACAGTCTCTTGAAGAAGTGGTTTGTAACATAACATTTTATATTCTCATTTAGTGTTAACAGTCAAACAGTCAAAGAAACTTTATTTACAATCTCATTAAGAATTAATAGTAGAAATTATTATTAATGTAGTTACAGGAGCTGGTGGTGGTGGTGAAGTATTTTTATTGTCTGTAGCAGGTGACCAGTAATCATTTTACAATCACATCAGCATTTAATAGTCAGAAATTGTCATTGGTAAATAATGAAAGTCTTGTGAGCAAGTATTGGGTAGTTATAATTAATGCAGGGATGAAAGTGCTTTGCTAATTATAACAGAAATTCCAAATAGAGTATAGAAAGAATGGAAAGTCCAGTTTCTACATTTTCTAGAGTTATCAACATTGAGGAATTTGAGAAAAACCCATAAGTACAATTTTTTAAACAAAACCTGCCTAGGGCTTCTAATTTCTACAGTGATGGCGAATCTTTCCAAGCTAGGACCTGTTCCATCTTGGGGTGGGTTAGTGGAGGATAGTTTTTTTTACAGATTTTCATACACCTGAACACACTCAGTTTTGGGTTATCACTAAGTGATTGAAGCAGTATGGGTAAACAACTATGAAAGAAAAACAATCATGTTTTGGTGGTGGCATGCACAGTCGTGCTTATCTTTAAATATGTTCCGACTCTCAACCCAAACCAATACAGGAACTGTTGCCATTGAAATAAAATCTTATATTTTATTTAAAAGTATGTATGTTTTGTTTACAGCAAACAGCAAACCCTTATTATGATATGAATATGAGTGCATTCCCAACAGTGACATCAACAATTTCTGGTAGAGATCAAGCAACCCTTGGCACTTCTCCTTACACAGGTAAAAGATATTAAATTTCATACTTATCTGTCACATGATAAACCTTTAATTTTCATATAGCATTCAAAATCTTTCTTATTTTTCTATTTGTACAACTTTATTAACATATATCAAAATTAATTGAAGTATAAATCCAAAATTCTTTCATGCTGAGAGTGTTGGCTTAGTGGAGTAAATTGCTGCAGTCTACAATTGCCAACAATAGGGAATTATATATTTGATGAGTCACTTTACAACTGTTTTATTTGATTGTCATGTAATAGGGACATTTTTTCACTATTTTTTAAATATTGTGTCATTGAGTGACAAAATTATCAATTTTAATTATATTCATTTTAATTTTAAAATGTTGAATGCTACCCATTTAAGTCATATTTTATTAGATGTTTTGTTGTTCGATATTTAATCCACAGAAATGTGTGATTTTTTGCATAAGCAATAAAATTGATGTTTGATTTAACCTGTTCATTGGCTTCGGGTTGTATTTGACCCTAATTTTAAATGTTGCTTATGTCATAGGAACATATCCAACCTATTTGTATGCAAACTCATTTTTTTAGTCATTCAAAATGAGTCAATCAGTGTGAAGGAAATATGTGTTTCCCTTAGCAGACAATCTGTATCAATTCTACCATTGGATAGTTGTAATTAGATTGGTCATATGATAGAAAGACCACGTTTTGTACACCCACTGCTTGTCTTTCTATAAACAGCAGCCATTATATCTTGTGCTAAAAAGGAATGTTGCAAGTCATGGCTTCAAGTTGAAATACTTTTGCTTTTATTGACAAGACTTTGTCAACCCACAGCAGAATCAGATTACTTTTTAGCTGATGATTCATATTTCTTTTGAGGAGGAATTTTTGCCAGCCCCTAGTGATTTCATAAAAAATAGTGTGACGATGTTGAACCAGTTGGCCAACATAGCGTGGTGTGGCGTTCAGCGTTTGATATATCAACTTATATGGGAAAGAAACTGTGTTTCTTTACTTCATTTGGATGTGTATACTTTTATGGACGTTTCACTGGAATTGTTAAAAAGATGTGCATTGGACTCTCTTGTGCTAATTCTGATTTGTACAATTCTAATACAATTATAATGTTCACATTGTATCTCACTCTTATTTGCTACGGGCTGTCTCTTTTTGTGCCACAACTTGCAACAAGTGCTATAATTGAAATTTATACATTTCAAAATTATATATATGTATATAATTCAATCAAACAAATTTTCTAACAAATAAATTTCAATGATTTTACTTAATCATTCCTTTTTTTGTCATGTATACTCAACAAGTACTTTCTTTTGAACTGTAAAAAAATATACAATTGGACTGTATTCAACTTGAAGAAATAATTTTCATTTAGAAAATATCTTAGGACTAAAAATTATGCAGATTAAATAGTACTTTTGCATCAGATATGGACTTGATATAAATTGTTCAATTGAACTTGTATTTGTTTATCAAAAATTTCTTTTGTACAAAATGCAGTGACAATATGGTCTTTTCTTTATGAGGAGTTTCTGAAGACAAAAATGTCTGTATAATAATCAACAGTGGACTTCAATTTGCAATATACATTTGCAATGGACTTGTCTAAAAAGAATTTTTCAATTTCTTATGACAGTGTAATGATTTTTTTTTCACCTTGCATTTCTGGGAAATAATTTCATCATTTTCATTGACGGGTAAGGGAATTTGTTATTATATAATTTATTTTTGAATTTTAAATATTTTTAAAATAATTTTGTATTTTTTTTATGTTTAGCATAGATAACAATTTATAATTACAGTAGGTAGAACCAACCTCTATATGACGATATCGGACAGCTACTAAATTCCGAAAAAAAATACCATTTTGTCACAAGTGCTGTGTTTGTGTACCATATTTATCATGCTTTTGAAATAGTTTGTTGAATAAAACTATCTTCCAACTTTTCATTAAGGTATTTTTTATTTGTGAGAGAGTGGAAGCATGTACGATCACATTAAATTAGGTACAGTTGGCGTGTTTTGATAGCCGTGGCAGAAATCTGAATCTCTGGTTATACCATCATGTTTTGATATACCTTGCAAACATTTGATATACCTTACATACATTCTGATTGGACAATCATAGCGGAACCCATGATTGTCCTATCAGAATGTATGTTATATCAAACTAAAGAAAAATGAATGTAGAATGCAACCGTGTTAGTTTCGAATTTTTATTTTTATTTTTATTGTATGTAAAAGTTGATTGAAAAAAGCCTATTTTTCAATTATGTTTTTGCACGGTTATTTCTGAAAATATAGATTTTTTTTTTTTTTATCAGTAAAAAGTAGAAAATCTCTTCTTTAAAATGGTATATAGCATGACAAAGTGGCATTTTCGTAGCGGAACCCGTAGAGTGGGAAAATTTGCAACCCAAGCGTGCGCAAAGTAAACATAGTCCTAAACATAAACGAAGCGCGTGATCGCCATGTCGTCGGCTGTGCTTGTTTCTCTGATGCGAAAGTAATTCACTAAGTTTAATTAACTATAACTCTTGCAGTTGTAAAAATATTTTAATTAATTATCTGGATAATCTTTTAAGGCTATTTGATGAAAATAAAGATCGTATCTGTACAGACTGCAATGTGTTCAAGATCGTCAAGGATGTGAGCGAGAGTTGACAAGTATAGGCCTTCTTAACAGTCGTTATTTATCATTTCTGCTGTAAATTTTATTAACAATGATTGATAATATCTGTCAGACAATGATCACACATTGATCCTATATTGTTTTTCCCCACAAAAAACTGGTTTATTAAATAAGTTATGATGGATCACAAATGACAGCCATTTAATTAATCATAATGGGTAGCGCCAACAGCAAGAGCCTCAAATATGCATTAATTATTTAGTTTTTTTGAGGCTATACCCCATCATTGTATCTTTTAAGAGTTGGTAATAGGTTAAATTATTGTTAGGGTTCATTTTACTTGTGAAAATTGGCCAAGACTTTGAGGGACCATGTTTCAGAATACATAATACTATTGTTTTTATTTCAATTAGCCCTCTACCCTTATTTTTTAAATAATCATAAATTTAAAACATAAGTCATTAATAAGTGCATTTTAACTACTAATGTCGGCTAATTTAAAGTTGTTATTTCATTATAATTACTTAATCAAGTCAAATGGAACTCAAAATAAGCAAAAAAGCATTAACCTCTTGCCTGTCAGATCACATAGTTACGCTATGCATGATCCTGGCAGGTTATTTTGCTGCACAGCAATAATTGAAATGGGCGAACTTACTAAAAAATTAAAAGCAACTGTAATTAGGTAGAACCAGGTATTTTTTCAAAGTTTTTTGGAAATGAATTAAATTTACACCATATAACAATCATGGTGAAAGAAGTCAGTTTACAAAAAAAATGGTTGCTTAATCTTTCTTACTTTTTTCTTTTACACAATTTTCAAAAATGGTGGAAAAATGCTTTTTGCACTTTTTTATTTTATTTTATTTTTATTTTACACTTGACCATTTTTGCATCACCTTTGATTCTCAAAATGAGAAAAAACACAAATTGAGCAATGGCACTTTGAGCCAACACTGAAAATGAACCATATTAAGACACTTTCTTAGTGTAAACAACCATGAGCATTGAGAGGGAAAATATTTATTTGTGTGTGTGTGTGTGTCAGTATTAGGTTTTTATGTGTATTTGTAAACGTTTGAACTATATCTGATGCGTATTTAACTGGCACATATATACACTGTTGACAAAAATAAACTTTTAAATTCTTCTTGCCATTCCAAACGAGCAGTGAGATAAAAACTTGTCATTCAGTCTCACTTTCCATGTGCCTGTCACAATGTCAAAATCTTAACGTGTTGAATGTGATTCTAGAGTACAGTATCCATCTTCATTTTCTCATATGCGTGCAGAACTGATCATCTTAATTTTGATCCTACACAGTTTTCTGAATGTAACCCCTGGAATTGATCTGACTACTCTATCTTTTATAGAAATTGTTAGGGTTTTTTTGTAGGTCTCTATATGAATAATGCTTTATCAAATCAGCCTTTGCTAAAATTATTATTATGTATAAATATGAATGATCCAATGAAGTATTCACTTAGGTTTTATTAAGAGCAACAAGCATTGTACACCAAGTAAAGATATTTGATGAATATTTGTACTATATTAACTATTGATATGAGTGTTGACTGTATATATATATATATATACACAATTTCTCTTCCCTAGAGTCTAATATTCTGCTTTTGTGTCAGGCACAGGAACTGATAACAAGCAACTTAATCGGGTTGAAGCTCAATCACCTAATTCATCCACCCAGCAGCAGTCCACTCACTCTGCACCTCAACCTTATAACATCCACTATGGGTTCTTCTATCCAGGTGCTGTCCTTCCTGCTGGGGCACCTAGTTTCCAGTATCCCACCATGTTTGGGGTAAGCATACCAGAAAATGCTTGGTGGTCTCCTGACTTTTTAGCATTTTTCTTCTCTAATAATAAGAGGTTTCAAATATTAGATACTTCTTTTGAGTTAAATTGCCACAAAAAAATTCTGAAAAATATTTTACTTAAGGCCATGAACGGCAGGGAGAAAAGGAGGGAGAGGATTTTCTTTTTCTTTTTAAGATTATTGTATATTTGCATTGTTCATAGTCTTCTCTCTCAAGATTTTATATTTTCTGAACACATAAAATGCAATTTTAATGTAATTTAAAACATCGTTGGAGTCCACCTGTGTTGAAAAATATATTTCCTTAGCTGAAAGTTGCCCAAAATCACAATTGCTAACCATAATTTATATTGTTGAAGGAACATGGCACAAGAAACAGTGGATTATCTCCCCTACATTATAGTCATTAAAATGTAGTTATCAACTAATTTTTTTGTGAGACCCTCACCATACCTAATGCTTCAATTTATTCAGATTTTATGCAAAACATGTAAAATGCTTGATTTTATTGGCTGAGACAGTCATTTGCTAAAATACAGGTCCTCGTCGAGCACTTCCAGACTTTCATGTCATTGGTTATTATTAATCATATTTGATAAAGCACAATTTTGCTTGTGAAATAAATATTTTTTTTATAGATATTTATTTATGGTTAGAAGTCAAAGCTCATTAGGATAAGTAAAATTTGGTGCAGAATGTTTGTACTGCCTGTATGACTGACAGGCAGAGCTGGAATTTTCAAAATGGCGGCCAAGTAGCGATGAGTATACACATACACCATGTTATTTTGACAGTTACTAAATATTTTCTTTAATAAATCATATTCTGCTTATATGTCAGACAATATATGCAATATTCTGCTGAAAATATTGGTCTGAAATGTACTGCTTTGATGAATTATATTGCACTGCTAAGAAAAAGATCAGTCTCTTGAAATAATGGTATGTTGGTTGCATAGCAATTCAAATAATTTTTCTTTACAAACTGTCATAATTATTCTAATTTATATATGAGGTTCAAAATCTATTTTTAAAAAAATGTATTTGACTTGAGTTTTAAAACATTATAAAGATTATACAGCAGACCTGTTCTGATGTCATTATTTACCGAGCCCCCATTCTCCAATATACATTATCATTATGTGTAAGAAGATCAATAAATTTATTAAATCAGCAATCAAATATACACATAACAAAAACAGTGAAAAAGATTACTTGACATCGGTATTTCCACGAAACCATGTTCAAATAATTTTAATACCTATACAGTCTTATATCCTAAAGTACAATTCAAGAGATTAGTTCTAATTCTAATCACAGGACAGTTCTTATCAGAGAACAGAAATGGACTGCTTAAAGATGAGCAACAATGGTTTTTACGTAACCTTGTATATGCGAAGCCGCAATAGTCTTTTTGCGTGCTTTCGTAACAAGGTCACAAGTTTATTGTCTACATTATTGCTGTAAATTCCACGTTTCCCTCTCACGTTCTAGAACACTGATTAGCTGCAAATAATAATTGTAGCAATTTCCTGTAACTTCCTTGTACCAAATATTGCTTGATGTAGTCAGCATGTTTTGCCACCATGCATCAACAGAGTGCAGTGTGTTCCTTACATTTTACACACTGTGTTAGATATTTCTCGAATCTACCATGGTCGTAGCAGTTTCAGTAAACCAGGAGATCATGTAAAACAAGAAAAGGCTGTTTTTTCCCCTGTAAAATATAATCAGGGAAAAATCAATAAGTTCTCATAAATCTTAAACCATTGGATATAAAAACTACTCATCCATTTGGACCGGGTTTAGATTGCATCAGCAATTTCTAGCATATTTTCAACTTGTTATTTGCTCCAACTCTGACTCTTACAAAATTACCATCATAAGGAATGCCTAAGGTCAGGTCACTTTGACAATTTAACAATTTATATAACAATTAAATCTCTAAATAGGGATAGGCAAATTTACTCTGCCACACATAGTATTGTTAATGTTGCTAATTCCTTAATCTTGTTAAGTAGTTCTTTGTCAATTGAATTTTTAATTTTCTTTTTGTGTTTGTATAATTTATATTTTGCTGTGAGATTCATTGTATTGTTCAGTTTATCTTTAAATAAATCATTTTTTTGTGTTGATTTTTCTTTTAAATGATGGATATTTTAGTGGTGATGGTGGTTATTGATTGTGAGCGGTATTAGTGAAGGAATTGCAAAATAAAGCAAAATATGGAGAGCAAAATTCTCCTGCATTTGAGATTTTCAAAAGTTGACAGGTGTGAGAAAAATTTATTAGAGGGGTAAAGTAGATTGTAAATCTGAGGGTTAGATTGAACAATCCATGTTTTCTTTATAGTTTTACAATCGGTCGGGGTGAGGTAGGTACTTCTGGGATTTGATTTCGTACAGATTGAATGGCAAGTTTACAGTGTGACCAATGCCTCCCTAGTTATAGGTTATGATTATTATTATTAATAATAATCAGTTGTAACTAATTACAAGTGATAAGAATCTTAATTTATGTTATTAATAATTCTACTGAAGACACCACATACCTGCCAACCTTCTGCTTTTAGCGGAAGAATCTCCCGCTCTTACCTTGAATCTCCCGCTCTTCCGCTTTCATTTTCATTTAAAATTTTTTTTTTTATCAATCAGTTATGACAGAACGAAACTCCTGCTTGTTTGTCGTCTGCTAGGACTCTTCAACATAAGTCCTTTTTTAACACTTCCAGAATCTTATTCGTTGGCCGTTATTAATTTTAGTTGACAAAACACAATTTCGCTCTTGAAATAAACATTTTCTTTAAATATTTTTTTTTTATGTTTAGAAGTCAGAGCTTAGTGGGATAAGCAAATTCGGTTCATAACGTTTCTACTGCCCGTTTGACCGATTTTGACCGATAGACAAAGTTCGCTTTTTCAAAATGTCGGCCATGTAGTGATAGTACATGCACAACACATTGCCATTTTCACAATTACGAAATGTTTACTTTAATAAATAATATCCAGCTTAAATTTAAGACAATCTATGCAATATTTTTCATAAATTATCCATCTGAAACGAGCTACTTTGACGAATTTTATTGCATTTGACAAAATATGATCCCCACTCCACATTTTTCTTGATTTATTAAATGATTAGGAATAATTAATCAGTGCTTGAAATAATTTGCATAATCATAATACTCATACAGAAAATGCTATAAGAGAAATAATTTTACACTTTTGTTCGTAATACTCATACAGAAAATGTGATGTTGAGAGAAATAATTTTATACTTTGTTCATAATACTCATACAGAAAATGTGTTGTTGAGAGAAATAGTTTTACACATTTTTCATAATACTCATACAGTTAATGTGATGTTGAGAGAAATAATTTAACACTTTTTCATAATACTCATACAGATAATGAGATGTTGAGAAAATCAGTCACTATTTTAAATGTGCAGATGCCACCAGTTACAAATACTCCTGCTCCACACATCCCTGGTACCACAGCCACAGCTAATCAGTTACCAAAGAACTATGGATCTCATCAGGGCTATGTTGCAAAAGGTTAGATTTAGTGAGAAACTTTTTTTTTATTATAAAGAGCACAAATTCATTATGGATGTTTTCTAAAGTTTGAATGCCTTCTACAGCACGCTCTGCTTAACATTGCTGTTGATTTAAAACAATTAACCATGTACACTTTGTAGATCATCTCTTGCTTTGAGTGGCTGACAAACAGAATAATTTTTGTTGATACAAAATAATTTTCCTGTTTAGAAACAATATTTTATTTATATGTATGTATTTGTTTCCTTGACATGTACAATGTTTTTATGTATGACTTTTAAACATGAAACTTAGAAATCTGTTCTTTTTGGATGGATGAAAGACTTACCATCTGCTTGATTACATTAGATCTTTTAGTCAAAATCTATGTCTGTTCATTTTTTTTTTTTATCATAGATCAAGATATTTATACTTTTGATTTAATTAGCACTCATTTTGCAACAAATTAAAAATTTACGAGTTTTCTATCAATGTTTTGTTTGCTGAGCTTTATCAATAGCTTATAATCTAATCTGCTAACATTTGACTTTTCTCTAGTGTCCTGGAATGGGTTCTTTAGTTTCTTCTGATTCTCATTGGCTTTGGAAATTGAAAATGTTAACATTTAATGTAAGCTGCATTAGGCTATATTCAGATTCATAAGAAGATATTTCTTTCAGATGGCTTCTTTTGGTACAAGCACTACCTAATTTAATCAAGAGTACAGAATAGTACAGAATTATTATTGTGCTTCACTGTATTCACTTTCAAATAAGCTTGCATGCTTGAAACTCAGAAATGTGCACTTGCCAAGATCAGTCTTGAGTAAATTTGACTATTACCTGCATGCACAAATCTTACCTTTTCCCATTTTGCTTAACTAGTCCAGTTTTAATACCTGCTATTTTGCAATCGGTATTATACAGTCATGAGAAAATAGTCATTTGCACTTTGGAAAATAGATCAAATTCTTTTGAAAGGTTTCATTTACATATAGTTCGTGTGAGTGGATATTTGTGAGCTGTTCTTAGGTTCGTTAGCTAAGTGTGTTAAAGTGAAATATCCATCTGATCAGGTTTCTGTAATGACGGCTTGACAATTTACATATATCTTTACTGTCTGGCCTAAACAATATACAATACAAATAACAGTTTCTAGGAGGATGGTTTGAAGTGTGATTTTTCAGTTTTTACTTTTCTTAGGACTTTTATAATCATTTAATGACATTTGTTGAAAGAATGAAAATTATAGATAAGAAAAGTGGGGTTTTTTTGCTATTGTTGAAGACTGAATATAATTAGATAAAATACTGAATATCAAGAAAATAAAATATCTACAGTTTAACAAACCCTGTTGAAGGGATAAATCTAGTATCACATACTTTTGTGACTTCTTATGCAAGAGTGGTAATGTTTGTGAGATAAGAAGTCTGTAGCCGGTGAGTGACTGGGTGTCTGACTGCAGGATATGAAGATGTGAGTGGGGCCCAGGAGCTGACCAAACAGGGCTATGGCGGTGTTCAGCAACAAGCCAAGGTTGCAGGCGGTTCACGTATGTCCACTCGTTAGTTAACACTTTTCTGACTAACTCTCAGTGTGTCATGCTGGTCATTTGGTGGGCTGCTGCTTTGCACTGTTTCTGTTTGGTTTTGGGTTTTTAAAAACTGTAACAGCATGCTTTTTTATTTATTTTTTTATTTTATTTTGTTAGAATCTACTTTTGGAATTATATTTTGTTTTATTTCTTTACCAGGTTTTATTCTCTGATTATATTGCACCTATTTACAGCTTGCAAGGAGAATACAAGGATCATCTGAAGAATACAAATGGAATTCATTTCCTTGTTTTTGCTCTCCATTTCTCAGACATTTTTCTAGCTCATCCCAGATAAATTGATTGTGAATCCTTTTTAATCCTTTAAATAATGCAGAGTTCCCTTACAGGTCTGGAATTCTGGAAATGTTTGAAATTCTATTTAACTTTTTCCAGGTCTTTACAAAATTCTTGAAAATAATAAATAAAACAAAAAAGCCTGAAAATGTTATCCTATAATTTTTGGTTGCCCTTTGTTGGAAATTGGAACAGTAGTCTTGAATTTTTGCATTAGGATTGATAGGACTGGAAAATGAATATAGAACCAAGAATGTATTTGAAAAGAGAGATTCATTATTTGTTAAACTTTTTCCATGCAGATTTTAAATTTGGCTGCCTGAAAACCTGGACATTATTACATACTTAAATAGATCTATAGACACACAATAAACAATGTACCCCACATAGTGGTAGTGTCTGAACATAAAACTAATAAACTCTGCTTAGTGATAGTGCCTATGGAACATACAAAAGTGGTCCAACTTAACCACAAGGGTTTGTGGGCCATTCAAGATATTAAAATTTGATCATGAAATATAATTAAAGAAATTTTTTTTTTGTATGAGCACAGACCACATTTGGCCCATGGAATTGCAGTTGGACCATGCTGGCATACAGCAAAAACTCCACATAGTGGTAGTTTCTATGGAGAACCTCTCTAAACTACATCATTACAAACAGATATATTCAAAATTGAGTACTATTTTATCCAATTCAGAAAAAAAATATTTTTACAGATTAATGTATATTTGAAGTTGAATGATTTATTGTTGTTTTATGACTGCAGCTGTGGTACACGTGCATAGTTGCTATAACTGGTACATTACATCATGCATTCATGCAGTACATATTCCATGTAGCTTTCACTTTCCAGAATTGTCATATTTAGTAATTTTTTGGTATACTACAAATGACTTATTTTCTCATTGAATAGAAGGGTAGTTGATCGTCAGCAAAATTAAGAGAACTAAGTGCTGTTGCAGTACTAAATTTGACAATATTTACAAGATGTACATTAAATTGGCATTCATAACTGAGTTTTATATGGCCATAATAATGCCACATTGAAGTGGTATTAAATAGAAATAAGTAGTAATTATCTTTTTACTATACTTTTCATTCAAGTTGAAATGTTTTGTCACATCTGTGTTCAGCCTTGACTTTTTGTGCAACCAGTCACTTACTCATTATGATTTCTTTGCTAGATGATTGCCAGATCTGTTGGACTTACACTATTTATTAATTGACATTAATTAACATTAACAAACTAAATGGTGAACATAATTTTTTTGTAATAATGGTAACATAATGCTCTGGCTCAAAAATTACTTTGCTTCTGTGCATTGTTAGTATATTCTGACCTTGAGTGCGGTGTGATGAAAAAAGAGGAAAATGCTAAAACATCAAAGGGATTCCTTTATTTATTTCCTTTGGGTTTTAAATATGAGCAGTAAATATAATTTAAAAAAAGAAAGAAAGATTATTTGAACAATAATGTAAATTAGAAAATGAATGACTTCATGATAAACTGAAATGATGCACTTTTAAAACTTGATGACTTCATTGCATGGTAAATTGCTAATTTCTTTGAGGGATAGCAGCAAAAGTTATGAGCTAATGTTTTTTTATATATATGCTGTACTCTTTCAAGAGATCCAGTAATAGAAATTTACATGACACTGATACTTTTTATAATTGAGTGATGACATTGCAATCAAATAGACTTTTAAATCCAAACACTATTGTACTGTTATATGCAAGCTAAGCTGGATCAGTTTCTTAAGAAAATATTCCCAGTCAATTAAAAAAAAATACAAAATAGTAAAACACTAAAGTGATATTTTTCATGAGCAAAATATAATTGTAACTTTAATAGTATTTTACTTTTTAATAAATAAATGGGGAAAAGTATGAAATTTATCTTTCTTTGTAATTTTACTAAGCTGTGCATGTTTTATTAATTTTTTTTTTAAATTATGAAGTAACAAGAAACAATAAGCCTCTCCTATCATAGCTTATGGAAGTGTGATCTAGCCTTGTTAAATTACTAACATTTTATTTTAATATGAATCAAACCATATTTTTAATATCACAGTCATTTATAGCATAAATTTAAGTTTTTTCACACATGGAACTTGTCACATTCATACATAATCCTCATTTCAAAGTCCTTCTTTATGGAGAAAAATTTAGTGCAGACGAGCATGGACAGAAGTAGTACATAAATATTCTGTTGATTTATTTATCTAGCCTTTTGTCACTTGTCATTTTCCATAAGTAGACATTTTCAAAATAACTATTCTAATTTTTTCAAATTACATTTTCAAAAAGAGCAATATGGAATTATTATGTAGAGGACAATGAGAGCTCACATTTATTATTTTTTTTTATAAGTTTAGTAGCATAGACCAGTTTTAATACACTGACAAATGATGGCATTAATGATTGCAGTGTTGGAGAGTTAACATTTCCTTTCCTACTAATGTATTTCCTCTTTCTACCCCCACTTATTTTTTTCTCAGTGCATGTATATTATAAATGATAAATCAGTTTTAAATTTGATTGTTTATGCTATAGCTCATTATTTGTATTTCAGATGTAAAAATTGTGCACGCCGTTGCAAAATTAATTTTTGTACAATTTCTTTTTAATTCAATGCCCACTAGATTGTTAAAACTGGAAGTACCCTTTTGCATTGATATTCCGCCTAACTTTGCCTACTTCTAACCTTTGGTTTTTCTATTATTCTAATGGTGTTTTCCATTTTCAAATATTGCCTACAGTTTTCGAATGGCAATTTAAAGTAAATTATTTGTTGGTCAGTTTGTGTTAATCTTTAGTGGGAAAATATCAAACAAGGTGGTTAGAATTTATGGATTTAATTTGGAATAAAGTTTTTTAAGATGATGTGTTGATTGCTGTAGATTTGTTTTTGATAGAGGTAGGTGGGGAGGTAGGTGGGATGGTGGAAGACATGATTTGACAATGACAAAATAATTGAAACTTCAAATTGAAAGTATCAGTACTTACACAATTTTAGAAGAGGCTTCTGTATATCTACATCTACATCATATAATTTACATAACAGTGACTGAAATATTCCATGTAAACTTTTAACTTTAACTGATTCTAATCATTGTAGTTATAAAACTTGTAAGGTTAATGGACTATATTATGGAAGTGCAGAATGATAATTTCTTTTTTATTATACTTATGACTCACATTCATTTTATACTTCAACTGCAAAGATTGATATTTTAAATTAATTTAACAAAGTAATACTCGTCTTGCTATATATTTAGTGTAAACTGCAGGGCTATTTTTTGACAGATTTCAAAGAACAAATCTGGTTCGCATTTATTCCCCCACTCTATGATCCCCACCCCCAATTTTTTAAAAATCATAATGGTAATATGATATTTTGATATTCTGCAAAACAACATGAGTCTCATGAATTTTTAAGTTTTGTTTTCTTAAAAATATTCTTATATAACTTGTTTTTTTTTTTTAAATGCCCAATTATGTTTATTTCTCAGGAATGTAGAAATGACTGACATATTCTAACTCATTTGGTATATTTGAAAGTTGGAACACTCCTTTCTGCCATTCTTAGTGATATTATTAAACAAATTCCATAAACTGATTAAGAATACATTTGTTGTTGTTTACTTGGTTGGTTTTAATTTGTATTTTTTGAATATTTAACTGCATTGCAAATCATAGGTTTGGAATTTAAATTTTGTTTTCAGAAAAAACAAATTTCTTTTTAATTGCTGAGGATCCTTCACTATGTTCTGATATTTCCTTGCACATTAATTTACAATACTAATACAAGTACAACATTTGCATAAGTAAATCATGTGAGAAAGATTTTCATTGTTTTACTATTAAAGTCACAGAACTTCATTATTGATTTAATTGTATTGCTAATATAATAGTGTTAAACTTAAAAATATTAGGATTTGATATTGATTCATATAGTATTGAAAATTACTGCCACATTTTCAAATCATTGTCATGGAACAACAGTAGCAGCCAAACACAAACACTTGGATAAAATTTAACCCAGATGCCTGTTCAGGTGCCACTCTATGTGATTGGGTAAAAGCAAACGCCCAGCCTGGCATAATATCGATTACCAGTTTGTTGCCAAGCAAGTACTTTCTTAGTCCTTCAAATGAGCCAATCATTGTAAAACAAATATTTGTTTCCCTTAGCAGACCAATTAAATATTTAAAAATTACTAATTTAAAATTTTTTACTATGTTTGGCATTTGTAATAATTTGCTTTTTCAAAATCCATTTATAATTACAGCCGCTTTTCATTTTTTAGTAAGATCATCCTTACAATTTTTTTTTTTTTGAGAGGCAAAATAACTTGACAGGCTCACACATTGTGCTACTGTGATGCTGACAGGCAGGAAGTGAATTAAAATAATAACTTAGAATAAGGTCATGCAAAAATTGTTTAAAATATTTAAATATTGTATGAAAAACATGTTCTTAAGATTATATTTGACACATACTTTTGTTATGTTTCTAATTTACAATTTATGATCTGCAATAACAGTAGATTATTATTCTGCTTTATTTTTATCAGCAATTGGAAGTTCATGTCAATACATTCGTGTGTGATAAATTCGAAAGAAATCCACAACCATTTTCACATTATATTACTGATCCATCAGCATTTGGCCTTTTATATCAAATATTTGACAAAAAATTATTCCAAGTAATCTTTTAATAGATAATCTGCAAAAGTATTTCTTATCACTGGGTCTGTTAAAAAATTTTTAAAGGCATAATTAATACACACAAAAAATAGTTAATAAGAATTCTTTCTCAAATTTAAATATTTGATTGTAATTACTGCAGTAGCAGCTTGCACAGTTTTATGTTTGATTTCAAATAAACAATCATATAGTATGATAATATTCATGATTGATATTTTGAAATATTTCCTTTTGGCTTGAATATATAGTATACATAACTTTATTTATTGTGTTTTTACTTACAAATTATTTTACATTTTCTTTTCTTTGGTTTTGTTCTGATTTTAGCATCTGCTGCTATTGAGTGTAATCTTGACCGTTGAAAATGTTTTACTAATTAAACATTCACATACACACACAGTTTTAAACTTCAACTTAATCAATTCTAGAAGCTTTTTTAAATTTCTAAATATGGTAGGATCATACTGTACATTGCTACCCTTAATTTAAAATGTCATTTATTTTAAATAATTTCCTTTATGTTTACATATATACCGAAGCTTGTCAGTTATTTACTAAAGGAGGCATAGAACATGTTATAAATAGTAATTTTATTTCTTTTATATGATTTGAATATTTAGAGAAAGATATTTAAAAAAATATAATAATTAAAAATGAGAGAAGTTATATATATAATAATGAGTATATGCTACGGATATGTGTTGTGCATGGGTTTTATTTAGTGGTTTTATCAGATTTAAAAAATACAGCTTGAAAATAATTATGTAAATATTTTTACTGTTTTCCCCATTAGCTGAAAATTAGAAATAGAATTTTTATTTTCCTGCTGTTCACCAATTCTCTCTCTCTCTCTCTCTCTCTCTCTCTCTTGCATGTCACTTTGATTTGAATACCAATATTCTCTTGTCTTTAATATTTTAATTCATTTAAATAGAATTGTTCATTTTAATTTTTTTCTCCTCAAAAGAAAATATAATTTATTTTTTAATGCAAAATTAATGTACTGTATGCATTTTTGTATGATATAAAAATGAGATTAATTTGGGATCAGTCTTGAAGTTTGTTGACTTGTTTAGTATGGATAAAAACCATCATTTTTTTCCCCCTAGCTTTGAATCATTTCCATATTTGTAGTTTTTATTTACATCCCTGACCTCTCTACATGGAAATATTTATTCTTAAATAAAAAACATGTTGGAGAAAATTTGCTAAAGACAGAAGAAAACTCATTAACTGATCATATATTGATAATGTTTTATTGTTTTTCATTATCACTCATTAACAAGAAGACCAAACTTTTGAAAAAAAGAGCCCCAGAGAGTGCAGAAATATAAAATATATATATATTTTATATATAATATATAATATATATATATATATATATATATATATATTAAAATTGAAAAATGAAAATCTGATGATAATCTATAGCATAACACTATGTTGCATAAAAGAATTTGGACACTGTTCTAGCTAATGATTTTATATAACATATTACATGTACTTATATATGAATTCTCTGAGTCATCCCATAAATAGAAAATGCATGATGAAGCATATACATAGTACACACATACTTATCACTTAAATGAGATTCGTTCAAAATTTTTCTAATTAATAATTATTTTTTTTAGATAAATTAAAGCACAGTAGTAACAGTTAAGATAATCCACTGAACAACTACAAATAAAACAAAATTTGCATTAAGTTGTTTCAGAGTATGTTTTAATTTTATCTGCACCATACATATGTATCTTAAACATTTTGATGGCAGGCTCATGGACTGGTGATTTTCAAGAATTTCTTTGATAGAAATCTTGGAAATCCAGTTTTCAGTTTTCAGCTCCTAATTGTAGATCTGTGCAAGTGATAATAGTCTTTATCCCTGTTTACTGGAATGGATCTTGGTTATTTAAAAATATGAATAAATAAACCATGGCATAGCAAGAGTTGCCTGATAAACATATCAGGATATTGATGTAGATATATGGATAAGTAAAGCATGGTGTAGCAAGAGTTGCCTGATAAACACATCAGAATATTGATGTAGTATATGGATAAGTAAAGCATGGTATAGCAAGAGTTGCCTGATAAACATATCAGGATATTGATATAGATATATAGATAAATGGTATAGCAAGAGTTGCCTGATACAAGCAATTTAGGATATTGATGTAAAAATTCATACTGTCATTGCTTTTCACTTTTTTGTTTTTCACTTACATTTTTCTGGGAGGTGCATTGTTTTTACAGAAATAACTTCAGTAAATATAAAAGGGTTAATACCAGTTAATACTCCTAGAGGGAAAAGTTTGTAATTTTTCTATTTTTAAAAAGTATGGGAATTTTTTTTTTTAGGCAGAACCAGTAGAACTCTGAAATAAGTTTGCATTCACGTATGACTTATTTTTCTTACTTTTTTATTTTATTTTCTTTTTAGCTAAACAGTGTATTTAATTTAATCTGTTTTCATTAGCATGTAGTGTAGAGAGTATTAGACCATATCCAGAAAGTAGGGGACCTGAGCCATTGCAGATTTCTAGATTTTTAGATTTCTGATCCTTGTTGAATTGTGTACTAATAGTAATACTATAATGTGCTACCTTCAAGTAAAGTTGATTATCAAATACATATAGAATGTTTGGATTGTGCTCTCTCTGATTATGCAGTCAACAAATGAATGATAAAATGAATAAATAAATTTAGCCCTATATATAATGATAATTTTTTATCAAATTTCATATTTAAACACAAAGTTTTGAACGACTATATGGTGTTAATGTTATTACATTATCTTTGAAAAATGTTCTTTTACATCATGATACTGAGAATGCCCTGCAGATTATTGAAGAGGAACTGGTGGTGGGAAATTAATGAGAAATAATTTTGTGAACTTGCTAGTGTAGTTTCAAGTTTCATTAAAAGTAAGAGTCATTTAATAGAGCTTAGCATGACACTCATGTTGATTGTAACCATTGTCTAAACTTTTACATTGTCTTTCTGAGAATCCAATGAATTATTTAATGCGTAGCAGCATGCATTTTGCATTGTCCATCTTCTGTATTTTTAAAAGTATTGACATTTAGTTGTTCTGGTTATATACTTTTTTGGACTATGAATTCCATTTAAGAGATCATGTTATTATAAATCAAAAAATAGAATTTGAATAAACAAGACTCAAATATATAGCATTGCTTGGTTGATCAACATTAACAATGCTTTCGATTGACTAAAACATAAAACAACTCAGCTGATCATCAGAACTACTGTAATAAAGGATCTTTTTTAAAAATTAAAAAAAAATTAAATGAAAATGTTATTGCTTGTGCATAATTATTGTATAAATGAATATAAACCATAAATTTAATAAAAAAATACACACTCCCTTGATTTACAAGATACCAATTTCCAAGTTTTTGCTTATGCAAAAATGTGTTCTTCCAAGTGTGTAAGCACAGCTGTTTAAATCTGTTATTCAGGGAAAGTTTTGGCAATCCAAAATTAAGCAAAGGCAAGGTACTGCATACAGCCACAATGTAGTTTTTATTCTTTATATAAGACAAACAATTTTTAAAAGCATTCTTTCATAATGTATAATGCTTTTAAGTGTTAGCATTGCAGAAGTCCAGTTAACCCCCAAAACATAATAGACACTATGTCGTATCATTTTAATTTTAGTCACCAGTACAGTTTTGACATGGTAATGTTTGCCAATAAATTCTCTTGCTGACAGAGACATTTATTCTACCAAATTTGAAAATGAGATATACACATCACTTTATGCACTTGCAGGTTGTGTATATTTATTTAATTACAGATTTAATTTTCCAAACAGTTAAGCATCTTTTCATTGCTTAGATTGTATTCACATTTGAAAATCAGCCACTTAAAGTTAATGCTTAAGGAATCAAGAATCAATATGATTGATTCTTTCATTTTAAACTAAATTACTTTGAAAGCTTTTTAAAAGGTCATACTCATAGTCATAAGGATCATCAGTGACTAACAGCATTATTTTGTGTGGGTGGGTGTGGATGTTGGTCATGTATAAAATGTTCTTTTATTGATAGCATTGTTACTCCTGATTTAATATGTAATATTTGTTTGTAAAATAACAAATAGGAATCACACAAACACACAAATGGGGGAGGGGGGATTGTTTTTTAATTTTCACTTATTTAAGACTTAGTTCAAAATATACTAATCCCGTGTCAGCCACCCACTATTTCCTTGTTTCTTTCATTCAAATGTGATTAAATAAAGTTATAAGGATATTTCCCTAAATAACTTATAGCCATTAAATTTGACATTTATTATTAAACAGTTCATTAGTTTTTTTCCCCTTTATTTCTCTCCTCTGGCTTGCTTACCTTTAACTAACTGGTAACTTATAAAATGACAGCTGTTAGAAAATGGAAATGCTTTGCATCTTGCCTCTGTTTTTGTTGTTGTAAGATGGTCATCCTAAAATATGTAGTTCAAAGTTTGCATGAATATAAAATCTTTACATGTCATATTTAAATTCAGTATCATTTGAACATATAATTTAATCAACACATTTAATATATTGAGCATATTTAATGTTTTATTTGTTTGTATTCTCTAGAATATACACATTAGTGCATTAAAAATCCATTATACTCTACTAACACATCAGCAAATTATAGTAATATATTTTTCTTAATATTTATTATTCATTTTTTCTAATTTGTTGGTTCTGCATAAGTTTAGTAATTTTTATGACTGACATTCTGCACAGATATAAGGGTTTCTTTTGTTTTTTTTGTTTTTTTTAAAGAAGCCTGATTAATATAATGATTAAAGTTGTAATTTTACAGCTTTATGTAAGAACAAAGCATTCATTTCACTTAAAGTCATAAGAACTGCTTGTACTAGACACTGCACACATGAAATTTGAATAATACTTAAGACATTAATTCAGCATTCAAAAGCACCAGTCAAAAAGAAGAAACATATTTATAATAGCATAAACTCACAAATTCACCCCATAGGACATTAATAGTGATTATGTGTTTATTGTCAGAGTTTTGCAAAAACAAATAGCTTTGTCTCTTTTAAGAAGCCGAAAAAGGTTGAGCTTTATTACTGCAGTCAACAAAATAATATTCACCCACACTCTACAAATTATTACTTTCATTGGTCACAAGAAGGTTGACTTAGGTAAACAATTTACAGGCACATACCTATCATACTTAAGGAACTTTCTTACATACGAACATGTTCATACAAGATAGCTCTACTGATACAGCAGTCGATGCCATTAGTGTGTTATCTGCCAAGCCAGGTGTCTGTGGTTGTGTGTCTTTCACCTTGCTTTTGATGGTGGTAGTGTTTAAACAATTTAGGTCTGTAGATTTCTCAACTATGCTATGGGTGTATATTATTAACAAGTTTTAGAAGTTAATTTGTACTTCAAAACATAACATATGATACCTGTGGAATCAGTTATCAGCTTATCTCCATAAAAGTCTAGTAATGCAGCAATGTATTTGAATTTTGATTATATAGACTTTTTAAAGACTTTGATGGATGTCACTATGATTAACTGACACTTTAGTTTATAGTTCTTCTGTTAATAGTATTTTTTTTTAGGTATTGAGATTTAGCAAGTTTGTCACAGGGGTCATACATCAAATAAAAGATCAAATTTTATTTGTTATATAAAAACAAAATGTTAATTTGGTGCAAATTTTGTTTGTTTAGAAAGTCTTGGATGACAAGAATTTTTCTTTTTTATTATTTCTTTTTGTTTTTCAGCAGTAACACCAAGAGTTATTCTTTCTATTAATGCAGGAGATCATCCCAGTGTCCGTTCTTAAGCAGAAAACACTAATATTAACCATTTCATGATTGGGTTGAATGAGTTGAGAATATGACATATTGAAAATTGTTTTCTTTCATAAATTTATTTCTGGCTTCTTAGGAGAGACCCATTCTAGTGTTTGTGTGTGTTACTTGTTTATCAAATGGAGTCGAAACTGGTGCTCATACATTCCTCAACCTGAAACATCAACATTTTCTGTCTCCTGGCCTACAATAGATTTACTGCCACTCTGTTGGAGTTTCTTTTTAACTGTTTTTATATTAAAAGCCATTATTTTACAAGTAAAACCGAAAATTCTCTTAAACATTTATATGACTTTATCAACAACATTGAGTGGGCAATGTGACATTGGTGTTGATTGATTATTCAAATATAGTTTTAGAAAATAGCATGTTGAGTTTAATTGCATGCACATGAATGCACACACAGCACAAATGAATCACACATTGAGATTCTTATCACATAGAAATTAAATATTTATTAAATAAAAATTGACCAACAATTCTTTGATGATTGACAGTTTCTAAAGCTTAGTAGTAAAGTTTGCATGTATTTTTTTAATACAGAGCATTAGTATTTACCCAGACTGTGTCATCTACTCTTTATCTCTCAATTTGGCAGTCTAAGTATCTAGGCATAAATGGCTATTCACAAAATTTAATCGCTCGAGTTTTAGAAATATTTGTTGAACACTGCATAATATTTATAAGTCTGGTACATCTAGGACAGTTTAGTTTGGCCCATTTTTGAGGTAGAGCTATAGTTCCCATATAGTGCATTCAAATAGAATCAAGTTATAACCCTTTTTATGACCTAAGAAGCACAAATTAACGTCTGGAAGCAGAGAGTAAGTCGATTCACTTGTAATGCTTAGATTGCCATTACAGACTGAGTGGTCTTAATGTATATGCTTCTCTTAAATCATCATATTTTCTTTCATGAACTGCACTTAGAGATATTTTTATTCACTATTATAATCAGTTTCTTTCATTACATGCATTTATAATAGAAGTAATAAAGCTGTGTTTGTGATATGTTTTCTTAATTCCAGTCATCTGTAAAGTGGTGGCAGGAAGCATGTGATAGGGGTCCAAATTAATCTGTATCAAAATAGGACTGTCCAGTCCATTAAGGACCAACTGTACCATATTTGTTTCATTTGTTTTTAAATGAGTGTTTTAATATTTTACTGATTAACTGAATCTTTGGGGGGATTATTTTTAATTAAGGCTCAGTTTTGTACAGATAATCTTGTTTTGATAATGAAAATGGGGTTTTGATAGTGATAAACTAGGGTTATATATATATATCATCATGTAGAATCCACCTATTATTTTTAGCATTATAATTTATATATATTATATATAAGAAGAAACATAATAAAGGGTTGAAAATACTCATGGATCATTGTAAATGTGTTACAGGTGCTGGCAATACAGCAGACATAAATACAGCAGCTTACACAAAGACACACACACAGGTTAGTAAATATATGTTGGTATTTGTAGATGGAAATGTGTATATTTTTATATTTTATCATTGATAAACTTCAAAATTTTGACCTTTTTCCCTTTATTCTTTTTTTTTTTTTTTTAAATTATATAGATGACATGTATACTAAACTGATATTTGCATTCCAGGAGGCGTCTATATTTAATTTTGACTTAGTAAATAATAACTAATATGATAAAAATAGTTTTATACAGAGCTTGGGAAGTGTACCATTTTGTACAGAAGTGCAAAAAATAAAGTGGATTAAATCTAATTATTTTACACGTTTGTTAAGTGTAATTCTCACATAAAAACACATAAAATATACAAATTATAAAAATGTTCATGTTATAGGAGTTTGAAATCTGTAAAATGCTTATGTTTCTGTTGAAAACTTAAGATTTTACTAGAATTTTTTTTTTTTAACTGGTGGGAAAATATTTTAAACTAAACAATATAATTATCTCATTATAACCAGCCTATTTTCTTTATTAACCCAAATTATTAACTTAATCTGGATACATTTTAATTTAAATAGGGTATAAAACTACAACCTTCACAACATGGAAACCATATTATTAACAAAATTATCAGCCATCATAAAAGAAGCTCTGTTTTTCTTAACAAACATAAAATGGCCTAAATTGTTATGCTGCAAAGATAATATTAAGTAATAACAAAGTACCTATTTCAGTATAATTTAAAAAAAAAAAAAATAATAAACCTAATTGCAATATTTCTATTCTTGAAAATAATTCACAGGTTTTTGTACCATTACTAGCTCATGTTTAAAACACACACAGCTATGTGAAACTTTAAACATGAAAGCTATTTACTATGTTAATCAGTTTAATCAAAATATATTGAGATTATCAGAAATAGCGGTTTTGAAATGTCAATGATTCCGAAAATGTTCCCGCTTCTCCTTTGCAACCACGTTATCTGAATGGGAAATGAAAGTTATTTTTCTTATTTGATACCACACCAAGACAAAATGAATGAGAATTATCTTTCTTCAGTATGGCGCCTTTGACAAATGTAAGAAGTAGTTTGCAGTATTATCATCATTATTTTATATTTACAAGTTTATTAGTTCTGTTGTAACATGATAAAGAGGAAATGAAGTCAAATTATTATTATAATTAGTTTTCCTAAAGCTGAATATTTCTGAATATAACAAGTAAATTTGAAAAACATTAGCATATGAATATTTCTGGTAAAGAAACCTAATTAAATCTACATGGTGTGTTGTTTGTCTGATACATCACACTTTGGTAAAAGAATAAAAGTTTTGGATCCAATTTATGTGGAAACTAAGCATTTAGAAGAATCTGTCTTTTAAAAATATTATTTTTATCACAAAATTGACCATTTGCAGAATAAAGGATTATTGACGAAAGCTGCAAACATCGAATATATAACAATAGATTCAGGTCAACAAAAGAGAAAACCCTGACTATATTTGTTTTTGTAAAATAATAAGAAATACTTAGGTTTTATTACTTCTTTTTTATTTTTAAACTTAATAATCATTTCTGCACAACCCTCTCCACTCCAGTAACAATAGATTCATCTGCTCCTACAGATTCACTGATTTGTTGTTATTTGTTGGTCAATGATTGTACCATGTAATTGGCTTTGTTATCATTTTTTCTAAAAAACAAAAATATAATTGACTGCTTCATTGTCACTTATTATGTTGAAGGTTTTAATTATTTAGATTTTATTAATTTGCTACAGAAGTGACGAATTAAATACACTAAACATTTAAATGAATACAAAATGAAAAAAAGAATATACCTAATACACAGCCTGCAGAAACTAAAATGCGACATTACGTCAGCCACGTGATGTCTGACAGGGATAGAAATTTGCCACTGATGCAATCATCTCTTCTGAATAGGGTTGGAGAGTCGTTCGAAATGTTTTTAACTCCAACTTTAGAAAGTTTAGAACTCCGACTCCCGACACTGACATAAAATTATATACTTATAGGTGTAAATAAATGAAGAAGTGGCTTTCATAGATTTCATTTTAAAACTATTTTTCAATCATACAATAATACAGAAACCTCTCAGAATATATTTAATATGATAATGTTTGGCTAGATTGAATTGGTTCTTTAAAAAGATTGCTTCTAATAGGTCTGGCTTCATTGCTGCTCTCAAATCAGATTTGATTATTTTGAGGGCAGAAAACAAATGTTCCATAGTGACTTGAGTTGGTGATAATGCTGTGACAGTAAACTTAACAAGAAGTATGGTCAGATTTTCAACCTCTTTCAGTGCTTGGTAAAAATTTATTTTGAATATAGTTAGATATAATGGAGCTTCTCTTTTTCCAAAATTTTTCAAATTTAAACACTGACATTTTGATCAATCCTGTATGTTGAGATATTTTGCAAAATCATAGTTACTGTTGAGAAAGATGATGAAAGTTATTGAATATTGTCAGTAGTGATACAGCTATCTTCGCATCTTCCTCCTGTATACCTTTCATAGGAACTTCAAATTGATAGAACAGATTTAGGACATTTTTACCAACCCCAACTCCACTAATAAATACCAGACTCCACATTTCTGCTTTTGAATCTAACTGATCCAAATGTTGCTGAATTAGATGTGCATTTGACAACAATATGCCAAAAGTTGTGGGTATCTGTACACTGAATATGCATCCCTCCCACCCATGGCACACATTCAAGACATATAACATTAATTATCATTGATATTCTAATTCTGTGTTCTCGGCAATCACAACTCGAAACTGAAATGCTAGTCAAATTGAGTGCCGGTAATTAAATTACTTTATTTTATAATAGATAGAAAATCACAACTTTTGGTAAAAAAATATTGCCTTCTGATAGCCTACTTGTTACTGAGCTTGTAAGTGGGATTTTGGAGGGTTGAATACATGCACACACACATACACTCTCTTTTTTATGTATAAAAATTTCATGAGTTGTAATTTTAACAGCAAATTTAAATATTTCTTCATTATTTCACAGTATTGATTCAGTGTTTTGATGAAATTTAAAATGAGGGTTCAGCAAAGTTGATGAATAACTAAAGGAAATAAGACACTATAATTTAATCAGTATTAAATAATCAGACTATAAAGATAAAATTAATTGGTACCTTTCATTAATGAGTAATGAAATTTATCATTGTTGATAGACCTGTTGGAATGATGTAAATACTTTCGTTCTGCTGATTTTTGTGAGGACATTATTTATACTGACCAACAGATATTTCTGCATTCTACAGTTACTGCAAAAGTAATTGCTGGCTTTATTGGAGTGTTTAAGATTAGTACTAGACAACCATAAGTATGTTAATTAATACTGCATAAATGCATTCATTATATAATAAAGTATATATTCTCACAGCTCTTGTAAGAAGTCTGAACCTATAATAAATAAATATGACTATAATTATATTATTGATACTCAATTTAATATAATTATACAGTTGACCAGATATGGCCTGTAAATGGTGGTTTTCAGAATATATTGTTTAGAGTAAAATTATTTTATAGTACATTTTAGCTTTCCATGAGCCATATAGGTCACTGTCTCTGCTTACTCCAAGACTGAATTAACGTTTAATCTCTTTTGGGGAGGCATTGCAAAAATAAGAGCTAACCACACAGGTTAATATAACCCACCAAAATACAGTATTTACTACAGCCTAAAATCTAATATTCAGACTGAGAAACAATCTTAGTGAATCCACAAAGCATCCACAGTGCAGAGGTCAGCACAATTTATAGCCCACCGTGCTGCATCATGTATAAGCCACAGCCCCACTTGTATGCACTTTATTATTTTCATAGTTATATAGCATCACACTATCATATAAGGCAGCTTGCCAATTTAAAGAAACTCTTTTATTCAGGACTATTACTGAAATTAGCTACTCATAGTCAAAACACCAAACAATATTGATTTATTTCCAGGGTTGATCTGGACTCCTTTCCACTTCTTTAAGAATAAACTCTCTGTTTTAAAAGCATGTTTGTACAAATTTAGATTGTAATTAGTACAGACTTAATTTCATTTGAAATATTGATGAGAATAGGGATAATCATATCAGGGGAAATGGGGCATGATATTTTTAATTATGTAAGTGTTACCTGTTGGAATGATGTTTCTATACTTTCGTTCTGCTGAACTTGGTGTGGACAATATCTTATCTGACCAACATGGTTTGCACTTTGTGTGTGTGTGTGTGTGTACACGCATGCGCACACATGTGCATATGAGATTAAACAGTTCACTCATTTGACAGAATTCCATAAGTTTTTATAAAGGTAGAAGGTAGAAAATCCATTTAGGTTTTATTTTTAATAACAAATATTTGGTCTTAATCAATAACTTGCACACTATATCGTGCCATGTTTCTTCAGTGATGTATTATATACATTATTGGTCATTGTCATTTAGTTTAGTAAAGACTTGAGATACAAACCCCTACAAACTGCATAAAGTTTAAGGACTTGCTTTTATATGATGATTCATTCAAAACTATGTGTGTATTTGATTGACCCCTGCAGAATTATTTCACGTCTTTTACATGTGGATGAATTGTTTTATTACTCTGGTAACTATACTGAAATAATGTATACATAATATGTGGGCATTACAGGCATGTATGATTAGCATGATGAACAATGAATGCAGAGTGCTCACACACCTTTCTCATTACTGATTTTCTTTCTCATTTCATTTTTGGGTCTGTATTAATCAGCATCTTTAAAGCCATTTGTTTATTTATTTGTTGTTTCTTTTTCATTTAGTTTCCACTTTAAAAACAGGAAATTATTCTAGATTATGAAATGAATTAATTTATGTTTACAGATAGGTGAAGGATGGTTGAGGTATAAGAAATTGATCTGTTTTGAAGTATTAAGAGCTGGTTTATTAATATAATAAGTTCAAATAATTGTGACCAAAATTTGAATGTAAATGTGAATTTGAGAGAAAAAAATTTACCTTCCAGTCATTGAAACCATATCTCCTGTATCACATGTATCAGTGATTTGATGATGGGAATGAAAATTTGCTTCACATTCTTTGCCCATTGTTTTTCTTATTAACCCCCTTTTCCACATTTATGACACCCCAAGTTTGAAAAGGAAATATATTTAGCAATCATCAGTATCAATCAACATGCTAAAATTTAGCAAATTTCTAAGAGAGCACATTCCTGATTCATATGGATCATATTCTTTATTAATATTAAATGCAAATTTTACAGGTTTGTAAAGGAGATAAACGCAAATTAATCAATAGAGTAAATCATCTATTTAGAAGTAATATCACTTTAAAAGATAGAGATATAGATACAGTAACATCAGAAGAGATTCATGTACTCAGTATGTTATTAATGTATTATTCATAGTAAAGAAAAAATTGCATGGTTTAGAAAGGAAAGATACCAGTTTTTTAATTTCCCAAATTCTGCACAAGTGTCAGAAAGCCCTTAAATGCTGCATATGATCTTGCCAGTTTGGAACTGAACAACATACTTACATTGTTTTATTGTTTTAAGAAATATCTCTAGCCTTACAGAAGCATTAAAATTGATTTGTTTTAAATCATGCTAATACATGCAAGCTCCACAAAAAAAATTCTTTTTTTTACCTTAGGCATTATTTTTTTGGTACTCATATCTTTAAATATCATATACCTTTCACCAAAACCTGATCATAGTATAGAACAGTCTTACAAAGAGGACATTCTACCTAAAAATATTTGCACTTACATTTGATACATTTTACATATTTAAAATGTGTCTCACACTTTTTTTTGATTTTACTATCAAAAATTGGTTTTAATATGTTATTTTAAAATTTAAACAAAAAATTATCTGAATACAAAACACCAAATAAATTCAATCTTAGTATTGTTTCTCCAAACCTGAACTAGAAAATACATCATTTAAAAGGTTGCTTATAAAATAATGCAGTTTGATTTTCTTGGTTTGTTGTTGTTTGACCAATTTTTAAAAATTGATTTCTCCACTCTACTATACACAAAATATTTACTTTATATTATTAAACACCATTAACAGATTTGTGCTTGTGATTGTGCTCAGGGATTTGATAAGCAGGGTTTTCCAGGGGGAACTCCACCACCTTTCAGCCTGCCACTTGCCTCTGGAACTCAGGCAGGTCCACTTGGTGCTCCTGCGGCACCTTATGGAACTCCTTATCTTCCCATGATGCCTCCACAGGCACACAACCAAACCATCCTGCACCACACTCTCCAGCAGGTGAGTGTAGGCATAAATAATACATTATTTGGTATTTAACTTGTTGGATGATGAAGATCAGATATTACTAATATTTTTTAATGTGAGTTTATGGTTGTTATTAGATGGTGTTGTAAGCCATTTATTTTGTAAACTATTAATTAAACAGTAGGTAAATGATCTAAAGGTTTGAAGGGCTAGCTACCATGTGCTTAACGTTAGTGTAAATTGACAATATATTTTAACTTGGAATTTATTCATTATTAACTTAGTTTAAAAATGGATATTTGTTATAGATAATTGTTACAGCCACAGGTGATGTTTTAACTTGGTTGTTTTGGCTTGTTTGACTACAATTTAATATATAATTTCTTTAAAAAATATAAATTATTGAAATTTATTTTCAATTTGCACTTCACCAAATTCATGATTTAATGTTATTTATTATTTGGATTTATGTTGTCACTGTTTTGGAAGTTTTGGCAGATTTTTCATTTTCTTTAAAGTTGCTTTTCTTTTTCTGTAAATTTTATTAATTTTTAAAAAAATTAAAAATATAAAAATATGTAAATTTTATCAAAAATAACTAAAATGGGAAGTCAAATACTATTTTATTAGATCATCTGATTAATTGTTCTTTAAATTTAATTTTTATAGTTTTGTTTAGTTTTTGAATTAGAAGGAACACATTTTGCATAAGTTATGACAAGTATTTATATTTCTCACAGGATTCAGCTGCTGGCTCAGCAGCCCGCAGCATGCAACAACCCACAAATCAAGGCAAGTCTGGTGCTGCTAAACCTTATGGTGCATACTGGCCAAACTGAATGCATAAGACAACAGCCACCATCAACATTGCTGGCATATTAACTGAAAATGCTTCCAAGATGGTGATGGCGATTTGGCTTGGCATGCCACTTAACTGCCAGAGTTTGTACTTCTGGCTGTGGATTGTCACTGTTGCTGCTTGCAACAGGCATCATAGTCACGTGTTGTCCTTGTTAGTCCTGGGGTAACATCAAAAAATGTGTATGTAACAAAGTCCGTTTTGTGCTTACTTCTTTATTCTTTTGAGCCCCACCCCACCCTAACCCATCCTTGTTCTTTATTCATCCCTAACACACACATTGCAACTTTTCGCGTTCCATCTTGCGCTCCAGCATAGCTAGCTGGTCTCTTGTACAAAGATATTCTGTGGATGTTTTTTTTTTTCATGTTGGACATTAAATACAAATTGTTTCTATGTATAGATTTGGTAAAACTATAATAGCTTGCCTTTTTTGTTTAAATTTTAGGAACATGAGGGCAAAATTTGCTTCTTCAATGGCTCCATGAATCTGCTGTACAGATTTGCTCTTGTATTATAAAGGGCAATATATTGTGTAGTTTGGCCCACACTTTTTTTTCTCATCTTTTATCCTATCAGAGAAAGTTTGTAGATATTGTGAGATATGGTGCCTTACTGTTGTCATGTGGTCATGGACTAGTAAGCTGGCCTGATGGGTGTGATTATTAATTGCCACCATTTTGAAGTGGTAGATTAAAACAAAATGTCCAAACGAGTACATTTTTGGCATGGTTGGTTTGGTATAATTTTGTTGTGACTTGCATGATATATCTTTGTTACTGCTAATAAATAGGAGACAAAACACTTAGTTGTGAACTTGCCAAACATTAAACATATGAAAATAATTTGCTCATTAGACAATCATTCCATCAGGTCAGCTACTACCACTTATATATATATATATATATATTATTCTGACCATATCCCCAGATAGGAATCGAAAAGCTGTTATATACATATAAAGTATATAAGCATGAAAAGGTCAGATACACATGCTGTTGTACTGCGTTTTTGCCCGATCAAGCATTCTTGATGTGTGTGTGTGTGGGTGTGCCATCAGCAGTTTCTGTTCTAGAGCGTCTGTGTTTTAAGTTGTGTTTTAATTTTTTAAAAATAGCATTCAGATCAGTCTCACAGTACATGTAACCTTTTCCTATGTTGACAAATGTTGTCTTTTTTAAAAAGAAATTGTAAAAAAATAAAAATAAAATAAAAAAAAATATATTAAATTATTGTCTTTCATAAAAATGAAGCAGAATGTGGTTATTATTAATTGAGGGGGGAGCTGAGTGTGTGCGTATGCTTGGTTCACTATTTCTATCAGTATGTACGTGTAGGAATGCCAAAGAAGGAAATTTATTTACTTGTTTATTTAAAGAATACTGTTGAAAACCATTGTCATTTATATATCCCTAAAACCGGTATAATGTAAAATTAAGACACCTATTTTCTTATCAGTTGGCACACATAGCAGAATATACCAACACAGCATTAATTTTTTAAAATACCTTTTGCACACCATGAGCTCACACATATACTGTATCTGTGCTTAGCAAAAGATATATTCACTACTTTATAAATACCTTCTGGTTGGAATGATAACTGTTTAGAGTTAAAGTCACTCTATTAAAGTGATTCTTCACATTGATGAAAAACTGTTGTCAAGATACACATTTTGTTTTGTTTTTAAAGAAATAAACAGTGGTACTATTGCTTTAACTCTTAAAAGTATATTGTCTCCTTTGAAAAATCAGGATTTTTAAGTTTGTATAAAGTATATACAGCCCTGCACAAATACGTTTTGAATTTTTTAAACATAAATTCAACATAATTGAGTGAGAAAGCGACAAGTATCAGAGTATAATGAATCAAACTGAGCAAAGAACCTAACCAGAATTTTAATGCTTGCACATGTGTGGGTCTGTGTGTGTGGCATAACGCATGGACATTATCCAGCTTTGGGGAACATTTGATGACAGCAAATCGTGCTATAAATAGAATTGGCACTAATTGACACATGACAGGACAGATACTAATAGTCACAATGTGGAACTTTCTATTAAGTCTACATCTGCAGTTATATATGATTATCTGATACTTAACTAATAGTAATACTAATAGACATGTTGAAGTACATTTTATGGAGTCTGCATCTGATATTATGTCATCACAACCATACCACTGTAATTACTGATCCTCACTTAAGTGTGACTTAAAATCTTGAAAAGGACAAGTTAAGAGGATTTAATGAAAGAGCTATGAAGACTTTGTTGTATGTTTGTGTAAATCGCAAAATCACTGCCACTCCCTAGAGCCCAGCCTAAGTGACCTGTACAACCCTAGCCCCATCATCAATTTGTATGATTTTAAAAGTGGTTTTTTAAAAAATAAAATATAGTAGTCAAAATTTAAATTACATGCTCATCTAGATTCTTTTCAATTAAGAGACTCCTGGAGTTTATGGAATAATTAGTCAGAACATGATAAAATAATATTTAAAAGATCTATGTCAAACCATACATCACCATTTTGGGGGTGTTTTATTCCAGTTTGAAAACTTGTGCAGAAATTAAATTTAAAAAAATGTGTGCGCAAGACAAATAGTTCTTGACATTTTTGGATTATCTTCAAAATTTGTATGACTGGTCTCTCTGCAAATGTTTAGTTAATTATTTCAGAATTAAATAAGTCTCAATATAATACATAATTTTATAATATAAATAAGTCTTTGCTATCTCAATAATTGTCAGCACTGATTAGGACAGAAGTTAATATTTTACATTGACAGTCGCAGCAGAAATTAAAGACTGTCTTAAGAATTATAAGTGTGTGTGTTTGTTAAAGGGCTTTCACAAATGGTTCAGTTTATTAGATGCTGAATATATCCATTTTTATGAATTTTAAACCTCCCCACTTTTGAAATAAATACAGTAATTAAAAACAAGTGCTGATGTAAGTTTTTAAAATATAGACCATCAAATACCTTATACCTGCTTTAAAAAAAATGAAAATATAGATATACAGAAACACTTGAATACCAACCAGACTTCAACATCCAGACTTTCATTTCAGCACTACAACATGCAGTAAACTGTCATCAAGGGTAATGAGTTCCAGATTCTCTGAATGTTGAAATGTTTTACAGTGGTACCTCACATAATGAACGCCCTGCAAAACGAACGATCCGCATAACAAACGCCCGCGTGGCTCACAGAACGAACCGTACGTACACCTCGAAAACATTGCATTTTCCATGAGAAAATCTCAGAATACGGCCAGTCGTGTCTCACGTGGCTCAGATGAAGGCAGGGCGTGTTTGTCGCCAGTTGATTGTCCTTTTTTTCCTTGCTTTGATGTGGCCCACTTCAGGACCCTACTCAAGAAAAGGGAGAGACAGGGGACTTCGGATAAGTTCCTCCAACCAGGGCCTGCCAAAAAACTTAGACTTCCTGAAGCTGAAGAACAGGCCGGTCCTTTGACTCAATAAAGGCCAGTCCTTCCACTCAACAACAGGCCAGCTCTTCCACTGGTGGACAACTAAAAACTGAACTGGAAAATAGACCTATGTGTGTGTGTCCTCATCCCACCTCCATTTCACCTCATCAATGCCTAACATCTTACCTTCAAAACTACGATATTACACACACACACACAAATCAAATAACATTTTATCAAAAGTACAGGGTGAATGTTAATATTTTGCTAATGGATTCTGTCTACATGCTTAAGTGGCTGTTAAATTTTTAAATCTTTAGTGCATAACTAATCCTTACCATGCCTACTTCAGTAACAAGCGTCATGCAAACTTCATATTGTATTTATGGACGGTTACTTGTCACACGAACATCTAGGCTGAGCCGTTCTGTACAATTCATGAAATAACTCGCAAATACTTGTATGTTCGTGAATGATTACTGATGTCGCACTAATATCGAGGACAAGCAGTTGCTCTGAACATGTATGAAATGACGTACTAATTGCTTGTTCATGTATGAGTGGTCACTGTAGTCAGTAGGATGTTCAGCAGTTCTGTACAATTCATGAAATAAAGCACTAATCCTCTTGGTTTGTGTTCATGAATGATTACTGTAGACACCCTAAAATCTAGGATGATTATGAACTTCTTTCTACCCTACATGCATTCCTGTTGATTCTCAAACAATTGCAGACTTTGCCAACTAGAGGTTAGTATTTGTTCTCTGAATAAATTAAGGAATAATTATATATGCATAACCTGTAATTAAAGTGTATCTTCTCATTAAAAAAAAAAAAAGTTTCTTTGTTATGTAGACGATATTTCTTAAATAGTTTTATTTTTACGAAGAACTACATTGCTCGCTATTCGTTTAGAAAGAGTGCTAAAAATGCGACATTGAGCAATGATTGTCAAAGGTACAAATTTCCCTTCAAATACATCCGGTTGCGATATGACACACTGTCAGAACGATCGTAGACTAGTCATAGTGATTCTGCTGGCTCGGACACAATCGTGGTGAACAAATGCGTCACTTTCGGGTGCCCGAATACCAGTAAAGTTGAAGGAATGTGCCTTCACAGATTCCTGAAATATCCAAAAAGACTGCGGCAGGGGATGCAGTTCGTTAAAAGGATAGATCTAAATTTTCTGTGCAGGTAAAAGGAGTAGCGTTGTGTAGCATATTTTCTAAATGAAGCATATACTACACCAGACCATTGTACCAAAGCGATGATTAAAAGAAGACTCAGTACCTACTATTCAATCAGAAAAATGCACATTAGCCAAATCCTACCGATGATGCTTTCTTAGACAATACTGTTGCAGTAAGAAAGAAGAGAACTAGAAGAGCGACCGTGAAAGCAAGTTGAAAGCAGTATGCCTACACATACTCATTGTCAAATAAGCTAAATAAAGGAGTAGCCAAACAGTTTTATTGAACATTATGCTAGTTTGTAAAATCCTATGTCTGATTATGATAGCTAACTCATATTCAAATGATTTTTCACAAAAGCTTAAAAAAAAATGTACACACTTATTATGAAGTATTTTTAATTTTAAAACTGTTAACTGTTGTATGCTGGATATTTGGATGCAAATTTATTTATAATTTTTAAAAAACCTAAAGTAAACCAAAAATACACAGACACAGTAAAAAATGAGCATGTTTAATGTATTAATTCAGTTTGCACAAACGTTTTGAGTACAAACCCTGTAATAGGTCAACAGAGCAAAATCAAAAGTTTGAATTTCCATATAACTGAATTAAGTGTCTATGTTTGTTTACGAATGTCATGTTTATTGTTTCTACACAGATTATGCTAATTGGATCAGTTCTGAATATAACAAGTGGTTTTTCTCTTAAATTTTAAAATGAAATGTTCTCTTTTACAATTTTAAGGAAAAATTTGTATTTTTAAAAATATCTATAAATACTTACATGAAAATATACATTTTTAATCATTAAAAATTATGTGCACATTTTAAACAAACTCTGTTCAATGTTTGCTAAGGTAAATATTGCAACAAAAATTATTTTGTAACTAACTTTAAATAATGTTATTGCTGCAATAAGACTTAATTTGTAGAGTTAAAACAAAGGCTGTTAACAATATATTTAATAAAACACCTCACCATATAATATCTACTAGAGCTACATTTACAAGAAGAATAACAAAACATGGTGTAAGTTGAGCAAGTCCTTTGTGTAGTAGCTTTATATTTGGGATACTGAAATCCTGTAACTTTATAAGCACACCTACATAAAAGTATAAGGTACATTTACAGCACAAACTACTATTAGTAGTATACAGATCTGAGACCCAACATTTATTATATACCCATGTGATGAATTGTTTGTAGGCAGTATTATCTACACCCCGTAAGAGAAGAAAAATCACACATACATGCTTAGCTAAAAAAAAAAAATAAATAAATAAAATTGTAGAATTTTCTCATGATTAGTGAATGATTTTACAGTGAAGTGATCCCTCTACAGTATGCTTATTTTGCCTTAGTTGATGCAAGACAGAAATACTACATATATACACATTGAAAAGTAAAATTAACATAAAGAGTGATTAAAAGCAAAAGTATTTTAAATATGTTCTGTTTAGGAAAGATATGTGCTGTATTGGTTTAGACATGACAGATCACATTTATCATTTACATCTTATTGTATATTCAGAATGAATGTACATAAGACATATTTCTGACTAGGCATTGATTCTTCACAGGAAGCAAAATGGTGATGAGGAATAATTTAATCCAGAAACATTACATCAGTGTTAATACATTCATTATAATATAAAATTTAAAAGATCTGACTCTAAGTATTGATGTTAACATGAAAGAAAATGAATGTTTCTAATAAAATACATGTATATGCTTACCAAATTGGAATGAATTACTGATATATCTTTATCTGTGCATGTTAGAAAAATGAAGGAATAATGAAAGTGAGTTAAGTAAGATTTTACTTGCATTTCTTATCTTTTAAAAAAAAAAATCAAAGCTTTTGTTAATTATTATGGGGCTAATACTATAAAATGCATCACTTGAAACTTGTCACCCGATTGATGTTCGTGTACAATTTACCTGTCTATGCATTCCAGGTACAAGCATCCACATTGACACCTATAGAGAATTTATTCACACAGTGCAATCTCGTTATATGGAACATCCAGGTTTATCGAACAGTATTCCTCAATTCTGACTATTATTACACTACTAACACGAAGCCCAAAATATTGTTTTCATGGAACTTGCTTGTAACGAAATTTCAGTTTTCATCGAATGTTTTAGTTTCTGCCCATCTAATGTCATAGCAGATATCGATTATATGTTTGTTTCCTAACTGTGCACAAAGCTGCATGTGTCTTTCTCGTTTTCTACTGTGTATTTAATGCACAAGCAGATGAAAGTACCTCTACATGCTTGTACCTGTGTTAGCATGCAGACCTCTCTACTAATCAGAATGCAAGGTTTTTGAATGGCATGTAACTGGGCCTTAATTCATGCACTCTTCATAATTTATTACTACTTGTTTCCTTCGATAAGTTTGAAAAAATGTTCATGATAAAATAAAGCAAATGTGTAGAGAATGCAGACCTCTCAACCAATCAGAAGGCGAGGTTTTTGAAGAATAGTTTGTAACTGGACCTTAATTTATGCAGTCTACGTAATTTGTTACTACTTGAAAAAATGTTCATGATAAAATAAATGTATAGAAAATGGGGGTGGGGGATGGGCAGGAGAGAAAATCGATATTGCTGAGCAACTAGAAATACATAGATTTCATTGTCATAACAATAATAATAACCAGCATATTCTTTTATGTTTAACTTAATTTTAATTCTTTTAAGATTGAAAAAGCTTGTACAAGCACTTCTACTTGTAAGTATATCTGATAACCAGTTTACGTGTATTTGACAGCTTTCATTTCCGGAGTCTATTTATAGCCAATTGTAGTAATTTCTCAATCGAGGAAAATTGTTAAATGATACATTTCTTGTTTTTTACTTTTACACATGACATCAGCATTACACATTTTTATTTTCATGTATAATTATGGTACCCTTTTAAAGGTTTAAATTTAGGTACAAATGGAACTTGATTTTAGTTATTATACATTTAACTGGGATAAAGATGGAGAAATTTGGAATTTCTTTCAGAGTCGAATATATCGAACCTGGGATATTTCGAATTTTTTATGACAGTCCCTTCAACTTCGATGTAATTAGATCGCACGGTACTATATTGTTAAAGATATAGATCGTGGAAAATGTATACTCTAACCTTATTATTATATTGCTGAATTATTTCAACTTTTTGACTTACCAGTAATATATGTACTCAATAAATGTAGGATGAAATTACACACACCACTTGACTGTCGCATCTTTCCGGTTACTTCGTCTGAAGATGAGAAAGTTTATATCTTTGTGAAAAATCTATTACAACTAAGTATAGTACCGAGGAGTCAAGTTCTCTGTTTTGGTTTCTATTGGCATCAACATTCATTCCTGCATTGACTTTTGAACCCTGCCTTACTGCAAGCACCCTACATAATGTCCTGCCACGTAGTTAAATCTCTTTACAAACACTATTACAGACGATGAGACTGGTCATTGGCCCTTTATTTAAAATGGCTTGGTCACATCTTAACGCATACACTCCATTTACCATTCTTGGATCATTAATAAAAGTATCTATTAAAGGTGACCCTTCTGTATATGGCTGTAATCTATTCTTAGTCTGCCTGTGGGGTTTGGGTTAGTCATTCTGTCTATCATGGTTGCTTTTATCAGTGTTGACTTTTAAATTTATTTTGAGACTGGATTGTCGCATAATATGACTACCATCACGGCTCTCCTGAAGATTTTTGGAATTGGCCACGTGCAATGTCACGGAACGTCAGATACAGAAAAGAGAGGAATTTTGCTGTGTGATACTCTGCGGATCTGTTTGTTATTGAATATGTATAGATAAAAGTCTGGCTAGGAATGTGACATTAAAACACTAAAGGACAACGTTGCCTAGTCATTACAGAACGCATACACTTCATCATTACAACCATTCTTGTATCGAGGTTACTTCTAGGGTAAAGCTCTTTTTAACGTGGGGTGTGTGCGCGCGCGCGTGTTTTGTGTGTGTATGTGTGTGTGTGTGTGTGTGTGTGTGTGTGTGTGTGTGTGTGTGTGTGTGTGTGTGTGTGTGTGTGTGTGTGTGTGTGTTGCAGGTTGAACAAAATTTATAACTACAATAAACTATCTGTACGTGTACACGGTTTTAATTTTCAACAGGATCAGAAATACTGGCGGTATAACTTGCGTGATAACTCAAAACATTGGTAGTAATAGCTGTCGAAACTGTAGGATTTAACATTGGTAGTAATAGTTGTCGAAACTGTAGGATTTAACATTGGCAGTAATAGCTGTCGAAACTGTAGGATTTAACATTGGTAGTAATAGTTGTCGAAACTGTAGGATTTAACATTGGCAGTAATAGCTGTCGAAACTGTAGGATTTAACATTGGTAGTAATGGCTGTCGAAACTGTAGGATTTAACATTGGTAGTAATAGCTGTCGAAACTGTAGGATTTAACACTGGTAGTAATAGCTGTCGAAACTGTAGGATTTAACATTGGTAGTAATAGCTGCAGAGAATGTAGGCTTTGGACTACAATGTGCCTGCTTTCAATTCGCGTCAGAAGCACTCGATAATGTTTACTCCGTCCTCGTGTACCCGTATGTATACTATAGAATCACAATGATGCTTTGATTGGTGAATTTGACAGATTAGCTGTTCAGTGTTTCTTGTTTTCTAACGGCCACATAAATTCCCTTGCAAAATGCTGATTGGTGTTTACGAAATATTCAACTAAAGTTGTAGTTTGTCCACGCAGTACAAAGGGCCTTATCGATATGCATCAACACAAGCATGCACTATATGACCATAATGTGTTTGTTAATTATTTTCTCCCTACAATAGCATGTGTAAACACGACTGCCAGGCCTATGCCTCATATGTCGGGATTTCACTGTATCTTTGCCCTAAAATGACAGTAAATGATTTGTTTACAGTGACTCATAAAACAGCAGCCATGTGAGAACAGGTTTATTACATTTATTGTCGTGACAGTGTGAACGAACTGATTACAACATTAATCGCAGTGACAGTATTTACATATTACATAAATCGTTCTAAAATAATTTTGTAAAACCGCGGATTAATACGGTTGTTTTATTTATCTCTTTGTCCTATAAAGACATTGTAAACAAATATTTACCCTAAAAGTATAAAAACGTTTCAGCTAATATATGTATGCAACATTCTTGTCCTATAAAGACATTGTAAACAAATTAATGTTTATTACCCTAAAAGTATAAAAACGTTTGAGCTAATGTATCATTATATGTATGCAACATTCTTGTTCTGAAACGTCAATGTTAATTGTCCTATAAACCACAGTCGGACAATGCGAAATAGCTAGTTAATCACCCTAGAATGAGAGTACATGTGATCGTTTATGTCTATTGCCTTATAAACGACAGTCGGACAATGCGAAATAGCTAGTTTATCACCTAGAATGAGAGTACATGTGATCGTTTATGTCTATTGCCTTAAAAACGACAGTCGGACAATGCGAAATAGCTAGTTTATCACCTAGAATGAGAGTACATGTGATCGTTTATGTCTATTGCCTTAAAAATGACAATGGATGAGTTGCAGCTAAAAAACTACAGCATAGGCTAGTTGTCATATCTCCCTATAAGAGCACTTGAATATGTTATGTATATAGTGCAAAAAAAAAAATACAGCATGGACTAGTTAATTCTTATCTCCCTAAAAGAGCAACGTGAATGTGTTATGTCTAAAGTGCTCTAAAACAACAGTAGGGACGAGTTAAGTCTTATCTTCCTACAACTGCAGAGTGAATGTGTTATGTCTAAAGTGCTCCAAAACAACAGTAGGGACTAGTTAAGTCTTATCTTCCTACAACAGCAGTGTGAATGTGTTATGTCTAAAGTGCTCTAAAACAACAGTGTCAGCGGGTGTTCGTTATATTGCCCTAAAACGGCAGTGTGCATGTGTTATGTCTGTAGTGCCTAAAACAACAGTATCAGTTTGTTGATTAAACCTATCATCCTAAAACACTTGTGTCAATGTGCTGATGAAATCTGTCACCTTAAAACAATAATATCAGAGTATTGGTTAAATCTATTACACTAAAACAGCAGTCAGTGTGGTGATTAAATTTATCATACTAAAACTACAGTGTCAATATTTTATTAAATCTAACACCCTAAGATTACAGTGTCGGTGTGTTGATTAAATGTGTCAGATTGTCAATGTGTTGCTTAAATCTTTCACCCTAAAACTACAGTATCAGTGTGCTAATTAAATCTGTTATCCTAAAACTACAGCATCAGTGTGCTAATTAAATCTGTTACCCTAAAACTACAGCATCAGTGTGCTAATTAAATCTGTTACCCTAAAACTAAAGTATCAGTGTGCTAATTAAATCTGTTACCCTCAAACTAGAGTATCAGTGTGCTAATTAAATCTGTTACCCTCAAACTAAACAATGTCAGTGTTCATTAAATCTATCACCCAAAAAAACAAAACAATGTTAGTGCGTTGATTAAATCTGTATCCTAAAACAAACAGTGTTAGTGCGTTGATTAAATCTGTATCCTAAAACAAAACAGTGTTAGTGCGTTGATTAAATCTGTATCCTAAAACAAAACAGTGTTAGTGCGCTGATTACATCTGTATCCTAAAACAGTGTTAGTGCGTTGATTAAATCTATATCTTAAAACAAAACAGTGTTAGTGCGTTGATTAAATCTGTATCCTAAAACAAAACAGTGTTAGTGCTTTGATTAAATCTGTATCCTAAAACAAGAATGTCGGCTTATTGATTAAATCTATCACCATAAAGCTACAGTGTCAGTGAATTGTTTAAATCTGCTGCCCCCAAGCAACAGTGTCAATGTGTCGATTACGTCTATCACCTTAAAATGACAGTGTGAATGTTTATTGCCCCAAAGTGAAAGTGTAAAATTTGTGGATTAATTTATTGTCCTAAATGACAAGTTTAATATTTATTCCACAAAACGAAAGTGTAACATATGTGGATTAGTTTATTGTCCTGAATGACAATGTTAATATTTATTCCACAAATCGAAAGTGTAAAATGTGTGGATTAGTTTATTGTCCTAAAATGACAGTGTGAATGGTCTATTAAGTCTATTGTTCCGAAATGATAGTTTGGGCGAGTGTGATTTTATTAATTTCGCCCATCGATCTATGAGACGACAGTGTGGGCGAGTGATTTTATTAATTTCGCCCATCGATCTATGAGACGACAGTGTAGAATGCAATATATATATATATATATAAAATAATGGACCGGCATGTTATAATATCTCATCAAGGCAGTTGTGTTAATAATTCATTTTCATAAACGATGCAGGATTAGTATATCTCAAAACAACGTATAAACAAATGTATAAAACTATATGTAATATATGTACACAAACATATCTTAGACAGCAGTGTTCAAACAGCAGTGAGCGAAGTGGAGGGAATTGATATGCGTATATGCATTGCACTCTGCGCCTGTAATAAAACGTACATAGTTAAAAGTAAATAAAATAATGTTAATTGTATTTCATTAAGATACATAATTAAAAATGCATTATATATTAAGAGAAAGCTTATAAATAGTGGTCACCTAAAATTTTGGAAATGTGCATCATTACATACATTAGGACAATGATAAATTGTACACGTATAATTGTAAAAATTGTAAATATAATTATGACATTCAAAATATATAGTTACTACTGCATCAACAGTTATCACAGTCATCTCTTGTTGCAAAATGTAAGACTTATTTTTTTGGATTTTGTGTGTGTATGGGACTGCAAATGTGTTCTATTATTATCTATAGCATGTAAGAACTTCGATAAGAGGTCCGTCAAATCCGATTTTTAGACAAAGTACTGGCACAAGTACATGTGTACTACATTATGAGTTCTAGTTCTACATTTATGTTGCCATCTGATGTCTGCTTGCATTAATCCACAGTCACTAATTCTAGTTTCCTTTTCTGCATGTTGGCCATTTCATAATTTTTTCTCTTAGAGCTGTTGTTCACATCAGGTACATTTCTAATGTGTGTATATATATATATTTAAGAAAGGAAATTGTGGAGAAAGAGATAGAGGGATAACTCCCGCCACCTCCTCCCTCACCTCCACCCCTTTGTATTGAGGCACAAATGTATATTTGTATACGATTTTAAGCCTTTCTGCTCAGATATAAATACCTACATCCCCGACACATCTATTCATTTTGTCTACAGAGTACAATTATGTAAGCTTCAAGTGTAAGATATATACGCCTACATACCCGATACATCTATTCATTATGTGTACTAAGTTTTCAATGTGTGCTCTTGCCTACCCCTACATGTACTCGACTGAGTCAGTGTGAGGTTTCACGATTCAAGTTCATGTACATGTATTCCTTTTTGCATACCGTTTACTGTTTGTGATCGATTCTTCCAGCCAGAATCAACTCTCCTCTCCCCCTGCTGGCTGTAAAAATAACGAAAATAAAGTACCCGCGGAGCGTGTATGTATGTGGTGTCTTTGCAATCGATAGGAATATAGTTGTTTGTCCAGACTAGAATGGACATGTCCCAAACAAATGGGACCTGTGGGTGAAAGAATTCGAATGGCAGACAGTATAGGTCAGATCTGTGGTACGAGTGCCGTGATTTCATTTAGTATTTTTAGTAGACTCACACTGCACAGGAAGTGCACCACATAGGAGTCTTCTCAACGAAAGAAAGTGACACGAATATGAAATAAATGCAGAGCGCTTCTATCACAAATGCATCAGACACTAGGGCTCCAAGATCAAGTGCATCAGACACTAGGGCTCCAAGATCGAGGGCATCAGACACTAGGGCTCCAAGATCAAGTGCATCAGACACTAGGGCTCCAAGATCGAGGGCATCAGACACTAGGGCTCCAAGATCAAGTGCATCAGACACTAGGGCTCCAAGATCAAGTGCATCAGACACTAGGGCTCCAAGATCGAGGGCATCAGGTACTAGGACGGTAAAATTGAAGGCATCAAACACTAGGTTGAAGAATATGAAGACATTAAACAAGAAGAACCTGGATGCCTCTAACAACAGATCTCCAGACGTGTGTTTGATTGGATAGTGCAAATCATGACGAAGAGGCCTACTCCGGATAAAAGTGCATGCGTGTAGCAAACCCATCGAAAGTGCAACTTTTTTCAAGTGCAAGAAAAGAAAGTAGACTACCGAAGTGAAACAGAAGAAATCGTTACTTGTTCCAGGTTAAAACATCACCAGCGTAGACGGTACAAGACAAAAGGTGGAAAGCACGAACATTGCTGAAATTCAGGTCTCTAGCAAAAAAGTCTGCCAAAGGAATTAAACATAAACTAGGAAGCTTGAAATCACCTGGGGGGGTGGGGGGAGGAGGGAGGAAAGAAACAAGGCAACCACATCCCTTTCGCTTGCTAGCGTTTCTTTTTAACGGTAAAATTTAATAGAGCAACTATTTCTGATGTAAAATGAAAATTCCACACCTAATAAGGCAGAGTTACTGTACCTATAAAGGTGATATTTTCAACAAATGACACTGGTAGAACAAATTAATTTCAATGTTTTACTGACGGAATCGGAAAGATGGCCAGTCGTAGACTACCTGGCTCAGCTTCTGTGACCTTTGACCTCCAGTTCAATGAAACTAAAGGTCAGAGTAAAACAGCATCATTACGTAAGAGTGGTATATAATTATAGGTATACTGGCTTAAAATAAATAACAAACATCTTTAGCTGGCTAAAATCACCCTTATAAGATATTAAATTCAGTTAAGCTCATATATTTTTATTACACTACGAATATACATACATATGCACATTATGTAGCCTATTTAGCCTATTAGCACATTATGCACTTCTAACTATATAATTATTGGTAGAGTGTCGCCACAATGTGTCCTAAGTAAGCGAAGACATTTCTTTATTATTTTACTTGTAAGTAGAGAGACAACTGTTTTCTATAACTTCAGATTTTTAAAACTTAGCACACTTTCTGTTTGTTGAACAGCAACACAGCTTATTGAAAACAGCACAGACAGTACTGCTAAACAGGAGATGCTCGGTTAAGTGGATAACAATATTGTAGCGATCAGCAGGTTAAGTAAGTAGTTTTGCACTATAATCGAAGTTCAGAATGCGCATAGAGGTAGCGTGACATTTTGTTATTAAAAATTTCTGGCATACAGACACAAACACAGAAATGGGGGAGGGGGCAACTCAGTATTGATCAAAATATTTGTAGTTCTAAAAGATGTTTGTAAGAACAAACAAAAGAGCAACTTAGTGCAGATCAGTAGACTTGTAGCTTTAAAAGCTATCTGTAAAGACAGACAAAAGAGCAACTTAGTGCAGATCAATAGACTTGTAGCTTTAAAAGCTATCTGTAAAGACAGACAAAAGAGGAACTTAGTGCTGATCAGTAGACTTGTAGCTTTAAAAGCTATCTGTAAAGACAGACAAAAGAGGAACTTAGTGCTGATCAGTAGACTTGTAGCTTTAAAAGCTATCTGTAAAGGCAGACAAAAGAGCAAATCACTGATCAACAGACTTATGAATAGTCTTCTCCTAACCTTGAATGTTATTATCAGGTGTGTTGTATTTGTTTGGCTTGGTTGTGCTTTTTTTTTTCGATGAAAACACGTTGTAATTAGTAAGGTGCGTTTGTCTTCGATCTATAACTTAAACAAATGACTGCATTTAAGAAAGAAATGACTTGATTGTATCAAAGTTCTAATCAGAATTGTAAACTTGGGTTCGCATTTACATTGTGTTCATTATAAGATATTACACATTTTAGGGCAATTACCCGCCCCCTTTACCAAATTTTGCCCCTTTGAGAGTGCAGCCATTAACAAGAAATAATTACTTTTTTCAACTGTTAATTCTCTTCAAAGTCTCCTTGAATGCGACTATAGTGCTACACCACAAAGTTTTTCTGTGGAGCTGTTTTTCCTTTATCGCTATCCTTCCTCTTCATTATCTACCCGTCCCCGAATGAAGTTCTCTTAAGTATCTCTATTAACACCTTGTCATTACTCTTCTTCAGTCTTCTGACTTGTCGATAATGCCAAGCTTGTGGCCGACCCAGCGACACTTGGCGATAATTTCCTCTTGCATGAGAGCAAAGCACATGGACAAGATGGCCATACCGAACAACACGTAAACAGAGCCGAGCAGGAGTTGAACCTGCGCCTGTGGGTTCTCGAAGTCCGTCCCCGGCACCACGTCGCCGAAGCCGATGGTTGCCAGCGTGATAAAGCAGAAGTAGGCCGACTGCAACCAATCCCATCCCTCCCACAGGCCGAACAGCACTGCGCCGCCGAAGATGTAGCCGCCGATGACAATCATGGTGATGGTCAGAGGAACCGTGATCTTCTTCTCGTCCAGGTCCTCGTCGTCATCGTCGTCACTGTCGTCGTCAAAAATGACTGGCTCGTTCTTGAGCGGCCGGTTGTGAGTGATGTTTTTCACGTCTAAGGGTACGATCTTGACGGAGCGAGTGGGCGGGGAAATTGGGCGGGTCTTGCTGGGCAGTGTAGAGGATGGCGACGAGGGCTTGTTCGTCTTTTCGCTGTCAAGAGAGGATGACTTTTTGGGCAGGGGAGAGAACTCTGTACCGACAGGGGGAGCATTGCCCGTTATCATGGACACTTTTTCACCTTTCTCGTTCTTACCAACTGCAAAGGAAAATCATAGAGCTAGATTAGTGTACATTTCTTGCAAAGGCAGACTTGGTATGAAATTTAAAGTTTTTCGTTGCACAAGAGACAATTGCCATTCTTTGTGTTTAGTTGAGTGGTTGTGGTGTGCGTGTGTGTTCCAACAGGAATAGTATACACCTGCTCACTGACAGAAATAAATACAACTGATCACCGATAGGAATAGTATATAACTGCTCACCAACAGAAATAGTATACAAATGCCCGTCGACAGGAATAAAATACAATTGCTCACCGATAGGAATAGTATACAATCGCTCATCTACAGGAATAGATTACAGCTGCTCACCGACAGGAATACATATTTTTACGACTAATACTCAGAACATTTCGTTTGTTCATTATTTTTCCAAAGGAACAAAATTTGTACAGTCTTCGCTCATTGAAGGAATATTTTATACGATTACTCAATGACGGAACACTTTACTTAGTCATTACTCACTAAAGAACTATAGCTACTACTGAACTGAAATGAACATTTAATACAGCTACTACTGAACTGAAATGAACATTTAGTACAGCTATTACTGAACTGAAATGAACATTTAATACAGCTATTACTGAACTGAACTGAACATTTAGTACAACTATTACTGAACTGAAATGAACATTTAATACAGCTATTACTGAACTGAAATGAACATTTAGTACAACTATTACTGAACTGAAATGAACATTTAGTACAGCTATTACTGAACTGAAATGAACATTTAATACAGCTATTACTGAACTGAAATGAACATTTAGTACAGCTATTACTGAACTGAAATGAACATTTAATACAGCTATTACTGAACTGAAATGAACATTTAGTACAGCTATTACTTAACTGAACTGAACATTTAGTAGAACTATTACTGAACTGAACTGAACATTTAGTACAGCTATTACTTAACTGAAATGAACATTTAGTACAGCTATTACTTAACTGAAATGAACATTTAGTACAGCTATTACTGAACTGAACTGAACATTTAGTACAGCTATTACTGAACTGAACTGAACATTTAGTACAGCTATTACTTAACTGAAATGAACATTTAGTAGAACTATTACTTAACTGAACTGAACATTTAGTAGAACTATTACTGAACTGAACTGAACATTTAGTACAGCTATTACTTAACTGAAATGAACATTTAGTACAGCTATTACTTAACTGAAATGAACATTTAGTACAGCTATTACTTAACTGAAATGAACATTTAGTAGAACTATTACTGAACTGAACTGAACATTTAGTACAGCTATTACTTAACTGAAATGAACATTTAGTACAGCTATTACTTAACTGAAATGAACATTTAGTACAGCTATTACTGAACTGAACTGAACATTTAGTACAGCTATTACTGAACTGAACTGAACATTTAGTACAGCTATTACTTAACTGAAATGAACATTTAGTAGAACTATTACTTAACTGAACTGAACATTTAGTAGAACTATTACTGAACTGAACTGAACATTTAGTACAGCTATTACTTAACTGAAATGAACATTTAGTACAGCTATTACTTAACTGAAATGAACATTTAGTACAGCTATTACTTAACTGAAATGAACATTTAGTACAGCTATTACTTAACTGAAATGAACATTTAGTACAGCTATTACTGAACTGAACTGAACATTTAGTACAGCTATTACTTAACTGAAATGAACATTTAGTACAGCTATTACTTAACTGAAATGAACATTTAGTACAGCTATTACTTAACTGAAATGAACATTTAGTACAGCTATTACTTAACTGAAATGAACATTTAGTACAGCTATTACTGAACTGAACTGAACATTTAGTACAGCTATTACTTAACTGAAATGAACATTTAGTACAGCTATTACTTAACTGACAGGAATATTTTGTAGGCACCTTACTCATTTGAAAGGACTATTCTGTACGAAAGGAACATTCATTTCGACCGTTACTTAACTGAATTGCGCATTATGGCCAAGTTACTTAACTGAATTGCGTATTATGGACAACGTTACTTAACTGAATTGCGCATTATGGCCAACGTTACTTAACTGAATTGCGTATTATGGACAACGTTACTTAACTGAATTGCGCATTATGGACAACGTTACTTAACTGAATTGCGCATTATGGACAACGTTACTTAACTGAATTGCGTATTATGGACAACGTTACTTAACTGAATTGCGCATTATGGCCAACGTTACTTAACTGAATTGCGTATTATGGACAACGTTACTTAACTGAATTGCGCATTATGGACAACGTTACTTAACTGAATTGCGCATTATGGCCAACGTTACTTAACTGAATTGCGTATTATGGACAACGTTACTTAACTGAATTGCGCATTATGGACAACGTTACTTAACTGAATTGCGCATTATGGACAACGTTACTTAACTGAATTGCGCATTATGGACAACGTTACTTAACTGAATTGCGCATTATGGACAACGTTACTTAACTGAATTGCGCATTATGGACAACGTTACTTAACTGAATTGCGCATTATGGACAACGTTACTTAACTGAATTGCGCATTATGGACAACGTTACTTACCAACGGGAAAATCATTCCATTTTCCGTCAGCATCCTTTCTTGTAGCTAACTGAGATTGCTGCATCTGTTGCAGCTGTCTTTCTCGTTCTTTCAGCTTCTTCTTAGCGTTGCGACAGCACCCACAGCAGCAGATCTTGGCGTAAATGAAGCGAAAGATGTCTGCTAGTACGTCGCCTATGTTGGCTAGACACAGCAACATTAGGGGAATCCCCAAAACGGCATAAGCAATGCAGACCAGGCGACCCCAGACTGTCTTAGGCGCTATATTGCCATATCCTGGAAAGTAATAATAATAATAATGATAATAATAATGATGATGATGATGATGATGATGATGATGATGATGATGATGATGATGACAGAAACTTGTCCATGTCCAATATGCACAAGCCGATGAAGCATCAACAAGACAGTCAACCTGTAGATAACTGACTTAGGATTCAAAGTCGAAACAGAAGCACTTGTCATAGCTCGACAAGATCAATCACTAAGTACGAAAATCCTACTAGCAATGCATGAAGATTTCACGATAGGACGGCTTTGCATAGGCATGGATGAAACATGGAGCAATTTACTCTAACTTACACTCTGGAGAGTAGAATGTAGCGTTTGTATTTTTCATCTGTTGCAAAATGACTCTAAGCACCATCAGTAGGACATGAATATTAAGCATTTTTCTTAATTAAAATTATTTTATTAAGATAGATAGGTACACATTTAGTAATGTAAACAGATACAATGTAATATAATATGTAAGACAGAAAAAAATATATATTCCAGTGAAATAAATAGGAAGCCGTAATATGGATCCAAGGAACTTATTACATTAACAACTTTTAGCGAAGTCTGTGTTTTCAAAAGCTAAGAATATTTTGGAATTAAAATTACCAATAACAATTTAAGCAGAAGTACAGTAAAACTTAAAAGCTTTCTAAATAAAATTACCAATAACAATTTAAGCAGAAGTACAGTAAAACTTAAAAGCTTTCTAAATAAAATTACCAATAACAATTTAAGCAGAAGTACAGTAAAACTTAAAAGCTTTCTAAATAAAATTACCAATAACAATTTAAGCAGAAGTACAGTAAAACTTAAAAGCTTTCTAAATAAAATGAAATATATGTGTCTTGCTTCTCTTTATCAAGCACCATAGCCCTCTCCTATTTGCACTAATATAAACAACAAAAATGTGTATTTCTTAAAACTTGGGTGTAAATAGTGATCCGGATTAAAATGGCGCAGTGTGGAATCTTACAGTCTCTCTCTCTCTCTCTCTCTCTCTCTCTCTCTCTCTCTCTCTCTCTCTCTCTCTCTCTCTCTCACACACACACACACACACACACACACACACACACTAGTTAAACAAGCAAATATATTTATTGTGTAACAGAAAAAATGCAAATTCACGCAGATAATTAATTAAATATATTTTTCTAAATATTTTTATATTAATTCTAATTTAAGCCAAAATTCGTTTTAATTTTGTCATTAAATTCACGTGGACGATCGTGAACAATAATATTAATAATCATAACTATTAACTAGGTGGCGTTAGCATCACATACCTACCTACATACATACTTATATACACACACAACACACGCATATCTACCTACATACATACTCATATACACACACAACACACACATATCTACCTACATACATACTTATATACACACACAACACACACATATCTATCTACCTACATACTTATATACACACACAACACACACATATCTACCTACATATATACTTATATACACACACAACACACACATATCTACCTACATACATACTTATATACACACACATACCTACCTACATACATACTTATATACACACACAACACACACATATCTACCTACATACATACTTATATACACACACAACACACACATACCTACCTACATACATACTTATATACACACACATACCTACCTACATACATACTTATATACACACACAACACACACATATCTACCTACATACATACTTATATACACACAACACACACATGCGTGTGTCTGTGGCGTGTGTATTGTTATCATTGTTTGAAATGTTGAAGGTGGTGGGTAATATAATGCCCCAAGCGAAATCTATTTTCTGCTTTGAAGTGATCACTATTGTAGTCATGCATTTAGAAATAAGCATTCGTTCCTATTTAATAAAACATTTTCATTGATTTTTTTAAACCATCAACTGTTTTCAGCTGTGTGCAACGAGCAGTTCGCGGGTTCGATGTGGCACTTTAAGAATGCTGATTTTTCTTATGACTATTGTGACGTTCTGGCCCACTTTCTCACGATTTTATTAAAAAAAATAATAATAATTCTACTTATATTATTTACACTTTGAAATAATAATTTAACTTAAAACAATATCTTAAACTTTAATAACTTAATTCGTTATAATAATAGCGATATATCAAACTTATAATATTTAAACTCTTAATATTTTAAGTCATTCAACGTTTGGGTTTTTCTAATTTATTCACTTATTCAGTGTCTGGGTTTTTCCTTTAATTTGATCATGATGTAGTCATTGGACTACCTTTTATGGCGCTGGCTGCCAGAAAAAAAATTTCTGGTCTAGTGACCAATACTAGAATTTCGGCTGTGCAGGTAAACGTTATATCTAGTCATCAATAAAACTGGGCAAGGTCCTTTATTTATGAAAATTAGTACCAGACACAGAGTCGTCCAACCGTGATTAAGGGAAAAGGAACCCTTAGAAACGCTTAAATAGTAAAGCTAGGGAAAATATAGTCAGACGGATTTTGAACCCACCCTAGGGAAAATATAGTCAGACGGATTTGGAACCCACCCTAGGGAAAATATAGACAGACGGATTTCGAACCCACCCTAGACGCCTCCTACGGTGACACAGACTCCTTGTAGTAAAAGTCACAAGACCTGCACAAAACTGTAGCCCTGTAGATCCAGTTGTAAGAGTATGGATTTTAAAATTTGAGTGTTGTCAACAAGGACAGTCTCATGGCTTCTCTAGTTATTAATTACGAACTAATCTTTCTTTACTTTTGCAGGTTGTTATATATTACATATACCCTTATTTGTTACATGTGTAATACTTAGTTATTTTGAGAAGTGAGTGTGAATGAGAAAGTATCGACTGTCTGGTGCATTCAAGCATGATATCAGTTCTACACACTGATAGTACACAATACCTTAATAACTTACTATTCTTCAGTCTGACTTCCTGTGCAAGCAAGCAATAACAGTGGTCACATTAGATTCAACACCAGCTACACCAAATGTTTACTTCCTGAGCCCACCAACCCTGATGACCAGACCACCATCTCCTCCATAACAACCGAAGAATTCCTTCATAGAAGTTGGAAAGAGCTAAGTTAAAATCTCAAAGAAACATTGCTTGACGCGCTATAAACTCTTATGATGACAAACGTTGCTTGACGCGCTATAAACTCTTATGATGACAAACATTGCTTGACGCACTATAAACTCTTATGATGACAAACATTGCTTGACGCACTATAAACTCTTATGATGACAAACATTGCTTGACGCGCTATAAACTCTTATGATGACAATCGAGGTTTAAAAATCTAATGTAGATATTCCAAATCTAAATCATCTAGTCATTTCTATTTTCATTTTAATCAATTCACCTGTTGTTGTTTAATTCCCTTGTTGACTTTGAACATTGACTTCACTCTTCTATATGTATATGCGTAATAAAGATTTCTTCCTTAACAGGGAATTTGGGGGTTATTTGTAATATTTTATGTTGTTAGTCACAAGATTAGGCATTTGTAATTCGTTCTCTTTATTGTGCTTCTTTGTACCCATGAAACGGAAAGTGGTGAGCGTGTGACTGAAAGATTGGGTTAAAATTTCAGCAAATGAAGGAAGAATTAAAGAAAACAATATTGTACTCTTCTTCTGTCTTTCTCTCCATTCACCTTTCATATGCACTTGCACAGCTATACACTATTCACTTTGCGAGTATGTCAGACGTTATGCCTCTCACCCAACCTTGTCCTAGCTGGGCAGCCAGACACTGATCTGGGAGGTGCAGAAAACAAACTAGTTTACAAATATTTACAAATAAACAGATGCACACACATCCATTTATATACACAAATAAATACACATATGTCTATTGCATCACTTGCAATTAGTTTTTAGTGTTTGAATGGATTTTAAAATGTATAAATTAAAATACATTCAAAGAAAATTATATATATTTTTACAGCCAATACTAATTCGCAGAATATTTTAGTTTTCATTTCTATATTTTGTACATAGTTTGATAATTTAGTATTGTTAATATATTAGATGAATATTTATGTCTCAGAATCTCTGTAGAACTAAATTTTTCTACCACTACTCTCCTTTTGATTGGATGAAAAATTAGTAGCCCTGACAATTCCTTGTGTAGTACAACAATTGTCATAGTTTTAAAAGTTTATAAGAGCACTGGAAAGATAATAAAGCTGTTTGTAATAAGAAAACATAGGAGAATCAAACTGCACATTCAACTGCACCCTCTTGTGTTGAGAAAACTTCAATTTCTGATTACTTATTTTCTTGCTTACAACTTGACCTGCAACCTTCTTCCATTTTTAGAGCAAAGTGAACCGTTAGTGCTGTAACCCGGTACAAAAAATAAACTACAACCAAAAAATATCTTCTGCTCGCTTCTAACTGTTGCAATGTTTGCTCAGGAAAACGAACTGCAGAGAGAATGAAAATCTGTTTGAATAAAGATTTACCTTGATTAATTTGGTTTATTTTATTCTTTTAATTGGAGAAGTGGTGTGGAGAGGGACAAATGGAAACAAAATATTTGGAACGGTATTTTGTCCAATAGTAACTTATCCTCCCACCCCCCAACCCCAACCGAAAAAAGTATGCTATTACTTTTTACTATTACTATGCTGATAAATTTATGATTTGACGTTTTACTAAAACTTTACTGACCAGAAATAAGCCGTGGTAAAACAAAATCTGTTGATATATAATTTATAGGAATATTAATATTGCGATACTGAGCATGAATAAGACATTTAAAAAGGGGGGTGGGGGGAGGAAAATACTATTGACGACTTTTATGAAGTGTTACAAAAATATTACTAATTATAAATAAGTTTGTGTAAAAGAAAAAAAATTAATATGTTTAGGAATCTTGGCTAAGCGTTACTGAAAATGAAAAAGACTCGATCAAAAAGAAGAAAGTACTTTTGACGACTTTTATGAAGTGTTACAAACAGAAACACAACATTGCTGATGATGCTTTATTATTTAAAAAAAATAAAATACTTTTCTTAGAAAAAAGAACAAGCACATCTAAAAAAAAATTTAACACTTCCAAGAAAAAAGCACCCTCATGAAGCTTAAAGCTTATCATTAGATAACAGTTTAGCACAATGAAGAAAAATAAGTTCTCACTTCTAATCAACATAAATCAATACGTAACCTTAATGAATTTTTAATACATTGTTTTTTTCATGTCTTAAACAAAAGCAAACTAGCTGTTTGTTTAAATTTAAAAATGACGACAAGATTATTGTTGATTACCTGAAAAAGATTCTTTAAAATTAATGTTGATAAACTTTTCTAAGCTTGACGAAAACGTTCTTCGTGTAGTTGACTAAATAGACTTCGTGTACTTGACTAAAATTAATAGACTTCGTGTACTTGACTAAATAGACTTCGTGTAGTTGACTAAATAGACTTCGTGTACTTGACTAAAATTAATAGACTTCGTGTACTTGACTAAATAGACTTCGTGTAGTTGACTAAATAGACTTCGTGTACTTGACTAAATAGACTTCAGTACATGGCAACATTTGAGAGGATTTACTATTATGAAAGTTTCAATATTTGAAAAAGCATTCGGAAAAAGAAAGCTGAACTGCAGTGTTATATTCTAGAGGACACAAGATGCTTACAAATGCACTCGACAGTATTAAAAAAACTGAATTGTGCCACGAAACTTAAAAACGCACTCGACAATATTAAAAAACTGAATTGGGCCAAGAAACTTAAAAACGCACTCGACATTATTAAAAAACTGAATTGGGCCAAGAAACTTAAAAATACACGCAATAATATCACCCCACCCCACCCCACAGGAATTAGGGCCAGCATGCATAAAAAAAAATAAAATGAAATAGCACATCACAAGTGAGAATAACTGCTCACTTTAAAGTACGCTTCAGGACAAGGAGGTCACACGCGTACTCATACAATCAAATTTAAAATCATCATTCGGATAAAACATTTTATAAAACTATAGTTTTGTGGATCATTACATGTATTGTCAATTCTTAACTAAATAATATATATATATATATATATAATAACATCTTGTTGAAAGTATTATTTGTAATGGAAAAGCGTGTATGTGGACAGCTAAAAATGCTTCTCTTGCAGTGATAGTTGAAAGACACAGATGAAGCATTACTCTCTAGGATGCCGAGATAAAATGTGCTGTCATTGATCTGGTCCTATAGGATGTGCGTGGATTGCCTAGTGTCACTGGTTTGCTGTCATGGAATCGGTTACATGCCACAAAGAGGGTGGGAGGGAAAAAAGGTAAGCCCTACACCCTGCAATATATCAAGGTGTTTTATAGCATGCATATAGAGACAAAACAGACTGATTTTTTTTTTTAAAGCGAGTTATTTCCTGCTAAGAAACTCAAGAGACTGATTTAAAGTAGCAGCATTTGCCCACTATTTGCCCACTTGACTGTTAGCTAGAGCAGTTTATCACTTCGTGTTGAGACGTGACGGGCCAGGGTTGTACTGCTGATTATCTCACAAACGTATAATTATCAGATGGAAAATAGTCTTGTATATGTTGAAGTAGCAAAAGAGAAACAGTTTCAGTGAATTCCAAATGTAGAGTAAGTAGTAATCAAATGACTTACAGAGCGCTAGAATTTTATTAGCAAGAAAAGCTCTGGGGTAATATAATCTTTAACACGAATGGAAAACTGGAATGGACTTTTATTTATAATATAATCTTTAACACGAATGGAAAACTGGAATGGACTTTTATTTATAATATAATCTTTAACACGAATGGAAAACTGGAATGTACTTTTATTTATTTTATAATCTGTACCGCGTTGAAATTTGTAAATTGTTACAGCACGTTCGAAGGAACATATTAACGTTAAGGACATAACACATGTAAATGAATGTTGCATAAACATATACCCCTTTGTTTTTTGGGGTTTATTTTTTTTATAAAGGCCTTCATATCAATAGCAAATGGCATCAGTTTCCCTGTAAACAAACTAACTTAAAGAGAGCAAGAATCCTCACTAAAGGGAAATATATTTGATTATGTACAAACATTAAAGATCAACATTCATCGTGCTTCAGATATAAAAAAGAAGAAAAGAGTTACCATTGATTTTAAATTTTAAAGAAAGATAAATTAATTAATGTTTCTCAGTTAAATCGCATTTTTGGACGACAAACACATTATAAGGCGAAAAACACTACGACGACAAATATATTATAAGATTATAAGGCGAAAAACACTTTAGGTAATAAACACGAGACGAAAAACGCTTTAGGTGATAAAAAACATTGGAAAGCACTTTAGGTGATAAAGCTAAGGCGAAAAACACTTTAGATGACAGACACATTATAAAGCGAAAACACTTTAGGTGATAACACATTTTAAGGAAAAAAACACTTTAGAGTGATAAGCACATTATAATGCCAATAATATTTTAAGGTGTTAAACACATTTATAATGCGACAATAACTTTAGGATGAAAAACACATTTGAAAGGGAAAAAACACTTTAGGACGAAAAACACATTATAAGGCGATAAGTACATTAAAGGCAAAGAAAGAACACTTTGGACTGATAAACACATTATTACGTAAAAAAAAGTATTTTAGTCAGTGGTCCCCAAACTTCTTGTGGCGAAGAGCACATTCAAATTTTCAGAAGAATGTGGCGGGCTCCAACAGCTTTTCAAAGCTTATTTTGTACTGGACATTAATATGCTAAGCATCAAATTTAATAATACATAATAATTATGTTAATTTATAGCATTAAAGAGGTCATTTTATATGTAAAAACTTTTATTAAATTATTGGGCAATTACTCTTTCACTATTATTGCATGAATTTGCTGTTTTAAAAAAATCTTCATGGAAGATAAATTAAGTAGTTTTTAAAAAATATTTTACAAAATAAATATAAACAGTTGTAATTTTATTTATTTTTATAAAATATAATATTGTTGAACTAATAATTGAATTATATTTACTATTCTTACTGTAAACATCGATAGCCAGTTATGGTTAATTAAAGATAGTCTTACTGTAAACACCCATAGCCAGTTATGGTTAATTAAAGATAGTCTTACTGTAAACACCCATAGCCCGTTGTTATTATTACTTGTATCCGGATTTCAGTAAGCAAACACAAATATGGAAAAAGTTAAACAAACTTTAATCATATGCACTCCTCAGCACTGAATGGAGAAACGGATTTAATTCAGTTGTTCTTTTGTAATGTCAGTGTGATTTTTGGCATTGCATTCATCATCCACTTTTTCGCAGTTGGGAAACTAATATATTTCCTTTTGTAAGCAATTCTTAAGATGAACATCTATCAGTCAAGATCTGTGTTTTGACTTTAATGAACATCTATCAGTCAAGATCTGTGTTTTGACTAATGAACATCTATCAGTCAAGATCTGTGTTTTGACTTTAATGAACATCTATCAGTCAAGATCTGTGTTTTGACTTTAATGAACATCTATCAGTCAAGATTTGTGTTTTGACTTTAATATGTTCGTTGTTGAAAATAGAGTTTCATATAGATAAGTGGAATCAAATTAATTTTTATTTGTATGCTACATTTTTTTAACGCAGGAAACCCTTTTCTGTCAGCCAGATTCAAACATTATCATCTGTTGCTCACGATTTTAGAACATTATATTTGTGAAGGTCCAAAATCTTCAGTCCCACTTCTTCTCTTCTTTCTTGAATGAGGTTTGCAATCGATGCTTCCATTTTTGTTACCTCCCTTTAGTTGGCAAGTCAAAGGATTCACAAGTAAGTCAACCAAGGTTGAATAATGATGAACTGTTTGCTACATCTAGCTGGCAAGTCACAGGATTCACAAGTAAGACAACCAAGGATAAAAAATGACGATGAACTGTTTGTTACATCTAGCTGGCAAGTCACAGGATTCACAACTAAGACAACCAAGGCTCAATAATGATGAACTGTTGCAATCTCTTTTCAAATTGCTACAGAGATCTTTGAATGTTGATAACCAGTAATGAAGGGTTAAAATCATTGTCACAATCCATTTTCTTCATTCTTGGGGAACGTACAAGAGACTTAGTCTTTATCAACAAGATCAGTTTTGCTTTGAATGATTTTACAGAATCCGAAAGGAGTCATGAGAGGCTGGGTGGAACAGCCTTTGAACAGAATTTGAGCTACTTTCTATACTTCGTCACGGTTGTAAATGCGCCCGTGGTACCGAGTTAGAGACCACTGCTTTATGTACAAAACACATCATAAGCCGAAGAACACTTTAGAGCAGGGGTCTCAAACTCATTTTACCTGGGGGCCGCTGGAAGTAGAGTCTGGGTGAAGCTGGGCCACATCATTATTCCCTCCTGCCAGAGACCTGGCAACGCTTCCTCTTACACAGCTGAGACACATTTGGCTTCAGGGAGGAAGCCACTGAGACCCTCAGTATGGCTTGAAGATGCTCATCAGTAAGTTTGGACCTGAATTTTGACTTATTAAAGTTCATGGTGGAGAAGAGCTTTACACACAGATAGATGCTCCCCAAAAGGCACTTGGTCCGCTTGAACATCCTGGAAAGCTCAGGGAAGGTAAGGGGCAATTCTCTTAAAAACTGCCCAAGCTTTTCTGCTTTTCCACTCACCTCCCTGAACTTGGCTTTGAGTTCAGAATTACAATGTATGTCAATTAGCTCCATTTGAAGCACAGAAGGGGAATCTTCCACATCGAAGGAGAAGGAGTCAGCAAATATTTGAAAGGTGGTTCTGTGTTTCTTGAATTCTGCAAACCTGTGATCAAATTCTTCATGCAGCTTTACAATGGCATCAACATACTTCTCACCACTGAATGGTGTGCCACAATCCATGAGTGCCTTACAAGCTGGGAAATGGCAGAGGTTTGTCTGAGAAAGCTGGGCTTTCCATAACACAAGTTTTGTGGAAAATGCTCTGACATTGTCAAATGCTGCGCTGACAAGCTGCCCCTGGCCTTGTAATTTCTTGTTCAGTACATTCAGCTCTTGTATGATGTCAACAAGAAAAGCTAAGTCCATGAGCCATTTGGGATCACTTAGTACAGGAACAGCCATCCCATCCTTCTCCATGAAGGTTTTCACTTCAGCTCTCAACTCATAAAACCTCTTCAAGAACTGCCCCTTGCTAAGCCAACTTACCTTGGTTATTTTTCTGTTCTTCCTTTTCTGTTCTTTCAGTCTACTATTTTTCTTCTTTGCTAAACACTTCACCTGCTTTTTCGACATGAAAATGCTGTTTTTTTCCGAACCACTCATCTGTGTGTAGACCTGTAGGGTCTATAATCTATGTAGAATTAGCTTGCTAGATCTGGATGCTTTTGAACTTTGCTAAAAGGTAGCAATATGTAACAGGCTTGGGAAAGAAAGTCGCCGAGTTTGTCAACACACCATTACTGTCACGATCCTGAGGTATGGTAGCCCACAAGTGACAAAAACTATAAAACTCCCAAGCTGCGTGAGAAAAACGTGCGGGCCGCACTATCACTAAACTTTTATATCAAGAGGGGGCCACAAAATATCGTCACGCGGGCCGCAAATGGCCCGCGGGCCGCGAGTTTGAGACCCCTGCTTTAGAGCGATAAACAATTTAGGTGATAAACACATGAGGTGATGAACGCTTTAGGGTGATAAACACACTATAAGGTGACAAACACCACCTTTGTAGATTCTCGTGAATTAGAAAAACTCATTGACTATATGATAATTAAAAGTGTTTTTTTTTTAAATTCGATTTTGTGATTTGGTTGTTACGAGTTATACAGTGCTCCAAAATTATCTCCCCCGCTACCATTCACTTTCCCCACTCCTCTCTGTACGTCACGTGAGGCCTTTGTGAAGTCACGGCGAAGAAAAGCTGTCGACTTGCAGCATGAATCATTGTCAATGACGCAAATCACCTTGGGCTGTTTTGCACAGTGAGCGCATGATGAATTAAAGTCGGGTACAGCACCATCTACCTCGTGGCGTTTGTGTTCGTGTCTCTTGGTGTTTGTGTTCGTGTCTCTTGGGAGGAAACATGTTTTTAATGAACAAAACAGAGTATTCACATATTCACATGTACTCGCACAAATGCACAACAAATACACACATACATATATGTGCACTAAAACAGCCACACAGACATACAGGAACCCACAAACATATACATGCATGCATATAAATTCAAAAACACTCAAGTACACCAAAATGCACATACGTACACACAAAAAATCCATGCATAGACACTGAAAAACACATACAAATAAACTTAATTGCAGCATACACACAAATGCACATCAAAGACACTAAGCTAATTGAACCATATGTAAATGTACATAATTACACATTCATTTTGGGCATTCTTGTGCAAAAGAAATGAGCTTGTTGTTTCTTTTAAAGTTATTTTTTTAATATACTTTATTCTTGTTTAGATCAAGTATTATTCAGAAATAGATGGAAATATAGTAAATAAAATCACTCAACAATTATTATATCTGAACCCTTAATATGTATATATACTCTGCTTTATTGGGTTTTAGCTTTATTTGCAGAGTGATTTATAATATATACACACACTGTGATGGAGCAAAGTAGCCTGCACATATTTATGAGGTAATTATAAAATATTATAAAATAATATGCGTGTGATGTAGCGAAGTAATTAGCATTACACACACACACACGTATCGGGTATGCTAAGCTAGCGTTAAATAAGCCAGTGGAGGGTACCCACCTTGTAAACAGAGTGACAGATAGCATAGTTAGGAGACGGCAATGTCCAGCTGACATGTAGTGGATAGAAAGAATTATAGGTGCGCCAGACCTAAGAAATAGTCTAAAACCCTAGACACCCAGGCGCTATGCCCAAGCAAGCGCAATAGTTTATATACCCTGTAGACTTTCTAACTCGTCACTTTGATTTTATGTCATCTGGTCTGGTCTGAGCTGTTGGTGAGTTATTTGACTGATAGAGAGAATGTAGAAAATTAGACTTAGAAATATTTCTCTTGTATTTAGAACTATTGTTATATGGCATTGCTATTAGAGATTTTTTTTTTTTTATTGCTTTGAAGACCTTAGGACATCTTTCCAGTGGAAATGTTAATCATGAATTTAATTATAATTGTATTTATGCCCATGTTGTGTGAATGGGGCTAATGATTTTATTGCAGAGTAATGTAAGTTTGAGAATGCTAGTGAAGAAAGTATATTAGACAAGAATCTTACATGCTGTTATTCTGGATTTCTTTCAGGGAGAAGGATTTTTTCATGTTTGTCTGCAGTGTTGGACTGCCAGTATCGATAACAACTGTGGATGCAGCAATCTGCAGTCCTCCTCTTTTGATTTATCTTGGTACGTGGATCTTGATATCGATCATTACAACTGCTGACAACAGGGTTAGAGGAATTTGGCTGTGGTGAATCCCTAACAGGAACCAGTTATGATGGGAGTTGAGCCTAGCCCTGTTTTTGAGAGATTTCACACAGAATTCCTGAGAGCAGTTTGGGTTTGGCGTGCCTAAAGATGCACGTTAAAGCCAGTGTTTAGCTATGGGACAAAACGAGTGCGTTAGGTCGCGTGCGACAACAGTCAAAAGGGTCATGATGTTAACTGCCTCGCTCTGATTCCTTGATGAAAATTAGACTCTGTTGAACTGTTAGGGATTATCAATTTAATTATGTTTTATGATGATAAAGATTGGATAGGTATTAGTGTCAGAACATTTTCTCTTAGTAGTTAGTATAAGTGTCTTTTCAACTGTATTCATATTGTATATATTGATATTTTTTATTTTTTCAGTACTTCTTACGCAAATTATTTAAATTATGTCTGGAGTAATAGTGAGGAGGAAAGGCTTGTTAATATAATTTAAAGACGGAATGAATTTCTCCTTCAGTAAGGGGTTCCATATGCAGGAAAGAAATTGCGTGTCACTAGAACGTCTGTCTTTATACATATATGTGAAGAAAGAAATGACGTCACTAGAACGTCTGTCTATATGTATATATGTGAGGAAAGAAATGACGTCACTAGAACGTCTGTCTATATATATATGTTTTGCAAACACCAGTGGATCCGCAAAGTGGAAGAAGAGCAGGGGCGTCCTAATGGGATTTATTAATTATAAATTAAGAATTCCAACCACTTGCATGTAGTTATGCAGTATTAATTGATAGGACATAATAATAATCATAACAAGCGTAGGCGTCATCGCACATACAAGTATACATACAAACAGACTTACACACTGACACAGACATGAATTTTACATACACACACACACAAACACACTTAATGAAACTAAAGATTATCTGCAATGAAAGTTCTATTATTCAGTTCTCACACCTATTGTAAATTGAAATATTTCTGTTGAATCAGATCAATTTCTTACCTTTCTTCCCACCTGTCCTAAAAAATAGACAGTTAAAGAATCAGGTCGATCAATGTCACTGGTTTCAATAATTTATACTGTGAATCTAAAGAAACCGGTTCCAATAAAAAGCAAGAACAAAAGACAACAAAACAGCAGCACAAAAAAAAAATAGTAAAACCAACCAAAACAACAACGTAAGAACATCTTCAACAGCTACAACAAGCAGCATCACAACAGAACCACAAAAGAACAACCCCAACAGCAAACATACGAAATACACCATAAAAAGAACAGTTAAGCAACAAACACAAGAAATACAGCATAAAAAGAACAGCTATAGCAGCAAACACAACATATACAGCATGAAAAGAACAGTTATAATAGCAAGCACAATAAATAAGCATAAAAAGAACAGTTACAACAGCAAACAAAAGAGATACAGTACCAAAAAAGTTACAACAGCAAGCACAATAAATACAGCATAAAAAGAACAGTTACATCAGCCAACACAAGAAATACAGCATACAAAGAACATTTACAGCAGCAAACACAACATACAACATAAACGAACAGCTACAACAGCAAACACACTTTTCTCTAGCACAAAAATAATAGCTACAACAAACACTTTTCTTTACCACAAAAAGAACAGCTATAACAGCAAACACTTTTCTTTAGCACAAAAAGAGCAGCTACATCAGCAAACACAACATATACATCATAAAAAGAAAAGTTATAGTAGCATCAAGAGAACAACACACACAAAACAACTCAAGGCTTGTAGCAGAGGTCGTCACGGTCGTCATGCAACGAATTATCCCTCTGTTGTGGCTGTTGGGGACGTTGGTGGGAGTGTTTGCTCGAGCTTTGTGACTTGCAAAATTCATCATAGAATTGGCAATTGCTCACGGCTAAATACCCTTGTTCTTTGACAACTCTACTACCCCCGACTGCCATCCCAGTGAGAGATCAAAATCTGCGGAACAAAGCAATCAGTTCAGTGAGGTCGCCAGGCATCTTTGCATTTTGCCCTAGGCTGTTTGTTGTTCTTTATGTTGTTTTAATTTAAATTTTATCCTTCAGGTCAAAGGAATTGGTATCCTTCTCTTGATGTAATGATTCCAAATCAGAATATTAAAAATTGCATGCTGCTGCCTTTCTAGCCCACTCCCATCCCACCCCAGCCCAGCCCAACCAGGGACATAAATAATTCGATCTCATTCAAGAACTTGGCAGTGGGAACCACGTGCGTGCGATCATAATAGTCACGGAGCCCAAAGGACGCCATTTATTTACTCAGTCAATAGGATATAAAAGAAATCGAACTGTTTACCTGCCAGTAGGCGCTAGAATTTTATGGCGATCTCTACGCCAACGGCAAACTAAAACATTGTCAAATGTCCAAGGTGTCGTGGGAATCATGGGGTCCTTACCCTCTTTACCTACGAACTGGGGACCCTAGGACACGCACTTCATTATAAGTTAATTGACGACGTCATTAAAAAGACAAACATGTTTATGGGTGATTTCAATTTAAATCATCATCGCATGTGATGAGACAGAATGACTTATTCAGATAAAGATGGATTTTCCCAGTGAGTGGACACAAGTGTTAATATGTCAAGAAAGCGAGTAGCCAAGATGTGACAGTATACGAGTTCAGCTCATATATTTAATTTACAAATGTAATAAATTTCGTAAAATGCGGGTACAATTAAAAAAAATCAGTTTCACAATTAACAAGTTGCTAAAAGATACAAAGCTTAATGAACTGTATAATTAGAAACTAAGTTATAAAGATGAGTTATCGCAGAAACATTAGATTACATTTATAAAAATTACATTTTTCTCGAGGTGGTAATGGTAGGATTACGGGCGAAATAGGAAAATAAGAAACTAATGACATACGAAGTGAGTAATTGTCTCATTAGACATTTTTGTGGTACGAAAGATCTCAAATATAGATGACATCCTTGGTCAGTGCCTGTTTGTAAGCTGACATACTTTTTACCTGGTAAAGAACGTTATGTCCTGTTTGTAAGCTGACATAATTTTTACCTGGTAAAGAACGTTATGTCCTGTTTGTAAGCTGACATAATTTTTACCTGGTAAAGAACGTTATGTCCTGTTTGTAAGCTGACATACTTTTTACCTGGTAAAGAACGTTATGTCCTGTTTGTAAGCTGACATAATTTTTACCTGGTAAAGAACGTTATGTCCTGTTTGTAAGCTGACATAATTTTTACCTGATAAAGAACGTTATGTCCTGTTTGTAAGCTGACATAAATTTTACCTGATAAAGAACGTTATGTCCTGTTTGTAAGCTGACATAATTTTTACCTGGTAAAGAACGTTATGTCCTGTTTGTAAGCTGACATAATTTTTACCTGGTAAAGAACGTTATGTCCTGTTTGTAAGCTGACATAATTTTTACCTGGTAAAGAACGTTATGTCCTGTTTGTAAGCTGACATAATTTTTACCTGGTAAAGAACGTTATGTCCTGTTTGTAAGCTGACAATTTTTACCTGATAAAGAACGCTATGTCCATACATCGTGGAGCATTATCGGAAATCAGGGACATTTTCAGACACATTTTAAGTATAAAAAAAAGGTGAATGGGTGCGTGAAGACATACTATGACTGAACAGAACAAGAAAATAGCTACTTATTCAGGGTTAGCAATATATTAAAACATTAGATTCATTAATTTCAAATAGAAGAGATACTGTAATGTTCAGAATAATTCCAACGAGACAAGTTAATACGAAGTTGCAATAGAATTAAAAAAACTTGTAATGATAGCGACAAACTCGATTAAATAGAAAATACCAAGATAATGGCATACACTTCTTATGTACATTAAATAGAAAATACCAAGATAATGGCATACACTTCTTATGTACATTAAATAGAAAATACCAAGATAATGGCATACACTTCTTATGTACATTCCTCTCACATATGTGACGAGTTAAATAGAAAATACCAAGATAATGGCATACAGTTCTTATGTACATTCCTCTCACATATGTGACGAGTTAAATAGAAAATACCAAGATAATGGCATACACTTCTTATGTACATTCCTCTCACTAGAAAATACCAAGATAATGGCATACAGTTCTTATGTACATTCCTCTCACATATGTGACGAGTTAAATAGAAAATACCAAGATAATGGCATACAGTTCTTATGTACATTCCTCTCACATATGTGACGAGTTAAATAGAAAATACCAAGATAATGGCATACAGTTCTTATGTACATTCCTCTCACATATGTGACGAGTTAAATAGAAAATACCAAGATTATGGCATACAGTTCTTATGTACATTCCTCTCACATATGTGACGAGTTAAATAGAAAATACCAAGATAATGGTATACAGTTCTTATGTACATTCCTCCCACATATGTGACGAGTTAAATAGAAAATACCAAGATAATGGCATACAGTTCTTATGTACATTCCTCCCACATATGTGACGAGTTAAATAGAAAATACCAAGATAATGGCATACAGTTCTTATGTACATTCCTCCCACATATGTGACGAGTTAAATAGAAAATACCAAGATAATGGCATACAGTTCTTATGTACATTCCTCTCACATATGTGACGAGTTAAATAGAAAATACCAAGATTATGGCATACAGTTCTTATGTACATTCCTCTCACATATGTGACGAGTTAAATAGAAAATACCAAGATAATGGCATACACTTCTTATGTACATTAAATAGAAAATACCAAGATAATGGCATACACTTCTTATGTACATTCCTCTCACTAGAAAATACCAAGATAATGGCATACAGTTCTTATGTACATTCCTCTCACTAGAAAATACCAAGATAATGGCATACAGTTCTTATGTACATTCCTCTCACATATGTGACGAGTTAAATTATTCTTTGGAAAATAGTGCATATACACGAAGACGGTTTTTTTGTGCGTACTGTCCGCAGCTCACGTGACTGGGCTGAGGTCATTCGGTTGTGTCTTAAGTCAAACCGGCGGGAAGAGCATTAGTCCCGATTAATTCATGAGCTGTTTCCATAGGCGGTTCGTTCTCGTTTACCTTAGTACACAGGTACACTGTGTTGACCGGTACATTTCAGAAGCTAACGTAATGGCCGCTATGTACTTCATTTTTTTTAAATCTCGAACTGACATACTTCTAATTCAAGGGTCATATGTTCAACCCTTTCGTCTTTCTCTCCTATGCTTTTTCTCTCTCAATCTCTTTTTTTTTCTCTCTTCAGATTTTCCTTTTCTTTCCTTCTCCTTCATCACTCTCCTGATCTCTCTCTCATGCATTCTTCTTCTGTCTTCCTCTATCCCTTAATGAACGCAAGTAGTCGGGCCCTGTAAAACATCATTTTCACCCCTAACTTCTCTAGCTGGGTTATCCACAGATTTAGCAAGTAATTTATTTAAAATATTTTCCTAAATAAGTATTTTTTGGTAAACGATGTGCCTTTAATTAATGGCACTGAAGTGAACTTCCTCACTGTATAATACAATGGATGACGCGCGTAATACCAGTTAGGTTTAACTTTACAAAAATTGTTTTTAACAAAAACGGTAACAACTTAAGTTGCAAGGTTGTTAAAATAGTTACAGTCAGAAGTTCTATGCTATACTGCTGCAGTGGGAGAGTGCATGTGGGCTACGACGGACCTAAGCTTCTAACCGCATTTTCGTTTCGCCATTTTTAATCATTTGAAATCTACAGACAATGATACGTTAGCGTACTTTTAGGTTTTGAAGTAACTTACGTGAAGGACGCGCGGTTAGAATGCAAACAGTAAGAAACTAGGAGTAACAGTGCACGTCACTTTGAAGGATTTCTTTACTAACCCACTGTTTGATACATAAAACAAAACCCGTTATACCAGACGCTGGAATATATAATATACGAATACATTCTACAGCAACAACGTCCTTCTTCCTTCCAGTTTTATAAATCTCGTGCATGACATTTTTCAGACATTGAAGTAGCTGTTTTTAAAATACTAACCCTTTATTATTTACCTGTCAAATCAGGTTCGCTTTCAGAAAATTAACAACATGGTAATAATTCTGCAATATTAATCTCTGTCATTACCATAGGCTATTTTAGCGTGTTTATCACTACTAGAGATAGTAAATGCCAAAGAGAAAGAATGCCAGGCAGATGACAGAGATAAAGAGACACTCAGTAATGACCACCAGGAAGTACGTGTGGTTGGCAGCACATGAGTGGTTATGAGAAGAATTGTATTCATTGACAGAATAAATATTAATTTGCTTATTATTAAGGATATATATATACATGTAGACTGAAAGCATTTTATTATGAAATATAGAAACAAACAACAAAAAGGACAAAATAAATCATGTCTTTTTTTTTTAAAAGAGGAAAGACCGGTGGAAAAAAATAACATAAACAAAAAAAAACAAACGAAGGAATCAGTACATCAACAAAACCAAAGAAACAAGTCACTCTAGAAAAAACTCCGCAAGCAAACACAAACATACTTACATATAAACAAATATAGCAAAACGATCTCTGACACTGACCAGAACCAAGTTGTGAACACCACAAATCTCTTACCTATTGTAGTTACGACCGTAACAGAGAACATAAGCGAGCCGGCCCAGCTCCAGGAGTAGGTGGGGCCGCCGGTCTGCCCGTACAATTCGCAAGCACGTCCATCGTAACCAATGTTGAGTGTGTTGTCACGGAAAGTTCCCAAGACGCTTCGAATCTGGAGCTCCATCACTTCCCGAGATTCGTTAGTGGTGATGCCACCGTTGTCGTAGAAGATTTTCATTGTTGACGAGATGGTTTTGTTCTCCATTGGCGCATACTCGGACAGGGACTCGTAACAAATCTCCTCCTCATTATTTTTCTCCAGGTGCTCGAAGATGAAACCCCCCGCCACGCAGTAGAGGACGACCATGCCACACAGGCCAATGTGGGAAAACAGAAATTTGACGAACTTTTTGCAGCACCCGTCTGGAACTTTTGTTCCCATTTTATTGTGGGGTTGTTTTTTTTGTTTGGAGGAGGTATCTAAATCTAATTATAAGGACTCGTATATATCTGGATATCACTCTTATGTCAGTGGGTTTTGTAAGTCACGTTGTCGCTCTCACGCCAGCGTGATCTGCGAGTAGATCTTTGTGTCGCTCTCGTGTCAGCGTGAATCAGCAATCGATTTTACATCAGTGTGATCTGTAAGTGAAGTTTGTTGTCGCTCTCTGCCTGATCTGCGAATAGATTTTGTTGTCGATTTAACTTCAACGTGACCAGCGAGTAGATCTTATTGTTTTCACGCCGTCGTGACATTCGCTCTCACACGACAGTGTTTATTTTGTTTTCGAATCTGAAATCCCTAAATGATTTGCTGTTGTTGTTTTAATTTTGAATGAACAGTTACGTCAATCTGAAGCAACGTCACTCCACGGGGTTTTAATTTTAGGTGAAAACTAGAGTTCTTGGATTGGATTTGTGGCTTGCTCCAAGTCCATAACTGTTGTGAAGATACTAAAAACATAAAATTTTCAGCAATAAACACTCTTCAGAGTAACTTCAGTGTGATATTTATTTCATTTTACAAATTAAACATAAAGAAAATAGCCGCATTTAGTTCGATTATTTATTTTTCCTGCATGTTTTAATTTTCGCAATAATGAGGCAAACAGTATGTTTCCTTGAATAGTTTCATTGGTTAAGTAACTGAAGCAATCACCTTACTTAATATAAAAAACGTATGCATTCCTTGAAAAGTTTAGTTGTTTAAGTAACTGAAGCAATCACCTTATTTAATATAAAAAAGTATGCATTCCTTGAAAAGTTTAGTTGTTTAAGTAACTGAAACAATCACCTTACTTACGTATGCATTCCTTGAAAAGTTTTGTTGTTTAAGTAAATGGAGCAATCATCTTACTAAATATCATAAAAATAGTATGCTTTCCTTTGAACAGTTTTGTTGATTTAACTAACTGGAATAATCACCTTACTTAATATCATAGAAAATAGTATGCTTTCCTTTGAACAGTTTTGTTGATTTAACTAACTGGAATAATCACCTTACTTAATATCATAGAAAATAGTATGCTTTCCTTTGAACAGTTTTGTTGATTTAACTAACTGGAATAATCACCTTACTTAATATCATAGAAAAGAAAATTAGCTGCGATGAGAACATTGAAAATGATTACTATTTCCAGATGTCAGTAGATATTTCTAACTTTTTCCTGCAGAATTATTGAACATATCAGTATAATCGTCTAGCCTTTTCTCCTTAAATTAAAAAAAACCAACAGCATACCAGACCGTTTTTTCATGATACTTAACTCTCAATATTAATTTAATCTTAAGTTACGACTGCTATGAAATAGGCATACTGGTTTCATCATCATCATCATCATCATCATCATCATGATTTAAATATTATCATTTATTTCTCAAACTATATTAAGATTAAAATACACGATTTACTTTTATTTACCTTTTCATAGTCAAGAGTGATGAGTCGAAGTAAAACGTCCATTAAAAATATATGTAACCAATACGCAGAGCTTATCTTCCTGACAGTTATTCTTTTATAAACCTTTCACTAATACAGAACGCGAAGTCTAAAACTGTTTTATCCATGATAGTCCGCTACTTCCTCCGACAGAGGCAGAAAGATACCACATAGTAATGATCTGCGATTGTCACGTGATTTGCAACGCTTCAGAACGCCGCGCGTGCAGATAACATCAGTCGTCTCCTGCCAGGATGAAACCGGTCTGACTAGCGATCCTACCCAGGTACAGAAACGACCAGAAGCTGTCGCCAAGGTGCCAGAAAGCGCTGGGTACCGGGGCCAATCTATAACGGAGCAGATGAATTATTCAAGCAGTCTCTCTCTCTCTCTCTCTCTCTTTCTCTCTCTCAAACACACACACACACACACACACACACACACACACACACACACACACACACACACACACACACACACACTGTGTCTCTCTTTGCCATGGGATAAAAGGTGTTGCAATTTGGGTTGAAATAATTGTGAATAGCGCAGGAGCAGGCGAAAGAAAGATTCACATTTATCAGGAACGGCCCGAGAATGATTTGCAACGGATTGGATAAAGCCCGGAGGGTGTTACAACCTTTCTAAAAGTAATTTATTTGTTCATATTAAATAGCCGCTATGTTGCGGTTTTGTGTGGATGACTTCAGAAAAAAATTCTTCTGGCAGGAGATTGTGACCTTAATACTTCACCACCCCGGGCCGCCCGTAATCCTAGGCTAATCGCCAAAACACACCTGACGGCTGGCCACACGTGTAAGAAAGATGAATAATAGATAATGCAGAATAGAAGAGTGATAGTCCTAGAAGATAGCTCGAGCCCCCACCCCGATACGACAGCCAGGATAGTAAGTAAATACAGGTAACAGACTACAATATATAACATGTAAATGCTAACATGAGTGGTTTATGTATCAAAATAAATGCATTAACAAAAATAACATAAGACAGCATGGCTATATTTAGCAAATAGTTCATCAATTACAATTAGTTTTTATATATAAAATATTTAAGTTCATAATCATGACCATGTGGTGTCGTAAGAGAATGTTCATTTTGAATCCTGTGGCACTGTAGTAGTTGTTTGGTTGGTTCATATGAGTAAACTACAAATGAATGTTTCTGAGTGAACTCTTAAAGGAATTTGAAAAAAAATTGATTGAATTTGTATCTTGAGTGAAGCTGTTCAGCTTGTTGATTTTATAGTAACTTAGCTTTGGTTCCCTGATGTGACATGGTCACATATGAGGTATGTAGAACTGTGACTCTGGCCCATGGGTTGTTTTGTTTTGGCAGTGTTTCACAGCTCAACAAATTCAATAACTCAGATAATATCTCAGATAAAGTGCCAATCTGTCAATAAAATACACATGGGCTAAGAAATCATCCTCATGTGTTCTTTGACAGAACACTCTTACTTACATGGTCATCATATATTTAAATATCATAAGTAAAATATAACAATATAAAATATAGTTAATGTCAAGAGAAAAACATGAGTATAATACTAGTTAGGCAAGCAAAACCACATATCTTTGTCAGTAATATATACAGAGGATGATTTCCTTCTGTGTTGATAACAAGAGATAAGGTTAGTAGTATGATTATACTTTCTTAATACCTGGAGCCAAAATATTGTTGCCTCGGGAGTCAGCTGCATTCAACTAATGATTTACAGGAGAGTTTCTGGTACATTAGTTCATGCGGCTGAGCTTAGCTTTGATTGGTTAAATTAGTGAGTTGTCTGGAATATTCAGGTATGTTCCCATCCTGAGGATGTGAGCCAGCCTTTCTAGAAGATAGGTTTATATTTTAAGAGTGGGTGTGGGCTATGTGTATTGCAGAGTTTTTAAATAACAATTGTTCGATTATACTTCAGTACCAAATCAACAAATATTAATCAATTAAATTAACAATTGTAAAAGTGTTGTAAATTAAACTGTTTATTGTGCAAAAATTATTGAAAATATTTGTAAAGCGCAATTTTTAAATCATAGACAGTGTAAGCTATGCGTGTCTTTAGATTTAAATAAAAATATTTAAGTATGTAAAGAAAACAGACTCTCTCTCTCTCTCTCTCTCTCTATCTATCTATCTCTCTATCTCTCTATCTATCTATCTATCTATCTATGAAACTGATTAGGAATTTATTACATTTACAATTTATTAGTTTTCCTCACTATGCGAGACTGAGTTTCAATAAGCGCAGTATAATTCACTTAAAAACACAAACTATTTATCTTCGCTACAGTTGAAATAAAACAGAAACTAAGTCCGCTAACTCTGAACCCTGGCTTGTTTTTGCCAGGATACGGAGAATTTTCTCATGGTTATGAATACTGAACTAAGGCAGCAATTCTCTTCACGACAGATGGAAGCATGAATGATAATATGCATGCCTGAATAATTGTAAAGGTTGGATCACACAACAAATTATTTATTACAAAAGTATGGATCGATAACTCTGAACACGGGAGTTATTAGCTGTTGGTTACCTAGAAATGATATTTTTCAGTGATAGAAATTAGGTTAGGCAGAAGATCGATAACTCTGTGCATAAGAGTTTCTAGGCACCACTCACATAGAAATGACATAAAATGGTAGAAATTAGGTTAACTAGAAGATCGATACTTGAGTACTTAGGTTTCTAGGTGCAGGTGATATTTCTAACTGATGGAAATAAGGTTAGATGGATTAGGTAGCCACTTCCCGGATCCTGACATCAGTCAGCTGGCCTTTAAACTTGATTGTGAGAGACACGACAACCTTTCTCTGATTTTTTTCTCTCTTGTAAATAAAGGTAACTGTAAAATAACAGCAGCCAACAACTAGCAAAGTTACTGAGGGAAATGCTACATTCGCAGACTATTAATTGTATAAGGCAGTTTATTTAAAGAAGAAAGAAAAAATGGTAATATTCCAGGCTCTTGTTAATAGTAGGTTACACACTCGCCGGACCTGCTCGCTTAATGGTTGACTCCAAGGTCATATTCATTTTAACCGTCCAGTATTTTACGAACCATCTATCGACTGACCTTTAGTAATAAGTTATCACAAATACATGTAAATGACTCACAGAGTTATAAATTCGCGACTTAAATTTAAGAAACAATATACAGAACTACTCTAAAATACACATTATAAATCACGAACTATTATTTTTTGCACTTAAATTCAGCAAGTATAGCCGATATTTCTTTTCGTTTTCTTTCGGGTGTGCAGTTATACATTTTTCACGTGTCCAAAGGATGCATGTAAGTTTGTGCCTTTGCGAAGTCTTTTCATTCTGTCTCTTTCATTTTGTATGACTTGAATGTTATTGCTAAAGCATTAGAAAACATCCCTTATCACAATATTTATTTTATATGTATTCTTTTCTGCATCAATTTATAATAAATATTTTTAATTTTTAATAAAATGACTCTTATATGAGATTGCGCCCGCACATGCATACACACATAATATAATATAATATAATATAATATAATATAATATAATATAATATAATATAATATAATATAATATAATATAATATAATATAATATAATATAATACAATACAATACAATATAATATAATATACACGCTTTCATATTTATCCATGAATGAGGACACTCACATAAATATGTTTTTAATATTTAATCACTTTCTGTTTCCAAAATTTTACACCGAAGCTCATCTTCCAAACATTTATGTTCGTAAATCTATAAATATATTACAGTGAGACACACAATGTTCGTACGTTCATAAATATTTTATATCAAGTTGCAAATGTTCGTACATTTATAAATATTTCATACCATATTAGAAATGTTCGTATGTTTATAAATATTTCATACCCTATTACAAATGTTCGTATGTTTATAAATATTTTATACCAAATTAGTAATGTTTGTTCATGTCCTAATATTATATAACAAGTCAGTAATGTTTTGTTACTTCCCAATCCTTTATACCAAGTTAATAACGTTCTGTTATTTTCCAATCGTTTATACCAAGTTAATAATGTTCTGTTACTTCCCAATCCTTTATACCAAGTTAATAACGTTCTGTTATTTTCCAATCGTTTATACCAAGTTAATAACGTTCTGTTATTTTCCAATCGTTTATACCAAGTTAATAATGTTCTGTTACTTCCCAATCCTTTATACCAAGTTAATAACGTTCTGTTATTTTCCAATCGTTTATACCAAGTTAATAACGTTCTGTTATTTCCCAATCCTTAATACCAAGTTAATAATGTTCTGTTATTTCCCAATCGTTTATACCAAGGTATTAATGATTTTACTCACCTCAGTCTATTACATACAAATCTTTCGCAATCTTTTATACAATGCTTCTAAAATTTGTTTGCTTCGTTAATTTTTACAAGCTATTAATGTTCTTATATTTCCCATTCTTAGAAATCAAACTAATTTTTTTACTTACTTATCTTCTACACCAAACTACTAATGTTCCTTAATTTTTAATTTAATATAGAAAGATTGTTATGTTCGTTTACTTCTCGTGATTATAATTAAGATACTCATATTCGTTCACTTCCTAAACTGTTATACCAAGCTAGTAATATTTGTTTACTTCACTATCTTACATACGAAGCTAGTAAAGTTCTTTCACTTTCTAGTGTTATATATCAGACTAGTAATATTTGTTTACTTCACTATCTTACATACGAAGCTAGTAAAATTCTTTCACTTTCTAGTGTTATATATCAGACTAGTAATATTTGTTTACTTCACTATCTTACATACGAAGCTAGTAAAATTCTTTCACTTTCTAGTGTTATATATCAGACTAGTAATATTTGTTTACTTCACTATCTTACATACCAAGCTAGTAAAGTTCTTTTACTTTCTAGTGTTATATATCAGACTAGTAATATTTGTTTACTTCACTATCTTACATACCAAGCTAGTAAAGTTCTTTCACTTTCTAGTGTTATATATCAGACTAGTAATATTTGTTTACTTCACTATCTTACATACCAAGCTAGTAAAGTTCTTTCACTTTCTAGTGTTATATATCAGACTAGTAATATTTGTTTACTTCACTATCTTACATACGAAGCTAGTAAAGTTCTTTCACTTTCTAGTGTTGTATATCAGACTAGTAATGTTTGTTTACTGCCCATTCTTACATACCAGGAGTCGCATAGCCTGCCAACCGGTAGTTATATATCATAATCCACTTGACAGGTTGTCGATATTAACGATATCTTTCAGTAAATCTCTAGTATCGAACCTTGAGCAATTTGGAGCAGTTTGCACGCACAAAAAATACCTGTAGTGAAAGCTACTCCAATGTATCCTACTACAATTTACCGTTAACATAGTAGTGTTCCTTGAACAATGAAATCAACTTTAACTTCGCTGGTTATTCAACGGTTTCTTCAACACCCTTGGACTGTTTTATTTTGCTTCTACTTGAAAGAAATCGATCTTTCAGACTTTAAGATATTTTTGCTTTTTATTGTGCTGTTCTTGGGCATGCCTAGCAACAACTGTTTGTGTTTAAAGGTGAAGCCGGGTGACAGACGTGAACTGCTCTGACCAGTGACCAAAACGTTTGTTCCAGTGAGGTCAGGTCCATGTTAAAATTCTTTTTATGAGAAATATCGTGGTCATCTAGTGAAGACGTTTTTGCTTCTGACAGTTGTTTGAAAAAAAGTCATTTAAAAAAGAGTAGAGAGATAGATAGACAGGCAGACACACTTACAAATGTTTAGATAGATAGATAGATAGATAGATAGATAGATAGATAGATAGATAGATAGATAGATAGATAGATAGATAGATAGATAGATAGATAGATAGATAGATAGATAGATAGATGGATAGATAGACATACAGACAGGCGGACGGACGGGTAAGTGGATGGATGGATAAGTAGGTCGGTGGAAAGTAATAACATTTTCAAAACTAATTAATAACTTTATGTTTATTAGTCACCACCACCATGCTACATGTTATAATGCATGTCTAGTTTTGTTTCTCTACAAAAGGATATTGAATCTTACATTTACTTCCCAATAATCACATACATGACATGTAGTCATCAGAATAACAAGTAGTGTGAACCATTTCAGTTTCAACAAATATATTAACGTAAATTGAAGAATGGTCAGAGAAAAATACTGACACAATGTGAATTGAGTTTTGGTCTCTGCAAATATAGATGCGAAGTGAACTGAAGTTAGGTTTTAGCAAACATGAACATGACTTGAATTGGGGTGTTGGTCTCAATAGACACACAGTGACGTGAATTGATATCTGGTCATAACAAATATAGACCGTGTGAATTGGAGTTTTGGTCTATAGACACACAGTGACGTGAATTGATATATGGTCATAACAAATATAGACCGTGTGAATTGGAGTTTTGGTCTATAGACACACAGTGACGTGAATTGATATCTGTTCATAACAAATATAGACTTCGTGTGAAATGGAGTTTTGGTCTCAGCAAATACAGACATGTCATGAACATGAATTTGCTTTCAGCTAACAGATATGACGTGAATTGAAGTTTGGTCTGAACAAACATAGAAATTATATTAATGAATGTTTGGTTTCAGCAAACACAGATATGACATGAAATGGAGTTTTCCACATAAATTAATTAATCGCCTATAACAATAATTACAGTTGATGATAATCTTAATTTATGTTATTAATAATTCTCCAATAGACACCACTCGTCACTCTCACTTGGCGGATATGTGGACGCTATAAAACAAATTCGAATTCACATCATGTCTTTGCTTGCTAAAACAAATTTAATTCACATCATGTCTTTGCTTGCTAAAACAAATTTAATTCACATCATGTCTTTGCTTGCTAAAACAAATTTAATTCACATCATGTCTTTGCTTGCTAAAACAAATTTAATTCACATCGTGTCTTTGCTTGCTAAAACAAATTCGAATTCACATCATGTCTTTGCTTGCTAAAACAAATTTAATTCACATCTTGTCTTTGCTTGCTAAAACAAATTTAATTCACATCGTGTCTTTGCTTGCTAAAACAAATTTAATTCACATCATGTCTTTGCTTGCTTAAACAAATATTCAAATTCCGTCATATCTCTATTTGTGTGGACAACTTCTTTTCATTTCATGTGTCTATATTCCATGAGACCAAACATTAATTTACATAACTTCTATGTTCGTTAAACTAAACTTCATTTCACATCAGATCTGTTTCTTTTGATAAAAAATCCAATTCACATCATTTCTATATTTGTTACAACCAACTTTCAATTCACGTCATATCTATGTTTGCTAAGACCAAAATTCCAGTTCACAATATGTCTTTGTTTATGTGGAAAACTCCATTTCATGTCATATCTGTATTTGCTGAAAACAATTGATGACTTCCATCTTATAAAATTACATTTTTAATATTTATTTAATGCATCTAGAGCTAAATTAAATCAATAAATCTCACAGGAGATTGACACATACATAGGACATGATTGGGAGTTTGGTCTCCGCAGACATAAACTTGTGTTGATTGTAGAACTGTGCTTACAAGGCTTGACATATAGATTATTAAAATATTTTCCTGACAGAAGTAATGACACACGCTGTCATTAAATGGTCGCAGTAGTCTTAGTGGGTTTAGTGGAAAATATTTAATAAACTCGTTAAATCACTTTGAAATCTCATTCAGACTGCGAAACACAAAGAAGAACTTTAACTTTAATATAGTTTGTTTAGATTCTTTTCATGTCTTTGTCTTTCAATTAAAGAAAAAATCAACTAAAACTTCTTTTAAAAAGATATATCAAAATTGGTATTTATAACTGAAGTGATAAATTGCAAGCATGATGTACAGTTACAAAATAACTACAATGAAAACTTCAGCTTTCTAAATAAAACTCGATATGCAGACTAATGGAAGAGTATTGAGGTATTCCCTGAATGCACAACTTAAAAATAGATATATGAAGGTTGTTGATGCTGCGCTTGCCACTAAGTGCCATTCCGTCACAAGCGTCACGTGATACCCATTCTCATTCAAGCACGGGAAAAACAACAAAGCAATACCACAGAAAAATATATATACAAACCTCATACCCTAATTGTATTTTATATAAAATCACAATATAAACTTTTTTTTCAATGCACTGTTTATTATTATGTTCAAAGTGTGTAAAATGACAAAATCATTAAAATTAAAGTGGCAACTTAATTTTATTTTAATATTAGTGTTATGATGTTATCACAGAAGTAATAAATATTCCATCAAAGGTGTGGTGCAGCAGTTAATAGATATCAGTTATGGGCTTAAAGGTGTGATACAACAGCAATTAGTAGATATCAGTTATGGGCTTAAAGGCGTGATACAACAGCAGTTAGTAGATATCAGTTATGGGCTTAAAGGTGTGATACGACAGCAGTTAGTAGATATCAGTTTTGGGCTTAAAGGTGTGATACGACAGCAGTTAGAAGATATCAGTTTTGGGCTTAAAGGTGTGATACGACAGCGGTTAGTAGAAGTCAGTTTTGTTTTGTAGAACATGCTGTACAACAGTATGTAAATGTCATATATACGAACAGTACGATATATAGTAAGTAAATGTCAATACAATAGCAATAAGTAGAAGTCAGTCTTGTTCTGTAGAAAATGCGATACAGCAGTAAGTAAATGTCAATACAATAGCAATAAGTAGAAGTCAGTCTTGTTCTGTAGAAAATGCGATACAGCAGTGAGTAAATGCCCATTCGAGCACCAGCAGTGCGATATACAATAAGCAAATATCAGTTGTGGACAAAGAATTGCACCGTAACAATAGTAAGGTAATTATCACTTTAAGATGTTTAAATTGAAACTCTTTAGAAAAAAGAAAGAAAGCCAGACTTAGTCCTATATGAAGATTATCGATTTAAAAAAAAATTAAGTGAAAATTATTCGAAACAAGATTACAGATTAAGAAGAACTTTTCAGACATCGTGTTGTTAACCATCTACTTATGTGTGCGTATATATATATATATATAAAAGAGCATTTTTCACATCAACATACAATACTTATATTATGTAAATAAGTAATTTGAAAGAGGAAAATATATATTAATTAAAAATCAACGTAATAAGAGTCTGTGCAATGCATAATATTCTGAAGCCTTTACTGTTTTCTAATATTATGCTTACGTTCTTGTAACAGTTTTATTTTTCTTTAACATTATACAAAATTTGATTAATTCCATCAACTGAGATTATGCCAGCAGACTGAAGGAAAAATCAACAGCAGCGGACAGCTAGGTCTAGGCATTACAAGTAACGAGATACTCCAAAGATTTAACTAATCTATTAGCAACCAAATTTATACTAAATTAAAATTAAGCTCAACCACACTCGAAGTAAATTAAAACTTCACTGAATAATAGAAAATACAATAAACTTATTTTGAGTAAAATTTCAATAAACTTGACTAGAACTAAATTATACAAAACTAAAATACCCTGAACTGAAATTAAACTCAACCAAAACCAAAACTTAAACAAAACTTATGTAAACCAAAACTGAATGATAACATTAACTTAAACTCAAACAAAACTAAACTACAGTAAAATTAACCTTAGCGAAAGCAGGATTAAACTAAAACTTACCTAGAACTTACACGAAACGAAACTTAAAACCAAGCTAAAGTGAACTAAGTTACAGTAAGATTAACTTTAGCTAAAGCAAGATTAAACTAAAACTGATCTAGAACTTACACGAAACGAAACTTAAAACCAAGTTAAAGTGAACTAAGCTAATAAAAGTGGTTAATAAGGGAAGAGTGGAAAGATTTCTGTTTTTAGTCAAGCAAAGGTGCGCATGTTTCGCCCGAGGGGCAGATCACTACTTCAAGGAACGTATTCTCATACAGTGCAACATTTCCAGGTTCGTTGTGGTAATTATGTAGGTGGAGGTGGTGGTGCTGATAGTAGTGGCTTCATTAGTTGGAAGTAGTAGCAATGGGGCTTTGGGAGTTACTATTGTTTGTAGTAGTAAACTTGGAAGTGGTGGTGCTTATAGTTAAGATGGCTATATTTGGTGGTACTAGCACTGGGCTTAAGGGAGTTACTATTTTTTGTAGTAGTAAAGCTGGTTTATGTTTTGTGGTACATGGAAAGAGAGGGGTAGGGTAAATTACTGTTGTTTCCAGTGGTAAAGTTGGTGGTGATCCGTATGACAGTGATGACTGGGATATTTAATGATGGTTGTAGAATTGTTATAGGTGGGAGTTATTGGTGGCAGTAGTAATGTGTTTGAATGCATGAGTGGTGGTAGTGGCACAGGTGGTGATAGCAGGTATGGTAATGGGGGAGGGGGCAGAGGTAATAAAGGTGGTGACAGTGGATGTCGAAGAGATATTTGGTTGATAGGGAGGGGTGGGGAACAACAGAACAGTTCTCCTGACAGACATTCGTATTTTACAAAAAAGTCTGTCGTCTGCTAAAGACAATCTATCAAGGCACGAAGGTTCTACTATTATTTTTAATTTATCAAAATTTAACTCATCAAAATAGTTACATTAGTGCACAAACAGTCTAATAATGTTAAGAGTGTGTTACATAATTTCTTTGAACAAGAAATAATAACTACTCACATTCACATACTTACATGTATATATTTTAGGAAATTAAGAGTTCTATATTCTATAATCATGTATATATTTTAGGAAATTAAGAGTTCTATATTCTATAATCATGTCCTTTGGGAGACCTGCTTCAAACATTCGTGACCTACAGAGAGTGTACACTAATGTAATGCCTACAACGAATGCACCATTCGTTCAGTTACGAATGCAATTAAAAATGATTACATACAAACAGCTTGTCAATTGTCTAGACAGCCTTGCAGTTTTAAAAACACTATAACAAATAAATAAAACAAACTATATTTCTCTCTCTCCTGAAGTCAAGACAATGCGTATTGGTTTTTGTTTTTGATAAAACAGTGCGGACTTGCGCAATGGATTTAAATGGAAATGTTTTAAAACTCTTTGACAGAACACATTTTTATCAGTACCAGTCAAATCAACCAAAACATGCTTTTCATGTGTGGCAGAATAAATTTGACTATTTCTAACTTTAATAATTATATATTTGTTGCTAATGTTAATATGACTAGACTTTGGGCACTGCTTATGATGATATTTTGGGAGTAAACAACTCAGGTGGAGAATATGCTAGAACTTGCTGATGTAATCCAAACAGTTCCAAGCGGATGAACAGTTTTATGACTAATAGTCTCACACTTGTTCATGACAACTTCCTCCGATGGGGATGGGCTGAAAGTTATTTTTTAAAATATATTCTAATCACATTAATTTTGATATAATTCCACGGATACACTCTGTACCATTAAAGAATGTGTAGCAATTCCATGGATACACTGTACTACTGAAGGATGGGTAGCAAGTCCGCTAACGAGGCTATGTTTATTGACTGGTTTTAACAGCAATAATGAAAACATAGATATACACGCTGTAGAACTAAATGATGGATATCATGGCAGATGATGAAGAGATGTCCTTCGACTAGCTGTAGGCAAACTTTGACTAGCTGTAGGCAAACTTTCATCATATGTACTAAACGAAAGGAAATAATTTGCGATTTTGCAAAAAAATTTCACAATTAGTGCTGAAACGAGAACTCGTGTGTAATATATAAGCACACATTTATGTCGGTTAGCTTTGACTTAGATACATGTTATTATTATATATCCAAGCCTGAAAAATGTAAATAAATTAAATATCAAAGCCTGAAAAATACAGTTATAAATTAAATATCAAAGCCTGAAAAATACAGTTATAAATTAAATATCAAAGCCTGAAAAATACAGTTATAAATTAAATATCAAAATTCAAAGCCTGAAAAATACAGTTATAAATTAAATATCAAAGCCTGAAAAATACAGTTATAAATTAAATATCAAAGCCTGAAAAAATAGTCAAGCATAACAAAATAAAAAGAAATGTGCAATGTTATCACACCAAAAGAAAAAAACAATAATATGCAACACACACCTTCAAAAAAAAGGAAATATATTTCATGGATATGCATACTAAACAATTGTGTGAGCTAATAACTTGTTGATGGTTTGTTAATTATTATATTTTAATAAAATAATTAAATTCCTCCAAAAAATTAAAACTCCACGTACACAAATACAAAATTTTATACACACACACATACACACCGTGTATGCAGATTTCAGAGAACATTAGGTAGGTACTTAGATAGTAAGCCGTTGTCTGTGATTAAAATATTTTGTGTCTGGAACAGACAAACAGAATATTGCCAAAAGCAAAACTAAACTAAACAAAATGTTGCATATAAAACATTTGAAAAATGTATAAATTTCATATCACCAGAAAGAAATTTTTGGACCGGATGCTGAAGGAAAAAAAATACTCGCATTGCAAATGGATCACAGCAGTTATAATGTATAAACTTTAAACAACTACAATAAATAAATGTCCGAAGTGGATAGAAGCACTGATTTAAAATTGAACTATAAAAAAATTAAACATGTAAAACGTTTAAAGAAAAATATAGTACAACATGACTGAAAATTACTGTATTAATACATGACAGCAGTAAATGTAGACAAACATTAAACTTTGTAAAGAAGATATTGCAGCAGTAAGTTTGGAACAGCAGTATAGCAGCAGTATTACGTTTTCTTTAGCCGTATTACCGTTGTAAGTTTGGAACAGCAATGTTCTTTGAATATCAGTATTACATGATTTGTTTAGCAGTATTAGAGTAGTGTAGTAGAGTAAATTTGTCTATCCCTATTTCTAAACTTAATTGTTATATAAATTGTTGAAGTGACCCAACCTTGGGCACTCAATATGATGGTATTTTTGTAAGTGCCAGAGTTGGAGTAAACAACTCGAGTTGAGAATGTGCTAGAAATTGCTGATGTAGTCCAAACCAATTCAAATGGTTAAGATTTACGAGAACGAGACCAGCCAATAGACTGAGATAAAAGTGTACCTGCTATAGAGAATTCTGTTATCTAATCACTTTGAATTTGGAGTGGCAAGCAGTCTGGTCATGAAAGGCAACTGTTAGCTTATTGATGAATTAACTGATTGTCATAGATGACGATGCTACTTCTGTACCTGATGCGAATCCATACCATACCCACATGTTGAAACTGTTGATAACATTATTTTAAATCCAGAATTCTCAGACTCTGATGCTCAACAGTTATGGAAAGTGATAAAAGAACCTTGCGAGAAGTATCTACCGCAGTGTGTAAGTGTAAGAAATACATTGCATTCTGTTGATGTATAGTGGCAAAGTATGCTGACTACATTGAGCAATTTCTGGTACAATTGTTATTCTGCCTGAGGGAGCTAAATAGGTGGCGTTGGTGTCACATGTGGTAAGTTTGGAACAACACTGTTCTTTGTATTGCAGTATTTCATGTTTTGTTTAGCTGTATTGCAGTAGTAAGTTTAGAACAACACTGTTCTTTGTATAGCAGTATTTCATGTTTTGTTTAGCTGTATTGCAGTAGTAAGTATGGAAGAGCACTGTTCTTTGAATATCAGTATTTCAGTATTACATGTTTTGCTGAGAAGTATTACAGCAGTAAGTTTGGAACAGCACTCTTATATAATACTTGTATAACAGTATTACATTATTTGTTTAGCAGCTTTACAGCAGTAAGTTTGGAGCTAGAAGGAAAAACTGCGAAGAACATATACTTAATGTATGTTTTAAAATAAAACTCCACCAATGTCAAATCCTTAGCCATTTTCAGTTTAAAACAACAAACATAAAAAAAACTGAAAAGAAACTTTTCAATGAAAAGAACAATTGGATTATTTTTGTGGTATTTATAGAACATATCTAGTTCTCGAACTATATATAAATAATAAACTGTAATAATAATATAAATACCAAACTGTAAAATAAATAATAAACTGTAATATAAATACCAAACTGTAAAATAAATAATAAACTGTAATATAAATACCAAACTATAATATAAATAATAAACTATAATATAAATAATAGACTATAATACAAATAATAAAAATATAAATAATAAACTATAATATAAATAAATAATTTTAGTGTATTTCCTGCATATTATGTAATTATATATTTTTCAATTTTATATGTATTTCCAACGAGCAAATCAAATTAATACATATGAGATCAATATGTTTTAAATCACTTTGTTTCAAAATTACTATTCCAGACTAATACATTCCAAATAAACGTATTTTATATTTGTATACTTCAGAATAACATATTTCACACCAGCACAGACTAATATAATTCAAATTAACATATTTTATATTGTTCTCATAAACGTATTTAGATTAACACTTTTCATTTTAACTAACGTTAACGGTTAACATATTTTGTATTAGCATACTACAGATTTACCATATTTAAACTTGTATAATTAATGTTAAATCCACGCATCTTAGATTAATGCCAGTTGTCCTGATGAATGACCATGAACTTGTAACAAGAAAACACAAAGCCGATTGCTTCTACGAACTTATCATTAGCTCTCATTTATTGTCCAAAAATAGTAGCAAGTGATTGTTAGTCTTCACTCCGGATCGATTAAGGTAATCTTGCTTGCAAAGCGAGATAACTGACTTCAGTGTAGATATAAATACGGCCAAGCGTAAAAATAATATAATCATATAATTCGCGTAATCTTCTTCCTGTTACGAAATAATATTTAACAGAATATATTTACTGCTTGTAATTACATACAGAGTAGCTTGATAGATTGGTGAGCGTAAGAAGAAGGTATTTAGCTCAGAATGACGTCAGATATCTTAAACCAAACTTAGTAATAAACTGGGTAAAACGAATATAAATCTTTAAAATTTGTCAGTACATCGTTTAGTCCAGAATAAAATCAGATATATTAAAACAAATTAACGTGATATATTGAGTGAAGTGAATGTAAATCTTAACAAAATTGATGCCAAGACACCAATTAGTTCGGAGTATCATAAGATCTTACAACTATCATTAAATATCTTAAAACCTGATATGCAGTTAAATATGATAAACTGTCAAAAGGAGATTTAAAGAAAAACAAAAAAAGGAATAGTTTTCAGTCTTCTGATTTCTCGAGGATACCGAGTTTTTGTCCGACCCAGCGACACTTGGCGATAATTTCCTCTTGCATGAGAGCAAAGCACATGGACAAGATGGCCATTCCGAACAACACGTACGCGGAGCCGAGAATGAGTTTTGCCTGCGCCTGTGGGTTCGAATAGTCCGTCCCCGGCACCACGTCGCCGAAGCCGATCGTTGACAGCGTGATAAAGCAGAAGTAGGCCGACTGCAAAGTGTCCCAGCCCTCCCACAGGCCGAACAGCATCGCGCCGCCAAATATATAGCCGCCGATGACGAACATGGTCACGGTCAGCGGAACCGTGATCTTCTTCTCCTCGAGGTCTTCATCGTCTTCGCTGTCGTCGTCTTCGTAGATAACTGGCTCGGTCTTGAGCGCGCGGTTTTGGTCGACGGCTTTGAAGTCCAAGGGGACGATCTTAGTGGAGCGCGTGGACGACAAGATGAGGCGAGCCTTGCTGTGGGAAGAAGACGTCGACGAAGCCGTCGAAGGTCTGGAGTTGTTATCGTCGGTGGAGGACTCGGTTGGCAGGGAAGAGAACTCGGTTCCCAGCGGCGGCACACTGCCAGTAATAATAGTCTGTTTGTCCTCTTTCTCTGTAGACGACAACGTGCCAGGTATGTTAAAAGCAGTCGAGAGGGTGGGTGGGTTGGAGAGTGAGGGGGTTAGGAAATTACAAATCACATGATCATGTAAATACAGGTCTGGCTTTTAACGTATTATAAGTTACTGCCTAACTTAACTATAGAATAACTATGGAATATAGGCAATAGCACTGGAAATCGAGTATTACTCATTTAAATTCAGCAGTCATCGCCAAGAACTTTATTAACGTCACCTGTGTCATTTTTAAAGTCATTCTTACAATTGCTATCGTCATCAGCGTCGTCTTTATAATCATCATCACCCACCATCGCCAAAATTATTCCTGTCTTCACGATTGCTTTCACAATAAAATTACCTCCGACCATGCGATTTTAAGATTCCTTTATATGAGAAAAGATCAAAAGAATCATTATAAAATAATTTATGTATCGGTTGTCCATTTGCCTGTATGAATTTTGTTATTCATTTTACATTGATATTTCGTGAGATAATCACTGATGACAACATCATTTGTACTATATTTCTGCAACGTCATAAATACTTTTGCCATTAGATAAATATTTTAAAATAATGGCATCATTAATATTAATTAGTTATTAATTACTTCACCTAATATCGTGTATGTTTATGTTTAATTTGTTTGCTTCTCGCTGTTACAAAAATACCCCATTTTGTGAGTGGGGTTGTCTGGGATCTCTTTTTGTGTGTGTTTTGGTTTGTTTATAAAATGTTAAAATATTCCACTACACTCACTTTCAAAAGATTTTATCTTCATTTCGTTGGCGTTTATGACTTTGCTGCCGGTAATTGATTCCATCGGCATTTGGTCCTGTTGCTGTTTCCTCTTAGCGTTGCGACAGCACCCACAGCAGCAGATCTTGGAGTAAATGAAGCGAAAGATGTCTGCCAGTACGTCACCGAGGTTGGCCAGACACAGCAACATTAGGGGAATCCCCAAAACAGCGTAAGCGATACACACCAGGCGCCCCCAGACAGTTTTAGGCGCGATGTTACCGTACCCTATGAAGTGCACACAAAAACGTTTCAATTATTTACATTTTTATTTCTAAAAAGCTTTCAATATATATTAACATGTTTATTTAATTTTTTGTTAAAGAATAGTTCTGAGGTTATGACGGGTGATATATAAAATGTAATTGTATTGTTAATTACTGAAAAAGCACTTTACACAACAATCAACACTGCACAATAAACTGCACCCCACCGACAACACTGCACAGCATCACACGACATCACACTTGCATTTCACCCTAATCTACTTTATACTACCCAGTTCCATATTCATTTTATTTCCAAAATATTCAATCAGCATTCTGTTATTCAAATTCACATATCACAAGGTGGAGTGAAATAATGAAAACACATGTTTTTGTTGCAAACAATCAGGTGTGTTTTCATTTGCTACTTAACGTTAGGGTGTATATTCATTTGCTACTTAAGCATTAGGGTGTATATTTCCATTTGCTACATAAACATTAATGTGTGTATTTTCATTTGCTACCTAAAATTAGGATGTGTATTTTCACTTGCTACATAAAATTATGGTATGTATTTTCATTTGCTATAAAAAATATTAGCGTGTAGTTCCATTCGCTACATAAACATTAGGGTGTATTTTCATTTGCTTATAACAAGGATGTGTCTATTCATGGCTATGTAAATACATAGCTGTATAAACACTAAGGTGTGCCTTTTCATTTGCTACATAAACATTATAGTGTCTTTTCATTTACTGTATAGACATTATGTTGTGCTTTTCTTCCTTATGATGTAATATAAAAATCACTGTGTCTTTTCATTTGCAATATAAAAATCACAATATGTATTTTCATTTGCAGTATAAAAATTACAGTGTGTCTTTTAGTTTGCAATATAAAATTTACAGTGTGTCTTTTCATTTGCAATATAAAAATTACAGTGTCTTTTTCTTTGCAATATACAAATTGCAGTGTGTCTTTTCTTTGAGATATACACATCTATCGGTAACTTATTATTTGATTGGAAAATCAAAACGTCTGTTTCGTGTTTATATGCACATTACGGCGTGTTTTGTCATTTGGGATACACACATCTGTCTGTGTCTTGTCAATTTTTATGCATACAAACTGAATGTGTATTGTCATTTGGGATACACACATCTGTCTTGTCAAATGTTATGCATACAAACTAGATGTGTTTTGTCATTTTGGATACACACATTTGTGTCTTGTCAATTGTTATGCATACAAGCTGGATGTGTCTTGTCATTTACCATATCAGCAAGCACTTGTCATACAAACATACTAGTTATATGATGTTAATTAGTCATAAATACAAAGAGTTCTGACTTTTCATTTCCAATTACAAAGGTCATTGCGTTGTTTTATTTTCATATAACACACTGTCTTATTATTTGCCATGTAAACAAAATGTCCGTGCTTCGTCAGCAAAATGTATGTGCCAAATAAATAAACAAAATAATCTAGTTTTTGTAATCATTTGCCTTTCAAACGCGATGTCTGTCACGTCATTTGTTAATAAAACAAAATGTCTGTTTTACCACTTACTATGTAAACACGATGTCCGTCACGTCATTTGTTAATAAAACAAAATGTCTGTTTTACCACTTACTATGTAAACACGATGTCCGTCACGTCATTTGTTAATAAAACAAAATGTCTGTTTTACCACTTACTATGTAAACACGATGTCCGTCACGTCATTTGTTAATAAAACAAAATGTCTGTTTTACCACTTACTATGTAAACACGATGTCCGTCACGTCATTTGTTAATAAAACAAAATGTCTGTTTTACCACTTACTATGTAAACACGATGTCCGTCACGTCATTTGTTAATAAAACAAAATGTCTGTTTTACCACTTACTATGTAAACACGATGTCCGTCACGTCATTTGTTAATAAAACAAAATGTCTGTTTTACCACTTACTATGTAAACACGATGTCCGTCACGTCACTTGCTAAGTAAACAAAATATATCTATTTCCACCATTTGCCATAGAAACACTATATCATTACGATATTACGATAATCAGGTCACTTGCATCTACGACTGTTTTGTCTTGTGTGTCATAATTATAACAAATGTCTACGACTGTTTTGTCATTTGCGGTATAAATAAAACATCAGATATTTTATCATTGATAAATAAGCGTTTTTGCACAAGCAAAGCAGTATAAACACAGACAGCTTCCCAGAGTTCGTTTATGCATCAGTTTGCAGTTAAGCATTCTTGCAAATGGCAAACCTGTAAAGCACGCATAGCTTCCAAGAATTCCTTTTTACATCGGTTTACAGTTGAGCGTTTTGCATTTGGCAGATCTGTAAAGCACGCACAGAACTCCCCAGAAATCGTTTTGACATCAGTTTGCAAGCATTCCGATTAACAAAAACTGTCGTGACCTAATCTCAGCGTAAAATGATTTTTTCATGCGCAACTAGTCATTATATTTTTATAATTTTATTTTTTAAATTCTATTTGGAGCTTTTGCGTGACGGTGACATGGAGATAATCTGATGCTGGTGGATTTTCACGCCGAAGTGTGAAAAAAATCGCCTCTCGGCCTTCCAGTTCATTTAGCTTTTATAGCTGTTATTATTCGTATTCTTTAATTAAAAAAATGCTTTCCACCAGAGTGGCCGTTATTACATCTCAAAAGTAATTAAATATATTGTCTACCACTTAGTGTTCATATTGACGTATGATTACATGTCATTTCCCACCACAGTTGAGAGGTTAGAAAGCTGTTCTAGACATCATTTTAATAATAAAATAATAATAATAATAATATGATGCTCTATTAGTTGTTGTTGTTGATGATGATGATGATGATGATTGATGATGATGATTATTACTCTTAGCATTTATCGTCCATCTTTCAACTCAGGATAAAAGTAACCAAACAACATATCCAAGCTATGTTTTGTTACTAACCAGTTCTGGTACGCAAGATGTATTGTGACGTCACATGCCAACAAACAACTTCACGTTAAGTCAAGCCAAAAACAGCCGTTGGTGAGATCATCATATAATCAGAAAGAATCAAATAAACATAGAATGACAGCAAATGAGGATCTGTTTAATACAGAAGCCAACAGGTACAAATGGGGATCTGTTTAATACAGAAGCCAACAGGTACAAATGAGGATCTGTTTAATACAGAAGCAAACAGGTACAAATGAGGATCTGTTTAATACAGAAGCCAACAGGTACAAATGAGGATCTGTTTAATACAGAAGAAAACAGGTACAAATGAGGATCTGTTTAATACAGAAGCCAACAGGTACAAATGAGGATCTGTTTAATACAGAAACCAACAGGTACAAATGAGGATCTGTTTAATACAGAAACCAACAGGAACAAATGGAAAATTTGCTAAAACTTAGAGTGGAGTAAAATATTTCTCGACACAGCCCAGGAGCAAAGTCTAGTTTTCAACGTTGCCCGAGTTGAGTAGGCAGGCACCGGAACTAGAGAGGTAGAGAGTAAAGGAGAACAATAAAGTCTGGAGAGTAGTAGAAAGTATCCAGTTCCAAAGAACCAGAACAGTATAGCAGTAAAGTCTACAAGTACACGAAATCTAGATTGTTCTTGAAAGTATCGATTTCCAAAGATCCTGCTATCAAATACCATACAGCAGTAACGTGTCTAGCAAGCTTACACTTAAACTTACACTTGAAGTCGTAACCCGAGTTGGAATCAATAAACACTATGTTATTCCAGTCACTGTATTGTAACCCGAGTTGGAATCAATAAACACTATGTTATTGCAGTCTCTGTATTGTAACCCGAGTTGGAATCAATAAACACTATGTTATTGCAGTCTCTGTATTGTAACCAGAGTTGGAATCAATAAACACTATAATGCAGTATTGCAATTACAATTAGTATCAGAGACTGAGTTGCTGAGATCTTAAAACAGATTTTTAATATTAGTTAAATGTGGTAGTTGCATAAACGGAACGATGAAGGAATGGATGAAGAACAGGCTGATTAGATGATGTGCAGATAAAGGAAGTTTGGAAGGAATAAAGTTTGGAAGGGGAAGGAAGGAAGTTGAAAGGAAGGAAGGAAGGAAGGAAGGAAGGATGGGGTAACTTGTTTCTATATATGACATTTTGTTATTGTCTTTTTCCCCGGAAACAATAGCAATAATATGGTTCAGATTATACAAATATACACAAACACGTTTTAACTTACGTACACACCAACTGCGAATTAATACACAATTGTATGTGTCGTGTGCAAATCTATTTTAATTTCTCTCAGCTGATTAGTTTCGATCAATTTTATTTCTTCTTTGAGTCACTAGCAAGGACGGAAGTTTAAGCAGTTTGTTTAGAGCTATTCCGTTTATAATTATTGATCTTGTAAATGTATTTAAAACCAAGCAATGTGAGACACAAAGGAATTTAAAAGAAATGTATTATTATTATCTTCGCTGTAAATGCCACTTTGGTACTGATATTCATTACTTTATTTTGTTTGGGTTCACAATGAATACATTAGATTTTAGATGAAAATGTGTCACAATTTCTAATTACGTAATGAAATACAAAAATCATATTTCCTGATGTGGGGATTAAAACAACTACTAACCATATTTTATGTCAATTTCTGCCAGCCCTCCTATTAGCGATCTTCTTGGAAAGTCTTTAAAATATGCATCTTATTCAGCAAAGATGAGTGAATCATACCGTGAGCACACAAACAAACACACACACACACACACACACACACACACACACACACACACACACACACCAGCGAAAACAGATTAAGAGTAACAAAAAAATCCCACACACTCGCAAACACAAATAAAATATTCTCTGACCCAAATCTCACTCGCATGCGAATCTTTTGTTTTACCTATAGTGGTAACGACCGTAACAGAGAACATGAGCGAGCCGGACCAGCTCCAGGCATGGGTGGGACCGCCCTCTTGGTCATACATGCTGCAATCACTGCCGTCGTAACCGATGGCCAGCGTGTTGTTCCGGAACGTCTGCAGGACGCTCAGGAGCTGAGTCTCGATCATCTCGAGCGTGTCGTTGGTGGCGACGATGCCATAGTCTTGGAAGATTTTCATGGTGGAACTTAGGGTCTTGACCTCCATGGGCTGGTACTCGGACAGGGACTCATAGCAGATCTCCTCCTCATTCTTTTTCTCCAGGTGCTCGAAGATGAACCCCCCAGCCACACAGTAGAGGGCGACCATGCCACACAGGCCAATGTGGGAAAAGAAGAACTTCGTGAACTTTTTGCAGCAATCTCCGGGGGTCTTAAACGTCATTTTGTCTGTACGTCTCTTGCTTTCTTTCCCAGGATGGTGGAGACAAACCGGGTGTCGGACAGTTTTCTGTAGAGAACGATTACAACTGCTGTTCCTTCTGGAATTCTGCAACATATTTGATGATATTAGTCTGTGTTTGTTTTGTAATCTTATACCTTAGAGCGCTGGTATGTAACTAGCATTATTGTGTTATGATCTGGAGCCTCTAATCTTAAAGTGTTGTTAAGTAACTAGCATTATGGTGTCATGTTCTGAAGCCTCTAATATTAAAGCGTTGTTAAGTAACTAGCATTCTAGTGTCATGTTCTGGAGCCTCTAATCTTAAAGTGTTGTTAAGTAACTAGCATTATTGTGTCATGATCTAGAGCCTCTAATCTTAAAGTGTTGTTAAGTAACTAGCATTCTGGTGTCATGTTCTGAAGCCTCTAATATTAAAGTATTGTTAAGTAGATAGCATTATGGTGTCATGTTCTGTAGCCTCTAATCTTAAAGTGTTGTTAATTAACTAGCATTCTGGTGTCATGTTCTGTAGCCTCTAATCTTAAAGTATTGTTAAGTAGCTAGCATTGTGGTGTCATGTTCTGTAGCGTCTAATCTTTAAGTATTGTTAAGTAGCTAGCATTATGGTGTCTTATTCTGTAGCCTTTAATTTTAAAGTGTTGTTGGGTAACTAAATAAGGTGCCATGTTCTATAGCCTCTAATCTTAAATCATTGTTATATAAGTAACATTATGGTCTTATTTCTGTAGATTCTGGTTTTAATTTGTTGTTATTAACTATCATTTTGGTGTTATGTTCCTTAGTCTCTAATCTTAAAGTGTTGTTTAGTACCTGGAAATGGTGTCATTTTCAGTAAGCCTCTAATCTTAAAGTGTTGTTTAGTACCTGGAAATGGTGTCATTTTCAGTAAGCCTATAATCTTAAACAATTGTTAATCAACTAGCAATTGTGTCATGTTCTATAGCTTCTAATCTTAAAGCGTTCTTATATAATTAACAATGGTGTCATGTTCTGTAACCTCTAATCTTAAAGCATCGTTAAGTAAGCAGCAGTATGGTGTCATGTTCTCTAGCCTCTAATCTTAAAGTGCTGTTAAGTAACTAGTATTGTGGTGTCATGTTCTGTAGCCTAAAATCGTAAATCGAAATCGTTGATAAGTAACTACCCTGGTGGAGTAAATTTGGACTGTCGCCTATAAAAAATGAAAGTGATATGTTGCAAACCACGTGATTGGGAACACGCGCTATTGATAGCCGCCATCATTGAAAAGGTTATGTACATTGACTTTAATTATCTCTGAAACTCCAGTCTCATTTCTATGATGAATTATGTTTATGAACTTGATTATATATTTGTAAATTTTACTGCTGATGTCTGTGCTGGGATAAAATGAACGATTGTCTAGCTTTAATCAAACAATGTTGTGAAGTGATGTAAATGTCAATGCTCCTTTGATTATATTCATAAGTTGTATATTTGATTGTTGATTTAATAAATTTATTGCATCTACTCTTATGAATAAATATATTAGAGAGAGAGAAAGAGAGAGCAATCATAGCTCACTCAGTTCTTACTATGTATATTGTATCTAGTCATATGAGTAGTTTATATATATATTGTGCAGAGTATATAGTCTAAATGAAAGAAAGCCAGCTATGAATATTTATGTAGTCTATGTCTGTGTTTAGACATTTTATACAAGATAGACAGACAGACAGACAGACAGATAGATAGATAGATAGATAGATAGATAGATAGATAGATAGATAGATAGATAGATAGATAGATAGATAGATAGATAGATAGATAGATAGATAGATAGATAGATAGATATTATTAGTTAAGACTGTTATTAGCTTGGAACAAAAATATACAATGCAAAAACTATTACCCAGTTTACTAAGAAAGAAATACTCTATGAATGGTCTTCACTTTGCTAGCGCATTTCCCTTCTTTGCAGGACGCGTGAAATGATTACTTTATAAGAAAGCTTTCAAGCAGAAAATTAAGTGGCCGTCCACAAAGCAATGTACAATGGCAAGCAATTTAATTACATTATTTTCCGTTTTAGGCAAAGTGAAACGTAAATGCAGTTTCGTGTGATAATCGAAAAAAATCAGTATTTATACAACAGTACTTCAATATACTTTACTTTCAAAGATATCGATGTTCGACAAGTACATTGCAAGTTGCGGTGCGCAAATATTGATGTAAATAACGTAATATGCAATGGACAAGCGCACGTATGACTGAAAAATAATCAATTGTTCTCTGACGTTTCCGTACGTTTACCTAAACTCTGTTTGGCACGCAGTCAAACGACAGGTTATTAACCTTCTGGCTTTGGACTAAGAATAACATTCTCAACATCAGACATTTGGTTCTTTGTTCAGTAAAAGAAACAGTTTGGTCTCTAATAATCCACTTACCTGAACAAGTGATGATTGGGTTGTCCCCCCGCTAGAACTGCCGGAACGCTAAAAATGGAAAACTGCCACAACGGCCAATGCGTGTGCTGATCTGCTAGTGTCACATGATGGGTTTGAAGCAATTCGGAACTTTGCGCAACTTGTCTGCTGCTGGGACTGAAACTGGTCTAGCCAGACGTTGTCTCCAAGGAGCTAACAACGCACAGGATGCTGGGATGGATTCGTAAGGTCAGAGCAGCTGAATGACGGGGGTGGGGGTATATTGGCAGTAGGGATAGTCACGAATTGTGGTCAGGATGGATAAAACTATGCTCGATGATTGTGACTGATAAGTAGCAGAGGGTGATGAGGGTGTTTTGAGTGAGGATGTACAGAAGGGGTGTAAGGGAAAAACCAATAAAATAAAATTATTGGATTATGTCTATAAAAGAATAAGGAACGTGAATAGTCCTTTTATTTTCTCCAAGGAAGATAATACAGAATCAATCGGATTAATAGATCATTGTTTTCCGGAAAGGAACAAATAAATTGAAAACTGATATAATGTAGGCCAAAGAGTTTATGAGATAACCATTTAAGACTAGGTCAAGAGATCAGTAAACGTGAAATTTGATATATGTAAGACATTACAAGTGGTATTGAAACATAATATATCGATGTGTTAAGAGGGGTCAGCAAATTTATCAATAAATAAATAGTTCTCCGAAGAAGCATCGAGCTTTAAGGAAAAATATAGTACTAACTGATAAAATATTACTCTAAATTAATTATACATCGAGCTTTAAGGAAAAATATAGTACTAACTGATAAAATATTACTCCAAATTAATTATACATCGAGCTTTAAGGAAAAATATAGTACTAACTGATAAAATATTACTCCAAATTAATTATACATCGAGCTTTAAGGAAAAATATAGTACTAGACAGCTAGAGAACACAAAGCTAGAACAGCTGGAGAAAACAAAGTTAGTACAGCTAGAAAAAACAAAGTTAAGACGGCTAGAAAACATATAGTGATGACAGCTGGAGAATATAGAGCGTGGACGGGGAATACAGAGCTAGAGTAGACGACTAGTGAGCACAAAGGTGGGGCAACAAGAAACATAATGCTAGAACAGCAGGAGAATACAGAGCTAGATAGACTATAGAATACAAGATTATGACATTATGAAATACAAAGTTTGGACTAATTTAAGACTTCATAAAAATAAAAAGAATTTATTCCTATTTTATAATCTTTAACCAGTTTTAATCTGCTAATATAAAGAGAAAACAGTATAAGAGAGAAAAATCGTACGGTGATGAAAAAGTATTATGAAACATCTTGTGATTTCAGTGGGTTAATTATAAAAATTATTTTTTGAAGTTTAGTAAGAACGATCTATGGTTAATAAGCGAATGGCGTTGTTAACTGTTTAATATTGATTGTAGAATGGCTTTCATTTAATGGGGGAAATTTACAGTTAATTGTAAAATGTTAATGGGCTAATTTAACATTAAATATTAATGATTTAATGTTCTGAACCGACTATACTGTATTTATGTTCATGCTAATCTTAATTATTTAAAGGGTTAATATAATTAAATACTCTGGTATTGTTAATACATTAAATAATATAAAAATACACACACACTCTCTCTCTCTCCCTACCTACCTACCTACCTACCTATCTATCTATCTATCTATCTATCATTTTTTTTTGCAGAGTTGACTTCTACTTGTCTTACCAAGGAGGCTGTGAGTAAATTCTTTGATAAAAGCAATGTACTAACAGGCGGCGTTTTAATCTTAAAATGAATTCACTTTCAAAATGCAAACAATGGGGATTCTAAAAATTTGACTTATCAGAAAGAAATATTGACATGTTTCTGTCCATACTACTACTACAGATAATATTTAATTGTTATCTTTACTGTTCAAATGACTGGCCATGTAAAATAAGTGCATACAAAGAGAATTTGAATATATTTATGTAGCGGTCTTATGCAGGTGAGACTTTAAAAATTCCTTTATTTGCATTGTATTCAGAACCGGTTCATATGCGGGTTTCTCTCTTCTTTTTGTCATGTTGCTTTTCGATTTATTAGATGCAAGTCAATCCAAGAACCATTTTTCGCCTTCGATTTCTGTCTGTTTAAAATCATTATAGTCATACTACCAACAGAATGTGATGAATGCAGATGCATATTGACTAATCAGATCGATTTGTAGGATATTCAATGTCCCGGGAATGTTTATTTATTTAAAAGCTCTTCTTTTGTCTTGACTTCGTCGTCTCTTTGTTTATGGTATTCTTGGTTTTCTCTCCCACCCACCCACCCCAATCCCCGCCTCCTTCTCTATTTCATTTATTAAAATCAATATCAGTGCACATTTAACTTTTTCAGATAGTGATCACCACAATAACCGTGCCTACCACCACTCGTCCTCTGTGCCCGTTTACAAAAAATATATCTTAAACAAACAGACTGCAATTTACAGTTATAATTTATTAATAGGTGTTGGGAACGAAGGCTTGAATGGAGTTGTGTGCGAATTTCTTAAGAAAACGTTCAAGCATTTAGCTGAAGATGTTCTTATTTTTTTAAGGCGTGAGCTGATGTCATTATTCGATCAATTACTAGGAAAAGACTTAAAACTCTCAGGCCGGAGTATGTATATTCTTATACTTTTAATATCTAATAATTCAGCATGTCGGTAAAGTTCCATTGTTAGAGAATCGAGGATTTTCGCAAAGTAGCATGCTAGATAGTAAAACCCATTAGTATAGAACAAAACAATTGATAGCCAATATATTAATGATGTGAATATAGATCAGCCTACTGGATAGTCAAGAAAGTTAAGTGTACTTTAACATCTTGGTTAGTCAACTCTGTTAGCATAGCACAAGAGGTTAGATAGCCAAGATTATAATACTGTGAGTAAAAACCAGTCTAGGATAGTAAGAATGTTAGTGTACTAAATTCAAGCCTTCTAGCAGTACATTTCAACATGGTGGACATTCAAGCCTTTTAGCAGTACAAACAAAAGTTAATAATCGCCTTTATGACCGGACTCGAGTTATGTTCAAATTCGAAGTGATTAGTGTTCAACAAAGTAACTTCCGGTCCATCCCCATTGGATGATTTTGTTATGAACAAGTGTGAGACTATTATAAAAACTACTCATCCAGTTGGAACTGGTTTGGATTGCATCAGCAATTTTTTAACATATTCTCAACCCAAGTTATTTACTCCAACTTTGACACAAAAATACCATCATAAGGAGTGCCCAAGGCCGGATCACTTGACAATTTAACAATTTATATAACAATTAAGTTTAGAAATAGGGACAGGTAAATTTACTCCGCCACATAACGTAAAACCTCTTTGCTGAAGAAATTAAATAAGAACAGACGATGGTATTAACTCAATGATTAACAGAAGAAAAAGATTACATTAAATGATCTAGAATTAAATAATAATGAAAGCAAAATGCTCCAAATTCTCAGACTGTGCTGCATTATCAGGAACTGATTTCGGATCTAGCAACAAACATTTTTGTTGGAATGGAGTACAGCATACGATTTCTTGAACAATGATGACGGTACACTGAGAATGCAATAACCTACCTTTTAGTTCGCACTGACAGGGTTCGCTAAAGATTTTTTTATAGACTCTCATTAAAATGAAAATCAGAGGCAATTTTGGCCTCAGTGATGTCGTGATTTTTTAAAGGTGTTCTCTCAGGAGACTAATCTATATTAAAGAAGATATGACTTGATTTATGAATAGTAGCCTTAAAGACCTCTGTAAGTCTTTTGATGGAGTCTTAAAGACCTCTGTAAGTCTTTTGATGGAGTAATAGAGCCTTAAAGACCTCTGTAAGTCTTTTGATGGATTAATAGAGCCAGAAATCAAAGCTTCGTTTGACAAAAGGTTTGTGAGGAATTTAGTCTTAAATTAATGACTGTTGGATTAGGTTTACGAGGATTAAATATATAGGCGTGGATTGATTAACTCAGTTCATGAGAAATATAGGTTTGAACTTTGAATTAAAGATTCCTGTAAATAAAGTTTATGAAGAGTATAAAAAAACTATTGCTATTATTAGAAATAAAGTAAATAATTAGGATATATATTAAAGACATCCCTAAGTATGCTAATGAAATAATATACTTAAATCAAAACTGATAACTGATTTTATAAGGAATGAAGCCGTGAAGATGACTACGAAGAATGAGGTTTTAAACTGAAGACAAGTGTCAGATGATTGTAAATGAAATTCATCAGGTCGGTTGAATCGCGTATTCTTGTCGGCTTCAACAAAAAGTCAACAGCAGCGTGTTTGATGAAGAAAGTCGTTACATTGGTACACAGTGAACGGGTTGTACGCCGCAGTGAACACAACAGCGCTTGCAGTGAAGAAAAACATTACAGATGAATAATGTGAACGGGTTTCGTGGTGTTTTGCAATGAACAGCAGTGCGCGCAGTGAAGAAAGACATTAAAGAAGTACACAGCGAACGAATTTTATGGAGCAGTGAACAACAGATATGTAAAGAAAAATTGCATTTTACAGAAGTACATAGTGAACGAATTTTATGATGCAGTGAACAGTAATAGCGCGTGTAGAGGAAAATGTCATTACAGAAGTACAGAGTGAACGAATTTTATGATGCAGTGAACAGTAATAGCGCGTGTAGAGGAAAATGTCATTACAGAAGTACATAGTGAACGAATTTTATGATGCAGTGAACAGTAATAGTGCGTATAGAGGAAAATGTCATTACAGAAGTACAGAGCCAACGGATGTTATGGCATATGGTACAACACAGGATTTGTACGCTATTTGTTGGAATTTTCCTCAACAACTGGACAAATAAAACAAGATTATATATGAAATCAATCTTTAAGCCTACGCAAAGCAATAAATTAAAATTAAAATAATATTTTTTAAAAGCAACCTCGTGCCAATACTTCAACAAAATCAGACTTTTTTTTAATACTGAAACAGTGTGGCTTCACTGGGTCACGATTACATTGAAGAAGTGGTATAGTTGTTTTGAGGTTCTTATTGATTTGTTGTCGGTATTTTATTGTCAGAATACCCGCTGAAATCGATATGAAAGGCATAAAACTATATTCATTTCTGTTGAAGAAAATGAACAGTTGATGAGAATTGTGCCAGTCAAACGGTATTATATTGGTTATGGTCTCTGACCTTTTCGTTTGTCAGTAATCGTGGCTATCAATATTCTGTTCCACCCGGTTAGATTTGATTCTTGCAAAGCACACAGACGAAATACTTTGCTACTGCTGTAAGCAGAAAACATATTTTATTTTGATCATGTATATTTCTGCCAGCACTTTTTTGTATTATATGGATTTATTTAATTTCTTTGAGTTTTATATAATAATGTTTAAATGTTTAATGGCTGTCAGACCAGATAATATGAGATTCAAGTCAGTCCAAAATCTAGCAAGTGTAGCTTAATCCCAAAATCGAGCAATCTGGAGACAGACAGAGATGAGGGACAGAAAAGGATAGACAAATACAGAGAAAGAGAGAAGGAAGAGAGGCAAACATACGATATATATAGGGACGGACAGAGAGAGGAAAGAAACAAAACTGGACAGAGACTTAGAGAGAGACAGACAGATGTGAACTTGGAGAAAGAGAGACAGATAAAGAAGATATTCATATTGCAGTCGAAAATTCCATCAATCACCGACCATTCAAAATCTCTATGAATCATAAACACTGCAAAATCTTTATAAATAATAGAAACTGCTAAATCTCTATCAATCATAGACCACGCAAAATCTCTATCAATCATTAACATGCAAAATCTATATCAATCATAGACCACACAAAATCTATATCAATCATAGACCATTCAAATTCTCTATCAGTCATAGACCATGCAAAATCTCTATCAATCATTAACATGCAAAATCTTTATAAATAATAGAAACTGCTAAATCTCTATTAATCATAGATCATGCAAAATCTCTAACAATAAAGAGATTATCTGCCCTGAAGGCTCAGCGGTTCAGATTGAATTATCAGAACTTCCAGTACACAATTTTATGGCTCACATTAAATACTTGTAAGAGCTATTTTATGTTTATCACCCAGCTTTTCTTTTTTTACAATACAACATTAAACAGATTAAATTATATTACAGCTATTTCATATTTATCACACTTACAATGCAACATTCTAAGGCTCAAATTATACACTTGTTAGAGCTAAAATATATTTATCACAGCTTACAGAGCAGCACTTTAAGGATTAAATTATATTCCGGTCACAGATTACAATACAACAGTTTGTGGCTCAAATTATGTACTAGTCAAACCTTACAGCGCAAGACTGTATGGCTCAAATTATATATTTTTGTTAGAGCATACAGAGCAACACTTTATTGATATAAATTATATGTTTGTCGCAGCTTAAATTACAACACTGTTGATATAAATTTTAAACTTGCTAGAACAAATAGAACAACACTTTATGGCTCTTATTCCGTACTTGTCACAATTTACAATACAACATATTTGATGGCTCAAATTATGTACTAGTCAAACCTTACAGTACAATACTGTATGGCTCAAATTATATAATGTCGGAGCTTACAGTACAACACTTTGTGGCTCAAATTATATGCTAGTCAAACTTTACAGTACAACACTTTGTGGCTCAAATTATATAATTGTCACAACTTATAATATATCAATTTGTGGCTCAAATTATATACTGACCAAAGCTCACAGTATAATGTGGCTCAATTTATATCATTGTCATAGCTTATAGCACGACGCTTTGTGGCTCAAATTTTATGCTAGTCAACGCTTACAGTACAACAATTTGTGGATCAAATTATATAATTGTCACAGCTTACAGTACAGCACTTTGTGGCTCAAATTATATGCTAGTCAAAGTTTACATTTCAGCACTTTTTGGCTCAAATTATGTACTAGTCAAAGCTTACTATACAATACTTTGTGTCTCAAATTATGTAATTGTCAGAGCTTTACAGTTCAACACTTTGTGGTTAAAATTATGTACTAGTCAAAGCTTACTATACAACATTTTGTGGTTAAAATTATGTACTAGTCAAAGCTTACAGTACATCACTCTGTGGATGAAATTATATACTTATTTATACAAAGCTTACACTTCTAACACTTTATAACTCAAATTAGATACTTGTCAAAGCTTATTACAACACTTTCTAGATGAAATTATATACTAGTCAAACTTTGGACGAAACAGGCCTAGCCATTACCAGTCTGGTTTGCACTCTCAGTCAAGATGATGAATTTCGACCTGTCATCAAATCCACTGTAACTTGTCATTGACGTCATGTAATTTTTAAAGAGCGTGAAATCCGCACAAACCGTACTTTGTTGAGGGAGAATGGGAAGAGATCAAACTCAAAAAGGGAGATAAGAAATGAGGAATAAACCCATCATCGTTATAATCGTCATCATATTTATCATCAGCGTCATTATGTCTATTATTGTATCCGATTATTTAAATAAATGATTTTTCTGCATTCTATATTAGCATCGTTGAAGAGGGAGGGGAGATAACGAGGCAACGCTGAAATAAAAATTAAAATCCCAGAAGCAATTTACGAACGGTATCCACTTTTCATCCGACAAAATTTCCCTAAACCGGAAACTTACGAGCCTATCCGAATCGATCCGAATGCAATCACGCTTGTAGTCGTAGGCAGTTTTAGTTATCGATTGCTGCTTACCTCTTCTTCTCTTTGGCGCTAACAACAATACAGTATAATGATCTCTCTCTCACTCTCTCTCACTCGTGCTAAATATGGTCACAATATTCTAACCAAAGTGTAGTATAAAAGTAATTCGAAATAAAGCTTTTAAATTTGTACCATTTACGTCAGCGATAGTACGCATCTGTTAAAATGTTTACAAGGGGAACCTATTCAAATAGCAGAACCAGCTTCAGAACATTCTAGAGACTATACATTGCACGAGTTGTTTGTCCTGACAGGGCATTATGACGGTGTTTTCCAAGATCCCGGTGATGGCATACAGGTGAAAAATATTTAGACGAAATCTTCATTTTCTCCAAGCCCATAACGATTTGAAACATGAATACGGCAGAACGGTCCTTTGACTTTGCAAAGTCTGCAAATAAAAATAAAATGAAATTCATCCAATTAAATGTCTAGGTGGCCTTACTGCTTTCATATTTGAAATTAGTTCAGAAATATTACGCAGAGTTTCAATTTTTTTAACATTAATACACAGTTTTTAAATTCCAAGAGATGTTAAGTATTTCTCTCTCTCTCTCTCTTCATTCAATGGGCCGGTCTGCCTAACATAAATTGTCTGAAATAATAATTACATGAAGGCTTTATGAAAATACATATTCACAATAAGAAAGAATTATTATTTTTACTTTTCAACTTCTATTTTTAAATGTGCCGTAAATGTCTGTTATAAATAACAAGCCCTACAGAAATATATGTTGACTTCAGAAACTTTAAGAGAAACTTCAGTTTAAATAGAATAATTAAATGCATAGAGATAATCTTAAAAGAGAAAGGGTGAGAGAGATAAGAAAGAGAGAGAGAGGTAAAGACAGAAGTCAGAGAGAGAGAAAGAATAGTACTTCATGACGGACGTTAAGTACGTCACCGTCGACTTTTCTGAAAAAGATAAATTAAGTTGAGCGATTTAGACGACAGATCCTGAATTCGCTTGACTTGTGGTGTTGTTAGAAAGATGTAAATTAATATCAAAGTCACTGCTGAAGGAATCCAATTTTCCACCTTCTACAAAAGTCGCTAAGGCAAACGACTTTTAATTGGATCCTTGCCGCCCTGTTTAATGATTTTTAAAAACTTGCTGGCTTTTTCTCTCTTCATTTTGTTTGGAGGGAGGGTCCCTACCGGAAGCTATCAATAAAAACGATCGACAAGCAATCAAGCAGTCTTGAATCTTGAGCAATTATGGAAAAATCCAGCCAGCAAAACAGATCTGGGGGAAAAATCCACCACAACTTTGAAATAAGTTTGTTTACTCCAGGCATGCGAACAATTCGTTGTAAGATCTGCGCATAAGAGCGTCAAACAGTTATCCACATCCATTCATCCACCCTCTCTACTTCCACCAACACACACACACACACACACACACACACACACACACACACACACACACACACACACACACACACACACAGACTCGTGCACACATACATAATCTTCACACATATTTAGACACAAAGAACACATTTACATATTTTCTCCACCATGTAGTGTGTAAACATATATACACACAGACATCAGCAGAGACACGCTCTAAAGATGCAAAATTCCACTAGTTAATTAATTTAATCATTAATACCTTCCTAATTATTTATTTATTGGTATTTTTCGAACCGTGCATTATTGTAGTTAGTACATGTTGTTTTGAAATGCTGCCTGTTTGTGTGTAAACTTTTAGCATGGTTGATGTCAGCAGCGTAATTCTTTTATTGACAACATTTTATCTGAACCTTGCTGAAGGCCGTGTGTGATTGTGCTTGCTTGACGCTTTGCCGAATAGATTGAAATGTGACCACTGCTCAGGTATATTTTTGGCCACAGTTGATTAGAAGCTGCTTTGTCTCGGTGGCCATGAATTAAAATTCTGTCGGGCACCAGGGATCCACTAGGTGGGGCACGTGCAATGTGAGGGTTTGGGGGATTCAGCATGAGATCAACAGACCAGAGTTGGCCAGTCACTTTTGTCGGGGTGCCAACAAAAAATCGCCCAATTGGAAGTGACCGGTGCCTCTGCACTGAACTGCATCTTCACTGTAGCTTGAGGTGTCGACTGGTGGGCTTGAACCCATGTTCGCCCGAATGTTCTCGTGTTCTCATTCACGCAAGCATTAATCCTCAACACTTTCAAAACAGTATCTAAGCCCCGGTTTTGAGACCATGTTTTCGTCAGTCTTACTAGTCACACGAATCCCTGAGACATCTTGCCCATCTCACAGCAAAACGTCACACAAACAAATACGGAATGACTACTGATTGACTCAGTAACGTGTACCAAATACAGAGTGACTATTGAATGACTTAGTAACGAGTACCAAATATGGAGTGACTATTGAATGACTCAGTAACATGTACCAAATATGGGTGACTATTGAATGACTTAGCAACGAGTACCAAATACAGAGTGACTATTGAATGACTCAGTAAATTGTAACTAAATAACTGAGTGACTACTGAATGACTCAGTAACTTGTAATTAAGTAACTGAGTGACATCTGAATAACTCAGTAACTTGTAACTAAATAAAGGAAAAACAGTACAAGAGGCAACAGAAAGCGTTGCTTACTTACTCTGTTTTGAGGGTACTTGTGGACAAACATAACATCACTCACTGGCAAACACTGCATTACTGATGGCACATTGGGTAGATTGTCTTCACAATAATATTTATTACTTGCATTATTTTTAAGCAGTCTGTGTTAGCAAAGCGTTCAGTAATCAGATCAGATGTTTCTTCAAGTGTTCATTTTTTATAATTTTACTTTTCAAAGAAATATTTTCATTATTTCTGATTTGAATAAGTAATAAATTTTTTTAAAAAATAATTTAGTTTTCACCTTCTTCAGTTTTCTTTGTTCAACAGAAGTTGGTGAGAGAAAAAAAACCAAACACGTAGTGCACAGCCTGCCAGTAACCCTTCTCTTGAAAGGCTAGCGAAGCTGGTAGTATATTTAAATTATTACGTCATATTTTAATGCCGAACCAAGATATATATATAATATGGATTCTGAACAAGTGATGCTCAAACAATAAAGAGGAAGACACATTTAATAACCGTTAATATTTCTGAGGTCTGCCCGAGTTTCTGTCTGCATTTACGAAGACCTGTATAGGTTGGATTAATTAGATTAAGTGGTTTGAAGAGTACTCTGTTAACCCGCTCATGATATTTTACACCCTTGCACTATTATAGTGCATCATTTAAATTACAAACCAGCCCGTCATGACATTTTACACTCTAGTTCTATTGTTTTACATCATTAAATTACATACCAGCCAGCCAAGATATTCTAAACTCAAGCTCTCTTGCAATACATCATTCAATTACAAACCAGCCCGTCATGACATTTTACACTCTAGTTCTATTGTTTTACATCATTAAATTACATACCAGCCAGCCAAGATATTCTAAACTCAAGCTCTCTTGCAATACATCATTCAATTACAAACCAGCCCGTCATGACATTTTACACTCTAGTTCTATTGTTTTACATCATTAAATTACATACCAGCCAGCCAAGATATTCTAAACTCAAGCTCTCTTGCAGTACATCATTCAATTACAAATCAGCCCTCTATTTTACACTTTTGCACTCTCGTCATTAAATTATAACCAGTCCTCTCTATGATATTTTAGATGATTAACCAGTTCGTAAGTACTGAATTGATTTTATTTTAAAGAAAATTTCAAAAATGCTTATGCTATCCAAATGACGCAGAACAAAGGCCATTGTTCCTAGTGTAGGTTGATCTAATGGATTCTAACCTGTCATTATACCCATAGTTTTCATATTAATTCAGAACGGTGTTTAGTATGAATGGAGGCAGTACGACTGGAAATTAAGCGCAGGATAGACCTGGCAACACGAAGAATTTATAAACGCCAAACTACTGGTCACGACTCACAGCACTGGTTGCCTCCCCATTTTGTGATATGTCACCTGACCGCCTTGTATAGCGAATTTTATCGTGAACTTTCAGTTGCGAGTCAAAACATGTTTTTGACTTGTTACCATACCACCGTCCTATCACCACAAATACACACACGCCGACGCACGTGAGTAGCAGGCCTACAAGTGCAACAACAACAAAAATGTACAAAACTTGAAAAGAGTTAACAATACAACACAACGGTCTGAAATGCAATCGTTTGAACTCATGAAGGAGGAATTGGAGGGGGAGGGGGGAGGCAAGACTGCCATTGTAAATCTAAGTCGTTTGTTCAGCTTATCGGCCAGTTACTATGGAATCGTTGACGTCATAAAAGGATATATGTTTCATAATTTAACGAGTTCAACACTGCGGAAACCGACATACATAGTGTTTTTTGTTTCGAGAAGGATGCTTCCGGCCGTTGAATGGCGTGCGTACGAATGTGTCAATATCGGATTTGATGGAGGAGAGTGGGGGAAGGGGAATGATGGAGGGGTAGTGGAATGTGTAATAATGGTTTGTGTGTCACTGAAAATGAAAAGCTATAGAAAGAAACAACATATTCTGATCTTCTTTATTTTAAAAAAAAAATTAAAAAAATAAAAAAAGAATCGGCAAAGAAATCGGAGTATTTGTAAGTTTACAAGCAAACAGCAAGAACGAAATGAAGGTTGTTTTTTTTTTTAAATTACACTTTGGATAATGAGAGTAAGTGATCACCTTTTATGCTTTGTTTATTTTTATAGGGTTTTGCTGCTATAAGTATGGTAGTGTAAAACGCGTCAGGCAAACATTAATCTTTAATATTATGCTTAATTTATTTTTAACAGGGTTTGGTGCTATAAGTATGGTAGTGTAAAACGCGTCAGGCAAACATTAATCTTTAATATTATGCTTTATTTATTTTAAAAGGGTTTTGCTGCTTTAAGTATGGTAGTGATGGGATGAACGAAACGGACACACACAATAACATAAAAGAGTTGCTTTTTTTTTTTTTTGGTGCAACAAACTTGGTAAGTGCTACTGAAGGAAAGAAAGAATGATTGCAGGAATGAACAGCGGCCGAAAGAAAAGTATAACAAGAAGTAGAGGCAAGTGAGAACTGACAACATTGAGTTTCGTTTTGAATGAGTAATCAGTTCAGTTGACAAGTTATGTTCTCTGAAGGGTGTGTTTGAACCAGGTGGCCATTTATTACGTCATTGGTCAACTTAAACAAGATACTAATTATAGAAATTACTTATAGATCAACTTCAATAGATTACTAGAAATAGGGGGTTCTGATAGATCGACTCAGATGGAGTACTAGCTATAGAGGATTTTCATAGTTCCATTCAAATGGGGTAAACGCTGTAGAGGGTTCTCGTAGTTCGTCAAATAGAATACTAGCTGTAGCGGGTTCTCGTAGTTCAAGTCAAATAGGATACTAGCTGTAGAGGATTCTCGTAGTTCAAGTCAATTAGGATATTAGCTGTAGAGGGTTCTCGTAGTTCAAGTCAATTAGGATATTAGCTGTAGAGGGTTCTCGTAGTTCAAGTCAAATAGGATATTAGCTGTAGAGGGTTCTTGTAGATCAACTCAAATAGAATGCTAGCTGTAGAGGGTTCTTGTAGATCAACTCAAATAGAATACTAGCTAAAGAGTGTTTTTTATAGCTCAACTCAGATAGGGTACTATTTTCACTATTTTTTTCTCTCGACACTTATAAATCAGAACATGTATATGTACAATTTTTTAAAATATTAGATTAAGCCAAGAACTCCTCCAATGCATGATTAAGTTTGTGATTACTTTCTTATGAAAATTTGCTCAGTATGCAAGTCGTGCTTCTGACGCACAATTTTATTTGTGACGTGGAAAATCATTCGTCTTCACCAATCTTTCCCGATAACACAAGAAAATGGGGAAGGAGGGAGGTTGCTGAATAGCACGCGAAGGGTTATTAAGTGCCAAAGTTAATTTCATCTAGTAGATTCAGAAAATAGACGGATAAAAATTATAGGAATACTTTAGGAAAGATTGGAGGGTGGGTGGATAGGGAAGTTTTTTAAACTGGCACAAGGTGCACGATTGCCTCGTTACTTTATGTGCCTAAACTGGTTGGCTACTTGACTGGTTCTGATGGTTGTTACCTAACGTGCCTAAACTGGTTGGCTACTTGATTGGTTCTGATGGTTGTTACTTTATGTGCCTAAACTGTTTGGCTACTTGACTGGTTCTGATGGTTGTTACCTAACGTGCCTAAACTGGTTGGCTACTTGATTGGTTCTGATGGTTGTTACTTTATGTGCCTAAACTGTTTGGCTACTTGACTGGTTCTGATAGTTGTTACCTAAAGTGTCTAAACTGGTTGGCTACTTGATTGGTTCTGATAGTTGTTACCTAAAGTGTCAAAACTGGTTGGCTACTTGATTGGTTCTGATGGTTGTTACTTTATGTGCCTAAACTGGTTGGCTACTTGATTGGTTCTGATGGTTGTTACCTAAAGTGCCTAAACTGGTTGGCTGCTTGATTGGTTCTGATGGTTGTTACTTTGTGTGCCTAAACTGTTTGGCTACTTGACTGGTTCTGATGGTTGTTACCTAAAGTGTCTAAACTGGTTGGCTAGCTACTTGATTGGTTCTGATGGTTGTTACTTCAATTAAGTAGCCAACCAGTTTAGGCACATAAACTGGTTGGCTATTTAATTGGTCCTGATGGTTGTTACTTTATGTGCCTAAAGTGGTTGGCTACCTGATTGGTTCTGATAGTTGTTGTTGCTTTTGTTGTTGTTTGGGACGGATAGAGATATTCGTTGTTTTGTTTCTCCATTGTGACGTGTGCAAAGACCATTCAGTCGAGCAATACAACCACAAAGTGTATTTCAAATTGAGAAGACAAACAAAAAGTTTCACAAGACCGAGAAAGAGGATTTTTAATCAAACAACGAACTGCTTACTCAAGCAGAATGGCAAAAAAAGACCATCCCACATGAAATGATAGTTCTGAAATAAAGAATAATATACACACAGCAACAATAAAACAGGATTTGGTTTTGTTTCGCATTCAGTAAATCACGAGGTTGATAGATTATTTACTCATTCTATGGCATCTCCACGTTACTGAATACCTTTACACATTCGTTACTATAAATAGATTATAAATAGAAATTGGCCATAAAAATGAGTACTAGCTACAGTCAGTTTTGAAACACAGACCCTAGGACACAAAAAGTTAATTTAGTTTTCGCGAACAGAGATGAAAACATCAACACTCTCCACTTCCGGTTGTCTAAAGTGCGTGTAATCTTTTTACGCTCGGTTGACTTGAAGTAGTGTGATTGTTTGTTTGTATTTTTTTTAAACGCATGCCAGCTTTGTAAAATATTTTTGTCCCTATTGTCTTGTTGTTTAAAATAGGCTTTTATTAATATTTCGGTAAACTTAAATAAATCCACTCCCTGAACAGTAAACAATGTTGATTATTGAACAGTAAACATTTTAATTTTTAAATTGTATGCCCTGACAAATTTGGCACTGCATTAAACAATTTAAAATATGTAAGAGACATAATGCACAGAGAAAATTGTCAAAGTGCCTTTAATTCAGACTATAAATGTAATATATAAAAATAATAGATTTTTGACTGTGTATTTGTACGTATGTAAACATTTAACACTCTTAAAGCGTAGAAAACTGTAAGCAAACTAAATAAATGTCTTACTCATCACGTAAAGTGGCGGGGATGGGAATGTGTGTATAAGTGTGTGTGGTGTGTGTGTGTGTATGTGTGTGTGTGTGTGTGTGTGTGCATGTGAAACTGCGTGTTAGTTTGTGCGTGTGTATATGCGTGTTTTTTTTTTTTTAGTCTGTGCATATGTATGTGACGTTTATAAAGATGTGTAGTTTATAGAGCCTTTTGTGGTGTTTATAGAGATCTTTGTGGTGTTTATAGAGACTTTTGTGGTGTTTATAGAGACCTTTGTGATGTTTATAGAGTTTTGTTTGGCATTTACACGGATACAAAATGCGCACAGAACAGACAGAAGGAAGAAACGAGATCAGATTTAAACGGTAGAAAATCAGAGAGCGAGGGAGGTAGTACCTTCTGCGACGTGGACAACCAAAAATCCTTTCTTTTGTTCGTTGGAGAGTAAGTTCGTCCAGTCAGTAACATATTTAATCGCCAGTACTAATCATCACTGATTCGTTTCTTTTATTATATTTTTATACCACACACACAGACACAGACACAGACACACACACACACACACACACACAAACACACAATCACAATACGTAACTAGGACACCTGACCTTATTCGTCATAATTTTTACAGCCCAGATATAAGGAGCGCCGTGCCAACGGCATCAAGTGCCAATCTTGCTGACGTGCATCGATCGACCTTTGCTGCTCGACTGTTGCCATAACTGATATTTCATCTGAACACAGGTGTTTCTATTTATTTACATTATTTCGTTGATTTTCAACTGTTCTTTATTTACCCGACGCTTTTTATAGATGCACAACGCACAATAACAATAATGTATGTGTGACTGTGACTGTGACTTTTCTTACTTACCTAGTCTCTCTCTGTCTCTCTCTCTCTCTCTCTCTCTCTCTCTCTCTCTCCTTTGGATAAGGGTTGTTGATGCTGTTTTCGTTTTGTTTTAGCTAATAAACCAGTCTACAGTTTAGCTAATAAACCAGTCTACAGTTTAGCTAATAAACCAGTCTACAGTTTAGCTATTAAACCAGTCTACAGTTTAGCTATTAAACCAGTCTACAGTTTAGCTAATAAACCAGTCTACAGTTTAGCTAATAAACCAGTTTAGCTACTTAACAAACAATCAGTATTAAGACCTAAGTCAGTATTTACTGCGTATTCAGCTAAATAATACAGTCCAGATGCACTTAAAACTAAATTTAAAAGATGTGTTGCTTTTTTCAAACATAAACTAACTCGTTTAATTGTAAAATATTACTTCAAGTATCTTTAACAATACAATCAATTGTTATGTGTTTTAAAATGTATCTTCAGTTAATATTAAGAAAACTCTAGAGGTGTCCTTAACTAATAAATAAGTATAAAGTGGTTTTAAGTAGTAAACCAATCAGCCCAAATGTATCTTTCATTAGCAAATGTATCATGCGGCTTTCATAAATAATATAATGAATAACAAAATCAATTAGGTGTGTCTCATTTCTTCAGCTAATTGATCAAAAGGTCTTCAAGTAATAATACAACTCTTTCTAAACATCCATTAAACCAGTAATGTAGACAGAGTTACAACGAATAAATTAACAACAGAGTCTTTTATTTGGACAGATAGATAATGGATGGATGGATAGATAGATAGATAGATAGATAGGATAGATAGATAGATAGATAGATAGATAGATAGAAAGATAGATAGATAGATAGAAAGATAGATAGATAGATAGAAAGATAGATCACAAACTTGTCTTGGCTGATTTCTTGTGTATCACAAACTTTCACCACAACGTCATATGTTTTCTCCATATCTTATGACCTTGCACGGCCACCTCAGAAAGTGATCAATTATCTCCATTTTGTCAATCGCTTTATTTCCGTAGATATTATGAAAATCAGATATTCGCTTCAACCGTATAAACACTTCCAGCAGGAACCACCACTCTTTGTTATGAGCGTTTGCACCGTGAAATGTAATCGTAAATCCAAGTTCTCAACGTTTTGTCAGCATTAGGAAATCCAACCACCACCCCACCACCCACCACCCACACATCACACTACTTTTATTTATTTCTACAACAGAATTATAATACATTTATGTGGAATATAGTACAAATAGCGAGCAATCGACTTCTGTTGATATATTTTACTTGACAAAGGTATATTATCAGGAGGTGGTGAGGTGATTGTATCCTGCCAAGGTCGAGAGGATAGAGACAGAATAATAGAATAATCAGCACATCAACTTACAGAACACGTAAATAATGAAATAAATATGCGTACAGTCAACATGATTTGCACATGACGTCATGTATTTATTAGCGTCGACTGCAAATAAGGGCAATATAGGTAGAAAGAAATAGAGACAACACACAATACGAAACAAGAGGGGGTTGGGGTGGTATTAGTAGGATACTACTAGCGCTATTGATGAGTTTGATAGGGATGATTTTTAACAACGACAATGATGATAGCACTGACAATGATATCGATGATGATGATAACAGCGTTGATTGATTGAACATCAGTGCCTCAGTGTTGTTGTTGTTCACAGCGGAGGAGGCGTTAGGCTTTTTATCTTCCGATATTTTCGGCCTCGGAATTCCTGTGGTGGACTTCCTCTCCTTACTGATTCCAGGAGAGCGGGGGTCGGTGTTGGGTTTTCCCCCGCTGTTATTTCTTGGTTGGTGGTTGAAGAGTAGTGATTTGTGGTGGTTGTTTAGGGTTGTCTGGTGCTTGATTCCTGTTTCCGATGGCTGTAGTTGAATGTAGACTTTGCTGTATAGTGGTTTGTTCGTCTTTGATGGCTGTTCTGGTCGGTAGATAATGCCTATAGATGTTATTGTCACGAGCAACAACAACGACAACTACACCAACAAACATATCAACAGTTACGACAACAAAACAAAGAAAACAAAGGAAACGACGACGCCCACCACAACACAAAAGATGACAACAACAGAATCAACAAAAAAGACAGCAACAGAAACCGCAACAATGACAGCAACGCCAACATAACAACTACCGCCTCAGTGTTGTAGAGGGGCGCGACATACATGTAACAACCTCCCCCACAAAAAAAGAAAAAAGAAAAAAACAAGATAAAAAAGAAAAAGGAAAAAGAGAAAGAAAAAAATCAAGAAAACTGAGAAGAACAATATTTCGTTACACTTCGACAGTTCTTGTCATTTTAAGTTAATTTCTCTTTTTCAGGGTTGTTCCTTTTTAAGGACTGATCTCTCAATCCACATAGGTGTTGTTTCCATCTCAACAATGGAGTTCCGCTAAATTTGGACTAAATAAGCAATGGCTACAGGAAATGATAACAAGTAAAGCGAGGGTACTGGAAATGATAACAAATAAAGCGACGACTACAGGAAATGATAACAAATAAAGCGACGACTACAGGAAATGATAACAAATAAAGCGACGACTACAGGAAATGATAACAAATAAAGCGACGACTACAGAAAATGATAACAAATCATGCGACGACTACAGGAAATGATAACAAATAAAGCAATGGCTACAGGAAATGATAACAAATAAAGTAATAACTACATGAATTGATAATAATAAAGTGATAATTACAACAAATGGTAACAAATAAAATGATGACTACAGGAAATGATAACAAATAATGCACTTTTTTTAATTTCAGCAATATTTTCCCTCCCCTTCTTTTGATCCACTAAACGTGTAAACTATTTCTTAATGAAATAATTAAATTGATGTGTTATGGATGATGTGCTGTTGTAATTAATAAAGAAAACAGAATTTAATGATTTAAAATTGAAAATTGCAGACAAAACCCGGAACTTGACAGCGATCTTAATAAACGCTATATCGACTCAGACTCGTCGAAGGGAAATAACTCTCATTAAACATTCAAAAACCTTTTTCTCTCCCATTCTTGGGAGAGAAAAAATAGGCCACCGACGCGGATGCGCTTATGGCCTCTTACAATGTCAACCATTTTTGGTGATTGAAATCCAAATAACTTTTTTTGTTTGTTTTTGTTTTTTGTATGATATCATGAATGGAGGATTGGCGAGAGTCCATACACTTGGCCGAACACAACCTGTTTCAAGTCACGGTTAATGCATACAATCGAGAAATTAGTGTTTAAATAGCTGTATGACAAAGAGAAAAGAAAAAGTATAAAACCTATAACCTTGCAGTACGGAATTTGGTTTTTACCAACGTAATTCGTCGAAAATTATGCTTTTATACTTTTGTTTAAAGTATTTTTATTTGTTGATTACGCCAGTCGTCTGAATTATTCAATTGATCCCCTCAGACGCTTATTAAAAGCCATCTTTGTTTCCTGGACCTTGATCTTGACATGATCGTGTAAGACTTGGTGCCTTGAGAACATTGCAAAAATTACCCAGATCGATAGAGCTCAGTCTGAGATGGTTTGGACATGTTTGCTGTGGACAGGAACCAGTCTGGGTGTATCTATGTTCAGGTAAAAAAAACTTAAATACCTAGCTACGGGCAAAACAAGAGCTATAGTGCTATTTCGAGAGCGTGTTGAACGGTCTTCTTCCGAAAGTGTTCGTTTGAACTTGGCAGATCCTGAAATACGTGTGTAAGGGTAAATGGAATTGCTAACTGTATTTATTTTTTGTTCTATAAACAAATATGCTAGATATCAGTAATAACTTAAGTAATATATCTCCTTCTTTGTTTTAATTATAGAAGTGGAAGTTGAACAAATAACGAAATTTATTCAGCACAATAAAAGTTAAACAAATAAAAATGATACATAATGAGCAGTAGTCACAAGGCAAAGTCTAATTATGAAGTACTGTTTTTTATGACATAAATTAAATGATTAAATCCAAAATCTGCTACTGTAATCTGGTACAGAAATAGGCAATTAAGCAATATTTCGTGGTCCTTTAAGAATGTTTATCATTCGATTACAGTCAGTTTTGCTGGCTCATTTACTGTTTTAGCAGTTATTGACTTTTGTGAAAACATTCTGTTTTAATTGTTAATGTGTTGATGCTGCAGACACAACTTGAAAATGCATGAACATAAGTAAACGGGTTGGGGGGGTGGGGTTGCCAGTCAGTTTCAGCTGATATCTTTTCTTTCCTAAATTACAGTACTTAAGGATCGACATTTTTTCGGGTTTTTTTTCTTCTCACGTCTGCTTTTTGGAGAGTTGTAGTTGCTATTGTTGTGGATGGTAGGATGGTTATTTTGTTGTTATTGATAATTATTTTACTCCGACCCTGGAACTGTGAAAAGGGAAAGTATTTGAAAATGAACGAACACCAAGTAATCAGCCTACGACTCTTTTGCCATTCTGACATTTACGTATAAGTTGAAATTTGGACAGGCGCAATGAAAGTATAGACGCGCACCCAGTGAACTTCACGAATCAAAGAACGGTAACCCACGTCCACCTCTAGTGCTCAGAATGGATTCGCAGCAAGCAGTCGCCATCCAGACACGGAGAAAATTAGTACCAACGAAAGTTTTGGGTTCGGTTAGGCAGATCGTTTTTGTGATAAGAGATAATTAGAAAAGTATGTACCTTCAAACGTTTCTGTGATCAACGCCGGATGCTGAGAATGAACATTTCTTCTCTATCCTCGAATGATGCCCATCCCACTCTTTCAGGTCCAACCCCCAATCCACCCCATAGCGAAGGAACAATGCATCGAGAATGTGTATATCTGGTGTAAATAAAATACATGTAACGGAAAAATTAAAAATTTCTCATCGATAAGCAAAAGAACGTAGCATTAAATATTTCATTTGATATTTTTATTTTTAGTTTATTTAAATATATTATTATTTTTCACTTTGTATAAGAAAAGTAGTTAAGAAAGTGTGCGCCTTTTAAGAGTCTCACATCACCAAGGTGATAGAAATCTTTGCTCCAAATCAGTGAACAGTAACGGACTTTGGTGCAGTGTTATGTGACGTCGTGTGGTTTATTATTGCAGTGTGACACCCATTGTTCAATTACCGCATTGATCAGGAGTGATTTTCTTTTCTCTCGTCTTTTTACGACCCATTACTGAAAGAAAGTGACATGAACCCGACAAATTAGTTCATCCTAATCAGAGAATATTTAAAGGGAAAGAACCTACCTAAACGCTACAGTATTATTGGAAGAGTTATGTTCTCTGGTTAAGTCACTTCGGTTACTTAAATAATTATTGTTGCATAAAGCATTTGTGTTGATAAAAGCGCGCGCGCGCGTTTGTGTGTGTGTGTGTGTGTGTGTGTGTGTGTGTGTGTGTGTGTGTGTGTGTGTGTGTGTGTGTTGGCCCTACTAACACTATGGTAACTGCTGTTTAAATTACATTACATCAACAGTATTAATCTATAAAACTCTTACAGCGAGAACACGTTTCATGTTAATCCGAATTAAGCATGTAAAGCAGTGTAAAAATAAAACAGCATTTTGACGTCCAGGTGTCAAAAGCATTGTTCAGCCCTCGGGTTCAGGAAGAATGAAATCAGTGACGTGCGCAACATAAAAATTAAAACAAAATCACGCTGTGCATGCTGTGCACGGCACTAAAAACACGGACCTCTCAGGTCAATTACTACAGTAAATACACACTGAATGTTGCACCTGACCCTTAAGACTTAGCGAGATTTTGGCTCAAACTAATCCAACATGGCAGGTTCTTGGTGACAAGGCTTCAGTTGCAATACTATAAGACTTTTATTTTTTATTCTAAGACTAGAAAACCTGACTTTTCTCTTATTGGAGTCACTATATCTGACAGTTGTAGTTTACTTACTGGCTCATATTAATCAATAAAATGTCCAAAACGCCGTCATCCACTCTTTGCAAATTTACGCTAATATATACGTTCAAAATATCTGTTTAGAACTACACTGGGAGGACGAAGGGAGGGACTGAGAAAAGGCACTAGTAAGTGAAATTAACTAAAAACGACTGTTGCTACGTCATAATAACTTGGCTGTTCGGTAGGACTGTGTAAGTTGTAGTAGAGTGAAACAAATAGAGTGCCAGGATTTGCTAAAAATTAAAATAAAATTTAAAAAAGCAGCGTGCACCACGTGTAGATTGCGCAAAGAAAAATGTCTGCCTGTACCACGTGGTCATTTGAAGAGTCTGGTCAGTCGTGCCTACTTGCTGTTGGGACTCGGAACAGTAGACCATGCGAGACGGGGACCGCCTACCAGCACACCAAGTGATGGTAGACTAATAAAGTGCAAGCCAAGAGGTCCATTGTATTCTAATACTAAAAGAAAAAAAAACCAGTATATATATCAGTTTATTTCACGTCTCACAAATATCTTTCAAAGAAAAACACATCTGTTGGGTCAGATATCGAAAGTCGTCATTACTTGGTGTTACGCAGTGATGATGATGGTGGTGGTGGTAGTGGTGGTGGCGGCGGCTGATGGTGATGGTGCTGATTTAATAGAGTGTGTTTCCTTATAAAGCTGTAAGCATTGTTCAACATTTACACATAAAACACACAATATCTTGACTGAAACTGATGAACACATAATTAAACTAAAGATAATAAAACACAATAAAATGATGAATGCACGTGCGAAATGACAACATGAAAGAAAGAAATTTATTTACAAAACAAACACATCAGAAAAATGATTATTATTTTTATAACGGTTGAATAATTAGTAACACAGAAAGAAAAGTTAATGTTAGTCATACTGATGATAAAGTTACCCTTGAGAATCTTCTTGACAACGGCATGATCTGTTTGTGTCAGCTCCAAAGGCAGAGTATTCCAGATAGATGGACTGGGAGTGGAATGATCTATTTGTGTCAGCTCTAAAGGCAGAGTATTCCAGATAGATGGACTGGGAGCGGAATGATCTATTTGTGTCAGCTCTAAAGGCATAGTATTCTAAGTCAATAGACTCCGGGAATTGCATGATCTATTTGTACCAGCTCCAAAGGCAGAGTATTCCAGATAGATGGACTGGGAGTAGAATGATCTATTTGTATCTCAGCTCCAAAGGCAGAGCATTCTAAGTCAATGGACTGTGGGAATGGCATGAACTATTTGTGCCTTAGCTCCAAAGGCAAGACATGACATGTATGTGGACTCTGGGAATGGCATCATTCTGTCTTAGCTCGAAAGACAGAATGTTCCAGGTAGACGGACTCTGGGAATGGCATGATCTATTTGTGTCTTTGCTCCAAAGTCAAGACATTCCAGGTAGGTGGACTCTGAGAATGGCATAATCTATTTGTGTCTTAGTCCAGTCCAGGTGGATGGATTGTGGTAAACCAATAAACGTTGACCGTACAACTTGAGCTTTGCTTTTGGAATGTTGAGAATGTGGACGTCTGATAATGAGAGTGAGATTGTACATGTGTGAAATCCAACATTTATTTAGGGCTGAGATTGTACACGTGTGAAATCCAACATTTATTTAGGGTTGATTGTACATCTGTGAAATCCAACATTTATTTAGGGCTGATTGTACACGTGTGAAATCCAACATTTATTTAGGGCTGAAACCTATTGACAGAGAGTACATGAGAGTGCACAATCCTAATAGACTATGATGAAACTATTGACGAGATTAAAAATGAAAACGTCAGTCAGGAAGGAACGTGCGCAGCCTATTACTTTGTCTTTCGACAATAACTTGTTTATGTTATTTAACTGTGGACATTTGACAATAACTTGCTTATGTTATTTAACTGTGGACATTTTGACAATAACTTGCTTATGTTATTTAACTGTGGACATTTTGACAATAACTTGCTTATGTTATTTAACTGTGGACATTTTGACAATAACTTGCTTATGTTATTTAACTGTGGACATTTGTCTTTCGACAATAACTTGCTTATGTTATTTAGCTGTGTACATTTGTGGTTTGTGTGTAGATATATATGTGTTGGGGGGGGGGGTACCTTTCTCTGCTACAAAAAAAATGTCCTTGTAAATAAAATCCACTGTAGATTATGCTGCTATGCACAAATTTGATTCTTTATCTCTTTGTTGATATCCCCCACCCCACATATTCCTGCTTCTCTCCCCTTTCTAAAGCTTTTGACTAATCAGAATAATAACCGGTCTGCACTGATTAGAGAAGAAGCACTCTCTGAACCTCACATCGTAAAAAAAAATAAAGAACAGTTATCAGCGAGAATGTATTTGTTTTCTGATAACGTTAAAGGGTCTCCTGGGTTCTAAGCCACGTAATTGAACTTATTCCTAAATAAATAAATCGATTTTAAGGGTGATGTACTACTGCTCTTTTTTCTTGACACGTGAATTAGCACTATATTTCTTACTTGTTCGAGTATTATTTGCAGTTTGTACATACAAAATTCAATTGGATCGAACGAGCTGTTTTGAGCGAATATAATTACGATGTAGGATCCATACCAGATTCCCCGATGTAAGTTTTTCTCAATAATTAGTTTGGGTTTGAGCGTCAAAAAAAAAAAAAAAAAGAATGAAAGAAAGAAAGAAAGAAAACCGACGAAAGCGCACATCATATTTTCTATGCGTTTGCAAGATACCTACATTCCACAAAAAATACTCCCCCTACCGCCAGTTTAAATATTTTAGTCACTTTAGTTCAAAAATGCAACGCTTAGAATCTGCTGAGGAATGGAAAGTAAGAGGTGCTATTTACTGTTCAATTAATCTAGTGCGGGAGGAATTAAAATCAACGCGATCCGATTGTAAATAGACGAAGAAAATATTTCAGTAGCCTCCCTTTTCACTGGCTTAAATATTTTTTTATGTTGGGGATAGGAAGCAATTATTTAAATTTCATTTATTAAAAAAATTCAGGATGTGCTCGTGGAAACTTAGTCGGTACATATGACCTTTTCTATTATACTGGAGCTAAATAAGGTTACAATAACAATAAGGTTAAATAACAATAAGCTAAATAAGGTTACAATAACAATTTCACGCTCAGTGTTGGAAGAGTTAAAATCACATGAGAAATCCAGAGTTTAAAAATGTAACACTGAAATCAGTCGGCAGTGTTATATCTGAAGACTCATTGTCAACTTCATGTACTTGTATCTCAGTATTATACGTCAGAATATAAAACGTGTGTTTTACATGTGTTTGCATTTGTATTGGTGTGTATTTAGTTGTGTGAGCTAGTGTGAGTGCATGTATGTGCACCTGTGTAAACGTGTATATGTATGGTTGAGCATTTGCATGATTTGTGCGTGCGTGTGTGCTTGGACTGTGGACTTACTGGTCCTTATGATCAATCTTAAAATCAGCTAAAACGAACGGCAATTGTTACAGGTCGAAGTACAGTATCGGAAAACGTAATGTCCTCACAATGAAAACCTATTGCCTGCACGTATGCATGGCCACTTGTTCCAGTTTTGCTGTCGAAAACTTACACATCTGAACCGGAGCCATTATCAGGATGGGTGGGAGTAGTGTAATGGCGATATAATTGTCATAATTTGCTTCGCTTCCTGGCCTGACTGACATGGGAAAGTCAGTTCGCTTGATGACCTGTGATTTGTTCAAGGTTTTGGCTTCTCATGTTCCCTGTTTTCACTAGAAAATAATTACTAATGTCTCTATCATATTGCAGGTTGGTGTGTTTGTGCGTTAATTTGCTTGTGTGTGTGTGTGTGTCTTTCTTTATCATCAAAATGCGTGTGTTCCTTTTTGAAATATTTGTAATGATTACAGTGAATGCGATGTGTGTATGTATCTATGTGTGTGTGTGTGTGTGTGTGTGTGTGTGTGTGTGTGTGTGTGTGTGTGTATGTGTGAAGGGTATAAGTAGGAGATTTAAGATTATATTGAAAACTCTTTTTAAAAAAATAAAAGTCTTTCATTTTTCACTTTATCTCAGAGGTGATTTCACAATTGCAGAATTTAGAAATGAGGAATTGAAAGGGTCTTTGTGAGACTCGATTTTGGAATGGGGTGATTCCATGTTTATGTGTTGCCGCTGTGTTTTTAGTAATATAGTCGTGTTAGTGTGTTGTAGCCGCATTTTAGTGTTGTTGTCGTGTTTGTGTGTTGTTGTGGTTGTGTTATGTTGCCATGGTTATGTATTGTGTTTACACGTTGTTGTGGTTGTATACTGTTGCTGTGTTTGTGTGTTGTTGTGTTTGCACCTTGTTGCCGTGGTTGTTCTAATTGTGTGTTGTTGTAGTGGTTGTTATAATATTACATAAATACAGTTTTGTATTGCTGCTGCCTGTTTATGCTGCATTGTGGCCATGTTTGCTGTTTATTTGACACTCGTTATATTTTGTTGCCGGCTTTGTAACCGTGTTGTTGCTCTGTTTCTCACAGGTCGAAGATATCACTGTCAGCAGTCGGATGCGTCATGCGAACGACTGTTGATGACGACTTAGTGACTCATATCGGCCGTCTGTTAACCCTTTCCGTAAACGATAATGTCGGCTGGTGATAACGTCACGTTAAACCTTTCGGCTGGTGATAACGTCATGTTAACCCTGTCGGCTGGTGATAACGTCATGTTATCCCTGTCGGCTGGTGATAACGTCACGCTACCCTATCGGCTGGTGATAACGTCATGTTAACCCTGTCGGCTGGTGATAACGTCACGCTACCCTATCGGCTGGTGATAACGTCATGTTAACCCTCTCGGCTGGCGACGACGGCATAGTGGCTCATGTCGGCTATCGGCGACGCCCCAGGAAAGAGGCGTCAAATGAACCCATGGTGTCATGTTAACCCTGTCGGCTGGCTCATGTCAACTATCGGTGACGCCTCAGGAAACGGGCATCAAACGAACCCCATTGGTTAACCATGATGTCATGTTAACCCTGTCGGCTGCCTCATGTCGGCTATCGGTGACGCCCCATGAAACAGGCGTCAAATGAACCCCATTGGTTATCCACGATGTCATGTTAACCCTGTCTGCTGGCATTGACGTCACATTAACCCTGTCGACTGGCGATGACGTCGATTGGTGAAAGGCGCATCCTAATCTGCTTTGCACAGTTCACTAGCGTCAATAGACGAGAACCACGCAGCTGTCGGCGCGTGGCACCTTCAGCCCATGGCCACCTCACCCTAGAAAGGTTTAACTACTCTAATGAAAATAACATAAATAACAGACATACCCCTCGGTCGTTCAGCGCGCCACATACTCATTTCCACCGTCGCTTTCGTCGCTAAAGAGCTAGCGGTTCGCCTCGCCATCAGCTCTTTCAACATTCACTCTCTTCCGCGTGTCATATTCATGTGACCTATAACCTATTACCGACGGGTCGTGAGAGGTAAAGCGGCGCCACCCCCTCCTCCTCCCCACACTCCACAAAACAAGCCGATGTCGTTTTCTTTTTCTTCTCCCACGCTGCTGGTGTGTGTGTGCGTGTTTATTTATGTGTGTGGGATTGTGGTGGAAACTGCCTCAAAGTGAGACAACGAAGCCTAGATAAGCTGGGTTACCCGCGATAGAATATATTTTACGAGAGGATGAACATTAGTGAGTGGAAATAAGTGATAACAAGACAGGCTGGATGGTAGCTTTGAGCCGCTTGGAATAAGAGGAGGGGGTAAAAAAGGAGAAGACAAACAAAGAAGGAGAAAGCAAGAGACCGAGGCAGACAGCATCATAGAGAGAGTGTCGAGCTTGTGAGAGACAATGGAAGGTACAGACGACTGCTACAGGAAAACGGCCCAAGAAACAGCGGAAATACTCCAGGCCTACTACAACGACCACGAAGGATGGGAGGTTGTCAAAAAAACTCCGGTATGTATAAAATGTTTTATATTCCGTAGAGTATCGCGTTGTCGTGGTAATGTGAATGTCACAGTTTGTGTGCATGTGTCACAGTTTTGTGTGCATTTTACAGCATGCGTTTTGAGTGTGCGCGTTTTGACAAATAATAGACCTATTTAATGAAAGAGAGAGGGGGGGTAGGGAGACAGAAATACAGTTAAAGAATATCGTTGTTGCATGATTGTACAAGCAAACGGGAATTGAGTACATCATAATGAAAGATGACCTCAGATAACGACTCTCGCACTGACTGACACGCCGATCCTGAGGTCACACATACATTATACTTTCTCACTCCACTTCACTCTATATCCACCGAACAGTAGGTCTATGTGACGTCACGACCTATACGTACACTCTCTTGCTAAGCAACATTTCCTATTTAGTAGGCTACTTCACTCCACATTCACTCAGTCACACTCCTCATGAGTGAAAGGCCTTTCTTACTCACAAGTTACAATCTTAATGCATTCACTCACATTCCTTATTCATTTACTCACTCATTTAGTGAAACATTCAGTCACTAACTCAGTCACACTCCTTAAATATTCAATCAACCACTCATCCATTCAGCCACACTCCTCATTCAATGAATTGCATTCTTAATTCATTCAACCATACTTCCGAGTCATTTATCATCAGTTGAACAAAAGGAGGGGGTGGATAAATTCTACTTCCTGAGTAAACAAATATTTAAATTTCCTTGTGTAACTATTACATCTAACTTTGGTGTGTGTGTGTGTGTGTGTGGGTACTCTTTATTTATTTTAGATCTATAAAATAAGTCAGTATTCTTGTAAAAGCAAACTTGAAGTGTTATGCAAAGTAGTATTCACACGTTATTGGATTACTCTTATTTTGATGAGGGCTCATACTTTTAAAAGTAAGTACATCATATAACAAAGCATATCTGGTTCAATATCTTTATTTGGGATGGAGTCTAGAGGATTATCAGTAGAATGGTCTTCAGTTTACAGAGTTAGTATTTAGAATGTTGTTTTGCCATTTCTTTTGTTTTAATTTACTTTGCTTTGTTATTGCAGTACAAATAAACACAAATATACATATGAAAACATAAGTCATCAGCTTCAACTAAATTAGAGATCCAAATTATATATTTTAGGGTGCCTGTGTGTGTGGGTGTTGTAATACAAATGTTGCTATATTTTTCTTTGTCAACAATCAATTGTTTATGTGATGCTTTATGGAGAATAAAGGAAATGGTTTATTATCATAATCGCCCATGTGAAGTCAATTTTAATAATTTGAAACCAAAGTTTCCGTTAGTTCGTACCGACTTTTCTTTGGCAAATCTCCTAGAGTAGGAAATAACTTACTTGGGCTGGGAGGGTGGGGAGCAAATCAAAAGTACACGAGGAACCCCGCGGACCAAAGCAGGGGAAATTTGCGGTATGCGAAAGCAATTCACTTGGTAATGGCCTCAAAGGACTCAATTTGCAAAGCACAGCAGCAGCCTGAAAATTCTACCAAATGGCACTCAGAGACCGCTAAACTTCCTGTATCACGTTGTAGCGTCATTTATCGGTTTGTTGGCGCTGCCGTTCGAGTCTTTTAGGTCTCGTTGCGCGCTAATTCGCTCTCAGTTCGCCCCACCCCAGAGCTTTACTTCGCCCACCATCTCAGCAGTCACTGTTTCGCATCCATCTCCATCCAAAATGACTTGTACACTGTGTCAATTACTAATAAAGATTGAAGCCAACTTGTATAACATTTTGATTGTATAATCATTTTGTTCGTATGTGCATGCATTTGCGTCTTTGTGTATGACGGTGTTTTAAAGGGGTGGGGTGGGTTTGGGGGGGCAGTAGTATTTGACTTGGTTTGTAACATCTCGATGTCAGAATTAAGTTGCATAGACTTTTCTTAGACAGTCCCCTTACACTTTACGCTTACCCTTAGACAGTGTGATTACCCACAGACTGTACCCATCATTAGCCTTAGACAGCATCATAATCAATAGATAACATGATTACCCATAGACAGAACCCATCATTACCCATAGACAGAACCATCATTATCCTTTGACATTTACCCTTAGACATCAATTCCCTTTCATAATATGATTTCCACGAGACAACATCACTACTCTTTGACATTTACCTTTAGACAAATCATTAGTCTTAGACGGTACCCATCATTACCCTTATATAACATCTATAGTTCTATACCCTTAGATAATATGATTACCCTTAGACAGTACCCTTACCCGTAGACACCATCATTACCGTTAGTTTGACGTTACTCAGGAATTCTATAATCTCTCGAGTTTTGTATTTTGACGGATACTCAGGAATTCTATAATCTCTCGAGTTTTGTAGTTTGACGATACTCAGGAATTCTATAATCTCTCGAGTTTTGTATTTTGACGGATACTCAGGAATTCTATAATCTCTCGAGTTTTGTATTTTGACGGATACTCAGGAATTCTATAATCTCTCGAGTTTTGTAGTTTGACGGATACTCAGGAATTCTATAATTAATCTCTCGAGTTTTGTATTTTGACGGATACTCAGGAATTCTATAATCTCTCGAGTTTTGTAGTTTGACGATACTCAGGAATTCTATAATCTCTCGAGTTTTGTAGTTTGACGATACTCAGGAATTCTATAATCTCTCGAGTTTTGTAGTTTGACGATACTCAGGAATTCTATAATCTCTCGAGTTTTGTAGTTTGACGATACTCAGGAATTCTATAATCTCTCGAGTTTTGTATCGGAGTCAATGAAATCTAACATCGACAGGTAATGTCTCAAAAACAATAGCATCTTGTTTAGACTATTCACGAGTGAATGTGAGACAAACATTTAATCACAGATATTTAGTGTGCGACAGGCACATAATGTGAGACAAACATTTATACACAGATATTTAGTGTGCGACAGAAGTATCACGGGTAGAACTGTGGAGACAGACGTCTGATACATGGGATAGTGTATAAGTGCATAATCGTAAGACAGACATATATATGCCATTGTATATTTATTCATGATACAGACATTTTTATTTATGTGTATAATGACGAGACAGACATTTAATAGGCAGTTGTATATTCGATATACGGACATTTTATTTCAGTACGTAATCGCAAGATAGACATTAATATAGAGATGATAATCGTGAGACAGACATTTGCAAATTGCTGCATTGTATACAGATATTTAATCACGAGAGAGGCACATGATGTATAAAAGACAGACATTTGTATATAAGTTGACAGGCAGTTATAGACATGCTTTATCGCGATAATCACGAGATAAACATTTGCATAATGCGAAAAATCGAGAGACATATATATGTATGACCACGTGGTTATAAAATAATATTTGTATATAAGTGTGTGACACAACGCCACCCTAGTGATTGGTTATGATTGTTATTAATAATCATCCATAACTAATTACAAGTGATGAGTTTCTTAACTTATGTTATTAATAATTCTCTCGAAGGAATTGTCAGTTTCACATGTCTTCTAGTATGTTGTAGAATGTTCCTTCAGCCATTGTTCTCTCAAGACTAATCTGGGCGCTCCTTCACTGTATTAGTTACCTCAAGACTAATCTGGGCGCTCCTTCACTGTATTAGTTACCTCAAGACTAATCTGGGCGCTCTTTCACTGTATTAGTTACCTCAAGACTAATCTGGGCACTCCTTCACTGTATTAGTTGCCTCAAACAGAACAACAATGTAGCAATTTCCAATAACTTCCTTGTACTAGAAATTCCACGATGTAGTCTGTACATCGTGCATACTTTGCTACCATACATCAACAGAGTGCAGTGTATCCTTACACTTACACACACAGGCTAGAGACTTCTCAAATCTACCAGGGTCGTAGTGGTTTATAAATCAATAAACCAGGATAAAGGCTGCTTCTTTCCTGTAAAATATAATCAGGGAACAAATGCTAAGTTTCCAGTTTATTCATCCCTTTATTCATCCCTAACTCCATTTTCTCTTTACATTCAAGTCCCAATATAAAGTTTCCTGTGACAGTATTTATTAGCCCAATACATGCATACAGCATAATAATTATAACAACAATTTTATAAATGGGTTCACTAGAAACAAGCATCATAGTTCACAATTTGTATAAATAATAGTCTACTCACATAATACATCTCTACATAAAATGCAAATATAAGATATCAATAGCAAAATGCACGAAATCTAAATCCATTCTCTCTCAATCAGTTAACTCACCATTAAGTTAACAGCTGCTTTTCATGAACGGACTTCTTCCACACCAGTTTCAAAGTGATTAGAAATTCAATTCTTTTCAAAAAGTAAACCTTCATCTCAGACCCATTAGCTGGTCTCCGTTATTGTAAATCTGAACCATCCATTGGATAATAAAAACTACTCATCCACATAAAAACTGGTATATAGGTATATATATTACGTCAGCAGGTCTAGCACATTCTCTACCTGAGTTGTTTACTCTAACTCTTGGCACTTACAAAAATATCATCAAAAGCAGTGCCCACGGTCGGGTCACTTTGAGATTTAAAAATTTATATAACAATTCATTTTAAAAATAGGGATAGGCAAATTTGCTCTGCTACAATGTGTAAAACCGCGATGCACACAATCAGATAATCACGTAAGCGCGAGATACATTCAAATTTATGTATAGGTGCATAGATGCAAGGAATAGATTTCAGTTTTGTATACAGGTTCTTAATTGTGAGAGAGAGACGTTAAAATAATATATACATGTGCATAATTGCCAAACAGAAATTGAAATATTATATACAAGTGCGTAATCATGAGACAGACGTTTATATATTGTATACAAGTGTATAATCATGAGACAGACGTTTATATATTGTATACAAGTGTATAATCATGAGACAGACGTTTATATATTGTATACAAGTGTATAATCATGAGACAGACGTTTATATATTGTATACAAGTGTATAATCATGAGACAGACGTTTATATATTGTATACAAGTGCATAATCATGAGACAGACGTTTATATATTGTATACAAGTGCGTAATCATGAGACAGACGTTTATATATTGTATACAAGTGTGTAATCATGAGACAGACGTTTATATATTGTATACAAGTGCGTAATCATGAGACAGACGTTTATATATTGTATACAAGTGCGTAATCATGAGACAGACGTTTATATATTGTATACAAGTGCGTAATCATGAGACAGACGTTTATATATTGTATACAAGTGCATAATCATGAGACAGACGTTTATATATTGTATACAAGTGTATAATCATGAGACAGACGTTTATATATTGTATACAAGTGTATAATCATGAGACAGACGTTTATATATTGTTTACAAGTGTATAATCATGAGACAGACGTTTATATATTGTTTACAAGTGTATAATCGCGAGACGTGCGTTGAAATGCTGTATGCAGGTCCATATTCACGAGACAGTCATTAAAATATTGCATTCAGATGCATAATTGCGAGATTGTTAAAATTTTGCATACGGGTACATAATTACGAGGCAGGTGTTAAATTATTGCATACAGGTGCTAAATCTGTGAAAATGGAATAAGGGATCTCTCACTCAGTTGTACCTTCAGTTAAAACTCCTTGAAAACCACAAGTAGCGTTACGGTTGGGTGACCTGAACAAACTCAACGGTTAGATTTCAACCCTTTTCTTTCTTTCTTTCTTTTTTAAAAGAAAGATCTCAAGTGTCGTGTAAGAAGAGACTAGGATGTAGACTTGCCATTTACACTACTTTGCTAGACGTAATTTGTGATGTCACTGTAGACACTGTGTAGGACAGCACACTTTACGTATTGCTGATTTGGTTCTCATACATTGAAAGTAATTAATCTTAGGATATGACATCGCTGTAAATGCGGCCTAAGAGACAGATTGAGAAATGCAGACCTAAGAGACATAATGACAAATGCAGATCTAAGAGACAGAATGACAAACGCAGACCCAAAAGACAATGATATATGCAGACCCAAGAGCTAGAATTATAGTATGAAAAGAACGGCACTTTGAAGCCTATGATTGTTTTGTAACTCTATTGAGAAAAAAATAGCTTTTCTTTGTTTTACCAAATCTCTTGGTTTACTAATTGTATGTAATCCACTATGGCTGGTAGATGCAAGGAGTATCTACTGCATTGTGTAAGTTTAAGGAATACACTGCACTATGTTGATGTATGGTGGCAAAGTATGCTGACTACATCGTGAAATGTCTGGTACAAGGAAGCTACTGGAAACTGCTACAATTATTGTTCTGCTTGAGGGAGCTAATATGGTGGAGGAGTTCCCAAATTAGCCTCAAGAGAATAGCAGCTAATCAGTGCTCTACAACATGAGAAGGGAGACAGGTGGAATTAACAGCAATAACGTGAACTTGAAAGATTGCAGAAAGGACCACTGCGGCTCTGCTTCAACAAGGTTACGTAGAAACTATTATCACTTATCTCTAATGATTCCACTTCTGTTTCCTGATAAAATCTATCCTGTGATTTGTATTGACACTAATCTGTTGAATTTTTATTTAGGATTTAAGACTGTAAAGATATTAAAATTATTTGAACGTTATTTCTTGGAAATATTGGTGTCAAATAATCTTTTTCATTGTATTTTTGTTGTTGCTAAACTTATTGATTTTCTTAGACATATTGATAACCTTATTGATTTTCTTAGACATATTGATAACCTTATGCTGGAGAAGAAAGTGGGTGAGTGGAAGCTCGCTTTATTTAGATTAAAAGACGGAGTTATCTTCTCCTTTAGTAAGACGTTTTCCACCTATGGAAATATTGTGTGACGGTAAATGTCTTTAATGTTGTGGAAGATAGAAAACGTTTACAGCGCATGCGTATCTGGCACGTGAGAGAAACGAGTGGTGATACTGAAGAATTATTAATAACATAAATTTAGATTCTCATCACTTGTAATTAGTTATGAATGATTAATTAATATTAATGATAATCATAATCATTAACTAGGTGGCGTTGATGTCTAATACTGTTACAGCATTCTGCCGATATAAACATTCTTCCACCACTTTTACAGCATTATGCCGATATAACTCGGAAGCTTCAGCATTGATATACACACATTCACCATACAAATGTTTTCAGATATATCGTATACTTCCCTAGTGGTAATCTTTATATTCCTCGTACACTTCTCTAGTGACAGCAATACATTTCACATGCAGTCATCTCCCACTACAGTCATCATTGATTATAGTCATCTCCCACTACAGTCATCATTGATTATAGTCATCTCCCACTACAGCCATCATTGATTACAGTCATCTCCCACTACAATTATCACTGATTACAGTCATCTCCCACTAAAGTCATCACTGATTACAATCATCTCCCACTATGTTATTACGTATATATACCGACACACACACACACACACACACACACACACACACACAAAGACATCAAACACGTTATAGAATCGTCACACACTGTTGTAGTGATATTCAGACCAGATATTCAGAGCTCAGCAAACAGACTGACTGCTCTTATGCACTCAATGTACCCCAGTCGTGAATTACAATCCGTCAAATGTTTCCCTGTCTGGGTGTGCAGCGAGAGATAAAAGTGTAGTTTTCGTTTTCGACACTTATTCTTGTACTGCCTGATCAATCACAGATATGTCACAGTAAATGTTTAAATCAGTGGGGAGGGGGTTGTGGGTTCTCTTTTGGGGGGTGGGGGTGGAGGGTGGAGGGGGAATCCACGGCTGCAACTGATATTTTCCCATAGAGATTAGACCTTTTCACGCCTTATAGCTTTGCTTTGTGATCCCTGGCTGACAGAAGATAAAATTAATGTTACTGACTTCATTCTTGTGCTGTGTAGGCATGTATAATATAGGGGAGAAAAGGCCAGGGCTCCGATCTATTTATCTATCCATCCATCCATCCATCCATCCATCCATCCATCTGTATGTCTATATATCTATTATCCGTCTGTCTGTCTGTCTATCTATCAGTGCGTCTTTCTGCCTATTCCTTTCTATCTACGTGTCTGTCTGTCAGTCTTTATCAGCTTATCTGTCTATGGGACTCGAACATATCGATTTCCTGCGATCTTATCAACACAGTTGCTTTCCTGCACCCCGCTCGCAGACAATACCCAGCTACTTGGCTTAAAGGGAAATCAAAGGACGGCGTGTAAGGGCACTTAACTTAGTGCTGATAAAGTATTTCAGGTCAGGTTATTAAGTACATGTACATGAAGATACATCCTTTAGCATTCAAACTGAGAAAACAAACATTCTGCAGGCAGCATTATTGGAAATAGGAAAAAGAGCAACAATAGGTTACATTTAGTCAATTCAGATAAAAGAGTGAAAGCCAGTAAATTGATTTGTTTTATTTCGAAATATCTAATGGAAAGGGGATAGGGGTGGGCCGTTAGGTTTCACTTTAAAAACCATTTAAAAAATGAAAGTGCTCAAACTTGCACTGATTAACCTCAGAAAATCCAATGATATAAAAATAGATAAAATACTTGTAGACCTCCTAATGTTCATTCTTTTTAAACTATCTTGCTGTAGAAAATCTTGCTAAAAAATAAATAATGAATAATCTTGACGTGAGCTCTTGCTAGAAAATACTTCCAATTTTATTAGAACTAACATATTTTATCATTTTGTGTGTGTGTGTGTGTGTGTTGTTTTTTTTGTTAAAAAAAAATTAAAACTGACTAAATGAAATGAAAGAATATTGTAAGATTTACCGAGCGTAATTGCGACATACATTTCTTTAAAAAAATACCGCTTTTATTATAAGTTTTTTTTTTTTAGTTAAGTCTGACTTCTTCAATCATCACGCGTCAACAGCAAACTTTAGATTATGGTTTCCAGTCCATTTACTCACTGTACAAACATCTTATTCACTAATTAAAAGAGAGAGAGAGAAATTATTTTATTTTTATAAAAAATAAAATGTGATCGCGAAAAGAGAAAAGATACGGATTTCGTCCTCTGCAAAATTTAGGTATCTTTGCGACAGCAACTGATCTTTGTGCACTGACATATCTCGTCGCTGTGATACTTCAGAAACGTGCGGAGCCCCATGGGGTCAAATTCTGACCTCTCTCGTTTAATGTAACGACCATAATGCAAGATACTGACTGAAAATAGCTTGATTTTATCACAAGCAAAATAAAAATCATTTCGGTGAAATAAGTTCAAGAGCACTATTGAATGAATCTGGTCTGAAGTTAGATGTTCATCAGACAGGAACAACAACCCCCCCCAAAAAAAAAAACAAAAAACAAACAACAACAAAAAAAACTAACAGTTTTGCACTTGAACTAAGGAGAAAGTCAAGTCCATTACTCTTGTTTAAGTATTAAAAAACGGTGGGAAGATGGGTTAGGGTAAAAGCCACTCCGGAGATGACAGTTATAATTAAAATAAATTTATATAATACTTCCACGATGTAGATATACGTCAGCTTTTACCAGATTTTAGACCGCATTCCCTAAAACTTCTTCGGACATTTCTGTAGTAAAACAGTGCCTCTGTGTTTTGCCGTATTCATGGATATCGGTAGTGTCCGGGTGGACGGCCTTGAGATAACGAATTTTGCTCTAAGACTTCTCTCCTTGCTGTAAGTTCTGTCTTTCATGGCCGGCACTTTCAGGCTTTGGCATGGTTGACTCAGAAACATTGTATTCGTTTTAACAGTTGTTTTTTTAACAGCTCAAAGAGTTAAATGTTTATGAGTTAAATGACGAACTAAGGTTTATGCAGTATTCCAGTTTTTATGAGATGACATTTATTACGTTAATATCATCTCTGATTTACAACCACGACGAACAAAGTTAACGCTTGAAAACACTTCGAAAACCGTGTAAGCAAAATGTTTTAAATACAACCACTGAACGGGAACTGGCGGACGGAAATTGAACAAATAATACTTTGGAATGTCTTAACGCTGTGGTCACCTTTCTCATCAACTTTTGTATCTTATCATACTTCAACTGACCCTCTGTGCCACGACCTTTGCGGAGTTTACTTCAGCTGTCAGCTGTAACGTCTTATGTTTTTTAGAACTTCATAATATGAAAGTAAAGTCATCGTACTGATTCCAGAATTAAACTAATTTCAAACTGATTAAATTTTCTTTATTTATTTTCTCTCTATTGTTTGGTAACACATACTTCTGTATATCTATTTAAATTCTTACCGTTACATGTACATTTAATAAGCGTCAGATTGTATTTAGGAAAACGCACGCACGCACACACACACACAAACTGAAAGGTGAATGGGTTATCTAAAAACACAAGAAATACCATGGCATTTCCAATGCCATATGGTCTCATACGTGTACTAAAGGCTCTTATTTTCAGTCATTCCAATGGAATTTTTCTATGTTGGCTTGATGACGTCAGTGACCTCTATGATCTTTGCATACACACCATCGACAACAGAAACCTAAAAGTGTCATTATATATATTAACGACTTTCCTGGACATATAAGTCAAATCGCATGCGCGCTGCCTAAACTTTTATAAAAATATAAATTTATGATCAACTTCCGGTTTTCATTGCAACAATATACTCACATGTAATGTGGTTTTTTTTTAATTTTAAAAAAAAAAATATACATCACGAGTAAAAGATTGAAACACACATTGTGTGCTTAAATGTCCACATAACTAAAGAAAATTTAAAGAGGTATTAACCATTCCTGTTGTGAACATTTTTTCAGTCAGACGTTGTGACTCAACGTTAACACACTCTTCGCTTTTTATCGAATGCCATCGGAGCCAGACCTCAAGGAACAGTGGTTATTTCTTTGCAGTTGAAAAACCCTCCATAGAATGTTTATGTATGCTCTTTCATTTCACAGATAAAACTCCTACTGTTGGAAATTCTATACTAGGGTCACGTTGCGATTATGTAAAAAAAGGCGGTTAAAAAAAATCTCATGCTAGTGAGGTGTCCAGCTACAATGGTCCTCTGCTGCAAAACATACCAGCCAAATTTGGAGGGAAAAAAGTCATCTGTTGACGGATGCGGCAATTCTAACTCATTTAACCATCTGTTCGTCTCCTTAACACCCATTTAACCATCTGTTCGTCTCCTTAATACCCATTTAACCATCTGTTCGTCTCCTTAACATCCATTTAACCATCTGTTCGTCTCCTTAACACCCATTTAACCATCTGTTCGTCTCCTTAACACCCATTTAACCATCTGTTCGTCTCTTTAACACCCATTTAACCATCTATTCGTCTCCTTAATACCCATTTAACCATCTGTTTGTTTCCTTAACACACATTTAACCATCTGTTCATCTCCTTAACACCCATTTAACCATCTGTTCGTCTTCTTTAGCATCCATTTTTGATGTTCCATTTTACTTTCAAGGTATTCATGTTCTTTCTGATATTCTAAAAATTCCCAACTTCTAATGTTTCTAAGCGAATATACTTTCTCAGTAACAAATTCGCGGAACCGAAAGTTGAATACAAAAACCTTAAGCCAAGGATTGACAAATATTTCTGACCTTGTCATAAGTAAGGTCGGGAAAGTTGTTGTGCATATCTGTATTAAGTGATAACTCATCCAAGGTGCTCGTAGATTTCCTGTGAAGACCACTTTAATAAACACGCAACGGAACTCATTGATATAACCGTGGTCGTGACAGTTGCTTGGAAAAGACTTTTTAACACATCACTGGATGTATATCGACAGTTTCATTTCTCAACCTAAAGAGCTTTATTCAGAAGTCACGTAACACAGTCAAAGAACAAACACACACATCACACACACGCACGTAACATGATTATGACTCACGCAGTCTGGCATTTCCTTCTTATGCTTTGCAGATAGCCAGGTGCCAGCTGATTGGGTCGTGTTTAGTGCGGCACTTTGCATGGAACGGGCTTCTGGGGCTGACTTTAATGAACAGTGCTAAGCCTGCTATCGTCAGCACGGAGCTCAGGGTTTGGTGGTGGTGGTGGTGGTGGGGGGGTGAAATGGCAAACATATTTGATATTTTCCCCATTCGTGTCGAGAACTTTTGCCGCCTAGAACACGCAAGCGTGTCACAAGTCTTATGACAAAACATAGGTCTGCGTTCTTATTCTCAGGGTTGCTGTGTACGTGTGCGTATGTGGCTGTGTGTGTGTGTGTGTGTGTGTGTGTGTGTGTGTGTGTGTGTGTGTGTGTGTGTGTGTGTGTGTGTGTGTGTGTGGCTGTGTGACTTCTTTCTTCGTTTTGCATCGTGTACAAAACTGTCTTTGTTGAGACAACACATCCTGTGAATCATGGACCGTTAGAAGTGGACAATCTTGTGTCGAAACAATTCCTTCAGACTGCAACAGCAGAGAAACGAGAGAGATAACTCTATGTTGTAAACGAAATAACAATTACGATGTTTGCCTTTTATGAAAATAAGACAACAATAGCATTGATTAATGACTATTCAGCCCTCTTCTTGGAGTCATTATCATCTTCTTCGACACCATCATCTGGTCACCGTCGTTATATCGTATAATAATGTTGGGATTGCCTTATTTAAGACATCATCATTGTCTTATTTATAATACCATCATTGTCTTATTTATAATACCATCATTGTCTTATTTATAATATCATCATTGCCTTATTTAAAACATCATCATTGTCTTATTTATAGGATCACCATTGTCTTATTTATAAGATCATCATTGTCTAATTACAGGATCATCATTCTCTTATTTACAGGATCAGCATTGTCTAATTACAGGATTATCAGTGCCTTATTTAAAATATCATCATCGCCATTATCACTATTTTGATCAATATCACTACCGTTGTCAATCTACATCGCCAAAAATAACGGAATCGTGGAGTAAACTGAATCTAAATATTTACTCTCCAAGCATTCTGACCTCTATGTAAGAAAGGTTATGTGCTACTTATTTGTACCTAAACGTCGTCATCGTCATCAATGACGTCATGAAAGCTTTCGTTTATTGTGGTGTGCTATGACCAGGTAAGATTAAGAATAAAAATCTTCGTCTTCTTTAATTCATCTTCATAATTCATTACCACTGCCATCAATCCGCCGCCATCATTATGATAATAATTATTATAATTGATTACAATTATAATCAATGCTTCCCCTATTTGAATTATCAAGCGAAGCTTCTTAGCTGTAATGCACACTAAGTTTTATTAAATGAAACGCTAATAATTAGCATCAGTATTATTAGCATCATTATCAGTCAACATCATAAAGGCCTAGTCATCGTTGCCATCATCATGATCACCTTATTGTCATAAGTATCCCTCTTCGTCGTTGTATTTTCATTATGACCATATCGATCATCATTTTCATCACTACCACATCGATTATAATTATTATCATCATCAAAATCCTTGTCACCGTCACTCCATCGATCGTCTTCATCATCATAATCACTCCCTTGATCTTCATCATTATCATTATCACCACGGTCATAATTGTCATCATCAGTGTTATCGTTGTTCCATCACTGAATGAAAGAAGTAAGAATAGCAGTTTCCATAATAAGTTTGTGTTAGTTATATGACGTCACATTTTTATCTCGGTAGTGTTCGCGTTTGTTGAAAACTTCCTCTTAGCAGTAACATGTGAAATGAAAGTTCGGGCAGTGCAAACTGGCTTGGGATCGTGGGAGAAATCAGGCAGAGACTGAAAGCCCTTTAACATCAACAGACAACCCGCCACCACCTCGGGTATCTAATTTCTTTCAACCGTAACCAAAGCTACCTCCTCGATATCAAAGCTGTTTCGTGTTTCGGCTTTTGGGCGGTAGTGGCGTTGTGGCTGCGACGGTGCAAGCCCTTTCAGGCACCTGTATGTACTGAGTTTGAATCCTGTAGATAACTTTGTTCCGTGGCTTGTTTCTTGTCAGTTTACGAAAAGTTGTCTGTTCTTCTCACCTTCATTGAGTGACGAGAGTGTGTTGTGTGCTTTCTGAAAGCCCATCTATCTGCCTGGAAGTGGCTCTAGTAACTTAAACTCGAGTAAACAGTCACATTAGGTCGACTGATTTTATTCCCGTTGGGACCACATCCATTAGAGCAGCTTTACGAGACGCTGATACCATCCTCACCGCCACCACAAAGTTACGCTCCTTGATTTGTTTTTCACTTCATGAGATATTTCAGGCGGTGCCTGACTGCAGTGAAATAAGCGGTGGTAGGGGGCAGTAGGGCCTATATTCTTTCGCTCATAACGTCTTTGGTTCGAGATCCACTCTGCTAGCCGAAGGCAATGGACTCGTTGTGAAGTTAGCTAAAGTCGATCAACCAATTATTCACTAAGGCGCCCTGTAGTCAGCTTTCTGGGTTGTTATTTTTGGAGAATGTCGTGAAAACTCTTCGCAGACAATTTTAAATATTAAGCAGGATTTTAGGCAGGATTCTTAAATTAAGTCGATCACCCTCTTGTTTCAAAAAGATAGGCCCATACATAACTCTTCTTGGCTGTTAGCTTTTCGAAGTGATCCCTTGATTATTTCAAATTTGTTATTATGAAATGAAACTCATAAAGTCTTTTTATCTGTGACTTCGAAATGCTACCCCAAAAAGGCCTGTTCATCCATGACTTCTATATGCTACCCCAAAAAGTCCTGTTCATCCATGACTTCGAAATGCTACCCCAAAAAGGCCTGTTCATCCATGACCTAAATGCTACCCCAAAAAGGCCTGTTCATCCATGACTTCTAAATGCTACCCCAAAAAGGCCTGATCATCCATGACTCCGAAATGCTTCCCATAAAGCCTGTTCATCCATGACTTCGAAATGCTTCCTATAAAGCCTGTTTATCTGTGATTTCGAAATGCGTCCGATAAAGCCACTTCTTCATCTGCCAGACTTCATTCTCCGACTGAATATCTCCCTAGGCTTCAACACTGTCCACAAAATCGACAAATGTTGGAAATAAACTTTAAACAAGCGATTAAGAAAAATCTCTTTGCTTACTGAAGTGATGACACATACTGCGCGTTGAAAATACAAAATTTTGCCTATTAAAAGGAATTACTAAAATACACACATTACAAATGAACGTTTTTTCAAAGGATATATGTCATCAATATTCGCCTTGGGAATCTGTAAGGGGGGGGGGGGGTAAAGTAATGGGTAGAAAGGGGTTGTCAGAGGGGCGGTCGAGGGTGGTTGGGGGTAGTTTATATCATGGAAATGGAAGCGCAGATCTAATAACTTCACCAATGTAATTTAAAGCACTTAGTCCCCGCAGACCTAGAATGACGAACTTTAGTGTAAACATAACATGCATGTACTGGCTAGAAAACCACTTTCTCCAAGGTTGAGTTCCACGTAACCCATCGCCATTTGTTATGACAATCAGGTGACTTGTTTCAGCAACTACAGACACGTACAGTCTGCTAGGACTATGAACAGGATGCGTTTGACAGAATCAGTTGCCATATGTCGAAGTGTAATGCATTTTACAGTTCTTGTTGCCGGCTATGGAAACCAGATGCAGTTTACTAAAATAAATAAAAATGTGTAAGCTTTGCAGCTTATTGCGATGTGCTATGTCGCCACGAATCTGCTGTTTTAGTTATCTTGCTTAAAGCAGTGCTTTGCAGCCATGTTAGCATTGTATACAAATGATTTTTTAAATTTAGTAATAAATTATGAGGACTACACTTGATTGGTGTGTGTGTGTGTGTGTGTGTGTGTGTGTGTGTGTGTGTGTGTGTGTGTGTGTGTGTGTGTGTGACTCAGTTATGGTGATGACATAAGAGAAATTATATTGTTTTATTCACTTTTTAATGAGAAGAGAACATCTTGTCTTTAAACTGCGACGACACCGAATCAAATCAAGGAGCCAGTGACATGTTTGGCCCCATGGTAGGCAGATGCGTTGCATATCCATTTCACGGACGTTAAGCTTTTTTTTAAATTGGAAAGGAAGGGGAGGGGTGCTGCTGGTTGGAAAACTGAGCACTGGTGTAAACAGTAATACTCCCTCTGTGTCGAACTTAAATGTACATATTTTTTTTTGTCAACAATAAATTCGAGCATTATCTATTTAAAGACCCACTTGAATTGACACTTCCTTTAACGCTACTGTCATTCTCACACTGCATCTCCTGATCTCTAGTTTCGGTTTTGTAAAGTTAATTACCGCGTATTGTCTTTAGCAAGAGAGTACTGTATTGTTCCTAGCAAGAAAGTCCGCTGTTGACGAGACCTCCCTGTGAGTAAAAGTAAAAGTTACACAGCTATCCAATGTTTCACTTGTGCAGGGTAGACGTGTCACCACAACCCGATGGCCTCTCCATCGTCGACAAACTCCATCATGTTTGCTTTGTACTGTCAACACAACAGGGATCCTTTACAACCCAGCAGGGGCGGGTAACTGGGGAATAGCCAGAAACTCCGCTTCAGCACTGGTTTCTGCAATGGAAATTAGTGCACTGTTGCCACACTGTATTTGTTTAGAAGATAGATAGATAGATAGATAGATAGAACAAATATTGATGGTGACCTATTTAGGATGACAGTATGTATAAGTCTATTTATATTCATTTCTTATTATTTACGCTAATATATGTAATAAATTTTTACAACTTGCTCGTGTCAAACTACAGGATTTCACTCAGTGACAGGTGACTCATTACTTCCCCATTCCCAGTACATTACATTGTTTAGACTTTGACCAGAGACCTATATCGGCTATATGTATTAAGGACTTCAATAATATTTACCCAATGCGTCACAATGAACGAATTTTCCGAGTTGCCGTACGCATTTAAAATTTCAGTCAGGTTTACTCTTTGTATATCGTGCAATAGTGCTGTACGTTGAGTACAAAAGTAGGCCACTACAAATGATAGGTCTGTCTAAGGGAGGCTGAGAAAATTGCTATGCCCAAACATGATGATGGCATAATATCGTTTTCAGTTCAAATTTCGCGCGCAGTTTATGTCATACAGCCGAGGTCACAGAGTACGATTACTCTTGTTTGGGAATTGACGCAACAACCATCAACGGCTGATCCATACAGCCGAGGTCACAGAGTACGATTACTCTTGTTCGGCACTGACGCAACCAGCAACGGCTGATCCATACAGGAATATAAATAACATACTTTTCATTGTTTCAGTTTGAATACCAGCATTAAATTATCTTGTTAATCATTCAATTCTAGATTAAATCAGTATTTTAGACCAATGCACTTACTTTAATTAAAGAAAAAATTGTCTGTTTTCTTCTAAATGATGTGATTTGGGTCTTAGCGTTCTTACCTTCGTTTGTAACTGCAATTAGTGTTTGTAACTACAGTTAGTGTTTGTAACTATAAATAGTGTTTGTAATTTCTTATAGTGAGCTGGCCGTGAAGTCGCAAGCTGAAGTTTATACAAGTGTTAACTGTTTGTTTGAAAGCGAAATCAGTAATTAATTAATTACTCTCAAAATTTACTTCATCGCTCATACACATTTTCAGAGGAATATTGCGATATGTATGCATTTTCTTTGACCCAGTATGGTGTGTGTGTGTGTGTGTGTGTGTGTGTGTGTGTGTGTGTGTGTGTGCTTCTCTCTCTCATTCATATATACATGTAGAGCTGTGTATGTATAAACTCTTCGTGACAAGAATTATCTATATAAACATTAATCTACAGGTCAGTATTCTTAGCACTGTGTGTGTGTGTGTGTGTGTGTGTGTGTGTGCTTCTCTCTCTCATTCATATATACATGTAGAGCTGTGTATGTATAAACTCTTCGTGACAAGAATTATCTATATAAACATTAATCTACAGGTCAGTATTCTTAGCACTGCCTCTGTGTGTGTGTGTGTGTGTGTGTGTGTGTGTGTGTGTGTGTGTGTATGTGTGTGTGTGTGTGTGTGTGTGTGTGTGTGTTGGACTTGTTTCATTATTTGGGATGAAAAGGGAGTACAGCACACTTGAAACTTATTTTCTTGGACCTAATTAAAAGCGCCTTTTATTCAAACTGTACATGGCACGAACTCATTTCGAAAAGCTCCGGATGACGACTGAGTTTGTACTGGAAGCTCGCAATAAAAATAGTTTGGTGAATTGACTCGTTCGGCGTGCAGATGGCTCATCCACATGCTTGCAGCGTTATCGCATCTTTATCCATTCATGCAAAAAGAATTGTAGTTAAGATTCTATTATTATCTCTTGTGTGATCAGTGTGAAATGGGTTACAAGTTCACTTCCAAGGGATTGTACTCCTTACTTTTTGCTAACTACTTAGCTGATCTGACTTGCTTTTTCGCTTCGTTCTTTGTCTTATATTTATTCAGCATTTCGGTCGATTTGATTTAATTTCTTTCATTATTTTCAACAATTATTAGTACGGGCAGATTAGCAAAACAAACTAACCTATAGGGAAAATGTCCGATTGTTTTACGTGCGTGGCCTACGCATGTGGGTATGTGTTAATGAGTTGGTTTGTGTCTGCGCGTGTTGGTACGTATACTTATGTGTATGCATTTAAGAGAGAGAGAGAGAGAGAGAGTGTGTGTGTGTGTGTGTGTGTGTGTGTGTGTGGTTTTCGAATGACTGCAGCAAGTAATGTGATCCCGATTCGAAACATCTGTAGCAAATGATCTCGGAGCTACACGTAATCACCACATACCCTTCAGCCAAAGTGGATGGGTTATAATTGTTTTAATGACAGAAAGAAAAGCTGCCAGAAAATCCCTTCATGCGGTTTGTGACTTACAGTCTTAGACGAATCCACGGGGTCGGAACGAGTTGATAAATTTTATGATTTTTACGGTATTCCGAATAATTTACCAGATGTAAGCCTGCATGCTGTGAGCATAGGACCACCAGGATAAACTTCCGGTCTAAAACCATTTTTTAAAATTATTTTTCCTGGTTTTATTTGTAAATAACTGCTTATCGTGCCATGTGCTAGCTTAAGTTTTTCAGTGTTTGTAGCTGCACATACTTTTCTGTTGGATGTCTTTTCTTCTTCTTTTTTTTTTTAAAAAAAAATTAGTGAGCATTTATTTCTCTGTTTTCAGAAAGACGTGGTCATTGAGTACAAGCATTCTACCTGCCCAGGATTCAATGGTTATTTGTGAGTTTTTCTTCTTATATTCGATATGTATATTTCGCTTCGCGGAGCAAAAAGACTTTGTACGTGACTTTCTTGCAACACATTTCCTAGAATATATACAAATACTTGTGTGTACTGTGTCAACACATTTCCTAGAATATATACAAATACTTGTGTGTACTGTGTCAACACATTTCCTAGAATATATAAAAATACTTATGTGTACTGTACGTTCTGTGCCAAAAGTGATTGAAATAATTTTGTTTTTCCTAATGACGAAATAAATAGATTTGTTTAGAATCATTCTTAATTGCTCAAATCCCGAAATAATTTAGTTTAAGTGATCTTGGTATGCTTATATTCCCAAATGTAAAGAAAGGCAGAACCATAAAATGCTGCGTAATCATACTAGGCTCATTGTCTTAAAGAACTAACTAATATTGTATGCATAGCTCTAGAAAAATTTACTGCTAAGGTTGTTTTCATAGTGTGTGATGGAAGAATTAACTTTTACTATAGTGCTTATAGCCAGAGTTAACTGATCCAACATTGTGCTCATAGTTAAGAATGAGATAACCCACCTAGTACATTATACATACATAGCCATAACAACGAACGGCTACCTAAAGTTGTGTTCTTACGGACTGCTATGTAGATACTCAACTTTTATTAGTGAAAGCCTTTTAATTCATTGAGTCATGTAATTATTTTACGTAATTTATGGTCAGTTTGACTTTATTTGTGAGCCATTTATTTCTTAGCTATTTGAAACTCACCTCACACACACACACACACACACACAGACACACACACACACACACACACACACACACACACACACACACACACACACACACCCTATCCCGTTTCACTGAGTAATGTGTGACGGTGTTGGTGTGGGCAGATATCGAGGCCAGAGCGAGTACAAGTGTCCCAAGGAAATCCTGTTTGAGTATGTCGACCCATTGCCCCTTCCGGCCCCAAGGCTGCGCTGGGATACGGGCATAAAAAAGATTGAAGTTGTCCGCAGGCTGGATGAGGTGAGGTTACCGCAGACTGACTTTGACGGAGAGCGAACCTCGTTAATGCGGACGTCCTTTTAGTAGTTAGGGTTTGCTTCCCTTATGTTAAACAAGAAGTTTTCATTAATAAAACTGAGCCACGATGTATACAGTTGTGTTGGTGTGGGATAGTATCAGAGACCATTGAAGTATGAAATGAGTCAATATTGCTGCATAGTACCAGAGACCATTGAAGTATGAAATGAGTCAATATTGCTGCATAGTACCAGAGACCATTGAAGTATGAAATGAGTCAATATTGCTGCATAGTACCAGAGACCATTGAAGTATGAAATGAGTCAATATTGCCGCATAGTACCAGGTCTTCATTGAAGTATGAAATGAGTCAGTACTGTCGAATAATACTAAGAACCACTGAAGTAGGAAATGAATCATGAGTGTGGGTTTGTTTGCCGCATGGTACCAGAGACCATTATATTATGTCAGTATTTTGTTTAGTATACAAAGTGTGCATGTATCATTGTTTGTTTATAAGGAGGCAAATATACAATTGCTACCACTGTTAGTATTCTCTCTACAATTGCTACCACTGTTACTATTATCTCTACAATTGCTACCACTGTTACTATTATCTCTACAATTGCTACCACTGTTACTATTATCTCTACAATTGCTACCACTGTTAGTATTATTACTACCTCTGCTATCACTCTGTTACTATCACCGGTACTACTGCTACCACTCTGTTACTATTATCACTACCATTTCTATCACTATGTTATTGTTAAACTACCACTGTTACCACTACCACTGCTATTACTCCATTACTATTAGCTCTACCACTCCGTCACTGTTACCATTACCCCTGCTACCTTTCAACAACTACTGCTGTTGCTACCACTACTGCTGCTACTACTACTGTTCCTACTATTGCTATTATACCACTACTGTTATTACAGCTATTGTTATTACTACTACCACCATTAAAACTACTACTAACATTACTATTATCACTACCTTTATTACAACTAATAATAATGCTAAAGATAACTAGTACTGCTTCTACAATTACTAATAGTCTACTACTGCAGTTACTACTATGTGCCGCATTTATCTTTGTATTTATATATATATTGACTCCTTTTCTCAATCTGTTTGGGCAGAATCTGAGGATAAATCATACATCCACAAACAGTGCTGCCATGGGACTTATCTCCCCTAGAGACTTCGTGGATGCAGTATTGTCAGTGAAGAGAGACAAGATTATATCTACGAATGGTTTGCCTTAATAACATAGCTCTTGCTCTCACTCAATCAGATTTAACTCACTCACTTGACTTTACTATGCTCTCACTCGGATGACTCAATATGCTGTCAATTAGCCAACTTAACTCAGCTGCCTAGTTTAGCTCTCACTCACTCATAATTAACTCTGCTCAATCACTGTGCTCTGACTCAGCTGACTCACTCAACTGTCTACTATGCTGTCACTCAGCTAGCCTCAACTCACCTCAGTTGCTTAGCTATCAGTCAACCGTCTCAATCTGTTAAAGTGCAGTGACCACCACATTAATGGAAATAAATCATGATTTCAGAATAGAGACACAAGTATATTTGACAGTTATATAATAATAGATCTTCCAGCTAAGTTAATGGTTTGTGAAAAAAAAAAACTTCATTTAATTTATGATACGAGAAAATTAAATTCACCGCACTCGTGCATGTGTCCTTGATTGTGTAAATCTGAAAATTAAGGACTTTACATTATAATAGTACTTTGGCGGCCCTATAGCTCACTGGTGATATTTACTATGCGTGTTCTTCGGCTTCGGTTGTGGTTTGAGTAGATCAGTGGGGGGCCTAATCATTGTCAAGAGAATTAGATATAAATGACTGATCATAAGCTCCTGATAAGAAATTACGTCATATACAAACGTGCTGTTATCAGTTTTAAACGCTCTCATCAGTTTCGTATTCTGGCACTGGTCATATTTACAACTGTGACCGTTTACACTGCTGTTGATTGATTTTCTTTCGCGTGCAGGCATTAGCATTCACTGCCCGGAATGTCCACCCAAAGACAAGTATGTACGGGGATGGAACTATCACTGTGGCCTCATGTGCATTGAGCACCCTGAGTGAGTAAAGCTATGAGTCATTGAAATCAGTTCACCTACAAGTATATCAATGACGATAATGATGATGGTGGTTGTGGATGTGGATGTCCACTCCTCTCAGTCTGCTAAAGCCATCTGACTGGTTTGAAATGCTGCTCTCTTGATTTTATTTCAGTCTACTGAACTTGAAATTTAACAAAGCTGTTTCATTAAACTAATTTTAAGTGTTATTAACTGTCTTTTGTCTTCATTAACCCTCCTCTTCTCATTCCTTCGCCTCAAACGCTTACAGAACTTCTACCAGTCGATGGTTACGGACACCGGCATGGTTAAACATGTGATGGAGGAGGACTTGGGATAAGCAAAAATATGTGAATGTGAATGATAATTCAATTATTATTATTATGATATCATAGAAATATAGATGTGAGTGGTAAACATAGGGATATGGTTGGGAGTGATAAACATAAGGATGTGGATGTGAATGATAATCATAAGGATGTGGGTGGGAATGGTAAACATAGGGATGTGGATGTGAATGATAATCATAAGGATGTGGGTGGGAATGGTAAACATAGGGATGTGAGTGAGAATGGCAATCATAGAGATGTGGATGTGGATGGATTTGTAACTGTGGATGGTAATAGAAATGATGAATAACAAATGAGGATACAAGAAGATATGAGACAAAGTGTAGAGACTGTTGGGAAAGGGGAGGCCACTCAGGAAAAGGAGTGTGAATAGCGATGGAGGTAAGAGCTGGAATTGAATCGGGAAAGGAAATGTGAAATTGTGATGAAGATGTGAATGGCGTTGTGAATATGAATGGGGAGAGAAACAGGGTCGGGATGAAAATAAAGCTGGAAATAGAAATTAGAGATGGGAATGAAAATGGGGAAGTGATGAAATTTACCTTGGGAATAGGAAAATTAGGGAAGCGGCTGTGGATGCGGATGCGAAGAGGGATGGGAGATTGAATATGGGGTGGATGGGATTAAAGACGGAAATAAATTAAAATTTTTTTGTTTCAGTTCAGAAACAGTAGAGTTACTTATTATTACCTTTTGTTGTCTTTTGAGAAGGAAAAAGTAACTCTAATTTATTCTGGGCGGTGTTTAGGATACAAGTAGTTAATAGATTGTGTAAGTAATAAACTAGCGTCCCTTAGAGAATCCAGATCGCATTGTGGTTTTGCTTTATCTGTATGTCTATTTTCAGAGTACATCAGTGTGCGTGCGTGCGTGCGTGCGTGCTTGCGTGCATGCTTGCGTGTGTGCTTGCGCATTACAACTGCGAAGTCAGAATGAGCGTTGGGTCAGTTAAATGTTGGTATTGCCAATGTTAAACAGTGTACTGTGGGAGTGGGAATGGGGAAAAGAGTTTTGTTTTCAGTCATGGCCGCAAGGCGAATACTTTATTTTATCTTTGTATGCATGTAATGGTCTAACGACCTCTGGATTTGAAAGTTTATATATTTCGTTGGGTTGTTTTCTAAAGTCTTGCACACTTGAGGAAAATTTGAAGGAATGGCTTCTGACAGTCTGAGTACTCATACTGCTGGTGAATATGAGGAAAATCTGACGGAATGGCTTCTGACAGTCTGAGTACTCATACTGCTAGTGAATTTGAGGAAAATCTGACGGAATAGCTTCTGACAGTCTGAGTACTCATACTGCTAGTGAATTTGAGGAAAATCTGACGGAATAGCTTCTGACAGTCTGAGTACTCATACTCCTAGTGAATTTGAGTGTATTTATTGACGATGACATCAGCTTCACGCTTGTATCTGTACATACATGCAATACACGTTTTACGTGGGAACTTACAGACAACACACATATTACTTTGTACACCTCCTATACACTTACAACAAACACCGGCCTATCACACATACACACTTACAACAAACACCGGCCTATCACACATACACACTTACAACAAACACCGGCCTATGACACATACACACTTACAACAAGCACCGGCCTATCACACATACACACTTACAACAAACACCGGCCTATCACACATACATTTACACAAGCAAAATATTTGCTACACACTAAACTAACCACTATTACAGCATCCATATAGACTCCATATGTTTATTCTCACACATACAAGAATTGAATATAATATACTTTTACACATGCAAGCGTATACAGTATACTTTTACACGTGCAAGTGCATATAGTATACTCTTGTATATTGATACAGTTGCATACAGTATATTCTTATACACAAGTGCATACAGTAAACTCTTACACATACAAATGCATTCAATATACTCTAACACATACAAGATGCAATATACACTGTCATAAATAACAAATGGATACTCTTACACAAACTCTTATGGATGCAAATATACACATAAAGCATATAAATGCACTATATACTTACACAATACAAAATAAACATGTCGGTAGGCATCAATAATCAATACACTTACACACCAACATACGGACACAATACAAAATAAACATGCCGGTAGGCATCAATAATCAACACACCAACATATGAACACAAAACAACAAACACGTCATAAATATTGTTTGTTTGTTTGTTTGAACCTAGCTTGGTCAGTGATACGTTGATTTTTAATTAATTTAATTTTACTTTGTGTGTGTTTTCAAGGCGTGCTCAACATTCCAAGCTAATGAGTTTCATTCAACCGGATATCCGGGGAATGTTACCGCGTTCATTGGTGGACTCGGCGATACCTGGCTCAATGATTGAATTCTTCCACAATTTGCGCGTGTGCCTGAAAGAAGATGGAAAATTGATAGACTAAAGATGATCTATGTATAGTTTATATCCTATTCTGAAGAGTTTTCTTTATATTTTTAATAGTATGGATGGATTTACTGATCATACAATTGTCCAAAATAATTGTGAAAATATTTTCTTTTCTTTTTTATGTTCCCTTCTGACAACTCAGTATTGCAGATCTGTTGTAACATGCACTGATTTGTATTTTCTGTTTCTTTTGTAAAATTTACTCTTCAATGTCACCATGTCGACTGCATTTGGTCGCGTTACCTCCCTTGACTGCATGAATTTAAGAAGTGACTAAACCAGTCGATTGTTTCATTGGTTGCTGGTTGCAGATTTTGCTTCTGCGCGTAGCATTTGAAAAAAATAATATAATGTTAGACTTTTCATCAGAAATGCTATTTACTTTTCGGTTGCTGTTGGGGAACAGGCAGTATCTAGTGGTGTTGTTGGGGCACAAGCAGTAATTCGGTGTGATGCGAGGCACGGACAGTAACTAAGGGTTTGTTGGGATGCAGAAAGTTAATTAGAGTGCTTTATTTTCTTAATGACTATAACATGAGTTGCTTTAAAAAAAAAGAGTGACCTGTCCTGACGACCAGTGTGAGCATCAATTTGTTAAGACAGTTTTGTAATATGTAAGGAATCATTTAAAATCATTTGCATCATTTTAAACATTAATTTGTCCAAATGTATATCTGTAATATGTACTTACGTATGTTTGTTTCACTTGTGAATAAGTATTATTGTGCTTTTATAAATCACTTTTCTTTTACAAGTATTTGCGTTTGAAGTTTAAATAAAAATTGTGACCATACAAAGAGACTTTTACCTGCCAATTATTGTGCGCCCTAAAGCCATATGGAGTCTTCATTTGCGCACAAATAAGCACTGTATTGAGTGCTTCTCCTGTCGCTGAATAGTGTGTGGTCGTGATACTGCCAATTGAAGTGAGCACTATATGCAGTCTCTATTTTGTCCTTATTGAGCAGTGTATGGAATCCTTATCCTGCTCTTAGTGAGCACTGCATGTAGTCCTTATCCTGCCAACAAGTGAGTTTTGAATGCAGTTGTTATCCTGTTACTTAAATGAGGATGGTGTAGAGTCCTTATCCTGCCAACGTTTTATTTAATTTGTTTCAATTTTTTAGTTTACATGTATATAACTACATGCTTTTGTAAACATATATCATAATAAAAGCCTTGACCTTTACCAAACAAAATATTGAGTAAATTAGTATTTGTTGAACGGATGGATGGGTGGATGGATGGATGGATGGATTTGTAAAAGAGATAAAACATTAGTTGAGGATGTGTTCATGAAGAACATTAATTCTTATTCATTTGTGTCATTTGTGAAATATTTAAAATACTGAAAGACTCAAATCCCGAGGCTGGAATGTAAGAGCAGAAGTGATGCTAAAAGTAACATGAACACTAGAGAACACAGCAATTTGAAATGAGAGGTTATCTGAATAAACCGCCAGAACTTTATAGAGACTTTTTTCCCAGTGATTGAAATGTCCACATATTTCATAAACCTTGAATCTCAAAGAATTTCCAAGACCAGGATTCACAATTAACTAACCGATAGATTACAGAAGAGCCAGTAATAATTATGACGACGACTGTGATAATGGCGATTATAATGGTGGTGAAGACAAGATAATGATGATGACGATAATACATTGAACATGCTAACTCAAAACTGTTTAATTTATAAGATGTGAAGATTTTATTGCAGTTAAAATAGAGGACGAATGCCAAGTAAACAACACACAATTAATCATAAACAAACACCTTTACATCCCATTAACGAATTCAACAGTCAAAATTACAAAAAGTAATATTTTTAAATAATAAAACATACAGTAACATAAAATACAGCACAAATTTCGAAATCAAAACTATGAGGCAACATTCGTGGCACGTGCATTTGTTGACGTATTCCCAGATTTATTACTTTGCATATGCACTGTTGTTATACCAAATACGGTGCAGGATTGCCAAAAAGACGAGAGCAAACTGTGCGCACGTTTTGTTTTTGTATAAAACACTGTTTGGAATTGCCAAAACACAAGACTATAACTGAATACCAAACTGTGTGCACGTTTTGTTGTTGCACAAAACACTGTGTGAGATTGCCAAAACACAAGACTATAACTGAATACCAAAGTGTGTGCACGTTTTGTTGTTGCACAAAACACTGTGTGAGATTGCCAAAACACACTAGAAGATAGCTGAATACCAAAGTGTGCGGGTTTGCCGAAATATACTAGTGCATAGCTATATACCAAACTATGTTCCAAGCACAATTTACTTCAAATAGCTATTAATTTCAAATTAGTTTCTAATAAGTAAAATTAGTCATTGCTTTTGAAAATTTATTTCATAACTTCATTGATAGTGAGCTATGTAGCTTATTTTTAAATTGTTTCTGCAAATCGCACCCGTGAATAGGGTGAAGGTAATTCTCAATCAACAACAGAACATTGCTTTTATGGGCATGGGTATCTGAATTTCGATTTCTTTCCTAACTGGTTTCTCGCTCAGAATGTGGACTTGTCTTAGAGCTTTCTCCCTATTCTGGTGCAAAAAGAACTTATGTAGTGAAGTTTGTTACGAATTCAGTAGAGAGCTAAGGGATTAAGAGCTTTTCCCCCAACCTACATTTCTAAAGGTCATGTTAAATATTAGTAAGCAAGGCTCGACAAAATAATCATAAATAGTCCGTACGTCACCGGGACATTACAATCATGGTACAGTCAACTTTACAAGTCTCTGGTGGTTCAATATAAAGCGAATCTAGACTTCCACTAAAATCAGTGGGGTGGGGGGAGGTATTCTTTCACTTTGTTCAATTCTGTTCAGTGTTTTCCATTGTCACTGTAAGACTTGTACACATCGGAATTTCGTTTCATTATGTCAAGGCAAGGCCCCAGCAGACGTTCGAACGATTCGCGCTCCAAGAAAGCAACCTTGACCTTACCGTCAGCGATGACGCTGGCAGATCTGGGCTTGTTCTCAATCAGCGCCAGTTCGCCGAAGTACTTCCCCTTGGTCAGCTTGCCCACTTTCTCGTCGCGACCTCCCTTTGTGATGGCGATCTGCACCGTCCCATCTTCCACGAAATACATTCCGTCCGCCTCTTGATCTTGCTGAATGATGACCTCGCCGTCGGCGAAAGTTTTGGTCTGAAGGGCGTCCGCCAGGTTCATGCGTTCGTACGCTTCCAGAAATTTTAGCATGGGCACATGCTCCAGTAGGTCCTCGTAGACCTTTCTTTTCTTGAAAGCTGCAGTCAACACAATGCGTCGGAAGCAGGCCCGATTCATGGCCCAGAGGTTTCCTTCAGTTTCAGCCACGATGGTTGCTGAGCGCGGCATGTTGTACATTAGGGCCAGTTCTCCGAAACTGCCGCTGTTGTTGAATGTGTGAACCTGCACGAAAAGGAATTGTTATTATTTTTTAAAAAAAGAAATCAGAGTATAAGAGTACCCTTGCAAAAGAGATGTTGTTGTTGTTGTGGTGGTGGTGGTGATGAATGAAAGGAACTTTTCGTTGCAAAATCATGAATATCATCGTTTTCCTGAGCCTCTTCCCACCCCCCACCCCCATTACTTCATATGTTTAGTTTTGCTGAGGTCGTCAACTCTTTCATAATGTAGCTAAATATGATGCATATGATGATGTAAGGAAATTTTATATTAATAACAAGAAATGTTGAAGCTAAATGATTTTATAAAAACCTTTTCTTCAAGAACTCTTTGAAGGACAGTGTTGTTAATTATTTCTCTTTTAAATTTTAAAATCTTTTTCGAATTGTACATGGTTCATATACAAGTAAATAATTTAAACTTAGGCCTACTTGTTAAGCGTGCAATTTATGAAAGCTTGACAACGCACAGTTATGTCCTTTGACTATACAGAAATATCCTACTAAAAATAATGAGCACAGTCACAAACACACGAAGACCAAAGCTCTGAGTAAAAATGTTTCTGTCTCTACCCCTGAGGACGCATTTACGCATCACTACCATGTTAACATGAAAACGAGGCTGAGCTGGCATAATGATTTACCCATCGTCGTCATTTGCCATGGCTGGGGGGGGGGGAATAAATAATAATAATTAATTAATAATAAAATAATCATAACCATTAACTAAGTGGCGTTGGCGTCACAATATCTGTCTACTTTCCTGTCTATCCTTCTGTCTGTCTAACTGATTACCTAAGTAACCATTCAAGTATTTGCGATGCATGGATCTGTGATTTTATGTGTTGGCTTAAGTGTCCGCCTGCATTATGTGTGGCGGCGCGTCTGCCTTTCTGTAGTCCCTCACCGTTTTCTCCACCCCTCCGGTGTCGACGCGGACGCTGTACACGCCCCTATCAATGGCGTAGAAGTTGTCGCCGTCATCTCCACGTTTGATAACTACATCTCCGGGCTGCACGTGACATTCAAACATGGCGTTTATGACGTCAGCCACCTGAAGAACAAAAAACATTAACTATTATTTACATTCGCTAAATACGAAAAACATATATTTGTGATCGAACGTCGTAATCTGTTACTTCAGTACTATTGCACATTTGTGAAATGTCAGTGAAATTGTGAACAGTCGCTTCCAACATTCCCGAAATATCAGGGAAACTTGACCAATCGTATTTCCCACATTCGTGAAATATTAGTGAAATGCATTAAATACAGTGATAAAACAACAGTTATGATTTTGTTGCAAATTTCAATGTCTGACTCGTAAGTATTAGTTCACATATTACAACTCCCATTTATTGTACTTCACTTTTTTTTTCCAGCGTTCTACAAGTAATAGTTCACATATTACAACTGCCACTTATTACACTTTTCATTCAATGCATGTCGAGAAGTGTGAGAAACAACTTGTATGAATGTGTAATGCCTCCACAAATGTTAGTAGTTAAAGAGGATATATTACTGTGTTCATTGTAATGCCCCCACAAATGTTAGTGGTTAAAGAGGATATATTACTGTGTTCAAGGATATCTGTTGCGTTTCTGTACTAATTCTGGTGCTTAAGTTACAGAGGTTACAACACATCAACCCACGCAAAGTCTTGATGACAAAAAATTACTAGCATATAAAAAATAACCAGACATTCTTTTCGAATAAGTCATGATAAAACATTGAAATCTGTTTTCTGTCATTCGTATGTTCTTTGAGCACAATTCTGTTATATCAGATCACTGTTTATATAGTTTTCCTAGAATGTTGGTAGAAGTTCAAGAATATTTATGAAAATATATCACCGAAATGTACAATCCAACTTATTTTAAAAGTAATATTTTTTTAATTTAAACTTTCAAGTTGGTAATTACAGATGTGGCCATTAACTGTTTTAGTGTGGATTTAAATGTATTATTGCTGTGGACATTAACTGTTTTGGTGTTATGGAAAGTAACTGATTTGATGCTGCGGACATTAACTTGTATTGGCGTTGTGGACATTAACTTGTATTGGTGTTGTGGACATTAACTGTATTGGTGTTGTGGACATTAACTTGTATTGGTGTTGTGGACATTAACTGTATTGGTGTTGTGGACATTAACTGTATTGGTGCTGTGGACATTAACTTGTATTGGTGTTGTGGACATTAACTGTATTGGTGTTGTGGACATTAATTGTATTGGTGTTGTGGACATTAACTTGTATTGGTGTTGTGGACATTAACTGTATTGGTGTTGCGGACATTAACTGTATTGGTGTTGTGGACATTAACTGTATTGGTGTTGTGGACATTAACTGTATTGGTGCTGTGGACATTAACTTGTATTGGTGTTGTGGACATTAACTTGTGTATTGGTGTTGTGGACATTAACTGTATTGGTGTTGTGGACATTAACTGTATTGGTGTTGTGGACATTAACTGTATTGGTGTTGTGGACATTAACTTGTACTGGTGTTGTGGACATTAACTGTATTGGTGTTGCGGACATTAACTGCATTGGCAAGCATAGGGAATTGAAATCAACTTGTAGGAGAGGTTTTTATTTGTTAATTATTATTTAATTTATTGCAATGTCGCCTGAGAAATATTTTTATTTAGTACTTATTTTCAATGATTTGATGAACACTGAAGGGTAAATACTGACACGGTCTTCAGTGTGAACCTATTATCGACAGTCATCAGTTGAGGGATAGAGTCATTGTTTCTAAACTGTGTGCGTGAACACAAAATCTGGTGTGTTCAAATGTAAGAGACTCCCCAATTCGATAGAAAAATAATGCAGAAATAAATGATAAATATAATAGTTTGGAAGACCAGTAAATAATATAAGGGACCAAATATTTCTATTACATTAAAATAGATTTGCTCTTGTGCATTCTTCATTCTTATAATAAGGATGAGGGAGCAAGTATGTAGAATGCATGCGTACATACATAATTTAATCACGTGACCGAACGACAGTATAACTAATTAAAGACGCCATCTTTTTGTTTACGATACGTGTGTTTAAGTCGTAATCGATGTTTCTTCTTAGATTGGAAACAAATAAATCTATTGGTCAGTGTAATTATGATCACAGACAATGAGTTTAGAGTGGAAGCAGAGTGTCACTAGGTTTCGAAAACTTATTTAACTATAAAGGTGGAAACTAAATCAAATTAATTCATTGCATGACTTTCATTTTGTCTAGTGAGACGTGGCAATGTTTTGCTTCGAACCCGTTACGCGAGCGAGAAAGCTTCTTTGGAATAAAGTGCGATATTTTACCAAATCATCCTCTTAATTATATAGGTAATATTGCATACAATATTTGGTCATAAAAATGTTTTACCTATTGTTGTTACCGGAGTTACACGTTATTCATAATCACTGTGAGAGATCAAAGCTTGAGACTTGTTCTCTGGGCAGTATGAGAGTTTTAAGTTCTTTATCGTAAGGAAAAGAAACATACGTAGTAAAACTCAAGCCTTCAGAAAAATCTGCACAGGCGTTTAAATCTAAATTGACTAACATTATTAAATTGTTCAATCGCAAAAAATCAAGCCGATATTGGAAATAAGAGCGATTGAAGTATTTAGTAGCATAATGCTGTATTTCTCCGTTAAATCTATAATATCATGGAAATGAACTAATTAGTAAACTATCTGCTTCTCCGCACATTTTGTTCACATCTAAGATTAGTTTAATTTTCGCACATCCTGCGCAAGTGTTGTATTCACCATGCTGGACACGACATGAAGCTACAAGAGAATATAAGGACGTGCCATGCCATTCAGACTCAAACCCAGCTTGTCATGTGTTTCATATACTAATGTAGTTAGCACAATTTTAAATATTTTTTACTGGTTGGTCGGTAGGCTATGGCTGTTTGGTGATTGTATTGTTGTTTCACTTTTAAAAGCAATTTACATCTTACTTTCCATTATAAAGTATCTCTCTCTCTGTGTGTGTGTGTGTGTGTGTGTGTGTGTGTGTGTGTGTGTGTGTGTGTGTGTAGGTGTGTGTGTGTGTGTGTGAAGGAAGAACTGTTGTTGTTGCATGTATCAAGCAAAATTCAGAGAGAAACGTGTGAGACAATCGTCCATAATAATCTTAGTTATACTTCTTATCATAATTAACTAATTAGTTGCATTTATATAATTATAATAACTTTAGCCACCATAATCAACCTTCACCGCTCGCTCTCTCTCTCTCTCTCTCTCTCTCACACACACACACACACACACACACACACACTGGTCAACTTAGTATGGCCTGCATAACCTATTACGTCCTGGACAACCTATTACGTCCCAAACAACCTATTACGACCCACACAACCTATTACGACCTGCACAACCTATATTATATATAGCCTGGCCAACTTAGCATGGCCTGCACGCGAAAGCGGCGGAAGCCGGAAGCGCCCCTACACTCATCAGCATGGCCTGCATAAACTACTATGCATGCACAACCCCTAGTCATTCGAGATCATCGGTTAGACAGTCAATCGTTGTGCAACAAAACCTTGTTTCTAAAACGGACATGTGAGTTGAATGTTTTTTAAATATACTTTAGGTTCGAGTCTGGCATGCACCCTGTATAATCAGCATGTCTAGTGTGTGAGGGGGGGGGGAACCACTGAAAGACACCCACCCACCAGGTCAGTAGTAGAGTTCCAAGGCAACAAGTTAAGTCTAACTGCGATGTTAACTAATACACTATAAACAATACATTCCCAAAAATTTTGTTCTGCATTATAAACGTGAGAGTAGTGGTAGCACATGGATTCGCAATTACAATTGTTCATTTGCCTTATGATGGAAAAATATACGTGATTTCCAATTAACAAATGCTTCGGAAAAAGGGTATGGCAAAATAAATTTCTTGTTGGACACTACACACTCTCAGATTGCATATTATTTTAAACACAAACAACAAATTAAAACTCCATAAATTACATTTAACTTTTCGGCACAGAATATTTTTCTCTGCCTAAATTTGTTTGTGTGGAAATTTACTACCTTTCTTTATGCTAATGGAGTTACCTTCAAACGATCGAAGGTGAAACAATCCTGTACTTGAAATAGATTACTTCAGATTTTAATCCAAATAATTCTGTATTTTTCTATGACCATTATTTTTGTTCAATATCCTTACATTTATTCAATGTCTTCAATCATGTAGAGTCTGAAGTGAAGATAATATCTTGCTATCAGAGTAGATAAAATAAAATATTTTACAGTTTTATAAAATAAAATAAAAATCATTCTTATAAACACATTCATTACTAGAATAAGATTTTTGGCCAGAAAGAATGAAAGATTTTAAATCTGCTTAATGAAAGTAGAACTTTTGTTCGTAAAAGTCAAGATAACAAATAAACCACTCAGGATATGATTCGTAAAAATATGAATGTTGAAATCAACATATAAACCACTTAAAACATATGTTTATAAAAATCTAAACATTGGAATCAAAATATAAACCATTTAGTATTTATGTTTGAAAAAGTCTAAATGTTAGAATCAAACTACAAACAATTTAAAACTTATGTTAGTGAAAATGAAATATTGAATTAAAGTACAAACAGTTTAAAATTTGTTTATGGAATTAAACACCAAAACAATTTAGAACCTATGTTTGTTTGTTTGTTTTTTAAAGGAATTAAACTACAGACGATTTAGAACTTATATTTGTAAAAATCTAGGTGTTGGAATGAAAATGCAAACAATTTAGCACTTATATTTGTAACAAATCTAGATGTTGGAATTATTTTATGAACCGTTTAGTACTTATGTTTGTAAAACTCTGGATTTGAGATCTTTTAAAATAATGTCCACCTGCTTTTTACCTGTTAGAAATTTGTACATGTAAGTTTATAAGTTTATTGCAAAGCAAGGAAAAAGGAAACGTTAGACAAGAATAGACTATAAATATACTAACTCGGCAGAAGGGTACATAAAAAGACGAGAAATATAACAATGTTGGTAAGTGAAAGGTCGTGTACTCGACATTAACGACTTGGTACTACGGGTGGCCCGACAGGTGGGCGGGCGACAAGAGGTTTGCGACAACTGGTTAGACACAACAGGCTAGCAACAACTGGCTTACACATAACTTACATCTGTAGAATAAATCAGGTAATTACTTAGGTTTTTTCCTGTTGTTTAGCAATGTGTTTATATCGTATTATGCTCAAGTCACTTGCCCAACACCAGTTGTTGCTAGGCATGTGTCAGTAGCTAGTTGATGTTAGTCAGTTGTGGCCCACTAATTTGTTTTTTTGCTGTTGAAGCTAGTCTTTCATCTTTATACTGAATTGATCATATATGTAAGTTGTTTTTGCTATTTAATATCGTCTTTAAATCTTTATACTGAATTGGTTTTATATATATATATATATAAGTTGTTTTTGATATTTAAGATCGTCTTTCATCTTTATTGGTTATATATATATATATATATATAATATGTTGTATAGCAGTTTTAACCTCATGTAAAAAGAGTAAAAAAATAACAGTTAGATCAGTTATAAATATAATAATGCACTAAACTCATCGACTAATCTCTAACCAGATTTACACAAGACCGCGACAATATTCATCCCAATTCATAGAAAAGGTCCACCACGACCTGACCCTTCACCGCGACCCCGTGACCTCTCACCTGATCGGAGTCCAGCGATTTGAAGAGCAGGATGTTGGAGATGGCTCGGGAGAGTCGCTCCTTTTGTTGCTCGGTCTTTTCGTGCACGACCTTTACCTCGTCCCCATTGTCTGCTTCCGGGTCATAGCGCTCTGCAGACACGGAGTTCCTTCTAGCGTACTTCCCATTCTTGGATCCATTTTTGGGTTTCATCGTTTCCGGATCCGGCTCGCCTGCTTCATCTTCGTCCACAATAATATACATGGGGACAGGTTTGATTGCCGGTACTTTGGCGGAGCTGCGCATCTTGAGAAAGTACTCGCTTGCAAACTCGACTAGCTGGTCCGGTTTTTCCAGCAGGACAGCCACAGTGAAGTCTCGCAAAAGCTCGCCAAGTCCGGGCGGGATTTTCAGATGATCCATCTCTACTATAGTTATTATTACTTTTTTTTTTTCTTAAAGATTTTGGGGGACGGTCTCTAGGCACGCTTCGGCTACAACTGGTGCGGGTCTGCTTTCTTCTGAAAGAAGCATCGCGCCCTGAATACAAATCCATTAACACGTGATACTAACAGAGTCCAGCCAACTAATGTCTTTGCGAATCAATCAATATATATGCGCGGCTTGGCGCCCAGCAGTCTCGCCCTTCAGAGAATAAGTAACGCAATCAGTTTTATTGCAAACTAAGTGAATACAACTAAAAAAAACAAAAGAAAATATATTGATATTTTTTTTTAATTAGCAGTACATGCTGAATAAACTAAACTTAATACATGATTAAATTACATGTATATAGTGTCCCACAAGATAACATTAAATTAAGACAGTATTAAACAATAAAATGTTCTACAAGATAATATTAATTTAAGACAGGATTAAATTATACAGCGTCCCACAAGATAAAATTAAATTAAGACAGTATTAAATAGTATAGAATTCCACAACATAAATTAAAATAGTATTAAATTATTAAAACTGTTCCACAAGATAAAATTAAATTAAATTAAAGTAAAACAGGACTGGTGTAAAAAGTACGATAGAGGGTCTAAAATTGACTCGTAAAGTGTGAAGATACCCTCATTGTACAACTCTATCTGACAACTGTCTTTGTGTGTACCGTCATTATAATTAATCAAAACTCGCCGAACTGTCACATTTTTGCAAATCTGGCTTTCCACTCAGAAGATGATGAATCCATGTGCAGTTTTATCAATTTCACTAGAAGTTGAAAATCTGGTCCTGTCACTCAAAAAGATGACGGCTTGACGTACAGCTATGCGAAATGTTTATAACAACCCCACCACCACCACCTCCCCGGGTAAATCACCAGACAATAAATCAATACTAACGAAGCCAGTCCTGGTTTAGGGTTCTAATGAGAAAACTTACTTCATGGTAATGGTATTACACATGGTAGGTAAAATACGGGGTCACGTGCGTGCATGAGTTTGTGCGCAAGCGTGCACGTGACACAGGTATCCAACGTCTATAGTCCCCACCACGCTGAAGGTCGATGAAAGTTTTTAACAAAACTTAGCAATGGTTCATTGAGCCAAAAGAATGTGATAGCCAACGTCTATAGTCCCCACCACGCTGAAGTTCGATGAAAGTTTTTAACAAAACTTAGCAATGGTTCATTGAGCCAAAAGAATGTGATAGCCACAGTCATCCCGATAGATAAATGTTAAATTTTGTAGTTTGTCCATCTACCTGCTAGCCAGAGGCATGCATTTTAAAGCCGCCGTTTGTCCATCTACCTGCTAGCCAGCGGCATGCATTTTAAAGCCGACAAATGTCTCGCTACCTGCTAGACAGCGGCATGCATCTTAAAGCCGACAAATGTCCTGCATTTCTTCCCATTCCAGTCCTCAAGCTGTTATATTACGCCAATATACCTTTTTAAAAAATACAATCTGTCTCCTAGCAGCGATTGTGAACTCTTTTTCTTCCTGCCTCACCCTCACCTCCTCCCAGCCTGAGTAAACACTCAGTTTGTCAGATGACAATGTTCCCACGTTCAGACAATCGCGTTATCGACTCCAGACGGAGTCCTAGGCGATACGAGTTATCCGCATGGACAAGAGTGTGAGTGTGAGAAGAGCCGGCCGCTGTAAAAAAAAAAAGAAAAGAAAAACTTTTGAGTGTCGTGTGCAATGCCTTCTGTCAATAGGTCAATAACGTAGGAGCCGTGAAAAGTAAAAAAAAAAAAAAAAAAAAAAAAAAATTGACATTTCCTGCGACACTCAAACGAATTCATTTCGTTCTTTAATATTTGAGTTCTCTACAAAAGTGTTTGATGGGTAGACCGAATCACAGGTCCGTGGACATCTTCTTGTATTTATCTTATATTGCTGCGTACCCTGGGGGGTGGTGAGGAGGGAAGACGAAGTGAATAAGTTTTCATTATTAAAACTTCAGTAAATCTCTACTGACTTCAAAATTCATGCTGTGTACTAAAGGCGCCATGTACTCCTGTCAGCTGTATAGGTTTAAACCTCTTTTGGCTTCAAACTACATGTATCATGCTGTGCCTTATAATTCTCTGAAGCTGTTTATATCACAGCGAAACTTTGACTTCCATTTTCATGTTGAATCCTTTCTTTTTGTGTAAAACGGTGTAAGACCGACTTTAAAAAATAAGCATATTTATATTGAGAGAGATGAAATGTGAAATCTGCTGAAGTGAATTTAATTTTATCATTACACGTTAGTGTTAGCGTCTTTTTCCTTTGTGGAGGTCGTCTTGACCTGGAGTTTGCATTACTTACGATGGCGGACAGGCTTGTACTTTCGGTTCACACCAATAGCCAATGAAAACTATTGCTTTCTGTCACGAAAAACGGGCATTGCGCCAAAATATATTTTTTAAAATTTTCTTTGCTTACGTGACCGCCACGGTCTAAGGAAAGCAACCCCTACCAGATAAGCATGATTTGTAAAATTTTTTGTTGAATAGATCGCCAGTATATATAGTTCTAATATTACATTTATTATTGAAGGTTCATCAGATAGGCATGATTTGTAAAAATTTCCTGTTGAATAGATCGCCAGTATATATATAGTTCTAAGGTTACATTTATTATTGAAGGTTCATCCGGTCTCGTTAAGCATAGAAAACTGACGATTTATGTGGACAATTAGGCTATAGCTATGTATATCATGAAACATATATATTTGCATATCGTGAAATTGGGATTGATTTATGCATTGAGTGAATGCATTCTATTCGCTGTGGTGTGTGTGTGTGTGTATGTGTGTGTGTGTGTGTGTCTGTGTGAGTCTTACTGGACTAATAATTAATTAATTAATACCTTTTTGTGGTTAGAAATAACTGAGATCGGTGTGACACCTGAAGAGCGTGCAAAATTACATGTTGCTGAAATGCGTGAAACAAGTGCAAAAAGGTCGCCCTCCATCAAAGTCAAGAATACAGAGCTAATGTATTCTAGATATTATTTTTGACGAAGTGAAAGATTGTAGGTTGGATCTTGTCTTTGTGTATGGGTTTTTTCTTTAAAGAATACCATTCATTGTGACAGATAGGTAGGGCGTTCCTCCCGATCTTGGATAATATTTTCAATATTATTATATTTTATATATATTTTCAATCTTTATATTGTGTGTGAAAGGAGTACTACCTCCAGTGCCAGAATTCGTTCGATGGCAGTCATTTCATTGCCACGAGGACTCTTTCACTTGATGCCAGCATATAGACAACACATTGTCTCAACTTTAACGGTAGTGTGAAAGCCATTAGACCCAACCTAATTCGCAGGATGGTAGTGGAAGATAGAGGACATTAATCATCAGGTGGTAGACACACCATAAACAGTTGACACTACGGATTTGTGTCCCTTTTGAACATTCATGATGTTCATTCCTAACTATGAGTAAGAAAAAGTGTAACTTTTATCTACCTATCATAGCGCACGTAGAACATTCATAATTATTCAAGATATTTTGAGTTGACATTAAAAAGAACTTTTTTTTTTGTCTTGCTTACTATTTGAACTTTCAGTGAGCGATTGAATCACGAACTTATAGAATTGCTGTTGTCATATTACAAGTAAAACTTGTAAGGAAAAAGCTTGTATTATTTTTTTTAGTTTATCTCATTTGCCATTTTCTCCGTCCACCTGGGGAGGGGGGGTGTTTTAAAAGACTTGTATGTTTGATCTAAATATGTATGAAAGAAAATGCCCAATTAGGTTAATAAACATCTAAACTTGTTGACCATTGTTTTGAAAGGGCAAAAGTTGGATTTTGTTTGCTTTTGTCACGTTTGTCCATCTAGTATTGTCCACCTAACATTCACTACCATTTACACTCGCACTTTCACAAGTAGAACATCCCTTTGCATTACAGAATAAAATCGATTTTATTTAGTTTGATGTTTGTTTTGTTTTAGAAAACTTATGTTTAGTGTTCATCATTTGGTCATTTCAATAATAGTTAATTGGGGTTTGTTTCATTTTATGTTTTTTTGTCATTTATTTTGAATGATTTATTTCTTTATAGATTTTTATTATTATTATATATACATGCATAAAATCTCAGGGATTACTGCGATTGACAGTTCTGTATCAGTGGAATAAGTGAGTGTGTGGAAATATTTCGATTTCATATTATTGCTTATTTATTTTTCTACTTTTCAAACTTTTGTTCACTATTTATAACTCTACATTACTTTTTGTTTGTTTTCTATTTATAACTCTACATTACCTTTTGTTTGTTCACTATTTATAACTCTACATTACTTTTTGTTTCTTCACTATTTATAACTCTACATTACTTTTTGTTTCTTCACTATTTATAACTCTACATTACTTTTTGTTTGTTTACTGTTTATAACTCTACATTACATTTGTTTGTTCATTATTTATAACTCTACTTTTTGTTTGTTTACTATTTATAACTCTACATTACTTTTTGTTTCTTCACTATTTATAACTCTACATTACATTTGTTTGTTCACTATTTATAACTCTACATTACTTTTTGTTTGTTTACTATTTATAAATCTACATTACTTTTTGTTTGTTCACTATTTATAACTCTATATTACTTTTTGTTTGTTCACTATTTATAACTCTACATTACTTTTTGTTTGTTCACTATTTATAACTCTACATTACATTTGTTTGTTCACTATTTATAACTCTACATTACTTTTTGTTTGTTCACTATTTATAACTCTACATTACTTTTTGTTTGTTCACTATTTATAACTCTACATTATTTTTTGTTTGTTTACTTCTTTCTATATATGTGTATTAAACAAAATTTTTAAATAAAAATTACTGGAAATTTTACTGCATACCCATTTATTCAGTGTGAAGGATTCATTGCTGAGTTTAAGGGTTTTGATATAAATTTTGCAACTAATTAAAGTTCTTGAGCTATAACAGTTTATATAATTATTCATAAACATCAAATGCATTTTACCAAAAGACAACTATTACTGGCAGCATTTTAAAAAAAAATACTAAAACAATGGAAAGAGGTGTGCTCTGATAGCCATAATTATTCACTATTATTTTATCTTCATTTCATTTTTTTTAAAGAAAAATTCTGAAATGCCAGTCTGTTACTCATCTACATATCATAGTTTGGTATGGACACAGACACAAACACAAAAGTGTATTTATTTACCGAATATAGTCTAGAGCTTTTGTCTATAAAGATCCTCAGATGAATTGCCTATGCTGTTTCTGTAGACTCAGTGAAGTATACAGATCCTGACTTCTGTCATATTATTAGTGGACACTTACTTACCATTGACTTTCCAAATGATTTCATAAAGAAGTCAAACTCCTCTCCACTGCAGTTTTATAATTTGTTCATAATTTTTTTTTAATTTATTTGTGCATAGAATCCTGTATAATGTATTCATTTGCATTCATATTTTATATTGTTTCTCTGACAGTGAAGGGATGGGAGTTCATAAAAGCTGTGTAATTTATATTGATTATTGGCTAAGATTGCACAAAACATCTGACACTAATGAATGAGCAGTGAGACATAGGACTGTTGCGGTAATTAATTAATAAGAGTATTAATTAATTAAACAAAATCTATAACCTCCCTTCCCTACACCATCACAAAGATGCACATCTAAATAAACCACCACCCAATAAAGGATGGGTGAGATGCTTAACATCAGGATACAGGACATAAATTGTACTCGAAATCCTGTGTAATGTATACACTAGCATTCATATTTTATATTGTTTCTGTCAGGAAAGGGATGGGAATTCATAAAGCAGTGTAATTTATACTGATTATTGGCTATTATTGAATAAAACACTTGACAGCTAATGAATGTGTGGCTAGACATTATTAATTGTGGTAATTAATTAATAAGATTATTAATTAATTAAACAAAATCTGTAACCTCCTATCCCAACTCCCACCCCTACACATCACAAAGATAAACATCTAGATCAACACCACCCAACAAAGTCTGAGTGAGATGCTTAACATCAGGATACTAGACAAAAATAGGTAGTCCAATCATCCTATCCTTTTTAAAGCATGCAGTACCACAGTTTGGACATGAATTGTATCTTAAACCAAACTGAAATAAAATTAATATGAGGCTAACCTTAAGTGACATTATCTTGGAGAAATTGGTGTTATATGAGGACTACCCATATGTATCACACAAACCACTCTATACACATCCTACACCCAAACAAACTCAATCTTGTTCCACAAATGATTTAATAAACTGATTAAGATGCAATGTTAAGCCAAACAAAACTTTAATACAACTTATACAATTTAAATACATAAAATCAATTTCTCACCATATATATGAGTTATCTAAATGAATGTGTGAACTATAACACAACTAAAAGATGTGTTCATGAGAGACACATAATGCTTTCGATTTATAACAATCGAATGGTAGTCCTTCATTACAGTCATCAGTTTCTGAAAAACATTTTCATACCCCAACAATAATTATGTTATGGATGGCATAGTCCTTTGAATGAATAGAGGCAGTAATACATTTGAGCAATTTTGGTAGAATTCCAGTTTAAGAGGCACAGACAAGCAGGTTACAAAAATGAGAAATGCATTTAGCATATGATGAAGTTATAAATGAACATTATATACTGGTAACATAGCAAATGAATGAGCAGTGAAAGCAAAGACTTCTTTGTCATAGTGAAAGATGACAAAGGTTTATTTGTCACAACAGCATGTCATCTCAAAAATATAAACCATGTAGGAGTAAAGAAAGATAAATTAGTAATGTGCTAAAGTTTCCAATTAACAAATATTAAACTCTAATCAAAGGGAAATTTCATTACCTCTCATTAATTGGGATTCTTTTCAGTATTTAATTCTTCCACACCAAAATGGCAGTGCATTTTATATTTATGCACAGGAAGTCAAAATCTTTCAGGATTTTCCTCTAAAGTTATTCCGTATCAAATTATTCCAAATTCGAATGATGCAGTCTTATTAAATCATGTCACCTCTTCAATTTCCTATAGGACTCTTCTATTTCCTTTGTCAAAGAAGGGCTGACAACTCCTAAAGATTTTTCAAAATGGATTTTACGAATACATGTAGCATTGATATTTTCTGTGAGAGCATAGAGTGCTGCCTGAAAGAGAACACAAAAAGAAGCAGTTAAAAGTGAACTTAATATGCAAGATGAAAACCACAACTTTACATAATAATAAATAATTTCTGTATATTTTAAAATCCCACTGCCAAGCATACAAAATAGTGTACAATGACTTGAACAAAACTTTACTGCATAACAGTAGAGAGGTCTGGCAATGAAGGTCAGTATATAGTTTTGTCAATGAGCTCAATTTAAAGTTAACTCTTCAAGGAACTGATGAGTAGGACATTAACATAAATATGCAGGTTGACTTCATTTTAAGAAAACTGGCACGGATAATGATAAATGACTTAAGATTTAAACTAAACATTGCAGTCATAACAATAAGTGACTTAAGTCTTTTACACTAAACACTGTATTAATAATGATATATGACCTAAGTCTTTTTACTTTGTTAAACCTGGTATTAATAATGATAGGTGACTTAAGTCTTTACAGTAAACATTGCATTAATAATGATAAATAATAAAGTCTTTATGCTAAACACAGCATTAACAATAAGTTACTTAAGTCTTTACACTAAACATACATCAAAAACAAGGCACCAACACTTAATCTGAAAACTGAGCAACATTACAGACCAATGCTAAAGTCAGTTTTATGAGAAAAATAAAAAATGCATAAGGACCTGGGCAATGTTAATGAATGAATGATGGATGGCTTAATGAAATAATATAATATTTTAATTTAGAACATGACTGCATAAGTGTGTTCTAAGAATACATACCATTTTATTTGTTGCAAAGAAAAAATATATTTATTAACAAAAGTTTGGAATGAGTAATACATTAATATTAAGTTGTAAGGAAAATAGCAAGATTAAAATATACTATTATAAAAAATAGGAATGTTCTAAAAGTGATTTTTATCATTCTGTTTCTTCTAAACAGCTCTGAGCTAAGACACACTAGAAATATACTAAAGGTTGAAATATTTTTATTACAAATAAGAAAAAAGTATAATTAGAAAAGAAAAGAAAGCAAAAGCACTTGTTCAATGATTAAAGTGATTGATAAATGTGATTTTCATCATATAACTGGCAATTTCAGGAGTGGTGGTGGTAAGGATGTTAATTTTTATAGAGTCCAGTGAAGATCAGAAGCCTATGATCTAACGCAAGTGTATAAATTAGATTATGAATCAAAGAAAGTGGGAAATTAGACAAATTTTCAGGCAATGTAAGCTACTTTTTAAATACAGGCCTACCAATGAATGATGCAGTGAATAATGGAGTAATTAAATTTTCTCCTATCTGTTGGAAAATATTCTAAAGATACAGTCATCAAATACTGACCTCTCTACAAACATTTTCTATGTCTGCACCAGTGTACAAATCCATTTTCGTGGCTAGCTGTATTAAGTCTACTCCACAAATGGGCATATGTTTTGTGTGGACTTCAAGAATCTTCTGTCGAGCCTGCAAACAAAATACAATTAAAAATAATTAGAAAAATTTAACGTCTTAGATACTGGTGGGTGAATGCAAAAATGAATTTTGGTATTATGCTAGTCCCTTTTAAAGTCAATCCTTGTACCCTGCAGCAGTAAGCAGTAAGTAAGTAAAGCCATAAATAGCATGACTGAATCATATACCAGAGAAACAAACATGTAGGTGACTTGCCTCCAGTCACATGTAGACAGATATAGACAGTGAATAGAACAATTAAATGTTGGTGACTTGCCTCCAGTCACACATAGACAAATATAGACAGTGAATAGAACAATTAGGAGGTCTGATGAATTAACTGGTGTTTATAATTAGCAATAAAAGGATAAATTAAACCATTTGATGAGTTAATTATAAATGAACAAAATTATGTTTAGAATTGACACAATAGATATATAATAGTCTAGAGTTGTAGACAATGATATAATCTGTAAAAGTGTCTTCTTAACTGAGCACATGTAGAAAAGAGTGCTTGTGTTTGTATTTTCATACTCTCCAAGACTGTATAGTGGTAATACTTGCCTGCTGAGGGAGGTTTGTTAAATAAACACACAGTAATTATACATTCCTGTAGTGGAGAGAGAGCTGCATTCAGGACATTTTGTCAAACTAAACTGCATGGTGAAAAGAGTGACAGACTTAGTCTAGAACAAGTGGAATGGTTTGACAGGCTATAAGCTTATTATGTCTAGTCTTTTTGTAGCAGGTAGTGTTGGATCAGTTTTGAGTTAGGAACAAACGACATGCACAGAGACCACACTCACATGCAAAAGCTCAGATTTAAAGATAAATAAATATAAGTAAGAGAGTGATAAGTAAACATTACCAATAACTGATAAGTAAACATTATAAAAGCAGTGATTAGTAAACATTACTAAATCAGTGATAAATAAACATGACTAAAAGCTGTATACAGCAAGAAACATAACACATTATATAAGATTCTTCATGTTTCATTTAAATACTTTTAAATTCCATAGAAATCATTTATTTTTGTTTGCTTCTTAAAAAAGTTAATATTTATAGACACTAAAACAAATAAAACCCATAATAATTTTAGCTTTACCAACCAGTATAATGTTTCAATCCATTAACTTCAAATATATTTGTAACATCTCTGTTGACATATATACTAAATTTTGGAAATTCCTACTAATAATTCTGTTACATTTGATGCCCATATTATCTATTTTAAATTTGCTATTTGTAAAAGAAATAAAATGAATTTTAAATAAAGGCAATTTATACCCAAAATAAATTTTTAAAGCCCAAGCTCACCAGAGGGGGGATTTGACAAATGAAGGTGTCATTAAGGCAACAATCAATTTCACTTTGGTACCTTAATTTTTCCAACTTTTATCATTTGCTGTGTCTAAATATAAGCTTCTTGCTTAGTTCACTTAAAAACAAAACAACAAACTGTGATGCTGTACTAGGTAGATGTATCATACTTTTTAGTAGCAGAAATATTACAGACAGAATTTATTTAAACAAAAGATATGTTTTTGTACACAATTAAAAATACATAAGAAAATATGAAAAAAATTACTTTAACATGGCATTTTATTATATAATTTTATAAGTGTCTATTCCACACTACCTGTTCATCAGGGGGAGGAACATAGATTAACCGGTCCATCCTTCCTGGTCGCAAAAGAGCGTCGTCCACCATATCTGGTCGATTAGTTGCTGCAACAACTAGCACTCGGTTGTTGTCCCTAACTTCTTTAGACAATTCAAGTCCAGGCTAAAGGACAAAACCACATCACTATTATTTATGCTAGTCCCTTTTAAATACAACATGTGAATATGCACTAAAATGAGTCATTAAAAGAGAGCTAAGAACAAACACTAAATACAACATGTGAATATGCACTAAAATGAGTCATTAAAGAGAGCTAAGAACAAACGCTAAATACAACATGTGAATACACACTAAAATGAGTCATTAAAAGAGAGCTAACAACAAACGCTAAATACAATCAAACATACATGAAAGAAATTATCTTTGCATATACAACAAAAAAGTAAACAGATTTTTATTTTAAAATTAGCTGATATATTCTGGTAAGTTGTTATATAGATTTATATTCCATGTGTACTGTTTGAGTTTTGTCGTTTTGGATGTTCTAATGAAATATTATGGTTGCAAAGACTGTGGTTATCAAAAGCATTCCTTAAATTTCAAATGTTTACTCTGAAACAAACAAAAAAATTAAACAAAATGTAAGCTTTAATTGTTTTTTTAAATTGCTCTTTTTATCTTCTTCTTTCTTTTTTTCTTGCTGTTGTTTGCTTGTTTTATTTTTTTTTTATATCTACTGCAATATATATATATATATGTGTGTATGTGTGTAATATATATATATATATATAAAACATAATTATAATTTATGAAATCATTTGCATCAAATTTTTATTTATCTGGTTACAGCTGTCTTCTAACTCTTTAATACCACACTGAAAACTAATTATTTTTTTATCATGCCTGGATTTCTCACCTTCATTTTATTCAACAAGTTCTTTAAGTAATACATTTATTTTAAATTTACTTGGTTATAGCTGTTTTCTAATTCTTTAAAACCAGACTACACACCACTCATTTTATTCAACCTTATTTTGAATGTACCTGATTAAAAATTGTTTTCTAATTCTTTAAAACCAGACTCCACACCACTCATTTTATTCAACCTTATTTTGAATGTACCTGATTAAAATTGTTTTCTAATTCTTTTAAACCAGACTGCAAACTGTTTATTGATATTCACATCCTGCCTGGATTCCACATCATTTTATTCAACCAGTTCTTTCAACATATGAATGCCCTGGGTGGTTCGAACCAATGACTTATTATTGAGTACTGAGGAAAAGCCAAAAGAAACATTTGATATATGTGTACCTAGCAAAGATGGCAGTGATATATCAAACAGTCCAGTCAGCCAGGAATTCTAGTGCAGACAAAGCTTATATTTTATATACATATACATGTATGCTAATAATTTTAAATATTATTTGTTTTATGGTTGTTTGGTGGTTTAGGGTTAAAGATTAGTCCACTAAATTAATTTTGAAAAAACAAAATCATTTGTTTAACAAGCAATAATGTAAATAAAATACCCTTCCATCTCCATTTTGATTATACTGCTAAAGTACACCATGGCTGATGAGCTAATAAGGATGACTTTTTTTCATTTTATTACCACTGTCTCTAAACATTTGAATTTTCACACCCTCATTTAAATAATACGTTTATTTTAAATTTACTTGGTTATAGCTGTTTTCTAATTCTTTACAATCAGTCCGCAAACTGTTTATCCTCTCATCCTGTCTGGTTCCTACTCCATCCATCTCGTTCAACAGGGTGGACAATACACGTTCCTGCACACTCCTCACATGCCCTGCTTCTGATCGCTTGCCCACAATTGCATCAACTTCATCCAGAAATAAAATGGATGGTGCCAGAGCTCTTGCTTTTTGGAATGCCTATATAAAGATATCCATATTTTAAAAAGTTTTAAATGGATGTGTGTAAGTTACTTACATTTAAGAAATGATAGGAAAGCTTGTGAATAATATCAGAGGACTGTTAACAAACCATTCCCATAATAAAGAATTCTGAAACAGCTAAACCTTCTGAATTGATCAGCATGTTCCAAAGTCTTATACCTAGCCTGTACTCAACTGTATTGAAGCTACTTAACATAAACCTACATGGACCTAGCAAGCTGAATTATTCTTACAAGACAGACCAATACAAGGCACAATTATTGTTACATGTAGAAAACAATGAATTTACTTTTAGGATGCTGTCATTATTTTCAAATTGAAAGCAAATTTTATGCTAGGCCTTATTCTCATGAGATGAGGTAAATCATGAGAATGCTGGTAATGAAGGTTAGAAACATACAGAAATGTACTCTCACCTCTATTACCATACGCTCAGAGTCTCCAACAAAGGGAGAGTACAACTGAGCACCACTGAGAGAGAGGAAAGTTACTCTGCTAGCAGTGGCTGCTGCTTGTACGAGAGTTGTCTTTCCACATCCTGGTGGTCCATACAACAGCACTCCCCTTGCTACAGGCAAACCCATCCGCTGGTAAGCTTCTGGGTGAAGTAAAGGCCATTCAACTGCCTGAAATTCAGAGAATACAAAACACATGAAATTTGTAATCTACTTTTAAAATATTCATCTGTTTTTACAAATAAATTAAGTAAGAAAACTAGATTTGTTAGCTTTTATTTTAATTTTCAAATAAAAATAGTTGCTCCAAACCCAAAAATTCAAATATTAAATAAAAATCTGAATTTGATTTTATTTGCATGCGTATATTTGGAGGGTAGTGTGGAATTTCAAATATGAAAACTATCAAGATTTTTTAAATCCAAAGAATAATTAATAATAATTAAACAGTAATGGATTGTGCATGAATAAACAGAGCAACAAACAGGTAGATATTATATCATTTGTGGAACATTTAACAGTACAATAAATCACATTTCTATCCAGTTTTATAGAAAGGATTAATTTTTTTAAATGTTTCATAAAAATACATATGATATTGATTTCCAATAAAGTCGTCAAGTCCATGATTTAAGACATAAAGGTTACCAAATAAATTTCTTTGTTAAAACAATATGAACTTTTCAAAAAGTTTTGTTTTTAAGATTTTGTAGTGTTTAGATTGGTGTTTATGTGTAGTATGTGATTATAGGACAAATGTCTGGAATTCATGAATGAGGGGGAAAATATCTATTTGGATGTTCTTAAAAATGGTTAACCTGCCAGTTACAATAAACAAATGCCAATCATAATAAATGGTGCAATGATACTGAGAGACAACAAGTAGTTTGACTTAAAAGAAGCATTAGAAGGAAACTATATACTCCTTAGAGAAAACAAAAGTGTAGATTATAATTCTTTTTGCTGCAATTAAAATTTATTACACAAATTAAAAGGTATATAGATTTCTGAAGTGCATTAACACAAAATTTTATTAATCAAATATCTATTAAATGAGGTACCAATATACTCATCTACTCTAAAAGCAGTACAAACAATAAAGAAAATTTTGCCTGTTTAATTTTCATCTTCACATCTTCCAGCCCCCCGATATCATTCCAGTCTACTGGCTGTACATCCACAACACATTCTACACCTTTCCGCATGGATGGACGGACGAATCGCAGTGCAGTCATAAAATCAGGGAGAGTCACTTGCCAATCATCCTGAAAAAGAGGGATGAATCAATTTTAGAGATAACTAAGTCAAAATTGTCCATGTGCCAAGCATTTTGGGCATAGCTTATAAATATCACATTAAAAATAAATAAACAGTACATAGATCAATTAATACAATGTGCTTAATCTATATTCAATTCTAATTATTGCTTAAATAATAAAAATCAAGATACAGACAACATCATCATTGTTTTCACTGTAATGACACACAAACTCACCATCTAAAGAGTCATGACTTGTCAGATAGCTTATCAAAATCATCTTTGTCATAGTCAGTCATTTAAAATTTCTAGAAGAGTCTTGGTCACTTCTGACCATCATTTTCACTGGTTACAGGGTATGCCCATTGTCTTGCCAGGCATGAAATTGTTGGTTTTTTTAAAAACATTCTCTACAGTCTACATGCAGTATATCTCAATATAAAATAAGTTCAATCAGATTAGAGGTTATCAATGAATATTTATAAACCAAGCAAGTGAAGGCAGGGTAAGTTCCCAAATTATATTAATTTCTATTTATTCAAAAGATGTGCACTGTATATCCTTGGCAGAATGGGCTGAAATTTTATAAACTTTTATGTGTTCTACATTCTGGACAATGGAGGGGTTAACTATACAAGCAATGGTATGTGCTCTACATTGTGGACAATGGAGGGGTTAACTATACAAGCAATGGTATGTGCTCTACATTCTGGACAATGGAGGGGTTAACTATACAAGCAACAGTATGTGCTCTACATTCTGGATAATGGAGGAGTTAACTATACAAGCAATGGTATGTGCTCTACATTCTGGACAATGGAGAGGTTAACTATACAAACAACAGTATGGTCTCTACATTCTGGACAATGGAGGGGTTAACTATACAAGCAATGGTATGTGCTCTACATTCTGGACAATGGAGGGGTTAACTATACAAGCAATGGTAAGTGCTCTACATTCTGGACAATGGAGGGGTTAACTATACAACCAATGGTAGGTGCTCTCATTCTGGACAATGGAGGGGTTAATTATACAAGCAATGGTAGGTGCTCTACATTCTGGACGATGGAGGGGTTAACTATAAAAGCAATAACTATATTCTGCCTCACAACTCTGTCACACATCTCCATCCAACCAACAGCTCTTTATCATTTTATAATTCATTCATATATCCTGAAGAATGCTTTCTTCTAGGCTCAGTAACTCAAACATTCTTCTCTTGTTCACACCTTAAAACTCATCTATCCCAGCCAAGGCATAAAACATATGTATTTTAAGTATTGTGTATCATGCCATGGACTTGGTTGGACATGTGAACAATTTAATTGTTTACTGTACAGATATGGTGTACTTCAAATCTGCTGTTTTTCATTTATTGTTTTGCTGCCCTGACCCTTATCATTTCAGAGATAGCATTATATAATAAAATAAACAATTGCTACAAAAGAATATGTGTGCCTCATTGTCACAGGAAATGAGGGACAGAAATTATATTTTATTTCATTTTAAAAAACCGCTAACAAAACTAATTGAAGTAACCCGAGTTTTGTTATTATTTTCATATTAGCATGTAATTCCAGTATCGGTCACCTAAGATCTCTTTAGTAGACAGACGTTCGTGACACAGTGTGTGTTAATTATCATATTGAATATATATATTAGTTTGTGAAGAATATGTATGTTAAATAAATTGGGACAACTGCGCACTACGGTCACATGTTGTTGACGAGAGAAATGGCCAGTGCGCATTAGAATTGACCACAGAAAAGCGTGCATCACGATTACCACTATATATCCAAGGCAAAAAGCATGTCACAGGACATAGCTTCTGGAAGTTTTGGAAACCTTCAGTGGAAGGCTATATAAGAGGCAAAATGAAGACTTTACTCTCAATGTTGAAAACGTCGATTCGTCTGAAGCCAGTCTAACTTCACGTATGAATTATCTCATGTACAGAGATTTCATAAAGGAAAGCTGCAATAATCTCTTTCCATCCGTTTTCCATCCGTCTGATGCCATATATTGAGTAACGAGGCAAAATTACTCAGTATAACTTTTGGCAAAGTGGAAAGTTCGCTGTCAAAGAAAACCCAATGTATGCGACACTGGTTGTATGCAGTTAACGACATGAGGGATCAATTTTGTATTCCCCCTGTCTGAGTTCGTTTGGCAGTCTATCCCGCTTTTGAGAAGGCTAGCGCCGGAGATACATATCCGGATTTCTACACTCAATGTAATGCGACGACACATCCCACTGGACGACTCCACCCGATAATGCTAAACGTCGTTGGGGTGTCCGTTTCCACGACAACCGGTACAACGAAAATTATCGAGGCTGACAACAGTCAGCTAAATTTCAGATTTCTCCCCAGTGATAATCTGAAAGTGGTGCCTAGATTCTGCAGAATCTTCACCTGTAATGCGACGCCTCAATTGCGTCCTATCTTCACTTTGAAGTGCCTCTTATAAGTGACGTGTGAGATTACGTCATCTCCTTGGGACTCTGACATTAATAGTGAGTAATAATTAGCACGGCTAACGCGCACATACTTAACTCTAGGACTCGAAGAAAATGAACACTATTATATCGTTTGCAAAATAAGAACTTTAATGTTAAAAGTAATACTTATCTTACATGTGAACTATTGTTAAAGCGGCCCCATTTGCCGCATAAGAATTGTGAAATTAATCTTTATTTTATATTTTGAATTTCATCATTTTCATCTCCCCTTATTTCCCACAGAGTGTATGACATTGGAAAGTTGAATGAATGATTAATCACTGTGCGAAAGAGTAGTGCCCCTTTTAAATCGGGAAATAAATAACCTGATTTAAACATCTTTCAACTCTCTTGTTATTCATAATTTTTGAGAGGGACGAAAGAATTTGTACTATTGTTTTGCACCGTTCGTCTGTTCGTCCATTTATTCACATTTATGATACACACTCACAACACACACCGCCAATAAAACGTTCCTTGGCATGACACTAATAAACTGGGCCCCACCCAAACATCAATGGTGTATGTCATGTGTGTCTATGTAACAACCTGACACGACGTAGTACTGGCATACGTCACTCGAGTTTTTCTTGGAGGTGCACCGGAGCAGGCCAAAAATAGACTTCACCCTTTGCATCTCTAACTTCAGCTCGGGGTCGGCTTGTAACGAGCCTACCCGTTTTGTGACACTCATTTTGTGTTGTATTCAAATTATCATCAAATAATCATCAAATTATCATTATCTATTAAAATAGTACACATAAATAAGAAAACTAATTTGGATTACAAAATAAAATAATATTTTCAAATACAAACACATGGACAGAAAAAAAAAATGGACATGATTATTTCTGTTACAGTTTACTTAAAAGAACAACTTAACCACAATTAAACATATTTAATTAAAACAGACAATAAACATAATACACAAATAGATGTTTTGGTACCTTGGTAAAAGAAACACCCCTTTCAAGATTTCCCAGAATAGCATGCCTAGCTGCTTCAGAACACATCATAGACAGATCAGCTGCTACATATCCACCTGTCATTCCTGCTAACCAATCAAGATCAACATCTGAAGCCAATGAAAAGGTATTTGTGAGTGTTTCTAAAATTCTTAGCCTCTGGGTATGAGTGGGCACTGACATTAGAACCTGCACAAATCATATAATGTGTTAATAAGTATTATCAGAAATTATAAAAATTTAAAATCTTCATCAGATCTTTAAGTACCTATTACTCTGCATTATGCAAGGGATGCATTAAAGAAATTATGCATCACAAATCCACATACTATAAATTGCTATTGCAATTATAAAATACACACATATAAAATGTCTTTGTGCAATGAAACACTGAAATAACAATTCTAATAGGACTATGCTGGTTCATCTGAAACAGACATCTAAATCAGACATGATAAATTACCATAAATGTTGGTACTTCAAGAATAATGAACATCAATAGCTGTATTAATGTTGTAATTTCAATTTAAAACAAAATTTCATTATTGCAAAAGTGTTGAAAGTGCATCTTTGTTATGTGAGGACTCTCTGAACTTGCTTCATACTTCATAAGCTTCAGATATTATGTAGCACAAATGTTATAATTGCTGAATAATAGCCATAATATTAAAAAAATAACATCCAATATTCAAAGTATAAGATAAACAATTACAAATAACAATTATTTACAAGTTTCACAAATTTAGATAATAAAATAGTTTACATAAAACATTAGTTTAAAACTTTTTGAAATCTGTTGCATCAAATAAAATTAAACTTCATATATGTCTCTTAGACAAGAAATTATAGTTTTAAATACAAACAAATTAACTGAGTTAAACCAGGTGCATTATAACTTATATATAAGGAAAAATTAACAGAGTTTCATGTGCCATTAAGTGTGAAAATTTAACAATGAATTTCAAGTACCATCAAGTAGATATAACAAAAATTTAACATTGAATTTCATGTACCATCAAGTGTGATAGGTTATAAGGAAAATTTAACACTGGCTGTCATGTACCATTAACTATTAAGTGTGATATATTATAAGGAAAATTTAACACTGGCTGTCATGTACCATTAACTATTAAGTGTGATATATTATAAGGAAAATTTAACACTGGCTGTCATGTACCATTAACTATTAAGTGTGATATATTATAAGGAAAATTTAACACTGAATTTCACGCATCATTAAGTGAGATGCTGTAGTATTATAATCAGCACATACAGAAACAAACAAAAAAATTATTGCTGCTTACAAATTGCATCAATAAGATAAAACACTCAGAAAAGTACTGCACTGTTAGTATTTCTTTTAAGGGAAATGTAAATACATTGAACTTTAATTATATTAAACAATGCTAACAATTGAAAGAATAATTATTTTTATAATTCAATGCATCATCAGCCAAGTAACATTATGACCAATCCAATGTAATGATTATTTAATTCTGAATATGTATAAATTACATCATTGATTCTTCTGCTACTAATGGATTGTACATATCCTAAAATTATAGAAAAGTTATATCCAATATCAAATAAATTTGTCACAGCAAGATGATTACTATATTCTAAGTTTGCTCTAAAAATAGTATCAATGCTAGCATACATAACATGTAATAAAGTTATTCATTATATTCACTCAAGAAAAAATTCACATTACATTAGGTTTATGTGGTAAAACAAACAAAAATTAAATATAGAATACACAGAACTATTCCATCAGACAAAATATCATAAATCAAGCACTCACTTCCTTGTCAAGCCGTCCAGGTCGTCGAACTGCAGGATCAAGAGCAGAAGGTCTGCTAGTTGCCGCCACAATGACAAGCTCAGAGTGCACTGGAATGCCATCTAATGCAGACAACAAGGCAGTTGTCAGACGTGAGCTGTTTGACATCACAGACTTTCCACGCCGGGGACAGATAGAATCAATTTCATCTAATAAAAGTATGGTAGGCCCTTCTTCACTCAACTTAATGGCTTTCTGGAACAAAGCAGTCAAATTGGCTTCACTCTCTCCTGGGCTGGAACCAATCACTTCTGGCCCATTTACTACAAGTAGTGCAGCATGGCATTCACGAGCAATGTGTCGAACAAGCGACGTTTTACCACAACCTGGAGGTCCTTGAATCAGGATCCCACGAGCTCTATGTATTCTAAGAATTGCAAATATCTGTTTGTGCTGCTGAGGAACACATATGAAGTCTGTGAGTATATGCTTCTCTCGTTCAATTCCTCCTAAAACTTGTCCATTTCTTGACTGGAATTCAGCTTCAAGAATACTGTATCGATCCAAACTTTCAATACCTGTAACTCTTATTGCAGTCTGTTCTGTGATTTTCCAGCCCTGCTTGACACTGGAGCTTCCTTCTATAATGCAGTAGCAGATTCCATACAGCCTTCCTAATCGTGAATAAGACAAGTCCACCTTAGCACCTGGGACCACACAGAAATTACGCATACACTGAAAGCACCTTCTGGCAAGATCTGCCTGCAAACTGTCATTAGTCTGCCACTTCCGATACTTTTCAATATCTTTGACAACTACCTTTAAACAAACTTCCTTGCCGTTCTCACAGGGTAGGCACTCCAAGTGTATTTTGTCTTTAAAACTTGCTTGAGAGATCTTCTCCAATGGTAGGCACTGACCTGGAAAACCCACTCTTTGATGCATAATAGATACACTTGTGTCATACTGGAGACAGTACAGTTGGTCAGCACAACTAGTGACATGGTGCAATTTGCACACAACTGAAATTCTAGAAGTGTTTATAAGAATGCATGACCCAAAACTAAATCTTAATTGTTCAGCTAAGTCTGTGCTCATTCGGCATATCTGAGTTCCACGGTCAGTTACCTCTGCTTGCAAAACAAGAATGTTCATGATGGCTGGCTGACAGTTTGTTTTACATAACAAAGAAAAGCTTCTGCACCTTTACAAGTAGCGAAATTGTGGCCTATGAAAAGTGAAATAATAGAAAATAACTGATTCATGTTAAAGTAAGACAAGTAGCAAAACTGTGGACTATGAAAAATGAAGGAAAAATGGAAAATGGTTCATCTGACAGCAAAGGAAAAAATGGAAAAGCGCTGGTTCATCTTAAAGTGAAGTGAAAAAATGGAAAAAAATAGCTGGTTCATCTTACAGCAAAGGAAAAAAATGGAAAATAACTGGTTCTTCTTATAGCAAAAGAAAAAATGGAAAATAGTTGGTTCATCTTAAAGTGAAGGAAAAAATGGAAAATAGCTGGTTCATCTTAGAGCGAAGGAAAAAATGGAAAATAGCTGGCTCATCTTACAAGTGAAGGAAATAATGGAAAATAGCTGGTTCATCTTATAAAGCGAAGGAAAAAATGGAAAATAGCTGGTTCATCTTACAAGTGAAGGAAATAATGGAAAATAGCTGGTTCATCTTATAAAGCGAAGGAAAAAATGGAAAATAGCTGGTTCATCTTACAAGTGAAGGAAATAATGGAAAATAGCTGGTTCGTCTTAAAGTGAAGGAAAAAATGGAAAATAATTGGTATCTTACAGTGAAGGAAAAATGGAAAATAACTGATTCATCTTAATGAAGAAAAAAATGGAAAATAATTGATTCATCTTAAAGTGAAAATGTTGTTTCTGGATTCCCCTAAAGACAGGACTGGAGAATAAAGAGGGCAGAAATAAAATGGCAAGCATCAAACCATAATTAAATATATTTGTTTTTAATGATTTATTTTTTTAAAGAACATTACTGATTTAGTTTCTGAAAGAACATTACTGATTTAGTTTCTGTAAATTTGAAACATCCCAAGAATTTATTTTATTATTGAAACCTATAATAATCTCTCTTTATACAAGTAAGTGAGCAGGTAAAATAAATGATGGAATGAAGAGAGAGAAAAGAGAACTTTTAAAAGCTCTTAAACAAAGAAAATTTTTAAAATAACACTAAAGCAACTATTATAAATATATGTTGTAATTACTGAAAGTAAATAAATATTTATATAATTTGTTTTTTTAAAAGGAAAATAAAAGTATGGCAAAAATTTGCCATTATCAACCCCATACAAAATCCATACTTACAGTTAACTCCTTTGTTTCATATTTCTACTCTGGTTCTAGGCAGTTTATTGTTTTGATTTTTTACAAAATTAAATACCTGAAAAAAATTATCTGACCATTGAGATGTATCCTTATTTACAAGGTATGGCTTAACAGACTTAAACTCCTAAAGACTTCAAGACAAAACAAATTTAAAGACAAATGATGTATGCAGAAAAACACAAATTATTTTTAAATGTGACCACCTGTTTGTTTATTTTATATGAATCTGAATTATTTTTAATATAGGAGTGAATTTTACTTTATTTGGACAACAAGAAGTTACACCATCTGGCAAAGGAATAAATAAACAGTGTTATAAGCCAAATGACTTAGAAATGTTCCTAATTGTTGTCATTTGGAAACAAAAACTGGAATATGATTATGAAAATCTAGCCCATTCATAATAACTTCTATTAAAATAAAATGGTTAGACTTTAGCAATATATGCCGTGAACAGAAAAAGCTGGGGGTGGGGTGTTGTAACTCCAATAGGCTGGAGAAGCAATTTACTTTTATCTCTACCTGGGATGTTCAGAATCCAGAGGGCAAGCACAGTAGTTTCATCTCTAATCATCTGGATTAACCAGCTTATAAAAATGACAAAATAGGTTTGGTGGCAACTGGGCAACAGGACAATAGTGGTTGACAATATTACTGATTGACATATCACTCATTATGAGCCAAATCATCCATAGTGAAAATTTGCAAAGGCAGATTTGGTAACAATAAATTTTTATTAATCTATTTGGAGATCATTAGCAAATTAAAATATAAATAAAATTTTAAAATAAACATAATAATAGTTTAAATACAAATTTAGAAAGACTTTATTAAGCATAAAACTGACAGAATTAATATGTGAGATTCTATAAATAACTTCTGAGCTCAAAACTCAACCTCAAAAGCCTTTACGAAGAGTTACGAACGTCACCGACCTTGACATATATTTTAAGTAAAGTCATGAAAGTTGTGGTATTCATCTGTAAAATTTAATGTTCATGTTTTTGTGCATCATACTTTGTCTTTGTTTTGAAACTGCACTTTGATTTCAACCATTCACATCTTTTTTAGCTCAGTTTCAGACAATCTCTCACGAACTCGAGACTTCAAAAATGGCTGCACCCTTATTGTGCGCTAGGGCTACTCAGACATGTATTGCCAATATAAACTACTGTCGGATATTTGTTGCAAAATATGCTAAGAAAGTCACTCCTGGTTAGTACTGTCATGTTAAAAGAGTTTATTGAAATTTGTTCCTATAGAGACTGTGTCTCTTCTTGAATGTTCTGCATAATTGCCACATAGTACATACTTTTTATTACTTTATTACAAAAAAAATATTAGTACAAGATATCATTGCCGACACTACTTATACTAGTTATAGCCTTGTGATTTTTCTGATTTTTCTAATTTATTTCAACATGTAACTTTTAATCACATTGGTTAATCACTATTTTATTTAGAATATCATGGTCGATAGAATAATAATAAAAATAAAAGAATAAGTGATACACTAAACAGTTTATTAATATGATAACCTTGGCCGGGGTGGTTAAAATTCATAGTACGCTCGTCTGATCTGATTTATTCAGTTTAATTTTATTCTAAAAGTGTTAACCTTCAAATTATACATCTCAGAATAAAACATAATGAGCATTTATCAAACACAAGTGCCCAAATAAATAACAAAAATATCTGGATGGGAACAGATGAATAAACAAATAATAAGTAACCACATCACAGTAAAAATTTCTTTAAAACTCTTTAAGCCATAATTATTTTAGTATGCAAAAATAAATAATTGAAAGTTTTATTTCTTTCTAAAGTTATATGAATTTATTAACTGGAAAGTTATTTGAATTTAATTTTGTGTGTGTGTGTGTGTGTGTGTGTGTGTGTGCCCTATTTAAAATAACTTGTTTTCACTGATATTTTTGCTAATCCATTTATTGCATAAATATTTGTATAAAATCACCCTGTACATCAAACTTTAAGTAAGTAATACTGTTAAAATACACTTGTAAATGTAATTAATTATAATTATAAAAGTACACAAATCTATACATTTATTTTCTTTCTTGATAGTGGCTGAGTTCTCAAGTTATTCTGTAATTTAAAAAAGTAACACATTAGCAACAAAACCAAACAGTGAAGGCCAGATGCTGCAATTGATTAAATTCAACCATTGATCATTTAACCCATAGAAACTTGAAAATAATCATTTTTTAAACTCTAGGTTGAGATGCAGCCAGAGCTATTACAGCCTGAAGGTTTTACCATCCCCACCACTTTTAGCATTAACTTAAGAGAAATATTTTAATTTAAATTATAAAAATTCAGTGCAAAAAAAAAATAATAAAGCTGCAAGATCAAACTGTTAAACAGCAGCAAAATATTCACTAGAAAATTTTAACCAAACATAAAAGACAGGTGTATGCAGATCAGTAACTTGGTTTCAGATTAAATCTTGAAATAAATTAAACAGTTGTAATGATTAGAGATATGGTTTAAATAAAGGAAATAATAGACTTTATTGCCATTTTAATTTTACAGTGTGTAATTTTTATTTTAAATTTATTTTTTATACTATTATAGTCACTCAAATTACTCTGGTATATTGCAGTGTTCACAAGTTTTATTTTCAAATGTTTTCTGGTGAATCACTATTCAAAACATGAATTTAACTTCTGATAATGTAACAACAGTTTTCTGAATATAGGAGAAGGGTAAACCAGTCATCACTGGAAACAGTGAAATACTGAAGTCGGTTTTGTTAAAACTTATTTTTATTCATTCAGAATATATTCTCATTGCCCAATTTCCATTATCAGCATTATTGTGCAATGAAAGATATAATTTTTAATTTAACATATTTAAAAGGATGTAATTCAAAACATGATATACAAGCCTTGCCATAGTAAATATTCAATGCTTTGCTGTGTTTACTCAACCCATCTGGTTTCACAAAGTCATTCTAATAATATATAGCCCCACAAGCTTTCTCTTTTTATCATCAGTTCAGCAATTTGTGTATTTAAATATAAAATGTACTTATATTAGTATAGATCATTGGATGATAAGAGCTATGATTTAGTTTTGAACAGTACACTTACAGACTAAGGCCTTAAAAGTGCTTGACCTCTCAAATCTTAAACTAGTGGATATTTCTTGTGAGACTTGCTGTTGGAGCTCAAATGCTTACTTCATTGATAAGGAACTGATTAATACAGCAAAAACACAGTACTGACTTTATTAACATATATTACATAAGTAAACATTAAAATTCCATTTTTAAAGGTTTTGACTGATGTGATGAACTGAATAGATCTTTTGGCAATCCTTTGAATTTTGACCACCAACATTCACTTAGAAAGCAAATAGATATATAAGTAAATGCTTTCAGACAACTTTGCAATTGTATTAATTTATATTGTAACTATACTATACTATAGAGAAAGCTGATATTTTCTTAATTTATTGTTCTTTTTTAAATGCAGCATTTTCAATTTATATATTTTTAAACTTCAGGCTTGGTATGATTTGACTATTTTAAAAACATTATAATTTATAGGTTTACTCTTAATATTTAATAAGTTTATTCCCAGCAAAGAAAACCAAAAATCAAATACTTTTTGTACACTAATCTGTATACTGTCACTAGACATTTTTATTAATATTATGTATGCTCACTTACACCACAATAATACTGAAATAAATCACTCACAGTCTTTTATTCAATACCTGTACTATATTGTTTTTTTCCATTCTCATGTTTAGGAGGAAAGCCAGGTAGCCAGCCAATTAAGAAAGTGGAAATAGAAGTAGAAGTTGATCCAGTCAAGCTGACCACTTTTTGCTGTGGTGCCAACATCTACAAGACTGGCAGTGATCCAGAATTAAAACCAAACTCAGAATATCCTGACTGGTTGTGGTCACTAAGGCTTGATCGTAGGCCCCAAGACTTAAGTGAACTTGATCCAGATGATTTTCATTACTGGAGACGTTTACGCAAATTGACTCTTCGACATAAGAATCAGTTGCGAAAACTAAACAAACTGAAATGATAGTGGCTGCATGTTCAATAAAATTAATTATAACAACCTCTTTTTATTTATTGTCATATGCACGCTTGCTTTTTAATGTGAATGTTAGAACTGTTAAGACCATTGGGTAGAACTAATTCACAAAATGACCCTGGCAAACAAGCATCTTCATAGATAATGCAGTGTAATATAAACTTGCTAAATTCTTTAGCCCATAGAAAGTTTGAATTAAATTTATGTAACTGAACTCATTTTAGCCCAGAGAAAATTTTAATTAAGTTGGAATTAAACATATACTTTTACAGGGAAAATTTTTAATTTCTCATGGAAAAATCAGATGGTTAAATGATTTGGCAACACATTACAGTAAATTTAGATGTTTAGAAGCACTTATAAAAAGTTATATTATTAATACTGATGCAGTAATATGTACACATTGTGTCATATGAATGAATGTCTGTAAGGGCAGCTCTGAATAGTTGCAGATCAAAATACAGGTAGATGGTTCACCCCCAATTACAGTCAGCCCTAGACAGTTCATAATATGTTCAAATCAAATGGATGAACTGTAAAAATCCTGTTCAGTTTAAAGCTTATGGCTGCTGTTTTAATTGTGACGAATTTTCTTTTAAGCCATATAGTTTTTATTTTATTTTAAAGGGTATTAAAAGATGTTTTAAAATATTAGGTCTGTTTCAGAAGCAGTTTTGCAACTATGCTAAAAATGCAGAATATATGAGTGAAGCCAGAGCATCTCATTTGTTTGTTCTCTGGAATGGTTTTTCCCCCAATAGGGCTTCACATATTTTAAAACTCTTTTATCAATCTTGCAGTTGTAAACTCATGGTAATAGGCTTTAATTGTCCTGCTCTTATCAGTACAGATTAATTGAATCTGTTCATTGAAAAATATATTTGAACCCACTATTTTATTTAATATGACCATATATATATTACTGATATCCAGTTTTGAGGTCATGGCTGCTAGTAGTGACAGAGAAGCAGTAAGCGAATGTTTGCACGTTTGATTTTGTAATATTCATATTGTAAAGTGACATTTTACCTTAAAACACAGAAGGTAGCTGTGAAATTAAAGAAATTGATCACTAGTCGTGATGAGGCTTGCCTTTAAAAACATCCCTTGTAACTCATTTTATTTTTTATATTAAATCTTTTAACCAGGAAAAATCAATCAGATGAACATGGTTTTAAAAATATTTGTACTTATTAAATAATTTAAATCAGTTATCCATTGAATCCAGTTCTAGTTCACTGAACAAAACGTGCTTCTAAATATGACATCTTTAATTTATAAATATAACAGGTCTAAACAAAATCAAACTGCACCCTTGCTGGGAGGGGACAACATTCTAAGTTTTGCAAGCTGATGCATGGGGAAAAAGTGCTAACTACTTTGATACATTACATGCATATTATTTTATACATTAGGTTTTGTCTTGCTGAAATTTCTATAAAAAAAATTTATAGGATGGTAAGAGTTTATTACATCAATCTGTATAAGTTCTATAACTGAAGATTACAAAAAGTCAGGAATCTATACATAAAGGTACTGCTTCTCTGAACAAATCTCGATATTCTATGACTAATGTACTGAAATAAGAAAATTGAAAGATTAGTATTTCTAAAATACAGAGAGTTTTGATAGTTTTAAAACAAATAAAATGTATTGCAAGAAAACCTATTAATTCTCTAGAGAATGACTAAAAGAAATTAATTTTATGATTTAGAATATATTTTCCTGTATGGGAAATGTGTAAATCCAAAGGTCAAGATAATTTAATGTCCTTAAATGATTGGTTTGGTTTGTACCACTTGCCATGTTTGTCAATAAAACACATTTACAATGAAATTGTAACAATCTATTTGTATGAATTACAGAGATGCAGGTTTGTCCAGTATGTTGTATGGCATACAAAACAACAACACTGTAGAGAGAGATTATCTATAAATATAAAAAACGTTAATATGGGTTTATGCAGACTTTAGTAAAAAAAAAAAAAAAAGTATTGTGCAAATTCTGATCAGACTTTTTCTATTGTATACCTTAGTGCATTAGAATCGAGAGCATATGCGCAGGCCTTGACTATATATATATATCTCACCATGCACAACAGACGATTCATTTTTCATTTAGATTGCATTTACATTTTGGGTATTTTGGCTTTCATATTTAGAATTTCGGCTAAGTGAATATTGGATTTGGGTGGTGTAACGGAGCTGTTGCCCGCACATTTATGATGTAATTAATGTATAAAATAATATCTGTGATGTATCAAAGTAGTTAGAACTTTTTTCCCATGCTCAGGATGCTAAAGCTAGTGTTAAGTAAGCTAGTCAAGGGTACCTGCCATGTAAATAAAATGACAAGTGACAAGTGACACTGGGCCAGATGCAATATGGTAAGGGAATGGCACCATGCTTGAGCAAATGTAATAGCTTATATACCAGGCTGACTATCATCATTTCGATTTTTCTGTCAAGTCCAGTCTTAAGGCTGAACCATGAGATTTTTGGTGAATTGTTTGACTGATAGAGAGAATGCAGAGATATTAGACTTGGAAATACTTTTCATGTATTTAGAACTACTAATTTTATGGCTTTGTAATTAGACTTAAGAGGGATTTTGTATGTTGCATTGTTGATTTTGGCTTTCCCCAACGCACCTATTTATGCGTTCTACTCGTTGACACATCGCACATCTAGTCTTTGCATGGATGCTGGTCAAGGGACAAGAATTTGCTAGCTCCAACACTAAGGCTTAGCGCAAATGTATGGTGGCCAGCTAGACTAAGAATTGTGTAACTAGCAGGCCAGAGGGCTTGAAGCAACACTTAATTAGTGTCACAGTTTCAAGTTAGAAAACACAGTTTACAAGAGTTTGAAGCAACAAAGTTATGAATTTTATTATTAGTTTAAATCATTATTATTAGATTTGAAATAAGGTCATTTTATCGCCAATTAATAAAAGCATGAAAAGGTGGATGGACAAGTCACATTTCCAACCTTCCCCCCAAAAAAAAGGTGCTATGCTATGTGCAGACTGTTGAGACGTTATTCAAGTGAAATAGGCTTACAAGCTCAGGGCACATACTGATATACCATCACATGATAAGTGCATTTTAAACAATATTTATTTATTAGGGGAAGTCAAACCTATGTTAAATTATATGGGGAAGGGGGTGTAAGATTTTGTGTTGAGATTTAAAAAAATCAGCCATATGATTTAATATTTTTGTTAAATTTACACCCAGAAAATATCACACTAGATTTATTATTAGTGCGCCTCTGGGCCTAGTGGTATAGCCAATGTGTCTTCTTGAGTAAGTTTAACAAGGCACTGCCCTAAAAGACTGCCTTAGTCCAGAGTTGAAAACTAATTGTACAGCCATGAATAATTTCAACACAAGTACACTTGGCAAAAAAGGGAGTGATACTGAGTCCCGCAACTGACACAGTTAACCTTTTAATTAAAATATGTAAACTAATATTATTATTGGCAGAGTTATTGGTTCAAAGCAATCCTACAGGACAACAGAGATGGTGCATGCTGCATCAGCAAGTATGGTATTCAGAGTTTGAGACTGCTATTAATTGGTTGTCCTTAAGCATAAACAATGTATGCCATCATATACAATGGCTTATTACAAAAAGTTCGTGAAATACTTATATCTTTTCTCCATTCAATGCTGATTAGCGCTTATGGTTAAAACTTGTGCTTAACTTTTTCATATTTGTTCGCAGGCACTCCATACACAACAGTAAATCCTAACAATTTAACACATCCGAAAGTAAATGAGTACGTGAAAAGATAATTCTAAATAAAAACAGTTTTAGTGTATTCTTTTATTTGCAGCCAATCCTAACCTGTCTCTACAATAAAAAAAAAGTTCTTTAAATAAATATTCCTGGAAGATAAAAACAAGTAGTTTTTACAAATACTGAAATAGCTTTCATCTTTTTTTTTTTTAAAGTATTAAAAAAAATAGGCCTATCGTTGAACTGGTGGTCGGAAATAGGCCTATTTATTATTCTTACTTAACATAGACCAGTTATAGTTAATTTTAAATATTCTTTATATTATTATTTGTATCTGGATTCAATAAGCAACATACAGATATGGAAGAAAGAAAGTTAAACAAGTTTTATTGCTATTTGTATCTGGTTTGTAATACACCAAACAATGTACTAATTAGTAATACTAATAGTGAAAGAGAAATTGCCCAATAATTTAATGAAAACCTTTTACGTATACTATAAGATAATATATTAGTAAATACATAATATACGTTTGCGTTTTATTTAATGTCCAGTGTAAAGTATATAGTAAAATTGGAGGCACCCGATACACTCTTCTGAAAATTTGATTGTGCTCTTACTCTTAGTCATATGTTGGGAACCTTGCGGCTGACTGAGACTAGCTGCGTTCGAAACTGAGGTTTATGATATACAACCACAACTTCCGGCTATACTGACGTGTGGACATGTGATGATCCGTTGTTTATTTTGATACACGTATATTACTAGCTAGTTTTGTAACGCGTAGTCCAATTTAGATTGGTTAAAGCCAAATATGCTTACGTTTCGTATAGTTTTTTAACGCTTAGAAGAACCATTAGAAATGGAACAACTTTCCAGACGTGCCTTTGGTTTATGGTTGGTGTTTACCTTCGCCTTATTTGTCTCAACTGAGGCTTCTAATAATACAAGCAGTCAAGCTGGGATAAATGAGGAAAACGGTACCTACGTTGAAAAGAAACCAGACAGTTTGGATCCAAACTGCAACCAAACACTAAGCAATGGTACATGCACGAGTTCGGGCAGTAAACCTTCCGATGGAGGTTTTTGGAATAACATGACCAATAATCGTGACATGTTGCTTCGGACAATGTATGTTTTACTCGCTGTGACTAGCGTTGTTATTGTCTACTTCGTCTTCAGAACTTGCAGGTTAGTAGATGTATCGGCATTAAATAAAAATTCATTGGCGGGAGAGAGAGGAGGAAGAAACGCTGAGAGTAAATGCCACTGCAGTCGCCTATATTTCTTCACTATACACCAGTGTCTGAGTAATTTATATAGGTCTAATAGTAATAGTTATCTTAGTACCAGCGATGAGCAGATTATGCGATTTCAAACTAAAACATGAACAAAACACATATATGACTGCATACTATAGTCGTGTTAGTTAAAACTGAATAATTTACATGATGTAGCATTGGTCACAGAGCACTTTGATTCTTATTTTTTTTTAGTATCCACCTAATATTTGCCAGTTAACCAGATTACAGCTATAAAATGTCTATACTAACCTTGGAGTGTTTTACTTTGACCCACTGTTTATGATGGGTTCATTTTCTGTTACTTGATTCTTTAAGATTTTAACAATAACAATCAACACATTCTGTCTGTTTTTTCATTTAGGTCTATATTTACTAATTTAGTCACATCAAAATAATGTACTGATTTTAAAACTCTAAAGAACATTCCTCAAACTGGTAATATGCTGTATCTTAATTAAAGTGATGTGATTAGAAGTATTTTTGCTTTCACTCTTTTGCTTTAATTTTTATAGAAAACACTTTGCTGATAATGTGGTCACAAAAATTTATATTTTGGTTTTCTTGAAAACATAATTCTTAATTACTTTGGTCAATGAGCACACTGCAGGCAAATGCTAAATTTCATCACTTATACTAAGTTATAGGAGAGTTTTACTTGGTGTCAGTGCAACATTGTATTTACATACAAATGGCTTACAAGTGGGTTGGGGATGGTGGTGTATGGTAACTTAATTGAAAGTAAAATATCTATTTTGTTACGTAAATGTGTCTAGCAATTTACTTTGGATACATACTTTATGCCATTGGAACACTTAAATCAGTAGGTTTAAACTACTTCAGTTAAATATCATTGATTCATTGTACTCTTCCTGAAATCAGCATCTTTATTTTAAAATCACACTACTTTTAAAGGTTAATACTAATACTGTTTGTAATAGTTATATAGTAAATCTCATTCTATTTATAATTAAAAAACAACCTATCTAAACATTAAAATATATTGGCTGCAACAAAAATCAACTTGTGCAGAATTTGTTAGAGTTATGCTCCCAATGTATATCAATCCCTGTCCTTAAAAAGTTATGCATCACCTTGTTTACTGTCTCTTACTTGTCTTAGTCTTATAAAATTAAAAACTAAAAGTTATGTTTGCTCATGTTCTGACTAAACTATTATTTGCTACTACCATGGACCCTCACATAATATTGGGTTGATAAGCTTTACTTGTATATTCAAATGATGTTATATAATCCATGCATAAAATTATCACTTTTACAGTCCAAATTGGGCATAAATGTGTAATGTGCTGCAAACAAGCTAATAGATTGTCTTAGCCAATCAGAAATGCTGATAGTGATACTGATTATTTTGGCTTTGTTTACATATTGGTTGCATTTCTCTAGTGACAAGAGCTCCCCATAACTCTGTCATATTTTATTAAATAAAGATCTTCATTAATTAACAATGGTTTCCAAAAACAAGTGTAAATAAAGAAGATAAAAACCAAGAAATAGTTTTACTACAAACCAAACAGGAGATTCTAGCAGAACACGAAAATGGTGTGAATAGAAATTATATGATAGCAGAATATATTTTTTTAGTGAACCCTTTTCTTAGTCTAAATAATAATTAAATGCATTTTATTATTTAATCAACAAGATTTGTTTCACTGTTTCATTTAAATGTTTATTTACTATAATTCCCATATGATACTTGTGTTATGCAAGTGTCCAACATAGTTAAGTATTTGCATTTTACTGACTTATCATATGATATTGGATTATCTGATTTATTAAATTATTTAGACTCATATAGAAGTTGCTTTTTCTATAATCAGATAATAACATTTAAAACAATAGAAAATCATGTTCTATTTGCAAAGCTATGCATACGAACCATGACTTTGGCTATCAGTTTTAATGGTCTTCATTATAATTTATATCTTGGAATAAAACACAGGGTCAAGATTTCAACATTTACATGCTCATGCTGACATTGTACAGTGTTATTAAAATGTTTGACATACACTTTAGGTGTATTTGATACAGGCTATCTCTACATTGTACATTGAAACTTCTTAATAGAGACTATTAGTATTTTGTAATGGTTATATGTATTAAACATTTTTATGACTAGCACTCATCTCTACATAAAAGTAAAAACATAAGAAAAAAATAAGAATAAATAAATTTGCAATAAATTTATTTGTTAATTGTTATTCAACATTTTTTTTTAAAGCATTGATTTATGATACTCAGTTTGTTTGGTTTATGTTCAGTTGTTACCACAATAAATATTGATAGTGAAACATTTCTTGACAGATAGAGTGACACTTAATTCAGTTATTGTAGGACATATTACTGGCTTCTACTTTTAGTATTACTGTTTGTCTTTAAAAAAATATTTAAAAAATCATTCACAATCGCATTAGTTTGAGTTTATTTTATATTAAATCATTAAAATTAAAGCATTATCAATATCATCAAACATTTTTCTTTTTAATTATTTATAAAGCACTTATTGCTTATTAAATTATTCTAAAATATTACTTTATCCCCATAAATATTAATACATTAAGCATTGGTTCTATTATTTATTAAAATTTTTGAAGTGAAGGTATTTTCAAACAGACTAGGCTATGGAGTACTAATTTCTATATTATAGATTTCAAAATGACTATTTAAAAAATATATTTTTTTAAAAGTTTAATAATAAATATTAAGATACTTTCATAAAGTCATTAATTAGAATGAATTAATTAGAAATATATGATCAGACATATTGATACTGACGCTTACAATTACTGCACTGAGATCTGTGAGTTTACATTTATAATGATCATCTAATATTTACCAATAAATGTCCATGTCTGACATGTAGTGATGTACTACTATTACTTACTGATTTAGGTTACGGCAGAAAAGAAATAAGTCTCGAAAATATGGAGTGATCACAACACGGGGGGATGTGGAAATGGAACCATTGGGCCATGGTGAAGATGAAGATGAGGATTACACAGTATTTGAAATGAATGGAAGGCACAAGTAGCAAAATAAATTTCTTTCATGGATGGATTCTTCTGGCCACCCCAAACCTGTTTTGATTAAACACATCAGTCACTGTTTTCATAATCTGTGGCTAAATAGCAAAGGCATCAGTGCAGTTTGTTATTCTTAAGTTCAGTTGCAGATGAAGTCCTGCACAGTTGTTTATTTATTGCTGATAATTAGAGCATGTTTATATTAAAATAAAATAGAATGAAATTATTATTATATATATTTTTTTTTATCTTTCTTTACTTAAGTAACTTACTTAGTAAGATAATAATACTAATAGTGTTATCCACAAACTTTTGTTTTAAGACTGAGTCACTGACATAATTTATGCCTTATGAAAATGCAAAGGTGGGTCATAATTTTTAGGATCTATGTATTACACTTTTAGTATTTAATAGTGCAAACTATTACAAATACTCCTTTGTTATAACACTCACCAGACAGATAAAAATGATATTATAAGTTGTGAATTGGGACTTCCTCAATGCATGAAGTTGATCTGTGTGCTAAATTATGAAAGTGTATTTTCATTTTACTGCTTTATTCAAAACTTGTAAATAATGAGAGCATGAAGTCTGTTTAATTGTATACATTGGTTTGTTTCATTTTCTTTTGTCTATCACTGATTAAGGAATGAATTTAATTTATTTTTGTTTAAAGAAAGGTATTTGAAAATTCTGATTTGTATCTTTACAATGATTCAATCACATACTACTACATACTGTGCCCATTTAATTAATGTCTTGCTCATAAAGCTAGTGAATGTTGACATTAAAAATGTATTTTAAATTATATAAAAGTCTGTGTATTTATCCAGTCATTTAATATTTTGATTTAAGGTATAAATCCTGTGAAAGATCATGTGAGTGACTTGTGTGATTGGTTGTGTAATACTAATACTAATAGATAAAACATTTTATGGATTGAATTGTTTCAACATTAAAAAATATGTGTAATATATTTTTCTCTTCAAAATAAGCATTCCATATTTGTTGCCAGAATGTAGTTTTAAAATAGCATTTCACTGCAGTCTTTATTTTTATAGATCAGTATAGAAGATTTAATTTAATTACTTCTGTGAATCCTTTTTTATGATGCACAGCTATGTTTTTTTTATTTTTAAATGGCTTCCAAATTGCTCTTATGATTCTTTAAAGAGGGGAAACAAAACAAATTATATTACATGTGAAAATAAATTCATATCTTTATTTAATATTATACATGTACTTTGAGATACGAAGATTTAAAATACAATGCACTCATGCTAATCTGGCCTCCAGGCCAGTCAATTCAAAAGAATCATTTCCAGAAGCTGTGTTCATTGACATGTTCCACAAGCTTCCAGGAGGAAAAAAAGTTGATGAAGAGGATGTTACTAAGTGGCTGAATGAAGAAAATTGTGGCATATATACTAATATAGGCATAAATAGATGCTAAGTATGCAGGAAGAAAAGGATGAAAGTGATGAGGAAGAGGACACCACAGCGACAGAGAGCATGAAGATATCTCACTGCTTGCGCACCGAAGCCGCTAACATCTTCCTGCAGTAATGCAACAACCAGACATGCACTGATGCAGTACCTACATAATGCTAGTAAAGCAATTGCATGACAAAGTGTGCCATCAACAAGCATCTTCATTAAAGCAGACAGAAATTTGACGTTTTCGAAGTGACCTCACAGAAGAATATGCAAGATTTCATCTGTGTGTATTACATTTGTACATTTCTTTTACTGTGTACATACTATACTGTACTGATATGAAAAGTTCATTTCATTGTAGATGAGACAGGAACATACTAATTGTATTTTTTTAGCATTAACATATGTTTGTCTCTTAGTCTTATTTGTTTTTTTTTAAAAATACTACATACAGTAAACTTGTAACATTAAATTTAATAAAAAATTACACTAAAAAATTTTATGCACTCTCAGTAACCTGGCACCCATCTGTGCAAGGAATGGCCAGATTAGCAAGAGTCTACTGTATATGTAGGTATTACATTTTTTAAACTTTAAAAAAAAATTTTTAATTGATTTCATACCTCTGTGGAGCTATAGTTTTTAGGAGGCTGGCAGTGAAAGGGGTTAAAAAAAATATATATTCTGAAATTTTTATTTTCTGTTTCTACATATTGTGTGCTTTTGTGGACTAAGGTTTGGAACACTGAAAATTGCAAGTAATTTAATTTCACTGCCAAGTATCCTACCAATATCTCATTGAAATTTCAAGTACTGCTGCTTTCAAGTGGTAGTTATTTAATGTTTAGTATGCATAGACTTTTTATTTGTTGTACATGTAACGTAATATGCATTTTGCTTTGACATAATTTTTGAAAACATATGATGTCTGTTTACTATAGAATAATTTACTTTGAGTGTGTTTTGTGTCCCTTTGAGAAATTACTGCCTTTAAGTAAAAATGTCACTCTTTATGGAAACTATTAAGATAAAATAAAGCAGTGATCTACATGCAGAACATAGAAAGTAATCCTAAGAGCTCTGTACAGTGCAGTTTAATGTTAAACCATTGGTATATATAAAATATTATATTTGTATTGATGAAATTGTGCTAGTGGCTGGTTAATATAACACAGATTTTCTTAATAAAATTTAGCAGCATGACATTACCACTATTATAGTTGCTTATATTTCCTTCTAAGCTCTTGTTTGTAATACTTTAAATTATTAAATAATCCAGCAGACTGTTACTCCTGGATGTCACTAGCTGTTTCTTTTTCGATCCCAAATATAATTTTTGTTATAACGTTTTGATAAAACGTCTTTCTGATAAATATTTGGTAATATAGTTTATTAACATATTTCAACTCTTGTATATTATCAAAGATACTTTGATCAAATACTTTGGGATAACCAATTTCATGTGTATGCAAGTTTGCACTTGTTAATAGAAATGCTTGCCCAAACTGGTATCTATGTCAAATGTATTCAAATAGACTACTTGACAGACAATCCAATTTTACTGGTGTGTCCTTTTACCAGCATCAGCAAACAAATGTGATGATTAAATAATATTCTCAAAATATGTACATACTAACATAGCATATATTTTTTTCCTCATGGATGCTGTTATGAGAGTTATGTACCTTCTAGAAGTTGGAATGTGTTTTGCCTCTTCCCACTAAGTAAATGTAAACATTATTGAAAAGATGCCAATCCAATTTTCTTTAGCATAGACTATTCACCATTGGTTAGAAAATATAACTTTCACCTTGTGGACAGGAGTATTTTGGAAAACATAGGTGTCTGATATGTGTGACATTTAATGTTACGATTCATAAACAAAATATCTTGACCATAGAGCTCAAATACACACTGAGCTTAGTGACAAGGAATTAAGAAAACACAAACTCACAGTGGTTAAAGATTAGAGTGTTTACATTTTGTATATATTATGTCAGCTGTAAGTGTCATTTCTGCAAAACAGTGGACAACTAAAAAATAGACCCCAGTTAAAAAGGTACATGGATGAAAAACTTTTTCTTGAGAAGGAAGCATATACATCACTGTCTCAAACTGCTCATTTGTATACATCAGTTCAGATACTAAGACATGGAACCTCAAACTGCAGTAAATTGCTGTAATTCCATAGCCTAAACAGGTAGGCAGTAATCATAATCAAAAACTCATTTTGTTTGCTTCTTTAACATTAATGTAGACAACACTTTGAACTGCTCGAAGTCCACTTGCTACCAACCTCTTTGTTGCATTCATGTATAACCATACATCCATTATTTCTAAATAATTCTTTTATCTCAGGCATAAATTACAGTGAGAAAAAAGTCCAGATTGTCATAGGGAATAATTTTTGTTGTTGCTTCTTGAATCCAGTGAGGGTAGCAAGAAATTATTTTTAAACAAAGATTTACTGAAATTTTGTGTATAGTGTTTGTTTAAAGTCTAAATGCACAAGTTTATTTCACTGAAGGGTCTTGGAATTGTTAAAGTTATATTTATATTAAGCAGACCAGTGTGTAAAATTATTGAATCACAGTGTCTAAATTATTAAAATTCATTAATTTTGTATCAGTACATCATAATCCTATTTGTAATCTCTTGTTTGTGGATACCTAAAATGCAGCAGAGAATATTGTTCTTATGGACTTAATACATTCTAATATTTATTTCTCCAGAGAAAATAACTTTTAATGTTATTTTATTTCTAATGAACACACTGCAATTGGAATAGCAATCTATTACACCAAGTTTTGTAATTCTATAATCATTGTTAGAAACAGGTACTGTAAAGGTACATTTCAGTAATACCCATGTTTAAAGTGGTGTTCAGTTTGTAATGGAACAATTGCTGATATAAACCTTGTTTGCATAGGTGTATGTAAAGTTTTACACCTTTGAAGGTGTGTGGAAAGTTATTAAGCTGTAGTTGCATCGTTTGCCATTTGCCCATGTTGTCTCTTTCTGCAGAGAAATCTTGGCATGCATTTTATTTTTAAAAAACTCTATAGGTCTTGAATCTGGGTAAGGTGTGAAACTCAGACATCCCAATCTCATATTTAGGTACAAAAAATACTTGTGTAAATCACTTTAACAAATCCTGCTTCTATGCATTTGATATTTATTACAAAGCAGCATTTTGCTGTAGTACAGCTTGCATTATTAAAGTGATTCACTTACGTCTGCCTTTATTATCAATACCCTTTTTCAATTTAGTTTTTTTAGAATGCGAAATTTGGATCTGAGCGATTGTTGAAGCTTATTATGTGCAGTGTTGCAAACAGACTTTGGGCTTGCATGAGTGGCTAGCACAAGATGTTTCCTGGTGTATTTTATTGATTGGTTCAGGATGTTGAATTATATAAATAAAATAAATTAAGATATATATTTTTTTCTGTTCAACACTCTCAGTAGTAATACCCATTCATTTAAGTAAATAAATAGTTGTTTGTTCAGTCTCCTTTAGATATTTTGTGATGATTCTGTGCAATACACCTTAATTTAAATGCAATACCTAAAAACTTGATAACTCCTAGGCTTACTTTCCATTTTATTTGGATTCTATTAATTTCATATATATAATAATTTTCCATTTCCTTGCATTGGTCAATAGATCTGTTATTGTGAACTTGATGGATTTGCATTGTGTTGAATGAATAAAATTTATTGATCTTAAACATTGCTTGTCACATTTACTCATTGTCATACTCACAATATATGAACTAAATATAAGGGGTGGATTTTTTCTTATGAAGTACTGAAGCACAGGCTATGCCTTTTTTAAAGAGATCTAAAAATTTGGGGTTGGATGAAAAAAATCAGACATGGCAAAAAAACTTTATGTATTCAGCTAAAAGAAAGCAGAATTAACTAAAATAAAATAAAACAGTTGCAATAAAAGTACATGTAGTTTGAAATGCCTTTCTAATAATTATATGTATAGTTCTTGAATGAGCACATACAAAGGATTTTTGAATGGCATCTACCATCAGAAGTAATATAAAAAGATGACATACATCTGTAATCAAAAATATAAAATTTGGGTATTAAGAGTTTTAATATAATTTTTATATCAAATTCATTCGTGTGTATATATATTTGCATCAGTCATCCTAATTTAACCTTGTAATAAATGTTCTGATGCAGGGAAGGAAACAACTAATTTTTGAGCATAGGAAATAATATCAAGAATTGAATGAATCATTTATGTAACATATGCTTAGCATATCAGTTTGCATTTGTAAACACAAACTTAGGCAACATTTGGCCAAGAACTCCATGTGCATAAACATGCATGGCCCAGTGAACTTGCTTCCAGCGATGCCAATATATCATTAAACTCTCTGAAAGAAAACCAGTCAGTAGTTTTGAAAATAATTTACTTTTTAACATTTTCCAAAATTAGAAATATTTGTCTAATACTTTATGCTTAAAGATATTCATGCACTCTACATAAGCTAAAATCTTTAGTTTACTAGCAGACCTGATAATTGTTCTTCATAAATTTTTCACAAAATCGACTTACATTTTAAAAGGGCCTTGCACCTTTCCCATGATCTTGAAACCCTTAAATATGAATTGGCAGGGTTGTGGGTGGGTGTCATCCTGATTTACTGACCCAATGCAAATTTTCCCACTAAACAATCGTAACATGATTTTAGAGAATGCCAAATGGCATTAAAATGAATGATAGTCAATCCTACATTCACTGGAACAGGTAATTTACAATAGTTGTCAGTGATCTACAGCACTACTGTATGAGTCAGTGGCTAATTTGTTTCAGCATGTGGCACACCGTTTTGATTTAATAGAATCTAAAATATGTAGTTTGGAGAGGACAGCAATAGTAACTGAAGAAGTTTCAGAAACGACAACAGGTACAGTTATACAGTTTGTTTGCAGAACTAGCATTAAAGATGAATCAGAAAGCAATATACCAGCTTCACTCAGAAATGACTCTTCAAACAGAAAGTCCACTTTTTCTTACCAAATATGATGGTACAGTACAGTGCTATCTGTGGTGGAATGAAGCCTTCAAAATTCAGAGTATTTCAATACTAAACATGAAGACTTGAGTTCAAAAGGAAACATGCTAATTTTAATGGCTGTCAAAACAAATCTTTGATAATCATTCTTAGCAAGAGATTGTAGCCCTTCGAAATGATAAGGCAAAAACCACACACAAATCCGTGAGACGCTAGTCATGGGTTTATTAGGATGACTGGAAGGAAATGGATGAGCTGGCAGCAAAGAAAGTGACCCAGATGCCACTGTAGCTCAGAGTTCACAAAATGGAAAATCAGCTCCTAGAATTAAATTAGCCAAGTACTCTTTATATGCAGTTTGATGATGTACAGATGTCAACATGGCAATTGCCATAGTGTATGCTTATCATAAAATAGTGATTTAAGGAAGAATATTTGCTTTCATCTTCCCAATTAGCATATACAATACAACTAGTTCTGAAGTGTTCACATCGTGGGTCACCGGGATGAATTTTAAATTTTATGTAGATGTGTTCTAATGGCACTGCAGCAAAGACCCATGGCTTCATACCCACTTTGAGACTCTAGAACTCAAATGCAAGTCACAGCACTGTCATTCTTTGAGAAAGTCTCGCCACTAAGTTTTATTGTCAGCTAAAGGCGAACATTTTAAATTTGAGACAATTGGCTACATTATGTGTTTATATGGAGACTAATCTTCAGTTCCTATTCCATGCTAATGTGCATTCTTTGTCAGTGGGCACTATCCCAACAAGAGTGTGAGTTCCAAAATGAGTGCTTCTTATTTTTCCAAGACAAACACTAAACTGGTTAGAGCTATTTCAAACTGTGGACTGGATACATATTAACACCCTTTGACTTCATTTCTTGTTATTAATTTATAGAATAATCTATGATTCAATTAACTAATACTCTAAATTTGGCAAAACGACACCAGTTGCTGGCATACCGTTGGGGGGGGAATTATCTTCCACATCAAATAGTTTGAGAAGGCCTCACGTATGCTATATCCCAATTGAAAATGTTCTAACATGAACTCATCTTTCCATGGTGAGGAAAGAAATGTCTGAAGTTGTATGCTTTTACTCTACTAAATCTACAAAAAATTAAAAAAAACAGCATGTGTTGTTTTATAGATTGTACAAGAATATTTTGATAATTGTAAAACTAGGTACAAGTTTTCTTCCCTTCAAAATATGGGTGAAAATGCATTAACCTTAAAATAATTGTGGAAAAAATTAAGTTTAAAGAATGTTTTTGTGTGATGTGTATTTTTTAACATTGAATTCCTGAGAGTTTAATAGGTAATTATTATTGCAGAATGTTTGCTTTTCTTATAAATTGCTTACAAAGATCACTTCTGTAATTCACTTATTTATATTACAGATCACAGCTGTAAATAGTTTCAAGCAATCACCTGGAAGAAAGGTGTGCCCATCAATAACAGTAGAGATATAGGAAGTGATCCATAATATACATGTTGCCCAAGTGCAAAAATGATTTTAAAAATAATCATTAACCACAAAACCTCAGCCGTTTATTACTCTGCCTCTTCTGCAAATAAGCACTTAAATATATCTACAATTATTTTCATCAGATTCAATCTTGTAGCAAACTGATCAGCCTTTCTATATTTATTTACATTTGATTCAAACTCACAATCTATTCAGAACATCCACAATTATTTTTATCAAACTCACAACACACAGGATGGTCCAATATAAAGGAATGCAAAGCCAACATGAAAATTAAGCAGTTCTTTTTTATTTTAACTTGGAAGTAAATTTTGACTTTCAAAAGTCTTTTCAAATTCAACTATTTATTTTTTAGATGGGCGCTTTTTGTTGTCCTTTTTGGCACGTCGAGCAGCCCTCTTTGCAGCAGCCTTGCCTTTTGGTAATGGTGGCAATGGTATCTTAATCTGCACAAAGCAAAGAGAACAGCATTAAAATACTTTTTTTTAAAATAGTGGATATAAATGAACTTTTACAAATTATTATGAATTCATATGTACAATAATACCCCATAACATGCCTTTTGAAAACCAAGGATCATCAATATGTTAAGGGCAATGCCACTAAACAGACTAAAAGCAACCCTGACCTGACTTAACCAAGTTGCAAACATAAACAAAAAGTATACAAAATCTGTCAAGGCAAACATTTATAAATTAAAAATTGTCTTCATATTCTTCTGTTTCAAGAAACCATGATACTGCTCAGTACTCATTATCTATATCAAGGTTAGTTGAAAATGAATGCATTTTACTCACTCCTCTTTTTTTATTAAGCAGCTCTTCTTTAGCACGTTTACGCTGCCTTTCTATATTGGCTGCTGTTGCTTTAGCAGCCTTAGCATATGGATTCAGACGTATCATGACACGTTTATTTTTTAAAGGATTCTTTTTTAGTATCCTCTTCTTGGCCTCTTTTCTGAAACAAATGAAGATAGGTTAATAAAATGTTAATAAAATATGATCATTAAAAATCACCTGCTCTAACAGATGGATTTGACTTTCAAATTCAATGGATTTTCAAAGCTCATTTTGTTTTACACATTAAATAATATGCAAAAATTCGTATTTAGTAGTACAAAATATATGAATCGATGACATTAAAGAGGATATTTTAACATAACAGTTTTTTATCAAATCATTTGGCAATTACTCTTTCATTATTATCATTTTCTTGTTTAATTCTACCTGAAAATTAATTACAAACTAAATGTCATAAACAGTTTTCTGGTATTATTAACCCAAATGCTTTTTTGTAACAAGTGTGAATAATAGCACTTCATTTCATCGCAGTTAGAAAGTAAAAAGCCATTCCCATTTGTAAGCCAACGTCAAGATGGCCATCTGTAAATCAAGATCTGTGTTTGACTTTATTATGTTCATCGTTGAAAACACAGCTTCACATAGATAAGTGGAATTGAAATAAGATTTTATTTTATACTCTTCATTACCAGATTCCCAAAATTATCTTCTGTTGCTCATGATATTAGAACAATATCATTTTGAAGATTCAAAATTTCAAGTTCCTTTACTTGAATGAGATTTGCAACTGATGTAGCCACTGTTACCCCCTCTAGCTGGCAAGTATTTGGAATCACAAGGCAACCACAGGCTTAATGATGATGAATGATTGGAATCTCTTTTTAAATTGTTCCAGCAGTTTTTTGAATGTGGATAATCAATAGTGGAGTTAAAATCACTCTCATATACCATTTTCTTCATACTTGGGAAATGTACAAGAGACTTCATCTTCATTAGTGATATCCACAAGATCAATTTTGCTTTGAATTATTTTATACAACCTAAAACTGGCTGACAGTATTTTAATGATTATAATGAAAGGGAGGTTTCTGAATACCATATTCCATTCTACAATAATGGCAGAAATCAGGTTTCAAAGTATTGTGTTTTGGGCGATTTTTGGCTTAGGAGATACATTTTTCAGCATAGAACATCTTTGTTATCATAAAAAATGTGTTTTGTACATTAAGAAAATATAAAATCCTGAAAGAGAAGACAATGAACAATGCAAATATAATCTCAAGTGACAATATTTTTTTTCTTCCATTGGCTTATGGCCTTTAATCAATAATTCACTGAAGATTTTTAAAAAAATAAAAATTCAATTAATGAAATATATTAAACTGTATTATGAAAATCAATGTGCCCTTCTGACCTCCACTTCAGCAATACCAGACAATTAAAATTTTTTAAAATGAAATCTTATCTAAACAACATAATTAAGGTCTAGTAAAGGAGTCAATCAGAAGTGGTTGAAAATACTTTTCATTGTCAATCAACAACACGGACCAATGTGATCATCATTTCAACTCCATTTACACCTACTTCAGACAATAAACTAGCACCAGATTTAAAGTCTACTACTGCACTGAGTGGCAGATGCTAGAAAAAGAAACAAACTATTCAAGTAAAATTACTGAAACAGATGGATCTGGTATCTGAAATAAACTTGTTTGTGCATCTGTTATGTATACAATAGGTCAACTTCAGGTGCAAATGGTAAGAAGCAAACAAATACATGTATATATAGATGAAATAAATAGTGAGTCTCTCCAAATAGACACTGATACCTACCTTGGTGCCCTAAGAGCAGCTTGCAATTCCTCACTCTTCAGCAAACGTGCCAAATCTGAGTTGGTCATCTTATGCATGGGCAGACTAGATTGTTTTTTTTAAAAAGAGAAGAGAAGAAAAAATAAACACCATACATAAACATATAATATGCAAGGATAAGTCAATAAAAATCTTTCTGTGATGTGCCCTTAACATGGCAGCTCTGCATTCTGCACCAAAGAGGCAGTGATCTGAATTATGTGGACTGGAGGGTATAAAAGAGGCTGAAAATTAATCTTCAAACGTTAAGTTTTGTGTTAAGCATTTGAATGATGTATTTGTTAAGTTATGATTGAAAAACTTACAGCAGGTAAAGCGCACCAGGGTGCCCGTGGCAAAATTTGAACTGACTGACATCTGGAATGTTTATGTCAGAGTTTCCAGAATTCAACCAATAAGAATAAAGCTTTGCTATTAATACTTTGCTAATAATAATCAATTAAATGACTTTGTCAGTAAAGTCTGTATGGTACTTTCTCAATATACTTTGGGTTAGATATGATCCTTTTGCTTACTTAAGTACTTTGACAGCATTGTTCATTCTGTCTGTTTTAATCAGGAGGTGAACAGTTCTTCCAGCTAAAAAGTCAAATAAGACTGAAAAGGTCAAGCGGTAGACCATCAAATGAGGAATGCAGCATGTTCACATTGACCATCAACAAGCTCTTTCTACAATCTTATTCAATCTTATTCAAACAGACACTGGCTGCACCTTAGATGTTCTTCAAACACCATTTGATGAAATCTGTTGTAATGGGGACTTGGCGTTGCATTATATTAGACTTTTAATACATATATGTCTGTACCAATACAAGTGCTCGAAAACAGATGCTACCTTTTTTGATAAACTAGTTGAATTGGAATTCACGACAGCTTTTCAAGAAGATATTCATTCACAAAAAAAATCTTTCTGCGATTTCAGCAAGAGAGTGCCCAGGCATTCAACAAATGGAATCCATTCCAAATAGACTTCTATTGTCACTAAACACGAAACAGAAAAAGTTTTCCAGTAAGAACTTTATCGCAGGATATCAATTACATGTGCACGCTACTGACACTAATGTCACTTCTAATCCTATCGTCCAATTCAAAATCAACTTCTCTTACCTCATTATCTGATAAACTGAATCCATTAAAATCCTCACAATCACTTGACAATTATAAGAAATCCATTTGAAACACCAAACGCAAAAAACAAAGAAAACTTTATGAAAAAATGAACGAAGCAAGGAGAAAATGTTTCAAAATGGCATGGAAATCATTGTACAAACATCATACTTCCTGTAGACACCGGAACTCTCAAGATTTCTCAAACGATATGAGAAGAAAAGAGCATTGATTTATATGGACGCTTTTGGGCGTTCCACCCGGTAAAGAGTTAAGCACCACAACATTAAACATGCTGTTGTGGAAAACATGTAATGTGCATTCAACGTATAAGAAAATTCCTTGTGGTTCAATGCTAGACAGCACTAGAATCATTGAACTGAAAAAGCATTAAATTAGATAAACGATTGGCAAATGTCTGTGTGTGTACAAAATATGAAGATTTCTTTACTGAGATGAGTGCAATCTTAATATAGATCTTTCCAAACTGAATCCAATGATACCAAAAGCATCTCTGTAGCTCAATTACGAGCAGAGTTATTACAGTTTTAACGTTTATAGCAATTTCGTTCATTTTGTGTTAACTGCATTTGAGCTTTTTCCAACCTGAAAATGAATAAATTGCTAATTTTGACTGAAAGTATATTTGAAAATAACACTGCAAAGCCTCTAAAAAAAATCAGCCATATTTGTATGTTGGATACTACTTATGTGTAGAGAGTCTGAACTATATTGTTCATCATTTCTTCATTTTGTGGACTTTCAAAATAAGCTATTTGTACAATTTCGTTTTTGAGCGTAAAACTTTGCGAAAAATAAATATTGAAAAATTCGTAATTTTGGTTGTAATTGAAGTACAAACTTCTTTTTAGTATCATTGAAATCAGTAAAAAAAAAAAAAGTACTATCTTTCTATTTACCTTTAATGTATTAATAATGATTTCGAAAAATATGTTTGGAATACCTACTTACAGGCAAATTCGAGTACTTTTCAAGGACAAAATAAAATGCAAGTACTATTCAGGACGAATCTAATTTTTAAAAAGCTTTTTCAAGGCTGCTACAGATCTTGGACGAAAGACTATTGGTGAAATGGAAGTTCATGTGCAAATTGGTTCAGTAAAACTTAAAGAGATCATTATTTTGCCACAGACCATGAAGCGAAGAAAATGATGCACGTATGACTCGTCTCTCAGCAAAAGATTTTCTGACAGCATAAAGATCGTGTAAAAATGGACTAAGTGTACAGAAAAACAAGGAGACTATCAAGGGAGAAAAAAAAATAAATAAAAAATTGCCCTTGTAAGGTTTCAATTGTTGAAATAAATTTTAAAAAACGAGTAATAAATGATCATTCACACAACCACACGTGTATTTTTTTTAAAGCAGCAGAATATTCAAAACAGACTCTGATGTTAAAAGTGTAGAACAATTTTGCTGTATATTCTGACAAAACAAAATACAACAAATTTTGCTTAACAATATTATAAAGCAAGTTGATCAGAGGTGGTTAAAGATATTTTCATATTTCTCAACAACACGGACCAAAGTAATCATCATTTCAACTGCTACATTTTAACCATCACCACACATCAAGAACCAAAGTTAAAAAATAAAAAGTAAACTCACTTGTATCCTGTCTTTTCCTGAGAAACTTTACGCCATGTTCCATAAATCTTGTCAAGTCTGTTAAAAGCTGATTGAGTCCAGATGCAAAACCGACCCACATGACCACCAGGTGCCACTTTTAGTAGATTCAGACGATCCACACTGATAAGTGTCACACCTAAGAAATTTACAACCCAAGAAATTATTAAACCAGCAACATAAAAGTTTAACAAATATATCAGTGTGCTTAAACTTAGGTTTATGTGAAGTTTTTATTGCAAATTAATAGTTTTGTCTTCAACAACCAATAAGCAGTAATTCAAAAAGAGTAATTTCTCTTAGAAACAAAGTCACGCATTAATCACCACTTATATGATTGCAAGGACAAATTAATTAAAACACCAGAGCAATATAAGCAAGAATAAAAGATGAATGAGCAAATTAATACGAGGCAAATGCATTTATACCATTTTACCAATTACCACAAAGACTACAAATTTTAAAGGTTAAGCCAAGGTCAACAATATTTCACAATTATAATAATGCACTCCATACATACACTCAAATTTTTAGTAGCATGAAATCTGCAGTATTCTAGAAAGTGCTTCCAAGATCAATTACATTCAAATGATACTCTGTGTACTGTTTTTAAAAAGTTTTTAATTCTCTAAAAATGATATAAACCAAATGAGGAAACATTACAACAATTAAACAAAACTGTTATCAAACCTGGAATGTTTCTGAAGGCTCTTGTGATACCATTATCAGTGTTGTAGATAATCAGAGGACCACGTCGTTGGACTCTTCTGCGGTTACGCATTTTACCTTTGCCAGCACGGAATCGTTTGCTGGAATACACCTAAATAAAAAAATTTTAAATTGAAGAAACAAAAAGTGTAAATCACAAGCTAAGAAAATATAAAGGAATCAAACAAAAATAAAACAATTAAAATAAAACATTCTGCACCTTCTCAATGTCTTTCCAGGCCTTAATGCGCTTCAGCAAAGCAACTGCCTCTTTTGTTCTCTTCAATTCCTCAGCTTTGTCACTGATGACTAATGGAACCTCTGGGATCTCTTCAATGCGATGACCTTTAAATAAAAAATGTATTGCAAGTAATATATTGTTTTTAAAAAAGCACCAAAAAAATTGTAAATTTAAAAATAAACAAGTGCCCATTTCATAATAATTCTTTTGCAAATTAAAACATCTGAGCAAAGTTGAAAATTTCAATATCAGCTCCCAACAAGATGACGATACCCAACCAATAATATGACAAAATGACTTAGGAACAATTATTCAGAATTTCTCAATATACATTTCAGTACAGGCATCATAAACACTATTTCTTACAAAATTCTTCTGTCTTTTATGTTTATGACCTGCATAATGTTTCAACTGAAATTAGCAAAACACATTAAGTTCAATGTTTACCAGTTATACATGGGAAAACATTGTGACATACTGCTATCCAGTTTTACCACTAAAAGAATGAATGAAGCTCTATTCTATATGTACAACCTGTATACCAATATCAGTGCATTAAATATTTGATAAACAGAAAATAAAAATATAAATCATTATTATAAGCAATTTTTAAGGCCACATTACTACACGCAAAGAACAAAAAAAATTTTTTTTCATGCTACAGCCTTCAAATTTGGTACACATATTGTCTTTGATTTAGATAAGAATAATCTGTTGTTAGATTTGGAATATCATGTTTAGTTTTTTTTAAATTAATTTTTTAGATTTCTTTAAATACCCGAAATACATATTTTTTAATTGAATAGTTCAAGCACTTGCAAATGTCTGAAAATTTTTAAAATAACATTTTTATTATCCTTGATGCAAGATTAAAAAAGTGAAGGATGCGTTTAAAGAAATTTTAAATAGGAAAAAAGTTACAATTTTTTTATTGACATACCCGTCAAAAATCTTAAACTGAACGTGAAATGTCAAAAGTTAAAAAATTGTAAAAAATAAAATAATGCATGCAGGCTTTAATCCATCCTTGATTTTGTGCACATGTATATAGGGAACAAATATGCCAAGTTTCATCTATGTGTGTTTACTAGATTTGGTAATCCACGTCTGCAAGCAAGTGGCACGGACTGAAAAACACAGTTTTGAGAAAAACGCATTTAAAGTATAATAAAGACTGTAAAACATGGAATTTGTGTTCAATATTTACTTTTTATTATAATAAATATGCCTTATCCACAGCACAATGAGTTCCTAACAATCATTTAGTCCTCCTAATGATCCTGAGACATAGGTACTGCCTTCTCCACTGCACACGTCTTCAGCGTCTTTGACATTTTTTGCCACATTACTACAGGCAAAAAACAAAAAACTTTTTTCTCTTGTGCTATAGCCTTCAAATTTGGTACACATATTATCTTTGATTTAGGTAAGAATAATCTGTTGTTAGATTTTGAATAGCATGCATAGTTTTTTTTAAATTAAATTTTTAGACTTTTTTAAGTACCCAAAATACGTTTTATTAAATTGAATAGTTCAAACACTTGCAAATGTCTGAAAAATTTTAAAATAACATTTTTATTATCCTTCATGCAAGATTAAAAAAGTGAAGGATGCGTTTAAAGAAATTTTAAATAGGAAAAAAGTTACAATTTTTTTATTGACATACCCGTCAAAAATCTTAAAATGAACATAAAATGTCAAAGTAAAAAAAATTGTAAAAAAAAAATAATGCATGCAGTCTTTAATCCATCCCTGATTTTATGCACATATATATAGGGAACAAATATGCCAAGTTTCATCTATGTGTGTTTACTAGATTTGGTGTTCCAGGTCTGCAAGTAAGTGGCACGGACAGAAAAACAAAATTTTGAGAAAAACTCATTTAAAGTATAATAAAGACTAAAACATTAATTTTGTGTTCAGTATTTACTTTTTTTTAAAAATAACTATGCCTTATCCATACAGGAGATTGGGGTAAGACATTCTTCTATATATTGGCACATTGGCAACTTCAAAAGAAAGTAATAAGCCAACTTTCGATTCATGTGGTACAGCCCATATTCTCTCCCAAACTTCCAACACTTTTGCATTCAGATCAAGCAGCCGATGAAAACAATGCATTCAAATTATCTAATTCAACAATGCATTCAAATTATCTAATTCAACAATGTACCTGATATTCTTCTCTGAAGCAGTGTCAACGGCTGCTAATTTCAGCTGAAGCAATGTTATGTTTCGGGACGTAGTAGTCGGGACGGGGGGGGCATCACCGGCAGCACGCTAACGCAGGAACATTATAGATATCCGGTATGACACTTCTATAAGTAGACAGATTGGGTTGACCAAAGGTAGAGCAGGCAAAAAAGGATGTTTTACATTGCCAGCAACAATCAAAGTTTGTTTTCTTGTGGCGTAGGCGGGTGGGAGGTGATCGCTTGGACGATTGCAAATTTAAACGATGTGCGTCGTCTGCAACGAGTGTGGTAGCTCTAGGACTAGGAGCAGAATAAACATCTTGCATTGTTCCTCTAGAAGTAGATAGGTGGGAAGTGGCTGAAGAGATATTGTCAAAATCTGGAGTTAGTACACTGTCTGCATCTACGAAACATCGTTTGTTTTGGTAAACAGGGGTGGGGGTGTCACAGCATGTAAATTCGGTTACACGTCGTCTGCAGCAGTCAAAGTGTGATTGCTAGGCTTACTACGATTGTTTTGCATTGCTTTTCGCTTTCCCCATCGAACTTCGACTGCTTTTAGACCTTTAGACGATTTTTGTTTCCTGTGCGACATTGTTAATTGCTTAGAGAAACTAATTTTGTATGATTAGAACTGAGCACGAGGTGACGCAAAATTCATTGGCGGCCATTTTGAAAATGCCCGGATTTGATATGTAACCCGCAGCAACCGCATTTTTAACCAATCAAAGAACGATTTTCACTTTTGTACTGCGTGACACACCACACAAGCCCTTGTAGTGGGTCAAGGTTTCGTCAAACCACGTGCTTATATCGTGTTAAAATACGATGAGCCTACGTTTTTAGTATAAGGGAGGTAATTCCCTTTAATTCTATATATAACACTCTGTGGTTTAGTTTTAAAAAATGGCGGGTATTGTGAAGCAAAGTGGACTATTATCGGCGATTCTATGCAAAGAAAACGCTTTTTTTGAACACAGGTAGGTCGGAAAAACAACTTTATTTGCACAAAAAACACAATTTTTAATAAGAAAACACATATTTTCTGCAAAAGAAGATATCAAAGTATGCAAATGTGTAAAAATCTCAAAACTGAAAAAAAAAAATTAAATAAGAAAAAAATTGATTTCTCGTGCCGTATGTGCCCTTAAATAAACAAAACTACACCATAAAGTGATTTCAATGCAACATTGCAATTATATTTTATTGAGAGATAATACAACTGATATATATATATATATATAGCTGTACTCAAACCATACCCTTTGACATAACAAGAGCAGGAACTCCAGTAGCAGCAATAGCAGAACAAATTGCATAACGGCGCTGGTTGACATTGATTTTGCGATGCCACTGACGCCAAGTTTTGGTAGGTGCAAACATGCGACCTCCACGACACATGTTTCCAAATGCACCTTGTCCTGAGCGGTGAGTACCGCCTCCACGAACTCGGGGTATACGTGCTACTGCACGACCTGTACCCCAAGATTCTGCTGAGGTTTGGTGACCTGAACAGAAAAGTAAAATTCAAGTACACATTGCCTGCTCTAGCATGTATAACAAACTTTCAAAATAAAAATTAAAGTTTGAACCCAACTTCATCCTTTTAAGTTTCAAATCAGTTTGTTTATACTATTTCTTAAGAAGTTTGGAAAAAACATCATGAAAACAAAATTTAGCAATTATAAGGTCAAATATGATTTTGAAATAAACAAGATTATCCTCCAAACTGAAATAAAATAAATATATAACTGTCAGGGTGGAAGGAAACTAAGCACCAAAACATATCTAAAAGAGATAATACATGAATTTTTGTTTGCCAAGATCGTCAATCATTCGTAAAATAGTCGTTTTTATCACTAGTATTTGTTTTGAGGAACATTAATTATGTAAGAGTTCACCTGTATTTCATTGGCAAAGACTGACAGTCTATACTGACATTAGATTATAGATATAATTCATAAAGTGTTTCTGTGTAATTAAGAGATTTATGTATTGTATAAACACAAATATGATTTATGCATTGTGTGAGTGCGACCCATTCACTATTGTGTGTGAAAGATTATAAGGAATGACCAATATATATCCTTTGATGTTAAGAATAATTTAAACAATATGTTATACATCAGTGCGCTTTGTTAAGCGTGGGGTGCATGGACTTTCGTCAATGCATGCCCCAATTGCTGTAACCACTATCTCAGCAAAATTTTTATGAAAAAGTTTAAGCAAGAAATAAAAGGTACAAAAATATAGTGACTGAGAGAGATATTAAAAGCTGTGTTGGAATACACAGCTGGAAAGGAGACGAAAAATCCCTCTTTTTCTCTCCTCGGAGCATCGTGTGTTCAAATTGTGAAGGCAAGCATTCTGTACATTTTTCTTGATTAAAGTGAAAGTTCATTGATTTGGATTACATACCCTTTTGCTTGGTGATTCGAAGGATTAACCATTCACAGTGATAGATAGAGCTCTCTATCTGGGATTATTTTTCCACTCTATTCTGCAAGTGAATCAAGTATTGCTTCCAACGCCAGAGTTTGGGTGGAAGACAATCATTCACGTCATGAGGACGCAATCACTTATAAAAGCAACGACAATGAATTGTCATTACAAGAAACGGTATTGGAAGCCGTTAGACCCTACCTATACACACGGAGGAGTCGATACTTGCAAGAGGCAACAAGAGAATTGCTGTTTATGACAGCAGTAGTAGTGCCACAAGTATCCTTTGGATAAAACAAGTCATGACTGATATGAGTAATGAGAAAATATATAAACTCTATAATAGCATTGATCAGTGCACATAGAATATTTAGAACATTTAAAAAACATAAGACACTTAGATTATTTATTAAGATTTAAAACTATTTGAACTTTTTTTAAAACTATCTGGAACTTTCTAATTATTTTAATCATGAATTTGGTGATTTACTATTGTAAATGTTATTAGCGGAAATATTGCTCATAAGTGGAATTGATATTTATCTTTTTTATATACATTTTATCATTTACCATTTGTCAACCCCTTCCCCAAGGGTGTATGTCATGAAAGGTTCATGTGATTGAATTAACCACCACATGAGAAAGAACGCACCCAGGTTAATAAATATAATATATTTTTCAAAACTTGTTTGCTATTGTTTTGAAAGGGCGAAAGAAGTTTGTCTTGTCCCATCCTGTTACATTTTGTCCATATAGTATTGTCTTGTCTACATAATATTCACTACCTTTACCACTCACATTCACACAAGCAAACATGTCAGCAAAGTGTTCCCTATATAATAATAAAGTTGATTAGCCAGTCAAACATCACTGGTGTCTATGTATTGTGACAATCTCACATGCAATATGCATTACACAAAAATGAACAATCTTTCAAAAAGTAACATATACAGGCTAAAAAGAGTTTATCAAGCAGTTAACTTGGATGCCCCAAAATCTATTTTCAACACACCTGCTTTTTCTGAAACTGCATAAGGCCGGCGAGTGTTCTTTAACATTTCAAAGTGAACAAAGTTTACAATATCTGGCCGAATTGGTGCTCTAAAGACAGCAGGAAGAGTGATAGTTGTCTCGGTCGTCTCTCCTTTTTCATTGTAGACACTGACTAGCGGACGAGCAGAAGCCGCAGACTAAAATGAAAATGTTTCAGATGATTTTGGAAAACACAAACATAATTTCTAACATAAAATTCACTCTTTAAGAAATAACAATAATAAAGGAACTATTCTGTTGGTGGGCTTAACTTTGTGCAATCAATAGAAATATTTTTAATACTGGGATTCAGGAGAATTTTATAAATTATCAGATGTAAAGAAACCCTATACTTTCCAATAAGTCATATTTTGTTTTATTTAAAATCTTACTTCTAAAATATGTGAAAGTATCAATAATACACATACAACCATTAGTGCCAATTCCGTATTTTTAATGAACAAAGTTTTCAAAATCAACCCAAATCTTAAAATATTCAACTATTAGTTTCGTATTTTATTTTCAATAGAGGGCACAAGGTTATCTAAACAAATATCCTATTACAGGTAGAGAAAAATTGAAAGCCAACTAGGCACAATCTAGGGACACAGACGATAGAGAAGAACTGCTTTGCTCGCTTGGTAGTTTTGGACAAGGTTACACATGAAGAGTTGTTGGAAGTGTAAATAAAAAGTGTCTGGACCTGGTGTGTGTAGCAACAACTAGGGCACAATTCATTAACAAATATTAAACAAACAAATAATAGAAATAATAATCATACTATAAAGCATGAAATGTAGTAAGTCTGTATTGTATAGGATTCTAAATGGTCCTGACAATAAAAAAAGGATGAAAGTCAATCTCATTATTTAGAAAAAATTGTTTTCTTACAATAATTTAAAAAAGAAAAGATAACTCTTGATGCAAAAATAGTAAACATCCAAAACACTTGGGTCTTGAAATGTTTATTTCATGCAGTGGATTAATAATACTAAGATATTTTATTTAGTAAATGCTTTTATAATTATATACATACATTTTAAATAATTTTAACCTGTTTTGTTTTGAATTTGAACATGATTTCCTATTAAGTTTTAAAATTTGTCAAGCTTCTGCCTTTGTTTTGGTTTCACGATCTTTTAATTTCTTTGGTGGTACATAAATGAAGAATAAATTAACATGAGGACTTTAAGTTTTATATTACATTATTTAATTATTAAAGACAAGAGATTTATCAATATTGTATATTTTCTTTTAATAAATGAAAAACTAGTTGATTAACAGCCTATAGTTTTCACATTATTAGGCCAATTAATTGTAGTAGGATATTTCATTGGTGAGGAACTAGAAGTTCACAGTACAAACTGTGCTAAGATAATATTTATGGAACAGTATAGAAATAAGAATATTTTTTTAAGTGGGGTAATAGCATGGACTGTGATGATGTGGATGCCAGGTTTGTATTTAAATGTGGTTTAACAATGGAGACAACCAACAGAAGAACCTGGACAGCTGTTGACTTTAATGCATTACAAACATGAAGGATTTTCTGTTTATAAAAATATGTCCTTGATTAATATTTGAATCTGTGTTAATCTGTTATGCATATTCATTGTTGGAAATAAAAGCACATAATTAAATTATATTTTAGAATAAAGTTATTCATACATATTTTCATTATATTTCAATGCTTTAATTTACTTGTCGCAAAACTTTCAAAACATAAAGATATGTATTACTTAATATGTGACCATTTAGCCGTTTTAATTTTACATGTATTTGTAAATAAAAATTGTACAGTAAAATAAAAAATGTAACTTAATATGTGATTAGACAGAAATTATCTCTATACATATATAGTTTGCTGATAATTTTGATATGTAAACCAACTCTGTATGATGTATAGTTTCAGAGATATGGCAGTTTGCTTGTGTATGTTTTCTGTGTTAAATTTCGTTAATGCCAAAGGTCATTTTCAGCATCCAATAATTTACATTTTCTTTGCAATGCATTTGGGAAAAAATAGGCATTAACTACATAGTAAATGATTTAATAATATGCATTTTGTTCATCATTTGCATGTTATGATGCCATGAATGTTCCTTTATGTTGCATTTTGCGAGCAATTTTATGAAACAAAAGCCCATTTTCTTTTGCAATTTATAATAAACTGAAAAGTAAATTTTTCATTATATCTGTTTTTCTTGTTGTATGTGACTATGTTTATTGGAATTGTTGGATTGTTTTTTGGTGTGGTTTATATTTTACTTGTAATAAACTTGGAAAATCACACGTTCATTACGTCTAAAAAAAGGTGACCACAAATAACGACACTAAATTATGATATCTCAAAAAGTATTGCAGCTATCATCACAATTTTTTGTACACAAACTTATTTCATCAGTACACATATTTTGTGCATAACATATTTATACTATATGAAGTAGAAAAAAATGAGTGAGACTACCTAATCTCAGTAACATATAAAATCGGTGGACAATGGGCTGAACATGAATCTGAAATGGTTTGGGGTCAGCTCAAAAATCCAAGTATAACAGCAGTTGATAATTCACTTGGGAGAGGGAGTAGGCGTATTCTACAGATTTATCAACTACTGAACTAGTTAACAACGGCTAAAAAAAAACAAAAACAAATGCTCACAATCTAAAAAAAGGCCATGATAAATACTGCTTTACTTTTATAAAAGTCAGCCAATAACTGAATAAGATAGAAGGAAATGTTTCAAAAAATATGGAATCGAATCGAACTCTTATACAGAAAAGCTGAGACTGGAGAGCAGTAATACAGATGTGCTGCAATTTAACAGCAAAAGGATTTTGTAGCCACCTTGATTGCTCGCACATGTATGCCTGCTGGTCACTTAGAAATAACAAAAATATATAGACGTTTTCACATTTAAATTATCGTTTTCATAAAATGAAATTTATTATAAGTGTTTAAGTATTCTAATTCCGCAGATGGCGAATCTAAATCAGTATATGATAAAATAAAACCACGTGGCTAGTTTTATATACATGTATTGATAAAATATATGCGGTAAAGAATGTGAACATATACATGGTTTCCTGTGTGTAAAGGCGTTTTTAATATTTGTTATATAACGGAAGAAAAAAGAAAGTAAACGGATTCATCAGAATCAAATTTTATAAGCAATTGCAATATTTACCATTTTCTAATGTAGGATGTCTGCCGGTCGAGGAACTTGTACGGAAAGAAAGAGTTCAGACCGAGGCGAATTAATCTAATAATATTAAAATAAGAGTGTCTGATATATACATTATATACTCACAAATATTTTTAAAATAGTCTTAATATTCTACAATAGTAAAAAATAGCATATAATCGGATTATATATTATATATTAAGTTTGTACTATTTCACTTCAGCGATAGTATACAACTGTTAAAAGGTTTCCGGCTAGGGGAAGCTATTCGAATAGCAGAACCGCCTGTAAATAAAATAAACTCGAGACAATATGTTGCATGAGCTGTTGCTTGCCCTGACAGGGCATTGTGGCGGCGTTTTCAGAGACTCGGGTGATGGTATTCAGGTGAAAAATATTTAGATTGATAGCGCACTTCATCCAAGTCCCACACCCATTTTAAACATGACTACAGTAAAACCATTCTTTAACTCTGTAGTCTGAAAAATAAAATTCATCAAATTATATTACTACAAGAAGGCGACCTTACTCAGTTACTGCTTTCATATTTGATACGGGTTTAGGAATACTACTGTCTTCCAATTTTTTAACCATATATTATAGAATTTTTTATCATTAATAGTCTTCTAGTTCCACGGGACTTTTCTCTCTCCCTCTCTTCACTAAGTTATTGTTAATATAGCCTACTTTGAAACTCAAAAGCACGTGAGAGGCATAATTACTGGTTGTAATTGTCTTAACGAAAATTAAGATGAAAAAAATACATATATAACTATATAATTTACATAAATACAAAATTATAGCTAATGAAATGTTGACTAATACATCACATTCACAATGCACATATTTAATTGTATGGGTGATCTGATATATTCATATGTAAAAAATTTTGGAAACTAATAAGTAATATTGAAATAATAGGAACTGTTTCTTAAATGATGCATCATTTGTTCTTTCTGCCATTTTGTACTTAATTGCACTTCAATTTATTGTTACATATTTATGAAAGGAGACCTTGCTAATTTATTTGATAGCTGGGCATATAAAAATAAAATAAACCCTACAATGTAGTTAAACTAGAAGTAAAATTGAAAGAAAATAGTTTTGTGATAAATATTTTGATATAGTTCATATATATTCTTTTCCAGACATATCTGCAAATAAAATCCAAAACAAGATTCAATTGTGATCTCCATTTTCAAACCCTCAGCCTTAAGCCTAGGGGCAAGTGCTGTTTTCAAAAAAGAATATTTCCCCTTCCATATTAATTTTGTATTAATCATTGAATGAATACTATTATTATATGAAATTTTTGCAGGTTGTTAAAGATTTGCCATTTATCCATCCATCTGAAGAGCAAATCTTAAATGACCTATGTAGGCTTGGAACACATTACAAAACTTTCCAGAAATTCATTCAAAACTATGGATCAGGCTTAAGCAGCAAAAACACAAGTAGGTGAAATCATGTGTTTTTCATATTATGTTATTTTAATTGTCATCCCTTGTAAGAGAGGCAGAACAACGCAAATGATCTTTAAAAAATGGCTCATCATATTGGAATGAAGCTTTTATGTATCATACTGAATATGCTTAAATATACATACAGATATATTATTCAGTTTAATTATTTGTTACCTTGAATAATATTCATTTTATTCAATGGATGTTAAAAATTGGCATTTTGTGTAGAATTCGGTTTTTTGGAAATTCTAATGTTTTATTATATTTTTCTTAGGATGAGTTCATCTTTTGATAACTTCAGGAAGAACAATATTTAAATTAAAGTATATCACAAGAATTATGTAAGCCTATGGCTTTCAACAACACATTATGACTAACAGTAACAGAAATTGAACTAAAATATTCAACACTACCTGTATCCTCAACTAAATGTCATACAAAACATCCTTGATAGCTGAACTGGTTTCAGATAACATTTAATATGATTGTGCAAAATGTCCAGTCAAATTAATTTCAGTATTCAAGAAAAAAATTGAGTTTTCAATAAAATGTCTATTACTGTATTAGTAACATTCAGACTGGAATATAATTTACTGTATAATAAATCATTCAGATTAAATGTATCATTTGTATACATATGTAGAAATGGTTTACATAATACACATGATCTTTATCTTAACATTGTGTTTAAACAGATACAGAAACACTCTTCTGTGAAAGACACACATGTATAATCCATTATATTATTATTTTCATCATAATAATATGGTCTAAAAAATATACTCACTTTTGAAACCAGATACAAATGGGGAACCACATGGCCTTTATATCAGATCATTTTGTCGTGGACTGGATATAGTTCTGCAGGATTACAGAGAAGCCTTATTGAGAGTGGAGCAAGAAATCCTCAAGGACCCACATTTACCTGTCTCTCATCTGCAGTACAATCTACAAGAGGTTATATTTTAAATTTTAATGGCTTAATGCCAAATTTGCTTATTACTTTAGTGTCACAACCCTTTACCTCAAAATCGTTACTCATTTTTGTTTGGTAATGACATTATTATAAATATATAATATCAAGCCTTTCAATCTAAGTAGAAGCTTCTCTTGAAAAGCATGCTAGTACTGCTAGTTACCTTATCTGATGCAGTATCATTGGCATTTCATTCTTTCAGTCTAGTGTGGCTATCTTTTACTTTATTCACCTATGTGAGACGCTATGCATAGTTCTTTTGAAAGGTACGGTTGTGTTTTAGCCTCTCTTATTTCACGGAATAGTTCTGAAGCAGTTTTAATCTGGCTATACTCTGTTTTTGAAAGTGAGTGAGAAAGGATCCCTGATTATTTTTCACAAGACATTTAGCTAAGAATTGTGAAAAATAGTTAGCAAAAAGTCCCATTCAACCTTTCTAAAAACCTTTGCATTCAGCTTTTAACTTTGATACTTTTGGTGAAATAATAACTTATATGTGCATGTAATCTTGTTGCAATATAATTTACTTTCAGGTTTATTCATAATTTTGTTAAAGCAAGAAAACTATTTATTTGTTATTTACATCTATATAATATTATTGTTTGAGTTTTTTAAACTATAATTTAATTTAATTTGTGTTTATGTTGCTTTTCTCTTGATATGATGATCCATGGAATTCATGCAACTTGTTTGCCTGTATATATGCACAAACTCTTGTGTGCTCTTTCTTTCAGCATCTGATTGCAGATACTATTTTTCTTATAAATTATTTTTTTCATGCACCATTACTTTCAGTAAATGTCTTTCATCTCATCATTATTGCATGTTGCAGCATCACCAGCTCCCAATATTTTCTTTAGAAAGTTATACACAGCTAATGCTTTGTTCTGCTCAACATTAATGTTTTATTCTACTCATCATAAGTACTCTTTCATTTTGAAAGGAAAATCATTGAACCACTTATCTCTCTGAGCTGCTTTTAGATCTTCTGACTCATGTCTAGCTTCAATATCTTTATTATTTTCTCTGGTTTCATCTCAAGGCAAATTGCTATAGACCTCATTTTCCTTCTCCACATAGTAAATTCTTTTCTCAGCTTCAGGTAAAGAGCATAAGAATACTACATTGAAATACAGCCCAAATAATAAGCAGCACTAAAATGGGAGACAAAAGTTACATTTCTTACCAGATACTTATTTTGCCATGTGATAAATGAATTGTGATGGATGGGCCCCAAAACTGTTGAATCATACAGACTTTTTCAGAATCTACCAATCAAGAAGTCATTTCCAGCCCACTCATTTGAAATGAACACTCTTTGACTAGATTTGTTTGCAACAGTTGTGCAACAAACTGAATAGTTTTTATTTAGACATAGACTTAAATGTACCAATTTAAAATCATTTCTTTAGTTTCCCATTCATACTATACTGCTATTGATAGCAGCCATTCTTTTTATACCTTTTTAATAACTTTTCCCAATAAACATTGTACATTATTTATTAATTTTCTCCTATTAACTTATTTTAAATATGAAGGGGCAAAAACCCTACTGCACTGTTTTATAATTATGTACGGCTATTGTATTTAGAAAAGTCAATGACAAGCCAGTCAGCTGAGCATTTTGGAGTGTACTGATTTAAAATTGTAATGTTAATAGCATCATTATGTGATGAATCAGTTTCAGCTTACTGTAATAACAAGATTATGTTAAATTACAATATATTGTAGCTAATAACTAAAACTGCAAGATTTTAATTTATAGTATATGGTAGCTATAGCAATATAATTATATGGCCAAAATAAACTTAAAAAGTATTTCTCATGCTTAAGATATTAGTAATGGAAATAAAGTCAAGTGTTACTATAGAGTATAACTGGTAGGAAGTGTGAAGGCATTCAGTACATTCAGTACAGTTATAATATTCTTGTAATCTCAAGATTATTATTTTTTCATTAGTAGAAGACTACATAAGTCCTACCCATCTAACAGTGTTGGCATATCTCATTACTGAGTACTTTCCCCCAGTGCATTGTGGATTGCAGTTAGTCTGAACACTAAGCATAGAATGTGTACAGAGATATTTTAGCTAATGACATTCTGTTATGTAATAGAGGCATTGAGAGACTCACTGGCTTGCTTTCTTAAATGCAAGTGATATGAGCTTGTACTGGTTTTTATTTCAGTGAGTGAATTTTTTTCCATGGAACATACACTGATGCAAAAAATATTTACAATGTGTATATTCTGATATATTAGTTTTTGCTAGCAGAACCCATAGGTATGCAATGTGAAGACTTTACAGACTGTTCTTTGTCAGCAGAGCTCAGGCATGTGATATCTATTCTTTGTCAGCAGAACTTATAGGCATGTGATATCTGTTCTTTGTCAGCAGAACTTGTAGGCATATGATATCTGTTCTTTGTCAGCAGAACTTGTAGGCATGTGATATCTGTTCTTTGTCAGCAGAACTTGTAGGCATGTTATATCTGTTCTTTGCTAGCGAACTTATAGATATATGATGTCAAGCTTTGACTTTCTCACTGTTCTTCATATTTTTGGTATTTTTTCTTTTGTTTTCATCATCCTGTTTGATAAGTGATCTGCATCAAATTCTGTATTCTAGTCTGAAGAAGTAGCAGCACAATAGAAAGAACTCTTTACCTGCTTTTATGTAATCTAGATTAACACTATTTCCTTGATCCTTTCAGTTTCAGCTTTTGTTTCCAGCATTGTCTACTGTGTTGGACCAAATTGTTTCTCATAGAGTAAGTGACAGTACATTTTCATTCATTTATTTTAATTTACATTTTGAAAACACACTAAAGTTTTGTAATAAAATGTGGATTGTGTGTTAGTGCATTTGAATTATGTTTATTAATTTTACAATTATTCTTTTTAAAACCTAGCATTTCTTTTTATAGTGTGAACTCATAAACTGATAATGCTGATTTTTAGTGAAAATATTGATAATTCATTCCCTGCTAGACTATATTTTCTTTTCTTTTTAAGTTCATATGCTAATTTTTAAAGTTATTTGCCTAATATGTATGCTTGTTTTAAATTTGGACTTTATCTATTTATCTTTATATCATGGATGCTACCTTTTAGACTTTATCTATTTATATCTAGGCTATGGATTCTGCCTTTTGGATTAATCCATTTATCTTTATATCATTGATGCTACCTTTTGGACTTATCCATCTAGGCTCATGGATGCTATCTTTTGGATGTACTGCACAAAAGCTCTATCTGCGGCTTACCAAAGGTCAAAGAAGCGTTAGAAAGGTGAGGGATGTCAATACTGACAACTAGTTTAATAAAAAATCTAAGTAAATGTTTTTTTAAGCAATAAATTTATAACTGTTTCTAACATTTTTATGATACTAACTTATTTAATAATCATTCATTAAGTATTTAGTTGATTAATTTTGAGTTTAAAATTAAATTCAAATCAAGGATTAAGGCTATTACTAGGATCTACATGTATTTAGCAGATCAGTTTTGAGTTTTGTTTAGTTGAACTCAAATCAAGAATTCAAGATATAGTACAATTACAGGATTCTTCATGTATTTAATAGACCAAGTTTGAGTTTTGTTAAGTTCAACTTATGTCAAGAATTACAATAATAGTACTAATACATGATTTAATAGATCAAGTTTGAGTTTTGTTAAGTTCAACTTATGTCAAGAATTACAATAATAGTACATGTACTAATACAGGATTCACATGTATTTATTAATAGATCAAGTTTGAATTTGTTTAATTCAGCTTGTGTTCAAAATTACAATAATAGTACTATTATAGGATTCTGTATGTATTTAATAGATCAAGTTTGAATTCATGTCAAGAATTAAAATGTTAGTACTATTAAGGATTCTGCATGTATTTAATAGAACAAATCATCAAGAATGAAAATAGTAGTACTATTACAGGATTCTGCATGTATGTCATGGAGTGATGTTCAGACAGCTGTGTGCTTGGATGCTGCATGGGTTGTGCTATGATCCAGACCATGAGTTTTTCATCCAGCGAGTTAAGAACATTTCAGTGGGGAGCAAAGATCCAAAGGAAGCAAGCAGTAGTGCACCTACAGATGATGGGGACTTGGGGATCATGGGTATTACTGGACGACAGATGCAGGCTGAGGTTTGGAAGAATTACATTGCTGCCTTATTATGACATTGCTTACATTATGGTGTGCACTTGCGCACACACACAAATTAATATTCCCACAAGTCTTTACTATGTATGCACACACATGTATTTGTGTGCATGCATTCATGTGTTTGTGTGGTAAAGACATATGAGACTATTAATTACTTGTTAACTTGCATAATTAGATTTAGGCCATGCTCCTATTTAACACAAGGGTGAATAAAACAATTGTTTACAAATATATTATTCTAAAATAATATAGCATCTGATTATTTCAAGATGAAATACTAAGTAATAATGAATATGTCAGAAGAAGAAAACAACATGAATAGCGCACACACACTAATAAATCTATACTCACCAGAATGAGTATGAACAGTTGCATTAAAATAATAATTTAACAATATTTATGGATACCTTATTAGTCATCATTGATCTCATTTTACCCAGAGTAAAACCACACAAGGTTTCAGTTAATATGAATGTTGCAACAAGACTATATTTTTTACAGTATTTTGTTAATGATGATAGGCATTCTTATCTAGCTAGCATAGTTGTACTTAAAAGTCATTCTTGTCTAGCATTGTTTGTCTTAGGGCATTCTTGTCTAGCTAGCATTGTTGTACTTAAAAGTCATTCTTGTCTAGCTAGCATTGTTGTACTTAAAAGTCATTCTTGTCTAGCTAGCATTGTTATATTTAGGGCATTCTTGTCTTGAATTGTTATATTTAGGGCATTATTGTCTAGCTAGCATTGTTGTATTTAGGGCATTCTTGTCTTGAATTGTTATATTTGGGGCATTTGGACATTAAAGGCATTATGTCACCTTACTCCCTTATGCAGATCTCAAAATGCAGGCAGACTAACATTAATATTTTTTGCATTTGAATGCCACTCACTTTGCATTTGATTCTTATCAAATTACACCTTAAAAATTTCTAATGACTTTAATATATTTTTAAGATCAGAAAATGTGTTTGAAAAGTCTTGTATTCAGTAAATCTAATTCTGATAATACTATTGTGCCTTTCTTGTCTGCATTGTCCTCAAATCTTGGTTTAAATGCTTTAATTATAAACTTTACATTACCAACACCCGGATAGGGCATGTTCCTAAAGTAGCAGTCCCCCTTTTTTATGTACACCTTTGCTTGTTGTTATTTTTTTAAATAAAAAGAATTACAGTAAATTATGGTAAAAGCTTAAATATTATTGAGAAAATTTAATTATGATTTGACCATAATAATTGATAATAATAAATTATCAAAAGTAGATTTTTATGGTTTTCTTACTTTAAAAAATTCTTTACCCATGCTACAGTTAATCAAATTTATTCTGAGGCCTTCAATTGGAATTGCTCTCTGTCCAGCAAAACATCATGCTTCCTGACATGGATACTTCTACAGAATCATGGATTTTTGTTGTTCAGGCCGAACTCTTACCAGGCTACATTCCGATGCGTATTGCCAACAAAATTCTTTTTGTGGGTGAATCAGTGCAGATGTTTGAGACTAACCAACAGAATGCCAAGCAACAATCAGGTAAGTTTCATAGATTTTGTTTCATTTAAAATTCAACATCATTGCATTTTATGATTATATAATACTTTGTGGGGTTTTCAATTTGAATTTTTTACTATTGCAGTAGTTTTTGTTGTTTTATATTTTGCTTGTAGTACATTTTGTTATCTTTGCTTTAGCTGTGATACATGGTTGTTTTGTCCTTGCTTCAGTTTTGATAATTTTCTTAGTGGCTGACTTAGATTATATTTTTAAGTGATACTGCTAATATGCTTGTAACTTTGCTGTAAGTATACTTTATTTCAGATTTAAAGGTCCAGAAATTCTTTAGTTTCATATTTAACAACAAACATTTTCCTTATAAAAATGCTACATTGAAAAGATTTAGATTTTTTTAAATAAGGGAGAGATAAGTAACATACAAAAGTTATATCCCTTATCAAACATTTGCAATTTACTCACAAACGGTTTCATGTAAGTAGGTGAGACTAATAACGTTTCATGATTTGCAATAAAAATATCTCCTTTGCTTTAATTTTAATATGCCACAGAAATATTTCTAATGAATCATATTTTTATTAGGTCAGTTCATGAAAGGAAGGGAAACTGAATTCACACAAGATATCCATCAAATGTCACAGCAGCAGAAGTTCAGTGTATCGGCATTTGAGAGTTTGGTAGACAAAATACGCATGCATGTGGCAGAGGTGAATAAAAGGATGGTCATAATAAATGTATTCTTATGGAGTCTTGTGTTTGTACTTTTTATTATGATTTTGATAATCACATGGTTCTGACATTCATTTTTTTAATGTTTTTATATTTATTGTAAATATTTTGATCATTATTCATTGTGAATAATTTTGTCATCATTCACCATAAATGGTTTTCTGTTTTGTTCTCAACATTAAGTGTAAATGATGTTGATATAATTTATTTAAATGTTTTTGAAATTAATATAAATAAATTGACATCATTGATTGTACATAATTTGAACATTGTGGCTGAAAATGTTTTGAACACCATTCACTGCAATTATTTTAGCCTTTGTCATTTCTTACCAGTTATTTTAGCCTTTGTCATTTCTTACCAGCTATTTTAGCCTTTGTCATTTCTTACCAGTTACTTTAGCCTTTGTCATTTCTTACCAGCTATTTTAGCCTTTATCATTTCATACCAGTTATTTTAGCCTTTGTCATTTCTTACCAGTTATTTTAGCCTTTGTCATTTCTTACCAGTTATTTTAGCCTTTGTCATTTCTTACCAGTTATGTAACCTTTTGTAATTAGTTTTTAGTTGTTTTTTTTATTTTTTTTTCCACATCTAGAAAGTTTTGACAGACCTGCTTCTTGAATGTCAGCAGATTTATAGAAAAGATATTAGTTTTGTTATCTAGCAGTCTCCTTAAGAAACTAAATCTTGGTTGGAAAATTTATTTTCAAAATATATTTCAAACACAAAATGTTAAACTAAATTCTAAGATTTTGACGAAATATACTGGTCTGTTGCAGTTTAGACAATTGTGTTATCTTGCACTTAAGGTGTATAAACCAGTGCATGAAAAAACACATTCCACAGAAATGTGGTACTTTGCATATACACTTATTGCAGATCAGGCTTTCATACATAACAATAGTATTTTAAATAGAAGATGCATTATAGAGGACTGCAAAACAGTATATATATTTTTTAAATAAAAAATTTGTTCTAAAATGTAGTAGCATTGTTTTTACAACAATAAAATTAATTAATAATCATAATTAAACTAAAATGCAAATAAAACTTATAAAATAAGTGCAAAGTAATTAAAGAAATCTTCTCATTGGAAGGGAGCTTATTGTTTTGGGATGCTTATTAAATTAATATGTAAACTATCAAGTTAGAACAATTGAGTTGAACTGATAGGTGGTTTTAATTGTCTTGATAGGCAGTTGTTCCTCTTCAACCACTTCTGATATGATGCTTATCAGAAATAACACACAAGTAAACTTTTGAATATTTTGGAATTAGGAACACTGTTCCCAAAGTTAAAAAAGCAAGGAAATTATCTTCCAAGGCTAGTGTGGTTAATGCACAGATACATTTTATTTTCAACTTGTTTTTAATTTCCTTTAAAAATAACAAATTCATGAAATTTGAACAATAAATTCTTGTAGCTGGCCTATAAATTGTTGTAATTTTAAAACAGCCTGATGCAATGCCATGTTTTGTCACATGTTCACCTTGTGGAAAATACATAAAACCAAAAATTCAACTGAGACTGTGTCATGAGACAAAAATCTAACCTGAATCTCACATGTCACATTGCAGATTATTACTATAGATTGATATTTGTGAGCAGACATTCTGATACTTTGCAAGTATCTCTCATACTTTCTCAGTAGGAAAATGATTATACATATGTCACTTAAAATGTAACCTTGTTAAACAAATGCAATTTGAATCAAACATTTCTTGAAACAATTTTCTTTTCTTACAATAAAATATTTTACATTTTATCTTATTTCAGCATCTGTGGGTTATGGTAGTCCAGGAGTCAGATCTGATGGGACAGTTAAAAGTGATGAAGGATTTTTTCCTTTTAGGTCGTGGTGAGCTCTACCTGGCCTTCATTGACCAAGCACATCATCTTTTGACAGGTTTGCCTACTGGCAGCACAGAGCATGGTCAGTACTTTTTCTTTTACTTTGCTGTTTTGCATTGTGTCTCTTTGACCAAACTCATCATATTTTTTTAACTACTTAGCCTGCTGGCAGTACAAAACACGGTCAAATTTGATCTTTATTTTGTCATTTCATACTTTCGGCCTTCATTAACCAAGCATATCATGTTTGATTACTTTGCCTATTGGCAGCACAGAGCTTGGTCAGCATTTATCTTATCCTTTGCCATTTCATAGTTTTTGCATGTATTTATTGAAAATATGACTGTTCTATTTCTTTCCTTTATTGCTGTTGTAATATTGGGTTTAGGTGAGTCTAATGCAGTTAGTCATTTAATCAGTGGCCACCAACATTCAGTGCAGTGGATTAGCATTTAATGCAACACACCAGTATTAATTTATTATTAATTTATTATTTAATTCAGTGGCCACTGGCATTTAATGTAATGGACATTAGCATTTGGCAGATGGGCTCTTATAAATATTCCTGGATTACTAGATTCAGTAGATACTTACTTATCTGTAAATAGTAATGTCTGCAATATATTTAATACAATTTGGATCTGAATCCCCAAAATTCAAAGTAAAGGTTTAAAAGTTTTTAAATTGCATGGCAGCGTGAAGAGCAGAAAATGTATATTTGGATCAAGAAGTTTTATTAAAAGAAGACTAACACAGCCACCAAGGCAAAAAAAACATATGTAACATAATCTTTTCACAAGTTTTGCACTTCTTCATTCTGACATTAGTTCTTTATGAACTACAGTCATACTTTAATTGCTCTGTATTATATATGATTATTATGATGCTTCATTATGTAGATTTTGATTGTTCACCACTTTCAATCCAGGATAGAATGAATAATTGGTGTTCTTGTATACTTTATATTTTGTCATTTACTTTTCTCAAATTAGTGGGGTTCTCTATTCCTTTTTTTCCCGTTGTTTTCACAGATGTGAACACAGCTTTCCAACAAGCAGCTAGAAATGTGTTAATTGAGGATGAGACCGTGCTGCAACGTTTCCGCCTAACAATTAAAATTGTTGCTGCAGGACCAACCCCTAAATTAGGGGAGAGAAGTGTGTGGTTTTCACATTTAAATAAAATCTAGGTTTATTACATTTATTTTAAAATAAAATTACTTTAGGACTGATAAATTTACGCACTTTCATGATATAAATAAGATGCTTGCACATTTTTATAACATCATACAATTATGTGCCCATTCTGATAAGACTAATTTTCTTGCCCTCACTGGACCATATGAGTTGTTTTGCATAATGTTAAGAAAGAACAAGTGAAACTTGAATTTCTGATAAAAGACAGAAAAACTACTCATCCACTTGGAATTGGTTTGAATTGTGTCAACAATCTTCTAGCATATTCTTGAGTTGTTTACTCCAACTCGGACACTTACAAAAATACCATCATAAGGAGTGTCCAGGGTCAGGTCACTTTGACAATTTAACAATTTATATAACAATTTAGAAATAGGTATAAGCAAATTTATCCCACCACAATACCTATTTTTTAATCTCTAAATATCATAATAGTATGTTTCATATTTTATTTTTCTATCAGTTTAGTATTGGATTATTTTTTTCCTGCTTCAGTTAAAGAGATGGTAATTCACAAGCTGGCCTTACTGGCTTTGCATGAGGCAGGTCTAAGTCCTACCTTTTCTTAGCAATAGTAAATCAGTTATAGTTTCTCCTTAGCTGGGATATCAAACTACAACCTAACTGAAAAACATTTAGAGATAATTATAATATGAAGCCTGATAAATTTACTCTGAAATTATATGCATTTAAAAAAAAAATGTTCCTAAAATTGAACCACTTGTTATATAAACACTAAACTGTAAATATCTTACTTTCAAAGCTGAAAGAACAAAACTGATCTGCAAATATTACCATGTCAGTAAATTATTTATCAGCAATTATTGTTTGCAGTACTGTAGATTTGCCTTTGCTCTGCCTTCAGGATTATTTCTGCTACACTTTTCTCAGTTACCCTGAGACAGACACTGTACTTGCATTACTCTTGCTTATGTAGATTACAGACAGGTAGAGGTGGTAATCCCAGGCTCTTTCTACCCATACACTCCTGAGTTGAAGATATTTTTATTTATCTCCCCTTTGTCAAGTTCAGAAAAAGACGATGCCTCTATCAAATAGGGCTCAGAAGATTAAACGATTCTTATGTCTATTGCAGTCTTATAGAGGTGGCAAGTCCATACTTTCTCATATCCTCCTAAATTAGAGATATTTGTTGTCATGTGTCATCCTGGCAAAGCAAGTCGTTAGTGAGTGAGTACATGTATTCATTTTTATGCCAAGATTCTATTAGAGCATGGTTTCTCAACCAGGGTTCTGCAAATGGTTGCTAATGGGTCCCTGAGAGATTGTGATTTAAAAAACATCATAAGATACAGTAATTTTTATGCAGGGTTCCATGAGAGCTAATAATTATTTCAAGTGTTCCTCCAGCAATAGGTTGAGAAAGGCTTTGCTTGAGCAAACATTTCATCCAGCTTGGCGTATAAGGTGGCCCTGCAACATATGGTAGTGGCATGGAAGACGTGTTCTACCTGTGATATATTTCTACTTTAGTTTCGGACTCCTCTGTGGTCCACAAGCAGTTGCTCAGTCTGCTATTGTTTAGTCTCAGGATTAGGTTTTTTTTATAGAATTTTTCAATTGCATGCATTTTGCACACAATATATATATTATTTGTTGTCATGTGTTCATATCTTACTTTTATCTCTGTGTACTTATTTGGATGTATGCTGGAAATTTTCTTTTTTCCAGGTCAGCTAGGTTTTTTCCTAAATACTTAACAGATTGGCACATATTTAGGCATTCCCAACACCTTGGGTTTATTTTTTTAGATTGTATCTTGCTTCTAAGGGACATTACTAATAGGCACAATATTAGGTCAGTTCTTTATTATTAATCTCCCCAAGGGATTGTTAAGTAGGTCCCTTCTGTATGTAAAACTGTATAACTCATCTGGTAAATATTGAGGAAAAAATTTGTTTATAGAGATTCCTTTTTTATTTAAATTTAAAGCTCTGTAGTCACTAAGGTTCACTATTTTTTTTAAAAATCAGTAATGTTGTAGCATATTAGACTTGAGTAGTGGTAATGAGTACTGTGCTCATTTACCTAACTTGATTGAAATGATGTCATAGGAGGCGCAGAAAATACAAGTACAATAGAAACAGGCTGGAACTGTCTGGGGCTGGCTTGCTCTGTCCAGTGGCCAATGCACATCTTCTTCACACCTTCCATCTTAAAGAAGTGAGATCAATATACATACATGATTGCTTCTTGCTCTTAGATTTTTTAATGGCTGGCACCCACCATTTACATTTTGTGAAACTGGTATCATTGATTTAACAGACTTTTAAAATCAGTTAAAGAGAACTGTAGGGTTAAGTATGAGAATAAATTTAAAAGGTATATGGGGCAAAAAAAATTGTTTTCTAGGTCAATAGGTGTTAAGAGTTATACAAAATATTGTAGGGATTATAAATTTGAATTGTGACTAGTGAAAAAAAATTGCATATAACCAATCTCACAGAGCTTTGTTTCATGTGTGAGGAATTTTTTGTAACCCTTTCAATCTCAAGCACACATTTTGTTTGTAAAGAGTACAAATGTCCTATAACACAATGCTCCTGTATACAAACAGTGATTATATTTAGTGATCTTTCAAATTTGTCAAACATGTTACACAAAAAAAGATAAAATAATCTACTCATTTGTATATGCTGTTGGAAAGTATATGATTTGTATAGTTACTATGTGCTGAATCGGTATTACAATTTGTTTTTAAAAAATTACCCTCCCAAGATCTGAATTTGTATAACATTTCATACATGGAAAGAGTTAAGGCAAGTAATAAATGGTATCAGTGTCCAGACTAGACAAGTCAGTGGAAATAAAAACTGAGGAAGGGAGAAAAAATGTTTTTACACTATATTCCTGCAAGATTTTGCCTGGCAATTTGAAAAAGCAAGGTCATGAAAGAGTTTTGTGCAGACTAGAATGCACTAGAGTTCCACAGGGATGACCTCTAAGAAAATCTTTGTCAGAATTTAATTAAATTATCTTAATTAAATGAAATGTCAATGGATAACAATTGTGAAATTTAATAAGCAAAAGACCCTTGAAGTACTCCTCTGTCACTGTATTATGACTACCTTGGCAACAAAAGCTAAATTTTAAAATGAAATAATTAAATCTTTAAGTACATTTATTTTAATAAAAATTTATTCACTGTAGGTACAATCACATATTTCGGTTCCTGCTGGCTGTAAGATGTGCACAGCAAGACTTGCAATCAACGTGGATGTTGCAGATGTGCGGCAAGACAGAAAAACCTGGACAGTTGGAAGGCACAGCAGCAGTCTGGCAGCTTCGACATCATATGTCATTTCTAGTTGACAATCTGCAATACTATCTTCAGGTAATAAGACTGAGCTTATGATGGTTATCAGTGTTGAAAAAGTGTTATACCAGTTACTAAAATTTGTAGTGGTTTGTTTTCTTTCCTTCATATTTTTCATGTCAGTGTGATATTTATGATTACTAGGCAGTTTTGCTTAATAGTCACTCCCTTTACTTTTTAAAAATTTAGAAGTCACTGCTGAACTACACAGTACCCACTTTTACCAAAGGCATATCCTCTATAACAAAGGTCAGTCTCTAAAGAAAACAAGGGGAATAACTTATACAAATATTAGTTTCTTGCGTGAGAAACATATCAAATGATGATACCAATGTTAATTGTTCACTTATCTACAGGCAATCATAAAAAAAGTACCAGTATGGTTACCTCAAAAAGCAAACCACCATACAGTAAATGTCTATTATTTTATCAAAGTTGTGTGTAGAGAAACTAATGTTCACTAGATTGTGTGGACACAGATGCAGAGTGGTTGATGTTATGTTAAAGCATTCTGGAGATATTTTGGCCACTTTTTTGCCAAAAGTTGTCACTTGAGTATTATCAAGCGACATGGATTAGACATGAGAAATGGATTAAACTCCTTTCAGCATAGGCTAAATGAAGAAAAAAAAAACAGTTCACTTTATAATTTATTGGTGCATATAATTGTATTTTTGCCTAACAGTTATGTTTGTAGATTTCTCATCTTATTCCTAGAATTCTTCCTACTAGATAATTTGTCTAGCTCACAGAGAAACTAACTGCATATGGTGAATGTATTTCATTTATGAAAGTGTTCTAGTTTATTATCTCCATTTTCAGACTGATCTCAAGTGTAGCAGATTGATCTTATCATGGACTTAACCCTTTACTGGGCATAGCATGATAATTTTTGTTTATTCTGCCAAGAAAAATTAAAATGTTGGATAAGTTTAGAGGTTTACAAAATGTTTCACATATCAGGGAAGACTGTATTTCTCTAAATAAAATATAAAGTGCAAGTTAAAAAAAATAAATAGAAATAATACAAACAATTTAAACTTTCTTTTGTGTCAGGGTTTTTCTTTTATAAATTCTATATGAAATGAGAGAAATAGTCACAGTAAAAACAACTAAGAGAGGTCATGTAATATAAAGTTACAAATGCTGTTAATTTAATGAATAACCATTAATTGTAAGTGAGCACCAGGTTCTTTGAAAAGCATCATTGATTTAATCATTGCAAGTTTCTTTCCATAACTAATCAGTTTCTTTTTTTTTTGTACTAGATTGAGTCGCATAAATTTTGTATTGACAGCAAGCCTACAGAACATTTCTATTCAAAACAACTGTTTGAAAAATTCTGAATTAAAGAAAATGTCAGTACTATCATTAGCAATGTGTGATTGATTCAGCTCAGTAAATATAATTTTATAAGTTTAATTATATTAGGGTTAATATGTATACTTCTCTTTGCTGAAAAACGTGAGTTCATCAGGAATATCCATTAGAACTTATAATCACCATGAGAACCAAACTAAGTTTCCTTCAGGTTTCAAATCACTTACTAGCCACTCCATTGTCTAATTCACCACTTCTTTTATCAATTAATTTTAAAAAATTATTTGAAACACGCATTATGATTCCATCATTTTTACAAAATATCCATGTCACCAGTAAACTTGTACAAAATATACTTTACCACAATGTTTAGAGAAAAGCAAGAAATCTCGAGGTACGTTATTCGTGTAATTTTGCGAGATTGTTCAATATTTCTTTTTATAGAAAATTTTAAATACATTTGGGTAATTATGGATGCTGTAACTAATAAATGTTTAAAGTATGAACATAAACTCCTATTAGTTAAGGAACTTGGTTGAATGAAAGATATATTACTTACATCATTTGAATAACTAAATCAAAAATATCTAACACAGATCAGAAGCACTTATCACAACACATCTCTAGTAAGTTGAAAATGTAGGACTGACAAATGATATAATAATATAACACAGAAAAATATGATTTCATATTTAGAAGTGAAGCATGTTTTTATCTGTATCTTTGGACACTTGCAGGTAGATGTAATAGAATCACAATATGGCCTTCTTTTAGAAAAAATAAACTCTACACGAGACTTTGAAGCAGTCAAGTTGGCCCATGAGCACTTTCTGAGTGCTCTGTTATCACAAAGCTTTGTCCACATGAAATCGGTAAGTTGACATTTTTCCCTCTGAATTGTTCCAAACAACAGTAACATTTGCTACTGTTAAATCATGATCTTTAACCCACCAATCAGTAAAGTCAACTTATTATTCACTAAAGGAAACTTATTATTCACTAAAAAATTTTGTACACATGAAATTTTTATTGGCACTGATTTTAAAGGTCTAAGCATCTTATTTCTCTGGTTACATTTTGAAGTACAAAAATATATAGAGTGCTGATTGAAATCTTTGTTTTTTTTTAAAAATTTTTCTTTACAGGTGTCCCACTGTCTGCATGAAATTCTCGATCACTGTTCCTCCTTTTGTCGCCTCTTGACCATATATCCATCACCAAAAGATGCTAAGGAATTATCACAACTGGCTGATATTGCAAAGGTTTTGTTTGATAATTGCTTTTAATGTATGGTTTGCTCGATATATGCTATAATGATAATTTAAAGGTATAGCAGTTGTTCCTTTTCCCTTGCAATTATTTTTCAATGTACACATAGCTATACACAAATATCATTACAACTTACATTTATTATAAAAACATGTTGAAGCATTTAGTACATATCCTTTATCAAAGCTTATGTAAGTAAAGTCGGTCCCTGGGTTTTGAAATGTAGTATTCTTTTGCTTAGGTAATTTTTTTCTGGAAATGAGAAACAACCCATTACTATATGTGATATGCATGAGACTAAAAAGATAAAAAGATAGAAAATACAAATTGCCACATTGGTAGATTGCTACCTGTTACCTTATTCTTCTGTGCTATTTTTCAACCATGAAACTTTTAGTTTTCAGATTTGACACAAAATATTAGCATCATTACAAAATTGTTCTTGTTCTGCTAGGAGCATGAGAAATTTACACTAGGACTATATTTCAGGTATCATTTTCAAATTTTTAGTTTGATGATATATCAATCTATAAACTAACATTCTTGACATTTTAAACTTTGTGGTGCATTTGCACCAAGTTGTTGTCATTGAAGAATGGCTGTGCCAAACACCTGTCAGTTATGTGCCTGACAACTTTGTAACTTTGAAAGAGCAACAGGCACTAAACAGCAGCACTAGAAGAATTGTTTATACTATGTTAAAGGCAGCTTGCATTAAAAAATTTTAATCTGGATATTCCAACTGTAAATGCTTATATGCAAGTTTATAAAAATAGTCCTGCATATTAACTATAAATCCAGTTTGTTCTAGATTGATGATTGGGCATTTTAAAAAATTAATTTATCTATGTAAAGTGCTTTTCCCGATGATACGATCACTTGTATGTCTGTTGGGACCACAGGTATTTCACTTAGCATGTCTGGTTGTACAGTGGAAAAATAATTTTTATAAGCTTCCTTATTTTGTTTATAAAATGGTCACTAACTTTGCTAATTTCTCTTGTGGCACTTGTATTGGCAGAATTTTCAGCGCCAGTCTAACATCCTGTTTCGAATCCTGTCCAGTGTATCTAGTCATAATGCAAGCCCTCATCTCACCCAGCTTTTGCTAAGACTGGATTTTAATAAATTCTACACCACCAGTGGTGGGCAGCTTGGCAGGTTAGTAATTCTTCAGTGGTCAAGTATTTTCTATGCACAGTTTGTTTGCTGGGTTTTAAAAATTGTTTGTTTTTAAAGAGAGAACTCTTGCTTTTAATTGTACCTTCTCTCTGTCTCCTTCACTTCCTGTCCAAATAATATATTTTAACAAAATTAATAAACCTCTGAAGCATTGAATCAAAATGTATTTGTTTATATTAATAGTTATAGCTAGACACTTTCTTATCTGACTTGAAATGTATCAATAGTATAAATCAAAGACGCAGATGACTCATGTGAATTTTTCATATTTTTCAGTGTGTGAAGACATTTGCTTATGTGACTGCCCCATTGAAAGAATCAAACCTCTGCCTGGAAATCAACTTTTGTTTCAACCAACAATTTGCATTGTACATTCTAAAGTAAAATAATTCTTGTTCCTCGACTAATTTAAAATAAAAATATACCATAGCTCTATTCAACTATGTTCTTATATATGCACTGAAATCTACTTTCTTTTTAAATAATTCAGCAGAGAATTAGATTTCCTGACACCTGTTTTTTTCTGTAGGTTTGGAATGCTTAGCAATTTTGTGTCTGGTTCTTGTGTGTGACCATGTTTCTGCAGAGCTGCCTCCGCTGCCACTTCCCTCTGAATTTCTGCAGGAAGGGCATGGAACACATCTGGTGCAATCCCTTTTGGAATGAATTGCTGAGTTGTATTTAATTTCATCAGGAATGCATCAATACTATCAGGAATGATAGTCTTTTTGTTTTTATGCTGATACTGATTTATCTCACTGTCTGCACCTTTCACATGTATTTCAGTGGGCATGCTGGTTTTAAGTCTTGAGTTGCACAATTCAGATTTGTATATTCCTAAGCTATTATTACTGAAAGAATCTCTGCAATACAGATTTTTGTCTGAACGTCCAGATGTCTCACTTTTACTAATAGCATATGTTGAAAGCGTGCAGTCAAGAACATGTTTGAACTTTGTTTCACTTGGAGATGCAAAAAAATGGTCTACTAATGTTCCTTGTTCACTGCTACCCTTCTCTGTAGAATAAATGAACAATTGTTTCTTCATTTTTACAGGTTTTTTAAATGCCTGTGAATTTTCTTCCAACTGACTAAATGTCTCTGTACCATTTGGTTTGCATCTAAGAGAATCAGTGGGTTTGATTCTTTTGCCATGTTTTGAGGCTTTTTGTGATGGCAATGCTGTGTGGATTGGAGACATTTCATGTTTATAATTTTGGATAATTTCTCTTTGGATTTCTTGTGGCAGCTGCACAAACACATTTACATCTATTCCTGGTGGTACAGAAATCATGTCACACTGTTCAGTAGGGTCAGAAACATTACATTCTGTTTCATCAGATCTGTCTGTTTTCGTATCCACTGTTAACTTCTGTTTTTTATTAAGAAAAAAATTTGAAATATTTAAATGCTTGCTTTTTATTTCTTCTGTTCCAGAAAATGGAATTTCAGCAATTCTTACAGTATCAGTTTGTGTCTTTGTAGACTGCAAAATATTTTTGTAGGGCAAATCCTCTCTTGCAGCAGTGTCATTGTGAGTTTGTGAATGTGGTGGTTCACTCATTAAACTTGTTACTGTAGATAGGCATTTAGGGTCTGAAATGACTACATGTTGAGACGGAGCAAGAGAACAAAAACTGTCAATGGGATTAGCAACAGGTTCAAGCAGTTTTGCAAAAGCTACATTGATGACTCTCAGGTTGAAATGCTTTTTGGGATCCACAAGTTTGTGAAACAAGGTCATTGCAATGTTAACAAGTCGTGCTTGTATGGTATCAGACTGGCCTGCAAATGTAAATACAGCAGAAAGAAGTTTTATAATATTATAGAACACCATCATTCAGACAAATACTAAAGCTATAAGAATAGTAATAGCATGTACTAGATCAAAGTAATTAAGCACAAACAATCACTTCTGAATGGTACACTGTTAAGGTAAAATTGAGATTTTCTTATATATTTTCTGGAGTTAAGGATAGTGGAACTGTTTTCATTATTTTTTGTACTAAAAATACCAACCAGTTATCTGAGGTGAAATTCTCATTAAATATTGGAAATTCTGAAATCAAGTGCCTGGTTGTGCTTGCAGCATAACTGCTCATGTACTTGGCAATTTTTTGCATGAAATCTTCCAGTAAAAATGTTTCAAAAGCATCAAGTACTGTAGCATTTTGTGCAAATGGGATTTGTACTCCACTACTTCCAGAAAAACGATGGTTTGTTCCTTCTGGCATGTTGAAAGATGAATGCCACGCCACTGCATGTGTGTGACCGGTTTTCACAGCATCACCACTGCTTTCCATGAATTCGCTAGGGGCTGGCAAAAATTCCTCCTCAGAAAAAGAATCATCAGCTGGGTCATACTCAAAAAAGATTATGATTAGAAGCCATGATGAACAATTCTTCTTTGTGCAACACAACACAATGGCTGCCAGCTAAAACAGAGCTGTGGGTGTACCAGAAATATACGCTCCTTCTATCACGTGATCAATCTAGTTACAGCTATCCAATGGTAGAATTGATACAGATTGTCTGCTATGGGAAACAGATTTGCTTCATACTAATTAGTTCATTTTGAATGACTAACATTATTAACAATAAGCATGTGTGTGCACTAATCAAATAGGGCCCTCTGACAGTCTAGCTATATTTAGATATAGGCACCTCTATGGCCCTCCACCATCAAAAGGATTAACTTTCTCAGGCCCTGATTGAGAAAAATGGGGAAAAGAAAAATACAACCCTTAAATAAAATTAAAATATTTTAAAATATTTTAACAATAAGAATAAAAATTTACAAATTACACATGACGGGTTAACTTCCTCAGGCTCTGATTGAGAAAAATGGGAAAAAGAAAAATACAGCCCTTAAATAAATATTGTAACAATAATAATAATAATAATAATTTACAAATTACATCCAAAGAGGAATAAAAACTTTTAATCTCCACAAAATTAAAAACATTTTACCTATATGAAGCTTTTTAAAAATGCTGGTTGGCAAACTACATTGGCGGCTTACTCTTTGACGATATTGTTCATGCTCTTGTTTGGCTTTTTGAACAGTAAGTCGTAATGTTTGTGGTGTGCGCCCATCTTCCAGAACCCTAGCGTTAGTAGGCAGAAAAATAAACGAAACACTTTATCACTTTAAGGAAAGAACTAAGCTGACTCATGCCACCTAAGACTCTATCATGAATTTTATATTTATTTTTCACTCCATTTTCATGATTATATCAGTTTATTTGTTAAAGTGTGTGCGTGTTAATGAAACTGTTGATAAATAAAGTGTTGGTAAAGTTTCATGATTGAATTTCAAAATATGGTATGTGCTATAATTTTTTGCAGTGTATGTACTTTCAATTTCTTTGAATTTGTGCAGGTATGCATGTGAAACACTGTCTGTAACTTAATTTACCAAGACTATTAAAAGCAGATTAAAACTGACTAGTGTCTCATCTCACATCTTGTTGCTCACAATTATCTTGTGGATTACCTTGTTTATTTTGACAAAAAAAACTAGTGATTACAATAAATTGATAAAACAATTTATAAATAAAGTAGTATTTAATGTATAAAGCATAATGTATAAACCATTTTAAAATTTAAACAAATGGCTTAGAAAGATATTAAAACTCACCTGTCAAGTAAATTATTCATCAGCTCGTTCACATGTATACGAACATCTATTACTGTGCTGCATTGTTGAAAAGAATCCTCAATGCTTAAAATCTGTCCATTGAAAATATACAGGTAATTATTTTAATAGTCATATTAATTCAGAATGAAGTCATATAGCTTGTTATCCTCTTCTTACCAGTTAAATCTAAATCTAAATTTAACCCTTTGAACTTGAGATCCCGCTTTAGCGGGATTACCAGAAAATCAGATTTCCCTGGTGTCCCGCAATAGCGGTTTAAACATATAAAATTATATCCCAATAAACTACAACATCGGTATATGCTGACTTACCCTAGAAATGAACTCTTCCAAAGATTTTGTGTGTCTCCATCTTGGCGCACAAGTTCAGTGTAGTGTACAAGGATAAATATAGCAACGGTCTTTCGATGTTCTGCTTGCAAAGACTACCTGTGCATTCGAATTAACAGCCGCTGTTGATCGGATTATCATTCCAAGAAGGAATTTTGGTGATAAAGTGTTTCACACATTGAGTGGCTAACTGATTTCACAATTTTTTTTTTTTTAAATTGACGTTTTTTTGCTCAGGGAGCCCGGGTTAGGGGTTTGTTACGTACAGGCGCATGGAGTTCAAAGGGTTAAGACATTGCTGAACACATTATTTTTTTTAGTCAATCAAATCCAGATATGTACATATATACATTGCAGATGCGCCAGAGACCATCTGCCTGAATGCACTGAACTTAATGACAGAAGTAAACAGTGTGTATTGAATTAAAACAATCATACAATAAAACATTTCAATTAAGACAGATGTACAAGTTGAAATGGCAAGGATTAATTAAACCTCCATATTGAATGTATACCTGAGGACGACTGAAAGTCACAACAGGTGCATCATCAATGCCATAGCTCAGTTGATGGATAGTTGTTCCCACAGAGATCCCAAGAATATCTTGCAGCTGTCTGAGTGGAAACTGCTGTAGATCAGTGACTGTGACTACCCCAAGCGCCTTTAATCGTCTCTGGGTAGACCATCCCACCCCTAAACATATTAGAGTCAGAAAAGGTCACTCATATTATTATTAACATGACACTTTTTTTACTTCAATAATCTGACAAATTAATGGAAGTGAATGTTTAAATTTATCTAAGAGTGTGGATCATTGGGTTTTACAATGAAATGACAATATTCAAAGTTATTCCTGAATACTTCACATAAACTCAAAAGCTCCACTTATTACAAGATATCAAAAGTACTCTCCAGGACATCAATCCCTTAAATCATGTGTTAGATAAAGCCTGAAGACAAAAGGGTGGGTCTATGTGTATGCATATGTAAGTATTTAGGAAAAAGTTATTTTAGAAAAAACCTTTTTCATCACAAATGCAAAAGTGCAAAGAGTAAAAAAAAATGAATTACATTTTTAAATGAAATTTTCATACAAAAATATTAGTATATGCACAATACATGCAAGCGAGAATGAGAAAAGATAACACTCTAATCATGTAATGATATCAAGACAGACAGAGCAACAACAACAGAAACAAAGGAGAGATTAAAGGCAAAAACAGACATAACTCTTAAGAAAAGAGAAGAGTTTTCAATCTTATAGTGCTACATCTTTTACTGCCACAAACACATCTACAAAAATGCTCAAGTGGATGAAATGGTTCTAATGTACTATAACAGATCAAGAACATTGCTGGGAGTGTTTAAATGCACTTTTCATGAGTGTTTACACTTTTAAGGCCACACTACTACACGCCAAGAAGGAAAAAAATTATTTATCAACCTACAGCCTTCAAATTTGGAATATATATTGCCCTTGGTATAAGAAAGCAATAACAGTTGTCAGATTTAGAATATCTTGTTTAGTTTTCATTTTATTAATTTTTTACTGTTTGAAAATATGTATAATTTCAGCGTTCGGAAAAAACTCGGAAAATATTTCCAACATTAAAAAAAAAAATTTAATGTACATTTTTATTATCTACTGGACAAGCTCTAAAAAGTTACGCATGCCCATTAAAAAATTTTAAGAAAAAAAATAGTTATGATTTTTTTAAAATTGTACCCGTCAAAAATATTTTTTTGTGGGTACATTTAGAATTTTAAAAATTTATAAAAAAATAACTAAAGCACTTAGGCTTTCATCCATGCGTAACTTTTTAGCTGTATGTATGAGGAACTAGTATACCAAATTTCAGGGACATGGAATAATTACAACTACTCAAAAGTTGCCTTGGCATGTTGTTCAACGGAGGAAAAAAGTCGTTTTGAGAAAAACGCATTTAAAGTAAACTAAGGACTACAGAACTTGAAAACTGTGTTCAAAGTTGTTTATTTTTTTAATATATATACCCTATCCATACCACACTGGACAGCTGTTAGTCATTTAGCTCTCTTGGCAACATAGAATTAAATATTCTGCACTTTACATCATCACTGTACCATCTTTTTTATTTTCTATACAACCAGAATACTGCAAGGAAAATTTTAAAAAATATATTTATCAATCTACATTAATAAAATTTGGAATATATGTTGTCTTTGCTATGAGAAAGCAATATCAGTTGTTAGTTTTAGAATATCTAGTATAGATTTTATTTTATAAATTATTTAAATATATTATTTTATATAAAACCTATATTTTAGTCATGTCCATTGAAAGTCTTACTGTAAATTTAAAATTTATTAACAAGATATTAATCTTTAATAACCATGCATTGTTAATTAAGAATTGGATATGATTAGTATTTTTTTTATTAACGTTTTATGCATTTCTTTGTCTTCATATAATTGTATTTGATATTACACTTCCTAAAATTCTATTATACCGTGTGAATACTTTTTTTTTTTTTTTTTACAATTATAATGTGTGCACTGTGTAAACATAAAATACCAATTACTAATTTACAAATATATATATAATTATATATATTTACTCTCTTTCTAAAATTTTAATAGAAATTATTAAAATTAAAAATTGGAGTAAATGTTCACAATTCCGTAAATCACAATCAGAACAAATCTTACTAGAGATCATTTCTTTATCGCCGATGACTTTTTGTTTTAAAACTCCTGGCAGGTGCTTTTTTCAAAGAATAAAGTTTGTAATCTTACATATTATATTAGAATAACTACAACGGATTATTTGAAAACGATTATTTGAAACTATAGGCCTATGCAGTTTCAGTCATAGTATACCGTAATTTCAAGAGGTCAACGTTTTTCCTAGTATTGCGATATAATTCGTCAAATAAGTTCGTTTCAGACCGATAATTATATATAATTTCTGAAGAATATTGCTTATATTATCTTACATATAAGCCGGATATTATTTATTACAATAAATATTTCATAATTATCAAAATGACACGGTGTAATGCATGTACTATCGCTACCCGGCCGCCATTTTAAAAATGCGAACATCGTCTATCAGTCGAACGGGCAGTAGAAGTGTTATGCGCCGAATTTTGCTTATCCTATCAAGCTCTGACTTCTAAACATAAATAAAAATTTAAGGATAAAGTTTATTTCACGCGCAAAATTGTATTTTGTCAGCTAAAAGTAGTAACGGCTGACGAATTGGATACCGGAAGTGTTAAAAACGGACAAAAACGGACTCGTATATTGAAGAGCTCTTAGCAGACGACAAGTCTCGACCAATCAGATCCAGTCTTTTACATGATTTGCATAAAATCCGATCAATCAGGCTTTAGGTTATGTCGGAGTTTCACAGGAAACTGGACTTTAAAACTGGTTAGAGGCAGTATTGTAATGATAATAGTGTAAGGGAGATAATTCTCTCTGTTTCCGTGTGCCATGTTCCTTTCTACTGTACAAATAATGGCGGTAATCGGGAGTCAAAGATTTGCGTTTTCGGCGATTTTTGGCTTAGGAAATAAATTTTTCAGCAGAGGTGGGTTCAAAAAACGTCTTTATTAACATAAATAATGCATTTTGTACAGTAAGAAAATATAAAATCCTGAAAGAGAAGACATTGAACAATGCAAATATATAATAATCTCAAAAGTGAAAAAAAAATTTTTTTAATTTTTTTCTTCCACTGGCTCGTGCCGTCTATGGCCTTAATGAGTTGTTTCACTGTATCTCTCACATTGGAAAATGTGCAGAAAAAGTCTATTAACATATTGAAGCAATGAAAGTTTATGTAGGTGATCTGTTTAAAGTGCTCTGAGTTACATAAAACTAAGGCAGAGGAGAGATAATTTGACTGATGATCTTGATGAATCTGCCAGGAAGAAAAATTGGATTAACCACTAGTTTAATGGCTCTGTTACCAAGACTAAGAATGGTAATATTAATAGTCTCCTGGTAAAACATGAATGTCACTGATTCCATATGAAGAGGCAAGCTATTAGAAAAAAGGGTTTAAAATATATAACTTTAAATTCTTTCTCTTCAAGAAGTTAAAAATTAGTGGAATTAAGATAATCCAAGACCATACCCATGCCCCAGACTTAGGTCCTCTTTGGTAGTTAGCAAGCAAATGCAAAAGCTCTTTGTCTTGAGTCATGTCTAGTTTATTAAAGTTTCAACAAGTTTAACTCATAACCAACCTTCTAACTTCAAATATCCAAAGAAATCGACAAACATATCACTTGGAACACTGACAGCAATAAAGATGCTTTCTCCTGTCTGAGAAACCATCTTTATAATATTAAAGAACTCTTGAACATAATGGCAAGGAAACTGAATTTTTTTCTTTTCATTATAAACATCTTCACACTGAAGGCGCATAAATAAAATAAGAGTAAATGAAGACATACCGACATTGAAAGTTAGCAGCATTCAGCAAGAAGTGTTTTATGCTACTATCTTTCTGAGTACAAGAGTATACATTTAATACTATAACTAAAGTCAGTGGCTGCAACTCATACACTGCTCCCATACGCTTCATCTAAAAATTATGCATAATCATTATTTGATAATGTATAATTTTCCACAAAGCATCATTAATTTATAAGTAACCTCTGCCAAATAAATTACATGAGATTTATACGATTTTTTATTTATGCTATAAAAGCTGTACCCATATAAACAAATTTAAAAATAAAAACTTATGCCACTAAGATAGAAGAAAAAACACTTCAGTTGTTAACTTACAAATATGTTGAATCCTATACTATAAAAGAAAATTCAAATTATAAAATTAATACAATCAATGATTAATTTATCAGATATCATAATTAAATAATCCTAAAAATATTGAAGTCAAAAGAGATTAAAAACAAAACATCGCCTTGCCTGTAATGTGATGGGCTTCTCCAAGGTTTGAAAGAAACTGTAAAGTCTGCAAGGGAAAGATTGTTGTCTGTTGGTTGGGCTTGTGCTGGCTCCCAATCAGCTTGGCCAAAACTTTGTTGTGTGCAATGCCTGCACAGCTGGTCACTCCATATTCCATAAATAACACTGAGCGAATTTCAGAAGCAATCTGCGAGCCAACAGCAAGTCGCTGGTGGCAACCACAAAAACAGGACTCTGCCTCTGAACTCCCAGATTCTGCTAAAAGAAAATGAAATTCAACCCTTCACTGGCTCAGTAACATATAAATATGTCAGTCACAGTTGATTTCAAGTCAATCTGGTCCAAATCACAAAAATACTATCAACACTTCATTCAATCATAAAATTTTCCCATAAGCCATGAAAAATATTTAAAAGGTAAAATAAGTTATTTTTACTTTTCAAGCTTACCATTGATCTTAACATAAGGAATAATTCATAAATGTTTGCAAATATTGTTTTATATAGCATTCTTTTATACCCATAAGAAAGTCAATTTTAGTGCAGGCAATCCTTGGGTTATGAATAAGTTCCATTCTCAAAATAGTATTTAAACTGAATTTGTATGCAATCCGGAATGGAAAAAAAACCCATTAAATAAATAAGTTATAAAAGTACAATTAGCAATTAAAGTTTAAAAGTTACTCCTTGTCCTGATGATATCTTGCATACTGAATGGACATCATTATGAAAGCAGGCAATCTTTACATGGTGGTGAAGATGGGGCTGATGTTGGTACTTGTGGCTAGTATAGTGATGTTGTTGAGGAGAGGTCTATTCCTGGAAATGATGGGGTCAGCATGGATAAATATTTATCAAAATTTGAAAAGAAACTTTCTTTAATTTATCGTACATTTCTTTATAACAGCCTCATTATTACCCTGAATTTTGCCATCCCTGCCTTAATAAGGCAAACTCCTGCCAAGTCATTTGTTACAAACTTTGGGGTTCTAGAGTTTTGGCATTTGTGTCTATTTTCTCCAGTTCACGAAGGTTCTCATTAGTAAGCTTTTGCAAATAACTCAAGTAAGTCCATCACATTGTCTTCATAATCTCCAAATCAAGCTGATTTCCTATTTCAACCACATCTCTTCTGGCTTCAGCAACTAATGGAGTCCTCTAAAAAAATCTGTGAAGTTACTGATGAACTGGAGGCACAATTTGATTTGTTTCACTTCCTCACATGAATCAGAAAAATCCTGATGGCATTTACAAAATTCTCATCAGCCTTAATAACCCTAATTGCCTGAGCAAATGTGTGGCATAAGTAATATGCCTTGAAGGATGATGTTACCCCTAATCCATGGCTGTAGCAGTGATTAGTGTTTGGAGTTACGGAAAATCTTTATACTGAGGTGAAGCTCATCAATGTAGCAGCATGTCCAGAAGTGTTACCAAGCACCAGCAACATCTTGAACGGAAACTTCTTTGTCACAATAATGCTCAACAGCAGGAATAAAAAGGTTTAGGAATCATTTCTCAAAAAGCTCCAGTTTTCCTAAAGGCCTTCCAAACCATTGAACAGTGTTGCCTTGATTATGCATTTTAATGCATGTTGATTTGCTGAGCAAAAAACTAGCAAAGGCTAGAGCTTAAAATCATCAGCTGCACTGCTCTCTAGCAGTAAAATATGCATTGATTTGCTGAGCAAAAAACTAGCAAAGGCTTAAGCTTTAAATCCCTACCTGTAATTCTATCCTTGGCTGCCTTATTCCCTGGGGCAGTCTTTTCTTCCATGGAAATGTATGCACATTCCATAATTTTCTTTCAAAATAATCCAGTCATGCCGACACTGAATATTTGTTCTAGCAAATAATTTTTCTCTCTAATAATTACATCAACTTTGAGAATATCACCATCAGCCCTTAGACTGGCACTTGAAACTTCACCTTGAACTTTAATGTTATGCAAATTTACCCTCAGTGATTAAACCATGACTAGCAATAAATTCCATGCTGCTTTCAAATTATTAAAAAGGCTTCTAGGCTAAGTAACATTTCACTGATTTTTCTGTATTCTAGTCATATTACTATTTTTTTTTCCATTTCAATGATTAACCTACTGCACTGCTTAGTGATTATTGTTGCCTTTATCAGAATGAACATTTAACAAGATCCACTCTGTATGCACACTGTCTTTCAAAATGGTACCAATTGTTGACAGACTGTAACCTAGTGCCTTGCTGCTGTTTGCTGGCACTTCCCCTTTTCTGCTGTTATTATTTTTCTCTTCTCTGATGCATCACCAGCACTTGCATCAGATTTTCATTTAAGAGTCATCATGATAGGGGTTTGTATGTCATCAGAAACTGAGTAAGAATGCACACATCATGACACGTATAATACAAATATCAGATATGACTTAAAATAGTGACACTGTTGTTCGGGCCAGTGTTGCCAGATAAGATAAAAACTAACATATAGTGTGGGGTGGGAGTGGTTGGGGCAGTCATCATTAGATTATTATGATTAAGGTCTTTTAAATAATTATGATAAAAGTCTTATTAAAAAAATATATATGTATATATATAAAATTTCTGGAGACCAGAAAAGTAAACAGGGAAAATATAAATATTAAATAAACAGATATTAACTGTATACTTTTCAATTTGTAAGTTTTTACCTGGACTGAATATATGTCCCACAACATCTGATCTTGCGAGGCTTCCCTGAATTCTTTGCTCTACCATTTCTGTAACATCTAAATAGTTCTCATCGAAACCAAGCCTTTCTACTTTTGGTGTGTACTTGAGTAAAAAGTCTTAAGAAACACAAAAGTAAAACAAACAGGTTACTTTAAAGATATTATTTTTGGAATCAACATTTTAAAGTTGTGTATTAGTCAACTCCACTTTTGATAATTTCAATAATAAAGTGTGATTTAAGAGAACTCAAAAGGACCACATTTAATAATTCTGAAGAGAGCAATACAACAGAGATGTTAGATATATTCATAAACTAACTTCATAAAGATTAAGACAAAGTAAATAGTCAATGTTTATCTAAGTGCGGTGTCCTGTAATTTTTTTTAAAGCATTAAAAGTGCATTTGTTCCCTGTAAAACAGCGACATTGGGATTACCTACATAGATATAATATAAATTAAATAAATTCAATACTGTCCAGTTTTCATCCATGAAATGATCTTATCATGTAAATTTTTTATAATTGTCAAAAAAGGAGTCATAATTATACATTTATACTATACATCAAAGAAATAATTTAGACACTAAAATCTGAGTAAGCTTAACTGTAATGTAAAAAAAACAATTACTGTACTTTATTATGCAGGAAATACACAAAACATTAAAAAAGCAACAATCCAAGAGAAAATTATCATTTTACTTTGCCTACAAAATCCGTTATCACAGAAAAAAAAACAGTTAAAAACCATCAACCTGATATTTTGTAGGACATATGTCTGTAGCGAGTCAAGTCTTCTCCACTAACTAACACCAACTCAGGGCATTTTTTCTGTGCCTCTGAAACACTCATGCACTTGGTGACACCATGAGCTCGTGCTGGGTAGTTGCATGTTACCACACAGTGCTTCTGACGGACCCCTGAAAGAAACAACCAACAAGCAACAGGAAGAAATATTAACAATGGAGCAACAGATTTAATGCTAATATCACAAAGAATTATGAATAATGAATGGATGAATATCTTTTATGGTGGGTGTAATTACATGAAAACTTACATAAATTCTAGTAACAGCATATATTATTATGAACAGTGACTGGAAGACATAACCATTTTATATTTAGATCTGTCCTTCGTTGTTATAATTCACAACAATAAAAATATTTTGCTACTGATTTTGTTAAAAAAGATTATTTGGAAATACAGTGTATACTAAATAAACTTGGAGCTTGTCTTCTTAAGAACTGGCATAAATAAAGTACAACATAATATAAGTAAAGGCTACTAAGTAAAAACAAATATCAAAGGTAATATTTAAATACAAAATAACTTATAGATTTATAAGTATAAAATCAACCAAAATGGATGACAATTTGGCTAAATATAACCTTGACATTAGGAGTCTGATGATGGTAACACTTACTTTGTAGGGGAATAAATCTGCCATCATCATTCCAGCATTTGTTATTTATACTGCCATAGTGTTATAAAGAGTTTTGTTCATGCTATAACCTTGCAACGAATCACTTGCATTTTAAGCTAAGTATAAGCCATGAACAGAAGTACTTGAATGCACTGTGCAGTGGGTGGAAGCACATACAACCGGAGAAGGTTAAAAGAAGCATCAAATCAATATTGCTTAGAACATTGTGCAATCAAATGTTGACTGCACCCTCCGCTTTCATCAAATGCCATTGGAGCTAGACCTCAAGAAACAATGTTGCCTGCTTTGCAACTGAAAAAAAACATCCTGACTGTTTATTTATAATTATACTGAAAAAAATCATAGCTTCGACAACCATTTTGTAACCAGAGCTACATCTTTGCAGTTAAAAATCATCCAGTGCTGGTGAGGTCCAGCAACAATGTCATCAGCTGCAAAATCAAATGCAAGCATACCAGTCAAACTTGGAACAAGAAAGTCAATATGGCTATTCTATTTCTAACCCATCTGATTGGCTCCTTAACATATCTTTTTGATAATCCCATCTTACTTTCAAAGATTGCAAAATTTTGTGAGATTCTAAAAATTACTAACTTCTAGTTAATAGCTCAAAGGAAATATATTTTTCTCAGTAACAAATTCACAGAACTGAAAGTTGACCACTATAAAACTTGAGGACTTACAAATATCACCATCTTGACATATAGTTTAAGTAAGGTTGGGAAAGTTGTGGATAGAAAAGACCTTTGTTGGATGAATTATAACTAGAGGGGTTATATGAATTCTACACATTGAACTTACCAAATGGAATATCTCTGAGCTTAGGGTTATGAATCATTTCCACCTGGGCATAGAAACAATCAATATCAATGTGAATGATTGTTCTCCTATGACCTTGAGTAGACAACGGAATTAAAGGTTCACCTATAATAAAATGTATGTCGATGTTATTATTAGAATATTACACAAAAATGGAAACATTTCCTTACCCATCCTCTAGTTTGTTATGTCAGAGCAATTAAATGAAAAGATAATAAATACAATAATGCTAATAAAATTTTATTAACATGGATGACTCAATATTAATCTATAAAATATAATTAAAATTAGGAACTCTTTCAAATATTTCAACACAATGAACACATGCTCCAATAAGTCATATTTATCATTATTTTATATTTCTTAAATAGTTTGAAAGTTGAAATGTAAAATCCTTTTACTGTGACTGTAGGGGAAATGACCCAAAATAGATCCTGACTAGAAGATGGGGTAAAGGAGAAAATCTTTCCTTATTAATTATTAGAAATAAATATATAATTTTATTATAATGAAACATCAATTAAAATTAATACTTCGATAAGTCTTTTAAATGTTAAAATCAAACTATGGCACGATACTTACATTTTTATATTAAACAATTATTTTAATAAATTAATAAATGTATCTCAAATTAGAATGTGATTTAATATATTCAAAGTATTTTCGGCTGGTAAAATGCTATATAATTTGTTATAAAGTACCCAGATGTGTCCGTTATAAGAAAGGAAAAAAAAAAGAACGTGCCTTATAAAATTCCCATTAAGTTACAGAAATATCAGTCGAAATATTAATGCTATTTTACTGATACAGATTGGTCATAATGTTTGTTTTATTCTTTTTTTCGATAATGTGCAAAGGATAAATCTGACAGTGAAGACATTAGCAATTTAAAAAAAAATATATATATATATATAAATTTCTTTCTTAACCAAATGTTTCGCACCTATAGCACAAAAGTTGGACGGCACTCTTAAACTGTTCTTAAAACGTTTTCCTTCAATCATATATGTGTGAGGGTCCGTTTCCTCGGGCTTAGACCAATCTTCTCCATCAACTTCGTCGATTAAGAATTCTGACTCTCGCTTCATTGCCGCCTTATATTTTATAACCTGACGAATGATTTCTGGAAGAATAATTTGCATTTAAAAGTTCTAAGACTAAGTTAAAATAGTGAATAAGCCTTGAAGGTACAGTAAAAAGTCAATTATTTTGTTTCTCAATACCACCTGCAATTTTCGCGGTAATTATTGAGAATAGATAGGAGTTATCCTTTCTGTTTACTCAAAATTGACGCATGCGCGAAGTTGTGCAAAACTGCGAATAAATGCAATAAATTATAAAAACTTATGCAGAAATGTCTGTTTATGTAAAATTATATACCGAAACTGGGGTCAATTAAAACTTGCAATATTTTTTTAATTACTTCATAAAATTGAAAGTCAATTATTATACTTCGGAAATGCATAGACCTAGAAAGATACCTAAGATTGAAGTACAAACATAGAGAGAGAGAGAGAGAGAGAGAGAGAGAGAGAGAGAAATAAATATATATAATATCTGGTTGTACAGGGAGTGTTGGGTTTTACCTGCTGTTTAAACATAAATGCTTGTTTCTCTGACAACATTGTTTACCAATTTAGTAAGCAGAAATAATGCATTTGTTCTAACTAAAATAGTGACTATCTATAAAGTATGTCACATTGGGGGACAATTTTACACCCTCTCTTTCCCTTAACACAGATTTACGCCGATCTGTAAGAGAAGTCACATCAGAACTAGAAAAAAATTAAGGTAGCTTAGATCTATGGTCACACTTGCTAACCTTTACATTTTGCCCCATAGTATTTTTTCCTGTTGTTTGTTTTTCTTTTTTTTTCCCATTCAATTTAATACATTTATACAGTTAAAACTGTTTTCTCTATTGAATAAATTTAGCGCATTTAATATTGCATGGAAAACGAAAGACCTTTGCAAGGTAGTGTACGTAGAGGTTGCACTTAACACAAACAATCTCTTTGAAATACATATAATATGCATTTAAATTGTTTTTATTAGTATTTGAAAGATGATCTGCACAGATGCCACAACTGTAAAAGTTGAATTAATAACTTAAAAAATGAAACTAAAATATAACACTATTTTAAAAAAAATCTTAATTGGTCACAAAACAAAGTAAGAAAACTTACAAAATGTGACAATTTCTTTTCTTTTCTTTTTTTTTTTTTATCCTTCTTTACCGCTTGATACAATATGACACTTTTCCCATCCCACCTCTATTTTGTGACAAGTTATAGGACAGCACCCACACCTCTTTCTCTTTTAAGAGGTTGTATTTTATCAAGTATAGACTTTATAACAAAAGTAATAAAAAATATATTGTTTTCAAGGTTAACAAAAATTGCATATTAATGTATTAAGTTTTATACTCAAGTTTCTTTGCAAATGTAAGATGTGCATATGTTTAGAGGCTGTCCATTACAGTGGCATAGCAATGCATTGAGCAGTGTGCAATACACAACTACGCAAGGGCCCGGGGATGGGGGTGGGGTTGCCTGGAAGCAAGTGAAGTCTATTTATATCTATGTTGTATGCAAAAGTGGTTTGTTTGTTTTTAAAATCGAAAGGGCCCACCACTGAAGCAACTCTGCCATGACCGGTCCCAAGCCCGAGTGAGAAAGGAAGGCTGGGTGTGGGGCCAGCAACTCCATCTCGTAAAAACCCACATGCTACAGAAATCAAAGCAACAGAAGAATCCAACCAGTGCTTGAATCTGGGAGATGTCTCTACAGGAGGACAGATGTCGCAGATAGGTGAAAGCCTCACGGAAGCCAACCAGCCAACGAATCTCCTGACGATGAAAGCAACAAAAAAGATCGGAATGATGAATGCAGTGGCTAGGAGGGGAAATGAATGGTTCTGGTTAGTTGACATGCGAAGTTAATAAATATCCAGTCAAACCCTTTTGGCAGTACTTGCGATTGATTTCATGGTCTGGTTCTGAAAGTCAAACCATGAGCTGGTTGTGAGTTGCCAGGCAACAATGCGCGAATGAACTTAGAATAATTTGGTGTTAGAATTATTGTTCATGTATTGATTTTGATATACTGTATATTTTGAAGCTTCATTGATATATATATATTAGACAATTATGTATTAGTGAATGAAGTATGTATGAGGGCTTACAATTCTCTTGCAGACATGTGAGTGACTAGAGAGAAATCAAGAAAGAGTGTATGAAATATGGACTGAATTAAAGCATCGTGCTTGAATGTTATTCAGGGTGTGCCTTCTCTTTTGGTTTCTTGTTGATGTTACTTCTTGATGTTGGAATCTGTGACGTGGTTTTGTCTTGAGAGGTTCCTGTGATTGACGTATGAGTTGTCCATCAGGCTAAGATCTAGCACGGAAATTCCAAGGGTGGTGAGAGCAGAGACATCATCGTCATTTCTACTACCAGCAAGTTCAAGTGTACTCAGCACGAATTGCACACACGAGTGAATATGAACTGGTGATTTATCGACTGTTTTTTGAAGTATCCAAGTGTGTTTTCTACAACGTGACATATGGTGGCCCAACAGAAAAGGTCATGAACTCAGTCATTGTCTCTATCTTTCTCTTTTCCAGTCCTGTGATAGAAAACTGTAAACCTTGATTATTAGAGATTGTTCCCTCAAATAGTTGTGTTAAATATTGATTGTATATGAGAAGAACATTTATTCAATAACATATGTGTGACTGTTTCAAAACTTAGTTGTATCTATTTAGGAGAATTAAATCTTTATTTTTGTTAATCCCTTCTTATGCAGGTTAATTGAAACATGTCTGAAGTAGTCATTGAGACGACGGGGGCATGACAAGTCAATGATTGGATGAATGTTAGAAAGTTGATAAATTACACTATTCCGTAAGTAAGAAGTTCCACCTGTGAACAGATAAATTATATGTCAGTAGTATGTTACTTATAGTGGTATATGAGTGTGGAATTCATGTTGGAAACAAATCCTAAATTTAACCAATGATAAGTGATTATGTTTATTAAATGATAAAGGTATTCACAGTAATAATCATAATAGATGCAGAACATATTATAGCACCACAAGAGATATAAACACTTAATAAACTGTATGTTCATAGATTTATCTAAAGTTTATTTTATTTTTTATGACTGTTCACTAGGTATTGTCCCTCCTAGTATACAGACACATGCAAACAGCAAATCCCCATATGTGAGTACATATGAAATGGATGGCCCTATTTTCTTGTTTGTTTGTTTTTCTTCAATTGAAGTAATTCTTCTATTTTGTTTTTACTGTTAATATTTTTAATTAGCCTTCCTCATGCTTATACTTTTTATTGTTGTATTTTCCCCCTCTTTCTGCATATATTTATTTACCTAAGTGCTGCTGTTGTATATTTTCAGTGTACTTTTTATTGAAAAACATGAACCTGTTTGAATATTTCAACTATGCATGTGTATTTGCCTATTATTTTCAACCATATTATACTTGTAAGTACTTGCAGTTTTTGTAATGATTTTTTAAAATTAATTAAATATTACATGTATATATAATTTTTGACAATCTTATTTCCCCAACTTGAAATAAGTGATAGATTTGAACAGTAAATATGTATGCATTTTTTTTACTCTCTAAATATAAAATTAAACAAAACAAACATAACTATCAAACTGATCAAAAATAACAACAAAATAAATATTTTAAAATATATTTTGCTTAACTAAATTAAAGAATAAAAGTCTGTTGTGGAAAATGAATTTTAAAAATGTATAAATGATCAGGATTTAATTATAGTAATCAACTTGCATGCATGTGCACACACACACATGCACACGCACACACACACACTAACACTAACACACACACACACACACACACACACACACACACACACTAACACACACACACTAACACACTAACACACACACATATCACACATATCAACATCACATAGTACAAGCAGACTGAGAGGGCAATATTATTTTATTTTATAAAATATAAAATTGTTTAAAAGAAATCTTTATACAGACAATCTATAGACTTTTAAAAAAAAAGGGACAAAAAATATTTCTTAATTTGGATGGAATCAACTATATGCACAGCTTACAGAAATTAGAAAAAAATAAAATAATTATCACATATTTTTTAAAAGGAACAAGTGATAACAAATATAAAAAAAGGATTACTGACTACAGCACACCCATCTAAACTAATGTATACAATTCCCTGAAAACTTCAGTTGGTCACAGAAAAAGCAGCCAAATAAAAACACAAAACCAAAAAAAAGGCAAAAACCATTTTACAAAATATAGCTGAATGCCATTCCTTGGATATTTACTCGTTAGAAAAACCCAAATGCCTCCACTTCTACTGAATAAAATAAGCATGCAGATAAAAATTAAATAATTTTGCTGCAGAAATGCAGCCAAACCAAATGCATGAAAGATGATAAATCCATTTTCCAAAATATAAACTATGCCAATGTTTGTATATTTTTAAGTCATGAGATAACCCCAAAATGCTTACCCTTAAATAAGCATGTAAAAAGTAATAAATTTTGTTGCAGAAAAGACAGCCAAACCAAAAAAAAAAGAAAGATGATGAAAATCATTTTTCAAAATATAAACAAATTATATGTTTAAAGTTTTGAGAAAAACCTAAATGCCTCCACTTCAACTAACTAAAACAAACCTACCTATTAACAGTATTCACAATTAAAATAGAAAATGGAATGAATAAAAAATAGTGTGTTACTAATACACAGTAATGCTGTAGTATTAATTTTTACTCATTAGGAAACACATTGCCAAAAATGTAATATATATTGTGCACAGTACTAAAAATATACATTTATTTTTAAATAATATGATATAATCATCAATGAATATGAAATGACTAAAAGTCAGGAGAGAAAAAAATCTATTGTTGACAATATTATTTTGTTTTGTACTATAGTAATTTTCATAAAATATATATTTAAGAAATAAATATGCATAATATCTGAAAGTCTGAATTTTTGATTCACAAAAGGTATACAAAATTCCACTTATGTGAATGTTTTATCATAAAGCTTTAATAGATATGAATAAATAAGTCAATCAAAATATTTTCACGTTATTTATTTTTGTACATTTAGTGAACATATAATTAAAACAGGATGCTGTTCTAAAAATAAATTTACTTGTGATAAAAAGAAAAAAGTTAAATACATGTGTTACTGTTCAGGAACAAGGTGAAGGTGTCTTCTAACACTAACTCAGATAAAAATATTTTCCAATAGAATAATTTCAGTGTTTTGTTGCCCAAAGATAGAAGATGGAAGTGTGGCAGTTTAAATGTTATTATGATTATATAAACAAACTTGAATCCATATACAATTTTAAAATTAAAAATCATGATTTGGACTCGAAATGAAATAGCCAAACCCATTGAAAGAAAGAGGAGATATTTAATTTAATCTCTTGGAACTGACAAATATTTTTATGAGTAAAATTAGAAAGTCTATAAACCACAAATATTACTCATGCATTCTTTTATTATTTTGTCGACAATCATATTATTAAAAACCCTAAGTCTATTTTTTTTAAAAATTACTAAATAAGTGATTGGGTTAAGAGAAGATATCACAGAAATGGTTATATTGCACTGATATGCTTCTGCAGCAATAAGGACAATAAAAAAACAACTATGAATAATGAAGATGAGATTAAAGGTAAAATTAATCACTTCACTTCTGCAATGTACATAATATATAATAGATAAAAATTTTAAAAAGCATCACATATATTTTGAACGTAGCCAAGAACAACCCCCCAATAATACATGCTATTTTCTCTATTAACAAATTTGATTAAGTTGTTGGTAAATATTACTTGAGAATAGTATCTGATCAAAAAGAAAAACAAAACACAATGAAATATTTTGACAAAGGAGTAATATCAACATTTATCACAGGTATTTATATTTGAACATCATTTAATCAAGTGTCTTATGTTCTGTTGAAAAATTGAGTTTTAAAATTCATCTTTAAAATATATTTCTTAAAGTGAATAAGAAAATCTTTTTCTATTAAAATTAACAAAATGTGTCATCTCCTGATATATATTAAAATTATCAACCAACACTTAATTATCATTTAGCAGTCTGAGTAATAAAAAGCATATGTGTCAGCATAAAGTTTGATTATCACATTACAATCAGCAAATAGTTCATGTTTTCAATAGTCTATATTACAACAAATATTCATCAGACATGGTAATCTTAAAGTATTCATTTGTAACAATGTAATTTATCATTCTATTATCATAATAAATCTCTATTTCATAATCCGTATGCATAATTGATTATCCCATTAGTGTATAAAATCAGCATTTAGTTACATTATTAATAAAATGTTACTCTTGAATATTAAATCATCACATCCAAAATCAATTCTTGGTGCAACATTTATTAACTTTTCTTTTCTCATCCAAGAGCATTTTATTTGCAAGTTTTTAATTTAAGCTTCCTGGTTTTGTTCTAGTTAAACTGCTTCTACATTCTTTGCAGATGTGTGATCTAGAAGATTCTGAATGCGAGCTCGTTCAAGATTTAACTTTTCCAGCATTGCTTTGGCTCTGTTCAGTTGATCTGTGACATCCTTTTTCTGTTTTATGTGTTGTTCTTTTTTGGACCCCTTGGCCTGTTCAGCAAGCTCTGTTTCCAAGGTCATGTCTTCTTCTAAACTTTGGATGCTATCCTTGATTTTGATTTGTTGTTGACAAACTTGAGCAAAGTCATGGCACAGATCATCATATTTGTCCTAGGTAAGAAAAGAAATGAACACAAGACAGCTGGTGTAAAACTGTAGTTATTATCTTTACCTTCAAAAAAGAAAAATATAAAACTAAACGAGGTCACTGCTACTGTCACAAAACGGGAGGCTCGTTACAAGCCGACCCGAGCTGAAGTTAGAGATGCAAGGGGTGAAGTCTATTTTTGGCCTGCTCCGGTGCACCTCCAAGAAAAGCCCGTGACGTGTGCCAGTACTACGTCGCGTCAAGTTGTTACATAGACACACATGACATACGCCATTGATGTTTGGGTGGGGCCCAATTTATTAATGTCATGCCAAGGAACGTTTTATTGGCGGTGTGTGTTGTGAGTGTGTATCATAAATGTGAATAAATGGACGAACAGACGAACGGTGCAAAACAATAGTACAAATTCTTTCGTCCCTCTCAAAAACTATGAATAACAAGAGAGTTGAAAGATGTTTAAATCAGGTTATTTATTCCCCGATTTAAAAGGGGGCACTACTCTTTCGCACAGTGATTGATCATTCATTCAACTTTCCAATGTCATACACTCTGTGGGAAATAAGGGGAGATGAAAATGATGAAATTCAAAATATAAAATAAAGATTAATTACACAGTTCTTATACGGCAAATGGGGCCGCTTTAACAATAGTTCACATGTAAAATAAGCATTACTTTTAACATTAGAGTTCTTATTTTACAAACGATATAATAGTGTTCATTTTCTTAAGAGTCCTAGACTTAAGTATGTGCGCGTTAGCCGTGCTAATGATTACTCACTATTAATGTCAGAGTTCCAAGGAGAGGACGTAATCTCACACGTCACTTATAAGCGGCACTTCAAAGTGAAGAATCACGGCGCAATTGAGGCGTCGCATTACAGGTGAAGATTCTGCAGAATCTAGGCACCACTTTCAGATTATCACGGGGGAGAAATCCGAAATTTAACTGACTGTTGTCAGTCTCGATAATTGTCGCTGTTTGTTGGTTGTCGTGGAAACGGACCCCCCAACGACGTTTAGCATTATCGGGTAGAGTCGTCCAGTGGGATGTGTCGTCGCATTACATTGAGTGTAGAAATCCGGATTGTCTGTAAGAAATCTCGGTGCTAGCCCCTCAATTTGCGGGATAGACTGCCAAAACGAACTCAGACAGGGGGAAGAACAAGTTGGTCCCTCGTGTCGTTAACTGCATACAACCAGCGTCACATGCATCGGGTTTTTCTTGACAGCGAACTTTCCACTTTGCCAACAATTATACTGAGTAATTTTGCCTCGTTACTCGATATATGGCATCAGACGGATGGAAAACGGATGGAAAGAGATTATTGCAGCTTTCCTTTATGAAATCTCTGTACATGAGATAATTCATACGTGAAGTTAGACTGGCTTCAGACGAATCGACGTTTTCAACATTGAGAATAAAAGTCTTCATTTTGCCTCTTATATAGCTTTACTGAAGGTCTCCAAAACTTCCAGAAGCTATGTCCTGTGACATGATTTTCGCCTTGGATATATAGTGGTAATCGTGATGCACGCTTTTCTGTGGTCAATCCTAATGCGCACTGGCCATTTCACTCGTCAACAACATGTGACGGTATTGCGCAGTTGTCCCAATTTATTTAATATACATATTCTTCATAAACTAATATATATATTCAATATGATAATTAACACACACTGCGTCACGAACGTCTGTCTACTAAAGAGATCTTAGGTGACCGTTACTGGAAGTTACATGCTACATACGAAAAATAACAAAACTCGGATTACTTCAATTAGTTTTGTTAGCGGTTTTTTAAAATGAAATAAAATATAATTTCGGTCCCTCATTTCCTGTGACAACCCCCTTCTTAAAATTGATTGGAGCTCACAGAGTGGAAATCAAATAGGAACAAAAAAAAATTTTATTTCACACGATAGTCCCCACAGGAATTATATGCGCATCTGTGGAGAGACTATCCTCTCTCTTGTTTATATCGCGGTTATGGCATGCCGGGATAATGCATCGGCACCCGAATTTTCTCGGCCCGCGATGTGTTCGACAACGAAGCTATACTCCTGTAGCAGGAGTGTCCATCTAGTTAGCCTAGCGTTATCGTACATGCTAGTGCGCAGATATGTAAGCGGCTTATGATCGCACTGCAGGATGAATGGTTTAGAGTACAGATAAGCACTAAATTTCTTGAGTGCCCATACGATTGCTAAGCACTCTTTTTCAATCGTAGAGTACCGTGTCTCACGATCTAACAGTTTCTTAGAAGCGTATGCTACCGGTAGGTATTCGTCATCTGTCTCTTGGAGAAGTATGGCACCGAGGCCTTCGTCTGATGCGTCGGTCCTGACAATAAATCTCTTGTCAAAGTCTGGTAACTGTAGGACGGGTTTACTGGTCAAGATGTCCTTCACTTTTTCGAGGGCGGTGCTACACTCTGCCGTCCATCGTATTTTCGTGGGTTGTTTGTTTCCAGTTAAGTCCGTCAGTGGTTTAAGAAGCGTACTGAAGTTTGGGACAAATTTTCGGTAGTACCCCACTAGCCCCAAAACTGCCCTGACCTGTTTCTTTGTAGTCGGTAAGGTCATGTCACGAATGGCTGCAGTTAAGTCTAGATTAGGGCCTATTTGTCCGTCACTTATGATATGGCCAAGAAATTCAATCTCTCGAAAGCCCGCGCGTACTTTGGTGGGTTTCACGGTCAATTTATGGCGCTCGAGAATATCAAGTAGACCACCCACTGAGGATAAATGTTGGTCCCATGTTCCTGTTGCTACCAGTATGTCATCAAAGAAATTCAATGCATCAACGCTCTCTAACGGTAATTTTCGCATGAAGCGCGCGAATGTTGCGGGTGCGTTCGCTAGTCCGAACGGTAGTCGGCAAAACTGAAATAAGCCTAGCGGGGTTGGAAAGGCTGTTTTTGGTCTGTCGTCAATAGCAACTGACAGTTGCCAGTACCCTTTGCACATGTCAAACTTCGAAAAGTAATGTGCCTTGGTTAGTTTTGCGAATAATTCGTCCTGATTTGGAATAGGTTCCGCATCGAATTCAGTTATCTCATTTAACTGTCTGTAGTCCACACAAAAACGAAGCGTACCGTCTTTCTTTTTAACTAAGACGACCGGTGATGAATATGGGGAGATTGACTGTTCAATCACGCCCTGTTTTTGCATTTCACGCACCTGTTCTGCTATGTACTTTGTGCTCTCATATTTCTGTGGGTACTGTTTTAAGCGTATCGGTTTGTCACTTAAAAGTTTGATGCGGTGTTCAACCAAATCTGAGTGGCCCGGTTGGTCGGTGAATATGCGCGCGTGTCTGTGTAAGAGCTTTGACATTGCGTCGCGCTGTTCGACAGTTAAGTTCGAGTCAATCTCGACTTGATCGACTGTAACTGCGGAGTTAGGCTGGGTTTCGGCGGACATCATGTCTGTTCTGAAATTGGAGTCTTCCAATTGTATCAGTGCGACATTCACGCTTTGTATCTGTTCGCCGCTGCGTTCATAGTAACGCTTGAGCATATTTATGTGATAGGTTTTCTGCTTATTTCCTATCTGTATGCTGTAGTCGTTCTGCTTCACACGCTTAATAACGCGATAGGGTCCACGCCAGTGCATTTGCATGCGGTTGTTATGCGTGGGCCGCAAGAGTAACACGAGCTGGCCTGGTTCGAGGTCACGTTCCACAGCAGTACGGTCAAAATTTCGCTTGTATCGGGGTTGTTTTTCGCGAATGTTTTCCTGTGCTAAGTGACATGTCTCAGTCAGACGTTGACGTAGTTCGGCTACGTACGTGTGAACATCTTTACCATCGGTCACAGTGTCTCCCTTGACCCATGTTTCTTTTATTAGCTTAAGGGGACCACGAGGTTGCCTTCCGTATAGTAGTTGGAACGGTGAGTAGCCCGTACTCTCTTGTGGGAGTTCGCGATACGCGAAGAGTAATGGTGCTAGAAAACGCGGCCACTGGTCGGGTTGTTCCGAGGCCATTTTAATTAACATTTTCTTTATCGTACCGTTGAAACGTTCAACGGCACCATTAGACTGAGCGTGATATGGTGATGAGAACAACTGTTTACACGCTAGTAGACGCATTGTTTCAGCCATCATTGCTGAGGTGAATTGAGTGCCCTGGTCACTCAATATTTCTCGAGGTACACCAGTACGAGAAAATACGTCTATTAAGGCGTCTGCGACTTCGATTGCTGTGATGCCCTTTAATGCGACTGCTTCTGGATATCGTGTTGCAAAATCCACGATTGTTAGGATATAGCGATATCCTCCTTCGGCCGCGGGAATGATTGGGCCAATAATGTCTACTGCGACTTTTAGGAATGGTTCCTCTACTGTTGGTACTATCTCGAGGGGAACTCGACTGACACGCCCTCGGTCGATATGTTGCTGACACTGCGTACATGTACGAACGTACGAGCGAACATCCCTACTCAGGCCTGGCCAAAAAAAGTCCTCACGAACTCGCTGCTCAGTGCGCCGTGCGCCCTGATGTCCAGACATGATTGAGTCGTGTGCAAAGCTAAGAATCAGCGGTCTGAGTGGCGTAGGGGTGAATAAACACGTGGTGCTTCTAGTATCATTTTCCTTAAAGTCGGTGCGCCGAAACGCTAGTCCGTCCTTCAGGAAATACGTAATTGTCGCGTACTTGCTGGACGTAATAGTGTTTTTCCGTGCCAGCTTTAGCATCGAGGACAAACTTTTGTCCTCCTGCTGCAGGTGACTGAGTTGACTTGGGGTCAACTGCGGAAATGTATTCTCGACTATCTTTAGAGCTGGGGGTCCTTGTTTACTACGTTCCCGTTGTGCTCTAGTGGTTACGGGGAGAACAGGATAGATGCCCTCAGTGTGTGTGTCACACTGCCCGGGCGATAGTATGAATCCGAACTGCATGTCTCTTATTACTGCGGCGGTGACTGTACCGGAAAATACGGATGACGTAACATGTACAGTGGCTCTTGGACATGTACTAAGGTGTCCCATAACACATCGAATGCGGACACTACCTCTTAGATACTGTTCAGGGCGTACAAGTTTAGCATTTATGCAGCTTATGGACGCGCCTGTATCGACCAGTATTTTGACTCTTTTTCCGTTTACTGTAGCCTGTTGGGTCTTTAGAGTTGCACCTGTTTCAGTGCATACCTTTACATCACGTGGACTGGGACAGTTCTGAGAACTATGCCCCTTCCCTTTGCAAGTGTAACATGTCATAGGTGGGGAGTCACGTGTGTGACGTCGTACGTCTTGTGACTTAGTATATGTCCGCTGTACCGGTTCGGGTTTTTCCGATTTCGTCATTGGTCGGTTCGGTTTCGGTGTATACTTCTGCCGATTTGTAGGAGGAGGGCGTGGTGCGCTCCTCGTAATTACCGGATCAGGGTAATCATTATACGTGTCTGCTAACCTCAACATATCACTGAAGTTAGCCGGGGGGTTTCGCTGCAAATATGTCGTCATTGCAGGCGGAGCAATATGGAGAAATTGATCTCTTAATATCAAATCAAATAGGCCCTCATACGTCTTCCGGATGTCTGTCAAATCAATCCATCTATCAAGATAATGGCGTAACCGGGTACCGAAGGCTTGCATGGTGTCATTTGCTTTAGGTATGGCTCTCCTAAACATTTTTCGAAAGCCTTCTGCTGTACATTGAAAAGTACGCATCAAACCCGTTTTGAGATCTGCATAAGTAATAGCGGGATCACGCGTTAGATCAGTAAATGCGCGCGAGCTTTCACCTTGGAGTATTTGACCGAGTTGTTGTTTCTTTTCAATGTCAGTGTAATTAAAGTTGGCAATGAAACTGTCAAAGCGTGTCAAAAACTCGTCAATCGTCTCGACTTCAGGGTTAAAGAAAGCTAGCCGTGTACGGGGTTTATTTAATTCGGCCTGTTGCTTAGCAGTCCCATCTAACAACTTCTCTCTAGCTGTTACCTCTTGCTTAGCTAATTCAAGCTGTTCCTGATGTGCTCTAGCTTTTAACTTAAGCTTTTTCTCTTCTACTTCCTGCCTTTTATCTTCTAAATCCCTAGCTGACTGAATCTTTAACAACTCTATTTCTCTCATATCTTGGATTTCTTTCTCTTTAAAATCTCTCGCCTCTTTCGCTCTTCTTTCCTCTAGCTCTCTCAGGTCTTTCATCTCTAGCTGTTTAGCTAACTGTCTCTTATCTTCTAGCTCTCTCAGGTCTTTCATCTCTAGCTGTTTAGCTAACTGTCTCTTATCTTCTAGCTCTATAGCCTCTTTCGATCTTTTTTCCTCTAACTCTCTCAAAGTTTGCATCTCTAGATCCTTAGCTACCTGTCTCTTTTCTTCTAGCTCATTTTTCTTATCCTCTAGCTCTCTCGCCTCTTTCGCCTCATTTTCTTTCACAACATACCATTTAGCTATCTCCTCATCCACGTATTTCTTTAACTCGGCTTTTTCATACCCGAATTCTCTGCCCATAGCCATGAGTTCTTTCTTTATGTTTACTAGCTCGGCCATTTTTAAAATTGCTAGTTATCACGAGTATGGATAAAGTGACTTAGAATATTCGCGGGATTTTGACCACTGTAGGTCACAAGTGGTGTAATGGTGTGCGTATGAACACCAGCCACCGCGTGATTAGGATTATTACAAACACGAATAAAAGAGATCCTAATCGCAAAGTTGCCAAGTTAGCAAAATTAGCAAAACAACAGTTGCTAATGTAGCGTACAAAATATCGATCTATGTACGTCTAAACACGAGTCGGTACGCGTTAACGATAATAGCGTAAAGATAATAAAACTTATTTCAACACAATAATAAGTCTTATCAAAATCCAGTTCACCTAAGTCTCAATAGCAAAGCCCTAACATGCAATAACAATGCATAATGGTGATGAGATAGAAAAGCAGGAAAGAGATGACACTTTCTTACAACAACACAATTTACCTTGTCAGATCACGGTCAGTGGTCACCAGATGTCACAAAACGGGAGGCTCGTTACAAGCCGACCCGAGCTGAAGTTAGAGATGCAAGGGGTGAAGTCTATTTTTGGCCTGCTCCGGTGCACCTCCAAGAAAAGCCCGTGACGTGTGCCAGTACTACGTCGCGTCAAGTTGTTACATAGACACACATGACATACGCCATTGATGTTTGGGTGGGGCCCAATTTATTAATGTCATGCCAAGGAACGTTTTATTGGCGGTGTGTGTTGTGAGTGTGTATCATAAATGTGAATAAATGGACGAACAGACGAACGGTGCAAAACAATAGTACAAATTCTTTCGTCCCTCTCAAAAACTATGAATAACAAGAGAGTTGAAAGATGTTTAAATCAGGTTATTTATTCCCCGATTTAAAAGGGGGCACTACTCTTTCGCACAGTGATTGATCATTCATTCAACTTTCCAATGTCATACACTCTGTGGGAAATAAGGGGAGATGAAAATGATGAAATTCAAAATATAAAATAAAGATTAATTACACAGTTCTTATACGGCAAATGGGGCCGCTTTAACAATAGTTCACATGTAAAATAAGCATTACTTTTAACATTAGAGTTCTTATTTTACAAACGATATAATAGTGTTCATTTTCTTAAGAGTCCTAGACTTAAGTATGTGCGCGTTAGCCGTGCTAATGATTACTCACTATTAATGTCAGAGTTCCAAGGAGAGGACGTAATCTCACACGTCACTTATAAGCGGCACTTCAAAGTGAAGAATCACGGCGCAATTGAGGCGTCGCATTACAGGTGAAGATTCTGCAGAATCTAGGCACCACTTTCAGATTATCACGGGGGAGAAATCCGAAATTTAACTGACTGTTGTCAGTCTCGATAATTGTCGCTGTTTGTTGGTTGTCGTGGAAACGGACCCCCCAACGACGTTTAGCATTATCGGGTAGAGTCGTCCAGTGGGATGTGTCGTCGCATTACATTGAGTGTAGAAATCCGGATTGTCTGTAAGAAATCTCGGTGCTAGCCCCTCAATTTGCGGGATAGACTGCCAAAACGAACTCAGACAGGGGGAAGAACAAGTTGGTCCCTCGTGTCGTTAACTGCATACAACCAGCGTCACATGCATCGGGTTTTTCTTGACAGCGAACTTTCCACTTTGCCAACAATTATACTGAGTAATTTTGCCTCGTTACTCGATATATGGCATCAGACGGATGGAAAACGGATGGAAAGAGATTATTGCAGCTTTCCTTTATGAAATCTCTGTACATGAGATAATTCATACGTGAAGTTAGACTGGCTTCAGACGAATCGACGTTTTCAACATTGAGAATAAAAGTCTTCATTTTGCCTCTTATATAGCTTTACTGAAGGTCTCCAAAACTTCCAGAAGCTATGTCCTGTGACATGATTTTCGCCTTGGATATATAGTGGTAATCGTGATGCACGCTTTTCTGTGGTCAATCCTAATGCGCACTGGCCATTTCACTCGTCAACAACATGTGACGGTATTGCGCAGTTGTCCCAATTTATTTAATATACATATTCTTCATAAACTAATATATATATTCAATATGATAATTAACACACACTGCGTCACGAACGTCTGTCTACTAAAGAGATCTTAGGTGACCGTTACTGGAAGTTACATGCTACATACGAAAAATAACAAAACTCGGATTACTTCAATTAGTTTTGTTAGCGGTTTTTTAAAATGAAATAAAATATAATTTCGGTCCCTCATTTCCTGTGACAGCTACAAAACTAGGACAAAGAATTAGTATAACGCTCACAGTATAAGATGATTTATTTACCTTTGAATCAGTACAACACTCTGTATACGATGATTTGATTAATTTTTTGAATTAGTATAACACTCACAGTTTATGATGATTCATTATTTACATACTTTTATTACATATGCACGCGCGCGCACACACACACACACACACACACACTCTCTCTCTCTCTCTCTCTCTCTCTTTCTCTCACACAAACACACATTTTCTGTTCTTTTCAATCAAAAGACATTTTTAACTAAAAGAACCTTATAAAGGGTTACCTACAATTAATAAATGAATGAATGGAAGTGTTTTAAATTAAATCAAATCCAAGCAAAAACCTATTGAAAGAAAATACAGAACCAAAACAAATATTATGTGTGATAGTGAACAAATGTTAAGGGGTTAATCTTAATCTCAAATTGCAATCTAAACAATGCTGACTCCTGATGGAATTTACATTTAACAATACTGAATCCTCAAGACTAGGGTTGTAGGGAGAAAAAAATTGACTCTGGCAACATTTCTATGGCTTTAAAAAGAATCTGCAACATCATAAAGCTACTGCCTTAAGAAGGCAATGTCTACTTACCTGCAGTGTTAATTTGGATTCAACATGGACGGGTGATGGCAGTTCTTCTCCTTCTTCATCCAATCTGTTAGCAAATGTCTGCCACAAGGCATGTCCACTGAGGTTGGCCATGGCAAAGCTGGGTATCACTTGCCTAGTTAATACCGTGGAACCTGTGATGAAGCAATAACATTACTATATGACAGTTCATGCAAACATTTGTATTTACACGTGCAGATATTACATGGAATTCAAGAAACAACTTTCACTGAGTGGTGCTCAGAATGAATAAAACTACATAAAAGTCACAAATTGTTATTTTTTAAACTAAGGGTTTCTGACATCCACATACAGCTATTTCTCCAGAGAGTAATGTTATTATGCAAATGGTCTAAGCATGGCACCCAAGTATTTCTAGTTTTGCTTCATTCTTCTGATACATAACTTAGCATCAACCCTCTTTTTATAAATAACTCTGGCATCAAGAGTTGTCTCACCTGATGTTGAGTAACACTGACTCAGATGTGCGAGCTGCTTGGCCACTTCACTGGCTGAGCCCTGCATGCCTGCCTGGTGGATTTTATCCTCTACACTTCCCAGAATGCTCTGCAGTTTATTTGTCATTGAGAAGTTGTTGTATTTGCTGAGTCTGCAGATGTGATGATTCATTCCATTATTTCACATGTATGTATTTTCTAATCATCAAATCTTCGAAATGTTTAATGAATAAGATGAAAAAGTAATTTTAACAAAAAATCAAAATGATCTGCAGTACATTTCAGTCAGATTGAATTTATAGTATGAACACTGTCATTTTAATGTGATTATTTTTCTAATTAATTATAAAACAAACATTGATTTAAAATGCTTTGGGAGAGTGAATAGACATCTATAGCTAAATGCAAACAATATAAATGGAAAAGTTTCATTATGAAAACACGTGGAGACTAAAATCTCCTACCTCTCAACTGCAAGTCCAGTGCATAGACCTTAAAATCACCCAGCTTCCTTTATACATGTACTGACAAGAACAAAATCTGTCAAATTCTCAACTTTCCTGCACTCTTTTTAGTACTGAATGTACAAATTTTAAAAATTCTCACCTTTCTTGCATTCTTTCAGCACAAATGTAAAAGTAAAAATTTCTTACCTTTCCTGCACTCTTTCAGCACTGAATGTACGCCCTTGTGCATCCACCTCTGGTAAAATTTTCACATCCAAAAGATCTTCTACAACACGGGTACGGGCATCCTCCCCAGGACTTTCTCCAAGAAGCTTCTGCAATGCCTGCCCTGCAGTGTTTAGATCCACTGCCATAGTGTTAGCCAATTGCTGCATGGTGCCAGATTCACCATTATGATGGGCAAAGAAGAGGGAATCACAGACAACAGTCAATGCCCGCTGGTACTCGCATACAAATGAAGGGTTTGTGTCATCACGCAGGTCACCTTTTACAAACAAGAAATATTCAACTATACTTTCAATTTATGTTCAAAGTATTGCAAATGGAAGCACAGTGTCTCCTAAAATGGATGTTGGTATTCACTTGAAAATGAACATCTAGCAGATCACTTGTTTACAAAAGATAAATACATGTCCACTTTTGCAAACTGCTGTAAAAATATATGGAAACTGTCTTTTACATTATAACAGTCAATGCTCATTGGTACTGACTTACATATTTAAAAAAGATAAATACTATTTACACTTAACTTGCTGCCAAAAGAGATGTATATGAAACACCTACAATACAACAGTTTATGGTACTCACACATGAAGGATTTGCATCCATAAGGATCTACTCTTTCAAATTATTTTTTAAAGTTTTATGCATGAAAGCAAACTCATTTATAGACTTAGAAATACCTGAAATAAATTCCCACTTTTAATATCAGTTTAACTTATTCTGGAATTTCTTTCAACAAAGGACATAATGAATATTGAATGAGTTTTCAATATATGTAATGCTTTAAGAAAAAATATTTTAAAAATTACACTCTATAATTGTCCTAATGTTAAAGAAGTAAACCAGTTAGTAGAATTAATAGACATATCCATGAAATACACAACTTGTGGTGGTCATATGTTTGATTTAAGAAAAATTAAGATGACAGATGATCTTAAAAAGCAGTGCTTCTGTTATCTATGCTATTTGATAAAATCAATATAGCAGGACTTAAGAAGTAATGTATCTGTTAAGATATAAAATAAAATCAACAATATAGGCAATTGTAAGAAGCAGTGAATATGTTGCCTAAGACATTCAGTAAAAAGTCAACATGATAAGCTGTTGTAAGCAGCAGTGTATCTGTTGCCTAAGACATTCAATAAAATCAAGATGATAGGTACTTCAGTTGAGACACTCAGAAAAATCAACATGATAGGCAATTCTAAGAAGTATTTTATTGCTAAGACACTCAGTAAAATCAAGAGGGCTAATGAAGTGAATTGTTGTTTGAGAGATAAGCAGTAAACTTTATGCAGCCATTTCTTGAGAATGATGAGTAAGTCTGCATTGTGCATTCAAGCCTGAAGAAAAACATAGCAGCCAAAATTGGAAGTAGCAATCCAACTTGATGTAGTTTAAGCATTCACTATTTTATCAACTACAACTTAGCAAGTTAGAAATAATGACTTATTTATGAATTTATTTCCAATTCTAAATTCTACTTTTTTCAATAATTTTTGTGCACTTTTACAATTTATTATTAACTGTTGTTCAAAAATAATGAAGTATCAACAATAAATGATGGAAGTGAAAAACATTTTAAAATATTTATTAAAAATAATTAAATTATCTTAATGAACCAATGAGCATTTAATAGTAGGACAATTAAAACTTATGATAACTAATTTATAGACTGCAGAAAATTTTCTTTGCCATATTTATATCAACCCTTGCATTTACTCTGTTCAAAAAACATATACAATGTAATATCAGACTTTGATTTTAATGTAAGCTTCAACATCAGACTTTGATTTTAATGTAAGCTTCAACATCAGACTTTGGTTTTAATGTAAGCTTGAACATCAGACTTTGATTTTCACATAAGTTTCAACATCAGACTTGATTTTAATGTAAGGTTCACAGCTATTAATTTACACAAATTCCTCTTTGCTTATTAGTGTCTACACATTTTTATATATGTGAATGCCTAACATTTATTATGTGTGTGAATGCCTGCCATATTTAGTGCATGTTTTAAAATAATGTGTTTGAAACAAAAACCATTCTTTTACTTTATTTCTGATTTGTTTTCTTTCCCTCACAATTTTATATAGATAATGAGAACACACATTCTGTACACTAATTATGCAAGCATACACACATGGAAATACTATTCTCTCACCAGACTTGATGTGGGCTAGACAATGCACCAAAACCAGTACAAACTCTCCAACGGTGTCAAGCCGTGCTGCTCTGATATACAGAATTCGATTGTGTGCATCCAAATAGAAAGAGTTGCGATACATATTATGAGTTAAGTGCAGGTTAGGTGGAATTTTGTCTGCTAGCAAAATTGTAACAGGAGCATGATGGCATCGAGAGCCAACAACACCGGCAATGTAGCAACCAAACTTGTAGATGACAAAAGAGCGAGCATTGAGAGAACTGACATCCAGTGGCAAGAGTTCTTTGTCTTTTGTCCATTCAGCATCACGAGAATCCATGTGGCCATCTTTAAAAGGAAAAAGAAACAAAAATTATCTCTGTATGGCTTATATGCTTTTCTTATTTTCATCAGTCTATTTCAAACAAAAATTGAATTATTCATAATTTTATGAATAGTTATAGATTAAATTCGAAACATTCTTTTAATTTCTAAGAATGCATTAAACTGCAGTGTGAAAAACAGTAATTTTCAAAGAGTACCTGAGGAAACAGATGGTGCTCTGTTCAAAACACCACTGGCTAAAGCTGTTTTTACCCTCTCCAGTTTCTGATACAATGGCGATGCCATTAGTAAAGCAATCAGTTCAGCTTCTTTGAGTGGAGTGGTTCTAGTGAAGCTGTCTGGCATGTTTTCATCTGCTGTTGTCTCCCCAGGTATAGTTGCAGATCCTGACATATCATCACTGGTTTCGGGGAACCGATCTGGTACTACTAGTCCATGTTGATGTACTACAGAATCAATGTTGAGGGTTTCCTGGAGTGTTAGCATCTAGTCAAAAATTACAAAAAAACTACAAGAAAAAGTAGAATAATTTTTTTTTAACAATAATCCTTAACATAAAGTTTGCATCTTTCTATTTATAGTTATATTAATATGCAGTTTACCATAGTGTGTCTACTAAAAGACAATGTATAATATAAACATGTGTGATTGGATATACAATCAACATTCACTGATACAAATTCCAAAGTTTGTATTAAGTTATCAATACCAGCCAGTTTGTTACTAAATGCCATTTTGTAGGGAGAAAAATTCGATAGCACATAATAGATACCCATCCCTGCATATGAATTATGAGCCATAAGGTCACTAGGCAAATTTTAATCAAACTTTAAGTGACTAATGAGCAGTCTAGGGTGTACTAAATACTATAAAATTCATTTTTGAAAAAAAAATCACTGTTCTGTTTACTATTTTAATTTCAATCTGAATTAGATTGACAATGTACCATGTTTTAATATACTTATTAACCATATATCAGATACAATATTGGTTCAAAAATGTCAGTCAGTCTGTAGGAAATAGAAAGTGTGGATGCTTCTGACTCCTGTTACATGAATAATGGAACCTCTGATATTGTATTCCCTTATAAATCTATTTATATTTTAAAGACAATCACAGTGTTCTGTCAAGTTAAAATGTGAATTTCCAGACTCTTTTGAGTCTGACTTCACCAATGCTTGTAGAATCATCAATATAGGAGTCTCTGAAATGTTAACTGAACCTTACCATTTAGCTTTTGGTACTATATGCTATCAGTCAGTAACCAAAAATATATAGAACATTTCTGAGGTTGAAATATTATTAATATTAATCAATAATGCTATTAGTCATTCACATAAATACATATTAAAATCAATGCTTACAATATAGCCATGTGTTACCAGTCAATTGTATACAAATATTGACTGTTCCCATGTTCTTATAACAGCAACAACCTGTACACAATCACTCACAAAACCACAAATCTCACTTGTTGATGAACATTATCAATACTGACCATGTGTAAATAGTTAATCGTATACAAATAGGAATGTTCCCATGGGCCATTGGTGCAGAGTAACAACATGCATATGATCACTAACAGAATGACAAGGGATATAATTCTGTAGAATCCAGTTTGGCCATCAAATTCAGTTTGTCAGCATGTCACAATACATGGAAGCTGTTCATCTAAATATTCCTGAGGACTTTGTGCATGGCTGAGAGAAAAACTATCAGTGACTGAGGAAAGACTTTGCTGATTAAGAAAAGACTATCAATGACTGAGAAAAGATTTCATTGATTGAGAAAAAACTATCAACAACTGAGAAAAGACTTCAGTGATTGAGAAAAGTCTATCAATGACTGAGAAAAGTATATCAATAATTGAGGAAAGACCATCAAAGACTGAGAAAAATGTATCAATGACAATATTTTACTGCATACGTTTGGAGAGAAAAGATAATAGTGCTATGTTAATCATTTTTTCATAGATACAAATATGTTCTACTACTGTCTGCTCATTATTTACAAAGCGATCTCCACTGTTTAACTTCTTATTATCTTGTGTTATGATCTTTGTCTTTTTATTCTGACAGTAAAGTCAGTCACCTAACTACTCACAAATATTTCCGAATATAACAAATATTATGTATTCAGTTACCATTGTGTTTGCCTAGTATACAGTTATGACTGATTTATAAATCTGCACTGTCAAGAAATATTTATGTCAGCAAAGAGTAGCTTCCCTTGGTTAGAAGTGTGCTACAAGAGGAGTTTATAAAGCAGTATACACTCACTCCCCTTGTTGACTTAATGACTCTACAACTTTCCTACCATACGATTCCGACACTAATGTTCGTGCTCCAGTCATTTGCATGCAATTTATATCTGTAGCACACATACACAGAAACAATGCACTTCAATACAATGCAAACTTACACAAATACACACACACACACACACACACACACACACACACACACACACACACACACACACACACACACACACACACACACATACATGCATACACATATACAATCATATATCATTTTCCTCTGCCAATCCATCCAATTAATGATTACTCCCACCTCATCTTTTTTCAGCCTCTCAACTTCACTGCGCTGATGACTACTCATCTCCCTCAACTGGAGCTCCTGATCATCTTTCAAGGTCATCTCCTTTTCAAGCAATTTCTCTTCACGTCGCAGCTTCAATCTGTCATGAAGACTGCTCTGCATGCGTAGACGATCTGCTTCGAGCTTTCCCACCAAGGTGCTTACATTGCGTTCATGCTGCTTCATCAGCTGATCTTGTTCCTCCTGGGATGCCCCTGCAGCCCGCAGCCGCTCCATTTCAGCCTGGTATATATATGACCGCAAATTATTATTATACTTTTTAAGTTACAGGTTATTCCCTCTGTAGAAATAACTTTTCCAAAATAAGTTTTTAATAAAATGTGTGAAAAAAGAATGCCATCAAAAACCACAAAAGAGTGATTCTAAAATAAATAAATTGCTATTTCAAATTTTCATATATTTCGTCATTTAGACCACATGAATATAAAAGTAATTTGTAACAAAACAAAATAAAAGTTGTACGAAAATCAGATTATATAGAAGTTAATCAGAAATATAATCTTTCACTGATAAGGTGAATTTGAATATCCTGTCTTATGGCTTATAAGGTGAATTTAATATTCACATAACTCCTTAAGTGATGAGAGACCTATTAAAATTGATACTGTAGGACTTTGCAAGTTGATAAGCAAATGAGATACTGATAATAACAGAACAAGAATTCCAAGCAATCATACCTGCATTTTTTTCTTATTCTCATCAATGAGCTCCTCTTTGCGTTTATTAAGTGCCTCAATGTTTTTATTATGCCTGTCCTTTTCTCGTTTCATCTCTTCTTCAAGCTCTTGGGTGAAAAGTGCCATTTCCCTTTCTAAACGCTTTTGCTCAGACTTCTCATATTCTTTAAAAGCAAACATATAATGTATTAATAAAACCACATCCTCACCATTTAGTAAATAATATTTTTAATGTGTAACATTTTTTAAATGTGTCAATATTTTGCAGTATATATTGCTGCATGTACCCAAGCACAAAACTAACACATACAGCAGCAATAATTATCTTTTTACTTACAAATTATAGGATTGAATAGGTTAAGAGTCATATTGCACAAATTTTATTATCTAATTTCTTAAAGATTTAATCAGTTAATAGTCAAACTATACAAATTTTACTTCTCACATATTAAATGGGTTAATAGTCATGCTATACAAATTTTATTATCTATTAACTAAAAAAATTATGCGACTGAATGGGTTAATACAACACATCTTTTATTATCTGTTTACTAATGAAGGACTGAATAGTTTACTAGTCATATGCACCTTGTATTACCTATTTACTCATAAATGATGAGACTGATAGAGTTATAGTCATATTCACACAATAACAAATTACAACTCACAAGTGATGGTCCTGAAAGAGTAATTATCATACAACTCACCCTTTTGTTCTTTCTTCAGCTGTTTCTCCCTCTCACATCGCTGTTGTTTTAATTCTTCCTTAACCTTTTCTAACTGCTCAGCTGCCATTTCTGCAGACTTTGCCCTTTGGTGGTCTGGGGAATACTTGCGGACAGCTTCTGCAAGTTCCTAATAAAAGAATCTCAAACATCAAAATTATGAACTGTGAAAACTTAAATTATGATTCTGCTTCTGATCTGATGTCAAATCTGAGTATCTAAATCCAGAAGTCAAACCTCTTAACTAATTAGCATATATCTACTATCAATCATACAATAGGATGTGTATACACAAGGAATATTGAATATTGAATATTGAATAAGCAGTCTATTTATTAAAAGGTATTTCAACGACATAGTGATAAACATATGGATTACAAAATTACAGTTATACTGACAACTTATATTCTTTTACCTTTACTTAATTAACTTTAAAGATATATTTAGGCAGCTGTATATTTATATATGTATTTTTCCTTTCACTATTTCTGAGGTTCTTAAATACTGTTACTTCACATGTGAATATAACAACTTATTTTTTCCCCTGCATGAAAATCTTTGCATTGACTGCTTAATCTATATTAAAATGAAATGCAATGTAGCTATATGCAATAACTCTGTCCATGTTTGACCTTGTAGTGTCGTTCTTTCAATGACAGTTTGTCTCTAGCCAAGGACACCTCCCAATCAAGGGCAGCTCCTTTTTCAGCTTCATTTTCATCTTCTGCCAAGCGGCGCTGAAGGTTTGCCAATTCCATCTGTTGCCGATTCAATAACCTGGCTCGACTTTCTGCCAGCTCTTCTGGGCTCAGTGCTTGCTTCTGAAACAAGTAAACAGAATAATGCTTTAAATAAGAATAAATTCATACTTAGATGTCAAGAATACTTTACAGAATGTATCTTTTCCATATCGTAAATCTTGTGATCCTTTAATTCACAGTGGCAAACACAATTCAAGTTAGTGTCACAGATCAGTGCACTTTTTGTTACTGGCTGGAGAAATAAAGTCTGAATGAAAATACAATTATGTATCTGTAAGCTGTCATCAGAATTTATAAACAATCATCTCAGTTGCTCTTTAAATAAGAACATATATTCTTATGCTGAAAAGCTGTGAACATTTTAATTTTGTACAATAAAAAATGTTTCACAATAGGAAAAAGCAAGTAAACTGAAATATGTAAATAAATATATACAATTTTGGTCAGCAATATAGGTTTGTGTTTCTTAGGTACTGCAAGCTAATTTTAATGATCCTACTATTATATCCATTGATAATATATAGATGTTTGGCACGGTACACATTAGTGGACAGAATATTCAATACAGACCTGCAGGTGTGGTTAATAAAAATATACATCTAGCTTGAAAGTTCAATTTTTTTTTAAACATTAAAAAGTTCAAATAAATTACATTCACTACAGTCCATGACTTCTTCCAAAACATGAGTTAAAAAGTAAGATTTAAAACTAAAAGAGAAATTCATCAGACTTTATTTAATGAATTAAAAAAAATATCATAAAACGTTTTTAAAACAGACAAACAAATTATACAACATTCTTAAAAGTTTGCAGCAAGTTAAACAAACCTTTAGTGCAGCTAATTCTTCCTGGTGCTGACGGAGTAATTCCTCTTGTTGCTTGTCATAAATGGAATGCAGTTTATTAAGTGCTTCATCCACCATGACCCGTTTCTTGGCATCATATGCAGCCTCAAGATCACGAAGTTCCTAAAACCAGTTGAAAAGAAGATATAATCTATCAGGCAGCATATGAACTTGTTTTCAAGTTCATAAACCTTACTTCTACCCTGTACTCATGAACACAGCCTAGCCACACAAAATTCATGGCAGCATTAAAGTTATCACAATCCTGAAGAAATTAAGCCACTTAACAAATTCATTACACTTTAAGTCTCTTGCAAATAATGACAATGACTAAACAATCAAATTCCAATCACTTTTTACTAGTTATTTGGTAATGATTTTTTAGGCTATGAGTAATAATCTTGGCTCACACAAATCTTGATATAATATTCCTGTCAGCAGTGTACTGGAATATTTCTGTAATCTACTCAGTTAAGAAAAAAAAATGGGCGTTGAGCTTTTGAAACAAGGAAATAATTAAAGTAACAAAGTATGTTTCCAGGAAACAGTAGTTTCAACATTGCCACAAGCATTATTTCAATGTGCTTTGGAAAAAAATTCATTAAGAAATGAGGAATCCATTAACTACCTGTGCATGTCTTGCAGCTAACACAGCATCAACAACTTTGTCAATGTCCTCAATTCCATTTTCTTGGATACCTTCTTCGATTGCTGCTTTCTCCACTTGCTTTGCCTGTGATGAGAGTGATCAAGCCAATAATACTGCTTACAAAATAAAATGAAAGGGTGTCTAAATCACCCAGTCGAAAGGTTTAGCAAGGAAGATTTACCATGTACACTGAGCAAATGATAAAAAATAGATTTATTTTCTTTAGATTAATTGCATAAATTACTATGCTAGTAAATGAACATTCACGCAATATTAACATCAATTTAATTCATAAATGTCTTTGCCTTTTATCTTTTGTACTAGAGACATGTCATTTTATTCATACTACCTCTGTCTTTATCTATTTTTGGTGGGGAAAAGTACAGTTTTATTCATGAACACTTTTTGTGTCTAACAACTCTACACAACATTAAAACTAATAAATTTCAAACAAACAATTCAATAAAGCATCTTCTTGTGACAGAAAGTAGATATTTAAGCACTTGTATTTATATAGATAAATATATTTAATTTTGCATACACACAAACAATCAGTAAGTATAAGTATATCAATATTGTCTTCTCACATGTTTCAGTCGAATTTCATCTAATTCTTTTCGTTGTTCAAGCATCTCATTAGTCAGTTCAGCATCCTGTTTTCTGCCCAAATCTTCCATGCGTCTTCGACGATTTTCAGCAAGTCGTTCATGCAAGATCAACAGACGTCTCTGCTTGTCTGTCTCAAGATGCTCTGATAGTTCATCCATTTCTTGCTGATGTCTTGCAATCAGCTTCAAAATCATAAAAAGTGCAAAATAGTCAGTTATAAAAGTATGAAATACTCTGTATTCATTCATAATAAAAAAAATGAATTATTCATTCATAACAAGTATAAACAAATCAGTCATAACAAGTACAAAATATTCAGTTATAACAAGTATGCAACAAGGAGACAAGTATGAAATTATTGGTTATACAAGTATGAAATGGTCAGTCATAAAAGTATGAACTAGTCATAATAAGTACATACTAATCATAACAAGTACAAAATAATCAGTTATAACAAGTTCAAAAGTAAGTCATAAGCTTGAAATAGTCAACAAATTACAGACTAGTCAGTCATAACAAGTATAAAATAGTCATAACAAGTACAAATTAGTGAGTCATAACAAATGTGAAATAGTCATCATAACATTTACAAGCTAGTCAGTCATAACAGGAATGAAACAGACATAACAAAACAAGTAAAAAATAGCCATAATAAGTACAAATTAGTGAGTCATAACAAGTACAAACCAGTCAGTCATAACACGTATGAAATAGTAAGTCATAACAAGTATGAAATAGTCAGTTATAACAAGTATTAAACAGTCAGTCATAAGTATGAAATAGTAAGTAATGTAAGTTATAAATATGAAGTAGTAAGTCATATTTATAAATATGAAATAGTAAGTCATAACATATATACATCATAATGAGTATGAAATAACAAGTCACATCAAGTATGAATAGTAAGTCATAACAAGTATGAAATAGTCAGTCATTAGTATAAGAACATCAGCAAAATATGACTTTTATGAAACAAAATGTTAAATGTAACCAGGAAACACAAAAAGTCATGTCCTCAAAACTAATTTAGAAGCAGAATGCTTGGACAAACAAGACAAGATGCTATGCTAAATCATGAGTTAAAGTATGAGTCACTGATATGGGTCCAAAAGGAGTTACATGAGAAGACTCACCTGGTCTGTCCGTGAGATAAATTTTCTAAAAGTGGAACAAAACTACCATTTTATTGCCTGAATTTTAACATTAGCAGGCACATGTGGTGAAAAATTATACTTGAAGAAATAGATATGTTTTCTAGACTTACATAACACTGTACCTTATCAATGAGAATACAAATTCTAATTCATTTCTTTAAGGCGTTTACATATTCATCTTTTATTTTTGTTAATATCTGGTGAGATTCTGATTCAATTCTTTAAGGGTTTACAAATTCATCCTTTACTGTTGCTAATGTCTAGTGTCAATTTATCAATTTACCCTTTATTTTTGCTAATGTCTGGTATGAATGATATTAGTTTCTTAAAATTCCACCTGCAGATTTTTATGATTAGTTCAAGAATTTAACCAGTTAAACTAAGCATAGCTTCACTAAGGACTAAATGTCTTTAAATTCAGCTGAAGACACAAGTTCTTACCTCAGCTGTCTGTTCTTGTGTTAGATCCTTGCGTGATGCCACCTCTGCAGCATCCCTATTCTTCTTTTCATGCAGTAACTGTTCCATTTCTGCATCTGTTTGTTGACGGATGACTTTTTCATTCTTCTGACCTTCCTGGTCCAGCTTGGCTGCCAAAGCATCACGTTCCTGTTTGTGTCGTTTCCTCATATCATTTTTCACACGCTCCTACAACATAAATCAGAAGATATTTACTTTGCTCAACTGCTTTCTTTTCACGGGCTCCCAATAACACAAGTCAGTGAATGGTAATTTTGCTCAAATGCTCTCTGCCTTTTATGTGCCACTATAAAACATGTTGCAAAACTTGGGGTGGTGTGTTTTTTTGTTGATTGCATTTCTACTTCTTCTACTTCAGTATCTAGCATTATAATCCTCTTTTTTAACGTTCTTATTAGCCATGTTCAAGGTTAGGATAACTTTTTGATAAAATAAATAGCTTTGTAAATGATTATTTTTAAAAGCAACAGAGGGATCTTTTAAATTAAACTCAAATATTATGGAATTACTTTTCTGATAATTATAGTTTTGTTCCTTATCTAGTAACAAATAAAATAGTACATCCCTAAATACAACCTGTTTTATATGATTATATCTAAAAAACATTAAGTTCATATATTAGACAAAAACTGTTATGTAGGAACTAAACATACTATAAAAATAAGGAAACAAGAAACTGCAGTTATTTTATATTCAGATAAACATTAATTTATTGTTTTATTGCATTGATACAGCTTTGATTGATGTATGTGCATGGCTGACATATTGTTGGAAAATAACTGTCATATTGTAAATGATATTAAGCATTTGATAATTCGAAATTCTTTCCTTGGAATGTGAGAAAAAATTGCACTGGAGCAATGTCTATTAGGCTCCTGTTTATCCTGCATTATATTTTAACTCTGCATTATTCTACTTGAATAGACTTGACCTATCATATAATATATCCTACTATCACATCATTGACCCACAGTGATATCACCATGACCTACCACCATACTATGCGATCATCATCAAATCACTGTGACCTACCATCATGCCACTGTGACCTATCATTATATCACTGTGGCCCATGAAGACATCACTGCGACTTACCACCATATCATATGACACATAATCAAATCACTGCTACTTACCATAATATCACAGTGACCTATCATTATATAATGATGAGCCACCATGATATCACAGTGACCCACCATCATGTGATCTCTCATCTTATTACTGGGATCTTTCACTATATCAATGTGATCTACCATCATCACTGAGATCACCATCACATCAGTGTGATCTACCACCACATCATTGTAATCTACCATCATATCATTGGGATCCATCATCATATCACTGTGATCCATCATCATATTATGGAGATCCACCACATCACACCCATAAATGATCATGATCACAAATATCTTTAATTCAGTCTGATCATCATAAATAGTATATTTCTTTATAAAGATTGTACTGTTGACAGTGGACAAAATTTACACAGTTTACCATGATTTATGACATAATTTCTAAAAAGTACTTTGAAGTATATGAATCAAAACAAAAGCACAAACAAACATTTTACAAATACACTTAAAATAAATTAAACAAAATGAAAAAATTAAAAGACAAGTACATAATTTAGATATTTGTCTTTTGTGGATGTTTACTGATTACTGCCAGCAATAAGTTCAGATGCCCTGAGTCTTGCAAGCCAAAAGAAGAGATTAGAAATAAAATAAGCAGAAGGCCAGTTAACCATACTTGACAACCTTTTATTCCATGTCAGGACAAAAAGTTACAACCTTGTACAACTTTTAATAAAAAGTTACAACCATGCACAACTGTTAGCAAACAACTGTACAAACAAATAACCTGCAAATACAAACTATGCAGTTTAAAATAAACTGAAACTGAGGTTGAGAGCAAACGGGACAATATAAAGTCTGTAAGTTGGCCTGAATTATAATTTTTAACAAATAAAATAATGGAAATGTTTAGATACATTTTTGGGGTTTAATTTAATATTCCTTTAATTATATATTTATATGTATAACACACACACACACAAACTACTGATTTTTTGGTTTTGTTTATGTGTTATAAAATGATTTTTTTCTGATTACACTCAAACAACTCACCTGTTCACGAAGCAAAGCCTGTTCCTCAGATGTCTGTGTGTATGTGACAGAAGGCTTAAACTGAAGCTCTGAGGCTTTATCAGTCGAGCCAGAATCAATTCCATTACCACCATGCTGAGACAATTGGAGCGTTTGCTCAGCCAAAATCCTACGAGCAGCATCCTCTTCCATCTGTTGGGCTGCCTCTCGAAGACGTTGTTGCTTTCTGGCCAACAATTTAGCCTGTAACATAAAAAAAACAATGACACAAATATCTGACAAAGGTAGGTTACCTTGGGCTATATTTATGTCTAATCTCTTGACTGTAGGATGCCTTCATTAGAGCAGGAGTTTAGATTTCTAGGTTAGCCTTATAAAAATAGCATTCATGGCAGTGCTTGATTGCAATGTGCTATGCTTGGTTTCCCCTGCCTTGGTTAAAGGGAGATCAATGTGATACTTCTCTTGCCTTGGTTAATGGGAGATCAATGTGATACTTCTCTTGCCTTGGTTAATGGGAGATTAATGTGTTACAAAATTTTGTACAGATTGTTGAGGACACTCATGGAAACCTTGCAAAACTGTCTGTGTATAGATTACTGATCATTAAAAACTATTAATGTGTAACTCTTTCCTTTTCTTTTGTATGCCTAATGAATCATTATGTTCACCATAGTTTTTGTTATTTATACTTGAAAGAACTTTTCATAAATAAATTAAAAACATACCATTTTAATTTATTTTTTAAATAAACAACTGCACTGTACTTCATAAAACTGTGAACAATGTTCTGATATCTTTGTGATGAATTAATCTGATGGTGAATGAAAACACCAATTAAATGCTGTCCAAAGACTTTACATACACTTTCTCTGTTACATACATTGTTACAGAAGAAGACAGAAGAAAAAATTAAATGTACAGCCTAAAAACAAAACACTAAGTACTGTATTAACTGCTTAGAATTTCCCTGGAGTTAAGTGCTGTCAGTGAATCAATCTTCAGAAAGAGGAATTGTCCATTTAATTTTCTTATTTGATGTATAGTATTCTAAAAATATTCCTTTTAACAAATTTTTGAGCAATAAATGATGACTTCAAATTTGGCTACCAGTATTTTTTATTAAAGAAATATTACGAGAGTCAAATTCAACTGTTTGTTTGAATTTACAAAAGAGATTAATAGGAACTACACACCTGATGTTTATAAGTTGCCTGTACATATATACTCAGGCACAATATATCTGCAACTTACCTGTACATATCAGAAACATTATAAACACATACCCCATTGTCTGCAAGCTGCCTGTACATATAATTAGACAAATTATTTTATGAACATAAACCTGAAAGTCTGCAAGTTGCCTGTACACATAATCTGACATATTACTTTATAACACAAACCTGAATGTCTGCTAACTGCCTGTACACATAATCTGACACATTACTTATAAACTACACCGCTAAACAAGTGCAAGTTGCTTCTACACATATACAAATGATACTTTAAAATACACCCAAACATCTGCATGCTACCTGTATACAAAACAGATACACGCAACTTGACCAATATATTATAGGTTTGCAAGCTACATGTACACAAAATAGGCACACATTATTTGACAGATGTATCTAAAGGTTGCAAGATGCCTCTATAAACCATCAGAAGCTATTTCACAAATATACCTGAAGGTCTGCAAGCTGTCGGTTTCGCTCACTTTTCATATCATGAGTTCGGATTTCCAGATCCTGCTGATAATGATCCATCAAGCGATGAGTTGCCAATCGATCCTTTTCTGCAGTAGCTGCGAGTAGCTGCACATTTTTAATAAACCATTGTCTTTCAGTCTTTGTTGCTTTTATACTAAACTTGCTGTGACACCAACACCTAGCTAATGGTTATGATTATTATTATTTAAATAAACATCCATAACTAATTACATGTTAGGAGAATCTTAATTTATGTTATTAATAATTCTTCAGTAGGCACAACTCGTCTCTCCCACTTGGCAGATATGTGGGCATTATAAACAAATTCTTTCTTCCACAATATTAAAGACAAACATTACCATCATGCAATATTTCTGTAGGTGGAAAAAACTTCTTACTAAAGGAGAAGATAAATCCTTCCTTTATTCTATATTTAGTGAGCCCCCGTCCACCCACTTTCTTCTCCAACATAAGGTTATAAATATGTGTAAGAAGGTAATAAATTTATTAAATCAATAATGAAATATACATATAACAAATACAATGAAAAATATTACTTGACATAAATATTTCCACAAAACCGCATTCGAATAATTTTAATATCTATACAGTCTTATGTCCTAACACACAATTCAACAGATTAGTGTCAATACAAATCATAAAATAGTTCTTATCAGAGAACACAAATGGAGTTATTAGAGATAAGCGATAATAATTTTTAGGTAACCTTGTCTAAGCAAAGTCACAGTAGTCTTTTTGTAACAAAGCCACAAGTTTATTGTTTACGTTATTACTGTCAATTCCATGTGTTTCCCTTCTCACATTGTAGACCACTGATTAGCTGCTATTCTCTCAAGGTTTACCTGGACACTCCTTAGCTCCCTTAAACAGAACACGAATTGTAGCAATTTCCAGTAACTTCTTGATACCAGAAATTGCTCAGTGTAGTCAGCACACTTTGCCACCATACATCAATGGAATTCAGTGTATTCCTTACATCCTGTGGTAGATACTTCTTGCATCTACATCATAGCAGTTTATAATCAGTAAACCAGGAGATTCAGATAAAACAAGAAAGGCTGCTTTTCCCTGTAAAATTTAGTCAGGGAACAAATGCTGAGTTTCCAGTTTATTCATTTTTAACTCCATTTTTTCTTACATTCAAATCTCAACTTAGTTTCCTGCAACAGTATTTATTAGCCCAATATAAGCATACAGCATAATAAATACACTATAACAGTTTATGAACAGGTTCACTAGAAACAATGTTAAGTTTTTAGCATACTACACACGAGCATCTTAGTTCACAATTTGTAAAAAATAATAGTCTACTTACATAATAATCTCTATTTAAAACACAAGTATAACATATCAATAGCAAAAATGCATGAAATGTTTCTAAGTCTAATCAATCTTTCAATCAGTCAGTTAACTCACCATTAATCTTAACAGCCACTTTCATGACCAGACTTCTTGCCACACAGATTCAAGTGATTAGACAATAGAATTCTCTACAGTAGATAAACTTTTGATCTGAGCCCACTGATTGGTCTCGTTCCCATAAATCTTAACCATTGGATAATAAAAACTCCTCATCCAGTTGGAACTGGTTTGGATTGCATCAGCAGTTTCTAGCATATTCTCAACTAGAGTTGTTTACTCCAACTTCGACTCTTACAAAATAACATCATAAGGAGTGCCCAAGATCAGATCACTTTGACACTTTATATAACAATTGTCTAGAAATAGGGATAGGCAAATTTACTCTGCCACACATGCTTTCTTTAATTCACTATATTTAAAAAAAAGATGTTTATTAAATCTATATTGTTTTTGTATGTGCTAAATTGAATTAATCAAATAATTTTATTTTAAAATTTGCAAAAAGTGTTTAATGTTTTCAAGATCATCATGTCAAATCATATGTGAATCTGCACTTGGATTTACGACTGTTGAGGTAAAATTTAATTGCATAATTATTTGTAATGCAAAAATAGCTAAATGAAATATTCAAATTCAAATGAACAGTATCTACCAATAAAAAAGAACACCCCAAACACACATAAGCAGTAAAGCAATAATTTATTTTTAATGCATCAATACCAACTTCTTTGTTCAAATTCCGGTGGATATCAGTAAGAGTTGAAGTGTGATTATCATCAACTGCTTGCATCATCTGCCGCTTCTGCTCAGCATCATCTGAATCTAATTCTGCAATGACAGCCAGCCGCTGATGCTTATGATGTTGCTCCAGTAAATGAAGAATCATGTCACGCTCCTTGTCAAGTCCATCTTGAATCAGTTTTGCTGACAGCTATGAGATAAATGTAAGGTAACAAAGAATTTAAATTAAAGCATTTTGAAAACTGAAAATTTGTTATAATTGTATAGAATATCCAAATGAAATACATATAATTCAATCCAAATATGCTCACAAATGATGAATGCTAGATACATTTTAATGAATTATCAAATAAATTATAAACATAGAATTACTATGACACAATGCACTTTTCATACAAAAACACACAACACACACTATCTGCACAAACACACATTTAACATGTAAGTACATGCATGCATGCATTGCTAAACCCCGGACAAACACAGCACCATTACCTCAGCCCTATCTTGTTCTTGCTTCTGCTGCAGTTGTTGTAACCAAACCAGGCGTCTCTTGTTCAATTGATCAGACAAATGCTGCAATTGTTTTTGCCTTAATGCCTCCATTTTTTTAGCAAGAATATTTTCCTCACTGGTTTGTTTCTTCAGTAGCTCTTGTGCTTTCTTGTCTGGAACCAGGCTCTGTCCTTCGAGGGCATCCTATTATAAGATACACAAGAACGTAGTTTATAAGAGTACTATTTACAAGTTAAAAATAGTTACAAATTCAAAAATATTAGAAAGTAACAAAATTAACAATCTCTTTCTCCTCAGCAAGTTTTTACTTTTAAAAAAAATGGTAAAGTGGTTTCATATTCTGAGTAGTCTAATATTAAAAATAAAATATATAAATCCAAACTTTTGTACAAGAACTGTAGTTTGGGAATGTGATAAAAACATTTTCTAAGATATATAAATTATGTCCATGATTTCACAGCTCTATAATGAAAAATGAATTAACTAAAAAATGAAAGAAATAAGATTTATCTTTAGAAAACATTTTTTTATTAGTTTGTTTTTCAGCAAAGAAAGGCTTTTGATTTGGATCAAGCTTTCCTCCAAATGCATTCCAGTGTATAACAATCATTAAAGTTTCTTAAATCTACTTGTTTTAAATTAAATAAGCTGTAATAATTATAAAACAGTTTCAAAATGTGATAGTTATCAGAAGAAAAGATTCAAATTTTTCCTTGTTATAAGTTAAATAATAGATTCCAATGTTTTTTGACATTTGTTAGATAACAGATTCCAAATTTTTCTTGAGATGTTAGATACTATCTTAGAAAATAAAATTATGGCAAACATGCTCACAATTTGATTTGTCATAAATGATGACATCTGCTTTCGAACTTGGTCAGCTAGATTGTGGGATGTGTCCATCTCTGCTTTTGTCTGTCCAACCAGATCCTCACTGTGTATGGTGGCCAGTAGGCTCTGCTCAACATGCAGAATGGTGTCTCTTCTGTCAGCAGTCTCCACAGGTGGTGGCAAACCGGCTTCTTTAGCCTTAATAGAAAAGTCAGATTGAAACATGATAAGCATGATCCTACTTCACTTTCATGAAATGCAGTCAGATTCATCAGGAGCTGCAAATGACTTAGTGAAACTGGGTCATATTAAAACATGATTCACTAGAAACTGCAAAATAACTTAATGGAACAGAGTTATATTAAAATCTAATACATAAGAAATTGCTTTACCTTTATAATATGCGGTCATATTGAAAATAATGCACTAAAACTTGATTTGTATTTGTGAAATGCAACCCTGTTAAAGCGTATACACCATAACTGTTTTTTCGTAGTGAAACAATCATATTAAACATTATAAACTTAAACTGGCTCTGCCACAATAATGCAACAATTGTAAAGTAATGAACTAGAATTTTTGTTTTGCTTAATCATATAAGGTCATATTAAAACATAACTTAATTTGCTTCACCTTAATGAAATGTAGTCAGAATACAGAATGATAAATATAAACCTATTTTGCCTAAAAGAAATGCTCACTTGGATTAAAGCATGATCAAAAGTGATTTTATGAACAATACTGCTGAAGACTTATAAGCAGGAAAATAGATGTTGAACTTTTTAAAATGGAGAACCAACTGTACTACATAACAACAAATGATTTATTGGGAAAAACACAATGTAAGCAGACAGAGTGTTAAGAAGAAATAAAAGTTTTAAGTAAAGAAACTGAAATAGTTTATAAAGGCATTACAATGTAAAATGTGATGAAAGGAATTCTTTTCTTTCGAAGTCTGAAATGAAGCAATTTTGTTCAGATTTAAATAGTGAAATAAATATGAAGAAAAATGAAGCTTACTGATTATGTGTATTTATCCCCCAAAATAAAAAAGAAGAAATCAATTAAACATATTTATCTCATTTTACCTCTGCCTTGTGTTTCTCAAGCAATTGCCTTTCACGTTGTCGGCGTTTTTCAACTAATCTTTTCCTAAGTTCATCCATCTGTTTCTGATATGACTTGCTATGTTTGTTTAACACATCCTCAAGATCCTTTTCATGCTTTGTAAGTATTTCTTGTGCTTCAGATTTATTCATGTCCACTAGAGAAACAAAAATTTAGTTATCTAAAGATAAATAATACATTCCAGATCTAGGTGTACAATAGTATTTTGGCAAAATTAAAACTTATCCTTTCCCCCTTTAACTCATGCATATAGTAATCTACCAAATTAAATGATTTTTCATAACACCACAATAAGGAAGTTTTAAAACAGAAATACTTGTACAACTTCTTCAGTTTTTACAAATATTTATATATGATATTATGAGAGTTTCCTAGGCAAAACAGCAAAAGTTATTTTTTAAAATATGCTGATTCAACCTTGCATCTTGTCTGCTAGAGAGTCCATGAGTATTTTCATTTCCGTGTTTCTGGATTTTTCAAGGTCAGTAAGGGTCAAATTGAAGGCCTCTTGTTCTGTCTTGTTCAATTCTCGTTCCAGCTGCAATTTTTCTCCATTCTGTTTTCGCAGAAGTTCTCCTTGTCCAGCTGTCTGCTCGAGCACAACAGACTAATTCAGTGAAATTATATATTTTCATGAAGAAAAATAATATACTGAGAGAGAAAAGAGGAAAAAAAATATATTTTTAAACTATCATGTCTGATATTGTAGATGTCAATTTAATTTTTTTAAAAATCCCCTTCCCTACGTTCAACCATGAACATGAAAAATTTAAGTGTTAGTCAAAGACTGCACATAAAACACATGAAATAGCAAATAACTTCTATAATAGAAACAAAAATAGTCTCAAAACTTTTTAAGTTACAATTTTACTATAATTATTAAAATTTTGAAATGATTAAGTACCATTTATACTATAACTATTAAACTTTTGAAATGATTAAGGCATATATTTGTATACTGATTTAGTAAATTTCCAGTAACTATATGGGTTGGGGAGACTTGCATGGACTACATGGTTTGGGGAGACTTGCATGGACTAAATGGTTTGGGGAGACTTGCATGGACTACATGGCTTGGGGAGACTTGCATGGACTACATGGGTTGGGGAGACTTGCATGGACTACATGGGTTAGGAGACTTGCATGGACTATATGGATTGGGGAGACTTGCATGGACTATATGGATTGGGGAGACTTGCATGGACTATATGGATTGGGGAGACTTGCATGGACTATATGGTGGGGGTAAAACTGGTCCATAAAGGTAATTGTTTGTAAGATTAAGATTTACTTTTCATCATATCATATATTTTCTTTTATATCAACTCTATGTACTTTAGCAATATAAAATTCATGAAAGATCTTTGTAGCAATTTATGCATAATACTGAGCAAAAGCATGTATCCTTCCACCCCCACCCCATATTTTCTTCTTGGACATTATGAATTATGTATAAACACTGCAACAAATATTCATAAGATTCATAAAACTGGGAAAATTGTCAAAGCTTTGCTGTGTTAGCATTATGATCTGATTAAAGTATTAATTTGCAAAAGTGTCATTAGGTAACTATTATTACAGCAAAATAATTAAAGATCACTTTTCTAAACACATATAAAAAAACAATTTACAAATAACAAAAGAGTACTAAACAAGTGAAGAATTAGCTACACTGCTTGAAGTAGTAGAGTGCACATACATATATAAATACATTTACTGAACTCAACATTTTCAGAAGAAATCCAAAAGCAACATAAATCAAGCAACTCATGCTTAATCTGCTTAATCAATCGTCTTAGATATGAATACTGATAATAAACACTGTAAGTATCCCTCACATGATTTAGATTCTAATAATATGAATTACCTGTCCATGTGTGCCACCAAAGCGGAAAATGTTGACATGTCTACTTCCAATATTATTTCCTGCTGGCCCTCCATGCTGCAACTGTTCCCAGGATTCCTTGCTGAGGGGTATGTTGCCAGAATTGAGACGATCTAATAGAAGCTTGAGTGAAGCCATCAAATCTGCATCTCGTACTCTTGCATCTTGACAAAACCAATTAAGAGATCAAATTTGTGACTGAACAGAGAATTTGTAATTTGGGGGGAGTAATATGTTTAATTCTGTGTGTGTGTATTTGTGTGTATGTGTGTGAATGTGTGTGAATGTGGGGGCTATAAAATGCTCAAGTATGAGTGGGGTCTTTGATAGACTGAAACTTATGAATGAATGTAAAGAGGGTAGGGGCTATGCACTACTCACATTGTAAGTGGGATCTTTTACAAATAGACACATCTGAAGTCAGTGTAATGTTGAAAAAATGGAATAATAAATTTTGTTTATTTTTTTAAATTACAAATTATAGTAAACATCTGTCAGACAGTTTACAACATTCAAGCTGATTTGCCTGGAAACTGTCCATGATGTCAGATTTGCTCAACAGTCCAGTTTCTTAATTATCCCCCCCCCCACACACACACACACCAATACGCTTATGATTCTCAGCCAGCCTTGAGACCAAGTTATTTAGTGATCTCATGCTGTAGTGAATGATTGGCAGAAGGCCTGGAGACTACTCAGCCAGCCTTGTGACAAATTATTTAGCAATTTCATATTGAAGTAAATCATGATTGGTAGAATGCTTGTTAACTATTCAGGTGCAGAAGACTAAGGGTAAATTTATTTAAAATGTTCTCTACCAATTTACCATTATTCTAAGATTTGCAGATGTCTTGTTATATAAAGTAAAAATGTATGTTTGCACAAATTTTATCCTGAATAAATAAGAAATGTCTGTTATAGTATTCCTTGCTGGAATATTTGTAACTGAATTAAATCATGCCACACCAATGATTTTATGTTTACTCATGTGCAGGTTACTGATAATAGTGGGTGAGAAATGGGGTAACAAAAGTCTACTTGTTAGGAAGTTATCTTCTTGCTATTGTCTCCTTTGGGTTTCATGGCTACTTGAATGCTAGTATGAGTAAGGTTCTTCCCTAAAGTCTGTAGACATTTTCTTGTATGAGGAGAAGCAGTCCATAGAGCTTTAAAGGCACAAAGTAGCAGAAAAGAGGCTTAGATGAACCCTCCCCAAACAAGCACAAAAGTTTAATTCAACACAATTTAAGAAAATTAAACCAAACTCACTAGCATATTTCATCCTTCCTGTCCCACCACTCATTGCAATGCTGGCATTAACGACAGATAGCCCACTGTTATCACCAAATGATGCAGCACCCCGCAGAACATCACGCTCGATGGTTGCCTCCCTTTGTTCTAATTCCTTCAATTTTTCTGGATCAAGTTCATCAAGAAGTTTATGTAGTTCATCGTTTTGGGCAGAAATATGATTATAGAAGCTGCTTAGGTCTTCTTTCTGTCGAGCTAGCTGTGCTGCCAGATGAAGGTTCTGGTCTTCGAGTTTGTCGTATAAAACACGCACATTGAAGCATTCCAGCTGTGGGTACTCACCTGTGACTAGTGAAGAAGGACACATCTTTGTCTCAGACTTAAAAATAAGACAATCTATTAACAAATTAGAAATTTACAAAAGGAATACTGAAGACATCTGATATACAAGTTTGTTTTTGTTTTGTTTTTATAGGTGGATGAACAAAATTTGATAATGAAACTAAAGTACATAAAACTTTTTTCTTTGGATTAAAAACACAAAAGTGGCAACATCTGTAAACTCAGCTTTAAAAAAATGTTAGTAGTAAATTAAATGACTGACTCATTATGTAATTATATATTGAGAGTATCAAACATGTAAAGTATCTGATTTATGACATTCCTTTGAAAAGTAAAGTTTGATTTATTATATTCATTTAAAAAGCAAAGAAATTGCAAAATATGAAGTATAGTGAAAGGATCAAATTAGCAAACATCATTAAAAAAATTACTCTAAATACAAAACTTTAATTTGTTGTCATAATGCAATATGCCTACCCATAACTTTGGAGTCATCTTTCTCAGCACCATCACCAGATTGTCGTGGGCCAAGCTTGGAATTCCTAAACCAAAACACCAGATTTCATTTAAAATTTAAATCAAATCAAATTATTGATTTCTTAGAAAGGCATTCTTCAAGTTTTTCTTAGAAAAGTTTGTTCAGAGACAAGAAGCCATTCACAAACAACAATTTTAATTTTCCATTATAAATACATGCATTTATGTGAATACACTTTAATTTTTGCTTTATGATGCTGGAAGCAAATAACATACATGATTAGGATAATGCTTCCTTGCCTTTAACCATATACATGCTTTCAGTTAAAAAAATAGTTTAAGACTGAGTGTTTCACAAAAGTGCATTATATTTTTCCACTTGCCAATGATAATTTAAAATTAAACAAACAAATAAATTTGGTATCATGTTTTACACCTGTACATTGTATTGCCAATAGTTAATTAAGTTTGAAACTTGTACAGTGTGTAATTTTGCAAACATAAATACCCTGATCAGTTTCCACAAGCAATAATGCAAAAGAAAAGCTTACTGTGTCTTGTCAGGCCAGCTGTCAACATCGTATCGAATGAAGGAAGGCACTGGTGGTGGCATTCCAAGGCTGCGGTAGCGTGGCTTCCAGCGTTTCAAGGGGTAAATAAGGGAATCTCGAGGACGCCATACAATGACAGCTACTACTAGCAACACGACACAGGCACCAAAAAATGCAAGTAAGCCTGAAAACAAACAAAAGACAGCTCCATCATATGCATGATATTATTTTCATGAATTAACAATTACATGAAGCAAACAAATAGATTGGCAGTCTACTGTCAGGCGGGATTTCAGATTCCTAGGCAAAATGCTTAGCAGGACCCATAAAGTACTATCCTATTATCAATATTTTACAAGGTGCAATCATAATCTATTTTGTTTTCTAGAAACTTTTCACTTTTTTCTAGCTGTATGCTCAGAAGGGGTTGGATGTGTGAAGGCAGAACTTTCCAGTTTTCTAGATATTATCTTTGATCTGTTGGAGTTAGGTAAGGTCACTTTAATGATAGCTAGAACTTCAAGGTACAAAAGCACTTTAGCACTGATGGTTATATAACAGGGGTACAAAAGCACTTTAGCACTGATGGTTATATAACAGGAGTGCATAAGCACTCATACAGTCAGAGCATAAGGCACATGAAGGGAAAACATAGTGACATGAGATTATAAAAGGTTTAAAAGTTAGCAATGCATAACTAAATTAAAAATGTACTTTGTTCATTATAAAACCAGATGAGCAATTGAGGACTAACATATAGTTCCTTAAGTCAGAGCAAGTAAGGGGCCTACAATCAATCTTAAGGGGATGTAAATATTAAAGAAATTATTTAGCAGTCCCTGAATGAAAGTGATGTTCCTTAGTAGCTTTTTTCACCTGCTATTTTTTTTTTTTGTGAGTGCCAGTCTTTTCTCTGTGCTGTTTGATTTTTGTTGTAATTTATTTTGTTCCTGCCATAATTTTGTCTGATTCCAATCTGAGTACTTTCTGATATCTCTCTCTCCTTGCAAAGGCACATCGTCAGTGCTTGTGGAGCAGCACATCAGGAACTGCAGTGAACAAGTGCTATTAGCTTGTTTCTCTAGCAGTGAACAAGTGCTATTAGCTTGTTTCTCACTGATATCTGGAGTTGCAATGAAACAATATTAGCTTGTTTCTCACTGATATCTGGAGTTGCAATGAAACAATATTAGCTTGTTTCTCACTGATATCTGGAGTTGCAATGAAACAATATTAGCTTGTTTCTCACTGATATCTGGAGTTGCAATGAAACAATATTAGCTTGTTTCTCTAGCCATGAACCAGTACTATTTGTATATTTCTCACTGATATTTGGAGTTACAATGAACCAGTAATACATGCATGTTAATCTCTGATATATGATGCTACATAAACCTGTGTGTTCGATGGTACTCTGATCTTGATTACTGTAACTCTCTTTTCTCTGGTCCACCATTGTGTCTTTGCAAAGAAACTTAAAAAGATTCAAAACAATGTATCTACGAAAATTCTTAGAGCTTCAAGAACTGATTATGCCACTCCATTTCTCCAAATTCTTCAATGGCTGCTTGGTTATGGCAGAATATGACACAAGATCTCTTCCCATTGTTATACTTCGCTGTCTGGTTCCAGTCCTAAGAACCTGATCTGACAAGTATACTCTCCTACTAGAAGCGCACACATTTTTAACATTAAGAAAGCAAAGTATTAGTCAATCGGTTAATGTTTATTTGCTTATTTACTTGGAATAATGTTGCCTTTTGAGCTGGGATGCTGATCATGTACATTTTCAAGATGCAGCTTGTTGATGAACAATAAAAGCACTATTTAAATTGTGTTGTTCAATCATGCTGTACATTTATGAAATAATTTTATTCATGTTTTTCTTTTGTATATATAATTGTTATTATGCTATTTTGCATGTGGCTTCACTGTGTTTTGTTATGTTATTTATAGTTTTTCTTATGCATTTAAATAGTTTTATACATTCCTTGTACTGTATGCATAATTATTGGAGAGTAATTACTATTTTATAATATTAAGTATTTCATCAAGTATCTTTGATAGTACTAATACTATTGTGCCATTTACATGAAGAATTTACTTTCTTCAACTCTCTAATTATGCATTTACATGAAGAATTTGCTTTCTTATCAATCTCTAATATGAATGTGCCATTTACATGAAGAATTTACTTTCTCACAAATCTTTTTCTCAGTTCTTCTTAAAGGGAAAGATTGAAGCTTACCTATAATAAGTCCCCAGTCTGGTTCTTCATTAGACACACTCTTTTTGTAAACACCCAGGTTGGCAAGATTAACAGGTGATGAGGATGTAACAGTGGATGAAGAAGATGGACAGGTTGATCCTGAAGGCTTCACTTCAATGATGACATCCCTTCAGAAATAGAATAGAAACAAGAATAACGAATTACAACATTCCTTCAGAAATAGAATAGAAACAAGAATAATGAATAATGAAAGCCCTACAGAAATAGAACAGAAACAAGAACATACTTTTTTGCTTGTTAACTTTGTTTCAATATGTAACCAGCTAAGAAACCAAACTACTGAAACCAAAATTTGTTTCATCAGCACGAATAACACTGTCTCTTCAATGTTACTGTTCAAATTGTACATTTGTAAATTCATGTTATTTATGTTCCTCTATTGTAACTACAATTATGTTTATACAGCATTCATTCTGCAAGCAAATTAATCTTGTTCTCTTAAATGATCTTTAGTTTTTCTATGTGTTTAAGTGTTTGCAAATTTTATATGTGTGTAATTATTGTCAAATGCTTTGAGCATTTATAAGATTTAAACTCTTTATTTAATCTTCATTCATTATTAAACATACTATTTTTGTGTAAGAAGTGTACAGCACTTTATTTTTATGATGATCAATAACTTGTTTTTGTTCAGATGCCAGCAAGTGTTGGAATTTACCTGGTACCTATTATCTCCCCTCAACAACTCACGTAGGGAACATAGGGACATCAAATGGAAACTATTATCTCCCCTCATCAACTCATGTAGAGAATGCTCTCATCACATGGGGGACTATTATCTCCCTTCAACAATTCATATAGGGAAAGCTTTCATCACATGGGGATTAACAATGGTAATTGTATTTAAAAGCAATACACATTTTATTAAGTCTTGCTATTACAGCCAGTCTTTAGCTACTGCAAAGAAACTGAATTTTCTGTAAGCTAATTTTTTTCTCTCATCAATAAATGCAAGATGACTTCTCAGATGAGACAACCCCACCCCCCCAGGTTTTAAAATTCAGAAAATAAAATAAAAAATAAATATACCTGCTTGAGTCTTGGGCATCCTGGAAAACATAAGTCCCACTTTCAGTGAAGACATGAGCAAAAGATGTAATGGTGACGTTCGTGTTGGTTATCAGATGTGCAAGCTGTGTGAACGGACCGTAGTCAAATGTTGGATTGGTGTTGTAAAGGTGGTTGACAACATACACTGGGTAGTTGCTCTTGGAGCGATCTGTGGAATTCATTGTAACCTTAAACAGCACCATTTCATTTAGCTCCAAACATAGTGCAGGGTTAGCAATTTGGTTGCTTGGAAAACCTGTTGCTAACAGGCGTCGACGTCCCGATATCACTTGAGTGGACTGAGTCTGAAGTCCAGCTTTGAACATTTTATAAAGTGATTAGTATATTTTTTTAAAAACACAAAAGATACATATAAAGAGTCAATTGGAAATTAAACCTTGAGCATGTTAGTTGTAACAGGACAACATTTTACTGTAAGGAGTTCAATGATTATTCAAGATGAATAACTCCTAAATCAAAATGAATAATTACAAGGGACTTATGGGGAAGAAATGAACATGAAATCACAAAGGATAAATTTCACCTTAAGAACAACTGGAATTCTTCATTTTGTTTTAAATAAATAACTCCACATGCAAACATAGTCAAAATAAATCACAGTCATGACATTTGGAAATTTCATAATTAATTAATTAAAAATTATTGATTATGGTGATGCATATTTTAAAAAAGTATTGCTTTTGCATAAATATCAGTATATGAGCAAGTGTACACATTCAGCCAGTTGCTTAAAGGAAGTAGTAAACATGGATGAGTGAGAGATATGTCAAGCTCGAGTGAAATTAGCATTAAGCAACCTGTTTAAAACAGTTGCACCCAGTTATCAAATTGATAGACTGATGGAGCTCCACCTAAAAAAGAACAGTCATTAAGTAAATAACTGGATTAGGAAATGACAGGTTTCGGTATATATTACTGGCTATAGGCTATGAATCAATGGCTGTTAGTTGTGATGATATCTGTCAAACATCAGGTAAAGTATATGTGATGTTTCATAGAATATGACTGATGAATTTGTGTTCATAGCCAAAAGGTGGAGAAAAATGGTAAGAAAAAGAAATGAACTTCAATGTGAGTTGACAATGAATTGTCTGTCTATAGCAAGTCCCTGATATCTGGTCCAGGTAGAGGTTAAAGAGAGAAAAAGTGTTATATTCAGAGTGCCCTTTTCTGAGTAATGTAGCTGGTGAGGGTGAAAATTGTGAGAAATTTATTTTTCCTTTATGAAGTTATTCAAATGAATGATTAGAAAATAAAAGAACTTGTATTTGTGTTCATAATAAAACTGCAATTAATAGATTGGTAAGCAATTTATTAGAGGGTCAATATATACTAAATGAGAAATGTAGGTTGATTTCTCATCATATCTTTTCAAGGCTTCCATTACAAGATTCAAAATCTGTGTTCCCAAAAAGGATACTTGATTTTGATCCAGTGCCAACTTACATCCACTGAAGTAAGAGAAGATAGCTTGTTGAGAGTGCCAAGTGGACTTTGACTTAACAGAGATTGCTATTTATGCAGCAACTCTGAAAGTCAAAGACATTAAATGAACTGTACTACAAACTTTGCTGCTGTACTGGCAAATCAGTTTAGTGCCATGATATGGATGGGTCCTTGACTATGTGATTATGACTTGACAGTAAACAATTCTGTAGACAACTAGCATATCATTTCTGTGACTGATAATGGTTGCAAAGAAACTGCTGTCAAAGATAGGTTAGAGTGTTATAAATGGATGAAGAATTGCTGAAATAATATGTAATTTTTTTTCTGTTAACTTCATTAAATTTCTTGTTAACTGTCAATTTCAATTTTGCATTAATTTGTTCAGTGTTGAGTACTGTAATAATTTTATATTGTCCAATGTAAATGTAGTGAACAGTGCTTACTGTATTTGTGTTGCAGCACTTACTGTGTGTGGGTGTTCGATAAATCTAAACTATCATAATTACTATCAGTGTAGAAGAGAAGAAGTAATAGCATAAGTACAAAATACCCCAGATTTTCTGTGACAGACCAAACAGTGAAACAAAAGCAGTATGAAAGACATCCCTTATATCAACATGCAGGCTAGAAAACTGAGCACACATAAATGTATAGAAACTAATTATTAAATCTCAATATATATTGCTGCATACTTGAAATGAAATACAAGACCCGTGTTCTGAAAACTAACATGACAGTGTAATTTACTTTACAGGGCTAATCTATCTGATTTTCATTTTGATAAATATCATGTCAATTTTCACTTTTTTATCACATTACATTTTTATCACATCACTTACTCTGAATCTCTTTGATGGCCTCATCAGCAGATGAAAACAAGGAAGCAGTTATGACATCCTCAAAAAAGTTCACCACATATGTTTTGGGACTTCCAGTAGTGGTTTCACTTGGGCCTATGATGTTTTTCATTGTCTGAGCAAAAATGTGTCAAACAATAAATAATAGTTTATATTTTTACCAACTTTTACAAATTCATAAGCATCTTTGGCAGAAGAAGAAATAATCCTCCACCTTAAAACAGAGTAAATTTTTTATCTATATGCAAGTGCCAACTGGCCTCTTTCTACAAAATAAAGCATCAACACAATAGTCCACAGCAGCAAAAGGCAACTGTCTAGAGTTCATTGATAAATAATTTTTCTTATATTAACAAAATGAATGATATGTAACTGCAAACTAATTTTCTAAATAGATTTTTAAATTAACTGTATTTTATGTAACAAGCAGAAGGTATATAATTTTTTAGGGGGATACATTTAGTCTTTAAATCTCACACTTTAGATCTGGTTACAAGAATATATTCATTTAATATAACATTGTTGGATTTGATAACAAGATAACATATAGTCATTTAACATCATTTAGCTAGACCTGATGACAAAAGTTTGGCTACATACTGACACAGAGCTAGAATTGGTTACAGGATCAACAACAATGAGAGAAACCGTGCCATCTGAATTAAGCCGTAAAGAGACAGATGGCGCTGTGAAGGCCCGACAGGTTGCATTGCAGATCTCCTCTGGATCTGTATATGATGAGCAGCTGCATCTAATATGCAAAAAAAAAAGAGCAAGTATTTAAAAATTAAATAAAAGAAATTCATCAAGTTCATGAAAATAAATGTTTGTTTACAGCTCCATTAAGAACAATTCAGAAATCTAATATCGTTTGCAAACATTTCATTTAGTTAATCCGAAATGACTGAATGTATATACTAATGGGTGATGAGGACATATTCTGACTGAAGATTTTAAAATTTTGCTTTTATGGGGTGGGTTTATTTAGTAAAAGATTTGGTCAGAGCTAAAGTTCTAAAATACTCTTAAATTTATTTAAATCCTTTAAGTAGCAGCTATCACCTGCCAAGAGACACATCCAAACTGCCACTGCCACTGTAACAAGCTGTGCTGCAGTCAACATCACTAGGGTTTCGGCAGGACCGATCATATGCCATCCTGACCTGCGATGATGAGCATCTTGTGTCCACAATCTGCTGGCAATCTTTATCACTGTTTCCAATCTCTACTTTTGTGTCGACTTCATCATAGTAGATGTATCCAGACCTACACACACAGGCACCACTGGAGATCTGGAAAGTGCGGTACTTGCCAATGCAAGTGCAGTATGCACTCCCCATGATGGCAGTGGATGAACTGCCACACGGTCTGCAATAAGTCTGTGCTTCAAGTTCATTAAATGTGTCCACTGGGCATGGATGACAGTCAGAATAGTCCTCTGCCATAAAGAGCTAAAGTAGGAAAAGAAAATACCGGCTATATTAAGGGAAGCATGATCAAGCAAGCAGCTTGTGCTGTTTAAGTTTCAATGTCAGTGTGCATGTGTGCGTGTGCGTGCGCGTGTGCGTGTGTGTGTGTGTGTGTGTGTGTGTGTGTTGAACTGCCTTTGTGCTCATGAATGCCCTTAATATTAAAAACAAAAACTACATTCAAAGATTAACTTTACATGCTTATTCCAAAATGAAATAAAAACTCTGTACCTTGCCATACATGCCTGCAGGACAAGGGTTTGGTTCATAGGATCTGGCTGGGCAGTAGTACCCAACAGGACAAGGGTTATCTGTTCCATGAGCAGTTCCTGCTGGACAGTAATACCCAGATGGACACACTTCACAAGTAGAGCGATCTGTGGAATTCCCATAGTAACCAGGAGGGCATCTGCGGCAAGATTTGGCCAGACTGTCTCGAATGCCTGAATGACTTTCAGCTTTGTAGCCAAGAGGACAGATTAATGTCATGTTGCTGCCTTCAGGACAATAGTAAGGGTATGTGCACAAGATTGGGGTATCTGTGGCATTGGGGCAATAGTAGCCACCCCAGCAGATTGGTGGAAAACCTGTAGTGCCATTACAATAATGTCCCGGGCGACAGTCAATTTCAATAGAAGAACCTGCAGGACACTCATAGGTTTCACGGCAAGGTATACCCTGTTTTAAAGTAAAATTTCTGTTTGAGGCTTTGAGGAAATGTTAATTACAAAAGTAAACACTGCATAATTCTAGTCATAAAATGTTTTCTTTAACTGTTTAATATTTCTTAATATTAAACTGGCATGGAAAAGTATAATTTTTATTAAAGAAAAAATAAAATTCAGCAAATTGTATTGCATTTATTTAGTGTAATGATACTTTTTATAACATTCTAATTTATTTGAAAGTTTCTTAAAATAATAGTGGTATAAATATTTTGTAAAATAAAGAATATTAAATATTTGTTTTCTAGAAAACACTCGTACCTGTGTATTTTTGGTGTCATTAGGACAATAATAGCCATCACGACAAAGAGGACATTTTTGAGAACTTGAGGCTCCTGGTGTATCACGCATAGTTCCTGCTGGGCAGAGTCTTGGTTCATCACCAGCCAGACAGAAAAATCCAGGAGGGCATGGACTGCCTTTGTAATCAGCCATTCCTTTTGAAAAGGAATTGAAAATAAAGTGATTTAATATTAGCTGTAGTAGCAGTAGTAGTAATAATAGTAGTAATATCTTGAATATTTTTTCTTTAAATACTGAGCAACTCAAACTACATCAGAAAACAAAGTTGCATTTAAACAAGATATTAAACTGGTTCTATACAGACACACACACATAACACACAACCACACATATAATGTCTTGCTCTGTCATCTCATACATACACACACACACACACACACATACGTACATGCACTGTCTCACTCCCTCTCTCTCTAACACACACACACACATTGTCTCACGAAAAGAAATTCCTACCACACTAACCTGTATAGTTACACCAATAACCGGCTTCACAAGGGAAGCAATCTGTGACCACTGTTCCCCCAGTTATGTTGCGGTAAGAGAGACGGGGACATGGCGTTGTCCCATTGCCAAGCAAACAGTAATGACCAACAGGGCAAGGCTTTGGATGTGCTGAGCCTGCAAAAGTTTAAAATTCATAAATAAAATTCCAATTATCTATGGCACTTTGTAAACATAGGCTGCAAAAGTAATGTACTGCTAATTTTTATATGATTTTTTTTTTAAACATTGATTGTGATTGCATGTGTGTGTGCATATGTGTGTGTGTGTGCGTATGTGTGTATGCATGAGTGTGTGTGTGTATGTATGTGTGTATGTGTGTGTGTGTATGTATGTGTGTGTGTTTGTATTCATGAATGCAAGTACCTGTGTAGTGCTTCAATCTTCTGTTGCCAAAAACAATTATAATTTTACGAGAGATATAAATAAAAGAGAGTATATAATTCACATTGGACTCTGCACCTCTAGTTCATTAACAGGCAAAGGTAGTAAAATCGCTGAAAATTTAAATATAATTTAGCAAACGAACATTTTTATAAAATTTAAATATAATTTAGCAAACAAACAATTTTATAAAATTTAAATATAATTTAGCAAACAAACAATTTTATAAAATTTAAATATAATTTAGCAAGCAAACATTTTTATAAAATTTAAATATAATTTAGCAAACAAACATTTTTATAAAATTTAAATATAATTTAGCAAACAAACATTTTTATAAAATTTAAATATAATTTAGCAAACAAACATTTTTATAAAATTTAAATATAATTTAGCAAACAAACATTTTTATAAAATTTAAATATAATTTAGCAAACAAATATTTTTATAAAATTTCACTTTTATCATGTGAAGGACATCAATCTCATGGAAAGAGAGAGGGGGGAAAAAATCATAACATAATTTATATATGATTAACTCCAAATATCAATCAGATACTTTCTGTGTTTATAACTATCATATTCATTATTACTCAGCCTAGCATTTCAAAACATTGCTCATCTTGTCTGCAACCTATATTTTTACAAAAAAATGCACACAAACTGAAGAAAACTCTTAGAGCAAACACAGTAGCAACATAGCTTGATGGAAAATTTTGCAAATCTTAACATTTCTACAACTTTTTCAAAACAAAAGAAATGCACACAAACTGAAAAATCTCACAAGTTAGCAACATACTTTCAGAACACAAGTTAGCAACATACCTTCAAGACAAAAGTTAGCAGCATTCCTTTAGGACACAAGTCAGCAACATACCTTCAGGACACGTCAGCAACATACCTTCAGGACACAAGTCAGCAACATACCTTCAGGACACAAGTCAGCAACATACCTTCAGGACACAAGTCAGCAACATACCTTCAGGACACAAGTTAGAAACATACTTTCAGGACACAAGTTAGCAACATACCTTCAGGACACAAGTTTCCAGCGGGACATGGCAAACAGTCTATCACTTGCTCTGCTCCTGTTACATCACGGTACGTGTCCTTGGGACATGGTTCTGGCAACACAGTGCCAAGTGGGCAGTAAAAGCCTATGGGACAAGGGCCTGCACATTCAGTGTTTGGCAAACACGTTGAGAAGTTGATGGTGGAGTTTGGCATATCATCACGTGAACCAGACTTGCAGTAATAGCCTGATGAACAGTTTCCATAAAGCTGACCAAGTCTGTTAGATGATAAAATGCAGTGTTACTACAGGTGATAAATATTATAAATGAACAGCGCAAAAGAAATGTACATGTTCTGTTTGCCATTTCATGCACAAAAGCAATTCTTTTGATAAGGTTAGCAGCATGAGATTTACTGATCAGAATATTAAACTGGAATATAAAACAACATGTATCACATCATCATCATCAACATCATCTTCATCATCATCACCACCACCACCACCAACAACAACCACCTAATATTTTTGGGAGGGTGTATAAAGAAATATCAGTGCCATCAGCATCAGCACTAATTTACTGATATCATCAGTTAATATGTAATTATTACTGGTGCTCTATGTATTATACACTGTATAACAAATAATTTATTTTAACTAACCTGCAGAACTGGCCAACTAGGCATGGCAGACAGTTGTCTTGAGATCGCAAGCTAGTCATGTTATCATAAGTGAAGGTTCCATTTTCACAAGGTATTGGGTATGCAGTACCTGGGAAGAAAATACATTCTGTAAATATATTTTATTTTAATAAGCTGGATCAGAAGTTAGTTAGGCAAAACAGTATGTACTGACTTCAAACATTTTTTCATACATGTAAAATAATCTGTTTTCTCTTTCCTTTGATGAAAGTGCATGTTAACATGAAGAGAACTCTAGTATTAATTGCAAACAGAAGGTATACCACCATCTACAAAGAAAAAAATGGAAACTATGAAGTTAAGATTTTTTAAGAAGAACAGAAAAAATACTAGAGGCAATGCTAAGATACTGAGTAAAGGGAGAGAATACCAAACTATCAGAAAATATTGCTAACCACTGAGCAAAAAGGTATTTAAGAAATATATGTGAGAAGATTTAATCAGCACACTAAAGACAAATGTATTTTTAAAATGTATATGGTAGGTCAGAAACTGGAGACAAATATATTTAATACACCTATGTAAGAATCTGTTCAACAAAATGAAGGCAAAAGTGTTTAACAAAAATATTATGAAAGAACTTATTCACAACACTAAAGAAAAAGTATTTTTACTTTAAACAAATCTATGAGAATTTCTAATGGATTGACAATTTCAAAATATACACATAAAAAAAGCCTGTCAGCCTTAAAATAGGAGTTTTGCTGAAGGAATAAAGTTAAAATTTGTCTGCAACCTAAATTTGTTCAAAATTAATTTACTTCAAATTTCCTTACCTCTGGGACAATAATGGTAAGGAGGGCATTTTTTTAGATCTGGAGACACAGCACTCTGGCAGTAGAAGCCTTCTGGGCAAGATTCACAGAAATCCATTCCTTTGTTGATCTGGTATTCACCAGCAAGACATGGGGTTGGAGTTGTTGTGCCTAAAAATATAATATAAAATCTTAATGCCTAAAATACAAATACATGTATAATGTAAAATATTATTTTATTTGGAATTCTTCAACAAGGAGCAATGTATCACCAAATATAATATAATGTTGTTTTGTATAAAAATAGAATGCTGTTCTGCCTAAAAATATAATAAATGCTATTCTGTTTAATAATATAAAATAATACCACAGTGACTAAAAAATATTATAAAAATGTTTCGCCTATAAGTATATATTTAATGTCATTATGCCTAAAATAAAATATAATGCCATGTCTAAAAATATAATAAAGTGATTATATATTATCAACAGCAAGGTAGGAGTGGTACATTGCACCTAAAAATATAATACAGATATAGATGCAAATGTTGGAAAGAGAGAATATTGAGAAAATGCAATATGAATTTGATTGTATCTATCTTTATTTAAAAATAAATAGCTGCTTTTGCTATCTAAACTTTATATTCAAGTGTCTTGCAGCATATTGTTTTAGTAGAGACATTCGGAAATAATCTAAACTAATAAATTCTGTTTAAATATGTAAAATTCAATTCATATATATATGCATGACAGTCAATCAAGTAAATCTATTTAAAGAGGTTTTATCATTAAGGCACAGGTAAATCTAATTAGAGAGATTTTACCATAAAAAATGAAATTAATCTATTTCAAGAGGTATGACCACTGAGACAGAAGTAAACCTGTTGAAAGACTTTACCAAGTAAATCTATTCATAAAAGAAAGGTTTTACCATTAAGACAGAAGTAAATGTATTTAAATTCTAAGACCAAAGTAAATCTATTTCAAGAGGTTTTACCACTGAGACAATAGTAAGTCTATTTAAGAAGTTTTACCATTGAAACCAAAGTAAATCTATTTAAAGAGGTTTTAGCATTGAGACAATAGTAAATCTATTTCAAAAGGTTTTAGCATTGAGATATATGTAAGTCTATTTAAAGAGGTTTTACCTTTGAGACATTAGTGAATCTATTTCAAAAGGCTTTAGCACTGAGATAAAAGTAAGTCTATTTTACCGTTAAGACAGAAGAAACCAACAGGGCACTCAAAGCCTGCAGGAGTTGGAGATGTGATGGAGGCATTTGCTGGACAGTAAAAGCCTTTGCTGCACAAGCCCGATGGCTCTGACTGTCCATCATTCTCACAGTAATGACCACCAGGACAAGGAATGCAATGGACAAGCAAGGCACCACCTGTTAGGTGAAACCAATAAGTATGAGGCATTAAATTTGACCCATTGAAACTAAAAGACATTAAGGGGAACATTCAACTGTATGAAACAAATTGTAAAATATTATTCCTTCTGTCAGTAATGTTAGAAGCTAATGAAGTAAGTACAAAGAAAACATTTGGTAAAGGATGGGTCAGTAAGCATTGATACCACACATATTCAAGAGTTGTCACCCTTAAGCTTAGTTTGAAGACCACTGATCTATAGCATGCATGCATATGTATTTTCACCTGCTGCTGATTACTAAAAGTACATATATTTTTGGTTATTAATTTCAAACTAGGCATTAAAGTAATTGTTGTGCATATCATTGGTATGCATGTGGTCTGTACATAGTTTGTCAGTGAGTAATGACCATAAAGATGCTGTTTATCCATCACAGGTAATGAAAAGCAAAACTGAATGATATCAAGAACCAATAATTTATCAAGAGACACTGACTGATTCACATTTATGATCAGAGTGAAATCAAACTGCTATAAAATTAGTGAAAATATTTTTGCAGAAAAATCCCAATGTTTCATCAGAACAGACCTGTGTTATTGTGAATGGTTATCAGAACAGACCTGTATTATTACGAATGGTTCCTGCTGGACAAGGAATCATAGATGTGGTGCCTTGGGGGCAGTAATGTCCGGGGATGCAAAGACCATTGTCTGGATATTTAGATGTAGCAGCAGGAATTGTGCTGTTAGCACCACCTTGGCAGAAGTAGCCACCATTACATGGTCCTGTGAACAAAATCAAATCAAATCAAAACATAACAGCAATCTTAGTTAACAACTTCAGAAAAATTAAACTGAATCTGTAGGTATGGTCTTAAATGGTTCATATTCTTGAGATTGTTTTCCACTTTTTATGAGCACTAATAGATTTAATAATCGTTTTCAAAATTTCATCTTGAACCTCATCTACATCCCCTTTTCTTCATCTCAGATATAATAATAAAATGTCAACACAAGCAGTCATGATCTGCACACGAAAGTCAAAAACGACAACAGATCTTTAAATATAACAAAGTATAATTCTTTCAATGCTATTTTTTTTATATTACTCATTGTCTAGTATTTTTGCTAAAATGTTAACATGTTGGGCTTGAGATAAATCAAACCAGTCACTGTCTATTTAAAGTAATAGTTTATAAATATCCTTGTGTTTAATTACTTTCTTTGTTTGACTATAGACCCTTGCTCTCTCTGTCTCTTCATCTGTTTTTGTTTCTGACTCTAAATTTGTCTGTTAGACTCTCTTTCACAGTCTAAGAATATATGCTCTGAGATCTACCTGTGGGACAGTCTAAGAATATATGCTCTGAGATCTACCTGTGGGACAGTCTAAGAATATATGCTCTGAGATCTACCTGTGGGATTGGTGTTGCCCACACCTTGGCAGTACATTCCAGGTGAACAGTCAGTGCACTGGGCAATATTTTCCATTCCGGTTTTATTGTTAAATGTGCCAGCTGGACAAGGTTGTGGTAACGAACCATAAGGACAGTAATAACCTGGAGAGAAAAATTATATATATAAAATAAATGCAAAATTATTTTTATTGCTGAAATTGGATCCTGAATGCTTGCTGCACCAAATAACAGACAATTTTAGTTTAAATTAAACACATTAACATCCTAAAACCCCTCAAAGAAAATTGCTTTTTAGCAAATATTTTCTATTAGCATTTTAAACAGTACATAAACAAACAAAAATCTATAGGGGAAAAATATATACTTTATTAAAGTTGAACACTTTGCCTGTCATTGACCCATGTTTCAAATATATATAACAGAAAGTGTTCCGGTTCCATTTCTTTCTCATTTAAATACCAAACTTATAACAAATTTTTCTCTCAGTTTACATGAAAGACATATTTCTATATCATTTTGCATACCAAAACACTTCTATTTCATTTTTCATACAAACTATGCTATACTCCTATTTCATTTTAAATACCCACTATAATATACTTCTGTCTTATTTTACAAATTAAACATACCATACTTTTGCTAAACATAGTTCTCTTTCATTTTACTTTAAAAATACCTTATTTCTATTTTTTATGTAATGTCTACATACCCAGCATACTAAACTTTTCTCTCATTTTACATTCTAAAAACAGTGTGACTATTTCATGTTACATACCCCCACCCACCCCCATCAAACTTTGTTACATACAAAACATAGCATTTTTTCTCTCTTTTAACATACCAAACTTGCAGTCTTCTGGAGTAGTTGTGTTTACATCAGGACACATGTATCCTGCTGGACACAGTGAACAGTTAGATTGTCCATAATTAGGCTGGTACGTTCCCAAAGGACAGCCTTCAGCAAATTCTGCCCCCTCTACACAGAAGTGACCAGGTGGGCAGAGAAATCCTTCACTCACATTTGTTGGTGTAGGTGTGGTGCTACCTCCAGTGCACACATACCTGTGAAACAAACACTTCTGGCGTCAATTTCAGTGCAACAGCCAGATCTAAACAAAAGCACCCTATTATAGACGATGCACTGATGACAATATAATAATTTTAAAAAAAAATAATAATTGGTATACCAAAATAACTTTTAGAAGAAGTAGATCAAATGGTTACAAAACATCACCAAACATTTTTGAGTACTTGCCCTGCAGAGCAGAGTGGAGCTGAGGTAACTTTGGTAAAGGCTTGCACATTGCAGTAGTGTCCCTTCGGACAAGGCTCACATCCATCAGGGCTCATAATCTCACGCTGTGTGGAGAAAGTGCCAATGGGACAGGGTATGGGGTAGGCTGTGCCATTTGTGCAATAATAGCCAACTGGGCATAGGTCATTGCCAGTAAAAGTAGTGTTGTCACTGTAATCCACCTGTACATCATAAAAAGTGCAATTATTTTTGCACACTATGAAATTATGTGGAATTATTTAAAGAAAATATTGCAGTAAATATAAATAATAATCAAAACGTTCTCTTTGTTTCATTTTTTTTTTCTTTATCACAGCAGTGACAGAGATCCTAAATGATAATATCCCATAGTTTTCCATGGGAGAAGAGGGTATATATGGTTAAGAAACTATGTTAAGGAACTTATGCATTTTACAAACACTAATTTAAAACTCATTTACTATGTCCAAAGAATGTCTTCCAATAATATTTGCATTCTTGTATTAGTATTAAAAAAAATACATACATAAAGAATTGCCATTAAATATGTGAATAAAATGTGTAATCTATTTAACTAGTGATCAGAAGATTTTTCTATCTTCTGTAGAAAGTTTGCAGTTCCAGTGCATCTGATACTTGTAATAAAGAAGTGTAATCCATTTGGACCTTCTCTAGAAAGCTTGCAGTACTACAGTATCTGACCTTTCAACGAAGAAGAGTAATTCATTTAAAAGGAAATCTGAAGACTTTTTCTACCTTCTCTAGAAAGCTTGCAGTACCACAATATCTGACATTACAACCATAATATTAATCTTTTAACTAGTGACCAAAAGATTTTCTGTCTTCTTCAAACAATTCACTGCTCCACAGCACCTGAAAATACAGGCTTACATTGTCATTGATGGGCGTTGGTGATGAGGCTCTTCCAGTGCAATAGTATCCAGCCCAGCACTGACCACTCGGTGCATCCAGACCATCTCGTTCACAGTAGCTCCCTGCTGGACATGCAGTACAGTTGTCAACAACTGTGTAATACTCATCAGGACCAAATGTTCCTGCAGGACAAGGGAAGGACAGGGCAGCAGAGGTTCCACTTGGACAGTAAAATCCAGCCGGACATGGTGCTGGATACACAACTGGCTTTCCTGTAAAATGGAAAGGAAATGATTCCACATCATTAACATACAAGTAAAACAATATCAGATATTTTCTGTAACTGGTGAATTTGGAATGCATGTGTGCACGAGAGATATTCACTTTTACTTCACTTTCCTAAACTACTGTTCTTCAATTCATCTTTTTACAACAAAAAACAAATTACCTTTTCTTCATTTCACATTTTTACAATAAATAACCAAATTCTAACAGTAAAGGAATTCAGGAAATATATTCTGAAATGTTATGACAGAACCATATAATTTTATTTATTTTATTTTTTAAAGCTTGTTTTCAGGAAGAAGCTATTTATGTGAGAGGCACTGCAATGGAGTCATTCCCTTAATTTGTTCAACATGACGTTGTGATAAATAAAATTTGTTTAAAAAATTTGGAAAATAATTTGGTAAATAAAAATGCTTGTTTAATGTTTACTCTCCAAACTTATACAGTCACACTATTTTTTTTTAATTAAACAGCTGATTAATTCTAGCAATACTAGACCTATTTTAACTTTCTCAAAGTTAAATTACCATTAAATACATAACCAGATTACTGTTAGATTATGTTATTTTTTCAAAACCAATATTAAATTCTGTTAATTTAAACAAAGCATAAAACAGATTATGTATCCATTCATTAGTCTAAGAAGCAAGGAGAATTTTCCAATCGAAATAAACAATTTAGCGATAAAAATGTCAAGAACATATGCACTTCTCATCACTGACTGTCTAATAAAAAATTATGCAAAGTATTAACATATCATCAAAGAAATTATTTTCAAACATGGCAAGAATTTTTCAAAGAAAATTTACAAACCAAACAATTAATTTTATGAAAATGTAAAGAAAATAAAAAATTCTATAAATAAATAACTATATAATACCCTCCACAAATACAAATGTAAACATTTTAAAACTTTCTTCATACCTTTATAGAACAAAATATATCTACACACAGAATATGTCCAGAGAGAAGAAAAGTCTATAGAAAAAAGTCTATACCAGAAAAGTCTGGCAAGCAAGGAGTCCATGCAGAAAAAAAATCCATAGAAAAAACTATGGTACATAATACTTTAACAGATGATTATCCAACACAAGAAATGACAGGATACTGGTGTTAACCCCTCCTCAGCCCCCCACCCCCCCGACATATTTTCTCTCTCTCTACTCTCTTACTTCCAAAGCATAAATAAAACACACTTTAAGCAACACACATAATGTATTTACAGCCAGAATATTTCTGTGAAGCAAAGGTTTTCACAAAAATTAAACTGATTTTATGAAGAAAGTACTCAGTATAACTTTACAGGAAAAAAAGGAGTAAAGTTTTCTCAAGCCATTCAAATTAGTGCAATAGCAAGTAAGCAGTGTGAACAAGCTACTATACCGTTGATCATGGTGATGTTTCCTGAAAAACAAACATCAGAAAAATGTTTGCAGCTAAGACCATGAAATATTCATATTTTACACAGAAGCTTTATTATCTGTTATAAAAAATATTTATGAACACTCTCAGTAAAGAACTTCTGTTTAAACCAGTTTTTAAAAATTATTCTATTAGAACAATACATTAAAGAATAATATCTACTGAGTATTTCTGTCTTTTAATCTTTCATTTACATCAGCAGAATCATTATTTTAGAATAAAATCTTAATTGACAATCAAAATTTCCATATGTGGTCTTTAACATTAAATTTTCACTGATACTTATGGTTGAAATAAATTCTTAAATGGAGTAGCCCAGCAGTGCCATGGCTGCATGAAAGTACATACCAGCATGCGGGTCACAGTAGTAGCCAGGTGGACAGGTGCGGCAATCACTAGCACCACTGTTCAACTGGAAAGTGCCATTAGAGCAGAATGTGGGTATGATGGAACCAATTTCACAGAAGTGGCCTGGCCAGCACAGGTACTCAATGGGTGTGGGTGAGCTCTGGCCACCTGGACAATAGTAACCAGCATTACACAGCCCCGAGGTGCCGGTGTTGCCATAGCCTGAAAAATTCATCGCTTGTTAGTGCAGTGCATGGAGAACACACTGTTCCATTTACGTACACTGCTGATAAGCATAACCAAATAATTATATAAAGATCAGCAATTGATTTAACATGAATTATGCAGCTTAAAACAAATGGTACCTTGGTATTATACTAGAGTTGGCATGAATTATACATTAAACTAAACAAATAGTACCAAGGTTTTACATCAGAGATGGCATGAAATACAAATCTTAAAACAAATGGTACCTTGGTTTAACACTAGAGATGGAATGAAATGCACATCTTAAAACTAATGTCTTAAAACTAATGCTGCCTTGATCTTACACTAGAGATGGCATGAAATACATATCTTAAACAAATGGTATCTTGGCATTACACTAGAGTTGGCATGAAATATTCATGTAAAATAAATGTAACTTGGTTTTACACTAAAGATGGCATGAATAGGAGGCTTATAGAAGATTACTGATTATTACAAAAAACATGTATGTGTTTAAGATTATTGCACAGTAAACATGTCTGTGATTGTGATTATTGCACAGTAAACATGTCTGTGATTGTGATTATTGCACAGTAAAGCTAAGTGCTGTTTCAAAGAATAAGAATAAACAGAAAAGTGTGTTTAAACTTTTATTTTTTCACTTCATGAATAATTTAATATAAAATAGTTATAATGAAAATAAAAGTCATAATGACTTGCTTAGTTACAATGACAATAACAAACTCAATGATATGCACAGCTACAAATGACATGCAGAATTAAGCTGATAATTACAGTTACAAAGACACTACAATGACAATTACAGTCACAATAACATGCACAGAGTTTCAGTAAAGATAACAGCCACAGTGTCATGTACAGTTACAATGACAATCAGTTGTAATAATATGCACAATTACAAGAAACAATTAACAAATAACAAATGCAAATAACAGCCATAATGGCATGTACAGATGCAATGCTAAACACAGATGCACACAAGTGAAGTTGTAATCACAGTCTAACATAACTGCTGTCATAACTGCAGTTATAACTATCATCACAACACAAAATTATAACCAGTCACAATAACAAATCACAACCACAATCATCCTGACATAAACATGTCCAGCTCATCTCCACATGCATGCACACAAAAAACCAGAAGTGATCATATATTTAAGTTTATTATAAAACATTTTGACCTTGAGATTTCCTTCAACACTCATCTCACCTTGACAGAATGATCCTGCAGTACAGTTCTGGCAATCATCCAGGGCAATGTTGTTGATGCGGCTTGCAAAAGTTCCAGGTGGACACTGTTCAGGCAATGAAGTCCCCACCTGACAGTAGTGGCCAGCAGGACAGTTGTGCTGATTTGGCACACTGCTGGTGTCATTACAGAAGTAGCCAGCAGTACAGTTACCTTAGGGAGAAAACTTTCAAATAAGCATAAAAGAATGATGACTAATGTAAGATGATGAAGAGGACAATGTTAACCAATGAAATGTGAGTACTGTGATTTTTATAATGTTAATCACAAATATACTTTCAGCATAATGATGATGATACACTTTCTCTAACTGTTTGAACATCATAAAGAGAACAAAATAATGATAAGAAAGTGATGATGTTCATAATTTGTTATTGATAATAATGGCATAACAAAATCATTTTGTTCAGTCATGAGAAACAATAAACAAGGAATGACACCAATCAAAGACAATGAAAATAAAGTAAAATTATGAGAATAGTTACAATAATAGATCTGTACATAAGCTGGTCCTAATCCAGAACAAAGTGTGTGTATCATTTGTAAGGTCTGCTCTTGATCTCATCTTATGGACATGTGACAAATTTTATCTGTACATATCTCATAAGGCTTAACTATGAGAGGTTAAAAGAAATGATTAAAAAACATAAATTTTGCCATCCTTGTTTAAAATGACCTATCCAAGATTGAATTTGTCTATTAATAAGAAAATTTGCTCCTGTTTAGCTGAGGTTTTCTATGTTTTCTATGGTTTCCAATGTGAATCTGAATGGCTATGTGCTTTGACAAGAAACTAGTAAAGAAGTTACTGAAATACAAGATCTCAAGAATAAATTTGAGTTATAATGCACAATAATGAAAATTTAATTTAATCAAATTAATTTAAATGTGTGTAAAGATGAAAAATGATTTTATGTGTCACAAAGTTAGTTACAGTTCAGTTAATTTCACAAATGGCTATTAACAGTCCAATTATTTTTTATTTCAAAAATACTTGAACATCTTCACGTTCTCTGCATCTTATGGAGTAAACAAATGCATGTCTATATTCCTAAGTTAAGAATAAAGAATTATAAGTCAATGCATTTAAAATTGCTGAATCTCACCTGTCGGGGCTTGAAGACCAGGTGAGGCACAGTATTGTCCTCTCTCACAGGCAGTTGGTTTCTTAGAGCCAGCAGGACAGTAGTAGCCAATCGGACAAATACCACCACTGGTCATTAAGAAATCAGGGCAAACACAGTCCCACTTTGGTGAACATGTGTTGTTAGAGTAGAGATCCCTAGTTGACATAAAGAAAAAAAATTACATATACAGCTCAAAATGGGGAGTTGAATAAAGTTATGTTCACTGAAACAAAATACCTATGGTAGTCAGCATGCTGCCCCATTAAAATCTATTGCAAAGTTATAATAAATATGGTATATTAAAAAAATCATTATGGTAATGCTAATGACTAGCTACTGGCAAAGGTTTTTTTTGGTTAAGACTGATGCAAAGAATTTCAGCTCTAATGGGAATACTGCATGATGAATAAAGAAATATTAATAAATACTTTCAGAATCTCTTGAAAACAGAATATTTATGTTTTGAATATTAGGTTCTTTAATATGATATCTGAATTATAAATCACAAGCAAAAATAAAGTGAGTTATAAAATTTGAAGGTATTTTATATTTAAAACTTTTTGTTGTTAATGTTTTACATACACCAACTGTTTTCTTTTTCAAAAATGTTTTTTGCCTTCTCTAAATTTTATATCTATAACAAGAAAAGCATGTATGATCTAAATTCCATTTGCTTACGTAAGAGAGCCATTCACAGTAACTAGGTTGCCAGTGTCAAACGGTTTGCTGGTGGTCACTTTACCAGCACAATAGAAGCCTGGATCACAGAGTGCCGTAGGTTCTTTGTTACCAAATCCAGCACAGTAATAGCCAGGGGTACAGTCCATGCAGCTGGTTATGTTTTGTCCACCTGCAAAAAATAATTACATGTCAAAGGAAATATAATAGGTGTTTATTCTTGCTGTGCATGTCTTAGATCCACAATTTATTTATGAAATTGTTACAGTTAAAATTATAAAATCTATAATAATAATCAAAAATATGATTCAGGATTTCATACTTAACATGAATGAGAAAAGAAATTGTAACATAAGCAAGATAACAGCAACAAGCAAAAAATAACAAAAGGGAAAATGTGAACAGTCTAGCAGCAATTAATGTAATCAAGAGATAAATGGACATAATATTCCAACATTTTAAATAACAAAATAAAACGACTTCAGATATTTAATATAAAAAAACTTTATCTACTTTCTGTCATATCACAAGAGTATTACTAGAGGAGTATCATACAGCTACAGCAAAGAGAGATAAAATTTAAAAGAACACAGAATCTTACCTCTGAATGAATGCATCTACACTTAGTAACAAATGATAACAAAATGCAAAGGATGCACTGATTCTGGTTAGACTTTATTGTATTCCTCTCTCATCTTGTTGTACAAGACAGCAGTTTCCTGTATTGGAGATGGGGGTGGGGATTGATTTATTCAGTAAGGATGGCTCTGTATCATTTGATTCAGGTTGTTTAGAGAAAGCTCAAGTATGTGAAGGTAAAGGCTGCACACAAGAGTGGTGTGTGTGTAAGAATGAATGAACTACATCTAGACTCTGGAATCAAACCTCTGGGTTTGATGCTACCCATTACACACAAGAGAATGTAGGTGACTCAGGGAAACTGGTGCTTTCTCCACTTAACAGTAAACACGCACGTGTTTTCAAGTCCTAAAAGACAGAAGAAACTTGGTCAGAGTTCCACTCAGGAAGGCAGGAGCAGAAGATTTTTGATTAAGACCCTTGCCCACTGATGGTTAATATCACTGGATTCTATCCATCTTCCTAACCCCCACAAAAAGATTGAAAAGTTGAATTGAGAATAAATTTAGTTATTGCTGCTTTTTATTCATTCACTCCAACTTTTATCCATGGATCGAACTAGCATAGACAAAGTTTGGAAACCTTCAGAAGATTTAGCTTCTTGGATAAAGTACACACTCTTAAGGCTTAACACTATGCTGAATTTGCACACTGCTGCCCTCCTAAACCAATCAGAGATTCAGTTTTGTGCATTGATTGGCTTCACAAGTTATCTTTGGCTTGCTGAGTGAGGTTGATGTATTTTCTGGGGATAACAAAGTGGCTTAGTATATTGCTACCACAGTCATACAGGACAACACTAATTTAGTATTAACAGACAGGAAGTGGCATATCATAAAAGCCAATATTAAATTTTTATTAACACAGACAGCATGCCATAAAGGGCAATACTAATTTTAGTATTAATTGCAGACAGTCATGACATAAAGGTAAATACTAATTTAGTATTAACGCATATAGCCATGAAATAAATGCCAATATTAATTTAGGATTAATGCAGATCGCCATGACACAAAGGCCAATACTAATTTAACGTTGCCCTCTTTAAAGTTTTAAAGTGACAATAAGATCCCCAAAAGAATAAGCCATTGAGGGAGATAGGTGTTCAGACATCTTGTCCATGCCTCACAGAGTTAGAAAATTTTATGTAAGACATGATCATACTACCTAAAATAAGTTATTAGAAAAGTAAATAATATGGGCAACTGCCCAATTTGTCAACCCAAGTAATGGAAGTTTTTGTCTCCTTTTCACATGTGTATGTATCTTTTATTTGCTTTTTTCTCTCTAGTATGCTTATCTAGTTAATAGGAAGGCCACAATAATTTTTCTAAGAGTTTTTTTCTGAATATTTATCTGTTAAGTATATTGATATATCATGTGTTTATATTCTATATTTTCAGAATTAATGTGAGGGATACGTAAAATAATTGCATGAATTTGTGTTTATTTGTTTTGTAATACAAATTTGTTTTGAATTGAAAAATGTCACTTCTTTTTGTAGGAAGGCCACAATAATATTTCTAAGAAAATAAGAGGTTTTTCCTGAATATAAGCATACTCATAGGCCCTCTCATCTGTCTTTTGTGGCCCATATTTATTGATATTATTATTATTAATATTGTCACTAAAGGGAGATCACTAGCATTAAAGGTCATGCTGTTGAATCAAATCTTTTATCATTTATCTCTTCATGTGTTATGTAAGCCCCTTCTTAGCTCTGGCTTGTATATCTGTAGAGCTGTATGATACTCCTCTAAATGCTATTCTGATACGTATTCAGAAAAGTCTTATTTTTGCTTAGAAAAATTCCTATCAGTGAATATTTACACAAACATTTCAACACAGTCATTAATACTTACTACAAAAATTAACACTTATCTGTGAAAATAAAAAAATAACATTAACCTATATTACTGGAAAAGTAACATTAACCTGTGATAATGGAAATAAAACCAATAACCTGTGATAACAAGGAAATAAAACCAATAACCTGCGATAACATGGAAATAAAACCACTAACCTGTGAGGTTATTAAATGTGCCAGGTGGACAAGGGTGTTCCATATTAAACCTGGTCCCCTCAGGGCAGTAGTGACCAATAGGACAGACACTTGGTGTTACTGTTCCATTCACACAGAAGTAGCCTAAACAGAAAAGAAAATGCTTTTTAAAACAGCAATTTCCTGGCGAAAAAATGTGGAAAAAATAAATAAGCATTATTAGCTATCACAAAAAAAACACAACAAAATGTTACATATTTAAGCAAATAGTTACAGCCTACATCTCTGAGTGTCTACTTGCACAAAATGCCTGTTACACGTGGCACACTGACCTGGTACAAGTGTAAGGAAGTTTGATCAAACAAGCAATTATAATAATATGCACTGCAATAAATTTATTCAAACAGAATAAATTATATTACTAACTAAATTATGTTACAATGTTTTGTATTGTGCAAGGTCACTAGAAAACAGACACAGTAAGATGTAAGTAGTAAGTTCTGTTTTATACATTCCCCTTTAGAGGGGAGGAGTTCAATACTGAGCAGGCCACATTATAGTCAGGAACCCAAAATATACTGACAGGTATTATGTCTTCCAAATCTATCCAGAACTGAGAACATACTAAGATGAAGGTTCCATGCAATCTCTGGAGAGAAAGGCAAGTAACATAACTACCACCATCTATTCTTCTGAAGGTTTCCAAACCAAGACATTTCTTCTTTATTATTCAACGCTACTATGATAGGAGAATTAAACTTATATCTGTCAATCTACACTACCAGCAGAATAAAAATAAAATTGTAAATTAAATTTTACAACTCTCACCACTAGGGCAAGCAAGGCATGCAGAATTGACTGGCATCAGCTGGAACTGCTTTATTAAACATAAAATTGCATTTTGAGAAATTTCACAATTCTCACCACTGGGGCAGGCAAGGCATGCAGGCAGTCCATCAGCAGGGGCATATTGTCCGGGTGGACAAACTGTTGGGTAGGAAGAACCCACTGGACACTGGGTACCAGCAGGACACAGTCCACCAATGCCAGTAAATGTCATACTTGGTTGTGGGTTTGGCAAATCCACACCTGTAAAACATTGAATGCTGAATATAATAAAATCACTAATAAGATTATTTTACAAGATTTTCTGATATTTTTTTATTTATTGTCTATTGTAATTGATCAAACAGTTACAAAATTTACTATAAAATATTTATATATGAGACTGATTCTAATTATTCACTTTCTAAATTCTGGTTAAGTATGCACTAAAAAATAATGTCACAATAAACTTTCCAACTTATATAGAACTAACTAGAAATATTTGCTCCAGATGTTTTCTTGCAGCAAAAAATGCACACAAGCACACATACACACACAAACACACAAATTCAAACACTTTCATGTGAGAACACTGTTCAAGACATAGAGCACTTACAAGGAGACAAATGGAAAGTGGAGGAAGAAGGAAAAGAAAAATTGGATGGTACTTTCAGACACCTCAACTCCTCATGTCTCCAAAATGACCCGATTTTAAAAATCCTGTATCCTACTGTAAATTTTCAGGTCTTTAATTTCCAAACTTTGAGTGATTTGACAACAGCTTTACATACACAGGCATATTTAAATATTGATAAAGATGTAAACTTTGCAAATTTCAACTCATCTGGTACACAGCAAGAACTTCCATCTGAAGGCAATGTCAATACAGATTAAGATTTGAAAAAGACCATGAACTCACATGATACACAGCAGATGTAGATTAAAATTTGAAAATCATGAGCTTACCTGATACCAAGTAATAGTTTGCATCACAAGGCAAGGAAGATATAGATTAAGATTTGTTAAACATGAACTCACATGATACACATAATAATTGGCAAACTGAGGAAAGACAGACATAGATTCAGAGTTGAAAAATATGAACTCACCTGACACACAGTAATAACTGGCAAAAGGAGAAAGGACAGATATAGAGTCAGATTTGAAAAATGGCAAAATCAGGAAAGACAGAAATAGATTAAGATTTGAAAAAGATGAACTCACCTGACACACAGTAATAACCTGCATTGCAAGGTCCTGCTGGTGTTGTCAGATTCATTTCATTGCAGTAATATCCTGCAGTACAAGGAGTGCAATCAGACTCATTGGCCAATCGGTCAGTAGCACCAAAACTTCCCTTTGGGCAGGGCATGAACAAACCAGAAGTGCCTGCTGGGCAGTAAAATCCCCGTGGACAGGGTTCAGCATTAGATCCAGCGATGCAGAAAAAGCCTTTGGGGCAAGTGTCACATGTTGAGGCCCCAGTATGATTCATGAAAGTGGCAGGTGGGCATGGCTTGGGAGCAGATGAGCCCACTTCACAGTAGTGACCAGAAGGACAAACATCTCCCATTTTGCCATCTGAAAGCAAAGGCACATGTTTTAAAAGAAAGTATCAAGTCCAACAAAAGATCCAATAAATTATGCTATTTAAATAATTTAAATTTAACAACAATTTCCCCACATTTTAAAGTAACTTCTCTCCAACCTAAACAAGATGAACAACATGAGTATAAATTTACTTGGCAATTCATAGTTTGGAACTGAATTTCTTAATTCCATGCTTTAACACATATAATTTATGGTGAAATAACACAAAGAAATTAAGTAATAAAGTATCAAAACCTCCCATCTCAAAATTAACCTGTTGGGTTTGGTACATTAGCTCCAAGAATACAGTAGTAGCCAGCGCTGCACGGAGCTGAAACATTATGCAGACCTTCGCTGGCACAATAGAAGCCCCCTGAGCAGTTCAAGCATGCCCCAACAGTTTGTGCACCTGACATGATGAGAAATAATATATAAAATTTATGTGCTAATCAGTTAAAAGAAGACAGACATTAACTTACATAATATAACAATTTAAAATTTCACATATACATCGTTTTAACTGGATAAAACTGATATATTCCATACCTTCATTTGGTTGATAAGTACCAGCAGGACAGGGTACTGGGGATGCAATGCCTGCAGGGCAGTAGTGACCAGCTGGACACAGATAGCCATATATTTGGTTAACAGGGGAGGGTTCTGGGGAGCCCAGGTCACAGAAGTGCCCAGCACTGCACAGTTTATCAGGCAGTATAATTCCTTGGTGAGGACAGTAGTAACCTGGGCTGCATGGGTTACATTCATTTGCAGCTCGCAAGCCGGTCAGGTTGTTAAAAGTGCCAGTGGGACAGGGATCACCTGTAATAAATCAGAAACTAGAATGTGCAGACTTGGAAAATGTTTGCTTTAACTATGCATGAGTAGAGTATTTATTAACAGTTAACAATTTAATATTCAATAAATCTATTATTCATTTTCATATTATATTAATGTGAAGAATAATTTGCTAATATTATTGCAGGGATAAGCAAAGATTTTCTTGTATAGCCTGTTGTCAAGCTGAAAGTGTGACTGAAGGCAAAGTCCTTAAGACATCTCATTACGTAAGTGGTACAAATATATGATTTTTTTTTTTTTTATTGAAGAGAAAGGTGGTTTAAGTGGATGGATGAAGAGATTGGGATAAAAGAAAGCCATTTTTAAGGGAATTTATTGGCAAGTTTTACTTTTGTGTAATATACATGAATTATTATTATTGACAAAACTTCAGTGTCAGATGTATTTTCTGGCTTTGTACATAAAACTTAGGTCATTCAGAGCTATACATAAATAGAATCCAGTGAGCTGTATAAAGTAAAAATATCTTTTAATGGTTACAATATTATAAACATATAATATATAATGAAAATAATGAATAATTATATTGTAAAAATCTATTTATATTGTAGCCTGTTCTCTAAATTAAAAAATACTCTTCACACAAATACTCAGAGCATATTATTTTGTTTTGTTTTGCTAATCACGTATACATGTGAGTTAGTAGTGAATAGGGTAATTTGATCTGTCTGCTGTTTAAATTTTATTAAGAGATAAACTGATCAAGTTTACATGTGCATGCATGTACACACACACACACACACACGCACACACACATTCATTAAATTTTTGTTACTAAAAGTAAATATAATTGCTAAACCTAACCAACAAATATAATCATGAATAAAAATGTTTTGTTGTAAACAAACAATCCTAGAAATTACATTTCTAAGACACATTCTTTCTTTCCACATGATCACAACTTTACATATGTACATGAAGAGACATTTTACATTACTTTCTCATTCATCAATGACTGATGCAAAATCTCAATGTTGCACACACCCCTTCTCTGATACTGAACAATACCTATTCCCACTTATTATCAGTTCGACATACTTAACAATACCATTTATTATCAGTTCTTAGTGCCTAGAGCACATGCATGTGAATTCAATTACACAATTACCATTGTTCAGAATGCCAGCTAAACAATATTTTCCTTGTGGACATAAGCCACCAGTTATATTGTCTGTTGGAGTTGGACTACTGGCACCTCCTAGACAGTAATATCCTGCTGCACATGGTCCTTCAGTGTGATTTAGTCCTGGTGTCATGCAGTATTGGCCAACATCACAACTCATGCACTCCGCTGAAGGACATAGGAAGAAGGTTTTAGACAAAAGACTGTTACTTCCAGAACTGGAAAATTCACCAAACTTGCATTTTTATTCTTAATTTAATCTAACATTGAACATTTCTGAGATATTCACACAGTAAAGACCTGCACAGGTATATCCCTCCAAAGATGTTTATACTACTTATTTTGTAGATATCAATAACAAATAATAATATGAATAAGAAAGATAAGAAAGACATAAAGCATTTAAATCTTCTAAAATCTTTGTCTTTACAGTAATTACAACAAAATTAATAAGGCCTTTGTACAAGCTATTTACACAAAACAAACAAGTTAATATAACAAAAGCAAAATGAATCTACATGCAAAATGGAAATATATGACAATTAACAGTGATTACTAAAGAGAAACATAAAATGAATTTACGAATGTACAGCTAGAACAAAGACATGAAAGAGACAGAGTTGCTCTTATTGACTAAGAAGATACATCTTGAGAGCCATCATGAAATGACCATGATCTCTGTATCTCAGCCCAAAAGGCAAAACAAATTTCAGGTCGAAGGAGCCTGATGAGCCAAAGAACGTTAATCCCATGACAGTACATTGTTCACTCACTCTCTGCTTCCAGTGAATCCACAGGGCTGTACTTTCCTGAGGGACAGGGGTTTGAAAACTTGTAGCCAGTACCCTGGGGACAATAGAAGCCAGGTGGGCAAGGCAATGGTGTCACAATGCCAGTCACATTGTTCAGTTCATATGGGTCACAGTAGAATCGAGCAAGGCAAGGATTGCAACTTCCCATGCCAGTACTGTCCTGGTATGAGCCTGAAAGTTAAATTTGTTTATTGCTAGTTTAGTTCAAGCATGAATGTCTGAATGATTGGAGATCTAACAAACAAGGCACACTACTACCTGACCCAACTAACAAAGGACATTACTGCTAGATTCAACCAACAAGGACATTACTTCTAGATCTAACCAACAAGAAGCATTACTGCTAGATTCAACCAACAAGGACATTACTGCTAGATTCAACCAAAGACATTACTGCTAGATTCAACCAACAAGGACATTACTGCTAGATTCAACCAACAAGGACATTACTGCTAGATTCAACCAACAAGGAACATTACTGCTTGGTTCAACCAACAAGGACATTACTGCTAGATTCAACCAACAAGGACATTACTACTAGTTCAATGAACAAGAAGCATTACTGCTAGATTCAACCAACAAGGAGCATTACTGCTAGATTCAACCAACAAGGAGCATTACCGCTAGATTCAACCAACAAGGAGCATTAATGCTAGATTCAACCCCAAAAGGGCATTATTGCTAGATCTAACCAACAAGGAATATTATTCCTGGATTCAACCAACAAGGAGCATTACTGCTAATCGAACCAACAAGGGGTATTATTGCTAGAGCCAACCAACATGAGGCATTACTGCTAGATCCAACCAATAAGGGGTATTACTGCTAGATTCATCCAATATTACTCCTAGACCTAACGAACAAAGGTGTTACTGCTATACCCAATCAAGAAGGGGCAATATTTGTTAGACCTGACCAACAAGGGGCAATATTTCTAAGCCTAAATAATAAGGGGCAATACTGCTAAACCAAATCAATAATGGGCATTAATACCAGAACCAGCCAATAAGGCTCTTACTGCTAAAACCAACTAAGGGACATTGTTGCTAGACCTGACCAACAAGGAGCATTATTGCTAGATCTAACCAACAAGGAGCATTATTGCTAGATCTAACCAACAAGGGGCATTATTGCTAGATCTAACCAACAAGGGGCATTATTGCTAGATCTAACCAACAAGGAGCATTATTGCTAGATCTAACCAACAAGGGGCATTATTGTTAGACCTGACCAAAGAGGGACATTACTGCTAAACCCAACAAGAGGCATTACTGTTAGACCTTACTATTGAGGGGTATTACTAGTCAACCAACAGGGTCATTACAGTTAGACCCAACCAACAAGGGACATGTCTGCTATACTTGACCAACAAGGGGCATTCTGTTGACCTGAAGAAACCAGAAGCATGTTTCCTAGACTAATCCATTAAAAGGTTATTAATGTTAGACCTGACCAGAAAGGTGCAATACTGCTAAACCCAACCACTAAGGGACATCACTGCTTGACTTAACTAATAAGAGGTTAACAAATAATATTCCTTGTAAAGTTTAGAAATTTGAAAGCTCTGTATAATCTTACATCTACTTCTTTTTATATGGCACTTAGGTCAAGGTGGTCAGATTTATTCAAAGAAAACAATTAAATTAACTTTTTAATAATACCGCACAATTTTCAAACAAATAAAAATAAAAATATGAGGATTACAAAAGGAAAACAGCATACCTCTTGCACACATGATTGGCTCGTGTGAGCCAGAGGGGCAGTAGAAGCCCTCTGGACAGATGTATTCAAATGGTGTGTCAGTGGACTGCCCCCCAGGACAGTAATAGCCTGCTCTACACAGTCCACTGACCTGATTCAAACCAGTTCCTCCGCAGTATGACCCTGAGGAATATTAGAAAAGATATGTCAGTACTGGAAGTTATTATCACAAAGAATATTGCCTTATAGGAATGCTCTGCTCACAGATAAAATGAAAACTATAGTCTTATTTTTCTATGTTTAAGAATCTTTAATAATGTACCTGGAGTGCAGGCCAAACAATCTGTCAAGTTGGTGTTACGAGAGGTATTAGAAAATGTACCAGCAGGACAAGGTATAGGGACAGCTGAGCCTCTAGGACAATAATAACCAGCCCAGCAAACAGAAGAACTTGGATTAGGTTTGGTTTGACCAACTGGGCAATAGTAGCCAGCATCACATTGATCTGTGGAAACATAAGAAAAATACATTGATACTTGATAATGATGGACAATTTCATATAGACATAACCAGTCAACAAAAGAAATACATTATTTTTTGTCACTTGGGTTAAGTTTCACCAAAAATATTACAGGCTAGCATTTGTGTAAAAATAAGAATGTATTTATGTAATGTTTTTTAAAAGTAAGAAATTGTAGGTCAAAGATGACAACAAAGAGGAGTAGACAGTACAAAAAAGAAAATACTGTGCTGTCTTATCAAAATATCCAGCCAATTCTGTAAGAGATTTATACCCCACAGCTGAAACTGACAAGAGCACTAAAAATAAATCTCATTAACATCTCATTAAACATCATTAACATCAAATAAATCTCATCTCACTAAAAATAAATCTCATTGAAGAACCAAACTCAACAACAGGCTGACCTAAACCAACTATGTAAAAGGCTGAATAATCTAGCTCAGGTAAACCTGAACAGCCAAATTTAGCAAAAGGCTGAATAATCTAGCTTAGCAACATGTTGAACAACTAAACTTTGGTCAAACTAAACAATCAAACTCACATTGAACAATTAAACTCAGCAAACAGGTTGAACAGCTAAACTCAGCAACATATTGAACAGCTAAATTCAGCAACCACCTGACAAACTCTGTAATATGCTAAACAACTTAAGTTAAGTTAAGCAACTAGATGAGCAAAAATCAGCAAAGGGCTGAACAATCTGACTCAGTAACAGTTTCAAAAGCCATTTTAACAACAGGTGAATAATCTATCTAGCTCAGCAACAGGGTGAGCAAATAAATTCAGGACAATCAAACCCAGCAATATACTGAACAGGCAAGCTCATCAACAGGTTGAACAACTAAACTCAAACAGTCTGAGCAACTAAGCTCTGTAACAGGCTAAATAATGAAGCTTAATGACAGGCCAAACAACAAAACACTGTAAAAGACTAAACAATCAAGCTTAGCAACAGGCTGAACAACAAAACTCTGTAAAAGTTAACCAATCTCAGAAACAGGCTGAACAACAAAACTCTGTAAAAGTTAACCAATCTCAGAAACAGGCTGAACAACAAAACTCTGTAACAGGCTAAACAATCAACCAACACACCAAACAACAAAACTTTGTCAAAGACTAAACAATCAAGCTTAGCAATAGGCTGAAAAAAACAAAACTCAGCAACTGGCCTAACAACCATAAGTACAGTTCAAAATGGAGAAAAATCTCAGATCTCTCAGTCATAATAAACAAAAATATCTGGGAAACACTTCCAGACAGATTAAGAGAAGCCAGAAGACTATTTAATAGCTGAAGCTTTGGTCAGTGATAATCTTAAACATATATTAAATCAGTATCAAGGGCAACAACTTCAAACATGAAGCAAATAACAAAAAGGAGATATTCTCTGATAACCTGTGGGTGATGACAGCTCAAATACATCACAGTAGTACCCAGCATCACACATTATTGGTGCCACGGATCCTGTCGGACAGTAATACTGTGGCTGACATCGCCCACCTGTAAAGTTGAACTCTGGGCATGTGCATAGGTCAGCCATGCTGTAGTTACCTAGACAAGGAAATTTGTGTTAAAAAAATAAATAAATAAAGGCGAATATATTAAAATAGCTTTAAATTCATGAGTATCACATGTACAGTTGTATGCTAAGTATGCATGCAAATTGTCCGCACTCATAAAGTGTGCTAAAACAATAAATTATAATTCCTGTATTTGCAATAGCAACTATAAAAATAAACCAGTTATTCCACTACATGTACCAATGACGATGGGCTTGGAGTGCTCAGCTCCCCCAGTGCAGAACCAGCCTGTGCTGCAGTTTCCAGTCGGTTCTGAAAGACCTTGACCTTCACAGTACTGGCCAGGTGGGCACATCAAACAGTCCAGGATGCTGTCCTGTGTGGGCAATGGGTTGTAGGAACCTGCTGGACATGGGTACTGGGTAGCATGCTCAGTGCCAGGTGGGCAGTAGTAGCCAGGATTACAGGGAAAGGCAGTGGAGTTTGTTCCTGCTAAGCAGACATATCCACCTGGGCAAGTGTCACATGTGCTGCGTCCTAAGAAGATAAAAAAAAAAATAATTTAAGGAATATGACTGCAATATCAATCAAGTCTAAAGTGTTTATAAAAATGTTGATTCTTAAAAATATGCAATTATTTCTAATGTAAGATTCAATGGAGTATGAACGTTTATTAAGATATCTTCTTAAAGGTGTGTAACTATTCTTAATGTTAAGTCCCAAAGAAGAATGAAGTTTATTTATGAAGAGCAAATTTGTTAATGGTGTGTAACTATTTCTAATATTAAGCTGTGATGGAGTGTGAAGTTTATTAATCAAGAGTACACTCGTTAAATGTATGTATTTTGAATGCTAAGTTCCAATGAAGTGTTAATCAAGAGTATATTTGTTAAAGGTTTGTAATTATAAAGTATGTATCTATTTCTAATGTTAAGTTCACTGGAGTGTGAATTTTATTTATCAAGACTATATTAGTTAAGGTATGTAATTAAAATCCACCTTCATGCAGTTTTTTCACATTTGTATAACTGTTATGTAATTCCTTTTGTGTAATATGCTCATGGCTGGTGAAGAGCCCTTTTGCTGGCAGGTTCAAAAACATGGCCAGGCGGCACCATGTCAGATTGTTTTGCCATTAAGCGATAATTGAATGTGTCAATGTACTAAAAAATGGAAAGTGACTGTAATTATAAATGGATTTTAAAAGTTTAAATTACTATCTATAATAGACATACTAAGGAATTTTAAAAGTATTATTTTTAATTTATTTCAAATTCATAAATAAATAAATAATAAAAAGTTTTCGAATTGCGAATTTCAGCATCGTATTTTTTTTTAACAAGTCTACTAAAAAAATTAAAAGCATGTATAATTCTAAAAAGATTTTCAAAATAAGTATTACAGACATAATAAGGAATTTTAAAAGTATTTATTTAAATTTAATTCAAATTAAAAAATAAATAAATAATAAATTTTTTTTTTTTTTACTTTTTTGTTGTGTTGAACAGCTTCACTGTTTCTTTTTTTTTTTACAAGTCCCAAAACAGAAATACTTTGTTGAATTGGCAATATAATATAATATAATATAATATAATATAATATAATATAATAATTTTTCACATGTAAGTATTCCACTGTTTTCTGGAAAAGCTCCATGCTTTTGCACACAAAGAATGTGTCACACAACAAAAGACAGGCCATACCATGCTTTGAGGATGACCATTTTTTATTTGTTTGTATAATTATCACATGGTCACATCCAAAATGTCAGTAGGGGCTGGTTGAATTTCATCTAGTTAATTAGAATCAAATACACAATAAAGTTCATTAGGTAGGATCAACCACACAACTCGCCATCAGAAAAAAATTGTCTCGAAACTTGCCATGCTGACAAAAGAATTCGGTTCAAAACGGCTGCGGAACTTGAACAAAAGTGAGGGTGGAGGAGAAAAGGTGCCATTTTCAATGACCTGAGCATTCTAAATACAGTATCCAATGATAGAATTTAGAACAGATGGCTGCTGAAGCCAAATACATGTTTCCGTCACTCTTACTGCAGACAATGGCTGAATGCTTTTGACATGGTACAGTTGCTGTACTGTAAACAGACAAAGGGCCATGTTATGACAAAACAGGCAACTGATAGATGACCTCAATAACAATTAAATCCTGAAACTCTGTTTGATTTAAGATTATATTCCCCAAACCTCCAATACAGTACCTTACCCACAAATATATATCCAAAGGGATTTAATGAAATTTTGAACAAGAATAAAGCAGAACTTACTGGCTGTTGTGGTGTAACTGCCAGGAGGACATGGGATAGGCTGGGTGGAGCCCTTGGGACAGTAGAATCCTGGTGGGCATTCCCCACCAGCACCCAAATGTGACACATTGTTGGATGGTGTTGCAGTGTCAACTCCATATTCACAGTAGTACCCACCGGCACATTCACCATCAACTGCTGCAGCACCAGGAGTCCCACAGTAATGGCCCCCTGATAAAAACAACATTTTTATCCCAGAATATAACCTCCCCCCCAAAAAACCCCATAAAAATAAAAACAACAACCCAAGAATTTATAAGCTAACAACTACATTTCAGGCAAATCCATTTTTAACAGAAGTATCAAATGACAGAGAAAAGAAAAACCTCACAAAACACAGAAAAATGTATGTGAACAAAGAGATGTATATATAAAAAAAAAGTGTAGCTACATAAATCCATTAATGAATCACTTCTAAGGGATGGACATAAATGATTAATAGAAAACTTAATTTTGTTATCTCATTTAATGCAGGTTTATATTATCTTACAAAATTAAATAATAAATATGTAGGACAAGCAAGCATAACAAGACTAAGTTCTGTTGAACACATCTTGCAATGCTATTAAGCACTTTAAAGTTAATAAGTGAATTTATAAAATATAACCCTGATATAAACTTGTTTCTTTGAGGTTTTAACAGTAAGTTAAGTGTACATTTTACCTCATAACAAGCTGATATAAAGCATGGTTTTAAATTTTACAAAAGCAAAACAAAACAAATATAAATTCAGATATGATTAACAAATGTACTTATAATTACCTGTAAATATGTACATTTTATGTGATTGATCATGATTTAAAACAATCTATACCTGTGCAGGCTGTGCAATGGGATACATGAGATAATCCAGTCGTGTTGCCAAATGTTCCAATAGGACAAGGCTGTAGGTCTGTTCCTGTTCCTGCAGGACAGTAGTAACCTTGGCGACAAAGGTCTGCATGATTGAGGTTAAGACAGTAGTAGCCTGCAGGGCACAGATCACAAGCAGAGGCACCAGTATGGTTCATGTATGTACCATTCTGGCAAGGGGCAGGTATATAGGTGCCCTTGATGCAGTAATGTCCTTCTGGACAAATATTACCTTTTGAAAAAAAGATTTCAAAAATAAATATATTTTAAAAAATGAAACCAGTCTCAATGTACCTTAAACTACTTCCCTTCCCTTTATACAATAAACAAGAAACAATTTTATTAAATGACTGCCCAAACAAAACTTGCTTAAAAAGTTAAAGCCCCGAAATGTCATAAGAAATTAAACAGAAATTAATTAATTGTTTGAAAAAAGTTCTTTTCTCCCCATTCTTTACATCATAATTATTATGCCTCTTCAGACTTTCCAAGGCATGCATGTGCAGTGCTGTGAAATCGGTTAAAGTTGGAAGTGGAAAGTAGATTAATTTAAAACTTTCTCTAGGTATATATGTACTGAACTGTGAAATCAGTGAAAATTTAAAGTGGATAATAGATATCAACACAAACTGAAAAACCTGTATACCATTCACAGAAACTGGAATATCAATAATAATAAATACCTGTGTTTCCATCAGTGGGTGTAGAAATGTTTGCCCTCTGAGAACAGTAATATCCGGCATCACACATTCCTGTTACATTAGTTTTACCAGTGCCTTCACAATAGAAACCTGCAAAAGATCAGCCATCCAAGACAACAAAATAAAAATAAAATTATGATTGCATTTTGATCAAGGATGCTAAACAGCAAGCTATTGTTCTCTCTAGAGTATTAGATACAAAATGGTTGTATGGTGTCTCTGTGGAGACTAACAGGAGATGCAGAGTTTTATCAAATGTGTGATCCTGACTTAAATCAATTCAACCCTCAATGTTTCTTACTTCCAGCTCTTATGGAAAAATATCTAACACTGTTTTACTCCTAAGCTTTTCCCTTTTGGTATGATGCAGCAGATGTTAATCTTATCTCATAGTTGTTTCAAAGGGTTATTGCAAAGGTTGGGGCTTACCTATATACACATGCTGCCATTGTATTTAAATATTCAAAACACAGACACACACCACACACACACACAAACACACACACACACACACACACACACACACACACACAAAAAACCTCTTGGCTGGTACAAGAATTTCAAGCCTCTATGTCGGTTTCCATCTTACTAATAAATAACTACACCAAAAGAGACAATCAGACATATGATTAACTAATTAATAATTAGGTCAATGAAAGGAAAATTATTTAAACTATTAGCTTAAACTGTTCAGTCTCATGTACAGAAATTAACAAAAGAAAAACCATTACCTGGACTGCAAGCCAAACAATCGCTCACATCCCCAGCTTGGATAACATCCAGGTAGGTACCGGAAGGGCAAGGAATTGGAACAGCTGTTGCATTGGGACAGTAGGAACCAGCTGGGCACACATCACCATAGGGCATATTGACAGGACCAGGATACTCAGAACTGAGATTGCAATAAAACCCTTAAAAAATGAATAATGAAAGATATTATTGTATTGCATAGCAACGAATCCAGAGATGAGTTTCAAGAAAATCTCTTCATACAAATACATAACGAAATATACATTTCCCTTTAGCCATCAGCCATCATTAATAAATCACCTACCACCAAGTCCTTACACAATGCAAATATATGAAAGGTTTAAAAGAGATTCTTACTGGTAAGTCAATTCTTTATTTTTTTTGACTGCTTAATACCCAAAATGTTGTAGATTTAGACAAGATATTTAAAGGTTTTAAAAGTATAATTAGAGCTGAGTAAACAATAACTCAGCCACACAATAAGTGCACATATCACTTGCATGTACACAACCTAGAATTTATTTACAATTCTCTTTCTTTATACAAGCAGTGTGCTGTTATATGAGTTTTTATTTTAATGAAATAAATTCCTGAGCATTCATACAGCAATCTTTGATTATCCAGGGTAATCAGGAAAAGGGTAGCAATTCTAATCCCAGAACATGAATAACAATCTATTCTTTTGGAGATGAAAACATAGCTAAACATATCTTTAAATAAATAAGTAAATTAGAATGCCTTATAAAAATACTTTTGTAAACCAAATGAGATAATGTTTTGAATGACTAAATTATGAAGCTTAATATAGCCTTTTCCAAAAAGAAGTCACCAAACATATATCAAATTATCTACTATGAAAACTTGTTTTTAATTTGAACTGTTCTAAGTCTTCATCTACTATGGTTCTGAAATTTGTGGGTTTGATTGAGCTGCACAAATATCTTGACAACCATCCTTGACCCTTACTATACTCACTGCAAATCTACTATAGCAACATGGCAAGAGACTCAAAGAAATGTCTGAGTTACCATACTCACTGCAAATCTACTATAGCAACATGGCAAGAGACTCAAAGAAATGTCTGAGTTACCATACTCACTGCTAATCTACTATAGCAACATGGCAAGAGACTCAAAGAAATGTCTGAGTTACCATACTCACTGCAAATCTACTATAGCAACATGGCAAGACTCAAAGAAATGTCTGAGTTACCAAACTCACTGCAAATCTACTATAGCAGCATGGCAAGAGACTCAAAGAAATGTCTGAGTTACCATACTCACTGCAAATCTACTATAGCAACATGGCAAGAGATTCAAATGCATTAAATTTGGTAGTAATGGAAATAATTACAGATTTAGATATATGACAAAGATTTCTCACAGAAATGAATCTATCTTGAAAAAATAAACATTATCTAATATGAGAGAATTGTAGAAAAAGGAAAAAAGAGAACGAACCAGCCCAACAGGTTCCAGACTCAACAGTAAGGCCTGTTTGGTGACAATAATAGCCTGGCGTACAAGGCTCGCAGTCAGAGGCAGCCAGGAGTCCCTTTCTAGTGCTGAATGTACCAACAGGACAGCCAAGGCCCACTGTGCTTCCACTGGGACAGTAGTAACCTATAGGACAAATGTCCCCAGTGGAACCATCGCTTGGAGTGGAATTGTAGGCACCATGTACACAATAATAGCCAGCTGAACAGGGACCAGAAGGGACTGTGTTGCCTGCATTTAAACAGAAAGATGTTTAACATTACATCTCCATTAAAAAGAGAGAGAATGAGAGGAAAGAAAGCAAAAGAAATTAAAGATAAAATGCACAAACAGCAAGATAAAGGAAACAAGAATGAGAATTATCAGAGACAGTGCCAAGAATTACAGGAAACATTGAAGAAACTTTGTTAAAGCAGAATTTAGCTCACCACTTCCTGCACAAAATTTTCCAGGCTCACAGGGCGTGCACTGGGAGGCACTAGCTAGTCCAGTGTTGTTGTTGTAGGTACCAGCTGGACACAGAAACTCACTTCCATATTTGGTGGATTCTGGACAATAAGATCCAGGAAGGCATGGTTCTGGCACTGACACTCCTTGGTAACTTCGGTAACGTCCAGAGAAGTTTCCTGAGGTTGATAGATTTGCAACATTTGGATCTGCATAGTCACCTGTCACATAAAAAACAAACCATTTGCAGCACTGTAATCTTCATAGTGACCTGTCGTGAAAAACAAAAAATATGCAATACTGAGATTTCTATGGTCACCTGTCATGCGAAAAACAAAACATTTACAGCATTGTGATCTTCATAGTCATCTGTCACATGTAAAACAAAACATTTACAGCATTGTGATCTTCATAGTCACTTGTCATGTAAAAAAAAATAAACATATACAGCATCGTGATATCACCTGTCACATGAAAAAACCCAGATAAGAATACTGTCAAGTGAAGAATGCAATTAAGTTTTTTATTTTACTAACCTTGTGCTTAGTGTACCATAAAATCTATCGTTATAGCAAATAAACATTCTAATTTCCACTTTAAAAATTTAAACCATTCCTTTTTCTTCAAAAATAAAATGAAAAATAATCATTTGTCGATTAGTCACAAGTCTGACATTACTTACATGGAAAGATTAAGGAGTAAAATGATGCTTCTTTCTTCTTACCTATAGCTTCACAAAAATACCCTGCAGGGCAATTACTACAGTTGCTTTGACCCCAGAGGTTTTGGTAGGTGCCTGATGGACATCCGGTTTCATTATGACTGCCGGCAAGACAGAAATGCCCAGGGCTGCAGGCAAAGTTTGTGGGCCGTCTTGAATCTTGACCTCCTGGACAAAAGTAGCCAGCATCACACTGTCCACTAGGACTGTCCAATCCATATTGACCACAGTAGTAGCCAGCTGTACAGGGGAGGCAATCAACAATACTAACACTGCCAGAGTGATCTGAAAAGAAAATGGAAAATACAGAAGTCAACAGCTCCCAAAAAATTATATACAGATATCCAAACAGTAGCTTAAGTTTTAAAGAAACAGTCCAGTTTTTCACATAAGTATTAATGGTGCTAAGATTTCTTGATTTTTAAGACTAGTTTGAAAGGCCAAGTCTCCACTAAACGAACTGGTCGATTAGTTGATGAACTCAAAAGAATATATGTTTATGAAAATTACTGCATATATAGTTCATTTTATGTACATTATTCCAATCTGTCCCAATTCAAGTCTTTACAAAACACTCCCATGTCTGCTGATGTATCCCAGTGATCATCTGAGACAGTGACACAAATATCCTTCTCAAATGAGCATGAAATATTACTATGGTAAAATAAATAAATTTACATTAGCTACATAAGTAACACTGTAATCACCAATTTAATACATGCATGTAAATGGATTGACAGTTCAATGCTGGCAGAAGAAAAATAATGACTCTAAATGCTACCCTTTTCACCTGCCACCAATCTGTATTACCTTGTACATATAAAATTACACAGTGCTACTGTCATTATATGTGGATAAAATTTAGAGGTATTCCAATATTTTTTTCTTCTTACTCTACTGTCTAGTCATCCCTCCAGATTACAATTGTTTATATCTTCAGTAGTGCAGAATAATTTATATTTGAAATACGTTTTCCTATTACTGAAAGGAAAAAAATTATGATTATCTAAAGGCACATAATTCCCAAAAGCCATGATCATTTCAAATTTAAAATATTAAAAAATTTTCAGAATATGATTCAAAATTTTAACTTCAAAAGGGCACATTATTGTTGATAAAAGGAAAATTTCCAGTTACATTTGGATTACATCAATATTTGGCTAGTAATTTATTTGGATAAATATTTTTGAAACAGGTGTTGCAAATTGGTAAGCATTGTACTGTTTAAAAAAATTGGTACTGGATTAATATTTGTCAACAAATTTCTTTCTATATAACTTATATCAATAAGCCATTACCCATCCATCCATCCATTCATCAGTCTGTCTAACCATTCAACTAATTATCTATCTAACTATTCATCTGTCCATCCACCCAACTGTCTATCTATCTTTTGTTTGTTGATCTGCCTATCTATTCATTCATCTACTTATCCCTTGCATTTTATTGAAACTGCATCACACACTTATTAAAATCAATGTTCACACTAGAAAACTTTCTAATTATTTTGCATTGCACTTATTAAATCAATGTTCACATGAGCTAGCTTTATAATTATTTTGCATTGCACACTTACTAAAATCAATGTCCACATTAGCTAACTTTATATTTATTTTGCATCACACACTCACTAAAATCTATGTTCACAGCTAACTTTCTATTTACAGCATGTGATTAAACTGTGATCTTTACTGCTCCCATGGCCTGACCATGGGTTGACTATAGCCAACATGCAACAGATACATACTTGCAAAAGTGCCAGGTGGACATGGCTCTTCAAAAGGTGCTCCAGCCACACAGAAATAGCCAGCGGAACATGGCTTTGGATTGGGCACTGATGCGCTGCCATTGCAGTAAAATCCAGCAGAGCAGTTGCCACTTGGTTGTGCCAGGGAATATATGCTACAATACTGACCACGTGGACATTGCACTGGCTGGTCAGTACCAGATGGGCAGTAAGAACCTGCATAAGTGAAATTAAAAAAAATTTGCTTAAAAGAAAATATTAAAAAAATCTTCAATTATACAAGAATGTACACAAGAATTTTTAAAAAAATCCATTTCAGAGAAATGTGTCACTAGCTGATGTGTCAGATGAAGGATTGGATTCTAATCCCACATAATAAATTGATTAGGAGATCTATCAATAATATGACAACAGAACTGATTATAACTGATTGAATGGATTACTGACATTATTTTTATTTGAAGAAGTTTATCTATTTTGAAACATTTGCTTTATATCAGTTAAAGTATGACCATTTAGAGTAAGGCATGATGTGATGACCTTTAGCAAATAGATACAATAAAACACTGATTACAGTTCTCTGCAGCTAGACTTTTAATTTTACAACAGCAACAAGAACAACAAACACAAGAACAGCAAACACAAGTAGAGCAAACACAGGAAGTGCAATACAAGATGAAGAACAAAAACAATATAAGAACAAGAATTGCAAGCACAGGAACCAACCACAACACAGAAAAAGAACAATAAGAACTTGGAAACAACAATATTAACATACTCAAAAACAATGATAAACACAAAAACTACACTAAAATGCAAACAGAAACTTTGGCGACCTAACAACCATTATTTGTCAGAAGTTGACATGACAGGCCAGCCAAGAGCTTGCAGACATGTTGGGCATAATTGTAGTACTGTCACTGGACATCAAATCCTACTTTCAGATAAGTTTGGCTTCAGCCAACTGTTGAAGACTATCACACAGCAGATACTTATGATTAAATAATACTGTTCATACAATAGGCAACCTTTTATTTAGTTCTTCCCAATTATTATCTAATACTATACATTAAATTTATATCTTTAAACCTTACTTGTCTGTTCTAGTTAATTTGTGTAGTATTCTATGAATGTCAGAGTAAGGGGACATAACTTTGGGGGCTTTTTAATTAACCATTCTCCTCTTTCCTTTTATTTCTATTTTGCTTAAGTAATTCTGACAATTGATTGTACTTTAAGTGTGAGTGAGACTGTGCATGTTGCCACATAGATTGGTACTCCAAACCATAGGTAAACAGACTTATGGAAGCTCCCCATACACCACATCATGAGTAAACAAAAATAATTCTGTAAATTATCAAGTGGTAGTGAGCAGTTTTATTTCTAAAGGAGAAAGAAGTATAAAGGATAGAAAGCATCCATTTGGGTATTTTGCTTACCTGGTGTGCATACTCCCCCAGTGTCATTCAGGGAATACACTGGGCAGGACTGGTTGACACTGCTGCTGGAAGCATTGACCACTGGTGTTGGTTGGTTGGAGAAAGCACCCCGTTTACAGTACCAACCTGCTGCACAGACTCCACTTGGCTCCATCAGCCCATCCCCAGCACAGTAATGACCAGCTAGGAAAATAGAAGAAAGTTCAGAAATGCTTCACATGTAACAGGTAAAATCTGGAATCAGTGGAGACAAGTGTCAAGAAAAATTGACTCCTGCATAAGAGTGTAATTTCCTACAGAATGTTCATGTTTTGCACAAGAAATTCTGGAACAATAAATGGTTAAGTGCTATTAACATGTGCCATGTAGTAACCAACAAAGAAGAACTGCAATCACAACAGAAAATGCATGTTTTGCAGCACACACAGGTCTTTCATAGAAAATAAAAATTTTACATGAAAGTTTGGTTCTTGCATATATTTAAGAACAGTTTGAGAGAATGCAGATGTAGATGTAGATGTATACTAAACAATCAATAATTATTACATATAACACCCACATTTTCAAATTATCTCCTTTGCTAATTATATTGCAGCATTTCCAAATATGGTTTCTTTAGGAGATCATGCATTCAGACTTTAAAAGTAATGAAAAGGAGCCATCATACACACATGGCAATGATGAGATTTATTGATAATAATGTTGCAATAGTCACAACTTATAAATATTTTTAAGAATCTTATAAATCTCTTGGACACTCAGGGCAATTACATTTTATATGAGATTACATATGTCATCAGTGACATCATTTTCATTATATTTCTGTGAATTTTATACAAATTATGATGTTATAAAATGATGGATAAGATGCTTTGAAAAATAATGCAATAAAATTGTCCTAAAGATATGATGCTGTCGGCGACATAATGATGAAATAGTTCATCCACTTCTGGGATGATGGGAAGGTTCTCTACTTGTTATTTACAAAAGAAAAGTAATGTTGTTTCTATTAGTAACAACAAGCACTTACCTGGACAAGGGAGGCAGTCAAATATGTTGTTCCCCATTGTATGATTATTATATGTTCCTGCAGGACATGCATACTGGTAAGGTGATGAGGTACCTGCAGGACAATAGGCACCTGGCAAAACAGATCATGGATGTCAGACAAGTCAAAATATAACCATTCTGTTTAAAGTACCATTCGATGTGGGCTGCATTAGAATTTATAGGAACAATAAATCAGGTGCTTAAAATGAATTAATACATTTTTGAAAATAATAACAGCAATGATTGCAGTCAGATTTGCTCTGCTTAACTATGTTCGTCAAGGCTTTGCTACGAGTTACAAGTGTACTGTTTTATTTACATCATGCTGTTTAAAGAACAATCTTAATGACTTAAAGCTGCTATTATCACAAGTCGAGTTGTGTATTATAAACAAATACCATCTTCTTGATCTTCTATAAAACCATTATTTGCTCTTAATACAAATTACATATAATGTATTGAAAGATGTTTGCAGAAAGATGGGATTTTTGCAAGAATGTTAGAAATTTGTCTTTCAAAACAAGTGAGATCCAACTGGTATTTATGTGGTAATCATTTATTTTATTTAATAAAACAATCATTGAGAGATTTCATACTGCAATAAATCATACTGACCTGGTGGACAAGGTGTGTAGAGATATGTAGTGGAATTAGCAGGACAATAGTATCCTGCCATGCAAAGCAAACATGCAGCCTGATTGGTTAGGTCATTGTATGTCCCAGCTTTGCAGCCAATGGGGACTGCTGTTCCTTGAGGACAATAGTGTCCAATGGGACAAATTCCTATTCAACAAAAGTATATTTTATGATTATTTTTTCCACACTACATAGTGTCTATGACCCAAATACAAAAATAAAGCTGAAAAATTATACAAGGCAGAACAATTGTATGAAGTTAAAATTGTATCAAATTTCAAAGTAATATGCTCACCCCCAAAGCCAGAGTTGTTTCCACTTGGCGCAGAAGTGTCCACACCTGAGTGACAATAGAACCCAGCAGTGCATGGTCCGCTTACCGCAGTCAAGCCTGGAGCATCACAGTAAGAGCCAGGGTCACAGGGCTTGCATTCAGAAACATCCAACAGCATTTCAACATTGCTGTATGTGCCACGGGGACAGAGAGTCATGTTGAAACCAGTATTACCTGGGCAAGCTCGACCTTGAGGGCATGGGTCAGCTTTATTCTTGTTCACACAATAATAGCGAGGAGGACAAGGGTCACAGGCACTGGCCTGAGTGTGGTTCATGTATGTTCCTATATTTAATCAAAAATCAAAGTTGCAAAATGGACAGTTAATCTTTTCTCCATTCACTGATGATTTTACATAACTGATAACGTTCAAAGGCAATCACATTTCAAGGAGACCTTTATAATGCTATAAGAATATTCCTGCTTTAAAATTCAGGCACAGATAGGCAAAAATGGTGATACTAATATTTCAATGTACATCCTCTTTACAGACAACAGGAAAATAAAATGTAATGATATTTTCATTTTACTATACAACAGAAGATGAAAAATTGAAAGTATTCTAAGAGCATGCCAATTATAAGGTAGAATGCAATTCACAGGTTGGCAGTGTTTCTCAGAAACAAACCATCTTCACAAGGTAGGATATAAGACACAAACTGGCAATATTTCTGCCCATACCATCTTTACAAGGTAGGATATAAGACAAAAATTAGCAATATATCTCTGTACATACCATTTTCACAAGGTACGATATAAGACAAAAATTAGCAAAAAAATATCTCTCTGTACATACCATTTTCACAAGGTAGGATATAAGACAAAAATTAGCAATATCTCACTGTACATACCATCTTCACAAGGTAATGGGAAGGCTGTGCCTGCAGGGCAGTATGTTCCAGCTGGACAAATGTTTCCTGTGACACCATCAACTGGTGTTGATGTGTTTGCATGTTTTTCACAGTAATAACCAACACTGCAAGGACCTTTAAAAAAAGTTAATAAAATAATCTTTTCAAAAGAAATATAAATATAAATCATATTAAATAATCAATTTAAAATAAAAATAACCAATCTAAAATATATAATTTATTTATTTAAAATGTATCTGTTGGCTTATTATATAAAAGAATAAGTACATAGTAACATTTGGCTGTGTTGTTTATATGCAATAAAGCTAAAAAAAATTAAAACAATACAAAGAGATTACAAGGCTGGTACATCTGTCTTAATAAAAGACAACAGGAAAAAAATCTTCCTTTAAAAAATTAAAAGAATGCTCATGAAGAATCAGAAATAAAATTTGCATTTATGAATACAGACTAATCATTCAAATTCAGAAATAATATCTCTTATACAAGGAGATACATCTGCTCACAAATTGCTGCCTGGCATTTAGAGTTCTGACCTTAAATAGCAAGTACTCATGACACAATGAAAGATTCTCATGATAAAAAGTTAAGTGCTGAATAAATCTTTACAAGCCTTCTCAATGTTTACTTTAGTTTAAAATTTACAACAAAAAATACCCAAATATTCTGTTTATATTTCTTACCATTGGCATTAACCAGGCTAGCTCTGTTATAATATGTTTCCAAAGGATAGTCCATACATTTCTTACCAGTGACATTATCCAGGCCAGCTCTGTTACAATATTTCACCCCAGGACAATCCATACATTTCTTACCAGTGACATTATCTAGGCCAGATCTATCACAATATTTACTCACAGGACAGTCCATACATTTCTTACCAGTGACATTATCCAGGCCAGCTCTCTTACAATATTTCCCCCCAGAAAAAAATCCATACATTTCTTACCAGTGACATTATCTAGGCCAGCTCTATCACAATATTTTCCCCCAGGACAGTCCTGGCAGTTCAGATCACTCGACTGTCCGATGTCTGGTAAGTATGTACCAGGAGGGCAAGGCACAGGACTACCAGTGCCCAATGGACAGTAATGACCACTTGGACAGTAGTCACCAAAGTATTGTAGAATTGGGTTCATCATAGTGGACCGTAGTGTGCAATAGTGTCCAGCTGAGCAGTTGCCCTTTGGAGCAGTAAGACCTGGTGACAACACAATTAAAAAGGTGATTTTCATTTCCAAGAATATTAGGTAGTAACAGAAAAATTCTTTCTCATTTAATAACACTGATTGCTATTATCCATGTGTATTTGTGTGTGTGTTTCCTCACTAAATGCTAAGTGTATGCTGCCAGAAGTATTTTACCTATTCAAAAACTCTCTTCAAGGTAATAATTTGGACTTTGCTTAGGTAGGCAAGATAAATTAAAGTATGGGTCTTTGGTAAATATTCCTGAAAAAATTAAAAGATATTTATTTAATTAAAACTTGTAATGCACTCTAGAAAACACCTGAATATTTATTTTATGCCATGCACATTAATGAAAGTTTGCTAGGCAGAAACATTGTAGAATTAAAACTGGAACAGTATTTCCAAAAATGTAACAGAACTTATTGTCGTGGTAAGACAGATGGTTATTAATACCTGTAAAAGGTATAGATGGGACACTGAAGATGTAACTTTCAATAAAATCTTTGTATGGTTGTTAGAAAATGTGGCACTGTCGCCATGCTGGCAGCTAAGCTAGCAATGTGTACCAGACCATGAGAAGAAAACAGACTGGACAAGAAAACACTGATAAGCCATGTGAATGAAAAGGATGGCAGAACATTATCCCTTTGAGACTCAAGGGAGGGGAGATTAGCCTCTGTCAGTTGACAGAAAATGTAGTTGTAAATAGAATGCAAAATTTTAATTACTATTCTGACTGACCTGGGCAGTGAAGGAACTGCCTATGGAGGGAAAAAGTTCATGCAATTATGTAACAGTGTGAGGTTTTGATAGTTAAATAAGTGGAATAAGAGAAAAATGATAGAAGATGAGATTTTATTTATCTTCAGTTTTTGTGTTGAGCCAAAACCTTTAAGGAGAAAATATATATGTTTTATTTATTAGAAGGGTGGATGTATTTAAACTTTGTACTAATGGATTATTTGTCTTTCAACTTAATGTAATGTAAAATGTGAATACAAGAACAGTCACAAGCTTTACATTAAATTTAATAAAATACTTAAAAACTGTGTAAAATTGTTTGCAGATTTTTTTCTTGGTTATGAAACAATTTCAGATAGCATCTTGAATTATTACCTTGAATTACTGCCTTGAAGGTAACATGCAACAAATACAAGATGCCTGGTTTGAAAAGGGGAAACAACTCACAGTGTATAGCAGATCTGATGTCAACACTTAGTCCAGATACATGAAGCAGCTGAAGGCTATAGACCTAAGATCTGTTTAGATGCCAAGATTTTGTTTAGCATCTTGATTCACATAGAGCTGCAGTTTATTGTAAAAATTATGCCAGAATTGATTCATATGCAGAAGGATCTAGTTTATTTGTGACATATGAATTTTCATCTGATAAATGCCTTGAGATTTATTTATTTTGAACTCTGATGACTTTTTCTCAAGAGACATTAAATACACTTTCAATAAGAATTAATCCAAGACATTGGAGTGTTTCAAATTACTCACTGACTGCATCTATGGGAGAAAAAACAACGCTATATTAATTTGAAGAGTTATGAATAGTGTTCACACATCGACCAGAGCTGTCATTACTTGTTGATAATGAACTGAATGAATGAATGATAGTATTTTATAAAAATAGTTCCCATGTATAGTGTAAAATGGGCCGCACCTAACATCTTTTACTTAGAAACCTTATTTTATTAAAACTTATTTTATTTTTGTTAATATAAATTCTTAGGTAGTTTCCATGCATCTTATTGTGTTAAATTCTTATCATCTTATTCCTATGTAAATTCATCTTGTAATGTGTGTATTGTTTTTGTTCTACTAATTGTCATTTGTGACAACATGGAGGCTTGCAAGAAAATCACAATGTTATTGGTCAATTTGTCTAACTGTGTACTGCCATCATCATCCTTAACATTGTATGGGGGTGGTTTAAACAGGGTATAATAGAGCATGGGATACAGGCATGGCAAAAATAGATTTCAATTTTTGCTGGCTCATAGTAAATAAATGTTACATGCACATTTTAAATGATCTAATAATAATTTCTAGACAAATCTACTATCATTAGAATTCCAAGTCAAAACAATAGGCATAACTTGTACAAATCTGACAAAATAAACCACTGAACTGCCCACCATCTGTATCACAGTACTGTCCTGGCAAGCAAGGTATACATTCCGTTGCATTCGCAAGGCCTAGCCTATTGCTGAAAGTTCCTGCAGGACATTTTGTGCCCTGATGTGACCCTGCAGGACAATAGTATCCAGCTGGGCATATAAATCCTGTGGTTCCATCAGTTGGGCGAGAGTTGTTTGCACCTGATATGCAGACAAATCCTTCATTACATATGAAAGTTGGTTTTGCCAATCCTGCAAAAGAAAATTTTGCATAGGTTTTAAACTGAGGTTTGATGAACAGATAAGATACAACTTCTAGTAATTAGCATAATAAAACTAATTATAATAATAATTGTATAATTCTTTTCAATAATCCTTATCATTATAAAATATAAACAGAAATTTATCATAGGTTTTGGAATATTTGTTGAACTTTTGTCCATATCAAAACTGATGATTCTTAGCTTTTTAAAAAAATATCCTATCCATATTTTATTATTGTTATAAGTAATGGATTCATAAATTTTACATTTTTAAAGATAAGATTATTACAAAAAGGTCAAAAAGGAACATTTAGCCCTTTTCAGACATATGGTTAAATTTTTCTATTTACATTACTTTATGCAGGTGTATTGTTTCCCAGTAATGTATATACAGAATAGACTTTAGTGTTTTAAAGCAAAATAATCATTATTTTTTAGAAAAATGGCCGAATGATCAAAAAGTGAAATATTATTTCTTAATTTGTAGTTAAGTTGTAATGCTGGCTGCCACAACCTACTTTGGAAACACATTTCAAATTTTACATTACTGTGAAAGTTGAAGCATATCTATACAGGGTACCTTTCCACCCATTCATCATAGAATTTCATTTTTATTATAAAGATTATTATTAAATCACACAATCTGATTTTATTTTTAAAATAAAGTAAATTTTCAATCATTTGTACAAAGTAGATTTGCTTTTGAGAATTTTTATAAAGTTTAGCCAAAATAGAAGACATTTCACAACTGCTAAGAAAGTACATATAGATTTCAATTGGGAAGAGATTTTGAATGAAACATATAAGTATGAACTTGCATATATGAATGTATGCATTCTCACGCTTGCATGAGGTTTGTTGTTTGCTATATGTGAATGTATACATTCTCACGCTTGCATGAGGCTTGTTGTTTGCTATATGTGAATGTATACATTCTCATGCTTGCATGAGGCTTGTTGTTTGCTATATGCACACAAAATAAAATTTCCCATGTGCATACCTAGTGCATCACAATAGAATCCGCCACTGCATGGTTGGCATTCGTCATGGCTGTGTAGCTGTGTTGAGTTGGAGAATGTGCCAATAGGACATGGGAACGATGTCTTTGTCCCTGTGTTTGTAGGACAGTAGAATCCCTCAGGACAGTCAGCTGGGGTAATAACACCAGATCCCAGCAATCCAGTTACTGCAGCAACTTCTACTGGGTCACAATATCTTTAAAGAAAATAAATAATTTTTTACTATAGATGGAAAAAATACCACCTGTGATAAATTGTGCTTTGTTGTAAAATAATTGCTAAAATATGTCAACTGAATTCAGTAGATTAGTGTCAGCATGTGTTTATGTATGTTCATTTTAGTATGTGTACAAGTGCATATTTGTAAATATGTATGTTTATATATTGGTGTGGGTGTGTGTACATGTATGCATATTTAAAAAAAATATTTTAATTATATCAATTATAATATTTAATAATTTGTTTTAATTTTAAATGCTTAGCTAACAGTCAATTGAAGTGAACCTTACATTGTCTAGTACCAGTTGTGACTAGTCTTACCTTCCAGCGGGACAAATCTTGCAAGAACTCTGACCTTCCTCATCTTGGTATTTTCCCAAATCACAAGTCAGAGGCTGACTAGATCCAGCTGGACAGTAGTGGCCAAGTGTACAATTGTATTCTGCAGGTTCTGGCATCTGCTGGCCAGCTGGACAATAATACCCAGCTGAACAAGGGCCTGTAACATTGGTGCTAGCCATTCTTGCACAATAGTAACCCGGTGTACAAGGCAAACAGTTGGTGATATTCACATTGCCTGTTCAAAACATTAACATCATAGTTTCACATACAAGGAGTATTTGCATAAATTCAAACTACTAGAATAATTAATTAGTCAGTAATAAGGATAGCTTAGAGAATTTATTCTAATTAATAAAATAAGAAGAAATAAACAAATAACAATGGGGAAATACTGACTCAGTTAAACTTGTCTTGAGTAACCTCTGTGGTTTATGATATTCTGTCTTGAGTGACCATTGATGACAACCTAATACTGTTTATTATGTACTGATACTAAGTGACAACATACTTTAGACAATGGCAACCAATTGCCAATAACCAGAATTTCTAGACCTAGACAGGCGATTTATGACTATTTAAAGATGTGTGGTGGAGTAAATTTGCCTATCCTTATTTCTAGACTTAATTGTTATATAAATTGTTAAATTGTCTAAGTGACCCCACTTTGGGCACTTCTTATGATGGTATTTTTGTGTCAGAGTTAGAGTAAACAACTTGAGGTGAAATATGCTGGAAATTGCTGATGCAATCCAAACCAGTTCCAAATGGATGAGTAGTTTTATTATTTAATGGTTAAGATTTATGAGACAGAGACCAGCCAATGGGCTGAGATCAAAATGTTTCTTGCTCTAGAGAATTCTATTGTCTAATCACTTTGAATTTGGACTTCTTGCCACTCCAAATTCAGTCACAAAATGTGGCCATTATGTTAATGATGAGCTAACTGACTGATTGAGAGAGAATGGACAGAGAAATATTTCATGCATATTGCTATTTATATGTTATACTTGTGTTTTACATAGAGATGTATTATGTGAGTAGACTATTATTTCTACAAATCTTTGAACTACGATACTTGTATATAGGTGCTAAACACTTGACATCTTTCCTTGTTTTATCTGAATCACCTAGTTCACTGATTATAAACTGCTACAACTGTGGTAGACATGAGAAATATCTACTTTAGTGTGTAAGTGTAAGGAATACACTGCACTCCATTGATGTCTGGTGGCAAAGTATGCTGACTACATTGAGCAATTTCAGGTACAAGGAAGTTACTGGAAATTGCTACAATTGTTGTTCTGCCTGAGGATGCTAATACAGTGGAACACCAGATTAGCCTCGAGAGGATAGCGGTTAATCGTCAGTGTTTACAAATTGAGAAGGGAAACCCTGGAATTGACAGTTATAATATGAACAATAAACTTGTGACAGTGTTATGAAAAGTGCACAAAAAGACTATTGAAGCATCACTTAGATAAGGTTTACTTAGAAACTATTATCACTTGTCTCTGATAACTCCATTTCTGTTCTCTGATAAGAACTATCCTGTGATCTGTATTGACACTAATCTGTTGAATTGTGTTTTAGGATATGAGACTAAATAGTTATTAAAATTATTTGAATGTGGTTTAATGGAAATATTGATTTTTTCATTGAATTTGTTAAATATATATTTCATTGTTGATTTAATAAAATTGTTAAAAGTTTGTCTTTACTATTGTGGAAGAGAGTAAACGTTTATAGCACCCACATATCCTCCAAGTGAGAGAGATGAGTGGTGTCTGCTGGAAAATTTATTAATAACATAAATTAAGATTCTCATCACTTTTTAATTAGTTATGGATGATTAATTAATTAATAATAATCATAACCATTACGTAGGTGGCGTTGGCATCACAGAGTGAATCACAAAGCATGATCCAACTGAAAGTGCAGTTCAGTGACATGTCTATGTGGTAAGTGCATTAACCTCTTGCTTGCCCTAAGCAAGCAAAGTTAGATAAGGGGTTAATGAAGTCATCAAGGACTCCTTAGTACACTCCCTATTTTTAGTGACTGGCCATAGAGTGTAAAAAAAATGTCATAATCAACTCAGTAAATGTTTGTGTATTGTATCATAATCTAAGATCCGAAGTCAGGGGTTGCTGCGTCTCTGAAGCTTTGTACTTTCAAGTGAGGTCTTGTACCCAAATTTCATTATCATTCTCTAGTTTTTTTCATAAACTGCATGATCAAACACTATTACTGGAATACTACACTTATCTGCATATCACTTAAGCACTTAATTCGCTTATGTGCCTAATATTAGGCCATTCTCATTTAAGTTTTATAAAATGATATAGGTTTATCTCTTTATTAGCACATAGTGTAATTGCATACATGTATCTGCATATCACTTTCAATGGCCATATCTTATTCAGTATGTGTTGTGTACACTAGTTAAGCACAGAGTGAATAGTAAACTCAAGCCAGCTCTGCAAATGAGAAGTAACTCTTACCAACTTTAATAATACAATGGATTTAAAATGAAAACTAGGATGGAATATATGCTGCCAGATGATATAACAATTACAGGCATGATGTAAAACTTGGGTAAGCATCCACAAATATTCAAAGGCTAAGGGAGCTTAATCACTATTATCTTAGTAACAAAATCAGTACCATATAAAATCTTGATACCTAATTATATTTATTTACAAAAAAATCTGTGAAAGATTCAGTACTTTGAAAAGACAACAAAAGAGTAATGTTAAATGTGAATTTAACATTATTTTATTGTCAGATGTAGACATACATGATTACTACAGAAAAACATTTACAGATACTTATTTATAACAAACTGAACATAATAAAAATATCTATAAGAAGAAAAGGCAACAGAATTAAAGAAGGTATAATGATCAAAACTTTTTATCACTTAGGGAGTCAATTTTAGTACATAAATATCAGGTCATCTGTAATTTAATTAACAATTAATCTCTTTCATTTTACTGTTAATCTCAGCATGATCAATGTCTTTTGCAGTTATGTCAAATTATTTTAGCAAAATATCACGATACCTGTCACTCTGGAGAATGTCCCAGAAGGACAAGGTGTTGGAGTGGCTGCCCCTTGCTCACAGTAGTATCCTGCAGGACACAGGGTGAGAAGAGGATCAGGTTGTGAATTGCCCCCAGGGCAATAGTAACCTGCATCACACAGTCCTTCAGGAGCTGAAAGACCCATTTGTGAACAGAACATTCCTCCATCACATGGGATGGGATAGCTTGTGCCATTAGGGCAATAAGTTCCAATCCAGCATTTGCCACCTTTGAAAACGTAAAAAGTGTAAATTAAGTATGCCAGTTTGACAGGGTTTCCAAAAATTATCTTTACAACTCTTGTCCAATACAAAAATTCAACCAGAAAGTTTAGAAATACTGGGGTTGTCATTTTACAGAGAAACTCATTAAATTTTTCTGAATACTAAATTTTGACAAGTTTTCTTATCTTCAATTTTTTTTCATCATATCTTCATTCCTTACCTTAGTCACAATGAATCCACAGGAGAAAGCAGTGTTGAGTGGTTTAATTCAAACTAAATTGATACACGTCCAATAAAGGTTTAGAATTTGTTACCACTGACTGGTAATTCTCTGTGTTAGTAAATGTTAGTATCAAAATTGTAAAGATAATTTTTAGACACCCTGTACTTTTAAATAACAAAGAGTCAATGAACTAGTCAGCTCATGATTGGTCAAGCTAAGTTTCTGGTAGCTTAGGGACTCACATACCTAGTAGCACTAAAATTAATCACACTAAATGGATTAATTCAACTTTACCTGTGTAGTTGGCAGCAGGACATGAGCAGTTTAGAAGATAAGTGGCATTAGATGGTGCAAATGGACGTGCCATGTACGCAGACCCTGGGCAGTACCAACCACCTGCGCAGTCCCCTGATGGTGAAGAAAGTCCATCCACTGAAGAAAAAAACATTTTCATTGGTATTTATTATTTTGGTGATTTTAATATCTAAGTTTATCAGATGGGTATTTTAACAATTCTGTGAATGTTTTTTTTTTTGTACAGCCTTCAATCATAACTGAAGTTCTGAAAAGGCTTTAGCTGATTTATCATAATTATAATTAATAGCAAATTCTCAATCAGATCCAACTGTAGTCATAATGGTGAATGAATTAATAATTTTTGTGTGTGTGTGTGTGTGTGTGTGAGAGAGAGAGAGAGAGAGTGTGAATGGGATGCACAATGTCATTAGTCCAACATAATATTGTGTCACAATTTTATTTTCATTTGTACTTTCATCATACGGGTATTCTGGTCTGATCAAAACACATGATAAAATCCAACACATGACAGTTAATATCACACTATTGCCATGATGAATTAGAAAAATGAAAAAAGAGGTGATAAAATGTGCAGTCTGCTATTATGCCTCCACTTATTCAATACAGCTTTATGAAAATGACATCTGTAGTCAGGTTTCAAATACCTTTAAATTCTTTGACAGTAATTACAACATGTTACATTATGTTACAGCAATGATTAACATTACAACAATTGCATACATTTGGTTATATGATTTGGTTAATTAAATATTAATAACATTCTGTTGTGTGTGAAAGAGTAATAGCAAGAATAATTTCTTGTACATAAACAACCCAGAAAATAAACTATAATTGCATATTATAATGAACTTGATTTTAAAGAAAGACGAAATTATTATTTTCTTGTTTACATTCAAGAAAATTTCTTGTGTATATAGTGATATGGAAGAATCTAGTATTTTTACAGTTCATTGCCAGCTTCAAGGAAGACCTTATGCTTTATAATTATATAGAAATCATCATGGTAGACAATTAAATGGAGATTTGTGAGAAGTTTACTGGATCTTTAGCTGGATCAAGTGGTAATACAGGAAATGCATCATTAAATCAATATCAGTTTGACTTTGAGTTCAAGTGGTAATACAGGAAATACAGCATTAAAAGAATGTCAGTTTGACCATAAGTCCAAGTGGCAATACATGGGGATAGCCAGTAAACAATGTCAGTTTGACCACAAGTCCTAGTGATAATACACAGACATGAAGTAGTAAAACAATATCTATTTAAACCACTCCTTAAAGGAACACCAATTAATATTAACTCCAATATGAATTTTAATGAATTTTTACAGCATGCTTGATATACTTAACAAATATTCACACATTTTAAGAAAATGAATAAATATATCAGCAATTTCTGTTAATGCAGGCACTAGAAACAAATTTTGTGGATACATTTTATTTAAACAATGCTCACCTTCACAGTACTTGCCAGGAGAACAACTTAAACAGTCTTCAATACCATCGCTGCCATTGACTGGGTTAAAGGTGCCCTTAGGACAAGGAAACTCATGTGGGCGAGATGTGCCTGCTGGACAGTAATGACCAACTGGACAAATTTTCTGACTGTAGTCTGTGGCATTTTCTAGGCAGTAAAATCCAGCAGGACAACCAGAACAAGTGGCTTGCATGGGACTGTGGCTGTAATATTTATTTTACATTGTTTTACTTTGAGGTCTTTATGTTTAACACTTTTACTTTTGCAAGAATATTACTGTACATGAGCCAACATATTTTTGATTTTACTAATTGCTCTTATAGTTTTAAGACACAAAAATATTAATCGCTTTGTTAATATTTTGATATTTTTTATGGGAAATAAAGCCATTATATATTTATCTAAAAAACATTTAAGAAATTATAAACTTATACATAAACATAAAGACATATATAGAAAATGTACACTCGATATATACATTATAGTGCAGAGAGAAATTACAAGCACATTAAGTACACATGTACATATACCCACACTTACAAAAAGCACACAGACCCAAACCCTTAGTTAAAATGTTCTGATGATAAGTAATCTAATGCAGTTCACCTGTATCTGCACAGAGATCAAAACTTTAGGTTCAAGCATCTGATGAAAAGTTAACTAAAGCATTTCACCTATAAGTGCCTGCTGGGCAAGGCAGAGGATCAATAGTGCCAAGAGGACAGTAAAAGCCGATTGGACAGATGCCGCCATCTCCAGTGTGTGACCCTGAAGGTGTGTCAGTGTTGACCCCTTGAGTAATTAATGTTGCAGATGAATGAGTACAAATTATTATTTAACAGTCCATTTCAATTTTAAAAATTTAGTATACAAAGTGATAATGACATAACAACAAATACAAGCCTTATACATAATAAATTATTAACTTGGAGGAATAAAAATATCTTTGAAGAAAATTAAAATGTATGTAAAATTACTGATGTAAACTCTCTTTATTATCTGAACATGTCTGATATTAAGGATGAATCTGTCTATCTATATTTTTTTTTTTCAATCAGACTGTATCTCTCTTGATATCTGCCACCCTGCCTGTCTGTCCATTTTTATCTATTGTATCTTACTGTCTCTCTGACTATCTAACTTGTCTATAAATGTGCAAGTGCCATTTACTTTTAAAATAAGTTTGTAAACTGTGTGAGCTATTCTGATTAAGACAGATTGCTATAATCAGTCATTATAATATGACAATAATCACGATATAAAACATGTCTAAAAATAGGAAACAATTCCTTTAATCCCTTTTTCTTGAAAGGATTCGGTATTAAGTAACAAAATGCAGACATGGGACACTATCTGCTTTTAACTAACTCTTTAATTTAAGAAATACATTTTATATCTTGATTTTTCCTAAATAAAATGTCTGTTATAAAAGAAATATAACCGCCATTATTATATTTAAACTTTAGTTTTATATTGCTAAGACTACTTAAATATGTGGATTTTAACTAATTATGGTCTATAAGCATAAAACAAAACTGACCAAAGAAAAGAAAACAGAATGTTGAACTGCTAAGAACTGACCTGATCTGCAATAATAGCCAGCAGCACAAGAACCCGACACAGCAGCCAATGCTGACGTCCGACAATACTTTCCGCCAGTACACTGTATGCACTGGTTCAACATGCTGGCTCCATAAATCGGATTTAAAGTTCCAGAAGGACATGCTTGAAGATCTGCACCTGTCTTAGGCGGACAATAATAACCAGGCAAGCAAGAATCAGCTCTGTCTCTGTTCACACAATAATGACCTTCAGGGCAGTCATAGCACCTTGCTGCTCCTGAGTGGTTTGTGAAGGTGCCATTTGGGCAGTAGAGGTGTTGGGAGGACCCAGCAGGACAGTAGGACCCAGCAGGACAAATGTTTCCAGTTATGCCATCTTGGGGAGCACTAGAGGAAGCTCTCAGGGTGCAATAAAAGCCTTCCGAGCACTTTCCAGTCATGTTGGAGGCACCTGTAGCGTTGCAATAGTTCCCAGGATCACATGCTAGGCAAGAAGAATTATCTGGTTGTCGTAAGCGAGGTTGATATGTGCCAACTGGGCAGGGAACTGGCTTATGGCTGTGGATTGGACAGTAATGACCCACTGGACACTCATCTCCATAGATTTGACCTACTGGATTTGCCTCCTCTGATCCATTAGTACAATAGTAGCCTTCCAGACATGATCCATTGGGTGCAGAGAGGCCTGAGTGTGAGCAAAACTCCCCTGGTGGACAAATTGTACAATCTGCAAGAGATGGCAGCAAGGGACGATCACCATATGTCCCTTTAGGACATGGAACTTCTGAGGATGCTCCCTGCTTGCAGTATGTTCCCTGATGACATGGCCCTCCATGAGAGGATACAGGTGAAGGTGTGGGAGATGTTGCTTTGCTTACACAATAATAACCAGGTGAGCAAAGCCCTGTTGGGGATGTGAGACTAGCAACATCACAGTAGTGTCCTGGAGTACAGTCAAGACATTGAGAGACATTCTCAAGTCCAGTTGTGTTACTATAGGTACCAGATGGACATGGATTTTCTTGGTCAGTCTTGGTTCCATTTGGGCAGAAGAAACCAGCAGGGCAAAGTTTAGGGGTCACAACTCCATGTGATGGCTTCCCAGCTCCACTCTGCTCTTCAGCGATAGCCTCATTCTGGTCACAGTAACTGCCGGCTGGACAAACAATGCAGGCAGCCTGACCTACAATAGGCTGGTACCATCCACTTGGGCAGGGAGTCTGAACAGGGCTACCCAGGGGACAGCTGTGCCCTGCAAGACACTGCTTTCCAAGGGGCTGTGGCTGAGTCATACCCTCAGGACAAAACCATCCTGCATCACATGCCCCTATGGGAGTAGGTAACCCATTACTTGGACAGTACTTTCCAGCAGTGCAAAGGAGACAGCTACTGATATTGTGGTTGCCATACAAGTTGCTAAAGGTTCCTGCAGGGCAGGCAAGTGGTGCTGCACTTCCTGTAGGGCAGTAATGACCCTGTGGGCAAACATCTCCAAATGTTTCATTGACAGGATTTGGAATGGTAGAACTTCTATTACAGTAAAATCCTGCAAGACAAGACCCTGTCACATTACTAAGTCTATCCATGCTACAGTAGTAACCACCAATACAAGGAATTGGAGCATATGAACCCTCAGGGCAGAATGTCCCAGCCTGACATTGTCCACCAATTCTTTGTGCTGGACAGCTGCAATCCAAGCCAGTTGCATTCCCTAAAACAGAGGGTCTTTGTGACCATGATCCTAGGGTGCAGTACCAGCCTCCAGAGCAAAGTCCAGCTGGTTCTGGCATGCCAGAGCCCGGACAGTAGTATCCTGGATCACACAGCTGACAGGAAGAGCTACTGGGACTGCCCGTGGCATTGTTATAGGTTCCATTGTTACATGGATACTGCTTGCTGAATTGAGTTCCTGTTGGGCAATAGTGACCTACAAGAGAAATAGAGCAGTTGCATTACTTTAAAAATCCGCATATTTTTATTTAATTCCAGCTGTATGTGTGTATGTTGGAAACAAAGATGCTAAAATCAATTATAAACAATGTGAGAACATTAGACAATTTCTTTTTTCCTTTTACTTAGTCCTTTGATTGCTGATGTGAGTTTTAACATGTCTAGTATACTATCTCTAGTATGGCACAACCAGGATCCAGTCAGCAGTAGGCCAAGATGAAAAAATTATGATCAACAGGTTAATAGAGAAAGTGGTTGAGTAAATTTGCCTATCCCTATTTCTATACTTAATATAATTATATCTCTGTTGCCAATGTTAGGCACTGCTTACAATGATATTTTGGGAGTACACAACTCAGGTGGAGAATGTTCTAGAAACTTGCTGATGTAATCTAAATGGTTTTAGATGAGTAGTTTTTATTATCCTTTGGTAAGATTTATGAGAACGAGACCAGCCAATGGGTTGAGATCAAAGTTTACCTGTTGAAAAGAATTTATTTTCTAATCACTTTGAATTTGGAGTGGAAGAAGTCTGGTCATGAAAAGTGACCATTAACTTAATGGTGAGTTAAATGACTGACTGAGAGAGAATGGACTTAGTAATATTTCATGCATAATGCTACTGATATGTTATACTTGTGTTTTAGACAGAGATATATGACTAGACTATTTTTTTCTACAAATTGTAAACTATGATGCTTGTATGTAGTATGCTAAATGCTTGACATTATTTCTAGTGAATATGTTCATAAAATTATTTGTATTTATTATGCTGTACATATATATATATATATCGAGCTAATAAAAACTGTTGCAGGAAACCATAAGTCGAGACTTGAATGTAAGAGAGAATGGAGTTAAAGATGAATAAGCTGGAAACTTAGCATTTGTTCCCTGATTATATTTTACAGGGAATAAGCAGCCTTTTCTTGTTTTGTATTAAAGCAAAATCATGGTAAGTTCATTATATATTTGATTCGTTATATAACTCTTAGGCATTTAGGCATGTAATTGAGAATTGAAAGCAAACAAGGAAACACAGGAGCTATTTTTAGCAGTCTTTTAGTCCGGATTGCCCTTCCTGCCTTTATGGTTTTCGTGGATGGCCGCACTTTCAGAATATATATATAGGTGCTAGGGGAAAGAGAGGAATATAACAGACAAGATGAGAGGATAGATGTGTACCCTGTAGGACCCCTGGGCATTAGGGCTGACAGTTAGGGTGGGTAGTTTAGTTTAGATTGAAAATAGACTTATAGTAAAGTGTGGAGACAGAAGAATAAGACATATGCACAGAGTAGATGAAGAACTTTTATTTAACTAGAGGTTATGGTAGGAAATGGTATCATTATTATTGTGGTGTAATGAACTTGTATGCTTTATAACAGATATGCATTTTGTATATACTGTGCCGTGGACTTGGACATTTGCCGTTTTTTTAGCTGTTTGCTGCCCTAGTTCCATCAGTTCAGAAATTTGGAAGGAAGTTTAGAAGGAGGGAAGGAAGTTTAGGAGGAAAGAATAAATTTGGAAGAAAGGAAGGAAGTTTACAAGGAAAGAAAGAAATTTGGAAGGAAGTTAGTTTAGAAGGAATAAAGAAAGGAGGAAAGAAAAGGAAAGCCGTGAGGGAAGGGAAGGGATGGAAATAAATAATAATTAAATAGTATTAACCTTTAGGACAAAGTGTGATGTTAGTACTTCCTGACAGACAGTAATATCCTGCAGGACATATAGTACAATTATACTGCTGAGTCAAAGAGTTGTAATATCCTGCTGGGCAAGGTTGAGCCTGGCTTGATCCCATTAAACAGAATGATCCTGCTGGGCAGGGACCACCGCTGGCTGTCAAAGTTGTTGGAGATGAAGAATTTGAACCCAGAGCACAATAGTATCCAGCCTTGCAAAGACCTGATGGATAAGCTAAGCCTGGTACATCACAGTAGTAACCAGGCAGGCATGGTTGACATTCAACTTCGGCAACCAGTCCAGTCTTATTATTGAAAGAACCTGCTGGACAGGGCTTTGGCTCCTGAGTCTGGGCTGGACAGTAATGTCCAACAGGACATATATCAGCATCCCCTATACTAAGGCCTGTTGGGGCAGCAGAATCAGATCCACTCCTAGAGCAAAATAATAGAACAGAGTTAATCAAGAAAAAATATTGTGAAATTTTTTTTATCAAAAGACTTATTACCATCATTATTATAAATGTACAGGATTATATTTTAATGTGACATTGCTATTTATAATACTTTAGAGTTTCTTTAAAAATTAAGTGTAAAAGAATCTAAATTAACTGAAGAAATAATCTAAATCAATAATGTTAGTTGTTCTGATCAACTAGGGCGAAATTCGAAAATTATGATCCTAAGCAACAGTCAGTAGTTGTTAGATATTTTTAAATAAATGACTGAAAGAATGTCCTTCTTGCAAGTATATATAATTCCACAAGTATTTATAATTCCACAAGTATATATAATTCCACAAGTATTTGCAGTAGACTAATGAAAATGTACAGGAACATACAGGCACTCTTTTGTATCAAAGTTGACACCTGTTACAAGAAAAATGTCATATTATCACATATCTTAACTGAGTGAGAAACACTAAAATAAAAAAAACAGTCTTGACTAGGGTCTGTTTCAGAGCAATTAACATTTCTGTGTAATAAATTATTTTTTTAAAAGGATAGGAGGAACAGATAAAAGAAAATAAAAAAACAACATATCCATTAAAATTTTTGTACTTTCAGTATATCATGTCCATGCAGGCATGTCATGCTTCAGTACTTTATTCAAAATGAATGCAAACTTATGGTACCTGCAATAAAAGCCAGCATTGCAAGGCCCCACAGGTGCAGTCAGGTTGTTTCTGTTGCAGTAAAAGCCACCCAGACACGGCACACACTGCGTAACATTTGCAATGCCAAAGTTTGCGCTGAATGTTCCCTGTGGACAGGGCTGCCAGCTGAAACCAGTACCTGCTGGACAGTAGAAGCCAGCTGGACAAAACTCTGGAGTCACTCGGTTGGTACAGTAAAAGCCTGCAGGACATGTGCTACACTGAGCATTCTGAGTGGTGTTAGCATAAGTTCCAGGAGCACAAGGTGTGGGTGTGCCAGTGCCTACTGGACAGTAGTGACCGATGGGACAGACATTGCCAGTGACACCGTCTGTAGGAGCATGAGTGGTAGCATTTTTGCTGCAGTAAAATCCAGCACTGCAGTTGCCATATGGCCGAGTGAGACCAGGAGATGGGCAGTATAGTCCAGGATCACATCCTTGGCACTGGTCTTTAGAATCCAGTCCTAAAAAAGGGGGCAAAGAGTTAAAATGTACATTTATCCTTCAGTCAAGGTAAACACTATAACTGCAAGAATAAAACTGTGAAAAGAAATGAAATAATATGAACATTTACAACTGAAAATAAATATTGGATTTAGGTATATCTCCATCATTTGTTTAAACATGGTACTTATGCCCATAACTTTAGTGCTACTTTGTTTTTGTTTTTCTATTACATTAAGTGTCCTGTTTCTTTATATAGTTCTATTATTTTAGTGTTTGATAGTAAATATGTGCTTATTCCTAGTGTAAGAGGTTATTTGTAGCAGAATACATTGCGCTTCCACAGTCTATTATACAGTATATTAGAGTTTTGGTTTCCATTTGTAGTGTGTGTGCCGGCTCCCTGTTTTCCTCTTTGTCAATTGAAGTATATTAATCATTTTTTTACTTTATCTTTGAAAATATATATAATTTGTTTTTGTTTTGTTTGAAAAAAGGAATTATTATAACTTCATGAAATCAATCTCATCACATCATAATAAGTAATAAAAAAAAGATATAAAAAGTTACTATGTGTGTGTGTTTCGATAATAGTTTCAGGTCACCAATGGAACTTGCGTCGATCATTTTGTCATCATATATCTGATCTGGAGTGCCCCAGTGGGACTCACAGCATACACTTCTGCTCTAAGTGGAGGGCAGGAAGGCTGGTGAAAAGGGGCAAAGAAGGTTGCAGCAGTTTGGTGCACACTCTCAACCGCCAGTGGTGATGATAAAAAGTTATTTTTTAATTTTTTTTCCCTCACTGACATTTCCCCTCAGAGGTTTTGGTAGACTTTTCATTGTGATATGTTCTCAGTCTTGGGTGGCTCCCTGGGGGACTTCCTCTCTTCATTGTTTTCTGGAGAGGGGAGATTGGTTGATGTTACAGTGGTGGTGATGGTTGTTCTTCATCACTAACATGGTGGAGGTGAAGAGATGGAGAGCTGTGCCATTTTTTAAATAATCTTTTTAAAAAGTAGCTCTGTTTCAGACAGTTGCAGGGTTACAGGCAATTTCCCACCAAGTTTGAGATTCTGACAGTACTTTCAACTGAGTTGCAACTGTCTTTGGTTTCAAGCTTGTGTCTAGCATTTTGTATAATGATTTTTAGCATTCGTTTCCATTCTGCTGTAGCCACCATCGATTACCATATTGGCGGTTTTGTTGAGTGGGAGTACAGTGGCATGTATATGTGGTGTAGAGCTATCATAGGAAGTCTGCTGGTGATATCTTGGCTGTTGTTCTGTGTGTATGTTTTTGGTGAAGTTCATGTTGTGTTCTCCTGTTTTGGTGTTGGTGGCTGTCTGTTTTTATAGATCTCCTACCCATTTGGGTGGCTTTTTTCTTTGTAGTCTGTTTCACTGATGTTAGTCCTAGTTGTGGCGTTTTCTGTAGTTAGAATCTCACTTGATGTGTTCTCAATTGTAGTTATTGGCATTTGACTCGTGTTTCGTAGGTTTTAATTTCAGTTTGTGTTTCTGTGGTTGCTGTAACTGTGCCAGTTTCTTTTGTATAGTTGTCTTTGTTTTCATGGTTTATGTTTCAGCTTAACTCTTAATAGCACTTGGCATGATTGTGAAACTGTCTCTTGTTTTAGAGTGGTTTGGGTGACATTTGTGGTTGTTCCTGTGTTGTCTGTCTGTGAAATGGTTGAAATTTCAGCATTTTTTCTGTTTGTGTGGCAGCAGTAGATCAGTAGATGTTGACAAGAGTCTGTTGTCTGTGTGTGGGTTGTCTTGATGTGGATGATTTTCTTGTCCATGTTGGTGGCTGCATCAATGGGCCATATTGTCTTTGTAGTAGAATAGTAGATGATTGTTTAATCCAGTTCTGGGCCTTTAGTGCTGTTGCTTGCATTGGAGTTGGAGTGTTGAATTGAGGCTGGTGAGTAATAGTATACTATGCCTTTTTGTTCGCTGCAGATCTGGCTCCCAATGCTGCAATTTTATCGTTGATGTAGGTGCCCTTTAGGGATTCAAGTATGTTTTGTAATGACGTTTATAGTTGCCTTGGTGTTAGTAGAATTGTGTGGTTGCAGCTGGTGGTCGAGTGATGAATTTTGTTGCATGATTTGCATCTTGGCGCAGCTGTAGAGATGATGTGTTGCTGGTGTTGTCATTTTCCCAGTGATTGTATTCCTCGGGTGATGCACTGTTCAGCATGCGTGTCTCCATCAACAATCCGAGGTGAAGTGGAAAAAAAGTTATGTTAATTCAGAGATTTAGTTATTACCTTGCATTCTTTCATCAGGTTTTTATTTTTTGTCACAAAGCTGTAATATAATTTAGTAAATAATATAAAGTTTGGTTTAATACATTTACTACAAAGTACCTATCTACTCATTCTTGTATTATAAAACCTCAGTGAGGATATGCCAACCAGTATGCACTGGGCACTAAGCATTGGTATGCAGACATTTACTGGCTTAAAATTACGAACCATTAAAAATATGCAGAAAACAGGAAACAGTATTTCACTCACCAAATATCATGTTGTATGTTCCATTAGGGCACAAGGTTCCAGTACTAGAGCCAGCAGGACAGAATGCTCCCATGTCACATACATTTCCGGTTTTCCCATCAGTTGGCATTGGACTTGAAGAACCAAGAATGCACACATACCCGCCCAGGCACTTGCCAACAGGAGCAGACAAACCTTCTCGACTACAGTACATCCCACCAGTGCACTGCTGACATTGTGAAGAATTTTTTAAGCGTGTCTGGTTGCTGAATGTACCATTAGGACAAGGAAATTCAGAAGAGAACCTAGTTCCATTTGGGCAGTAATAGCCAGCAGTGCATGGTACTGGATTTTGGATTCCTTGAGAGCAAACACTGCTGTTCTGTAAGGTCCCGTCACAATAACAACCTTCTGGACACAACTTGCACGTAATCTGTTATAAAAACAAACAAATAATTAGGTAACTTATTTGTGGGAAACTATGTATACAAAGGAATAACATCAACAGTCAAATATAATTTAATACAATGAAACAATATACTTGATGACAAACATACTAAAATGTATTTACTTTTTCTGTCAAAAATTATTTAAAATCAATAAATCATTAAAATCATTATGTGTTTAAAGCAATCCGGGTAGAATTAAGGCGAGAATAATTACTAAAATCATGCTGTCATTAACAACATTACCCGTTCAAACTGATCTTGGTAGAATTCAGGAACAATAATTACTAAAATCATGCTGTCATTAACAACATTACCCGTTCAAACTGATCTTGGTAGAATTCAGGAACAATAATGACTAAAATCATGCTGTCATTAACAACAAACAACATTACCTGTCCAAACTGATCTTGGTAGAATTCAGGAACAATAATTACTAAAATCATGCTGTCATTAACAACAAACAACATTACCCTTCCAAACTGATCTTGGTAGAATTCAGGAACAATAATTACTAAAATCATGTTGTCATTAACAAAATTACCTGTCCAAACTGATCTTGGTAGAATTCAGGGGAGAATAATTACTAAAATCATGCTGTCATTAACAACATTACCTGTCCAAATTCATCTTGGTAGAATTCAGGGGAGAATAATTACTTAAAATATTGCTGTTATTCAAGACTGTACCTGTCCAAACTGATCTTGGTAAAATCCAGGAGAACAGGAAAGCTGAGTGCCAGACCCAGTTGGGCAGTAGTGGCCAGGAGTGCAGGTGAAGTTTGCTGGACTACTGACATTTTGACCAGCTGGGCAGTAGTAACCAGCTTGGCAGGCTCCAGATGGAGCTATTAGGGCATAGCTGTCACAGTAATAACCTGCCAAAAGAACAAAATTTTGACATAATGATACTGACTTAATGAAGCTGTAATAATTCTTTATTTAAAACAAAGCAAAACAAAAATAGTGCAAAGTTTTCTCTCTTCTGATTACTGAATTCAAGGTTTAATCACTCACCTGGCAGGCAAGGCTGACAGTTAGAGAAGCCGACATTGCCAGTAGCATTGCTGAAGTACCCTGGTGGGCACTTCTGTGGATTGATTGTTCCAGAGGGACAGTAGTGACCTGCAGGGCACTGACTACCCGTAATGCCATCAGTTGGATCTGGTCTTACTGCACCTGTTTTGCAGTAGTAACCCGCGCTGCACTCACCACTCACATTGGCAAGGCCAGCAATCAGGCAGTAGTGACCTGGGCATATTTAGGACCACACACTTTAAAAATGCATCTCAAAATATTAATTATTTATAAACATGCAATGCTAGCTATGTGGTAATACTGCTAAATCAAAACATTTTATATTTTAGTATATTTTAGTAGTTAGATTATGTTGCATATAATTTTGGGACCCAATAAATAAAATTGCATAAAACTGACCAGTTTTAACTTTTAGAAAGGATTATTTAAGATAGAATGTTCATTTCTGTTCAGAAATATACAATAATAAATCCTTACAGAATGTACAAATACAACAGACATCACTGAACAACGAAAGAGTGTTAAAAAATATGTGCTCTTGTTCTTTCTTGAAACTGATCCTCCACTTATAGTGAACTTACCTTTCTTATTAAAGCTATGCAGCTTAGTGGACTGAAGGGGACACAACTTCTAAAGAAAATAGGAGGAATATATTCTTAGCGATACTATTATTCAAGTATGTGAGTTTTATCACCACACTGGCATGTACTTATTAAATAAGTGTGACAAATAAAAGTGAGGGCATATTTTTATAAAACTTTTTTTTCTAAAAGAAAAAGCAATGATGCCTAAGGTACAGAACATTTAATTTATCATTTTCAATTTTAAAACTATCATGACACTTTTCACTAAAGTGTAGAAACATTATTCCATAAATTCTACTTTTCATGATCCAGTTCTGTATGTCAAGTAAAAAGTTAAAATAAGCTAATCAATTTATTATTATGAATGAATTCAATTTCCCTAACTAATCAACTTGTTGAATTCAGTTTCCCTAAGCTAATCAACTTTTGAATTCAATTTCCCTAAGCTAATCAATTTGTTGAATTCAATTTTCCTAAGGTAATCAGTTTGTTGCTTAAGAATAAATTCAATTTCCCTAAGCTAATCAATTTGTTGTTAATAAATGAATTCAATTAATCTACACTAATTAATTTGTTGCTTATGAATGAATTCAATTTCCATAACTAATCAAGTTTCCTAAGAAATGCCTGGAGGCATTCATTTCAGTTTATACCACTCACCAGGTAAACAGTCTAATGGCTGGCTAGATCCAAGAGGACAGTACTGTCCTGGCTGGCATTTCCCTCCCGTGCTGTTGACTGGGCAGAAGCACCTGATGTCAGTGTAGTTGGCAAGGTCAGTAGGGGTGGAGCTCCATGCTCCACGCAAGCAGTACCATCCAGCAGCACATTGTCCTGCAGGGGCACTGAGGCCTGGAGTGTCACAGAAGTATCCAGGGTTGCAAGGGAGGCAATCATTTTCACTCTGCTTCCCTAAAGTGGAATAAGTTTTGGTAAAAATTGTTTTTCACAAATTAAGTGAATGACTCTTGACCCAGTGAATTCTTTTTAAAAAGCTTCTTTCAATAAGAGATTAAAATTATAGTTATAAAAATATATCTGACTTGTTTTTGCTTATTTTTCATTCAAAGTTCTTAAACCTTCTGCTGTTTTAGCATACTTTTAGCATTCAAATATGACTTCTACTGTATATCCACCTTTGGAGGGCGGTTGAGGGTGTGCACCAAACTGGTGCAACCTTTTTCACCCCCTTCTGTGCCCACCTTGAACACAAGTGTGAGGCTGTGGGGTCCCATGGGGCTTTCCAGATCAGATAAAGTCTGATGATGAAATGATCTATGCAAGCTCCAGTGGTATGTAAAACTGCTATCGATCCCACCGTCTCTTCTGTATATATTAAATAGTCTGTACATGTTAATGGGCACTGCCTCTAAATTTTCTCTTTTGCTTTGGTAGTCTACAATATTTCTTTATTTTTGGTAATTTATTGTGATGTACAAAGTTTAAAAGTTATTTAAAAATACCGTAAAACAAGAACAAAAAAGTTAGAAGAAAAAATACTATAATAACAAAAATTACTACCTGTATAAGGATTAAAATATCCTCGCTTGCATGGAAATTCATTTGGTTGGTGTGTTCCCTCTGGACAATAGAACCCTGCAGGACATTTGGTTCCATTATAGTCTGTTGAATTTTCTAAGCAGTAGTAGCCAGCTGGACAAGGTGGGCAGACAAACATGCCTGTCTTGAGGTTATAAGTGCCTGCAGGACACCCAAGTGGAAAAGATGTGCCATTGGGACAGTAATGGCCAACAGGACATGGACCGCCAGTAGAATCTACTGTTGGATTGTTGGGAAACTGTGCACCCTGCAAGCAGTAAAATCCTGCCCAACACAATCCAGATGGCTCTGTGAGTCCTGTACTACCACAGTAATGCCCATACGAACAAGGGGTACACCCATTTACTGTGGTGGCCTTCGTGCCATTGTTGTAAGTACCATTGGGGCAAGGTGTGGGTGTGACAGTGCGAGCAGAACAGTAATGTCCTTTGGGGCAAGGGCCAGCCACTCCCGAGTTGTTGCCATCTGGTGTTGGGGTATTGGAGCCGAGGGTGCAATAGTAACCAGCTGCACAGTCTCCAGTGACAGAAGTGGCATTTGGTCTGGAGCAGTAATACCCACCAGTACACTTTGTACAGTTCTCCACACTCCACAATCCTGTCACCATGCTGAATGTTCCTGGTGGACAGGATTGCCATACTACACCAGTTCCTTCTGGGCAGTAAAAACCAGGTGGGCAAAGGTCTGGTGTCAAACCAGTCACACAGTAATGACCTGGTGTGCAGTTCCAGCAGTTATCAGCTCCTGTATTGGTCATATATGTTCCATCCTTGCAAGGTATTGGTATGTGTGTCCCTTCTGGGCAGTAGTGGCCAATGGTGCAAGGTGCCCCAGTCACCCCACTATCATTAGGAGATGGCATGATGGCATTCTGGGAGCAATAAAATCCAAGTGCACAAGGGCCTGAAGGAGTGGTCAAACCTGTGCCATTGCAGTAGTGACCACCTTGGCAGGGCTGGCATTCATTGACAATCCCCAGCCCTGTACTGTTTGACCATGTGCCAAGAGGACACAGTTCTGGTACTGGAATGCCTTTTGCGCAGTAGCGACCACTGGGACATGAAACACCTGTGATGCCATCTATGGGTGTTGCTGTTGATGATCCATTCATGCACCAGTAGCGGGCGTTACAGTCACCTGATGTATAGAATGTAATTAATTGCAAAAAATGATAAAATAAATGAAACTTTAATTAATTATAAAGAATCTAAATGAATCAAGTAAAAGATGTGCATACAGATATGAGCAGAAAGAAAAAGATTTACAATTTAAAATAATTTTGTTAAATCATGAAAGGTTCATAATATTAGAAAGAACAGAAGAACAGAAGATTGAAAGATAACATTTAAATAAGAATGACTCTAAGTCCAAACAAAAATAAAAATCACAAGCTGGGATATAGACAAAGGTTTCCTGCTGAAACAAGAAATCACAATCTGAGGGCATGTTTGGTTTCTTCTAAGATGTTGAGTCAACTCTGACTGCAATGAACACCACTGAGAGTTTCAAGAGATGATTATGAATGACTGGTCAATCATGACCTCCTTGTCCCATGTTCAACAGAGTTCTTTATAGACAAATAACTCCAAATGACCGATATGCTGAGTCACCATTCTCCAGACACCAAGACACTTTCAGATGCAGTAAAGATCAGCTAAAGAACTCTGTACTAGACAAACTGGAATTTGTGATCTCAGAAATAAAAGGTTGAGGTCTTGGGAAAAAACCCTCATCAAACCAATGTTGATTTTACCAATGGTCAAGAGCAAGCTGCACAATGTCCAATCAAATTATTCTAAGCTGAAACGACACCTTTTTCAGTAAAAATCCTGATTCCAAGGAGTTTCTGAGACTTTGTGAAAGACACAAAGTTACAAGGCACACGTTGAGACAAATGAGACACCATAGAAGTACCATTACCATATTATATTGTTGTTAACCTTTCCAAGCTATAAATAACAACAATTTTAAAGCATGACCAGAACTCAAACAAGAATGATTAAATTACAATAAAAAAAAACACTTTCCTGTTTTTACCACAAATAATATATATATGACATCTTACAAAGTGCAGGAAATAAGAAGAAATGCTCATTTTTCGATTGTCAAAAATTGTCAGAACTCAAAAAATCAAAGACCAAACAAGTTAAAAATAATTAATATGAACAAAACCTGGTCCTCTGACATGGGATGGTAGCTTAGACATGAGAAAAAACAGCATTTGTTATTTGGGTTCCCTCCACCTACCCTACATAGACACAATAAGAAAGGAAATGGGAGAATGTGGGCACATTTATAGAGAAGCATGTTTATGCAGGATTTCTTTTTAACATAAACTCTGATTATCAACTCCTGGAGTGAGAGTCTTTCAAGAAAAGTAACTCCTAATTGTGGATTAACTGAAGTAGTCATATAGATTCAGAAAATTTATGTAGCAATCAAATTGTTTCTGTGTTTTTAAAACATAATATAGAATATAAAATAAAATAACCTGTGAAATTCTTCAGTCCAGGAGTTGCGCAATATTTGCCAGGATCACAGAGTTGACACTGCAAAGCACTCATTAGCTTTGTAATGGTGCTGTAGGTTCCAGCCGGGCAAGGATACTGTGTGGACCACTGCGTTCCGTTAGGGCAGTAGTAGCCCTCTGGACAAGGGTATTTGAGATATGAATCCAGAGTTTTATTTCCATCGCAGTAGTAGCCTGAAAGATAACCACAAAATTTAAAGAACAAAGTTAGGAAGAAGTATGTCTTACTGTTGCTATAAACTTACAGTCTGTTATTGCATTCTCAACAATTGTTGTTTTTTTGGGTAGAGAAACTAAATGAAAACTACATGATTGAATATACTTTTGATTTTGTATTTTTTTGTTTTTTGTGTAAATAACTCCATCATTTATTTTTGTGGATAAAAAAATATGATTTTATTCAACTCCATATTTTTGGGGGGTGGGGGTGGTCACATTACAACACAGTAGTTTTGTTATAAAAAATTACTAGTATGACTCATTAGACCAGTACATTAACAATAAATCCCTAGTTAGATTCACCATCCACACTTCTTAAAAAAATCACTAGTATGACTAGTATGACTCATTAGGCCAGTACATTAACAATAAATCCTTAGATAGACTCACAATCCATGCATATTTAAAAAAAATTCCATTAGATTCACTAGCCACACACATGAAAAAAATCCCTAGCTAGACTCACCAGTCATGCTCATTAAACAATCTCTTGTATTACTCCCTCACCATGCTCATTAAACAATCTCTTCTATGACTCACTAGCTAGGCATTTCTTAAAAACATATCTATAGTCAAAATTGTCAGTCAAGCACATTTACAAATATCAATAGTTCTTACTCACCAGCCACACACATGAAAAAAATCTCTAGTGAGACTCACCAGCCACACACACATTGCAGCTTCTCTGTCCTGTCTGATTCTGATAAGTTCCAGAGGGGCAGTGAATCTGTTCAAAGCTTCCCGCTGGACAGTAATAGCCAGCATCACATTTGTAAGGAGAGCTCATGTTTTGACCCGTGGGACAGTAGTAACCTGAAAAAATAAATTATCACAGAATTAATTTAAACTTTCCTTTTCTAGTATATAACAATGAAGCAGTACAAGCACTAGAAAGACTTGGCTCATTCTGAATGTTTTTATTTTTTTAATTCTTCTATGATCCCAAGATACAAGGAATACCTTCTACAAAATTACCACCATGTTTTCTCCATTTCTGTAAGATGTTATCACATCAAAGTTACTGGTCCTAACAATAGTTCTAATAAAATAAAGAGAAACAAAATGTTTAAGCTGTTTCCTTTTACTTTAAAATTTTTAACTTCTAGCTCTGGAATTTGTGGAAGACTTGACAAGGCTAAATAAGTATTCCAGTACAGGAAAGTATATAAACTGTTAGACAAAATCAGGACAGTCGCTGTTAAATATCTGTTAATACAGTGGACAGAAAGGATTCTGCCTGGGACAAGTGGGTTTTATTTTGGCAACAGTTATAAAATTAATTGTATGCTTTATGACAACAAAACAATGCATATTTTTTTAATTATAGAAGAATTTGCTTTACAAATGTTATCTAATTTTAAGTTGCATTTCTAGATGACTGTTAATCGATATACCAGATAAATACAATACAATTAGAAATGTCACAGTCACACGGCATTTCAAAAACTATCCTTAGTTAATGGTAGTGAAGAAAGTATGTCATGGTCATTATAAATTGAGGAATTTACTTTTTAGATAGTGGTGAAAAATAAGTATGTCAAGTACCTACCCTCAGCACAAAGCCCAGTTGGAGCTGTAATTCCTGGAGATTCACAATAATAACCTTGGGTACATGAAGTACAATCAGTTAATACTATGTTGCCTGTACGATTGGAGAATGTTCCTATTGGACACCGAGGCTGATCTACACCTGTTCCTGCCGCTGTAAAGGCAGAATTCAATAATCAATGATTACTTAAATCAGTTAAAGAAAACACAATCCATTATAGTTTTTTACAATTATATCCAAGCCAATGTATACGATCATTTCTAAATCATGTAGGTTGTCATTTTCTCTATCATAAACAGAGAGAAGCTGTAAATGATGAATTACAGTTCTTTGTGGATGAAATGACACATGCGCATGTACACACACACACACACACACACACACACAAACACACACAGAGATAAGTTCATAGTCAATCTAATAATACTACTACTATATAATTTGATTTTCTACTGCATTAAATATAAAATGACTGAAAGTTGATAATGATTACTGATATGTTTATATACAAATTGATGTGATTAGTACTCCTGCTGATGTGATTAGTACTCCCATTGATGTGATTAGTACTCCCGCTGATGTGATTAGTATTCCTGCTGATGTGATTCATACTTTGGAGGTGTGGTGGAGTAAATTTGCCTCTCCCTATTTTAAAATTTAATTGTTATGTAAACTGTTAAATTGTCAGAGTAACCTGACCTTGGACACTCCTTATGATGATATTTTTGAAAGTGTCTGAGTTGAAGTAAACACCCGAGTTGAGAATATGCTAGAAACTGCTGATGTAATGCAAACCGTCCCAAGTGGGTGAGTAGATTTTATTATCCAATGGTTATGATTTAGGAGAACAAGACCAGCCAATCTGCTGTAGAGAAATCTATTGTCTGATCACCTGACTTTGAAGTGGCAAAGAAGTCCAGTGTTGAAAGGCAGCCATTAGCTTGATGGTAAATTAACTGACTGGTTGAAAGAGAATGGATTTAGAAATATTTTGTGCATTTTGCTATCGATATGTTATAATTGTGTTTTAATAAGAGTATTATATAAGTAGACTATTATTTCTACAAATGTTTGAACTAAGGTACTCACATGTAGTGTACTAACACTTGACATAGTTTTGATATGCTAAATTTATTATCCTGTGTGTGAGTATCAGGCTAATAAATGCTGATGCAGGAAACTGTAAATTGAGACTGGAATGTAAGAAAGAATGGAGTTATAAAGCAATAAACTGGAAACTTAGGTCTGTTCCCCCTATTATTTTGCAGTGAGTAAGCAGCCTTTTGTATGTTATTTTAATCTTCTGGTTCCTTGATTGTAAACTGCTATGACAGGGGAAACGCAGGAGTCATTTGCCACAGTGTGTGTAAGTATAAAATAATACACTACACTCCTTTGATGTATGGTGGCAAAGTATGCTGACTACATCGAGAAAATTTCTGGTATGGAGAATTACTAGAAATTATTACAATTACTGTTCTGCTTGAATGAACTGGTACAGCAGAAAAACCCCAGGTTGACTCCGAGAGAACAAGTGGCAAATCTATTTCAAAGTATGGAAGGAAACACATGGAAATTGACCGGAATTATAATTTGACATAGTTGCAAAAAAGGCACAAAAGACTACAAATCCAGTTTATGTAAAATCTATTATCGCTTATCTCTAATAACTCTATTCCTATTCTCTGATAGGAACCCTCCTGTGATTTGTACTGACATAATTGTTGAAATATATTTTAGGCATAAGACTGAAAAATTTGATTCAAACCCTGGTTGATGAAATTTGTGATTTGAATGATTAGATTCATACTTTGGTTGACATGATTCACTTGAAAATTTTGATTCAAACCCTGGTTGATGAAATTTGTGATTTGAATGATTAGATTCATACTTTGGTTGACATGATTCACTGATGATGTGATTCATACTTTGTTTCATGTGATTTCTACTTTGGTTTGATTTTTACTTTGACTAATGATGTCATTTGTGCTTTACTTAATATGATTCATTCTTTGGCTAAACATCTATGATGTAGATTCATATTTGAATTAATGTGATTTGTAATTGGGTTATAGTTGTGATTCATGTCTTGGTTAATAAGATTCCTAGTTTGGTTGATGGCATTTGTATTTTGGCTGATGTGATTTACATTCTGGTGATTTATTACTTAATATGGTTATTAGTTTTGTATATTAACATAATAAGCTATTTGGCCAATAATGTTTTGTTTAATGCTTTGGTACATGATTTGGTTATGAAATAAGAACAAATGAAGCTGAAAGACGGAGGCTCATCTTTGACCAAAACACAAGACAAAATTTTCTGATAAAGGAAAATCTCTGCGTCTTTCTAAATTAAAATAAAAATGACCTCTTTAAAATATACAAATCACTCACGGCAATATCGTCCTGCAGGACAAATATTTCCAGTTATTCCATCAGTAGGATCCCTTTGCTTGGCTCCTAAAGTACAGTAGTATCCTCTCTTACAAGACCCACTTACATTTGCAAGACCTGGAAAATAGATCTGAATAATATTTTCTAGAAAATGGACAATACTGTATACAAGAGTTAGACTGTGACATAAAAGTTTTCTATTAAAAAAACAATTTAAGCCAAAAAGGCCCATCAATGAACAATAATTAAAAGAAAGAATTGGCAGATCAAATGAAGCATAAATGTAACATATTTATATTATTTATGATTTAACGTACCCAAAGACCATATCAAGAGATTAAAGATTAAACATGATCACTCATCAATTGAGACCTGGAACTCATTGCTACATGATCAAAAAGATTTAATGAACAAGTAGAACTCAACACTTCATGATCACATAAAACAAAACGCGAACTAGAACTTAGCATTTCATAATTACACAAAGAAACACAAGTTGAAATAGAACACTTCATGATATAGCAAAAACACAAGGTTAACTAGAACACTTCATGATATAGCAAAAACACAAGGTTAACTAGAACATTTCATGATGTAACAAAAACACAAGGTGAACTAGAACACTTCAAGATGTAGCAAAAACTCAATGTTAACTAGAACACTTATGACATAGCAAAAACACAAAGTTAACTAGAACACTTATGACATAGCAAAAACACAAAGTTAACTAGAACACTTATGACATAGCAAAAGTACAAGGTGAACTAGAACACTTATGACATAGCAAAAACTCAATGTTAACTAGAACACTTATGACATAGCAAAAACTCAATGTTAACTAGAACACTAATCAGATAACAAAAGCACAAGGTGAACTAGAACTCAAATCAGATAACAAAAACACAAGGTGAACTAGAACTCAAATCAGATAACAAAAACACAAGGTGAACTAGAACTCAAATCAGATAACAAAAACACAAGGTGAACTAGAACTCAAATCACATAACAAACGCACAAGGTGAACTAGAACTCAAATCAGAGACAGACAAAAAAAAATACTAATGTAAACATTTATGTATTCCAAATTTCAAAATGACTGTTTATGTGTATGCTTATATATCAGAATTAATATTTGTGTTTAGGACTAAATAACAAAATTACTGTTTACATGAAAGCCCCCAAATCAAATGAATTTTAGGTGAAAGCCCAACTATAAATATGAATGTTTGAGAATGCAAATATGAGTTAGTGTCCATACAGGTATTTCTCATTTATAACTAAATGAAGAAAAAAACATATTATTTCTATTTTTCATACTACCTACCTCTATACAACAAAATCAATGATGCCTCAAATGATGCCTAAACACATATAAGTCTATAACTACCCATAATAAAACCCCTCAATAATTTGGTGAACCTAGCCATGCATTCAATTACCAGCGCTGTCGCAGTAACTGCCAGACAGACAAGGAGTTGGTTTCATGGAGCCGTTGGCACAGAAAAAGCCTGGCTGGCATTTACCACCTGTTGAATTTTGTGGACACAGGCAGTTGCCGTCGGTGTAGTTGTTGAAATCAGTTGGTTGGCTAGACCAAGCTCCAAGCAAGCAGAAATAACCTGGAATGGTATAAAATGATATTAGTAAAATATTTTGAAGCTAATAACTTTAAAAGTATTGCCTACGGCAGCCATTTCGAAGAAACCAAACTTGGAAATACTGATGGCATCAAGTTATTATTATCATTATCAATGATGGTTTATTAGAGTGCCTAATCTTTACAACAAAATAGTTCTAGGTACATTGCAAAGAGAAACATAGAAACTCACTGTATGCATTATTGACAGTGGACCAGGTATAAAGATATGAATGTAACAAATAAGGTTGAGTAAAGATACAATATGTGTATAACATATAACAAAATACTATGATTACAGGTATGTGTGCATAAAATACAACACAAATCTACAAGTAAAGAAATATACATAACTATGTGTATAGGTATGTATTATAACAAATAATGCAAGAAATACTTTTATCACACTGTTAAGGTATGTGTAAATAATAAAACATTTACTTGTATCGCAATATCAAGGTATGTGTAAATAACAAAACAGACCTGCATCACATTGTCCTGATGGTGTACTGAGTCCCTCTCCACCACAGTACATTCCACCTGGACAAGGGAAGCAATCAAGTATATTCTGTCCTTTTGTCAGATTGCGATAAGTTCCCCTTGGGCAGGGAAATTCATCCCTTGTCCTAGTTCTATTTGGACAGTAATATCCTGCTGGGCATGGGTACAGCTCAAAGTTGGTGATATTTTCTGGGCAGAAATAGCCTGATGGACACTGAAAACATTCTGCACGTCCAGTGACATTGTTGTATGTGCCAGAGGGACATGCCAAGGGGTAAGATGTGCCTTCTGGACAGTAGCTTCTGACTGGACAAGGTCCACCCTTGCTTGGACTGGTACCTGAAAAGAATACAAAGTAGAGAAAATATATCAGCAGTAAAATTAGCAGACAAATTATATAATCAATGTACAAGACTTTGTGAAATGATTATGCCCTTACCATTTCTGAATAGATACAATCTAACAATGATAAACAAATCTGCAAACTTAACTTCTCATACAAACTGTATTTTTATTTAATGATAAAGAATCTTTTGTAAATTTAAAGTCCTTTGTGTACTGCATTCAAAGAACTAGACATAAAATGGATGCCAAATTTTCTTAAGGTGATTCAGATCATAAGCACACACACTTGTAAGATTTTATGACTAATTTTTTAATATGATTTTCTGAAATGGCCTATAAGTTATAACATGCACACTGACTTACAACTTCCTCAGTTTTTAAAGTTAGAATTGTGATTCTATTATTAACTTAAAGAAAAATGGTTGACATCTAATTTAGAACTTATTTTGCCACAGCAAACATAGACATAAACACACATACACATACACACACACTAATTCAACTTACACAAACATTAATACATAAAATAGCATTTAAATTTCCCTGGATGCTTAGCAGAATAAATTTAACCAATTGAATGAAAAAGTTCCAATATAAATACCTGTTGGAGTAGGTGACTCATTACCCAGTAGACAATAGTATCCTGGAGAACATGGTCCGGAAACATTTGCCAATCCTTGGGATCCACAGTAACGGCCAAGTGAGCAAGCAAAGCAGTCGGACTCTTGTTTTCCAAACTCAACATTTCGGTATGTCCCATTAGGACACATCTTTGGAGTTGTTGTCTCAAGGGGGCAATAATACCCAGGGGGGCAAGGGCCCCCAATTCCACTAGTTGTACCCGGAGTAGGGCGGCTAACATTTACACCTAGAGGGAGATTAAAGACAATGTTCCGAGTTGTAGCAGATCAATCTTTGCACCCAATAAGTTAATTGTTTAAGCAAATAATGCATAAGATTTTAAAATATCTTACCTGTTGTAAAGGCAATAACAGTGACATTATCACATTTCTGCAAGCAACAGAGACCAGTCATATTCATATTATTATTAGTAACAATATTAATAAATCTACATTAAAAGATGCTTTCATTATTGTTGTGGGCTGGTAGCTCAGTTTACAATGACTATGAATAAGAAATACAACATAAAATTAATAGTACCTAATAAATCACTCAGAATACAAGGTTTTAATGTAACTAATTTTAATGATTAAAGCTATTTTAACTTACCAACAAAGATTGTCAGCAATAGACTAAGTGATAAAATATTCACACCATGAGTAATTACTTTCAACACAAATACATTTTGGGAAGCTCAATAGCTGTGAGGTAAAGGAAGTAGCCTTTCATGCAGGAGATTAAGGGTTCAAGTCCACACTTGGTCACTGTGATTTTTCTAGATCAATTTTCACCTTTGTGGGTCATATAGCAGCTAAAATTGTCAGCACTACTGCTGCTCTTCATGGAATTAGGATAAATAAAAATTCATACATTATTAGAGTCATTGCTATTATTTCCTATTTCAATCCAGCTCACCCTCTTTGCAATAGAATCCAGCTTCACACTGGCCAATGCCAGTATTATTGAGAGAAAAGTCGACATCTATAGCACCAATGGAGTAGCAGTAGAATCCACCTTTGCACGGCTTGCAATCACTTTCCTTTACCATACCTAGTAAAACAAATTTTGCAAAATCTTAGTTCACTGCAATGGAAGATATGTTTACCACACACCTCAGAAAATTACTTAAGTTTTGGTTTCAAAGATTGTTTAGAATAGTTACTGTCAAAATAGATCCAGGGTTAAAAAAAAATCTCAAACCCCCAAAATTAAAAAGAGGACAGAAAAGTTACAGAAATTTTAAGAATTTTAGGAAATTTCCTTGTGTTGGTTAAATGTTTAACTCAACTGCTTGTTTGGAAACTGCTGTGCCTTAAATTTTGAAATGAGGCAAAAGTGAGAAGTGTAGAATTTGACTTCTTAAATTCTGTCATCAGTACTTTTTAACTGTTGATAATTATTTTAAAAAATTAGCAAATAGTTTCTTTGGGAGCTGACTGGCTACTTTTCTGCTGCATTCTCATTTAAGTTTTCTTGCAGAACCATTTCAGTGAACCTACATGAGCATGGTGCCATTGGTTGATGACTGACACTGAATTTCCCGTGTCCTTGTGTGTCATTACATTACAGAAAAAACTCACAAACAAAATCTCTTTCATTTATAATGACAAATAAGGGTATATCAGGTAAGAAGTGTAAAGCAACTTTAAAATATACTTTTGTGTATTACATTAGGTCATCATTTATATGTTTTAAAGAAACCTTATCCTGTATACTTCTCAGTCTGGAATGAGGTCAAACTGACCAAGATGCAATTTAACAGAATATCTCAGATAGTGTTATGAACACATGAACATGCAAAAAATTACTCTGAAAAAGCTATAAATATTTACCAAAGTCTGGGTTGTATGTTCCTCTGGGACACATTGGCTGAAATGCTGTGTTATTGCCCGGACAATATTTGCCCTGTGGACAGCGCAAGGCATTCTCTCCATCCACACAGTAGAACCCTGCAGGACAGTTATAGCATTCACTCAAGCCAGTTGTGTTGGAGAAAGAACCTGCAGGACACCGTATTGGCTGAGAGGATCCTGTTGGACAGAATGACCCTACAGTGCATGGGTCACCTGTAGCACCATTATCATGTGGCTTGTCGGTTTTAGCGCCACCCCGACAGAAGTATCCAGCAGCACAGATGGCATTAGGGGCAGTCAAGGCAGGGGCAGTGCATGCACGTCCTGGATCACATGGAATGCAGTCAGAAAGACTGGACATACCTGAGTAATTCCCATAGGTACCATTTGCACAAGGTGTGTCAATATAGTTTGCAGTGCCTGCTGGGCAGTAGTATCCAGGTGGGCATAAGGCACCAGCAGGCATGGTGACATTACTGCCTTCCAGACAAAAGTATCCTGCATGGCAGAGGGTTGTGGGAATAGAAATGCCAACAGAATCACAGGCATACCCTGCAGTACAGTTGTTGCAGTGCTGTACAGAAAAACGACCTTCATCTTTCAACATAGTGCCACGTGGACAAGGTGTAGGCTGCTCACTTCCAAGAGGACAGTAATGTCCCTTTGGGCAGATAATCTGGTCAACAGTTCCTGTGCCATTACAATAGTACCCCTGTGGGCAATTAAGACATGAACTTGATCGAGTTGCAGGCTGGTACTGACCACGAGGGCATGGTTCTGGTTTGAACGCTCCTTCCAAAGTGAAGTGTCCAGAAGGAGTTTCAAACTGAGTAGGTTTATCAGCCCCTCCTTCACAGTAGTAGCCAGCAGCACACTTCTGTGAAGCCTCCGTACTAGAACTTCCAGCACAGAAGTAGCCTGGGTCACATGGGATGCAATCGCCTAGAGATTTGGCTCCTGGGGATTTGCTGTAAAAGCCCATTTGACAAGACGTTGATGTAGCAGATCCCTCTGGGCAAAACCCTCCTGCTGGACAAAGGCCACCTGTGGGACCATCTGGGGGGGCAGATGTGTATGCCTGTTTACTACAGTAGAAGCCAGCATCACAGAGTCCAGCAGGAGCGGTTCTGCCAATGCCATCACAGTAATGACCTCCAGGACATGGAGTGCAGTCAGTTGACCGGCGAAGTCCAGTTGAGTTGCTGTAGGTCCCTAGAGGACAAGGCTGCGGATAGGTACTGCCACTTACACAAAAATATCCAGGAGGGCAATCAATTGGGTTAGCCAGACCTTCTTGATCACAGTAGTATCCTGAAATGCAAGCAGTGCAGTCTTGGAAGGATTCCTTGGCTGAGCCATTTCGATAAAACCCAATGGGGCATGGGTAAGAGATCGCCTCAGGAGTTCCAAGAGGACAGTAATATCCACCTGGACAATTACCTGCAGGGGCAGATAAACCAGATGGAAAGCAGTACTTGCCAGGAGTACACTGGACACAATCATCTATCTTAATGCGGCCAGACTCTGCATTGTAGGTGCCTGCTGGACAAGGTACTGGAATAGATGAGACGTTTCCTGCTGGGCAGTAATGACCAGTGCGGCATTTGTCCCGAATCAAATCAGGCTGTCTGTTCATTCCTGCTGGACACTCCAAGCCAGCAGGGCAAATTTTATTTGTTGTCATGAGAGAGAAACTGTGCAGAGAATAGAAAGTGTTTTACTTGTGCAGCCTAAAAATTAACTCTACAAGCTAACTTCAAAGAGAATAAACTAAGATATTAAATTAAAAGCGTTAACCAGAACATGACTAATGAGATTTCTGTGCAGTACCTTTCATAATTCATTCATGCTTACTTTTCAACCTTCTCATCTTATTGCAAAATTCAAACTTACATGAATGCATTCATAATATAATAACATTCAAACAATATTCAATTGCCTGGGGTATTTTAAAATATGAAGACCTAAACTTGATTGATTTGATATTTTAAAATGTATTTTTAAGAAACAGATATAAAAGGAAAAAACTAATCCATATGAGCAATAAAAACAGACTTTAGATTATATATTTATCTTCACAATGTTGAAATTTAAATTTTAGAAATAGTACTTTCCTTCCATTAACAATAAAACTTTTTTATTGATTAAATAAATTATAATTAATTCCTTTCTCATCTCAAAGTATTTTTGCAACATGGAAGTCAAGAACGGTGAAAAGGAAATGAACATTTCTATTTTTTTCTGACTGTTTCAAAGAACGTAAATTATTGTTATATCTAAATGAAACTAAGTTGACTGATAAAGAGTTTGATTTTTAAAACATTTGCTTTAAAAGACAAAACAAAAGTTATTCAAAAACATTGACCTAAATAGATGTCCACATACCTCGTGGTGTTTGAGTCACAGTAGTAGCCTGCAAGACACAATGAGCAATTGGCAGCCCCTGTGTCTGAGTAACTTCCCTTGCCACAAGCTAATGGCTTCGTGTTTCCCTTGCCAGGACAGTAATAACCAGCAGTGCAAGAGGAGCATGCTGTATTTTCGCTCTCACCTTTAGTGCCTGTGTTAAATTTGCCACTGAAAAATACAATTGGACAGAATCTACTCACTGATTAATTTGAAACAAATGATTGAAAATGAACAGAAGAATTTTTCCAAATGAACAAAATTTAGGAACTACTCTAAACGAGTGAACATAAATAAAAGTTAGAGGCTTCTCTATATGAATGAACATTAATAAAAGTTAGAGACTTCTCTATATGAATGAACATGAATGAAGTTAGGGACTTCTCTATATGAATGAATATAAATAAAAGTTAGAGACTTCTCTATATGAATGAACATGAATAAAGTTAGAGACTTCTCTATGTGAATGTACATGAATAAAGTTAGAGACTTCTCTATGTGAATGTACATGAATAAAGTCAGAGGATTTCTCCCAAGGAATGAAAATGAACAAAAGTTAGGAACTTCTCTAAATGAATGACAATGAACAAAAACTGAGACTTCTCCAGAAAATGAACAAAACTGGGACTTCTCTAAATGAATGACAATGAACAAAAACTGGGACTTCTCTAAATGAATGACAATGAACAAATTTTAGGGACTTCTCTAAATGAATACAATAAAAACCACCTTCCACTGAATGAGAATGAGGCATGCAAGCATATTTTCATTAAACTGTGTGCATGTTGTTGTGTAGGCTGTTTTGGAACAATTCTTCATGCATCCAGATGTTTCCATGTTTATATATTCAGTGGTTCTATGTATTAATTTCTTTAACTTCATTTATTTTATTAATTAATTAATTTATTACTTATTCATATCTAAATCTAAAGGTAATTATTGTATTTGTTTGACACTGAATTCTTTCATCTTTCATTAATAAACTTTTTGTCTGTATGTACTCATTTGAAGTTATTATCTACTTATTATTTACAAGCCACTGTAAACACATAGAATTTTGTAATGATGTACAGCTATATAAAACAATGAACCCATTATTAAATGACATAAAGATGAAGCTAATACGAATAAAGTAATTATTATCAAAGGTAGCCTATAATATCTGATGCAGCTCTGTATTTATACAAGACAGCTATACTAAGATCATTCTATTTTGCACTGTTCATACAAGCAAGATAGACTGAACTTATGTAATAATGTTGCTCTGTGTTCACTCAAACAAGCAGATGGTCTGTGTTATACATAATGCACCTTGTATTCATTCAAGCAGGACGAACTATGCTATACAATAATATTGCTTTGTATTCATACAATAATGCACCTTGTAATTCATTCATACAAACAAACTGGACTTTTTCATTCATACATGCAGGCGAGTAATTACAGTTTATACAGTAATGTTTTTCTTTGTTCATAAAAGCAAACAGAACTGTTTATACAATAATGCAGACCTGTGTCTGTAATCATTCATAAAAGCAAGATGAACTGTATTTATACAATTATGCTTCTCTGTGTTCATTCATACATGCAGTTGGATTAAGTGCATACAAGAAAAAAGTTTTTCTCTGTTCATATAAGCAAGTTGGATTATGTTAATACAATAATGTTTCTCTGTATTCAAATAGACAAACTAGACTGTCTTTATACAATAATTATATGCTGAACTGTGTTCACATAAGCAACTAAAACTTACGCAGGACATGGAATAGGACTGGAGGAGCCCTGAGGGCAGTAGTAACCCTGAATGCAGTCCACACATTGTTCCCATCGGATGTTACCAGTGTTGTTGCTGTAAGAACCAGCACTGCATGGATTTTCTGTAGCAGTCTTTGTTCCTGTCAATGACAAAGTATGTAAAAGTGAGAATATTTCATAAAGCAGACCAGAAGCTAATGCTATTGAAATGCAAAACTTATTCTTCTCCATTATTTCTATCAACACAGTATCTCAGAAGCTCTATAAGATATCAGTTTAAATTTCTGAGACTCCCACGATGATGACCTCTGGGGTCAAACTAGTGGCATCAAATCAAATAGAATCTGGAAAAATTATACTTTTAACTTGACCAGAAAACACTAACAATGAAACATCACTAGGACTGATGATGAATGAAAACTAAATAAATTTACAAGAGAATATGAGGAAACTTACTCATGCAAGGGTAGGGGGGGAGAGAAATGTCGTTGCTAACTATGACTTTTAACTGACACTTTGCACCACCATTGATACATAATTAAGAACAGTATGTGGTAGGTTGTAAATCTAAGTAAAGGTTAGACAAGTTAGATAAATACAGTAAAAAGTAAAATTTGCCACATTTAAAGATTATGGAGTATTTATTACACCATAAAGAAATATATATAAATAAATAATGCTCATAATAATTACAAAGTTATTATTTCCTCAAGATCAGGTTATACTTTACTTGGACAAAAACAATTACAAAAAAAGAATCCATAAAGTTTATTATTCAAAAAGTCTGGTCAAAGTTCACCATAGTATTATTGCTGATTGGTTAAAGTGTATATACTATATGACAAAAGTGAGAGATTTTCTACATTAATAACATTTTGCTACAATTTAAACCAGAAAGAGACTGGTTCAATGCAACACAACAGTGGGAGACTGTGGCATCTCTGGGCATCCTTCACTTGTTATGATTATTATTTATTAATTAATAACATAACTAATTACAAGTAATCAAGTATCTTAATTTATAGTTATTAATAATTCTCCCACAAGACAAACATGTCTCTCACTCGACGGATTATAAGGGTGTTGTAAAACTCTACTCTTACACAATAATAAAATAAATGTTTTTAACTACTGCTTAATCTTTCAGCAGGTGAAACTTCTTACCAAAAGGGTAATAAAAATCCATCTTTTATTTATATTTAATGAGCCCTCATCCACCTGCTATTATTCCAGCATAAGTTTTAATATATGTGCAAGAAGGTTAATAAATTTAACAATAAATTCATGAAATCGAAATCAAATATACATCATGAATAAAATCAAAAGAGAAATGACATTTACATCACTTCACAACAATGTTTGATTAAACTTCAGACACTAATTCAGTTAATCCTAGCATAGACATCAGGAGTCAAATTTATGTATATAATCAAGTTTATAGATATAGTTTCATTATAGAATTGAAAGTGGTGTTTTAGAGAGATAATTAGTGTCAATGTACATAACCTTTTCAATGATGACAGCTGTCGCTAACACATGTTCACAATCATGTAGTTTGCAACAAGTCACTTTCTTTCGTATTAGATAATGGTCCAACAGTCCAACATACCCCTTCTAGGCACATTATACAACCATTCCAGAATCTTCGATGCGCTCACAAAGCACACCAGTGAGAATCATCCAGAACTTCATATGCGCTATCAAAGCACATCACAGGGAATGTTCCAGGAATGTTAATAAAAAATCTTCATGAATTCTTGAGACCAAACTCAAACTTCAATTTCCATCATATTGCAACAATATTCATTAGATCAATACACAGGTAGCATAAGAAATATAGCATCAATTAAAATTCATAAGTACAACATACAATGTAATCAAATTAGTGAACATAGAAATAATGGTTGAATTACATAAGCATTCTCCAAATTCAAATCATAGATCAATAGCAAACATGTATGAAATATTTCTAAGTCCATTCTTTCTTTATCAGTTAGTTAACTTATCAATAAGCTAACAATCACCTTTATGACTGGACTCGTGTTATGTCAAAATCAAAGTGATTAGAATATAGGACTTTCTTCAACAAAGTAACTTCCAGTCCATCCCCATTGGATGAAATTGTTATGAACAAGTGTGAGACTATTAGTCAGAAAAACTACTCACCTGCTTGGAACTGGTTTGGATTACATCAGCAAGATCTTGCATATTCTTTACCTGAGTTGCCATTTTAACTCTGGTATTTACAAAAATATCATCATGTGCAGTACCCAAAAGTCCTGTTATGTTGACTTTTAACAAATTATATAACAATTAAGTTTAGAAATAGGGACAGGCAAAAATTTATTCCACCACATAGACTTAAAGAGTTATTGTATTCTAAATACCAGAATAAAACTTTTCAAATTAAAGAGTTCTTTTCTTTTTTATGTTATTCTCAAAATGTTTGAACAACTAAAATCTTGAATTAGTGGATATCCTTTAAAGAAAAGTTTCCTTCACTTCATCTATTTATTTTTATCAAGAAGAATAAAACATATTATACATAATTTTATTTTTTAATTTAGTAATTAAAAATATTTAACTTAACAAATCTGAAAAACAAACTATGAAACATTATGAAAAGGACTCACATTTTAGATCCCAACCATTATTACTTGTTTGTAGATATATCAAATATGAAAATGATAAGATCAATTCATAATATGTGAGAGAGTGCACAGCAATGCAGCAATAGTAAGTGAGAGCAAATTATGGAAGCTTCATATTTTACTTAATCACAAAAGGGTATAAAATTAACAATATACATAAGTAAAAGTGGCCATTAAAATAAACAAAATGTGTTATGCTATCACCTCAATGGACATTTGAATAAAAAAAGACACTGAATAAATATTATAGTAACCATGGACTGTTGGCTACAATAACAATGAACAAGAAATAAATATTGTAGTAAATTCTGGTCTGTTGCATACAATAATGAAGGAAAAATAAATGTTACAGTAGCCATAACTTATTGTATACAATGACAATGGACAAAATAAATGTTACAACAGCCATGGTCTGATGCATACAATGAACAAAATAAATGTTATAACACTCATGGTCTGATGCATACAATGACAATGAACAAAATAAATGTTATAACAGTCATGGTCTGATGCATACAATGACAATGGTCACACAAAATTACTTACCTGCAGGGCACCAATGACCTGCAGCACATAATCCAGTCGGTGCAGATGAGCCAGCCATGCAGTAGTAACCCTGAGTACAAATGTAACAGTCAGAGGCTTTCTCAATGTTTGTCAGGTTCGAGAATGTTCCTGCAGGGCATGGGTACTGAGTTGAAAATTTTGTCCCAGATGGACAGTAGAACCCCTGCAAAGAGAGAGAGAACAGACAGATTGTAATAACCCTGCAAGAAAAGAGAACAGATGGACAGTACTAAACCTGTAAGGAGAGAAAGCATACAAAATATGTAAAGAATTCCCAAAGATCATATAGATGAAAATGAAAAATAATCTATTATCATGATTGCTGGTGTAAATAAAATTAATGGCTGTTTGACAGCACTGACTCCCAAAGATAAACAAGTGCATGCCTCTAAAGATAGTACCCATTTTCAAAAACTCCCCCCTCCCTTTTCGAGAGTAAGCAAAGCAAAAGGCCAATACCTTTGAACATGCAACAGGAGGCTTCTGGGTTCCACCTGTACCCAATAAACAAGCGACTTTAGGTGGGCAGATGTCACACTGGTCAACAATGGTTAAATTGTTAAGATTAGTGTAGGTTCCTGCTGGACAAGAAACATCAGTTGGCAGGACAGTACCCTCTGGACAGTAGTGACCTGGGGAACAAGCACTATCAGGTTTTGTCAAGCCTGCTGTAGTGCATGCTTGGCCAGCAATGCATGGTTTACAGTCTGTGAGTGCACCCTGATTTTTGTTGGGGTTGTACGTCCCTTTTGGACATGGAGTTGGTGAATCAGTTCCATTAGTGCAGTAGTAACTGAAAAGATGGAGCAAGGTAAAAATCAGAAAAATATATTTATATCCATGGAGAGTAGATAAAGAACAGAGAGAAAATAGCAAATCTATAAATAGTATAACTATAAGTGAGGAAAAGATATATTAATATAGTGAGGACAGGGAGGAAAGCAGCTATCTTTATGGTAGAAAACAGTTCACATTGAATAGCAGATAAACGTGAATGAAAGACATTAATGACAATAGAGAAGTAAAGAATAGAGAGATGAGGATATGAAAGGTCAAAGACAGTTGTGTTGGACATTAACAGGGTGTGTATGAATGAAGACACCCTCAGATAAAAGAGTGATGTTAAATGCTCATGAGCTAATTAAATGAATACAATTTACAATAATAAAATATTATACATAATTATACAATCATTTACCAATTTTCCAAAGATAGTCGATTTCCAGCTGACAATGGAAAAGAAAGACAATGACAGAGGGTGAGACTGACTTAGTGAGACAAAGAAAGATATGAGACAAGTTCTGAAACAGACTTTTAGATGGTAATAAGATGCTGAAAAAAATTTATCTTGACAGGCAGACTTTGGCCAAAGTCATGGTCATAATGGGCATTATGGATCTTGTATAGATACATGAGAATGAACAAGGAAGTGATGGGCAAAAGTTTAGATAACAATTTAATGGCTTTGTAACAACACTTGAGAAGGAGCACAGAATAAGAAAGAGAAATGAAAGATGAGGAAAGATGACAACATATTAATAATTTTAAAACTCTGTACCCTGCCAAGCAGTCCTTGCAGAATTCAATGCCAGTTGATCCTGTTGCTTCTGTGTATGTGCCTGCAGGACATGGTGTTGGAGTCCCTGAAGATGCCGGACAGTAGTTACCACGTGGGCAGATGCTGCTGTCTTGGTATGGGTCAGATGTACCTTCAGGACAGTAACGACCTGGCAAGCAAGCAAGGCATTTTTTATCTGAGGTTGCTCCAAGCTCATTGTTATATTTTCCAGCAGGGCAGGGGTACTGGTCCAATGCACTTGTTCCCACTGGACAGTAGTAGCCTTTACGACAGAGCAGACTTGAAGTAGGAAGGCCTTGAGTCCCTGCCAGACAATAATAACCTTGAGGGCATTGTGTACATTCACTTGCAGCTTTCAGCCCTCTTGCCCCACCATAGGTACCAGCTGCACATACTGTCTGTGTTGCTCCATCTGGACAGTAGTAACCGAGACTGCACAAAGCTGTTGGTGGATCAGCTTGAATGCTGCCTTGTGGACAGACATATCCTGCACTGCAAACAGTGCAACTTGTAGCCAATCCAGCACTGAACTTACCCACTGGACAAATCACAGGCATGTCCACTTTGGTTGGACACTGAGACCCAGCAGGACACGGGGTGCAGGCAGTCTGAGCACCCAAGCTGTAGTATCCAGATGCACATGCAGTTCCAGCAGCACTGGCTGATGGACATTCTTCACCAGCTGGACATTTGGTACAGGTCGTGGCTCCAGGTAGGATATAGTACCCCTTGGAACACTGAAATTTGGAGCTGGAATATATGCTGGGACAGGAATAGCCAGTTGGACACTTCAAACAAGCAGCAAGCCCGCCCTCACTGTAGTAGCCTGTTGCACACTCTGTCATTGTGCTGGAGGTAGTATCAGGACACTGGTGTCTGTTAGAAACAAAACTTATAATCAACACCCTATTTTCCAAGAACACAAGAATGCTTCAAAGTCTCTAGATCTTCAAATATATGGCCTAAATTTTTAAAGCAATAGCAAATATGATTTCCTTACTTTAAGCCTGTTAATTTAACCACAACAGAAAAAGTAAATTTAAAGACAAATAGAAAAAAATGTTCTTTTAAATCTAATGCATGTGTGCAAAGATGATCATAAGGCAAAAATAATTCAATGCCCGAAACTTTTCTGTCAAAACCAAAATGTACATGAGAGAGAGGGGGCGAATGTTAACTATAGAGTTGTCTTACCCAGCAGGACAAGATGTGCATGTCTGCTGACCACCAACTGAGTATGTTCCCGACTGGCAAGTATTCACCACGTTGGACGTGGTTAAAGGGCAAGCGGAACCTGCCGGACATTTGGTACAACTTGTTGCTCCACCGACAGAATAATATCCTGCAGCACATGGGGTGTTCTGTGATCCATCAGTAGCACCGCATGCCCAGCCTGCAGGACATGTGGTGCAGTTGGTGCTGCCAGAGAAGGAATATGAGCCGGGAGAGCATGGGTAATGTGTGCTGTCACTCACAGAAGTGCAGTAACTTCCAGCACTGCAAGGTGTGCATGAAGACTGGTTTCCCACTGAATATGTTCCTGTAAAACAAGCACCAAGTCAAAGTCCATGAAAATCAGCATGCATTTGGTCAGAAAGGATTTTTAAAATTATTGAGTACAGAGTTGCAGGAAGTTTCTGGTGAAAATGCAAATTAAAAAAATCTGTACACTGCAAAGATCAAGGATGGGTATTGCATAATATCAGCGTGGATTAAGTGTGATCAAAATGATTGGCTAATGGTCTGATTAGTAATAAACACAGTGTGATTGAGGACTGTTAGTTGTCCTTGCTCATTTTAGCAAACTTCTCTTAAGAACTTGTTGAGTCTTATCTGGTTCTCACATTTCAATATACTATGAAAATCATGTTTGTTAGCACATGTTTGTACCATTCTTAAAAATGTCATTTGAAACAGTATTTGGACATGAATTTATATTTCAGTCTTGGCAAGACAGGTACAGAAACAGAAAATGTTAATGACAATATACATAGAATACATGGAGGTAACTTCTGGCTATTTCCCAATTAATCAAACCACAAAAAGAGAGCAACATGAAACCAGTGACTGGAAACTTTTCTGACACCTGTGAATGGAAAGCCATTTGACCCCCATAGAAGCAAGCAATCTGGCACCAGTGAAGGGCAAGCAATGTGACACCATTGAAGGGCAAGTGAGGTGACACCAGTGAAGGGCAAGCAATGTGACACCATTGAAGGGCAAGTGAGGTGACACCAGTGAAGGGCAAGCAATGTGACACCATTGAAGGGCAAGTGAGGTGACACCAGTGAAATCCAACAAGTCAAAGAGTATAAAAATGTTTTCTAAAGAGATGTTCCAAGAATACTTCAGCTATTAGCAAAAGAGCTGAAACAAGAGGGCAGGAAGAGAGTACTTTGATGGGAATTAATGTGTAATCTATTACTGATTTTTAAAATATTTATTACAGATATTCTTTTGTGATTACATCAACTATGTCATAGTATTTTTTTTAATTCTTTAAGACACAAGCATGATTAATGTATTGTAATCCCAATACTACAAAATCACACAAATATACACTCATGCATGTGAACAAAATCTTTCATTAATTGTTAAACACAGAGTTAACATGAAAAGTATATAGCTAACATGAATGATTGCATTTAAACAAGAAAAACACTTACAATTCTCCAAATTACTAATTTGACAAGCTTTAGAAGATTAATGTATTCTTCACCAGAATAGATTAGTAATCTACCTGATGCACAGGGGAAGGAATCGGTGGCTGTGGTGGTAGAGGGACAGGCTTTGCCAACTGGACAGGCTGTACAGGATTGCTGACCACCAGTTGAGTATGAACCAGCACTACAGGCTGTGGGGTTGGTTGATGCACTGGCACAAGAGTAGCCTGCTGGGCACACTTTACAACTCTGACTGCTGCCCAAACTGTAGTAGCCAGCTCGGCATGGTGAAGGAGTCAGGCTGAGGCAATAGGAGGTATAATAATTGGATGAAAATGTTCATTTAAAATCTTTCATTAATTTCACACACCCACACACATGCATAATAGACTCAACTAGACAACTACTCACAGAGAACAGTATTCATACATTTCTCTTAAATTAATTTTTACATTTTTTTTTTTACATTGCATACATTGTCAACACACTAAAATACTTAAACATCAAACATGTTACTATATTTGTATATTCAAGCACAAATACCTAATACAAATTTCCATCTCTGCATATGAATAAGCAAACTTAAGCATGAATACACACACATACAAATACACACATACAAACTAACACACACATACTCATATACTTAGACTAACTCCACTCCACTCTGTGACACCTCTGGGCACCCTTCACTCGTTATGGTTATTATTTATTAATTAATAACACAAAACTAATTGCAAGTGATCAAGAATCTTAATTTATAGTCATTAATAATTATCCCACAAGACCATCATGTCTCTTGCTTGGCAGATTATAAGGGGGTAGTAAAACTCTACTCTTTTCACAACAGTAAGATAGATTTTTCCTGTCACATAATGTTTCTGCAGGTGGAAGCTTCTTACTAAAGGAGTAATAAAAAACCATCTTTTATTTATATTTAATGAGTCCCCATCCACCCACTATTACTCCAAAATGAGGCTTTAATATATATATATATATATGCAAGAAGGTTAATAAATTTAACAATAAATTTATTAAATCAACAATGAAATATACAACATATGAATATAATCAAAAGAGAGTTGATATTGGTTAAATTGGTTAAATGTTAGACACTTATTCAATTTATCCTAGCATAGATATTAACAGTCAAATTAATATATTTAAAATCAAGTTCATATATATAATTCATCATATATATAAACAACAGCAGAGTTTTTAGAGAGAAATTATAGTCAATTTACATAACCTTTTCTATGATGGCAGCTGTCACTGGCATGTGTTCACAATCATGTGGTTTGCAACAAGTCACTTTCTTTCTTATTATGTGATGGTCCAATGTACCTTCTAGGCACATTACACAAACTGTTCCCAAATCTTCGATGAGTTCATCCCATGGAGAATCGTCCAGAATTTCACATGCACTATCAAAGTACATTACACAGGAGTGTTCTAGAATCTTCATGTACACTACTCAAGCACACCACAAATGAATTCTTGAGACCAAACTCAAGCTTCAATTTCTGTTGTATAGGTTCTCAAACGGAATTCATATGAATCAACTTACAGCAACAGATTTACCAATAAGTTTGATGACAACTCTGGATACACACCAATGTGATCTAGTAGAGTACAGAAGTCACTGCAGTCTGAATGGATACAAGGTTATGAAACAAGATGTACTCCTCTCATTAAGCTAATGATCACTTTTATGACTGGACTTGAGTTATGCCAAATTCAAAGTGATTAGAATATAGGACTTTCTTCAACAAAGTAACTTTCAGTCCATCTCCAATGGATGAAGTTGTTATGAACTAGTGTGAGACTATTAGTCAGAAAAACTACTCATCTGCTTGGAAATGGTTTGTATTGCATCAGTTCTAGCATATTCTCCATTGAGTTGTTTTCTCCAACTCTGATACTTACAAAAATACCATCATAAGCAGTGCTCAAGGTCAGGTCACGTTAATACTGGAAACAAATATATAATTATTAAGTTTATAAATAGGGAGAGGCAAATTTACTCCACCACACATTCCATTCCACTCACACTTTGCAGTTCATTACCTGGTATCAGGGCATTCTGAGCCAGCTGGACAAGATGTGCATGACACATTTTGACCTGTTGCATATGTCCCAAGCTGACAAGGAATTGGTGACAAGTTAGAAAATGGACACATGTTACCAGGTGGACATTTGGTACAGTTAACTGATCCAGACAAACTGTAGTACCCTGATCCACAAGCAGTGAGGGTGTTCTGAGACTGGCCACACTCATAGCCAGCAGGGCAGGGTGAACAGTAGGAAATGCCCTTGAAGAGAAAAAAATGTATTATTGAGTATTGTCTTCAAGAATCAAATTTGATAATATTGCATAATGAAGAACCAAATAATGTCAAATTTGGCTCTTAAAGATTTTACACAATAAAGTAAATTTGGTACTTAAAGATATTACACAATAATAAATTTGGTACTTAAAGACATTACACAATAAAGTCAAATTTGGTACTTACTAAAAGACAGTATACACTTAAGTAAAATTTAGTACTTAAAGATATTATACAATGAAATCCAATTTAATAATGTCAGATATGGTGTCTTTAAGTTCCAAAATAAAATATTATTGTTTAATGTCTCAATGAATCAAATTTGACATTTATTGTTTAATGCCTTGAAGAACCAAATTTGTCTATACTGCATAATGTCTTGAAGAATGAAATACATATTGTTGAATGTCTTTAAGTTTATCTGACATTACTGTATGTATTTCAGTACTAAATCTTCATATTATTGTATATCTTTAAGTACCAAATACAACATTATTGTGTATTATCTTTAAGTACCAAATTTGGCAAAATTGTTTTAATATCTTTAAGTACCAAAACTGACATCATTGTGTAATGTCTTTAAGTACTAAATTTGACATTATTGTATGATGTTTATAATTTGACATTATTGTGTAATGTTTATAAATACCAAATATGACATTATTGTGTTTGTCTAAGTACCAAATTTAACTGAGTAATATCTGTAAGTACCAAATTTGAAAATATTGTGTAATGTCTTTTATGTCATATATGACATTATTGTGTATGTCTTTAGGTACAATATTACATTAGTGTGATGTCTTTAAGTACCAAATTTAACATGATTGTGTAATATCTGTAAGTACCAAATTTAACATTATTGTGTAATATCTATAAGTACCTAATTTGACATTATTGTGTAATATCTATAAGTACCAAATTTAACATTATTGTGTAATATCTATAAGAACCAAATTTAACATTACTGTGTAATATCTATAAGTACCTAATTTGACATTATTGTGTAAAGTCTTTAGGCACAACATGACACTATTTGTATGTCTTTAAGTACCAAATATGGCAATATTGCATAATGTTAAATTATAGTCTCTAAGAAAGTGAAAGACTTGAAATAAAAAGCAATTATGTAATGTCAAGCTGTCAGGAAGCAACTGAATTCAGGTATTCAAAGTTACTACAGTTGTTCCAGCAAGTGAATTCAAATATTCACAAAATGAATACCAGCATTCAAGCAAGTATATTCACACATTCAAGGAAGTGAATTAGGTATTACCAAGTGAATTCACAGCAAACGATGAACAAATGATGCACAATATTTGCTGTTTAATATCATAAAACAAAATCACATCACCTAAGTATATTAGTCTCATCGAACAAAATAATTTGACATTTTATACAGTTTCCAAATTATGTCCATACTGTGTGTGTGTGTGTGTGTGTGTGTGTGAGTATGTGTGTGTGTGTGTGCATGTGTGTGTGTGTGTATATGTTTGCGTAAGTGTGTTTACGTGTGCGTGTAAAAAAAAATTATTGACAAATTCAATGGACCTACCCATCCTATTACAATTTTAGCAAAATTGTACTTTCTCATTTAAAATTAAATAAAACAGTGGACCCCAGCATAATATTAGTAATTCAATGAAAAAGTAATGTATGAAATTCATGGGAATTATAGCAAATTTAAAATAAATGTTTATTAAACAGAAAAACAAATATCAGTTAAGTAATGAATATGGATATAATTCTTACCCTTAACTAAGAAAATCTGTTTATTATGGTTGATAAAAAACTATACATGCAATAATTGCACTTTCATGTACACTATTCTCATGTTTTGCTATATTTTCTGTTTGATTGGAAGTGAAGTTATTTGTCTTGGTCCAATTTTCTGTAGTTACACTTGTTTGAGAAGCATTGCTAATTACTGAAGGTACTTTAATTAAAAAAAATATAAGAGAGTTGCAGGGACATCTTTTCACTAGAGAAATGCAGCCAACTATGCAAACAAGGCCATAACAATCTGCAACAGCACTTCTGATTGGCTGAGATAAGCTGTGAACTTTTTTTAGAGCCTGACAGTCCAATTATGGCACAAACATGGTAGCAATATGTGCAAATTCTAGTATTTTATGAATATACAAGCTTCTATGGAAGGTCTAATTTTATGTGAAATATCACTGAGCAAAGCCAATGTTATGCGAGGGTCAAATATAAATCAGACTTTTTTTAAACACAAAAAGGAAGGAAGAAAAAAAATCCCTATGAATAAACATTTGAAGAGGATGTTAAGCATCAGTCAATAAATCAAACATCAATCAAAAAATCATTCAGTCAATTAATTAATCAGTCTTACAAACAATCAACAACAAGAAAGGTAGGATTTTGTACATCAGGTAAACAAACTCTTCAACCAATGTCTTAGTGTCATGATATCAAGCTGAAAGTTAAGCCAGCATTATATATAATTCAACAGGGTGAGTTGTCATACACAAAATTACTACAAAAGTGGAATATTATACTAGTGTAAATGAACAGGCAGTTATAAATTAAGAACTTTGAAGGTGGTCCATTTTAAATATAAATTAAGACATCATTATCTCTTTGAATTTTAAACAGGGTAGTAAGTATATTTAATTTAAATCACTGAAAGCTTGATAGCAATTTGAATCATTGTCAGTAAGAGTTAAAAGGATTATTACATATTAAGTATTCTAAAATGTACTGCTCAAAGAATATTACAAAATATGAAGTTTAAGAATGAAGTATCCTAAAAAAAAAACTATCACAAAACATTAATTTTCAGCAAGAAGTATGTTAAATGTACTACACAAAGAACTATCACAAAACATTAATTTTTAGTGTGAAATGTTCCAAAATACACTACTCAAAGAACTATCACAAAATATTATTTTTAGCATGAAATATTCTAAAATGTACTGCTCAAAGAACTATGACAAAATATTAATTTTTACCATGAGGTATTATAATAAGAACTTCTTAAAGAACTATAAAAAATATCAGTCTTTTTCTAAACAAGTTTACTGGATATATGGTGAATGACTTATGCAATACATTCTTTTAAACTAAGAACCTTCTAAGCCAAACAGCAAAATTTGTTTTCAACAAAGTAATCTTACCTGTGGACTATATTGGCCTGAGTTACAATTTACAGGTGGTTTGGATGGATCAAGACATGACTGGCCAGCAGGGCAAGGGGAACAACTCTGTTCACCTTGATAGGAGAAAGTGCCACTGCTGCAAACAACTGGGGCAGATATAGAGTTTGCACAATAATAACCAGCTGGACAGATGGTGCAATTTGTGTTCTGGAAAAAAACAACAATTTCATACAAACCACTTCAATAAAAAATAATTGTTTCTAACATCAAGTCAAAACATCAAAGAAACAGAAAATCTATCTATAAATAATATCACATACATATGCCAAATACAGTAGGAAAACAAAACTAACCAAAATACTTACAAGGAAACTGACACCAATATGGTGATAAATGTTCTAAAGCAAATCTCTAAGGCAGATCCAGGTGTGGGGACACATGGCAGGATGCTCTAAACAGGGCCCTGGTGTTGTTGAAAACAGCCAATTTTTTCCATATCCCCACCTCAGTGCAAGGCCCAAGGTGGTTGCCTGTAATGCCTTGCCCTAGGGCCAGAACTACTATAGGGTGCACTTTTGAATATATAAAAAGCACTATGCAGTTCTAATGCAGTTAGTACTTAAATACAATTGTGCACTTCTTTTGGCACTTGCTTTTTTATATATACTGTATACAAAATACTGTATACTAACCAGACCCTGGAAACTGTAGGATCCTGTAGGGCAGGCCAGGGGGCTTTGAGCAGGGTCCAAGCAGTAGTGACCAGCAGTACACAGGGAGCATGAAGTTGATCCTGTGCTGCTGTTGGTGCCTGAAAATATGTAACAAAGGATTGAGCCATACTGTTCCATGAGTGATGAAGATAAACAGTACCGAATCAGGGGAAATCATCACAGGATCATCCAGTTCTCATAATATAATTAATAATAACATGACTTTCTAAAGCAATATTTCACTTGAAGGATCAAATACACATGTGGAAGCATGTTGTGCCCTAGCTAATAAAAATAATCAATTTAACAATTTATTTACAATGTATAAACAGATTAGATAAATTACTAAAGCAGATATTAAAATCAATTATAGTAGATTAATCAACTAATCTATAAGCAACATTGATTACTTAATTAAACAATCACAAAGCAAATTATTTGTCTTTTAAAAGGATGAACAAATTAAGCATTCCTGTAAGAAATACAAAAGTATTTTAATTATTCTTTTCAAGAAGTCAAGTCATTAAAACTAAGCCCCTTAATTATTTAAATCAAACAAAATTATCTTTTTTAGTTTTATTTAAAACACGTGACATATGATAGGCAAATAGCCTATAAAAATTAATCCAACTATTGACACACCTATTGGGCAGGTTGTACAGGTACTTTGTCCACCAGGACTGTAAGTGCCAGCAGCACAGTCTGTTGGTGCCACATGGCTACTCCCATCAAAACACTTTTTTCCTGCTGGGCATGGTGTGCATGAGCCAGAGGCAGCTAAACTGTATGTACCCTCTGGACAAGGCTAAACACAGATCAGAGTACACAAAATTACATTTACCCTCTGGACAAGTCAAAACACTGATCAGAATACACAATTCTATGTAACAAAGCTCAAAAGCACAGAACACGCACAACAGTATTTAACAAGGCTAAACACTACAGAACACACAGCTATATGTAACAAGGTTCAACAGCACAGAAAACATCCATGACTGTGTATGCTATTGTAACAAGGCTCAACAGTACAGAATACACACAATTGTATGTAACAAAGCTCAACAAGTAAAAAAGACACACAACTGTATATAATAAGGCTTAATGCAGCATAAAACAAACACAACTGTATGCAACAAGGCTAAACACAGCACAGAACACACTGTATGATTGAGGTTGAACATAGCACAAAACTACACACAACGGTGTGTATCCTCTTACAAGGCTAAACACAGCACAGAACACACTGTATGATTGAGGTTGAACATAGCACAAAACTACACACAACTGTATGTATTCTCTTACAAGGATAAACACAGCACAAAACACACACAAGTGTATGTATCCTCTTACAAGGCTAAACACACATTAGAACACAAGCAAATATAAAGTACCTTATAGACAAAACTAAAATAGTATAGAACACACACAACTGTATATACTTTTGGACATGGTGAAACAAAATACAGAACACAAGCAACTATATGTAACAAAGCTAAACAGAGTACAGAACACATGTAAATATATATAACAAGGCTAAACACATTATATAACACAAACAACTGTATATAACAAGACTAAACACAATACAGAATACAAATAACTGTATACAAGACTAAACACAGTATAGAACAAACACAAATGCATGTAACAGGCTAAGACATTATACAACACACACACAGATGTATGTAACAAGGCTAAACAGAATATAGAACACACAAATGTATGTACACTCCAAACAATACTAAGCACAGTTTACAATATTTACAACTGTAAGTAATATCAAGACAAGACTAAACATACCATGCAACTATATTTAACTTTCAGCAAGACTAAACATACCACTTGACTATATTGACTATATTTAATTGCCAGTAAGACTAAACATACCACATGACTGTATTTAACTTTCAGACAAGACAAAACATACCACACAATTGTAAGTAAATTCCAGCAAGACTAAACATACCACATGACTGTATTTAACTTTCAGACAAGACAAAACATACCACACAATTGTAAGTAAATTCCAGCAAGACTAAACATACCACATGACTGTATTTAACTTTCAGACAAGACAAAACATACCACACAATTGTAAGTAAATTCCAGCAAGACTAAACATACCACACAACTGTACTTAACTTCCAGACAAGACTAAACATACCACACATTTGTATTTAACTTCCAGACATGACTAAACTTACCACACAACTGTATTTAACTTCCAGACAAAACTAAACATACCACACAATTGTTTTTAACTTCCAGACATGACTAAACTTACCACACAACTGTATTTAACTTCCAGACAAAACTAAACATACTAAACAACTATATGTAACTCCCAGACAAGACTAAAACACATGCATGGAACAACTTAAATGAAACAATCAGTAAATACTTTTCTGCATATGAAAACTAATGAAAATATTTGTATACAAACATTTTTAAGAGTTTACATTTTGCATATCACACTTAAGCTTGAATTTGGTTTTCACACTTTGCAAAGCTTCAGGTAAAAAAGCAATATAAAAATAGAATGACATGACATATAAAGTATCACTAAATATTGTTACTCTTTATTATGAATTTTAGTTTTCAAGACTACAAAATTAAGCTGTGAATCTTGCAATTTGACAAGAAGCCTTATCTCCCTTTCAAATAGTAATGAAGAATTCTAAGAATGAAAACCATGAATATCCTACCTGGCAATTTCCATCACCAGTCTGGCTAAAATACCCAGCACTGCAATCAACAGGTGTAGCTGAACGGTTAATGCAGGACTGTCCAGAGGGACAGCTCAGACAGCTTGTCTGACCAGTGGATGTCTGGTATGTTCCTTGAGTGCATGCCTGTGGAGCAGCAAGTGGTGATGGACAGTAAAATCCTACAGGACATGGCACACAAGCAGTGCCATTAGAGTATTCACCACTCTGCAATGATTGGCAGGAAAAAACAACAAAAAGTAATTTCACAACTCTGAAATTTACAATCACTGATGCAAAATCCATTAAAACAATACACATATTATCACCTCATGCAGATAAGTAAAGCATAGATAAATCTGACTGAAATGGCTTTAAGAAAAAACAAGTTCATCTTCAGTAAGAAATATAATTTTAAAACAGATTGTCAGCAGAACCCCAACAATCTGACTTTCAATTATCCAACAGTTTGTTTTATTCCACAAGTTGAATGCTTCGGTGCGAATATAGACTTGTCCAAAGATAATAATACAGACTTGTCCAAAGATAATAATACAGACTTGTCCAAAGATAATAATATAGACTTTCCAAAGATAATAATACAGACTTGTCCAAAGATAATCCCTATCACGAAGAAGATTCAACAGATTTCCCAACCCTTTCGGGCCAGGGAAGCATCCACACTGATTCCTTCAGTGTAGCGCGCATGCGGCCCCGGACATCTAAGGGCATCATAGACCTGTTATTGCTCAATCTCGTGTGGCTAAACGCCACTTGTCCCTCTAAGAAGTTGACGCCAACGCAAGCGGGATCGGCGAACTATTTAGTAGGCTAGAGGCACACAGATTTGTACAAAGATAATAATACAGTCTTGTCCAATACTCACAACAGTACTTTAGTTCTTTTGTACCCTTGAGCATGCTATACTCGTCCTTATTGCAGTGAAATGACCCAATCTAAAGATATACGAGCACTTTGGTTCTTTTGTAAGTTAAACGTACATATGAGAGTGATTCCACTGTATAAAAGAAACTGTTGATCAAAATAAAAATATAGATTCTTTTAATATCTTAAGAATCATTTCAATATCACTAAGTTTATTTATGATTCACTGCCTTTCATTTTTTCTTGCTCATTAATAATCAGATGAATCAGTGAGAAGATTCTTTCACTAAGCATATATTAAAAAAAATTTAAATGTTAGTGCTGACAGAGCAATAAACATCTTCAATCGATTTTTTAGTTTATGCCACACTTAAGAAAATTGATTTTCCACTGTGTTCTATTGTGATAAATGTGTGATTTATTTCTGTGCATTTTGTTTCACATGTAACAAAATGATTAATTATTTTATGGGCAAAATAGTATAATGTAAACAAACAGGAGAGCCATCATGCCATTAAATCTAAGTATTCTTTATACAATAAAGCTCATAAATGTAAGTCAGCTACTTCATCTGGAACAATAATAAAAGACAACTTCACCAACCAAAAAAAGAGTGATCTGTTCCAAAGCTGTAAGACCTGCATCAACCTTAAAAACATGATGATTAAAGTTAATTCTGATCATACACAATCTTTAGAATGTAACACCCATGTACGATATGAACTCCAAATATATTGTTTTTGCTTGCTGTAATTTTAGCTATATATTTTTTCAGTACTTTTCAGTATATATTCAGTACTTTTTCTCCACTTTTACAAATCTAATATACAAACTGTATTACAATTCTGCATAAGTGTCTATTCAATAATATGTCTGTCTATGAATATTATTAAATATCAAAATTGGATATTTCCTCTACTGATGTCTTAATTTGGGGCTTTACTTTACAAATTGAAGAGTTTTTAAAATTTGATAACAAATACAGTTTATTAAGCAGTAAGTCTGTAGCTGCTGCAACAAGAGTACTTTCCCCTTGATGTTTAACAGCAAAGTAATTATCAAATAAGGTACCACCAGGTACATTCTTATTTAAGAATGAATAGCTATACAGGAACAAGAAAATGATGTTTTACTGAATTAAGTGTAACAGTTAGTAGGCAAGTATTTGGAGTAACTGTTTCATGCATTTAATCAAATTACATTGTCATCATCGTACTCCATATGTTGTATTAGAGAAATGGGTGGATGGGGATGAACACAACACAATGAAAAAGAAGAATTTTGATTTTTAAAAACTGTGATGTCTGGCAGAAAAGCCAATGCATGAAAATTGTGTGAAAATAAAGCTATTTTATATATATCCATCCACTCATCCATCCATCCATCTGTTCACATCACTACTGTTTTCTTTTCAACAGAGAATATCACTCACAGCGCATGCAGAAGCTGACGTGCCTGTACCACAAGTCATACCAGCTGGACATGTCTGGCACACAGTTGATCCAGCCAGAGAAAACTGTAACCATAACAAATAGAGAAATTAGTATCAACCATTTAAGCAAAGCCATTAGTTCATCAATTTTAAACTAAATCCAATTGCAAGCCCAAACCAAGTAATTCTTCAATCAATTATTTTAAATCAATTGATTAATCCTTGTTATTACAGTGGAGAAAAATTGTTTTCTTATCACTCTTTGGTCAAAACCTAGAACACCTATTTCTTATCAGAAAATACATCTTACAAATCACAATTGACTGCCAGGATCAGTATTCGAAAAGGTGCTGGCATAATGAAAATGGATTTCCAAAGTTGTTGATATTTATATATATCTAATATTATTATGACACTTTAACACAACTGACCTCACCACTTCCACAAGGCACAGGGTTAACAGTTGGGTCAGGACATTTGGAGCCAGCTGGACAGACTGTGCATACAGTGCTTTTGGTTGATGTGGTGTAATACCCCAAGGGACACTGAAAGAAAAGCAGCAACACACTGCACTTGTTTGTTTTTCAAATCACTTATAAATGTCACAATACCTCTGCAGTGCATTTGCAAATAGCACTGTTATAAAAACGATGATGAGGGTTCAATTTCACAAAGTGGAGCATCAACCTTCAGAAAATGAGCAAAGGAATACAAAAGCATAATTGTTTTAATAATAGACAAATTTAGTTCATTTTTAAAATATCAAGAAAAGACTTTTTTTGGGGGGAGCTGTATGAAGAAGTGCTAATTTTCCAATATTAATTAATAAGCATTTAGATTCAATAAAGATAAAGATGAAAAAACAACAAAAATACCAAAACCATGTAAAATTCATGCAAAATGTTTGCTATTTCCATAGTCTCTAAAAGTCTTCTAGAAAAGCTTTACAGATTGATTAAATAGCAAATAATGCTAATTTCTGCTTTGAAAAAAATTACAAACATAAACATACTTATGCACTAGAAAAAGTATACCCGAGTTCAATTAAAAAATGATATGATATAAATACAGTAGTCCGTGGCCATCTGCAAGTTTATAATTTGTGATCCTAATGTACTGAAGACTATTTTTATATACCTGCTTACTAATTATATGGCTAGTGGCATATGAGCAAGCTTCCACTGCCAACAAAAACTAAAGGTGTATGCTCTATCTTGTTTTGAGTCATCTTGCTACTTGTCAATCATGTTCAATAAGAGAATCAGCTTCATCTCTGTTACACTGTAAATTCTTCCTCCCTAAATGAGTGATTGTCTTCATGAGTAAACATTTTGCTTTAAAGCAGCCTAATATATACAGGGTTAAAAATTGTTTAATCAATGTTAGTGAAATATTTGATTAAAGTGTATTAAAATTAGCCCCTCAACCTAAACAGAAAGGTGAGGAAGATGTGTTTAAAATACAAGAAAAAAATTCCCAATGAACTTATTAAAGCCAAAACCCTACACATACAATTGTCCTGTGTCAATGAACTTATTAAAGCCAAAACTCTACATGTACAATTGCCCTTTGTCAATGAACTTATTAAAGCCAAAACTCTACATGTACAATTGCCCTGTGTCAATGAACTTATTAAAGCCAAAACTCTACATGTACAATTGCCCTTTGTCAATGAACTTATTAAAGCCAAAACCCTACATGTGCAATTGCCCTGTGTCAAGTGACAATTCATTGAGTAAAAAGATTGAAAATGCTATAAAAATCAGTGATGAAAGCTGGGAAAAAAAATCAAAGAAAGTCAGCTGTATATGTCTTGTGACCTGACCCTTTGAAATTAGTTTAATGAGTGTTGCAACCCTGATATCAATAATGCTATTTTCATGTAGGTTTTAAGATGGACATCTGTGAATTTCCCGTTCATAAGATTTTTCAATGGTAAGGAATTATTGCATACTTTCAGAAATGCAAGACAAATGCCTCCTAAATGGCAATGGATTACTGCAAACTTTTAGACATGCAAGACAAACACCTCATGAATGTCAAGGGATTATTGTACATCTAAAGACAAGCAAGAAAAACAGCTAAAGAATGTCAAAGGATTACTACATAATGAAGGTCATACAAGACAAACACCTCATAAATGTCAAAGGATTACTGTAAACTTAAAGCACATACACGACAAATCTCGTGAATAGCAAAGCATTTGGTATATATCTGGACATGCAAGTAAAAAGTCAATTATAAATATACTTACAGACTGGCAAGATTCCATTCCTTGAGAACTCTGATACTGTCCAACTGGACAAGGAGTTGGGGTAGCGGAGCGGTTGGTACACTTTTCACCTAAGAGTGAAAGGTTAAATGGTTTACTGGTCTTACATTCTAAAGAATAAGCCCAAGCTTTTGTTCTGTCACCATAAGAAACTACTCCTAAAGTTTCATATTCCTAATATCAAAGGTAAACAAGTTTTTAATAAAAATTAATGGTCTGAAATAATACTTCCATTTACCTTGCCCACAAATCAAACAAACTGTCTTCCCTGTTGACGTCTGGTACCAGCCAACCGGGCACAATACAGGCTCTGTCATCATACTGGAAGGACACATGTAGCCTGCCGGGCATGAGGTGCAGCTAAGGCTAGTATTGCTGGCAAAGGTGCCAGCTGCACAAGCTTGTGGTAAATGTGTCTTATCAGTGCAGGAGTGGCCACCAGGACAAGGGAGACAAGTCACTGCTCCTGCTTGTGAGTAATACCCATCACTGCATACAGTACCTAGTGCAGCAGAGGTTAAAAAAAATATTAAAAAAATAAAAATTAAACCATAGTATTTTCTTGCCTGTCTGTGATGTAAATGTAAAGGCTAATAAGCATTAAATATGTATAATTTGATTTTTTTAAACAATTTTATTTTAGACATAAAATTTCAAAAACATATAGATAGCCAGGTAAAAAAAACCTCCAGTTTATGTTTATTAATTAATATTGCAATGAAAAGATATTTTTTAAGTTTCAAGAAAGGAGTTTAATTATTAATCTCTTTATAATACCATTAACATGCTCATTCATAATATTCAAAAACAAAAAGTGACAGAGTGGACGTGCTCACTGTTAGATGGTGTTGGACACTGAAATCCAGCTGGACAAATTGTGCAGTTCCCAGGTCCTGAGGTGGCCTTATAGTACCCAGCACTGCACTGAGTACATGACATCTGGACACCCAAACTGAAGAAGATACAGCATAGTGAAATGTTATAAACTTTAATGTTAAACAACCACCTCTCTGGACTACACAACTAACCAGTCATCTTAAAGAACTAAATTCTCCTCCCAGGGCTATGCAACAAAGCAGTCAACTCAGAGAAAAGTCGCTTCTCTGGACTACACAACTAAGCAGTAATCTCAGAGGTCTATATCACTAAGCAATCACCTAAGAGGACTACAATCAACTCTCTGGGCTGCTCAACTAAGTAGTAATTTCAGAGGACTACAATCAACTCTCTGGGCTGCTCAACTAAGTAGTCATTTCAGAGGACTACAATTGCCTTTATGGACATAACAAAAAAGTCATCTCAGATGAAAACTTCATTAAGCAATCATCTCAGTAAACTTCTTAACTTAGCACTCTTGATTATTTACTAAACCCTTCAGCAGTTTTTATTTTCCTTGTGAATAATAATTAAAAACCTATTTAAGCACAAGCAACAAATTATAAAATATTAAGTAGGGAACCAATTATGACTTAGGGGAAGCATAAGGCTTCTAATTTTTGCCTTTCCCAAATGACAAACTCACTTTATAATTTAAACCTTCATTAAATGTTTAATTATGAAGAAATGATTTAATTTCATCAATTACAAATAGTATTATTAAGTTGCATACTTTCAGTCACACAAATGGGGGATTCCAATTCTGGCCCTCTCTTGATTATTTTGAGATACTTGGTTTTACAAGAATGCAGAATCATTATTATCAGATAAATAAAAGCTCAGCTCAAGTTTTCCTATGACAAAGTGAAGTAAAGTTACAGGCCAGAGTTTGATATGCTGACTCTTCACTGTTACCCATCTGCTCAGTCTAAACTGGCACCACTATTAATTAACTTGTCCACTCTTAAAATGTTTTGATTACAGCATGCTCTTTTTGGAAAGGAAAGTTGATAAGACAAATTACCCTGACAGATGTCTCCTGACCTTGAGTGCCAATAAAAGCCTATGAGCATCATCTAAATAGTTCTCAAATAAACTGAGAGGTAAGATATAATCAGACAACAAAGACAATTAAATAAAGACTTCACTTTTGAAGAAAGGAACAAAATATAATTGGATAACATAAAGAGTTTTAAAAAACTCACTTCAAAATTGAAGATAGAATGAGGAATAAAGAAAGAAATACACTAACAGCTGGTTGCTAATTGGTATAATTCATCAAAAGTGTAGCAGAAAAATAACTAAAGTCTTGTACTTTGATTTCAAAGTAAAATACGGTAATGTTCTACAATGAATTTCAATTCTTGCAGAAGGTAAGTTCTCACATATTTATTTAAGATAATTTAATTTCTCAAAATGAAAAGAAAGATAAACCCCCAAAATAAATAAATAAAGCAAAAATCCGAGCACCACCTGTATTCTCCGGACCCACAATCAACTGGTGCAGAGTCTTTTCTGGAGCATTTCTGTCCAGCAGGACAAGGGGAACAACTCCCTGACCCAGCAGAGACAGAGTAATAGCCATCTGAGCATGCAAGGCATACTGTGATCCCCTCTGGGCTGTATTCACCTGCAAGGCAGGGAATGGGGGTAGCTGATGGAGACACACATTTATATCCTAAATGAACAAGGAAAAAAAAGTACGTCAATCAATAGATTCTAGGCACAACATCATAAAAGCATGATGACATACAAGAGCTGAATGGATAAGAAATGTATCAATCAAAATGGGCTGAACATCAAAAGCATAATAGTAAAACTACAAAAGAAAAACTGGCCATCAGTATAATACAAAGCACTAGAAGATCATTGGAAATGGCCCTTTTGGATGAATTACTTAAAACAGCCAATCAAAACTGATGGGGTAGTTACCTCTAAAAATATTAGCTTTAACATTTTCAAAATTCACTTTGGGCAATTAATTTACAGAAATTTGCAGGAAAATAAGATCAGCAAAAAACTAAATAACTTATTAAAACATAAAAGACCATAAAGCCTTTATTAATATATTTGTCTACGTAATCTTAACAAGAAAAAATATTACTAACCTACTAACTTTATCTGGGAACGTTATAAGCTTATGTAATTTTATAAATGTATTATTATTAAAAGGTTAATAAAGCAGCATAACCCCAAACTGTCTTAAATGGTCAAATATCAATTATCACTTTTCTTTTTAAAAAGAGATTTGCTGTCTCTTTTCTCTTTGCTTACGTGTGCATGTTTTATGGAGACAGAAATATCTTTTTAAAAATTAATTTATATAAAATTTATAGAAAATGTCAACATATATTTATAGAAAATATATACCAACCTGCTGGACACAGCTGACATGCTTTGGAGTTTGAAGTATTAGAGTAAGTGCCATTTGTACAGTAATCTGGAGAAGACATGCCATCAATGGGACACTGGAATCCAGCGCTGCATGAAGAACAGCTTGTTGCACCACCTGATGAATAGGATCCTGCCTTACATTGCTCAGGTGTGCTAGTATTGGAGGACGCACACGAATATCTGTTCAAGAAAGAGTGTCAAAAGAGTTAAGAAATTATTAAAGATGAAATGAACAAGAACCATCAGCATACAAGTGAATAAGAAATGTCAGCAAACAAATGAACAAAAAAGTCAGCATGTCTGTGAACAGGAACTTTCAGCATATGAATGAACATGAACTGTCAATATGTAAGTGAATAAAGCAATAAGAACTATCAACATACAAGTGAGCAAGAACCGCCATTTGTATAATGAAAGTTCTTCTTCAGTTGTTCATTTATATATGCTAAAGTGAACAATTGAACAAGAACTGTCAGTATTCAAATGACCAAGAATTTCTTAAATCAAACTGTCAACATGTAAGTGAGCAAGAACTGTTATCATACAAACAAGAACTCTCTGAAATCCAGTGAACAAGAAATGTCAATATACAAGTGAGCAGTATCTTTCAATATATAAAAATGTGTCAGTGTATAAAAGAACTGTTGGTATATATAGCAAGAAATGTCAGCATATAAAAATGTGTCAGTGTATAAAAGAACTGTTGGTAGATATGTAGCAAGAAATGTCAGCATGTAAGTGAAGAAGTAAACAAGAACTGCATATAAGTGAACAGGAACTTCTGTATATAAGTGAACAGGAACTTCTGTATATAAGTGAACAAGAACTGTCAGTATACAAGTGAACAATTACTGTCAGTATACAAATGAGCAAAAATGCAGTAAAAAAGTGCTAAGAACTGTCTGCATGCAAGTGAACATTAATGGTCAGCCTACAAATGAACAAGAAATGTCAATATACTAGTCAGAGTGACTACCAGCATATATTATATGTGAGCAAGAACTGTCAGCAAACAAATAAACAAAACCTGTCAGCAAACAAGAGCATAAGAAATGCCAGTATATAAATGAGCAACTAAAAACAAATGTCAGCAAATGGGAACAAAAATGGTCAGCATTATGTGTGAACAATAAATAGTGTCAGTGTTTGCGTTAACAAGAACATGTAAACAATAATAACCATCATCATACATGTGAATAAAAACTATTTGGCATATAAGTAAACAAATAAATAATAATTGTCAGCATACAAGTGAGCAAAAATGTCAGCATAGAAATGATCATGCAACATCAACAATAAAACAGGAACTGCCAGCATATAAAGAACAAGAACTGCTAGCATAAATGTGAAAAAGACTTGCTAGCATAAATGTGAACAAGACCTGCCAGATATAAGTGTGCAAACAAAACCAAGAAATGTCAGCATAGTAGTGAACAAAAAATATCAATATATAAGCGAACAAATGAATGAGAATTGTCAGAATATGAGTGAACAAAAACTGTCAGCATACAGTGAACAAGAACAATCAGCTAACAAGAGAGTGAGAACTGTCAGATTACATGTGAATAAGAATTATCAGTTAACAAGTAAGTGAGAAGTGTCAGCATACAGATGAACAAGAACTATCAGCTCACAAGTGAGCAAGAACTGTCAGCATACATTTGAACAAAAACCATCAGCATGACACTATAGGAGCAAAAACTATGAACTTGTAGCCTTTTAAATGCTGAAAATACAGATTAACTACTAAAATATACTTCCAGATCAAGGATTAAAGCAGAGCAACTGGATGAAATTTCCCTTACTTATAGCTACATATGACAGTGTGAAGAGATGAAAGTTCAGAAAGAAACTATAAAGCTACTTCTCTGTGAAGAGAAGAAAATTGAGAAAGAAACTCTAAAGCTACTTCTCCGTGAAGAGATGAAAATTCAGAAAGAAACTATAACGCTACTTCACAATGAGTGATGCCACAGTATAAGGATGACATGATCTTTGAAATATGCCTAATACTAATATTAATACAGCACTATAATACTGTAAAAAGTTCCCTCTACAAATAAAAAGTTTAATACATTTTAGTATAAGTACTAAAGTATGAAACAGTTTAAATAAACAAAATAAACACTTTTACCTCTCTGAAAAGATAACACATCAGTAAATGCTAGCCAAAAGTGTTTCTTTTACAAAATCAAATGTTCAAATGTTATTCAAACATACTTAACTTTTTTTTTAAAATTACACACTGAGTGTTGTTCACTTTACCTATTTTCAAAAAAGTGTTGTTCACTTTTACAAGGAAAAAAGAAATGAACATTGAGTACTGCTAATTATTAATAACACATAAACAAAATAAAACATTAGATGTTGCTCACTTTAGTAATATTAAAAATGAGCATTGAGAACTGATAATTATTAATGATATATAAACAAAATAAAACATTAGATGTTGCTCACTTTAGTGATATTAAAAAAAAACTAAGAGGCTGATGGCCACTTAACAGCTATCTTTGATAGAAATAATTTTAAGTGTTGCTCACCCAGCTGGACACAAGGAACATGATGTGGCCCCAGCATTGCTGAATTTTCCTGCACCACATGGAAACTGTGTTGTGGAAGTGCAATAAAACCCAGCAGCACATAGAGTACAGCTTGTTGACCCCACGGAAGACTGATACTCTCCAGTTGGACATGGAATAGAAGAGTCCATCCCATTATTAGGGCATTTAAAGCCTACAGATAGAACATCAAGAAACAAATTACCAGGTGACTCCTTCTGGTCTCTAGGGCATTTAAAGCCAAAGATACAACATCTAAGAACAAACTGAGTCCATCCCTTTGTTAAGGCATTTAGAACCTACAGATGCAATATCAAGGTACAAATTAATGGGAAAGATGAGTTCATTGTTAAGAATTTTAGAACTACTAGGGGCATCTCTAGATACAGCATCAGGCAGCAAATAACTGGGAAAGTCAGTTCAGCACTAGAACATTTACTGCACAAATAGACAAAAGATAAGAAACAGATTACTTAAATGGATATAGAAAAGTGTATGTGACACCTATGCCACCCTAGTTATTGGTTATGATTATTATAATTATTTAATCATCCATAAATAATTACAAGTGATGAGAATCTTAATTTATGTTATTAATAATTCTCCAGAAAGCACCACTCATCTCTCTCACTTAGCGGATATGCAGATGCTGTAAATGTTTTCTCTCTTCCACAAGATTAAAGACACATTTACTGTCACATAATATTTCTCTAGGTGGAAAACTTCTTACCAAAGGAGGAGATAAATCCATCTTTAATCTATATTTAGTGAGCCCCCATCCACCCACTATCTTTTCCAACATAAGGTTATCAATGAATATGTGTAAGAAGGTCAATAAATTTAACAATAAATTTATTAAATCAACAATCAAATATACATAGAGCAAATACAATGAAAAGATTACTTGACATCAATGTTTCAACGAACCATGTTCAAATAATTTCATACCTATACAGCCTTATATCCTAACACATAATTCAACGTATTAGTGTCAACATAAATCACAGGATAGTTCTTATCAGAGAACAGAAATGGAATTATAGAGATTATAGCGATAATAATTTGTATATAAGGTGATTGCCACAATAGTCTTTCGCAAGCTTTAGTATCAAAGTCACAAGTTTATTGTTCACATTACTATTGTCAATTTCACACATTTCTGACACTGATGAGCTGCTATTCTTTCTTGAGGCTAATATGGGCACTCCTTTGCCATATTAGTTCCCTCAAGCTGAACAACAATGTAGCAATTTCCAGTCTTCCTTATACCAAAAATTCCATGATGTAGTCAAGCATACTTTGTTACCGTACATCAACAGAGTGCAGTGTATCCTTACATTTATACACTTGGACATAGATACTGCTCGCATCTACCATGGTAGTGGTTTATAAATCAGTAAACCAAGAGATTCTGGTGAAGACAAAAAGGCTGATTCTTCCCATTAAGCTAACAACCACCTGTCATTACTGGACTCTGCCACTCCAAATTCAAAGTGATTAGAATAGAGTACTTCTTCAACAAAGAAACTTTTGGTCTGTCCAAACTGGATGAATTTGTTATGAACAAGTGTGAGATTGTTAGTGAGAAAAACTACTCATCTAGTTGGAACTGGTTTGATTTGCATCAGCAATTTCTAGTTGTTTACTGCCAATTTTGACACTTAAAAATATCAGCATAAGCAATACCCAAGGTCGGGTCACTTTGATATTTAACAATTTATATAACAATTAAATTTAGAAATAGGGATAAGCAAATTTACTTTGCTATAGTGTATGCTCTCACTAGGATATTTAAACCCTTGCCTAAAGTGACATATTATATTCAAGGAGAAACAACTCAGCCAAACTAGTATCTCTGACTGATATAATCATGCCTGCCTTTTCATTAATTTATTTCAACAGATAAGATTGTAAGTATGAAAACAGGTATCATTCTCTTAGGTATATATTTTATTGGAAAAAAACTAGGCAGACTTATTCAACAATAAATAAATTATTCACATTAATAGAAAAGTATGTGCCATCGTTAAAATATTTGGAAAAATAATAAGATACAATCATCTAAATATATAACTAAGTGATTTAAGTATGAAATATGAAAGCAAAAGAAATATCAAAGCTAAACCAAGTAAACAATAAGGAAATTTATACAGGGGAATTTAAAAACTGAGGGCAGCAAGAGATAAAGGAATTCATTCACACATGTACCTATAGGACATTGTACACAATCAGTGTCTGAGGAACCTCTGTAAGTTCCAGCTGAACATGTCTCGCAGGCAGATTTGTTGGAATTGACCACCTTACCAGCAGGGCATGTCTATATATATAAAAAAAAAAGCATGCAAAGACAGTTTGTTTCAAAGCAAAAATAAGGCAATATAAATATTAATTAACATATAACCAAAAAAATTATTAAAGAAGAGCAACTAAATAATAATATAAAATGTAAAGACTACAAACAATAGCAATAAACAATAAACAACAAACAATAAAAAATAACCCCAAATAACAACATAAAATAAACAGCAATAAAAAATAACCAAACAACAGTATAAATGATAACAATTACAGCAACAAACAAGGATAACCATACAAATAAGGACAATAAACAATAAAAACAAAAGTGAATAACAACCAAACAAAAATACAACAAATAAAGACAACAGAACAACAAGAAAATCAAACCAATAAGGATAAACAAGAAACATAACATATATAAGCAACAAAAAAATAAGGACAGCAAGCAACAACAATAAAAATAACAACAATAGCAACCAAACAAAAACAAAGGAAAAGGACAACAAATAATAATTACAAGCAAGAATAACAACCAAACAATTACAAACTAAAAAGAGGAAAATAAGAAGAAAAAATCCATAAAAAAAAGCCTCATCATAGTAAAATATAAATGGAGAGAAAAATGAAAGGAATTAAATACAACAGACCACAATAACAGTTCAACAGTACAATCTCTCTCTGTCTTTCTCTAATGTTAATTACATCTATAAATAGTATTGTTTTTAACAAAACTTAAACATAAAGTCTACTAATAAATCCAACTTTGCTATTTCAGTAAAAGCTTATTATGGTCCGGTCACAAACATGTCTTCAACTGGTTATTATATATGAAATGTTGCTGATGAACCAGAATTTACTAACTCAAAATAATGTCACAATGCATTTTTAGCTGATTAATTATTTTTGTTTACTTTTATTTATTATTTAAAGTAAACTTGTCATAAGATTTTTAAAAATTATATTATTATTTTTAAAGTAAATGTGGCAGAATAAATTTGCCTGTCTCTATTTCTAAACTTAATTGTTATATAATTTGTTAAATTTCAACATGACATGACCCTTGGATACTGCACATGATCATATTTTTGTTAAGTACCAGAGTTAAAATAATGACAACTCAGGTAGGGAATATGCTAGATCTTGCTGATGCAATCCAAACCAGTTCCAATGGGATGAGTAGAATTCTGACTAATAGTCTCATATTAGCTCATAACAAATTCATCCAATGGAGATTGACCAAAAGTTACTTTGTTGAAGAAAGTTCTATATTCTTATCAATTTGATTTTGGTCTAACTCAAGTCCAATCATAAAGGTGATTGCTAGCTTATGGTAAGTTAACTGACTGATAAAGAAAAAATTAACTTAGAAATATTTCTTGCTTGCTATTGATATGCTTGCTATTGATCTATGATTTGAATTGGAGAATGCTTTATGTAATTGAACCAATATTTCTATGTTCACTAATTCGATTATGTTGTACATTATATTTGTGAATTTTGATCGATGCTATGTTTCTTATGCTGCATGTGTATTGGGCTAATGAATATTGTTGTAAGATTTGTAAGTTGAGAATGTGTGTAAGAGAGAAAGGGGTTTAGAGATGAAATATGCCTGAAACTTAGTGCTGCCTTAATTTTGCTTTTGCAGAGAGGAGCATGCCTTTTCTCTTTTGATGCTTTTGATTTGTGTAACCTTCTATCCGCTTCAGACTGTAGTGACTACTGTACTCTACTGGATCACATTGATGTTTATCACTGTCATTGAACTTATCAGTAAATGTATTGCTGTAAGTTAATTCTTGTGAATTTCATTCAAGAGCCAATGTGATAGAAATTGAGGCTTAAGTTTGGTCTGGAGAATTAACGAAGTTTCTTGAACATTTCTTGCGGTGTGCTTGATAGTGCATGTGAAGTTCTGGATGATTCTCCACAGTGTGCATTGTAAGTACATCAATGAAAATGTCTAGAAGAGGCATGTTGGACCATCATCTAATAAGAAAGAAAGTGACTTGTGCTTGATAGCGCATGTGAAGTTCTGGATGATTCTCCATGGTGTGCTTTGTAAGTGCATCGAAGATTCTGGAACATGTCTAGAAGAGGCATGCTGGACCATCATCTAATAAGAAAGAAAGTGACTTGTTGCAAATTGCATGATTGTGAACATGTGCCAGCGAAAGCTGCCATCATTGAAAAGGTTTCGCACATTGACTATAATTATCTCTCTACAACTCCACTCTCATTTCTATGATGAAACTATATCCATGAACTTGATTAAATATATATATAAGTTTAATAAATAACTTTTTCTATTTTTAGACAGACAATCAGTATATTAGAAAAGTTTGCATCTAACATGACTATAAAACAATTTATAAGTTTTATCAAACCCTGCAATATAAACATTGTAAATAGAGACAATACAGACTGAAATGGCTTTTATATATTGTTCAAGATTTTAAAAAATAAAAACCAAAACTAACAAACATTAGAGTGATATTTTACATTAAAAAACAAATTCATGCATAATTCTTCAGATCAATTTATACTACCATGGTCTGCTTAGAGTTAGATAAAAAATCACCATGAGAATTATTTGTAATTATATGAATTATTCAATATTAATTCATGTCCTTGGTACTTGGCCTGTGGAATTACAGATAATAATATTTGAAAAACTTCTAAAACTTAATTCTGTGTAGATTCATACCTGCAGAGATTGGTCTATGGAATTACATGTGTTGTTAGTGAGAGAATTATTTGGAGGGCCTGATGCCATGTAACTCACCTGGGAAACTTGGTCTGCAGAATTTCAGATTCTGTGAGAGAATTATTTGGAGAGCCTGATGCCAATGTAACTCACCTGTGGAACCTGGTCTGTGGAATTACAGATGCTGTTAGCTGGACATGAAGAGCATACAGTACTCCCAATCACAGAATACTGTGGAAGGATGCAAGCTGTTAGTATATGATTGCTGCAGCTGTAGCCTGCTGGACACAGTTGGCATGCTGCAGCACCAGAGCTACTGATTTCATTGGCTGAGCATGACTGGCAATCACTGGAAGAGCTTGAGATTGTGTTTGGGTTGAAAGTGCCCGCTTGGCATGGAATTTTTGTATCATTAATACCATCACAGCTGAAATGAAGAAAACAACAGGTTTGTTATTGTTTTTTTTTTTTACTTCCCAAAATATTTTCTTATCTTTATTAAAAGCATAGGCATCAATTATTTCAAATCAATTTCCTGTTCTCTTCCACAGAAATTAACATCAGCAGTTTTTCCAATTAAATTCAACCAACCTCCAAGAAATCTAGAAGTTATATTCAACAAAACAATCTGAATTATTCAGTAGGTCATGAATATATTCAAGGAAGCTCACATGTAGTTGGGTAAATAAAGCTACAATATATGTAAAATTCTCTAAGTTAGAAGCAACAGAAACACTTCTGATCATTATACTGCAACTCATTGTCATAAGGTTTGTCATAGTGCATAGTGCATATTGCTTGGATCACTCTAGATACCCCAAGAACCATCACTCTCATCCAGACCCTACTGTGACCGTCCATTCAACAAAAGAATCAAGCATACATTGCTCTCTGCTATATTTCATGGAAAAAAGCACCTGTCAAAACTCACTACTGCAATATGTATATGCCCCATATATATATATATGCTTATCTTAGGACACATCGTGAAAACCAAGAACTATGTTGATAAGTTTCATGATCCTGCCACCTGAAACAAACTTCTTTTTGAACTCGGACATATTCATCTTTTTTTAAATGTGCAAAATCAGTCTTCATTCTAATAATTGTTTCAGTTAGAGTTTAAGTAAGCAAAATAGGTTCTGTACTAAGCCACCATTATTAACAATATTTGTTCTGGTGACTTATTAAAGTTCTTAATTTTCACCAAAAGAAAAGAATATCCATGCTTGACAACAATGAATAAATACATATGGTCACACAAAATACAAGTGTTTAATTTTCACCAAAAGAAAAGAATTTCCATGCTTGACAACAATGAATAAATATATATGGTCACACAAAATACAAGTTCTATGGAGGTGGATATATCAGAGTATTTCAAGAAATCTATCATGTATACATTTTTTAAGCATGAATGAAAATTGTGTAGCATGTAATCATTCCAAATTAATTATACAATTAATGTTCTCTTAAAATCCTTAACCATTTTAATATTAATGGATGACATGGCAACATTTGACATTTTAAGTTAACAGCCTTTGCTAATGTTATAGTTAAGGACTAAGTTTTGAAGATTTTATGTCAACAGAGGACAGAATCTAAGTTAAGTGTTAGGAATTCTGATTATGGCAAATTTCAATTCAGTACTAATGTATATTTTATTATAAGCTATAGAAAGAATATGTTTTTGTGAGATTTTATGTTACCAATGTACACAAAGGAGGATGTTTATAGCACTAAGTGGCACTCTTTATATTGAAGGCTTATATAACAATTTTTTTTCTTCTCTGTACTAATTATCTTATGGTATTGCAAAACTTCTTTTTGTGAAAAGCAAACAATCAAGAATCTTGATCAAGTTTTAGTCCAAAGAATTCAGCCATTTTGTTCTATCATGCATCAGTGAAATATTTCATTTTTGTTTGACTTTTAACATCAAAATAATATTTCTAAATATGTTAACTTTGACAAGATATTTGAAAGAAACAAAAGAATTCCCCCAAAAGAAAACAACTCCCCCCAAAAAACAAACAAACAAACAAACCACAACATCCCCTGAAATTACTTTAATGTCTGGTTCCTTTATATATATATATAATGTGGATTCTTCTTCACCTAATTTTAAGATTTAAATATTGTTATTTTCTTAAAGGGTTAATTTTTTTTGCTACTAGTCCATTCCTTATTTTTCCTTCCTTTTTTAAAAAAGACAAAACATGACGAAGGTTCTCTATGTATGATTCATTAATATTAATTATTATGTGCATTTTTCATTAATATTAATTATTATGTGAATTAGGTATATAATAAGTAATGATTAACATTTTTAAAATAAGATAAAATGACTCTGCTAATTTGAATCAGAAGAGATAAAATTAATTAATTAGAATCAGTATAAATGTGAAATTGCAATCATCTCATTCATTGTCCTATTAGGTAATTTTGTTTGATAGTAGAAAGAGGAGATAGACATTTAGACATCTGTTTTCAGCAGACCCAGCATGTAAGCAGGTTACATGTTGTACTTCAAAAAACAAAATTTTATAATTCAGCATTCACACTGCACATTTTGCAGCAACAACAACTTTAAGATTACATTTATGACAGATTTAATGATAATTTATTTCTCCTAACTCTTGGTGTCACCTTACACAGAAGATTATGCCATGAGTCACATTAAAAATGTCAGCAAAAGGCATCACATTACTGGTATTGAGGACTGACTTTTTCATGGAAAAACCGACTTCTACAGTGTGGAAAATGTCACAAAGAAAATATAGCTCCTTTTGGAGAACAGTACTTTTAATACTTTCTTTTACAGCTTAAATATCTTCTCAGAGATAGTACAATCACTTTAGAGAACATTGCTTTTAATAATGTCACCTCCACCCTCTCTGATGAAAGGGTGGATGGCTAGTCAGTACCACATAGGACATGTTTGGTGTTCGTCACAGGGTCCACACACATACACCATGGATGTTTGTCTGGCTTTTTTTATTCTGTGTGCAGGATTACATGTACTGAAGTGCTTGCAAAAAAATAAGTGAGACAGCGTATGGAATGGTAGAGTGTAGACAGTACAATATAAAAACATCGCACTTGCCCTTTCAAAACAACAATAGACAAACTATAGTTTTGAAGAGTATAATTTATGTTTATTATTCTATGGGCTCTCTTTCATGTGGTGGTTAATCATTCACTTTGCAAATCATTCACAAACATAGGGCCTACTCTTTGGGGTAGGGGTAATGATGAATGATGAAGAAAAGACAAATAAGACAAAAATATAACAAATCTAGGTTTTACAACAGAGTGGTAACTTCTGCTAACAGCAGCTATACTAGCAGCACAAAATTACTTCTAAATTGTCAGCAAAAGTCCAGGAGCTATCGGTTCTGTTACAAATAATAACTTCAAATTTTGATCCAATGGTTAAAAGAAATTATTTAAATTCCATGTCCTTAATGCAACTTATGTAATCAAAGCAAATAAATAAATAGTTTAAGTTCTAAGTTCTTAATAAAACCTACGTAATCAAAGCTAATTTGAGTGCACAGAGGATTTTTAGATAGTTTAAATTTTGATTACTCACCTATGATAAGTCTGATGAAAATGTTACGATTTGTTGTGCTGAAGAAAATGATGAAGAAAACAACTGTCTCTTGACATAAATCCTAGTGTTGAAGGATCAACTTGATATAAGAATTGACTTCCTGTCTTTAGGTTGGGTCAAACGGTTCCACTAAACATTATTCTGCAATGAGCTGATGTCATGCTTCGTATCCACAAGGTTGACCGCCTATCCATAGGTTGGGTCAAGCAAGTTCACTACTGCTATTCTGTGATGAGTTGATGTTGCACTTCGCCTTCAGTGGTGTGTGGTCATGGCATGGTATTACCCTCCATCATTTCATCTGCCCAGATATAATCAGTCCTCCCATGAAATAGGACTGGTTCAAGGATTCTGGCTGTCCCTGGATAAGGTGTCCTGGCCTACTGCTTTATCCCTGCACTATAATTGCCTGTGTCTTGCCAAAATAGTGAGGACAAACTTCCACTGTATTAAGTTGCCCAGTTACTTTTCCATTGTAACTGAATGGGTTACTCAATATGGCGATGAAAGACACAGAGAAAAGAAAGGATCTCCTCCCCTTCCCCACCCAAAACCATGTATATCTCAGGAGTCTCTATCTGGCTCTCTTTTTATTCCTGCTTCAAGACCTAGAAATATTCTGCTTTCTGAGTTAGCTTTTTCCCAACATGTAATGCACCTGTCCTTGAAAGTTCATGTTTCTCTTCACTAGCACAACACTTTATTGCACAAGAATTTTATTTTACTTCCTACACATCAGGCACGTAAACAAGTTTAGCTACATCGAGTACATTTCAAGTACTAATGATACAATATATCATACTGAATTAAATAAGTATATCAACCTTTTCTAATTAATCCTTTCACACTCACAATAGTGAGATAAAACTGCACACATATACATACATAAATCTTGACTTTACATGCACACTTTAACTTAACAGATTTTTAAGTGAAATAACAACATGGGTTTTTAATCTTGAACTGCTATGCTGAAATGTGGGACAGATTTACAATTGTGCTTTTAGACTAGTGTTCAAACTATGGTCAATGTTTGGGTTTTTTGTATACGATGGTTGGGTGGCCTGGACCGGGCAAGCGAAGTAATAATAATTTAAATAATTTTTAAAAATTATTTCTGGCAAGTCTATTTCCCACTCCCCGTGACAAATACCATAAAGTAATTTAAATAACAACTTTAGTTTAAGTCAAACTTTTCACTGACACCATAAACCCTTGTAGAAAGCAGCACTTTTTTTTTTTTAAATTAAAACCCTTACATAAATGGTAATGCTATATCAACAGCCCAATATATGCTAAAACAGAAAACTGAAGAAGAGTTGTATGTTAGAAGATGGTTATGGTTTGGTAAAGTGTTAGATTTCAGCAGGAAATTTGAAGAGCTAGTCATACTATTAACTTTGCTGTTTTCACAGAAAAAGAGAAACTGAAGAGTTAGTAACTAATTTATCTGCATGCATCTCAACAATAAAACAATATCTGAAATTAACTTTATAAATCATTACACAGAAGATTAATTTTTGAAGGGTTTCATCCAATTAGTAGCCAGCAGAAATTAAATATTACAATTATGTACTAAGGTTTTTCATGTTCTGAAAATAATATTAGTTTTAAAGGACACAATCTTTTTCTAAAAAATTAGAAAATGTTACTGAACGGTGCAAGAAGAAACATTTGTTATAAAGTTAGACAAGAAGTGGAAACTTACTATATTGATAAGTTTATCATTTAATATAGTTACTATATTGATAAGAGTAAACATTTAATAATTAAGTTATAATTTGTATGTGAAATACAGAAGTGTCAATTTAGTAATTACATGTATATTAAATGACAGAATTGAGAGCAACGTTTACTAATTAAGTTATAATTTGTATAATAAGTGCAGAATTTACAATTTAGCAAAAATATAAATAATGAAGAACAAACATTCACTAATTGAGGTATAATTTGTATAAGTATAGAACTATTAAATTAGTAACTATTTAAATGAATCAGACAGAATAATCATTAATTAAGTTATAATTTGTATGAGAAGTGCTGAATTTATGATTTAGCAACTGTATTACATAAAAAAGAGAAAACATTCACTATTTAAGTAATAATTTGTATGAGAAGTACAGCCATGACAATTTAGTAATTGTAATAAATAAAAAAGAGAAAACATTCACTATTTAAGTTATAATTTGTATTAGAAGTAGAGCCAAGCATATTTAGTAAATGTAATAAGAGAAAAAGAGAAAACAATCAAAATTAAGTTATAATTTGTATGAGAAGTGCAGAATTGTCACTTTAGTAACTATAGTAAATGATTAAAGAACATTCATTAATTAAGTTATAATTTGTAAGAAAAATGCAGGACTGTCAGTTTAGTAACTGTAATAAATAATAAAGAAAAACCACTAATAACTCTATAAATAGTAAATAAATGGCAAACAATTAAATATGCATTTATAGTTCATTTACTGTGTGTGTGTGTGTGTGTGGTAAATCAAGTCAGTTTATATGCGTAGATTCCCCTTCACACTTTGTTGTTGATAACAACCAAACAATGGAAAACCATGGTGGTATTTATTACACATTGACATAAAATATAATGGGGAGGAAAAAGTAGTACATTACATAGGCCTATCAAACAGACTTAACAATAAGAAAGGCACGACTCATTTCATTTGTGACTTTCACAAAAGCACTCTTGGCAAAGTGCCATCAGACAACCCCCTCAGAGGGCTGTACACAATACCTAAGCACAATAACCTAGAACACTGCTACAGCTTACAGTACTCTCTGAGGTGAACAGAAATAGTTTTGAGAGTAATTCCTTCTTTATCAAAAACCAAGACCTAGTCAATCATTTTCCAATTCTCTCTTGACTGTTATCGTAAGTCCCCCATTACAGCAAGGGTTTATTTTCAAAAGAATTTGATAAGCATTGTAAGCATTTCTTAAGATACAGAATAAATCTAAGAAATCTCATAAGAAAGAGGAAGTATGTGTTATATGAGCATAAAATATTTCAGCAATTTATTTCCTTTTTGTCATTTCTTTAGATACATGTTCTCAATAAATGATACTAATACACTTCAAATTATAAGTTTCATTTCTTTAGATACATGTTCTCAATAAATGATACTAATACACTTCAAATTATAAGTTAACGATAATTATTTCAAAAATATTAATCAGTGAATTGATTTAATATCCTACTCTATCTAATATCACAATGACTGGAATTTTATAGTACTAGAATGAAGAATCTTGAATGAAATTCAATAATTAATTGTTTTGACAAATTCATAAAACAATTTCAGTAGCATGCATAATGTCCAAAATATACTTCCAGTTTCTAAGGATCCAAACTTTTCTTTAAAAAACAGTTTATTTGTAGCAATTATATTTGTTACTATTGCTTACTTGTGTTTATTGTTTAATAGTTCCAGAATTAAGTCTTTAAGGTGGTGCAATATATAAGACAAAAGAATCATGCTTTATCATTTAGTGCACAAGGAAATGCTATACAAATTTGGAGACTTCAATGAAATTTGAAAAAGGGTCTTCGGTATAAAGTCTTTGTGAAGTGTGTTTTCAGTGCAAAGTCTCTAAGAAATGTGCCAAACGTTGTTTCTGGTACTAGTGGTAGTAAAAGAGATATGAAGTGTGTTTCAGGAAAAGTCTTAGATAACTTTTATACAAACTCGACCAGTAAGTTTTATAAATATGACCACCTAATAAATTACATAAAGTTTTAGAAAAGTGGGCTTTTAGTGTAAAGTATTCACAAGTGTGTCTCCAGTGTAAAAGATATTGGTTAACATTTGTACAAATTCAGCCTAACAGAGCTTTGGATTTCTGTTTGACATTTAGCAACAAAGTAAAAACATTTGTACAAATTCAGTCAAAATTAGCTTTGATTTCTGTTTGACATTTACTGATTTAGCAAAAAAGTAAAAATATTTGTACAAATTCAATCAAAATTAGCTTTGATTTCTGTTTGACTTTTAGCAACAAAGTAAAAACATTGTACAAATTCAGCCTAAGAGAGCTTTGATTTCTTTGACATTTAGCAACAAACTAAAAACATTTGAACAAGTATTGGACTATTAAAACTTGAGCAAGACACATTAAAGAATGGAAATTATTTTTACCATTTGTTTTATTCTTTAATAGGTCTGTGTGTGTGTGTGTGTGTGTGTGTGTGTGTGTGTGTGAGTGAGACTGTCTATCTATATAAACAGATATTTTCTTGAGTGGATTCCATTTCATACATTCTTTCAACTACTTTTATTTAAGAACACAACTTATGGTATTCTCTTCTGAAATGTAGTGTGGATGATTTAAAGTAGATATATCAGTACAATTATAATGTTTCTGTTCTAAAATGTGCTTCTAATGACTTGTGGCATCCTTCCAACACACCTAGGGCACTCACTTCTACAGCATGATAAGAATGATATGAGAATTGTGAAATGTTGCTGATCAAGAACTAGAATATGTTTAATACTACTGGTGGATCAGTTCTCAATACTTTCATCTTGACATAATAATAATATACATTACAGGTACCTGGACATAAAAAACACCTGATAAAACACAAATAATTTTATTTTCAGTATGCCTTGGGAACCAAGTACAGAACCTGGCCTCCTTGGTTGTTCAGAGGGTAAACCACACTGCTATGCAAAATTTCTGTCTCCTGACTCTTTCTATGCAGCTATAAATCATATTACATGTAATTATCCATGTGGGTGAAGGAGGCCCTATGAGAGCCAGGGGTAAACCACCCCTTTTATCAATCCTGAAGGATAATCTACACCTTGCTAATTTCATCTTCCCAGCCCAACTGATATGACCCCACCCCAATATCCATCTTGAGAATAAAGCTCACAACCCTGCAAAATTTCAGCTTCCTTATACAGATGATGGGGGGTGGGGATGGTGTAGGAATGGTGCCCAGTTATTCATGTACATCTTTCTCTCTTCATTCATGTGGGTGGGTGGGTGTCATTTGGTATGAAAATGTGTTCAATAGAAAAATCACATATATTATGAGTTATTATATAATTTTCTTTAAACAATCAATTTTATTAATGGTAGTTATACAGTAATTATTCACTCAGCTTGTAATTTACTATATGATGTACTTCTGCTGCCATTAAAGACCCAGTAAACATCATAATCAGGATATAGACATATAATTAGCATGTTAAAATCAACTGTACTTTAATGGCTCTCAAATACTGTGGCAGCACAGAAACTACAGAAATCAATACGACAATCTTTTGGCACTTAAGTCAACCAACTGCTTAATCAGTAACTGCGTGGAATAAAAGCATTGCTTATACTGAGACCAATTTTATTTTTTAAAGTATTTTTTCCAGTAACAAAACTGAACATCATAGTTGCTATAGTAATTAGTGCATTACTGCCCTATTTGTACTGGTGAAAACCTTTGTTGAAAGTTGAAAGTACTTAGATTTACTAAAAATCCCCTCCAGAAGACATACAATGCTTTTTTCAAATTCTTCTACTGAGTGAAATTAATCAAAAGTACCTTGGAATACTGAAAAGAAATATCTATGTTTAACTTTCACTTACTAATAGCCAGGTGGACAAGGGTGGCATTGTCCAGAGTCAAAGTAATATCCAGCAGAACAGTCCACACTACAGTCCACTGTACAGTTACAGACTGTTGCTACTGGACTTATATCTGATTAGAGAAGAAACACAAACATATTAATTAACAAGCTGCTTGAGCTATACTGATGGGACAAGAAAAAATCACATTTAATTAACAATCTGCTTGAGTTATATCTGAAGGGAAGAGAAACACAAACACATTTAATTAAAAAGCTGTTTGAGTTATATCTCATGGGAAAAGAAATACTAACAAATTTAATTACCAAGCTCTTTCTTTCTTTTTCTTGATTTATAAATTAAAAGATTACCAAACAACAGAAATGTTTTCTCTCACTATTAATATTGGAATAAATATATAAGCCAATTAAAATAAACATTTAAACAGAGAATACTAGAATTATACAACATCATCAGTGAAAACTTTGATATGTTTTTGACTTTAAATTTCAATTTATCTTTCCTAATAGTCTGCAAGTGAAAAGTAATATTAATGTCTTAGCCCTCCATTTCTTCAATTTGGCATATTCTCTTAGATCACATTCACCCACCCACCTATCACTGTGATCACTGTTTAAACAAAATATATTTAATATATCATGAGGACATGAGATATACTTCTGCTTCATCATTGCATCATACATCTTGTCATCTTTGCATCATATGTCAATTAGTCATCATTTCATCATGTCCACTTGCCATCTTTGCATCATATGTCAATTAGTCATCATTTCATCAAGTCCACTTGCCATCTTTGCATCATATATATCAATTTGTCATCATTGTACCACTTCTGCTTGACCTGTCATATATTCTCCTAAATCTATTTTTTTATCTGCTGTCAAAACAAAATAAATATAAGTAATTCAGTGAACTTGTCTGGAAGTTAAGGGGCTAATGCAGTCTGGGTACCTCTGCTAATATATTTGCCACCTGAAATCAGTCTCTATAGGTAGTCTTATATACAGTTACTGCTTTTATTCCCTAAAAAATAATCGGACAAATAAAATATGACTCATAACATTAAAATGCAAATTTAAACAGCACTAATTAAGAGTTAATATTACTTGAAGTAATCTATATTGTATTATTATAAAATAAATTATAAGTGAATGAAAGTAAATTTTATTATTTATAATTTTTTATTATTTATAACTTGGATTTTAAAAAAATACTCAAATAACTAGACGATATTAATTAGACGAACCCGTGATTCTATATTAAAAATAAATAGGCCTAATTGGCACACAATTTTCATTTTATAAACATAAGTTTAATTATCTTCTATATGGGAATCGGTAACTCATCGACTCTCAATCAAGTGCAAAGCCTAACACAGGTATGACGTACGTCACAGCTAACAGGATCCTGCCTTAACGATAACATACCTGAGGCCAGCCACACGAAGCCTGCAAGAACAAAACGAAGAGAAAGACTACTAATTCGATTCATGTTAGGTTATTCCGCCTGAGGAGTTCTTGAGTTCTCCTTAAGAAAGCGAGAACAAGCGAGCAGGCGCTTGTTGGGCGACCTGAGATTTACATGTGTAAGAAAACCTGCAGATGTTTTACTAGCAGATTCCTAAATGCCTTTAAACAAATTCGTTCGAGGTTTGTCGAGGTGTTTACTACATTTGTCAATATGGCGGGATACAACTGAACCAATCAAATACAAGAAGTAGTGACGTCAAAGCGTCATGTTGCCTAGTTATTATATCCTGCCGAGAGTAAAACGGCATGCACATACGCTTAATAATCATCACAACATTAAATGAGTTTCACTGTAACATAGAAACTATAATAAAGGCATTAAGCTTCAAATGTAATTTATACAGTAAATAAAAATATCTACTGTATAATATTATAGCTCCATCTTTCTTTCTTTTTCTTTCTTTCGTTTTCTTTTTCCCTTTCTTTTTTCATCTTTTTGTGGGGGAGGGGGGAAGCAAGGTACGTTACTCTATGTGAAATACATATTTAATCAGAGTAGCTGATCTTTTAAAACATTTTCTACTTTCACATTTTCAGCTTACAACCGATCTTTATATCTTACTTTAAAATAATTATTTATTATTTATTAAAGTGTTTATTTAAGAAAAACTGAGATAGAAGTTTCTAGTGTTTTTATTTCAAATCTTAATTTTACAGATACATTTTTTATTTTCTAAAATGGAAGGAGAAGAAGTACTGTTTGTACTTGCTGTATTTTACTTAATTCTGGCGTTAATTAGTGGCGTATATGTTGATTTTGTTGGGCTGGATTGGAGACACATTTGTCTTGCTGGTATGTACACGGGTTACAGTGACCCGATAGGTTGCTGGATAGAAAGGAAGTCGGTATAGATAAATAGATGTAGCAACAGAAAGATATTAAATCATTTATTCGAAAAAGTAAAATGTTGAATCATTCTGTGACATAGATAAATGTTTTCACTGTGGAAAAAAATTGGTTACCTTTGTATCTCTGTATTTGCGGAGTTTTTTTGTTGATTAAAAAACCCAACTGTTTTTCAGTTTTCTAGTTATAAGCATGCCAACTATTTGAGTGCACGCGCCCAGTAAAGGTTGACCATTAATTTAGTCCTTATAAATCTTCTAGCTACAGACATATGAGCGATCATTTTATACTTTTAGACACATAATTGATTAATACTAACCTGCCACGAATTCCAGGTTGCTTAACAATAAAATAGATGGGTAAATAATGAATAGATAGATAAAGTTTCAGTTAATGAAATATCTCTTGTTGTAATTGATAATATACTATATAAATTTCAGATGATATCTGTTTAATTAATTATAACTTTGATACAGTGCTAATGAATAGAAAGGCCATTAGTTCATTTGGAATTTTTATGACAGATAAATGCAAAGATAGTGAATGAGTAAATTATATGCAGTGTGATATTTTAATAGAATAAAAACATTTTATTGTGTACTTTTTATTTTCACTATTGAAATCCAAACTATCGAAACATTAGTCATTCAGACAGTTTCATTAACTTTATAGAATTAATTTGCGTAAATTAACAACAGCAGAAAACATTGTGCATTATGACCATTATGTACTCTGAATGTAAATAATTTATATTTTGCAACTACATGCATATTAAATTTTTATTTTCCATAAATTGAAATAATTTAAACCTGGTTCTGTTAAATATTTCATAATATCAATTATATTTACTTTTTAATATTTCAAATATTATTGTAAAGTGTACTAAGCATTAAAATATTATATTACTCTATTATCTGTCCTATTTTTGTAAATAATATAGTATTATTTTGCATATGTACACTTAATCAAACAGTAAAATGTTTTTTTCTTTAATTTAATCATTATAATAATTTATATATAGTAGATACATATTATTACAGATCACATTTACAGGTTATTCTAGATGAAAATTGAAAGCATAAACATTATAATTTTTTATATGCCATATGTGTGATAAATGGGCTGGCTCTAGTCATATCTTTACTACACATAACAGAAGTTTACACTATTTTTACATGTATTTGATTTTATTGTAGTAATTTTTTTTAGGTTAGACTATTAATTAATTAATTTGTTCTTGTTGTTGTATAAATCACCTAGATGCTAACCACAACAGACACTCCCAAAAAGTATCATTATTTTTTTATTATAATTTTCCAAATTTTTTGAAGACTTAAAGAGTATACTGAGCTTTGTGTAAATATTTTATAAAAGAAAATTAATTATATACATTGTACTATATTTATTTAGATTGCTATTTTAAAATTTTTAATTGTATCATTGGTATTAACTTATTTAATATTATCCACTTTTACTCTCTCTGCAGTGTGTTTGGTTTTACAAGTTCTTACTGTGTTCAAGTTTCCTTGCAGGATGAATGCTCTGACTGGAATAAAAATATTTCGGTACATATATTATTGAACACAGCAATATCTGGCAAATAATTATTGACTCTTAAAAGTTTTGAACTAAATAAATATTTATTTACTTTGTTGTAAATTGTGCATTCATACTTTTTCCAAATCTCACAACATGCTGCCACCACATTATTACCTCCCCTCCAAAGAAGTACATATCTAAAAAAGGAAGTTATCAGTGAAGACACAGTATGCATGCATGCACACGCACGCAAGTGTGTATATGTATGTATTAGAGGGTGTCAAGTTTGCAGATATTGCTTATTTGTGTGTTTATTGCATTAATCGGCAGCTGAAGTACTTTTGATGATTTTTGTGCCCAATAATATTTTATTTTATTGTTTATGATTACTAAGTTGAATATTATTGCTTTTGTTAGAATAAAAGCATATAATACAAATGCATTAAAAATGTTAAAACAGAAATATTGGAAGAAAGTCCAGAATATTTGTATTTGATTTTAGCTTTAATGGTATTATTTCAGTGAGTTTCCTTTGAAAACTGTTTTTTGTTTTTAAGTTACAGCAGTGTTTTTTGGTTGCAACTCACTTAATTAAGCATATGATAATTTTTAATTTATATGATGAAAATGTCACACAGCAAAGCATAAAATTATTTTTGATGATAAATATTAACAACTCCTCTTTCTGAAAAACAGTGATATATTTAAAGAAAATAATAGAAGAAAAATATATAGTTATCAATCATAGATTACCCCAGCAAACTTTTAACAAAACTATTCCTTATCATCATATTATTTCAAGTTATATATTTTAATTTTTAATCTATTTTTTTTGGTGCTGTTATTTTTTTCCTGACAATCAGACCAGGTATTGCTGATGGACTGTACTGCGTTCTGCTGCTTCCACTCTCAGTTTGGGCTGAAAGCCTGCGTTTCTTTGATAATTTTGAAGGTGAGGCTTTAAATGATTATTTTAAGACAGCACTTAAGACTCTTCCTTGTTGATGTGTTTGATAAAACATGGTAAAATGGCATATTACTTTTAATAGGCTGCCTGTGGTATAAAAAAACCGGTCAATTTTAACTCACCATCAAGCTAATGACTGCCTTTCAAAGCCGGACTTCTTCCTTCCACTCAGAATTCAAAAGTGATTAGAGAGTAGAATTTTCTACAACAAGTGAACTCCTTAATCTCAGCCCATTGTCTGGTCTCGTTCTCATAAATCATAGTCATTAGATAATAGAAAACTACTCATTCAGCTTGAATTATAGCAGCAATATTTTTGCCTTGAGCTGTTTACTTCAACTCAGACACTTTCAAAAATAACACCATAAGGAGTGCCCAAAGTCGGGCTACTCTGACAATTTAGAATTTTATATAACAATTTAAATTTAAAACAGGGACAATGGTTGTTTGTTCAGGAGATTTTCATCAGTCAGAGATTGTCTTTTTGCTGACAACTAGTTCCGTGATGTTAATTATAATCCCAAGAGTGTATCCATCTCCACAACATGACTACACATCTTTTAGAAGGCTCACCATGTCATCTCTTGTGCTGCTTGTTTCTGCTGCATTGATTTTTGGTGAGTAATAGGATGACTTTGTGATTTTTATTATATTTATACTCTGTTTATTATTATTGTTATTATTATTTGGACTTCATAGATTGTTGGTTAGTTGAGTGTGAGCCTTGGTCTTGGAATCCTAGCAGGATTCTGGAAGATCCACTGTTTCATAATAGGATGTGGGCATGTTTTAGGGGGACTGCTTTTAGCAATGGGGCAAGTATGGTTCCCTGTAAATTTGTGGTAAAGTGTAATATCAAAGCAATGTAGGGGTTGTAGTAGATAGTGGGGTTTAGTAGACTAGTAAGATGCATTATTATTAGTAGTAGTAGTAGTAGTAGCAGTATTCAGTCATTTTTCACGACTTTTATTGACTCTTAGTTGTGAACCAGTGTCTCAGAATTATACCAAGATTCTGGGATATCCAGGTTTTATGGAGGATTTGAGCAATTCCAAGAAGCACTGCTTTTGGTGTAGCAATGGAGCACTTCTGTGTTGTCCAGATAGTTTATTCAGATATCCTTCCAATAAATGTTGTGTTCCTAATCCTAACAATCCTATTACTACAGATATTACTTCTGCTTTTGTTATTGTTACTGTTGCTGTTGTTGTTGTTCATCATTGTACAATTTATGCAAATGTCTTTGATAAGTAAAATGTACATTTATTTTTCTTTTTAAAAAAAAACATTTCAGAACAGTGATCAGGAATATTAAAGTGTATATAAAAAGTATTATGTTTAAATAAAAGATTTGAAAAACAATGGTTTAGCAAAATCTTGTTTATTATTACAAGAGAAGATTTCTTTATTGATTGAAAAATATATATAAATATAGTTTCCACCTTTTAAATGTATTTAATATTTTTTTCTGCATTAAAAACATATTTCTTTTCTTTTTAAATTTGTATATTCTCTCCCACACTCAAACATTTCTTTTATATATTTTTTTACTTAATAAATTGTTTTCAGGTAACAGATGTTGGACAGCCTGGGCAGCTGGTTTCGTGACATTATTTATTGGCATGGCAAACATACCAAAACTGTGCCCTCGATCTTTTACCATTGGAGAAGTATGTGTTGTTTGTCATCTTCTTGCCATAACAGCTTGGAGAGTGACTTGTGGAGCAGAGTCATATTTCTACAATCCTGTAAGCGACCATATCTTGTGCTAATGGTGTACATATTCCTCTTTTTTTTGTAAACTTAAAAAGTTATGGTCTACCAGGATGTTAACATTGCTTGCAACTCGACTTACTGATTTACAGATATTGTCTCATCTTAAAGTGTTCCTTTGTCAATGTCCGTTTCAACCATTACAGCATTTGTTACTCTCAGCGACAACTTCTAAAGTGTTCTGTTACCATTATATGCCACAGCCATGAGTTCTTTTATATCTGTAACTGTTCATTTTTACCAGTACAATGTGCATTGTTATATTAAGTATTTGATTTACTGTTAAAAGTGTCTATTTTTACCATTACAATGTGCATTGTTATGTTAAATGTTTTGATTTACTGATAATGTGTCCATTTTTACCAGTACAATGTGCATTGTAAATATTAAATATTTTAATTTACTAATACTGTGTACATTTCCTTCAATTTTAAAACAATTCTTTTATCGATTTTAACATTATTAACATTGTAATATTCCTAGGCCACCATATATTGTTGCTATCATCATAGTAAAGTCTTTCACAAAGCTTTCATTCATTGATCTAAAGGTTTTAGACCAGGACACCATTTATTGTTGCTATTATCATAGTATATAAAGTCTTTCACAAAGCCTGCATTCATTGATCTAAAGGTTTTAGTCCAGGACACCATTTATTGTTGCTATTATCATAGTATATAAAGTCTTTCACAAAGCCTGCATTCATTGATCTAAAGGTTTTAGTCCAGGACACCATTTAAGAAATTCATTGACCTAAGGTTCATAGAATCGTGATGAAATGGAGAAATGCTTAGTACAGCTATCAAAGGTATTAACTAACTGGCTTTATGTGAATAAGATGCATGTGAAACGATAAAATTGTATATTGAAGAGGCAATATTCACATATTCTTTCTGGTAAAATAATGCATTAGACTTTTAAAATAGTGATAATATTTTTTAGAAATAATCATTCATATGTAAAATTGTTATTTTAAAATTATTTTGTATTGATTTGTAGATTTATTATAATAGGATTTTATTTAAACTTCTAAATTAAAATAAACCTGAATAACTCTTAAAATTGAACTTTATGCTAATTTTTTCCCAAAAAACAAATTGATGTTGCATAGCTGTAGAATAAATGGTGGCAATAAATTTTGAGAGATGGGGAGATCACTTCCTGAATTTCAATAAATTATTACTGTGTGCATATTTATAAAATTAACTCATAATATGACTTATAAAGATCATTGGCTTATTTTAAATTCTGCACATTGCAGTGTTGTTAAATGATTAGCTTTCAAATGTATGATTATTCAATTTTCTCATGCAAAATTTTTTGTGATTAACTTCATCATGGTTATAATACTTGTAAGCCAGTAATACTATCATACATGAAGAAAGTGTATTTCATTTTAGCTTGCTCTGTGTTATTCCTGAAAGTGAATATTAATTACTACATAATTCTCTTTCTGCTTCTACTTATTTAAATAGCATTTATAAATGCATTGTAAGTAGAAATAACAAATACAAATCTTATTAGGCATTTTTCTGATGGAGACTTAGCTGGCTTCATACAGATAACACAGGCCATTTTTTCACAGATGAGTTATCTCAACTCTGATTTTTTGGAAAAAAGTCTAATTGTACAAAACACAATGTATTCTATCCAGGTTGTTTGTTAGCAAATTTGTAAGCAAAAGGTTACACTTTTGTAAAAATAGCAGGCAAGGGAGAGTACTCACAGGTTGAGTGTACACAAGTCATGAAATTTAATCTTCTGATTAATTGATTCAGATTTTGACAGACAGTTAAACAATTACAGTGATTCAATTAAATAATTTTCTTTTGATGAAGTCATGTAGCATTAATATATTTAATCATGTCTTTTCTTTTCAGAGTCGTGTTGTGAATGGAAATGATACAAACCTGTATACATTCATATCAGTAAGTTTTATATTTTTTGTGCAGGTTTTTGTAAGTTTGTTTGTAATTCTGGATGAAAACGTATGTCTGTTTTACAAAAAAAAATATGCATTATAAATTGAAACTGAGAAATAGGATTGAAACAATTTTGCTTCACATAAGACAGCTTTTTAAAATCACACTCTTAACCAGAAGTGAAACTGTTTCATGCATTAGATGTTTTGAGAAATATATTTCATGCAAAACTTTGTTAAAAAAGAGCACATAATAAAATTGAGGTGATGCTTAAGTGGTTGCTCTGTCTCCTCATTTAAGACTTTATGTTGGACCAAGTGTGTTTTTATCTTTTGTTTTTTATTGTTTCAGGTGATGATTGTGTTCTTTGTGCTTGCTACAGCTGTATATTTCTATTCTAAACTAAGAGGCAGCTTGACAGTATTTTTGTTGATATATGCTGTATTTGGAATTGTAGCTTTGCTGATGCTGCAATTCATCATGAGTAGCTCAAGTCCTCTTCTGTGGCTTATACAGTTTATTTTTACTTCAAATACACGGGTAAATATACAAGGTTGTTTTGAGATTAAAAAACAAAATTCATTCACTACAACTTATTATATATAATATTGGGGAAATAAACACTCTGCCAGTACCACAAACTGATAATTTGATATAAACTCTTAATCATTTTATTTATATTTTTTCACCACCAAGATATACACTGCTCTAGAACAGTGATCACAGACTCCAGGTAAATGGTGTTCTTAGAATAAATTATACATTAAATCACAAACCTTTGCAAAAATAATTGAAAGTTACAGTATTTATATCAGAAGAAAGTAGTGCAATTACCTATAGTAATCATATTTTCATCTGTTTAAATTCTCTTAACAGAATATTTTTTATAAGTGTTCATTGATTTTCCAACACTTACAATCACACTCATTCATACACAAATGCACATACCTGTATACATTATTTCAGAGACAATTTTTGCTAAAATAAAAATTATGTTTTCTTTTTCTTTCAGCTCTGTCTTTTAGCTTGGTGGTTCGTTATGGCACTTTTTACTGGAGTCAGTGTTTGTTTCTATTCCCCAATTACCTTGCACCATTCAAAGATGTCTTTTTCAGTGAGAAAATTTTTCCACCTTGTAGTTGTCTTGGTTTACATTCCAGGACTCGTAATAGACCCACAGTTTCTTTTCCTGGCATCAGTTGTGGCCCTTTGTGTTTTGGCTCTTCTTGAAGTGAGTAAACCTAACGTTTTCAGCATGATTTGAATAAAATTTAGTAGTGTCATTTGAATGGTGATTTTGTACCAGTTTTAATGTTGATTTCATAGTAGTTGAATGTTGATTTCATAGTATGTAAATGTTGATGTCATATCATAAGAATGTTGATGTCATGTGTCATTTGAAAGGTGACATCATAGCACTTGAATGGTGATGTCACATATATCCACTGAGTGAAGTACGACTGATTTTGAAATTATTTTCACGTAGTGAATAGTAGTATGTAACTGTACAAGGCAATAATTTTTAAATGCATTGTCAGAATAAGTACAACTTGCTGGCATTGATCAGTTTAAGCAGTTAAATGTGAATGAATCATTTCTGTAAATTTAAACTCTCCTTCATTTTAAAATATTTTTTTAAATAAGTATTTGTAAGTACTGTAAGGTATTCTAATTCTGAATTACAAAGTCTTGATGGGATTTTAATGCAGGACATATAACATTGGCCAGGTTAACATTTGGGAGACTAGCTGCTTTTAAAGGATTAAAATATTATTCTTTTTAAATATTTTTTTATGTGTATGATCATTGTTTCAATGCTGAAAAATGACTGAAACAAAATCTCTAATTTGATTTTTTCCAACATTGTTAGGTGTCTCGAATAACACAAGTTCCATGGCTTGGCTCTGCAGTGGATAAATCATTCAGAGCTTATACTGATGAGAGAGATCAAGGCCCTGTACTCTTAACTCATATTTACTTACTGGTTGGGTTATCTCTTCCTCTTTGGCTTTCACATAGAATAGGCAGTAAGTAAAATCATCATGACCTAACAGAGTGGTTTAAGTATTAAATTGACTCTTGAGACATTTCATATATTTTTGTTGTTGTAACCATTTAGTATTTGATACTTTACAGCAGGGGTACTCAAAGTCCAGCCTGTGGGCCAAATTTCGCCTGATGATGATTTCCAAAATTCTAAAAAAAAATATTTTTTTAAAAGCAGCCCGACGTGTCTCGTACATAGCACTAAAATAAAAATGGACTCTTGAATGAACTAGGAACATGCCCTACTACCCCTCCCGTAAAAGTGGTCTTGTCTTAATTGCAAGCTTTCATTTTCAGTACAACTGGCATATGGTAGCGATAGAGCGATTTTGGTGTCTTTATTGTTTATTTTCTTGAAAGTGCAAGTACAGTTAATTTTTCTCTTTCGTCAAAGTTTTTCAAGTGTTCAACGTGATCATCAAATTCCATTTGTGAGTATAAATGTATATTAGATATAATAAGATTGAGACATTCAATTATGCATTAATCCATGCCACTCAGTATATCTGGCAAAGCAGCTTAAATATTATTCAATCCTCATTGCAAGTTCCATAGAATAGCCATATTATTCAGTGCTTATTAGTTGAATATAACTGAATTTTAAAGTAGGTTTGAAATTTTGCTAGTTTTTAATACCAATGTTTATTTATTTTTTAAACTCTTTCACATCATCTAACATTCTAATTAAAGTCACCTATATCATTAAATATTTTTCATTTATTAATCATGAAATTACTAAATTACCACACCCCATCAGGGATGTTGTTAGAATTTTCTTTTAATAATGATTATGGCCCTTTCATTTAAAAAAAGAAAACCATATTTTTTTAAATATGGGTGCTAAGAAGAAAAGTGTTCTTCATAAAGTTGACTTGGAAAATCGTGCATTCTGAAACTCATGGACAGAGGAATTATTCTGGGTACTGAGAGACCAAACACAACTGGTATGCTTAACCTGCCTGAAACTGATAGCATTATAAAATGAGCAAAAATAAGAAGACATTGTAAAGCAAAAAATTAAGGATTATGGCACTAAATTTCCATTGAATTCTTCACTTCATACAGCCAAAGTAGTCTCACTTCAGGCTTCGCTAAGTGACAGCATATCTTTGATGACTAAGACAACCATTATGCATGAAAGAGCAGCTGAAGCATCATTATGTGTAACATGAATATTAGGAAGAAACAGACCTGAGATGAGGATATTTTTACTGTGATATCAGAATTCATTACAAAAAATGAACTTGATGTCAGAAAATGTGTCTCATTACAAAATATGAAACGATGTCAAAAAACTTGTCTCATTACAAAAAAATGAACTTGATGTCAGAAAACTTGTCTCTCTGACAACTGATGGTGATCCATCTATAACAGGAAGGGACAAAGGTCTTGCAAGTCGTCTTATGGCAGTTCAACTGAAACTGATATCATATCACCATATCATTCATTCATCAGTCAATTCTGTGTTCAAAACTGAGCAGTGAATTTGCTGAAGTTATGGCAACAATTATGAAACTTATAAATTTAATTAAAAAATACAATTCATTATTGCAGCATCGTCTATTTAATAGTTTGACTCATGTGCAAAACATGGTGATTTACTTTTGCACAATGATGTAAGATAGCGAAGCAAAGGAAGAGTTCTGGGGCGGTTTTGGACACTTCATGAGAGTGTGATTGAGTTTCTCAAAACTGTGAAGTCAAAGAAGGCTGGGGAGTTTGTAGAATTTTGCACAAATGGACATGATGATTTTTGGTGGACATTACTGGCAATCTTAAAGTAAAAACAAGACTGTCCTGGAGCTTCAACAGAAATGCAATTCCTTTTCAGAAGAAACTTGCAGCATTTGCCAGTGATTTGGAATCAAGTCAGCTGTTGCATTTTCACACAGTCCATAATTATGTGACAAAAGCTTGAGCAAGTTAGACCAGTGTTCATTTAATGCACAGAATAATTACAAGTTGAATTTCAAGCCAATTCAAGATTTTGAAGGACTGTCAGGAATATTTATTTTTGTTGCAGATCCATTTATTGTCCATTCTAATGGTGTTTGGACAGCTGTTGCCACAGCTACCTTTCCCACAATTAGTCAAGCTGTTCTTCAGCTTGAAATAGCTATCTCCAGGGGAATGAACATATGAAACTGAAGCTTCATGACCAGGATATATCAGTCTTCTGGTGCAAGTCAGTTGCAGAATTACAGTATCTATCAGAAAACTAGCAGTTAAAGACTTGACAATGTTTGGATCAACTTATACATGTGAACAGCATTATCAGCCATGAACAATGACAAAATTTGACAGTGTGATCACAGACAAACATCTGGAAAACTCAAGTGTGTGTTGCTTTGACTTTATACTCACCAGACTTGTACCAGAACATTTTGAGTAGTAAAAGTCAGTTTCATTTCTAACTCCGACAGTTTTCAGTGACCAAGGAAAACAAGTTAGAATACTGCTTTTATTTTAATAAAGTTAGTGAACTAAAACAGTGTTGAATTTCTGTACTAAAATAAAGTTAATGTTCACTGTTAATTACTAGCATAACTCTAACAAGAAAATAACATTTAAAAATGTTAATATGCAAAATTGTAATCTAAACTTTACATTGAGTTTATGATAAAACGACTTAGGGTGTGCTATGGATGCCATGGCAACCTAGACTGTAGTGGCATAAGCATAAAGACACTTTTAACCAGCAAAAGCACCTTATTATTATTAGCAGAACTGAAAAATAGCTATTTGAACAATTTACCTTTGAAAATTTGAGAAATATCTTACTGCATTACTTATTGGCAAGTTTTATGTATTGGATCTTCACAATTAATTAACAGGTTATCTTTCCTTAAAATTATTAGTGGTCTGTTAACAAAATAGGACTCTTATTTGGGGAGGGTCTCTCTATTGCATTAATGTTGTAGCTAATTGTTACTTCTTCTATTAATCATTATTCTCTTTTTTAGTGGCCGCTTGCCTGTGAGGTTTTATTACATGATTTATACCTCATTGCATCATATGTTATCTGTATGAAATGTTATCTCATTTGAGCTGTTATCTGTTTGAAATGTTATCTCATTTGAGCTGTTATCTGTGTGAAATGTTATCTCATTTGAGCTGTTATCTGTATGAAATGTTATATCATTTGAGCTGTTATCTGTGTGAAATGTTATCTCATTTGAGCTGTTATCTGTATGAAATGTTATATCATTTGAGCTGTTATCTGTATGAAATGTTATCTCATTTGAGCTGTTATCTGTGTGAAATGTTATCTCATTTGATATGTTATCTGTGTGATATGTTATCTCATTTGAGCTGTTTTCTGTATGAAATTTTATCTATATGAGCTGTTATCTGTATGAAATGTTATCTCATTTGAGCTGTTATGTGTATGAAATGTTAACTCATTTGAGCTGTTATCTGTATGAAATGATTTCTTATTTGAGTCTCTATGCTTAGCATTATAACATAATTTTTCATACTTGAGCTCAGAGTTTTGGAACTCTATAAGGATACTTGTATTTCAGTATGTGAGCAATACTGTTCAAATTCAATTGCTAGCCAAATTTTAACTTGATTATTTTCTTGCGATAGCCATTTTATTGGTACTATTAAATAGCACACTTTGTGTAATTTTGTGGGAGTAAAGGTTTAAAAATTTGCAGTGTTATTGGCATTCTTGACTAACTACTTTTGATCAAATACTTAACAAGATGAAGTAGCCAGTTAGGAAAAGTCGTATTAACTTCTGTTTTTAAATTCTTGCTGTATCTTTGTCACATCTATGCATATCAGTATGATAGATGAAAGAGTTTCTTTTAAGTCGGTGATTTTGAACAAAACAATTTAATCATTTACTTGTCTTGTTTGAAACAATTTGCTCCTTGTGTTTGCAGAAGGTGACTTGCGCTTATTTTGTGGAGTTATTTCTCTTGGCATTGGTGATACTGTTGCTTGTGTGTTTGGAACAAAGTATGGACGAACAAAATGGCCTGGTGGTATGTTCAGTGTGCACTGAATGTTGATAATAACTACATTGATTCCTCATTCAGTTGTATTTAGAATGACTATCATTAAGTGCAATTCATTCTTCATACCTAGTCTGTCTTTTTTTTAAATATATGTATTTCAGTTATTTTTATGTACAATGGGTTTATTAAAAATGCTTTTTAATAAAATATTTTTCTTTATCTCATGTATTTCTGAGCACATTTGTGTGCTTTGAATTATTCTTTCAATATCTGTATTTGTTTTTAATAGCATTAAAGTGTTTTAAACATTTGTAATAAATTTCACATTTCTAAAGTTTACAAATTTGAATAGCTGATTCTGTTGGCAAACATTTTGTTTTGTAGATGCCAAATTAATAATTTCTTATATCTGCTAATTGTAACAGAACAAATCGGTTATCATTGTATAAAAAAAATATTACACTACACAAATAAATTATATGATTTTAAATGTTTAAAACTTATGTCTTATTATCTGCAGGAAATAGCAAGACCCTTGAAGGAACTTCCGCTGCTCTCTTCAGCCAACTTGCCTTCATCTTATGGGGTGCCTACTTTGGTATGCTGTATACAAATAAATGTTTGTGTGCTTGTATTGGTCTTTCACTTTGATTTCAGTCCTTATGTTGTAAATTGGAAAGATTTTCTTGTTATCTACTGAAAGCGCAAGTATATTTTAAAGGTTTTGAACAAACTTTGGAATTTTGCAAGTATTCTCAGGATTTTCATGGATGCAAGAAAGCTTATGTCTCATTTTGTGATGAAGGTGGCAAAATGATTGTAAATTAAATTAGGACACATGCTAGTGGGTGGGTAAGAAGAGTCCTGCTAGTAAGTCTTTGAGCAAGAGCTGCAAGAATGGGGGTTATTCAGTTGAATCCCAGGATATCAGATTAAAGCACGAGTATAACTTAGTTTCTTGCAGTGGCTGAGGATTAACAAAGAAAAATGGTTATGAATTAACAAGGTAGAAAAAAGAAAGCACTGGTTGAGAATTAACAAAGTAGAAAAAGAAAGCACTGATTGAGAATTAATAAAGTAGGAAAAAAAAAAAGAAGAAAGCTCTGAGAATTAACAAAGTGGAAAAAGAAAGAAAGAAAACATCTGTACAAATGAAACCATTATCAGTTTAAATGCTGAAAATCCACCTTGACATTAAAAACTCATTTGCAGCATGAACTTTTAGAATCTGAAAAAAACAAAACCCTGCATCATAAATTCTAAACATTAGTAAACAGCAACCCCCAAATAACCCAGTGATATTTTCCCAATTATCGTCAGTGATGCTGTGCGACAATTAAGTGTGTCATTGAAGATGACATTTTATTGCTTCATAAGTAAGATCAGACATGTAGTCCTTGACTGTAGAATCAAAAGATGGCTGACTTCACATCTGTTAAGGATCTTTGCAAATGAATTGTCTATTCCATTACCACTGTGAGCTCATATCAAGGATTATGCTAAAAGGAAGTTTGGTCACAAAAGTTTTAAATTGTAATCAATGATATTAGTTAATAAAGAGCATCAATGTACTTTACTTAACATCTATTTCAATTACTTTGTGCTATATATTTTCATTAATTGGTGACATTTATTTCACAATGCATGAAGTCTATCTTTTATTCATTTTTTTTTTTTATTTACAGGTTGGTTTGAAGTTGGGTCATGGAGCACCATTGTATTTGCAGTCATTATCTCCTCTTTATTTGAGGCCATGGCTTCACAGATAGATAATCTAGTGCTACCATTGTTCATGCTATGCTTTCAGGCCTCAACTCTTAGATGACACTTAAACAGTTAAAAAAACCAAGAAGTGTGCATTTAAATTTTAAAAGCACAGATTTAAGTATTGAAATGCTTAAAAGAAAATTCATGACAAACATTTGACAGTATGAAATGCCAGTACTTGTAAAAGTATTTGTATACTGCTTAAATTATAAGGATGTCTAAAGCAAATTTTTATTGAGAATATAATTTTTGAAATGTATACAAGTGTGTCTTGGATTCATCCAAGCAGTTGTTGAATTGGTATAACATTATAGAACATGATCTGCGTTACTAGGCAATAGTGCCAATAAACTAATAATTTTATGCATGCTGGTCATAGGATACCCATCTATGCAAAAATTACAAAAAAACCCTGTCATTTGAATATCATTTAATAAAAAATGTTCAGTTTAAAATGTGAGCATGAAGAGTAAAATTAAAAGAATAACTTTATATTGATAGCTTATGACTATTAAAATTTATATTTAAATATGTAAAATGATAAATAAATGATAAATAATCAAAACACATGAACACAACTGCAGACAAAAGCATTTTTAGTTTAATTGCAAATAAGATCATAAGAAAAATGTACATTTCGTTGTAAAAAAATACTTTAAAAAGCTTGAAAATTCATTTCATGGCAAAAGCTCAATGTGCTGTTCAAAGGGCTGTGTATGTTCTTAACATCCCCACCCCAGTAAAAATAGAAAGAACATAGTACAACATTTAACAACCATTGATATCATTTCATTTGTATTAAATATGAATTCATTTCCAAACTTTGATCCAACTTAAAATAACTAAGCGACAGCCTGTCTTTGATGTGTAAACCTAAAGAGACAGAAACAAATACAAACAGGCAGTCTGCCAAATAATGGCAATTTTATATAAACTAAATAAATACACAGCGAAGTCTATTCTTTTGCGGATCAAAGTGACAATGTAGCACACATCATGAATTGTTCAGAACAGGCAGCATACAAGACTAAAAGTGAAATGATTTCACACTAATTAATCATTCATGGATGGAGTGTGTTTCAATGGACCTGGATATAGTGTTTCAGTGGGCCAGTTTCATTCAAACATCTTAGCTCAAGCTTCAAAAATGATAAAAAGAGTTTTTATAGTACATATTTAATTAAGAAAATAATCATACAGAGAACATTGGTCTTTGTATTATTATTTGCATGTGTATATGAATTACAAACAGGGTAATATGGATATATTTTACAAAGGTGTGTCATAGACAAAACAAATTCATCCTTATACTGGATATCATTGGAAAAGCACACTAAGCCATATTTCAAGCCGTATTCTCTTACATTAATTTTTCTTGTCTGGAATGCCTTTGTGTGTGCACAACTAATGGTAGTTTGTTTATATGTGCATGAATGTGTTATTGTGTTTGACTAATGGTAACGTGTGAATGCATGTTTTTGACTAATGATAGCTTACAACAAAAATGAGCAGGAAACAAAACAGTACTGTCATCTTCAGTTCTAGAGGAACATGGCACTTTAAAAGAAAAATAAATAAAAAAACTTCTTTTATAAGTTGAAGAAAACAATATCTGCATAAAGTCAGCTTTCCACACAATCTCTGCGCAATCTGTATTTTATTTATATCACTAGAAGTTTTTTTAGCAACAAGTTATTCTCCTGTCCCAAAATGAAATGGATTTTTAAAATGAATTACAATAATTCCTCATCAATCATGATTTTGAAAACTGCGTAATTCAAGTACCAAACATAAAGTTTGATCTTTTTTACACTTTTCCAGCTTAGACATGAAAACTTAAATATATGCAGTTTTTTATGGAAACAAGCTCCTCTATCTACTGTGTTAATTATAAGTTTGTTTCCATGCCGTTTTATTGCCATTGTATTCTTTTGATCCCATACAACGTCAGCTTAGCAAGTTTTCTTTCATGTTAATTATATATTATTGATCTGCAAGACTAGCATCTTTTAAGAGATGGTGTGACACAAGGATCTGAAAAAGTCATGCATTCTCCACCACCATCACCCTTTTTTTAAAAATCTTTTTCATAGCAGTATATTGATTTATTTGCCTCTTAATGCAGTAAATTTACTGATTCGTCTCTTTTTTTTTTTTTTGCAGTTCATTCACTTATCAATTTACCTAAGTTTTTTTAGATTGAAAAATTGTTAATAGCAATACATAAAGTTCTATATGTGTTTACATCACCGTCCTGAGCATTCAGTCAGTGGGAATAGTGGCAAATGCAAAATATATTAAAATGCAATCTTACATTTAAAAAAAAAAAATTAAAGAAAAAAAAGAAAAAGATGTGTTAGAAGGGCATGCGCCTTGTAACTTTCACACGTCAACCAGAAGGGCATTGAATATATGTACTCACTGTATTGTTGTTTACTAATAAATAAGCCTAACTATGATTGCTTTATGATAATAAATGTATCCTTTAAAGCATTGTGTTTGCATTGTTTTCTTACTGTGATGTTGCTTTCTCTTCTCTTTTGGAAAGCATATACAGATTAACTAGGACAAAAGTAACCCATTTTCAATGAATGTTCCTATTTCTCATTTACATGTACATTATTATTTCATAAAAGAATGGTCTTCACAAACATAATCCCTGCATTAGGTGATTACTATACTTGTTAATAATTTGTAATTCATTGGATACCAAAAGGGAAGGTCATTTCTATACGGTGGATGGTGCACAAAAGAAATATTACTTTTAATTGGACAAGACTTAACACTTAACGGGTCTGTAGGAACTACACATGTCATCTAATAATTTTCTAAATGATTTCTTCAGTTATGGAGTGGTCATTCAGCCACATCTGTATGCACAACTCAAATCTTGGGTGTGGCACAATGAATGAATTATGCAATACTCACAATACCAACACCAGTAGGTGTCATGAACTCTTGTCTACATTCATGTCTCAATTTTGCATAGGAGGTGAGTTTGAAATATTGAACCACAATAAAGCATCTCTAGTGCAGCATTAATGCCATGGTTTACAAAGGGAGTAAAAAATGTAGGTAACTCATACGATTTGTAGTCAATAATGAATTTGCTCTGAAAGTGCTGTTGACAAACTGTGCAGCCATAGCTAGCCTCTGGTTTATATGTAAACCAAATTGTATGCTATTTCAGTAGGTTCAATTGAAGATATGTGTAAATGTATGAGTTTGTAACTTCAAAAATCACCCTGTAATAAAATAAAAGTGAAGGTACTGGCACCATTCACCCTGTCTTAGTGATTAAATCATAATACTACAGTTGCTTTTTGAGAAATTATTTCTAACAAGTTGCAATAAAATACCGTACTAATTTTGTCGCAAATCCATTCAAAATTTCTACCCAACACACCTCTGGACTCTTTTATGCAATGCTAAACAGCAATACAGGCACCATGTAAGGATGCCAGCATCTATACAACTGCATTTCTATATATACACAATGGCAAATAATGTGTAATTTATTTTAGCACATATTTCACTGCTGAGTTCAGAAATGAATATACTATTTAAGTATCTACAATAAACTATGTTTTTTTTAAATATTGCCCCAAAATCAATTAGAATTATGCATACAAATATTCTTCAAAACATAATTCAGAATTAAATGCCCCTGAAAATAAAATTTAAAAAGACTGCTGCTAATCTATAGCATTTGTAAATCAATAATGACTTGTATGTACAGGATAGCCCCCAAATTCTGACTCATACCAATTAGTAGAAATACTTTAAGTTAATATATGTATGTATGTGTGTGTGTGTGTGTGTGTGTGTGTGTGTGTGTGTGTGTGTGTGTGTGTGTGTGTATTTTTGCTACCTTCAGTAACAGATGATAATGAATTTGTTTTACTGTGCAAATGACCGTGTGGTTAATCCACAAAATCCAATGTATTATAAACTTATTCTCATAAAACCCTAAGGGAAATGATAATTGGATAGCAAATACATCTGAGATCAATTAATCATCACAAGAGCCTAAGACTGCAGTATTACAAATAAAAGATCTAGAACAGGGGTGCACAAACTTTTTAGGCCAGAGGGCCAAATTTCCAATTGATAGTGCGTGGAGGGCCACCACATGGATGGCCCAGTAGAAAAAACACACAAATAATGTGCTTTACATTCGTAATAATGATAACATCCAAAAGTCCTCCAGGGCTGCATAAAGCCCTGTCTCAGGCCGCATGCGCAGGTGGGCTGCAGTTTGTGCACCCCTGATCTAGAATGACAAGTCTTTTTTCTGCATGTGTCTTATCTTTCAAGAGAAAGGATGCATAAACAATGTACATTTTAAGAAAACAAAAGAAGTATAGTGACCTTGAAAAAAGGAAAAATCTATTAATGTACTTTACTATAATGAGTTGAAAAAGCAAGGTAAGAGATGAGATGAATCTACAAACCTGTCTTGGAGTCTTGCCATCAATACATACAACATACAAATCTTTTCTCTCTACACATACATAGTGTCATAGCATATAAAGAAATAATTTACTTTTCCTAATTGAAACTAGCTAAATACATTCACCATCCAATCATTCTGCTCCAGTGTAAAATAAAATCATTATATTGTTAGTGCAATGTAAAAGTCATTTGTTTGTTAGTGCAATGTAAAAATCATTATACTGTTAGTGCAATGTAAAAATCATTATATTCTTAGTGCACTGTAAAAATCATTATATTTTTAGTGCACCTTAAAAATCATTATATTGTTAGTGCAATGTAAAAGTAATTTGTTTGTTAGTGCAATGTAAAAATCATTATATTGTTAGTGTGTTGTAAAAATCATTAGTGTTAGAGCACTGTAAAAATCATTATAGTGTTAGTGTACTATAAAAATCATTATATTGTTAGTGCACTGTACAAATCATTATTTTGTTAGTGCACTGTACAAATCATTATTTGTTTGTGCACTGTAAAAATCATTATATTGTTAGAGCACTGTAAAAATAATTATATTATTAGTACACTGTAAAAATCATTATAGTGTTAGTGTACTGTAAAAATCATTATAGTGTTAGTGCACTGTAAAAATCATTATTTGTTAGTGCACTGTAAAAAAAATCATTATATTGTTAGTGCATTGTAAAAATCATTTGTTTGTGCACTGTAAAAATCATTATATTGTTAGTGCATTGTAAAAATCATTTGTTTGTGCACTGTAAAAATCATATCGTTAGTGCACTGTAAAAATCATTATAGTGTTAGTGTACTATAAAAATCATTATATTGTTAGTGCACTGTACAAATCATTATTTTGTTAGTGCACTGTACAAATCATTATTTGTTTGTGCACTGTAAAAATCATTATATTGTTAGAGCACTATAAAAATAATTATATTATTAGTACACTGTAAAAATCATTATAGTGTTAGTGTACTGTAAAAATCATTATAGTGTTAGTGCACTGTAAAAATCATTATTTGTTAGTGCACTGTAAAAAAAATCATTATATTGTTAGTGCATTGTAAAAATCATTTGTTTGTGCACTGTAAAAATCATTATATTGTTAGTGCATTGTAAAAATCATTTGTTTGTGCACTGTAAAAATCATTATATTGTTAGTGCACTGTAAAAATCATATCGTTAGTGCAATGCAAAAATAATTATATTGTTAGTGCAATGTAAAAAATATTTAGAACTGTCCTTTTCCATTGCTGAGCAATTAACAATTATACAAATAATCCACTGATGTAACCTCGTTTGTTTCTTTAAAAAAAAATAAAATAAATATAATCAGAGCAAAACAAAAATTCTTTTGTGCTTTCTCATATTTGCACGCTCACAGACAGATAAAGATTAATTATATATTAAGAGGAAGGGTGGATTTCAAACATGGAGATAATCAACTGGAGGGAATATAAAACTTAAAAATCATAGCTGCTCTCAGTTTAAAAAAAAATTATCAAAAACTACAAGCACGATTAATTAAATTTTAAAGAAACATTGACATATATGCCCTATATTATTTAATGTGTGTGTGTGTGTGTGTGTGTTGTTTTAAAAGACTTTACACAATGAAATAACATATTCATGCAGGAAAAACCTTTATGTTTAGGTATAATTCATCAGAAAACTTTTAAAAAAATTGCAACAAATCATCCATAGTAATGTTAAGCATTTAATCGTAAGCACATTTAAAAAATATACTGGGCTATCAACCCAACTCACAATATATTCACAAACACATTGCTGGAAAACTGCCTGAATGTCTCACATATATATTTAGCTCTCATAAATCATGACCTCTCTGTTAAACTCACACTAACCACAAACACATTCATGAAAAACTGCCTACTTAAGTGTCTCTCATATATATTTTGCTCTAAATAATCATGACCTATCTTTTCAACTCACACTAACACATACAGGATATGGCTATGAACATAAAAGGCTTTTAAACTAAACTTTAATAATAAATGACTCGTCTGCCTATCTTACTATAGGTAAATATATGCTGCTAGGAAATGGTCCACTCAAATATTCTGTTTCTATATTTAGCTCTCAATAAATAATAGCTTGTTTGTCCCCTCTATGACAAGCTGTAGCTGGGTAATGGCCCACATACTGCCTCTTTTGCATATCTAGCTCTAAATGAACGACAGCTTGATTTTCCACCTCAAAAGAGCATGTTGCTGGGAAATGGCCCACTTAAATATTTCTTTAATATACCCAGCTCTATGATCTCATGGGCAGATTTCTAACAGTTGCTTCCTAATAAATACTATTAAAATATCTAACCTGTTTTGCTTCAGCTGAGACTATTAACACTATAATTAATAGAGAGTTTACAGAATCAGCATGTACTATTTACTGACTTGTATATTTACATATAAATGAATAAATAGTGTTATCTCAAAATTAGAGGAGAAAAAAGGAAACATGACAAGGGTTCATCCAAGTTCAAGCATCTGAAAGCAAGATAAAATGTGCTCATTATAATTACAATTACATACATAAAACTGCATTATCATCCTGTTACAATTTACAATTAAACAGAACTGCATAATCATCTTCCCACAAAATTCAAATAAAAATGCCTGCACAGCAGATGTGAAAGCTCTCTAACTGGCATCCAAGCAAGCAAGAATAAAAGCTGTCATGAAAAAAATTCATGACTGAATCAATTAATTTTCATCATCTATCCTTAAGCAGATGATCATCCTCAGTATATAACATTATAAAAATACATCATGGAAAGACAAGAAAATCACAGGCTTCAAATCACATTCTTCACTAAAATATATACATTTTAAAGATTATTTATAGAAAAGTACAAATGAAACAGTAATAACAAATGAACTATGGAATAAAGTCAGCTCAACAAATTAGTTTGAATAATAGCATTAATTGTAAAAAGTGCTTAATGAAGTACTGAAATATAATTAAGCAGTGATAATTTTATTTCTTTCTTGCAATTAAGTGCCAAGTAATTTATACCTCGCTAATAACATATACGTGTATTTCATTAAATATCTGTAAATATCAGCCTAGTTCCCTGATATTTAGTAATATTTATTTCTTAGTTTTAAAATATTATTGATCAACAATAATGTTGGATTTCTTGCCATATATTTGTCATGCAGATCAGTCCCTAAAAAAAATATGTTAAACTCTCAGAAAAATGTGTAATAATTTTCTAATTGAATGTTTAATTAATAAATGTTTGTAAAGATTTTGATGTTTTATTTAAAACTCTTCCACTATAAGTGAATGACACATTATATTTGACCAGAATTCCAGAAGGAAAAATTGTCTCTCTGATCAAGTAATAGGCCAGACAGACAGGTAATTATAAGATCAATATGCCAACAGGCAGAAGATAATCATCTAACCAATTTGCTAACAGGCAAGTAATCACTTAACCAATTTGCCTACAGGCAAATAATCACTTAACCAATCTGCCTACAGGAAAGTAATCATCTAACTGATCTGCCTACAGGCAAATAATCACTTAACCAATCTGCCTACAGGCAAGTAATCACTTAACCAATCTGCCTACAGGCAAGTAATCACTTAACCAATCTGCCTACAGGCAAGTAATCACTTAACCAATCTGCCTACAGGAAAGTAATCATCTAACTGATCTGCCTACAGGCAAATAATCACTTAACCAATCTGCCTACAGGCAAGTAATCATCTAACCGATCTGCATACAGGCAAGTAATCATCTAACCAATCTGCCTACAGGCAAGTAATCATTTAAACAATCTGCCTACAGGCAAGTAATCATCTGACTAATAAGCCAACAGGTAAAAAGTGCTTATCAGACTGTTCAGCAGATCAATAAGCCAGTAGACAACAAGTGTTCATTAAGATCAATAAACCAATAGATAAGGTGTTCATACGATCAATAAGCCAGTAGACAACAAGTGTTCATAAGACCAATAAACCAGTAGGCAGCAGTGTTCAAAGACAAATAAGTCGGTAGACAAGCATTCATTAGACCAAAAGCCCAGCAGACAAAAAGAGTTTATCAGACCAATAAGTCAGCAGACAACAGGTGTTCATATGACCAATAAGCCAGTTAACAACAGGTGTTCATAAGATCAGTAAGCCAGTAGACAAAAAATATTTGTCAGACCAAGATGCCAGGGGACAACAAGCAATCATTAGACCAATAAGCCAGTAGACAAGAAATTAATAAGACCAATAAGCCAGTAGACAGCAAGTGTTCATTAGACCAATAAGCCAGTAGACAACAAGCAATCATAAGACCAATAATTCAGTAGATAACAAGCATTCATCAGACCAATAAGCCAGCAGACAACAAGCATTCATTTTACCAATAAGCCAGAAGAGCACCCCAAAAATTTAAAATGAAAAATGCAAGGTCTAGGTGAACTTCTCATAATTATGAAACATTTTCTAACCATAAGGCCTTTTTCTCTCCTTATCCAGCTGTCTTGTGGACCAAATCCTGGTGTTCTGTGGACCAAATCCTGGTGTCCCATGGACCAAATCCTGGTCTTTATTTTTTTTATTCCCCTTTCAAATGTTTGGTATCCCATGTTTGGTTGCAATCAGACACTGTTCATTCATATAAAAACAACAAAATATCCACCATTCCTTATGATAGTTAGTGACTAAACCTAATTAACCCCAAACCTAATTTTGGTTGCACTTACACAGAAGTCCTTAACAAAAAATAAAAATTAATCTATAAAAATTGAGAAGTATATCATTAACAGACATGAAAAATAAAATCTTCTATTTCGACAGTTAAATTTATTTTTTGTTTAAATGAAGAAAATTACTTTTGCCAAAAATTTACAACAATTTGCATCTTCAATGAAGCAGCTACTACTGCACATAAATTTGTGCCAGGAACAGTAAACCTTTAGCCATGTATATATCGTCACAAATGTGATCTTCCAAGAAAGGAAAAAGTTTTTTTATAAAAAGGAACAATATAACAAAAACGTAATATTTTACATGTCAGTATAAATGAAATACTCATAGCTGCCATTGTTATCACAATCTCAGACATGCATACAAGAATGAAAGTTGGTTTTATATAAAGACTGTGTTTAGAAATGCTTCAAAGTATAAGGCATTACCCACACACACATATGCAAACACACATAAAGCTGCTGTCTATGACATTACAATAAACACTTTCTGTTTTGTTCAGATAATTAAATGTACGTACAAGTTTGAAATAAAAGCAATCTGTATACTTTCATTTAGTTTGAAACATTTACAACAACATAATAAATTAAATGATATTAAATGGATTGATCAGAACTAAGTCTGGGCAAAACCATAATTAAGTAAATCATTACATGTGCGCTATTGACAAAAAGAATATAGAATCTTTACAACATAAAACTTCAATTACTCACTGTTTATTCCTCAGTTATCATATCTGCAGCAAGCAACAGCTCTGGTTGCTGCAACATTCTACTTTAAAATGTCCGTTACCAGTTTCCATACAATGAAACAGCATGCCAGAGCTACCTAGGCATGGCAAATATTTGGTGCAACATTGGTACAAGCAACTTCCGTCTCATTCCTCTATATCATTTCTTTCATTTTCTCTTTCTTTCTTTTCAATGGAGGTAAGATCTGATCTCAAATCAATACTTCTGGCTATATTATTCAGAACCATCTCTAATTCTCCATTTGTTTTCCATTAAGAGTTTCACACTCCTTCAATGGTAGTTCAAGTCTAAGGCTTCAAGTTTACCTAAAAACACCACAGACTTCAAATATGGAAAGCAATAATGCAATAAAAATTTATATCACGGTTGAGTATTTTAGGTACCAATGCAACTTGCCAAATGAATAAAAGAGTATTTTTTTGTCTTTATTCTATGCATATTCTTCTGATAATTTTTGTTGTTGCTGCTACATAACAGAATATGAGAGTATTATTTTGCATGGAAAAGATAATTTTTCATATCATTAAAATGTTCATTTTATTGTACATTTTCAACACTTGGTATAACTCATTTCAAATAGAGGAAAATCTTTAATGGCTACAGAAAACCTGTATGAATTGATACATATAGACACTATAAGAAAATTTATAATAGATACAAGAAAATCTGTTTTGAATTGGAAGAAAACTTATAATGAGTATAAAATCTGTATGGGCTAACAGATAGTTCTTATAAGAAAATGAACATTACAGGAATGCCTGTAAAGACTGATAGATACGTATACATATGCTCATTGCAAAACAAGTAATTTCTCTTTTCATTATAAATGAGTGCTAAGTGTGTAATTTTATTTGAAACATTAAAGACACACCAATAAAAGTCAAGATAAACTTTTTCTAGAATATAAGTTTATGAAATGATGACAGAAGATTACTGTATTATTAATATTTACACATTTTTGTAGTCAGATCACAAAGGGTAGATCTTTCTGCACTTATGTGCTTTATCTTATTATTCAGGTTTATATAATACAAAAAAAAAAGAGAGAAAAGAAAAAGAAATAGATCCAGTCATGCTTTACATCTAACAACAAAATAAATCATACCACAGCAACAAAAATTCACATTGAAAAAAAATATAAATAAAAACAAAAAATGCTTAACTAATGCTAAATTACACACACACAAAAAATATTATATGTTTTTGCTTAAATAAAAGCAATAAAAAATGGTTATATTCAGAGCTAACCTCACCTCAATGAGTCTGAGAACTCACAAATCAGATAGAAATCTTGACATTTCTGAATTGGGATATCCAATGACAGAATTACACTAAGAGGTTTTCCAGCAAATGAGACAGCAACTAACAACTTCAGTCACATCACTGCTTGCTGCATCACAACAGTTCACATGTATACATGTTCACAGTTCAGGAATCCAAGAATACATCACTGATGCAAGCTACAGCTTGCAGGTATTTGTCATCGTCAAATTACACACTTGTGCTGAAATCAATTAAAATTTTAAATAAAAATAAAATTTTGTGGATACTGTCTCAACTGTGATGGATCATTGATCCATCCACATTACAAGTTGATGGAAATACACATTAATTATTATTTTAGATATCAACAGTTTCAACAGAAAAGTACATCAAAATATTATATAGATGTCAGAGGTTGATAGAAATACACTCCAAATATTACATAGATGTCAAAAGTTAATGGAAATACACATCAAAATATTATACACATATCAAAAAGTGATGGAAATACTCATATTATACAGATGTCAAAAGTTGAAAGAAATACACACCAAATATTATATAGATGTCAAAAGTTGATGGAAATATGCATCAAATACTACATGGTTGTACAAAGTAGATGGAAATAAACATCAAATATTAAACAGATGTCAACAACAAAGAAAGACTGTACATGGCATGTTTCTCAACAATGAAAACAAATTGCCAGATATTTTGCAAATAATGAAAAAAAGAAAAGCAGTTTCATTTTGCTTTAAATGTTTATCTCACTTTCCACCCATATTTTTTTAAAATTAAAAATTAAAAATAAATTCAAACATACATTATCAGGACACAAAAAAATAAAACACTGTGTGAAGACAACAATTCCAGTCTGCATAAATACAGCATTTTTTTTTAAAAAGAAGAAAAACAACAAAATAATTAAATAATAATTACATCATTGTTTTTTTTTGTTTTTTTTAATACTTCAAGCTTAAAGCAGTTGTCTTCTAAATCAGAATGTGTAAACTTTGGATGACACATGCAACAACAAATATTCAATAATAATATAAATATATAAAAATAAAATAAACACATGCAAATAAAACAATATCCTTTTGTGTCCTGCACAATTTTTCAATAAAAATTCCTTTATTTTCCTAAGATTTTATTTTTACCTTATTAAAAAGCACAACAGTAATGACAAGTCAGCAAGAAAAAACAAACAGAATCATGCTTCACTAAGTGAGAGAAAGAAAACTTTCATCTTAGCATTATGAATCCATTAAAAAAAAAGAAGTTAATAATCATAGCTTATCTTTATAAAAGTAGTACTGATTGTATAAATTTAAAAAGTAAAAAATACAACAACAAAAAATCAAACAGACCATGTCAAAGTTTTAAATAAAATTGTAAACTTCTGTATACTTAGCAGAAGAATAGTGCTTAAATAATTCAAGGATATCAACAAACTTGCAAACAAAATTTGTCAATGGTTGCCAAAAATTCAAGCAATTAAAGTAGAATATTTTAATTTTTTTAAAATAGTGATTATTTGCATTCTGTTTAGAACAGTTTTATTGACACAAATTACTTTTGGTTGTCACAAATGAAACTAAAACTGATTATTCAAATGATTTATCTTTATATTTAAAGAACTTCCATAAATATCTGCTAACTAATAACTGTCAAAACAACAAGAGTAAACTGAAATCTGCTTAGGTTTATCTCGTAAAAGTAAAAAAGTTACTTAACAAAGTTGAAATAAAAAATATTATAAAATAATATATTACATTATAACCATATATGAATGAAGCATAGCAGAAAAATAGTGACATGAAAGAAAATTTAAATTAAAAAATTGTAAATAGAAAGAGAAGGTGCTAAGAGCTAAACTCGATTGGGGTGCTGTGGTGAGTTGTTCCTTCGCTTTTCAATCTCATTTTCCAACTTGTCTATGAGCAATTTGTTAAACTGCTGGAATATTTCACGGAGTCCTTCCTTATTATGAATAGAACAAGAGTATAGCTGCCAATGTCTCGACTCACCAATCTCTTTTTCAAGCTCCAGCTTCAACTTCATCTGAAAGAAGGGGACAGAATCTGAGTTCGGGTGAGAAGAGTGAATTTCATGCAAAATTATGTTTATGAAAGTATGTCACATGTCTTTGCAAGCTACAAGACTATCAATTCTAAGCTCTTGCTGAAGTTTAATTATGCACAGTTATCATACATAAACTAATATAAATGAATAATTTATGGATTCAGTCACAAGATTTTATTTTTCTTAATGCTGAATTTTTTTTGTTGTTGTTGATTAAAATTTATGTAAAAGAAACTTGTTAACTATAATTATTCAAATAAATTCCAATTTCAGTTAAATGGGACTAGAAAAATGCTACTTAAACAGGGAATTTCTGATCATAAGAAATAATATAAATAGGGCTTAACAATAACAGGAACATAATTAATATTTTGTTTTAACAAAGAAACATAACTTTTAAAATAAATTTGATTATTTTAACAAATGTATCAATGACTTATGATCACATCACAGATAACTCATTGAGCATGCAGTTTTCTTTTGAATGCTTTGTTCAATTTCCAGTGCACTCTTTAAAATAGCAGGAACATACCCTCAGAAATATAAACATGTGTATAACTACTACTCACTCATGCTTTTCTTGCAATGAATAATATCTAAAACTTATATAAAGACTGTAATTCATGAACCTCTTACAGAAGATACTATCAGAACTACATTTTTTTTTTAGTCAAGGGCAACAACTTTCTGCTCACTACGAAAAACTGTGTAGAGACTGTTGCAAATGATGGTCAGGATGTGGATGTATGGTGCAGGTTTATGGATGGAGAAAATGGGTGTGCAGGAAATACAAACTGTTTCCTGTTGGGAGATTTGTGGCCCATGGTTGTGATTCCTGGAAGTGTTAGGAATTTTTACCAAACAAGTCTTTGATAACATGGACCTGTATTATTTATGTGGTAATGTGGGTGATGAAAACTCATCAAGATCATAAGTATTTAAGAAAGCCTCTATTTTGCTTTATAAAACTTGCATATTATGACTATTTGGATCAATTCCTATTGTTACTGAACAATTTATTATGGAATTTATATGAAAGAACATTTGCAGAATCAATACTGTTTGTAAAACATTAAAATTTAGTGAAGGACTATAATGAAAGACAATAGCATGCTGACATGGATGTGTGATTAATTTAGCTGTGTGCTGAATTGAAAGGAAAACTTCTATTAAATCCATTTAATGCTACTGAAAGCTTTTCTTCTCATCAACTTCAATGAAAAACCCAAACTCTTGCCTAATTAACACATCTAATTAATTGATCACAGGCTGCAATTTTCTTCTCTCTTGCCAGTCAATAAAGTTGTGGGAATACCCCTTAATCATAAGCAAATTACTCTTATCTTAGAATTAGCTAATCTAATTTTAGGTTATCCATGCAAATGTGAACAGCAAATCATTCCTGTGTCATTAGTCCCTAATGGAGACAAAATGAACCCCAAATAAAAAACAAGGAAATTAAAATCAATATCCAAATATAATAACTATGCAAAACTGTCAGCACTATAATCACAATGCAAATCAATGTTTGTTCATTTTAAATGTTGTTGTTTTATATAAAGATTTGTTTTAAAGGGGAAAAAACTTACTTCTGATGCAGAACGTGCTCCCTCCACTTCTGAAAAGTTTGCCAATATAAGAAGAGGAAGATTCCGAAGCTGGGTATGTTTGAGTGTTTTATATAATTCTACTTTGCTCAGATTTATCTCTTCTTCACTGGCTGCACTATTTACAACAAATATAATTCCTTGGAAAACTTGGAAATAACGATCCCAATATGGCCTCACCTTATCACTACCTGCAATTGTTATTCATACAAGGTAGTTGAGAGTTAGAAGTCAGGAATATTATTGTTATCATCATTTATCTTCTGCACTCACCATTCAAATTTTATTACAATTATTAAAAACAGGAAATTGCAACAATCAGTAATTATATACAAAAGTTAAACAAATTTTAAAAGAAATTCACACAATTTTCGTGAAGTCATAGATTTCACTATGAGTATACACAAATAGAAATCTAGAACATACAAGGTACAAGAAAAGAATTTGTAGAAAAAGACCAATGGTATTTTGAATGCTAGAAATAAGAAAGAAGCAATAATGAAATTAAGAACCATGCATACATGTTTGACATTTATATATCTCACCAAAAATGGTAAAACAGAATCCACAAGCAATAAACTGTGTTTACCAACATAAATTTTCTTATTTTCAACTCTTTCCCTCTCAGCAATTAAGAAAATAAGAAAAACTATTCTCAATACACATATAAAATCCTACCTCCAAGTTCCTTCACATCTAAGATGCAATCTTCAAACAGCACAGCTTTTATGCTGAAGCCTTAAGGTAAAAAAAAAAATCAATACAGAATTAAATATCAAAAGGAAAGCATTTATTTAAAAAAAATTAACCCACAATAGTTCAACTCGTTATATCTCATGTCCTTTATATGCAAGATGATTTATTCATGATTGTGTCTAAATTTGTTGTTAATAGAATCAATTTTTAAAAAAGGTTTCTGCAATGATTCTAGTATATCAACAAGTCATTGTAAATTATTTATCAAAGTAAATCAGATGAGTTGTTGGCTTGCATGCAGATTACCCCACAGAGAGCTAGCTAATTTCATTCAATGTAATTTTAAATATCAGCACATTTCTGGGTAATTATTTATATATCTATTTGGTTAAGCTCAATCTATGAAACAACATTTAATTCCCACCCACCCCCACCACCCCCCTTTTAATGTTCTTACTGCCTCTAGATCAGGACTGGGCAAATTTTTTAGCAGAAGGGCCACGTAGAAAATTGAAATATAAGAACGGGCTGCCGAATAAATATATGATGCTTTAATAAAAGTAACTTTGCTTTTGAATTAAAAATTTTAGCATCATAAAAAAAAAATAAATAGTTGTGGTCTCAATACAGTCATTGAGTGATTGACCCCAACTCCATATCATTCTGCCATTGCTATGCAAACCACTTGAACATAAACCGGCTTACTTACATTGAATTAGATGTCAAGACCTTTACAGCACACAATGGAATCACGTAGGGCCCATAATTAATACTTTTCACTAAGGGATTGTAGGGAATCAGCATCAGGAAGTACATATGTGATTTATAATTCAATACTTATAACTATTGTCAAACTTAAATTTTGATGATGAGCTTAATTCGTTATCTTTCCTATTTTATAATCAGATGGAATAAAGTTATAACAGTTACTACTACAAGTGAGTGAAAGAATTTGAAACCATTGGAACAATTAAAAAAAAAATTACTTGGCAGGACCAGTTCAATTAAAATAAATTACTTACAATTCATGTTGTGATTAGAGATACCTTTTGCTATTTTACAATCAGAAATAAAGTTATAACAGTCACTGTAATGAGCATGTGCTTGAATTTAAAGCCATTTGACGAATTTATTAAAATTAAGAGAGATTTAATTTAAAGTTTAAATTAAAGTAAAATTAAATACACTGTAAAAAAAAATTGTTACTAATGTTAGCTTGCAAAACAAAGCCTGTTTGCTCAAGAAACTAAATTACATTTGTTAAAAGAGACTACATCTGTTATGGCAATCAGCCCTGATCCAATTTGTTTTCTAGATAGGAATGAATTCAAGTCATGAGTAAAAAGATTATGAACAAATAAAAATATTATAATTAGTACAGAATTTTAAAATATACAATTGATAGTGATTGTAAAGTTAATTTAAATTTTTGTAAGCATCTTGAGTAAGAACAAATAAAACTTTCTCATTTTCTAATATTATGGAATTATATTTTTAAAAATTAGTCTACCAAATCTCAAGTAGTAATTAATAAAGAATTAAAGCATTGTAAAAACTAATACAATGAAATTTTATAAGTAAGCACAATTAATTACCAATAGTTGGTTCAATCTTATGCAGGTCATCTCCACTCAACACAGCCAAAATAGAACTTTTTCCACAGCCCTCTAGCCCAATGCAGAGAATACTAAAGTTAGGTCGTGTTGGATTTGGACCTTTACAACACAGGCGCCTATACAACTGAAATAAAAACAAAATAATTAATCCAAATTCAAAACAACTACAAAATGTAACTCTGCATTTTACGTTAATGAGGCCTGTAAAAAAATTATAATGTGGCTAGTGAAAGGCCAGTGTATATATGAGAAGACAATTATATTCAATCAACAAAACCCATATAATGCTTTTCAAAGTGCTTCAAACCCTAAGAAGTCTGGATAATCAAATGTTCACACAATTTTAAATATTTTAAAACAATGAGAAAAGATTATGAATATGAATTATTACTCAGTAATAATTCCAGACCTACATTTAGATAGTGTGAACAAATTGGATCTACAATTAGATATTATGGACAAATAGATTTATACTTAGATAGCACTACATTTAGATAGCAAACTGGGCCTTGTACCTTTCGGCTGAAGGATACCAATAATTAAAATAAATATGGCTTCAAAACTACTGTGTTTAATAATCTAGGTTATCAACCATTATCAAATTCTTGATTATTAGGGTTTCTAAAAATAACTGCACCTGTTTATGGTGGTACTGCTATTATTAGTAGGCAGTCCCAACCAATTTTTCAAATTTGATTTAGAGTAAAACAAATTTCTTTACATAATAGTATTAAATGATATAAGGTTGCATGCAAAATTCCAAGAGAAAACCTCAAGCAATTTACGGAATATCATCATCTGAATACACAAGAGTTGTCATCCATTTACAAGATGAATAAATGTTCATTTTTGATACACTGTAAAAGTAAAAATCTTCAGTTATGAAATGGCAAAATTAAAATTATAACAGGGTACATTCTAATATATGTATACAGTTATTATATAATATTTTTTAAAAAAATTACTTGAAATTTATAAATGTGATAAAACTTATATCATTGCAATTGGCTTTTTATTTTTTATGTATGTCTGCTATATATAATTACACATAGATCTACAATAGTTTTAGGATTATAATTCTAGGTTGGTGGGGGTCTACTATCATATAATTTATAACAATTCAAATATCTTTTAGCATCTAAATGCAATGTGTGTGTTAATGAATAATCATGTTTTAATTATTATAATAAGTTGATTAGATAAAGAAACTGCATGTAAGTTTATAAGAATGTACAGAAAGTTATGAAGGTTTTACAATTACATTAGTATTCAGAAATGTATTTCACTAGCAATGCAATGATTTGTACTGAGCACAACAAACCCTGAATACCTCCCCCCACCCACCCCACACCAAAAAAAAAAAAATTAAATAAAAATGTTGCAATACACTGCAACATATTGCTACAATCTGGTCAACTATAACTTTTAAATAATCTAAATCAGTAAATGTGGCAGGTCTTCTAAAAAGAAATGCTAAGTACTAAGAAAAAAACCAACAAAGAGAATGGTTAGAGAGTAATTTCAATTATTAATCAATCATTCACTTTATTGAATCATTGTCAAATTTTGATAAAACACTTTTAGTATAAAGCTTATAAAAATATGCAGCTTCAGTTCTTTATAATTTTATTTCAATAAAATAAACAAACTGTGCAACTAAATTAGTACATAATCAAAAATAAAAATAATTTTGAGAGGGGTGGGTGAGAATCTAATCTCTTAAGAACTGCAATTAATATATATATATATATATATAATGATTAAAAGATAAAAGTCATCTAAAAACCCAAATATAATTTAAAAAACAAATAATAATATACTGTATGTATTTAGAAATTAATTTACTATTCACAAATGAGTTTTTAATGTTTAAGAGAACAGTTGTAAATTCCATGTACCGAACTAATTATTACTTGTACAAGTAAATTATTATACAGATACTAATTCATACTATGTTTATAATATATATTAAGTATACTATTTCATTTGTAAAGCCATGAAAATATAATTGCTTGATTAAGTTTTATCACTAAATGAAATGTGTGTACAAAAAACATTTTTAATGAATATAAGTTGCAGGAGACTTCAGCTCGATTGTCAGTTTGTTGAAAGTATAGCGCTATTCTTTTCTAGTTGACTCTTCAACCAAAAAGCTAAAGAAAATAGCATAAAAATAATGTCATATCAGTAAAGTTTAAGAGTAAAATATATATTCATATATCATTAATCAAATGATAATACTTGTCAAAAATTGAGCTTAAATAAATATTACTATAAACTAAGGTCTTCATATATAGTTTAAAATTGGTTTGAAATAGAGCAGGGTTGTTGCAAAGAAATAATTAGAAGCTATAGAAATGAGGATCAGAAGACAATGATCCTGAAATCATAATCTGCTAAAATTAACTTGCAATTACTAAATAAATTCATACACAATTAAGAGCTATATTTAATTGAAGCAATACTAAAAGTTGCCAAATATTTACTAATTCAGGGTATAAACAAAACATTACTTGTAGTTAACAAAATAATTAATCATGATATGTGACATAATATATTGCACCATTGCATATTTGAACAGGGAAAAGTATAAAGAGATACTCGTCACTCAGTCCTAATTTTTAGCAGATTCTGGGTTTAAGGCTACTGCATGATTAATCCTGTCTGATTTGGTGCTTTGTCAATCATCATCCAATTTACAAAGCACCATCTTTCTCTGGAAAAATACCCTAAATTTGACACTAACAACAACAAAAAAGGGACCTGATGTTTCCGGATCTTAAGGGCCTGGAATGATAACAGCATGAATTATTAAACTGCAATCAAACTAAATCAAACACAAATATTGACTTATTATAGTACAGAAGTGAGGCTGTTCTTTAAATATTCTGTTAATTAAATAATAAATCATTAATAGTGCAGTTGTGAGATGTTTTAACAACACTATAGATCTTGCATCATGTGATTATCTGTAGCCTTAGATATTACTGACCATGATGTATTGCCCCCATCTCCAGCATGTTATTTTTCATCATTTGTACTACTTTATACTAGTTCTAATATACCTATATAAAGAGAAAACAAACTGTCATTATCAGTAAATGGTAAACATTACATTTATATATTCATTCCTTTTCATAAATACTGTCATTGTGCTGCTGCACATAGATTCATTTTGCTATATTACTTTTAGTTTTATGTTGTGCTTAAGCAATTTGTGTATATATTCTTGTAGTATTTTATTTGTATAGTTATACTTAAAGACACAGTGCTTTAATAAGATTAGATGCCTTAATAATCTTCTTTATTATTAATGCTTGCTGCCTAAAATGTCATCAAAACATTCATCTGGCTCATTCATGGTGTAAGAGAGATGAACATAGTACACCTACTACAGTCAGAGCTGAACTCACATGATACATACATCTATATGTAGGCCTATATTTTAAAACAATATCACACTTTACAAATCTTACCTCTTTCCACCCAATATCATATTGAATATATAACTGTACACATTATGTAACAAATATTTGTGTAGGTTAGTGGCATATTAAAATATATTTTAGGTAATGTATTCATTATTTAGAATTCAACGTTATTTTATTAAGGGGGTGGGGTAAGGATAAATATATTAATTTAAATATTAAAATACATGAAAAGTACCTGCTACAGTGCTAGGGTTAAATATGGGCCTCTAAGCCTACATTGTTTTTAATTTTGTACGAGTAATGAAGGGCTCCTGCAAAAAAAAAAACACCCCCCCCCCCAAAAAAAAAATCCCGCTGCTAATAAACAAAATAAATCTGTTAAATTTTCTTTTCAAAAAAGAAGTAGGTCTATAAACAATCTTATATTGTAGGCCTAGGGGCCTACACTTTTTCATTCTTCAAAATATTTTGCAAAAATATCGTCAATCAGTTTTCTACATCAGAAAAACTCTATTGTTAAAACAAATTTAGCACTAATTGTTATGCTTTTATTAAAGTGCAATCTCCTACGATAATTTGCAGTAAATTGCATTAAGCGTCCAGATTTTATTATTCATACAGCAGTCTAATAAGTAATAGATCGGTTTCTATTTACTTACAGCGTACAAGCCAACACGGCACAGTGCGCATAAAATCTGAAAACTTTCGCACATTGTCGCGTCGTTACTGGTTACAGCCTTGTAGCACTTTTAAGCTAAACGCAAATATTTCTAGAACTGGTCTTTGTGCAAATGAACGAAATTACACATTTCTTCGTGATGAACTAACAAGGAACTAAGAAGAAAAGCATTTTTTGGCACCCCCGATGGCGGTGCCTGACGAAAACACCAAATAGTGGTGACGTAATGGACGAACAAGAGTTGGGTTAGCCTCTTTCTCGTGCTTATTTGTTATTGTCGTTGATCACTGACAAGATTCTAAAAGCGTTGTACAAATAACACTTAAAATATTTAAGATTTTTTACTCTTAAAAGTTTCACAACAGCCGATATTTTCTTCGATTCTTTAGTATGCACTACAAATATTTTATTAGTGACAGTGTAAGCGTTATAGTCCACAAATAGCAATGGTGGAAGGGAATTTCCCCATACAAAACGTCATATATCAATTGTCGAGCGGAAGTCGATTTGCGGTTCATTAACAAAATGGCGGAGGCTGCCGTAGAAAGTCCTCCCTGTTCTAGCAGATTCTACTGCCACCAATGTTCTGCAGAAGTTACACCAAATCTTCCAGTAAGTTATAGTGCTGACAGACACATAGTACGTTTTAGGTTTGGGACTATGTTTCTCAAATGTCGCTGTCCAATCTATATTTATCATGTTTATAGTCATAGGTACTACGAGACGGTTTTGTCTCATTCACTGATTTCACGTTTTTTCTATTTGACACTCACACTTTACATCATTAAAACCATAAATAAAATTTAGGCTTTTGCTTATTATGAACAAAACTTGATAAACAGTCAATCTCTTAGATTGCAGTAACCTTTTAGAAACTATTTTATCACCACATAAAACCAGCAAAAATGATGCAACGTATCTCGGTTATTCAGTGAGTGACCACTTGGAATTAAGAACCTGCCAGTAGCTAGAATGTTGGTGGTGAATTAAGAAAATTTTAAAATAATTTTTATTGATTGATAGGGAAAAGACTGTCTATAAGCCACATGGAACAATCCCCCCCCCCCAATCAAGATATCTTGGACAATACTCGAGTTTGTAGGCCTACTTTTGCTTCAATGTTTCATATAATAAAATTAATATTGACAGAAGTTAATAAAGTACATTGCTTACTAGGTCTGCAAAAGTATCAATAAATTTTTTTCAATTAAAAAATCTCATAGAATTAAAGATAAGGTGTTCTTAGAATTATTACCTATGAGGTTAACATTGATGGCATAACCCCAATCCCTTGCTAACTGGGTAATTTTAATTTTAACATGGAACACTAAGGAGCTATATAACAGAATCGAGAAACCCTTAGTGATTATACTTTTCTTTAAGCCTAAATATTTTTGAACAAGTAAGGTTGTTAAGATATTTAATTATTTCTGCAAAAGGAGAAGGAAACAACAATCTTTCTGTTTTACAGTCTGTAACACGAAATTAAGAAACAGCTATGGTAAACTGTAAATCCTATCTCTGAAAAAGTAAAAATTACTATAAAATCTTTAGTATAAAGACTATAATGCCCACTTCCACATGTTTCTTAAAAGTTTCTTTATCAATATCAGTCATGGTGTGCAAACTTTTGAAGTTTTTTGCCATTTGCGTCAGAAGTTGATAGCTGAAATAAGTGAAAATGTTATTAAGTATTATCTTAATCTGTATTCTTTTGATACCTGTACCTACTCTTGAAATATATATATTTTTACATGGATCCACATAGAAGTTAGAACTAGCTCTATTACATTAGACAGTAAATTGCTTCTTTAAATTAATATATCAAGAATGCATTTGCCAGATGCTCACAGAAACTTCGACCAGTAAAATTGTGGATTAGTTTGAAGAACCTGTATTATTTTTTTTTTTTAAATTTGCTTGAGCGGACAAATAGCACCATAAAAAAAAGAAAGGAAAAATGGTAAATATGTCACTATCAATCATACATATTGGTATGACTAAAGCTCCAGTTGAATATATTTGTCAATAATTATTAATATAGTTAAGACATGGACACCTATTTATACATGAATGACAGTGACTTATCTATTAGAGTGGGTGTTATGCAAAGTCAGGATTCACTTTATGTACTTTTTGATATGATATAAATCAAATGCCATGGTGTACATTAGATAAGTGTGTATTATATTTGAGAGTTTTCACTTACATTTGTCGGAATTAAGGTTTGTACAGTGTTTATTATTATGCCTAGATATGTTTTGCTTCAACTAGTTCAAGGCCATTGTGCTAATGAAAATGATTTTTGAAGCACCTGCAAATGTAAAATACAAAATACACCCAGTCCTATATTTTATTTTATTAAAATGTATTATCTAATAATAATATTGCATACTGCTTATTTTGCACTCATAGTCTGTCTCTGTCACTTGTCAGAGATCTAGTCATTATATTTTATTATTTTTAGGAAAAGAAGTAGAATTGTTATAGTTTATGATAGATGATGTTTTCGGAAGAGCTTCTGGTTATTATTTCAGGAGCAAGTTCTGCCACCAAGTATATTTTTATTTTTGCTTGGATGTGATGGAAAGCTGACAGCTAGCTGATTGAATCTATCTTTGCCTTAAGATAGATGTTACTCTGTTAGATTCTTTCAAACAATGAGAGCAATTGCAGGACTTTGTGAAAAAGTCAGGTCATGCAGGAAAGCACAATCACAGTGCAAACCACACCTCCAGAAAATTATATGCTAAGCAAATATTAATCTTTTGTAAGTTTGATTGAATGTTTAGTTGGTGGGTTATCTATTCAAAGGGAAAGCATAATTGATCAAACTACATGCTACTTGGTATTTGTCTTTGTAAAAATCCAGATGGCTGGATCTCAGATAACATCTACTTCCTTTCGACTGTTTGAAGACAGTAATTTGTTGGCATTTGGGGAAAAAAGGAAGGGAACATTACTCAAAGTGTGTGTTAATGTTTTAATATGTACTTTTCTGTTAAAGGCATTAAGATTAAAGTACCATTATCAATTTAATAAAATAAATTATATTACACTACAGACACTGTCAAATCCTGCCACAACTTAAAACTTACATTGTTACAACTACATACATATTTGTTTGCTTGCTGTATGGTAGACTGTGGTTTTCCGATTGCTGGTGTTTGGATTAATGTGATTTCAGAGTGCTATTGTTAGTACTAATAGTAGCATAAAACCAAAAATTTCTGAGAATGGGTTTAGGGAAAATGCTTTTGCTTTATTTTATTTTTTTGTATAAGCCCCATAACAAAAGTGTTAAATGAACAGATCAATGTAGTTATACAATGATGCATTGTTTCTATTAGTATTATTATTAATCACCATTTGAAAATAAGTTAAGGTTGAGAATCATTTACATTGAAATCATGTTATTCTAATGACAATGAAACATAATTGGTTTGAAACAGTAAACTAAGTACCAGACAAAATTTTGCTCAAAATCTATAATAGCAATGATTAAATTTACACTTAGTTTGTACTTGCAGTCATTTTTTTTTATCAATACATTTTTAAAAAATCTTATTTCAGGATCTTACTTGTCCACGATGCAATAGTGGATTTATTGAAGAGGTCCCTGTGTGAGTATATTATTATTTTTATTATATGTAAAAAGTAACATTAGCATTTTTTTTCTTAACAATAACATATATTTATTTTATCTTGAGTGTGATGGGGGTGGGTGAATGTGGCAGTATGCATGATCTTGGTTTTATTCTACTCTGGCCTTTTTTTGTTTATTTTGAAACACTGATGGATTAGTGTCTCTTTACTTTCTCCGTTTGTAACAGAAATATATAGTTGTACTGGTAGATCTGTTGTTTTTTTAGTTACATTTTGTTTTACTTCCTGTTTTTGTCACAAAAAGGAGAATTCTGTTAGTCTCCTCTACTTTTATAAGTTTAAATTAGAGATATAAGGAAGATTTAAAGTTTAATATAATTGTTTACTTCTCATTGTTATGTTGCATACACACACACACACACACACACACACACACACACACACACACACACACACACACACACACACACACACACACACACACAAGTTCTAGTAATAGGTTATTGAAAGAAGAAATGGGTTAAATGTTTAGTGTTGCTAGAAGAATTAGAATTATATAGTTTAGAGGAGTTCTTCATTTAAACTTACTTAACATGCTTTTCTTTGGAGATATCTCCCCTCCAAAATAAAATCCTGTTCCATTTTAAGTGCTGTAATGTGCATTACTACTAGTAAAGTACTGAGTCAGGACACTCTATATAACTTTATAGACTGTTAAAAACGATCTACTAGCACTTTTATGCTCAAAGGTAGTAGATATGTCAAAATTAATGAATTTTGTGACTATTTAGGAATAAAAACTGGCTACTGAGTTGCAAATATATCATATTGAGTAATTGACATATACATTTGTGATAATTGCTGGATTTCATAATTTAATTTAATTTTTAATTAAGAATAAGAAATATGTGTAGCAGTGTGATGAACATTACATGAAATTAATTATAAATTTGAGATCTGCACTAACTCAGTAACTGCATATATGCCAAGAAGTTTCCATCTCTATAAATTTTACTTACTTACTTACTGAATTAATGCTTAAACTGTAAAAGTTATGTCAGTTTAAACTTCATTATAATTCACTATTATTCAGGAGAGTGACCAAGTTCTTTCCAGGTCTTTCTTCGTTACTTTTTAAAGAAAGTCATATTCTTAGCTGAAACAATTTGCTACTGTGAGTTAAGGATAAAATTCTTCCTTGTAAAGTTTGCAATATTTTACTTACTAAATCAATAAATATTTAATGATCATTCCATTGTTATGGTTTTTATTTCATTATGATTCATAAGAATGATAAATTTGAAAAGTGACATCAGCATTATAATTTATATTTATAAGTTTTTACTGTTGAAGTAAAGTACTTTATTTATCTTGTTGTAGCAATTATATTTAATTAATTACTAAAATTTAAAGATTATTATTGCATTAAAATTATTTGACTTAGTTAAGATTGTCATGATTCATGAATTTATAATGTTAGTGTTTGAGTTTATAATTATATATAGTTTTAGATATAAATTCCAAATTTATGTATATAAAATATGATATATTGGAATTTATAGGATAAACTGTTTAACAGTTGCCGTACTACTAATACTATTAGTATTACTCTGCAGTATATAAAATTTTCTAGTATGCTACTAATTACCATTGGAAGCTGTGGTATAACACTATCACAATAAATTGAATAATACATGCTTTTAATACTGACTTATCTTAAATTTTTACATGATATTCTGCAACAGATTATATTGAATATTGCTTTTATAATTTTTTTTTCAATCTTATAATTTCTACATCAGTATGATTTATGCATCAGACCATATACAATATATTATTAAAATATTTTCACTTATAAATGTTTCTGTACAGTGTCCAGGAAATAATTTTATTTGAAATGTGAACTGCACAATGAAAATTTATGAAATGTCTTTGCATTGCTGTTATAGTAAATGCACATTCTCTCTTATGTTTGTCTTGTCTTTATATTACTATTATTAGTAGTTTGGACCATAATTTTATTTCTCAGCTCCGATGCTACATCAAGTTCTTTTAGTCCACCTCCAAATCCAATGGGTCAAGATCCTTTTGCAGAGGTTTGTTCAATTATTTAATTGCTTTTGTAAATATTTGTATACATGTATAAATACTCCAAACTGTCTAGGTTTATTAAGTCCATACAGAACTTTATGAAATTTTTAGACCTTTTTGAAATTAGAAATAAAAATAGCTGTAAATTATATTTAAATTCAAAGTTTTTATGAAATTGTAATTAGTATTTTAATTAGAATATGTAGTTAGAAATATATATTTATATATCACATTATTCAAACTCGCATTGATCATCATTAGCTGTACTTTAGTAAGAGGATGAAATAATAGATTGTTGTACTTTAGTAGGAAAATGAAATGATGTATTGCAAATGTTCATTTGTTGTATTTCAGTAAAAGGATAAAACGATAATATACAAATAATGTAAACGTCTGTCCTGAAATAACTAAATAGGTTGATGAAATTTGTACTGCAAATAATTTTCATTCTATATTTCAGTAAGAAAATCAGAGGAAAACATACAAGTAATGTTAATTTCTTTACCACAGTACTAATAGAATGAGAATGAGACCAAGACTGCAACACTACAAAAATGGGATAATAACAAATAATGTTAATTCTGTACTTTAATTAGGGAATAAAAATTATAAAGTACTACAAATATTTTTTTCTGTACTTATTTAGAGAATAAGATAACTTATTGCAAATAATGCTTAATTCTGTAATTTAAAAAAAGGAGAGTTAAATTATCATTCATTTGAACTGATGGTTAAGCTCATATCTGTCATAATCTGATCATTTACTGAGGTAAGTACTAAGAAAAAGAAGAAATAACAAGAATGCTAATGGAAACATTGTGAAGACATGGATAAGACAGCTGCAAGCAGTATGAAAAAACTCATTATTTTTTAAAAATCAAATATTTAGCATACAGTGCTTCAATAAAATGTTTAAAGGCTAAAACTAATAATACATACTGTCACTAATAGTAATAGTATGCACATTTGGTGACAGAGACTCACTGCATTACCCACTAACGACCAAGTAAAGCAGGATCTAGATCACCAGTGGAAATAGGTTGAATTAATATTGTTTGATGTTCTAATTAAGAATTTTGAATTTCAAATTGTGAAATAGGTTGAATTAATATTGTTTGATTTTTTAATTAAGAATTTTGAATTTCAGGTTGTGAAATAGGTTGACTTAACATTGTTTGATGTTCTAATTAAGAATAGTAAATTTCAGAGAGTGAAACAGGTTGAATTTGTATTATTTGATGTTCTAATTACGAATAGTGAATTTCATAATGTTGTGAAATCGGTTAAATTATTACAGTTTCATGATCTAATCAAGATCCTGGAATTTTAGGAATTCAGTGTTTTTATATATAATTATATTTTATGGTGTCAATATGCACAAGCCATTACATTAGGTCAGGGGAGTGCAGAATAACTTTGCACAGGCTGTTTATGTATAAGGTTGTGGCCCTGTACAACAACAATCTTGTTTCAAGTAGTATCGTGCCATCATTTATTTAACTACATGAAAAAGAAAATTCTATCTAGTATGTTTCAGAGCACTTTGTATTGCCATTTGATTGGCATGTGGCTTCAGTGAGAGCTGTGATTCTTGGCTGCAAAGTAAAAAATTATTTATTTATTTAATTTTTATAAATTTTTAATTTAACAAGATTCTATTACACCTGGTACTTCAGCCATAGATATATATTTTAGTAGAATGAAGGATACAGGATGAAATAATTTTGAATTAACTTAAATACCAATTAAATCTTCATTGATTTTACTTTGCCTACAGATATTGAGACAGGCATTTCTAGGCTTATCATCCCCGTATGATGTAGATATAGCTGGACGGCCAGGTCAGGGACCCAGCACCACAACAGAAATACGACCTGGTCCATCTGGCACTCAGAGAACTGTGAGGGTTGTAAGACAAGCACAGAATCCGATTTTAGAAGGGTAAGTCATGGTTGTATGATCATATTCACTGATCTAGGTGAGGTTTAATGTGATTTCACATTTGCATAAACAGTCATGACTTGGTTTTGAAACCAGAAACACTTTTTAAAAATAATTTTAATCTTTAGTAAAATTGCTAACTATGGCTGATTTAAAAAAAAATTTTTTTTTTTGAAAGAAGGATTATTTAAAGTTAAAATCAGACATTATATAAAAGTACAAGTTTACAGTAAAGATTTATGAATCATTGTGAAGAGAATTTTTTTACAAGACTATACTAGAAAAAATGAAGTTCTCTTGATTACTTTGTAGGAATTAAATTTTTTAACATGTAGATTGACCATAAAGTTTCTTTTACCCTTTTAACAGTAGTGCAAGTTTGATTCTGTATAAAAATAAATAATATTTTTATTCCCTCATATTAGACTTCTTTTTCATGTGAGATTATTACTGTTACTAAATGAAAACCATGGTTGTTTTTACATATTTGAAAAAATAATCATTTGCAAGAATGTTTCTTTGTGTTCAAAATTTGCTCACAAAATAATGAGATACATTTTCAGATGCTACTGATACACTGAACAGTAGTTAATATATTATTATTAGCATCCTAAAATGTGACCATATATGTTAATGGCACCATGAAAATTCTTAAATATTTTAGTTGTAGCATAAATCAAAGGTTGCTAGCACCAATATTTGAATGTTTATATTGCAAGAGCTGTTTCTTTGAATTTAATATGTTTCACAACATCATCACTAAATTATTTAGTTTTGTTTTTTCTGAATCACTATTAACATTCATAATGAAATTTACACAACAGGTAACTTGGAGTCAACAATGCTGGTTCAAATGAAAACTCTCACACAAATGTGCACGCATATATGCACACGCACATATTGTTAACATTAGTTTCACACAGACAAGTGTCATTAGTCAAACATTTATTTACAATTCACTCTTGTATGTTGTGCATCATTACTTCTTGTTTGTTGTGCATCATTACTTCTTGTTTGTTTGACATCAGCAAGTTTCTATCATTTATAGCTATTTTCAGTGCAATTTAGTTATGTAAATAAAAGATATTTGATGTGCCATCATCGCAAGTTGTGTCAATACATGTAAAACAAAACAGATAGAACATAAATTTATTAACTTTGATCAAATTTTTTGTGTGTCAGTACATTTAAAACAAAACAGATAGTAGATACATTTATTAACTTTGATAAAAAAAATTTGAGTTTGGTGAGCAAAAGTGCATTTTAAATTTTAAAAAGAAATTCTTGCTGACATTTTAGTAACTGGAAAAAAGCTATTGTTTATTTACTATTGTATATCATGTTATTTTTCTTTAGAAAACAATAATATCTGCACATTGTTTCCCCCCAGTAAAAAAATAAACATACATAATATGGTGCTAAAAAATATTTTAAAAAATACTTAGTTTCCGAATAACCTTTATGGCTATTGTAAGCAGTTTATCCATTTCATCCTATAGTTATTCTTTTCTGTTTTTAAAAAAAAATCCTTGTCTTCCTCAACTCACAAAGTTTCTCTGAGCTTTTGCCCTGAATAAAATTCTCTCTCATTACTGTAACTGTATCCACTGGCTTATTTCTGTGACTTAGGAGTCTGATAGACTCTTACTGCTTCTCTTGATGTTAAATTAATCTTTCAAATGTGTCATTTTGCTATTCAGAATGTGTTTATTTACTCTTTTTCTTTCTTTCTTTTTTCAGCTTAGTATTTATATTACCATATTGTTTATTAAATGTACTAAATCTAATAATAATTAAAACAAAGTAACTACCTGTTACTCTTAGGATAACTGTAGTATTATGACTAGATTTTTATAAATTAAAAATTATATTATTGTTTTATTATTTAGTTTTGTAACTATTAAACCATAAGACATAATAAATTTCTTATATTTTAATACTATGTTCATTTTATTTCATAAATATATTTGATGATTTGGGTATATAAATAAATTAAATTTACTATTTTTCTTGCAGTTTGCTCCAGTATGTCCTGACCCGACATCAACCAGGCAGTGAACAAGGAGCACCAATGTAAGATTGAGGACACCGTTCATTTGTTGTTATAATTCCTGTTATATCAGTTTGTAACTGATAAATGAGAAAAAATTGGTCTTGTTCCCCTGTTCCTACCCCTGCTGACATTTTTTTACAATGCAAAAGAAAATTTTAATTTGACACACACACATGCACGCAAGCGCGGCTCTATTCTCCTGGCAGCAAGTATACCATTTTGTTATATGAAATGTAAAAATAAAGTGTATTAAATCTAATTATTTTACATGTTAAAGACTACAACAGAGCCTAATGCCACATAAAAACAAAAGAAAAGATAAAAACTATGAAAAGGTTGATGTTATAGGCGTTCGAAATAAAAGCATATATTCTTGAAAACTTAGAAAGTAAGATTGAGACATATTTTACCAGAAAAAATATTTTCAAATATGCAATATAATTATCTCATTACAACAAGTATATTTTCTTTATTAACCTAAATTATTAACTTAATCTGGATCTAAGTTATTATGCTGCAAAGATAATATTGAGTAATAAACAAAGTATCTATTTAAATATAATGTTTTTAATATCTAATTGTGATGTTTATATTCTTGAATGTAATTCACAGCTACTAGCTCAAGTTTAAAACACACACATACAGCTATGTGAAACTTTAAATTCAAAAGAAACGACATGGATAATTACATACATATGTAAGCTATTTACAATGTTAATCAATTTGAAAACTATTTGAAATTATCAGAAATCTTAGCTGTTTTGGAAGGTCGATAATTCTGAAAATTTTCCCACCTTTCCTTTGCAACCATGTGATCTGAATGGGAAACAAAAGTGATTTTTCTTATTTGGTACTTAAACTCATCACACCAAGACAAACTGACATGAGAGTTATTTTTCCAGAATATATTTTTTATTTTATAATTAAGAGAAGCTGATTAATTATAATTTATATGATTCTCGTATAGTACAAATATTATGTTGTAATTAGTTTCTTCAAAAACAGTACTTATGCATATGTATTGAAAAGGTACAGAATGAGACTTATACTAGTATTATAATATTACTCCTGTTTTTATTCAATATTTAAAAAAAAAATATTTGTGTTTTTCAGAGGTATGTTTCAACTCCATGGAAATCCTGCAGACTACGCATGGGGAGTTGGAGGCTTGGATTCTATCATTACTCAGGTAATCCTGGCAACTAAAGTCTCTAGTCCGTTTCTTTTGGTCATTCTCATTTTAAAAAGTTATACAAGAACTGTATTTTACCTAAGTTCACATTTTTCTCAAATAGTAACTTGTGTGGACATATTTTACTTGTATTTCTGAAGGAGCAGATTCTTTGCATTTTATCACAATAATTTATTTTAAAATCAGAATACAGACTGACTATGATCCCTAGGTCATTCTCAGTTACTCTCAAAGTTGTCCAACTCCACAGTGTTGACCTTTGATAATTATGCTTTTACTTTGCATTGAACCTTCGAGGATTATGCAGAAAATTGTTTTAAAATGTTGAAATTCAGATCATGCCATTTAAAAGAAAAGAAAAATAAAGAAAAATTGTTGAGCAAGTCTGACTGCATTATCGTTGTATGATCTGCAAAATGTTTCAGACAAACATTTGTATCATTTGGAATCAGACCACAACTCGCTTTTTGAAATTATTCTTGTTTTGTAAAAATAATATTTTTTTTTTTTTTTTTCTGTACCCCATTTCACAGATACAGAATTTCAGTTTCTTAACATTATTTTTTATGCTTAAATTAAGTCTTAGTCTTCTTTGGTGTATTTTTTTAACTATAAACCTATCAGAAGTACAAGTAAGTAAATAAGCAAAAAAACCTTCATTTTAGTGTATAGGTGTTCCTTCATAATAATATATATTTATAAGCCTGCAAGCATGTGCACACACACACTGAAACTTACACTTTGTAATGAATATACAATTGACTCAGTCACAGTTAGTCACAGTCAACTTCTACATGTACTTGTTACATGGCAGTGTTTCAGCTTTTTATTTAATTCACATCTAAGTTCTGAAGGGAAGCAATTCACTTCTTCATTTGTTTTTGCAGAAAAGAAAATAAAGTTTCCTGACATTGCAGATTTAAAAGAAGAAAGTTTGAAATCTGTAATTTGGTTAAGCACTATTGAGTATGTTGATAAGAAGACCCATATGATGTAATTAGGGAAACTCTCCATCTTAGGCAGAAAGAACACTCAAGAGTCAAAATTTTGTCCTGTTTACATAATAATTCATCTTAAAATGTGTGATATCTTTGGAAACGCCTATTATCATAATACAAAATATTTTATTTATAATAGACTTGATTATCAAGAATGAATTGGAAAAAATAAATTTAGGTAAATCAGAATCATCATTAATCTGCCAGCCATATAAAATGTACAAAATGAATGTCATATTTTATGCCTCACATTGCATATCACCCACAGTCTTAGCCTTTGTTAAAGTTGAATGCAATGTGGCAACATTTGTTTAATATCTACTTCACTTTTCAAATTTCATGCATATATGTTTACTTTAATTATTTTTTGTAATGCCCAGGTTAATCCAAACTTGGGTGTTCATTAAAACTTTCTGTAGACATTTAAAATATTGTCATAATGTGCTTGTTAGTACTGTTGGTGACACAAATTCTTTATTCAGCTACTTAATCAGTTGGAGAGTTGTGGGCCACCCCCTGCAGAGAGGGAGAAAATTGAATCCCTTCCAACAGTCTTCATAACATCAGAACAAGTTGGTATGTACTTCATGGCTTTTATTTTCTTGTTGGTTGAATTCACTTTTCATATTAACCCATTCGGCGCATTGTCATGATAGCCCTACTTCTTTTCTTGAATGCCTAATGGTCACAGCCTGCTTGACTGTTCTTGCTTATATGCTGAAGGAGAGACAATTCAGAGGTGTGTCCCGTGATTCAGAAATTCTTCACGCCCTAATGGTAGGTGATTTATTGTCTGAAGATGGCTTTGGCACTGTTTAATCCATATCATTGGGTAAAAATGCTGGCAATCATGGGAATACACATTTGTGAGTGAATGACTGATGAATATAGCCTATGGCATAAATTGTGAGTTGGATATTGCCTGCTGACATGATGGAGAAATTCAGTAACTCGAGGGAAATAAGAGTTATTCTGTGTCTGCTGTATACACGCCATGATGAAAATTGGCCATCTGAGTTCAGTAACAGGGAAAAGACAGCAGTTGTGGGAGCTTGCTAGTTAGCCACACAACTCATCTCTCGGTGAGAGAAAATTTAGGTTCTGATGTTATGTAACACCATCCTTCTTTGCTTAATAAATGAAACATCTTTCATCTCACTGCTTGCTCTGGATGGAAAGAGGGGTTGCCTATACTATTATTATTAATTTTTAAATTTAAGATTGCTACTACATTATGTAATTATACAGTCCTCTTATGGGAAAAACACTTAGAAAATATTTTATTGTTTGCATGAAAGTTGTAGTTTGTGACTTGTTGCAGCTCAAGTTCTTCAGTGTTCGATATGCATGGACGACTTTGTAGAGGATGAAAGTGTTAAAAGACTACCCTGTGAACATCACTATCATGAAGCATGCATAGTTCGCTGGTTGGAAATGGTTAGTCTGACTTTTTCTTTCAGTTTTATAAAGTAGAGGCAGCAGTGAGATACATACATAAGCGAGTGCTTGCACACACACAACCTACTTTTTCAGTAGCATGGCGATGGCGAAGGTTAACCTTAGTTTAATGTTTACCTTAGTCTGATGGCTTGTATTCTTGTTTATTCAGGGTTAATAGCAACCTTGAAAAGCCCTTGAAAAACAAGAACTGTCTTGAAAAGGATTTGCATTTTATTTTGTCCTTGAAAAGTACTTGGATTTGACTTTAAATTAGTTCAAGTTGAGAAGTCCTTGATTTTTAAAGAAATATTCCCCCCCACTTATTTCTCCAGTTTGCATAAAATATCTATTTTAAATAAAATGCTGTGAAAACATTTTCAAGTTACATTACCATCACCGTTCAGTTTTCTTAGCATTCATTTTGTTTTTTTTCTGGTATATCATTCAAAAGCCTGAGATAGGATACTGAGAATTCCAACTTGGAGCACCAAGAACATTTGGAAACTATATAACTTTCAGGTTTTGACCATAATAACCCTCAGATTTGATTTCCTTTAATATAACTTAGGATAATGTTTTATTATGTTATTTCTGATCATGGTGAATATTTGTTTGAAGCACTCTATGATTTTTAAACATGTTGAAAAATAAAGTAGAAAATGGTAAATCCCAGACATGTTTAAAGTGTTTTCAGATTTGAAAATATGTCTTTTGAGATAAAAGCTTTTGAGCAGATTGTTTTGTTGCTTTATTGAATATTGGAATTTATTCATTGAAAATTTTTAACACTTTAAATGACTTTGTTTGTCATTATACTGATTGGCTGTTCTTTCAGCTTATGTTAAGAAAAGACAGTTGCTATGTTCGTCAAAATAAATTTTAAATTTCCTGAACTGTATGAGAAATGAGAGTGCTTTCATTGACACTAGTTATCATCTGATTCTCTATGCTACGATTCACAAAATTTGGTTTTTTGTTCAAATGTTTGCAAATTTTTCATTATTATAGTTTGACAGTTATGATACACGATCCATCATCCTACTATTGAAGATTTTAACTCATATGTGATTGAAGTACTAATTTCATTGAAGAACTTATAATGTGCACATTTATATACTCCTACAATAACTGCAAACATAAAAAATTAAAAATTATATGCTTGTGATAAATGTTATAAGCAAGTATAAGCACATAAAATTGGCTAGAAATACTTTTCTTGTTTATTTTCAACAGTCGTTTATTTTATATATATATATAACCATTAAAAGTAGTTTTCAACAAATAAGTTTATGTATATTCATATTTATATCCATTCACTAAAAAGAGTGAAAATTTTATGAATTTATATGAACTTGTTAACAAAGTTATTTCATTTCAAAGTTGGTAGGTGTTACACAATCTAACAAGCAAGAATTCAGTAATGCACAATATTATATATTGATGTTAAATTTTCTTACACTATCTTAATTTGTTTACAACAAAAACATAATGTCATAGTATTATTGCAACAGATTCATATTTTTGAACTTGAGTGCATACGTTGGCTCTTGAATACAATACTATTTAGCCCTTTAAAAAAGTCCTTGACAGACCCATGAAATGTCTATCTAAATTGTGTACGGACTCTTGTATTGGTGTGAAGAAAAGGGGGTATTGCTCAAGTAAACCATCTGATAACTATTTCTCTTTTCTGTCACAACAGCATGGCACTTGCCCAGTTTGTCGAAAGGACCTCAGTGGCCATGACACGAGTGATGATGCTCTTTTGTCTCCCTTGGATGGCATCCCTGAATCGTCAGCTAATAACCCCACTTTTGACCCAAGCTTAGACTGACTTAGTTAGTTATGTTGCTTTGAGTTGAATGATGATTCTGCTTGTTGCTGACTGTTAATATGGCTAAAGGTTATGTAGGTGGAAAGTTAGGGAAGATCCTTGCTTTTTCTTCTTTTTTTTTTAAAAAAAGAAAGGGCTTCTGTTATGGATGATTATTTGAGTGTCCATGAGAATGATTGCATATATGTATTAACTTGGGTAGGTTGAGGAGAGAAAGAAATCCTGTAAATAATATTTTAATTGAAATGTATGCACATTGTATGCATTTCGACTTGGATTGTCATTGAATGCAAGGTAGACTGAATGCAAAGATGATAAAAATCACACAATTCATATGATGTTATAAATACACCTGCATAAGACTAACTTCTTAAAAACACACTTGACTTCACACTTTTTTTATATCTGGGGCAGTGTATTTAATATTATTCTTTGTTCAGTTATTGTTCTTAAGTGTAATTAATACTATTATCAAAATATATCTTTTCTTTGTGTGACATTTATTTTAAGCTTATTAGCACAAATTCTTAAATTTTGAATTTGTAAATGTGGATAAACATATCTTTCATCAGATAACAGTTTTAGGTAAAAATTAGCATTTATGATTTTTATTTTTTTATTTGTGGCATTGTCATCACTCCATGGATTGGTTCGTGATTAAAGGAATTGTTTAGATTGGTTTATGATAAAGAAATTGTTTGTCAAAAATTTGAGAATTACAGTAATTTTTACTCTCTAGGAAACACATAAGAAATATGGGCAAATTATAGATAAAATAATTTATTCTTTTTAATTTTATTATTGCAATTAGCATCTAATAACCAAACTATAAGTTTAAGTATCTACTGAGAGTGTATTTGTTTTTTATTTTAAATTATAAAATATAATTAACTCCACATGAATATTTTATTACATTTTAGGCCTGACTGAAATGGTTTCTTTGAAATAATTATTACTATTATTGTGAACTAGTTTCTTTAAAAATATTATTATTATCATACCATGAAACAGTAGTTTGTAAATAAGCTAATTGCTCTGATAAATATATTTTTCTTCAAACACCTTTGCTAGTGAAACTGCCCTTAAGTTGTCCTTAACTAAAATTTTCCTTCCTATAGGTGACCCATTTGTGAAGTTGTCCTTAGTAAAATTATATGTTCTGAAATGATCATAACTGAAGCCTTTACTCACCTTCTCTTGTGTAGTTGTCTCCACTAAACCTGTCTTACCCAAGTTGTTGATACTAATGACCCTGCTGAAATTGTCCATAATAAATTTGTCATTGTGTAGTTGTCCCCACTAAAGCTATCCTTACTAAACCTGTCTTTACCCAAGTTGTTGATACTAATGTCTCTGTGGAAGTTGTCATGCAGAAGTTGACATTCAAATCTGGACAGGTGATAGGAGAGTGGGATTATGAAATTTGTCATTTTTTGTCAAACTTGTCATTTTTTGATATCTGCTTTAACAGAAATATAGTTGTAAAGTAATTATATTTTAAATTAAAAATAATACGAACCCAGTTCTATTCATCATCACAATAGAGTTGCTGTGTTTTAAAAAGAATGAAAAGAGATACCGTCTTGTATCACATCATTAAAGACATTAAACTTTAAGAATGAAATGTGCACCAAGTTTACAATTGTGGATTTTTTCTTATCTAAACTAATTACATTAAATTGTATTTATTTTGTACATTGATTACATCTCAGAAACATTAAGCTTTATGAATGAAGATTTCCTGGCATAACAATTTTAGATTTTTACATCTTATAATTATTATGGTAAACTGTATGCTTTATAGAATTATAAGCATTGTTAAATGAGTTAGTGATTGTTTTATTATCATCTATATATTTATTTTCTTTCTTTTTTAAATTGATTTATTTTTGTAAAGTGGTATATAGAGTTTATAATATTTGATGTTATAGATATATGATCATGATACACACACACACACACACACACATGCACACAATTTAATTTCAGTATATACTTCTGTAAATATAAATTTTATATGGAAATTGTGTTAGCAGTTCTTTTTAACTAATAGATTCCATATGAATATATATCATTTTAAAACCAATGGCATAAATTAAGTGATAAGACAGGACGTACAACTAAGTAACTTTGATTTTGTCCATTTGCAGTTTCGTGTGACCTGGAAATATAAAGTAGATTTAATAAATTCATAGTTTCGTGTGCTATTTATATTTTAGATTAACTAATTGAATTGTTTGGTTGGTTTTTGTTTCATTCTCTGCTTTAACAGATTGTATTATCATCACATAATCATGTTACTGAAATGAGTCCACTCATTTGTTAATGTTCAGCTTGGAGAAATAACGGTGTGTGTTTAATGCCAAATATGAAAAGAAAAATCAGAACATTTTTACTGACATATTTTGATAACATTTGGTCGCAATAAACAGTCTTAATTATTATCAGTAGTTATGAAACTGCTTTCCATGATCATTGTAACAACCCGTGCCATCATTCATGAATACCTCAAGAGCAGTAAGAATGGCAGCAATATTCCTGCTACTGATTAATATTATTAGTAGCAGTTGATCTTGTGGCAAGAAGCAACATTTGCAGTCTTCATGGTACAGATTTCATGAGCTAACATTAATGTACTTGTGTTACATTCTTTTGTAAGAAAGTTAGTGTTGTGGCGAACAGGGTAAAAAAAAAAAGTAGGCAAATTATTGATAGTGTAATAATATATATTAATATATGTTGGTCAATTCATAGATTATTATGTGTATGTGATATTTATTCATTATAAAACTAGATGAGTTTCCAATAGGAAAATGTTTAGGGTCACTTAACAATACCAAACTATAATGGTGCCTACTCACACCTTAAAGGGAATAAATGAAAGTTAAATTCACTAACAACAGAACCAACTCCTTAAATATTCTCTAGTAACATTTCTTGCTTTAGCTAAAGATTAATGTCAAGCCAGGGCTTTTTGTTTCAAATTTTATGACAGGTGATAGTTCTTTCACTTGGTTTATCATTTGGTTTGGTTCTGTTTGGTTTTTTGTTGTCTGTCTCTAAGATAAAGTAAAGCAAATTTTCCTTACATTTTTTTTCTTTAAATTATGTTGTTTGGACACCTTAGATGGCATTATGGCTGACTGTGTTTGTCTCATGACTGGCTGTTTTTCTTGTGACCCCAAAGAATATTTTGCCTTCCACTCCTCTTGTAGTGTTATATACTCGGATGCAGGTTTTATAACTGTTGTTGGAATGTCTGCATGAAAAAGTTAGAGCCTGCAAGTGTGGCAGAAAAATTGGCAACATGCATAATATGACAGTCAGACATCTGCACATAGCACATGTGATGACAAAATACAGATATAATAATTTATCTTTACAATCTTTACAATCTTTATAATTTACATTATCTTGTAAAAGTGATGCATACGAACAACCTTCCTAAGGCAGAGAGGAGAAATGTTTTGTCTGAGGACAGTTCTGGAAACATCATGTGAGGTTATAGCACTAAGCTAAAGTTTTCAGAGGCTTAAGCTAAAATGCCCAGGAATATTTGTGCACACACAAGCATTCTCAGATGAACAACTTACTAATTTACCTGACCTCTGAGGTTTAAATTGCCTACCACACACTAAGTTCAATGATTGTAAGAAAATGGGTGATGTATCCTTGCTGACTGATATTTCAGAAGCTGCTCCTTAAACACCTTCCTTAAAACCCCTCAATAAACACTTCAATAGTGCCATTTTTTTTAAGGGAGACATTGGAATTGCTTTTAAGATTTTCTTCCACTTATGACATGCCACATTTCTGGAAGATTGCATTGCTGAGCTGAGAGTTCAGAGAATTTAGCTTTGATATTTGCACTGGCATTTTTATGCTTTTTAGCCAGCCAATGAAATTTGGCCAAAGAGATATCTATGTTCATTTGCTTCTCATTAATGACTTTATAATGACAATTATTTTTAGTTTGATAAGGAGTACTAGGCTGGTTATGAGATGGCATAATTTAGCTATGTCCATTTTTATTATTTACCAGGTTTCACACACATTTTGATCTTTTCTATTTTATTATGACAAGGGCATGAGATATGCTTTTTGTAACATAGATGTAATGTCTGCAGGAATGACTTATTGGTGATGAAGATCACTATTTGTACTTTGTACATACCTCAGTAAATCTCACTACCTCTGTATTGGCACTTTGTACATACCCCAGTTAACCTCACTACCTCTGTATTGGCACTTTTGTACATACCTCAGTAAACTCTCTGCCTCTGTATTGGCACTTTTGTACATACCTCAGTTAAAACTCACTGCCTCTGTATTGGCATTTTTGTACATACCTCAGTAAACTCACTGCCTCTGTATTGGCACTTTTGTACATACCCCAGTTAAACTCACTGCCTCTTATTGGCACTTTTGTACATACCTCAGTAAACTCACTGCCTCTATATTGGCACTTTTGTACATGCCTCAGTTAAAACTCACTGCCTCTCTATTGGCACTTGGAAGAAGTTTAGAATTTTTTTTATTATTCCTTGTCTGTATAGTTTGGTCAATATATCTGAGACATACACAGCAAATAATAATCAGATATTTAATAACATTAGCTCAATAACATTGTACTCCAACTCCTTTTCACTTTCTAACTAACATTTCTTAAAGCTGTTATTCCTATCACTCTTATAATCAAATTGCTCCCAGCATACAATAGACATGCACATTTGCTAATGCGAGAGATAACATGAGACTTGTAGTAACAGTAGTTTATATCTTTAAAGTCAAAGATCAGAAGAGACAACACATAATTTATTAGTTTCTTTTGTGTCAAATCATCCCCATTTTTCTTTTTATTATAAGTGCTTAAGTTAAAGTGGTTGCTTATGCTCTTGATTTTCATCATTCAACTCTTCCCTAAGTATGTTAGACGTACTAAATTGCTAAAACTCTCTGGTTTTTATAATTAAATGAGATAACAAAGGTAATTTATGTCATTAAAAGTCAAAAATAATGGAGAACAGACAAAATGTCATAAAATGTATTAAAGTTAGATGCTAAGAAAGAAAATGTTAAATGAATAACTAAATCTATGACACTTAAGGCCAACTATTGCATGTTCCTGGTGAAAAGTGCAGTTAAGATCAAGTACCCATATGACGCCTTGCATTAACTAAACTTACAAGCAGAATCCATATTCAGATTTCAGGATTGGACCACTTTGGTATATGGATAAGATAGACAATAGTCTAACAGCTCTAAACTCCCAGCCACCCAACAATCCTGATTATTTAAAAGATAGAAAATATGAATAAAATGTGGTTTTAGTGGCAAACAATTTATTAATGAATAAACATTAGCTTTAGTGAGATTATGATTAGAACTATAATTATGATGATATAATGTCAATTTTCTACTAATCATTGAGATGGCCAGAGTTGTGGACTTCTGGCATGTGACTCAGGAATAATGTCATTGAATAAATGAATGTTAGTGATTTCAGTGACAGTAACAAAATTATCTCTGCTGTTCTGTAGAGGTCAGGCCTCCCTTTCAATCTGAATTTGATGGGCTGGATGTAGATAGAGCATACACAACACAGTGGCTGCTGGTATCATGTCTTTGGTATATATGCTGGTGCGCAGCTGTAGCAGTTGTCACAACTGTTGCTTACTGTTGTCTGAAGAAAAGGGGTACACTCTAGCTACAAAATGACTATACAGTCTTACCATATCATATCATCTTACCCCTGCTGAATAACCTTGTGGGTAACCAGTTTTATCATGTATGTTGTATCTGAGAATGGGAGAGAGTTATTTTGTGGGTAACCAGTTGTTATCATGTATATTGTTTTACCTGAGAGTGGGAGAGACATATAGTCATTTTGTGGTTAAAAAGTTGTTATGTATATTGTATCTGAGAGTGGGAGACATTAATGTGACATGATATGACACTCCTCTTGTAATTATACAAGTTAGTTAAATGTACAGTATTTAAATACAATCAACAGTGTTATTAATATTGTTAAATGAACAAATTCATATAAAATAATTATAATCAATATATGTCAGTCTACTTACAATTATCAATAAACAATTGGTAATTACATTAATCATACAATGAGACAAATAGTTTTAACATTGATCTAATAGCTGTTGGACCAAGAGTTTCTTGTACCTTTGAATTATTAAGAATGAAATAATATATTTTAAATATAATTTATAATTCCTGCATTGAATTAGTGAAATAGATTTTCTCATCTTGATCTGGCAGTTACCTTAGCATGTTTATCTTTCAACCAGGAGAGGCGCTCCATCTGTTCTCAAGGGAACTGTGAAAAATGTCTGCCAGGTTTGGTGTGAATGCAGTTCTTATATTTAGTCAACGACTGATGGTGCTGGAAAGGATTTTTAAACCCACTGATATTGTATGGAAATTAAAAGAAATAGATAGAATCCTTTCTAACCAAACCAGGTGATTAACTTGCCTACACAGTACTCAGGCAGTTTATCAGAAATGTCACATCAGTCCTGGTCTAAGCTGACATTGAAGTCTAAATGTGAGTTTATTTTCATCTTCCTGAGGTCAATTTGGAGCAGATTGAGAACTGATCCATATATGGGATATGTATTGCCATGCTTTAAGATTTAATTCCCAACCACCCATTTCTTCCTTAAAAAAAATAAATCTGCAAATCACACAACAAACTATTCAAAACTCAAAGCACAATTTTACAATGCTTTATTTGCTGTGGTAGAGGGGATTATAAGCAACTTTAACACTTTCACACTGGCAATTTTCATGATACTTTCTGGCATCAATAAACAATTAAGTTTGTAGTTATAATTACTAACATCAATATATTAACAGTACAAGCCTTAGCATCTGTTTCGTTGACTGTGCCCAATATTGTATTGTCCACATAATTTGATACAAGTAATTTAATAGTAAATCAAAGGTCAAGCTCATATAGGTGCTGGCTGCACAACTTAATATAAATAGGGTTTAAATTGAGGGGATAAAGAGGGGGGAAAAATGGTATGGCTTTATGTGAAAATGTAATGACGTATTTTCTAAGTTCTTTCTCAGCAGTGTTTTTGGTAGAAATGCCAAGTGGATATGGGGCATACAGGAAGGGATATGTGTTTTAAGTGAAAGAAAAACCCAAAAACAAACTAATGCTGTTAATGTAGAAAAGTTGAGCACAATGGCTGAAATCTCATGAAACATTACACCAATAAAGTGTATGAGCAAGTTAATGAAAGTCAAATGCTCATGATAATGATCAAATATGAAAGCTTGCTTGTAGCTTCTTAGAGAGTAATCAACAATCAAAATTTTACCTGTCTGAGGAGGAAATTTGAAGTCTGGTTTACTATTGAGGACATGATGTGTGTGATAAGGGGAATTTTCAAAATAATAAGCTAAATCTGTAACTGGCATGATGGTGCTCAGGCATTTTGCCATGTAGTGTACATAAGCCAAGGACACTTAGCAGAAATGGCAACACACATTGCCATTGTTTTACCATTATGTTGGTTATCTTGTAAACAAATTTGTAGGTACACAAAAGGAAATGTTCATTCAGATTTTAAAAGAGAGAATTGTATACATACATGAATGTTTGAACACTATCCCCTTCCACCCCAGCAAATTTATTTTTAAAAAAAAAGAGAAAAAGTACAGACAGCAAGCAGCTGTCATGGCTGCAAAACCATCATATGCAAGAAATCAACACAAAATGGTCTGTATCTCTTTCTCCTTGTAAACATTAGGAAGAGTCAGCCTTGTTTTAGTGTTATATTCAT